>CM039096.1:32092467-34499241 GCA_022113865.1 Chimonanthus praecox | reverse complement strand
ATCGACCTAAGTACCAAAAGAACACTTCTCTTTGAAGGTAATATGGTTACACCAACCCTTTACAAAATTTCACAAAACATAGAAAGAAGTTGTGCTTGAAAATTACAAAGAACTTAGTCTCTTGTTACTTGAAGTAGTTTTGCCTTGTCCTTACATGTCCTCCTCTTCTTGATGTAGATACTTCAATGAAGTCCAATCAAGATAATAGATAGAAGGTCTAGTGTAGGTAATAGTTTTCTTATAAGGATTATGACTCTAGAAGTTTGTCTCCACTCAACACATGTAACTTAGAGCATAAGAAGCTCAAGATATGTCTATGAAAACTTTGAATGTGAGAGAGTGTGATTTTCAAGAGCTTAGAATGATTTTCCTAATTTGGGAAAAAGACTCTAAAAAATCTTTGAAAGAAAAGGGGATTCTTTTGAATTTTACATTGGAAGCTCTAATCTATGTTTTTCTTATGTTTTTTAGTGCTTAAAATCATATTTGGAATGCCCCTTAATCTTGTATTTAAACAACACACAAAAATATGGCCGTTGAAGGGCTTTGGGAAAGGAAAGAGCCATTGGAATATGACCGTTTTCGCGATGTAGTCGACTACTATTCTACTATTTAAAGTGTAGTCAATTACACTTCATAAGAGACTTTATTCTGTATCACTGTTCAAATAGTAGTCGCCTACATTTTATCTGAGGTTGAAATCTATTGTCAGAGCAAACAATAGTCGTCTACTGTTTATAGTGCAGTCGACTACACTTTATCGGAGGCTAAAATATTTGAGAGCTCAAAGAGTAGTCGACAACACTTTTAACAGCTTGGTACCTCTTTACTAAAACGTATATAACTTGAGCTACGAAGCTCGATTTTGGGAGTTCTTATACTTTTCGGAAAGATTTTTAAGTTCTTTATCAAATCATAAAGATTTTACTAATACTTGAGCACATTTGATACATGCAAGAGCTTCTTCAAAACAGGACAAAATTCATCTAACCTAAGATATCCATTTTTTTTGAACGAGGGGTTAGTATATTAATCACTCAAAAAGGAACAAGCCCAAGAAAAAAACAAATAAACAATGCCCAGGCCACGCAGCGAAACAAAATAAACTGCCAAATGTTGGCAACCACATCCCTGAAGGAAAGAGTAGCATACCAAAAGAGCTCCAATCACAACGAAGCCAAGTAGCTCCCAAGCAGAGCAAAAGAAAACTACATGGCAGCAAAATGCAACACGCCTAACCAGTCAGGATCATTCTATCGTTGTAGAAGTTCAAGAACATGGCTAAGAGCTTTTTAGGAAATGTGTTCATAGATGTGGAAGAGCAATTTTGATGAAGTAGCAGCTTACAGCAAGCTTCATGAAGGGTACAAGATCTCCAGTTTGTTGCAGCGTGATTCTAGGAACGGATGATATCAATATTGCTAGAAACCATTTTGATCACTTGCAAATTTTTCTCCAGTAAGGCAATCAAATTTTAGTTATACCAAAATTTAATCCATGGATTCTAAGCTCTTTCTAGGTCTATCCTAAGGTTCATTATACTTGAATTTGTGTGATACCCCTACTCGTGAAAGGGGGCTGGGCGTCCAGGCACTGTTGCTCGGGTGTGGATGTGGAGTTCCACATCGGAAGTGAGAGTGAATGGCTTGGGGTTTGTAGCTGGTTGCCCCCTTAACTCAGAAGGACGCGTTTTGGGCCTATCCCTGGTGAGCCAAGCCCAATATAAACCCGTGCGGGCTGGCCTATGTGTGCTTGTACGAGGCGCAAAGTTGGCAATTCCACTGAGTCAAACCCTAAGCCCTGTGTTCGGGTCGGGTAGTTACAATTTGGTTGGCATACAATGAGTTTGACTTGTTTGGAGTAATGCCTTCCAATCATCACTTGGTTTGCCTTCCATAGCAAGGTTCGGGACACATGGATACATCCATAACTCAGTCCCAGAATTGACAACTCATGACTTAGTCGGACATAGTCACGAAATTAACAACTCAATCTGATTCAGGAGATGCAGATTTAACTTTTAGGCCAACAAATGAATCTTAACTTGTGAAAAATGTATAAATAAGACCTTTTGGCCCATGGCAATGTAATATTTGGTGACTAGTTTTCTAAGTGATTTTTTGATATAGTTTGTTGAATTAAATTCTACAATTTATTTGTGTGAATTTATTTTTTCAAATTCATGAGTCAAATTTTGTCAAAATTGTGAGAAATTTCTAGAAAATTCATTTTTCTTGGAATTTTTGTTAGAATTGTAATAGGTTTACGAGATTTTCTAGTTTTGTGTTTGAGATTATTATGGAAGCTATCATTTTGTCAAAAATTGGATTTATTGGATGATGTTAAGTATTTGATTTTTTTAAGACTAAAAATGAATCATTAGATAAATACTTTTCATATTATGATTAATTCAATGGTGAAGATACATCAAATAAAAATGATAAAAAAGTTAGATCTAAATTTTAAAAAGAGAATGGTTCATATATATATATATATATAATATAATATAATATCAGGCATTTGATTAAAATGTTTTGCAATATAACAAATTATTGAACTCTGTTTCGAATCAATAAGGTAGTGGAAGGAGACATGGTTTCTACATAAAAAAAATTGTTGACAACAAAGATTATATAAAGTTAGCACTTCATGTGATCTCATCTATTTTCAACACACTTTATACTACTCTTATATAAATAAGACAACTATTTTGGGACAATTTTAAAATTCATATAAGACAACTAACTTGAGACAGAGGGAGTATTTTTTAGACATAGGGCCAAGAAACATTGGTCATCAGATTGGATTAAAATAGGCTTAATACTCAAATGCACAAATAATGTTAATCACAAGTGCAATATCTGTATGCAAAAAAAGATAACTAGGATACCTTTTCCTTCGACATAATGAAGGTTAAAATTATTAGAATTGATTCATATTAATATTTCTAAGATTAATAATCCTTTAAATTGTAGAGGTATAAGTTATTTTATTATATTTATAGATGATTTTTCATAGGAATTTTAAAAGTAAACAGTTTCTTAATTATACATTCTTAAATTCTAATCTTCTAAACTTATCCTAAAGAACCTATCCTAAGATATAAAATTAGCTACTCTTAATTTTAACAACTATAAATATCAATTTTTTCTTTGAATTTACGTGAAGAAAACCACTGAAAGACTAGCGTAAAATCTCTACGGGTGATACTCACTGCCCTTAAGACACATCAGGTGAGGTCATGGGAGCTTGAACTTGACACCTCTCATTTCTTGAGACGGAGGATTACTAGTTGAGCTACACCAATATCTTTAGTTAATAACTATATCTAATTAAAGATTTATCTAATAAAGTAAATTTTAATGACTTGTGCAAGTTATCCATGGAAATAATTTTGTCAAAGTTAAGGTATGAAAAGCAGGAAGCTTTTAGTAAGATGGAGGAACTTGTCAATATACAAAGTGGAATGTGAAAATCATATGAAACAAAAATCAACTCTTACTCTGTTATGTGTTTTGAGAAGGATAGAAGTATCTCCAACTTTTACTATGACATGCAATTTATATGTTGTCTCACAGCGGTAATGAAAGAGACTTAGACTTAATTTTTGCGGATCTTGTATATCTTTTAACTGTTGTTATCTTTACTTATCTTTAAAAGTTTTATATCAATAGTTATCATTTGAAACCAATGTCATTGTCAAGAAGCATCTAAAATTTTAGCTTTCGGCTTCTTTCTCAAAATTTATCCAACACTTAACGGTCATTGTGGCCGCAAAATGTCTAATCTCAGTTGATAAAAGTTCTCTTGGAGTTATCTAATGTATGAAGTTTGTGGGTGGTTCCATATATTGATAAGATTAGTTTCACTTCCAATATAAAGGGAAGATAGTAATATTATAAAAAAAGTGTGAGCGATCCTCCCACAGACATGGGTTTTACCGTGATGCCCATTTTGTCTTTCACCTGTCGTACCGAAAATATAAAATAATAGAAATGTCAGAAATTGGCTCGTCAAGAGTAAAATCGGCTCACCGGATCATTCGTGAGCAGTAAAATTGATCTCCGAATCACCTATGAACAGTAAAATTGGCTCTCTAAATCACGTATGAATAGTAAATTGACTTATCAGAAACTAGTAAGGGATCCGATTGTTACGCCGATTTCTGACATTTCAAATTCTTTCGGTATATGACAAGTGAAGGGCAAAATGGGCATCACGGTAAAACTCGTGTCTGTATATACAAAATATCTATAGGAGAATCGCTGGCCTAAAAAAAATCTTAAAATCTGAAAGTACGGGGACAAATTATCGTCAAAGAGGGGAGGAGTTAATTTCCTTCATTTCTAATAGAGCAATTACAATTCTTCAATTATATTGGTACCTACCATCTCACGATGTCCCACAATGTCCCATTTGTTGGGGTAAAAGAAAATTCTCTCAACTCCATGAGAATTACTTTACATGAATCTAGATTCTAGATTAAAATTCACGCACTCCTGTGAACATGATCAATGTTGGCATATAGATCATGCCCATAAATTATGATTTAAATGATCTAAAATTTAATGATGGTTGCGATCGAATTAAGTAAGTGTCTCAATTAAATCGAAACCATTAATTCTACAACTGCTGAATTAAAACCAATGACAATTGGTTAAAGTTTAAAAAGGAGGGGACCATAAATACAATTCCATGTGTGAAGCTTTAGACATTTCAGCCTATTAGATTTAACTAAAGAGAAAATTGGAAAAAAATGGAAAAAATACAATTATTAATTTATTAAATTAATTAATTACTGCACAATGTACAGCCTACAAGAGACAAGAGAACAAAGGGTAGATGGGGAAAAGTAAAAGAGGAGCTTCCTCCACTTTAACGTTTAAACCCTAAGCGGAGGTGGCGAGGCCAGTTGTGCGGCTTAGTTGAGCGTGCCCCACTGGATTTCGGCCTTTTCCGGCTTCCAAAACCACGCGCTTTCCAGCCACGAAAACCGCTTCAACCTATTCTTTCTCCTCATTTCCCAAAACCAGCTCTCTACAGCGGTTTTTGGGCCCATTTGCTCAAGTGTCAGTGAAGTTGTGACGTTGCATAGAAATCCCACCTTTTCATTCCCAGCCTTCAACCGTCTATTTATATCAGCTTATCATCTCACCCCTTCCCTCATCTTCTCTCCATTTCTCCCCTTCTGCAACTTTCTTGATTCTTCTACATTGCTAGTCTCAGGTATCTATCCTTTTTTCCCTTTCCCCAATCTCTATTCCACTTTATTTTACCGTTTTGAGTACTCAAATTGCTTCCAAGTGCTAAGCAAAGCAAACCCCGTTCTTCACTGCAGGAAAATGGCTCGTTTTGGGTTTCTTGCTTGGCATTCTCTCGGTTCTCAGGTCTGTCAATGGATATGGCTACGGTGGAGGGTGGACTAATGCTCATGCCACCTTCTATGGAGGTGGTGATGCATCTGGGACAATGGGTAATTTTGTAGCACTTCACCTCTTCAATTTTTGGTGGTTTTTCCATATTTTGTACTGAGATTTCTTCTTCTTCTTCTTCTTCTTTGATTTGATGTGGCTCTGTTTTTGTTTTGTAGGTGGGGCATGTGGGTATGGAAATCTCTACAGCCAGGGTTATGGGACTAACACTGCTGCACTCAGTACTGCCCTTTTCAACAATGGGTTGAGCTGTGGGGCTTGTTATGAGATCAGGTGTGTGAATGACCCGAGGTGGTGCCTTCCGGGCGCCATTGTGGTCACTGCCACCAACTTCTGCCCACCAAACAATGCTCTTCCAAACAATGCAGGGGGCTGGTGTAACGCTCCTCAGCAGCATTTTGACCTCTCCCAACCAGTTTTCCAGCACATTGCTCAATACAGAGCTGGGATTGTACCTGTAGCTTATAGAAGGTACCGTTGTCTCTTCTTTTCCTTTGGGGGTTTGGGAATTGGGATGGTAAAGGGTTACTGAGGCCTTTTTTTGAGTTTTCATCTCTGCTTGCCCGTTTTAATTTGGAAAAATCACAGAAAAGAGAAAAGAGTAGTGTTTCTATGAAATCCAAGTAGTTCTTTCTGATTCCATCATTTATTAATTATTAGGCCTAGAACCAAGTATTGATTGCCTCAGTTTGTGCCTCGAGTTTTAACTCTCTGGCTTTTGGGTCTACTGTTTGCTGGGGCCCTGTTTTAATCTTTGGTTGGTCATGGGATGTGCAGATGCTTAGGCCAATAATACCCTTGTTTACGTTTGTAATTCATGTGTGTGGTATGAGTAATTATTTATCTAATACTTTTATTTAATCATAAAGATTAAGGATTTAAGTTCTATGGTCAAGATGTCGGTTTTATCTGGAGTCTTGAGTTTGATTCACACTCAACTTTAATGGGTCACTCTTTTGAGACTTAATCAGGATGCGTGAATTTAGCTGTTCACACGTACAGATTGGATTAGTCTCACTTTGAACGTGGGTGACTCCCATCAAAGAACACTCCGAGCTTTTCAACCCCTCGCTCATCCTGCCCTCCCCTTCCCCTTCCCCTTCCCCCTCCACCTCTTTTTTCTCTCTTCTTTCATCCAGCACCACTGAGATAATGTGCAGTGTGTTTACAGTTGATTACTTGTTTTGGGTCTTGCAGGGTGCACTGCAGGAAGAGGGGTGGAATTAGGTTCACCATCAATGGTCATTCCTACTTCAACCTTGTCCTCATAACCAACGTGGGAGGTGCCGGTGATGTTCATTCCGTCATGATCAAGGGTTCCAGGACTGGATGGCAGCCAATGTCCAGGAACTGGGGCCAGAACTGGCAGAGCAACAGCTACCTCAATGGCCAGAGCCTGTCTTTCAAGGTCACTACCAGCGACGGCAGAAGTGTGGTCTCCTTCAACGTTGCTCATGCTGGCTGGTCCTTCGGCCAGACCTTCAGTGGTGCTCAATTTACCTAGAACTGCTCCCCTGTCCTTGCCCACTTAAATTCTAAATTAAATGCCCTATTAAAACTTTAGTTTAATTCATATCAAACCTATAGTAATTAATATAGATATATAGTAGTTAGTGTCAGTGATGGGCCGACATGAAGAGGGCTTTTTTTTAAAATGGCCCTTTACCATCTCAATTCCATTCTTGCTTTCTGATTCTCTCTGGGCCTGTTTTATGGGCTTCAGTTCAAGGAGAGAAAATGAGTTGTAGGCTGTTGTCACTCGGTCATGTGAGTCAAGACTCAAGATGGCAGAGGTGGACTTTTACCACCCGCCTCTAGTAAGTCTATTTTAATTATTATTATTATTATTTTTTACCTTTTTTGGGTGATTTAACTTTCGGCTTATATGTGAGTAAGGTCATTGTAATCAGCTACTTGCTGAGTATGTCCTTTGGTGTATGTTGGGCTATACTTATATGAGACAGTAAATGTAAATCTTTGATTGCAGTATCAATGAAAGGAAATTTATTAGCACTTGGTGTTGTACTAGTTTTACTTGAAGTATTTTGCCACTTAAATAAGACAAAAAAGTTTGGTGGTGGGGCTTCTTGATTTGTCAAAGACGAAGGCCAAAGGCTATAGCTGCAAGGAGGAAAAAAGTATAAAAAAAAAGGAACTGTGGTAAACTGGTAATAAATGGAACTTATTTTTTTAAACTTTACCCACCTTTCACTTCTTAAAATAGAAGATTATCAATTGAGGTAGAGGCAATCATCCGTGTTTATTTACCCACAAAAGAATCTCATCAGTTGGACAATCATGACCATTTGTTTCTAAAGACAAAAGTGGAAAAATGTGGTGTTGCACATGATCTACGTCAAGGTAATAGAAATTTACTATATTCAATTTTCATTTTGGTAATAGAAATTGTTTTCAATCATCAGTATCTAATGAGTTAGAGAATCTTGTCTAAATATAACATATTAAAAAATTGAGATTAAATATTCAATACGAAACTCTTCTTAGTTATTTGTGGATCAGGAGGTTTACACATGTTTCAAAGACTAATCTGATTGGACGCTTGAAAAATCCTAAAAATTCAGATGAGTTGCTTGGATATCTTGGTCTTCCAAAAAAACAAAAAAAATTGAGATCAAATATGCTCGATAGCAAGTTAATCTAAATGTAGATTTTGAGATCAAATATGCTCGATAGTCAAATTTATTTAACTATTAATTTTGATTAATTTAGATCTTATAACTTAAAAATATATTTTGGTCTTAAGAACTATTCTTCAATTAGATCTATAATTTGATAAGGTCTACGCACTCACGTAATATATTTAGATAAAAGTAAGGTCAGCCATCCTAACACAGGCAAAATCGGTTAGAAGATAAGGGATGAAGTAAAATTCTCATTTTATTCTTATCGGTGTACCGCTCACCAGTGTACCGATAACACGTCATATACATGAAGATCGACATGTTATCGGTAAAAGATACTTGATGAGTGGTACACCAGTAGAGTGAAATGGGAATAAAATGGAAATTACACTCCATCTCATGTCTCTTAACAAATTTTGTCCGTATGAAGACGGACATTCAAAAATAATAATTTTTTTAAACTTCCATTAAAGTAACAGCATTTCTGGTTGCAGGCAACTGTCCCATAGCCCTTTGGGTCACTGGTTGGGTAATTCGTAAAAGTTTCACTTCATTCATGAGAGCATTTGTGGTTCCCAATTTTAAACAATTCATAATATTTGGCGTGAGGCTGAAATTTTTAACTGATTTGGTAAAGAATAATGATAGAAGTCCTTTTAAGGTTTAAAATAATGAATAATTAATTTATTTAATTTAAAGATGTATTAAAAGAGCTTCTGATGCGAGCTTTAAATAGTATGAGTCCAACAATAATCCGATCAAGACCCATAGGATTGACAACTTGGTCTCTCGACTTTAAGCTTGGGTTAATAGAGGGAAATGCGGGCTTTATGCACATAGATTAGACCCAAGGTTTGTTGGGCCCAACTAGGGTTGCCCAAATTGGCTCAATTTGTCCATAGTCCCTTACTCCAAGATAGACCCAAATCTTAGCTTCTCCAAGGTGGGCCACATGCCAAAAATCCTAAAGGGCCTCGTTTCTCTCTCTCTCTCCCCCTCTCCCTCTTTCCCATTTGAATTCAAACCTTCACTTTTTCTTTCCTCTCTATCTTTGAATTTCAAACCATACCCATCACTACCCCTTTTCAAAATTCGAACTCCATCTTGTTTAGAGTTTGGAAGCAAGAGGGATTTGATGACTCCTCTCCCTTCTTTTTTTTTAACTTTGGTTGGTTAGTGCAAGTCTATCATGTAATTTTTTATTTATCTTTTTATCTTCATATATGGGTTATTTATAAATAAGTGCATCAGTGGACCAAATTCTCATGTCGTATTTATTTTGTTTTGCAAGTAAGTTTATGAATTTCTATATTTCTAAAATTTGTATGAATTAAATTTACAAATATAATCGGACATAAAGTCTCACCTTTTGCTTAATTAATTGGAAATAATTTCTTTTCTTTCTTTTTCAATTTAATTTTTTCAAATGGAAATAGGCTTTCATCGATATTTATTCCATCAAAGATTGCCATTTGTGAAACTTTGATCGGTTAAACTTTGACAGAAGTCCATTTGAACCGATGATTTATCAAATTGTGGATGAATAACAATTACTACCTAGTCTAACTTCAATAGTTTGGTTTAATTTTGTAACTCCCCGAACAATGATGAAAACATTATCTAATAGGAGATCCAGCTGACCCCTCTTTTGCCTGAACACCTGAACAACCTGGACCCCTCGAGCTCGACCAGTCAAGCCCATCCTCGAGGGCCATAGTCCCTTTGAATTTCAACCAAATTATCCTCCTAGGCCATTCTCACATGTGAACAATCTTTGAGCCACACAAGGAGTACACACACATATTCCTACTCACAGGCACCATTCGCACGTGCACAAAACCACCATTTACAAAAATGAATACAAATTTGGGGACAGGTAGTTTCTGTAAATTTTTTGATTTTTTGAAAAAATAAATAAAAATAAACATCAGATGATAGAGGAAAATATTGGCAGAGATGGCAATACTTTTACACCTTGGGTCCTAAATACACTGAATAAAATTATAAGGAATAGTTTTTAAGAGTGGAATGGAATTTAAAGTCATCACTCCTACTTCCTAAAACGAATTCTTTACCAATAGATCAATCCCTACAGTTCGTGCTATCAATATTCCCTACAGTTCGTCCTATCAATATTCAGATCCTTAAGTAGTGGAGCAGTAAACATTCACTCAACTCTCAATTTTATTTTATAAATATGGAAGATCACTTGTAAAATGATATGCAGTGTATTACTACACATTTAGGTACAAAGCCAATTAAATTGGAGTGACGATAGATTAATTAGATTTTTTTAAAATTCTTTATATAACTCTTAAAAATTATTTTAATCAAATTACATTCTAACCCATTATGGTGTGGGCAACTAGATTTGAAGATGAATTACTTATATAAGTATAGTTCAACTGATTACCTCCCACTTTAGAAAATGGGAGGTTGTGGGTTTGAGCTCCGATCACTTAATTTTAATGTGTTTTAGATAGGGCTGCTACTCGAGTCAGGCGGGTTGGATTCTTTAAAATCCAAATCGATCCGAATTGATATATATGGAATTCAACCCGAGCCGACTCGAATTCTCAACTCGAATTTTGAACCAATTTTAAACTAATTTTAGCCTGGTCGGATCGGGTTGAGTTGGATTGGGTCGAGTTAAGTTATAAAATTCTCAACCTGATCTACCAAAATTTTATGAGGATTTTTATCTTCTCAACCCAACCCGATCCGTTGATCTGAAATTCTTGACTCAATCCGTATGATTTATCGGGTTGGATCATGTAGATTGAACTAAAACTCGACCCGAGTTGCAGCCCTAGTTTTACAGGTAATGGATTCACACGTGAAAAATTTATGCTGGATATCAAACACACATAAATGCAAAAATATAATGAAGGTGGATTTATGTTATTTAGATTGAAGAAGAAGTGGAAGAGGAAGAGGAAGAGGAAGAGAAGAAGGAAGAGAATTAGGCGAGGAGATGTTGGTAATTTTGTCTGGACATTGAACAGGTGGAATGGCATGTGCCCGTTACTGCACTTGTTTCCACAAATATTGACAAGCATTCTGAATTGACATTTAATGCAACTCGAAATGGCTTCCAATTCTTTCTTAGACTTGTCTCCCTCGTTAATTTCTTTGCCTGTCGGTGCCCTCACCTTCCCAGCACAAGGCTGCGTTTGGAGGGATAAATTTTAGAGAGGTTATCTACATTCAGGGTCACTTTTGAGTAAAGGTGATCTTTAAAGTGAGATTACTCTTATTTTATTTAATAATTATAGTAGTGAAGTAAAATCTTATTTTAAAAGTAAAAAGTTTTATTTGATAACTAAAAATAGGATAATCTGATATATTTTAATATTTTTTGAATTTTTTTATAAAATATAATTATTAAATAATATTTAAAAAGTAAATTCTAATAATATAACTTATAATAATATTATCTATTTTTTTATAAATTATTTTTCATAATTATAATTTAAAATAAACACTTGCATTCTAAGTTTCTAACATTAAAAAAATAAATAAAGATTTTTTTATATTATTATTTTAAATTCCAATAAATGAATAAAAAATATCAACATATCTCTTCATAAAAAATTATAATTTTTATTTTTATATTATATAAATTTAATAAAAAAATTAATTCTCATAAAATTGTTAATATGTCAGGTTACCTCTGCTTACAGTTACCCTTACTCAAGAGTAACCCTAGGTAATCCCTCTAAAATTTACCCCTCATCCAAATGCATCATGTTGAAAATATTGACAATTTTTTAAAATAAACATTCAACAAAATAAATTGCTAATTACTTCAAAATAAATTACCATGAACCTCAAACTTTTTCGGAGTTTGAAGACTCTTTTGAAATTTGGACAGAATCACTCTTTAAAAATAAGACATTTTGACAATTATGTTTCCTAAAATTTTATTTTTATTTTTTATATGAATTTAATAAAAATATTAATTCTTATAAAATTGTTATGTCAGATTATCTGCTTACAATTACGCCTACTCAAGGGTAACCTCGGATAACTCCTGTAAAATTTACCGCTCATCCAAATGCTTCATGTTGAAACTGTTGACACATTTTTAAAATAAACTTCCAAGAGAGTAGATTGCTAATTACTCCGAAAGAGATTATGATGAACCTCAAACTCTTTCGTAGTTTCGAAACCTTATCAAAATTTCGACAGAATCACCTCTTAAAAATAGGATATTTTGATAATTATGTTTTATAATTTTTTTATTATTTATATTAGATAGATTTAATAAAAAATATTAATTCTCATAAAACTGTTAATATGTTAGTTTACTTCTACTTACAGTTACCCCTACTCAAGGGTAACCCTTTTAAAATTTACCCCTCATCCAAATGCATCATGTTGAAAATATTGACACATTTTTAAAATAAATTTCAAACAAAATTAAATTACTAATTACTTGAAATATATTAATTTTTTAATTAATATAATATATATTTTTTGAAATATTTTAATTTTATAATATATAATTGATAAAGAGAAGAAGGCAAGGGGTACTGAGGGGTAGGGTATTGTGAATAACTCAACCTCCAAAGGGGTATTCAAAAATGGGATGAAAGGGGTAAATTTTTAAATTTTTATCCTCACTCCCTTATTACCAAACAAGTGCAACAGGGGGTAACGAGGGGTTACCCCCTTTTACCCCCATCCAAACGCAGCCCAATTCTCTTCTCCTCTTCATCAATGAATTTAATTCCTCTTGGGTTGTCAAATTCAAATTATTAATGAATTTAAAGAAATTTTATGATCTTTTAAAATTTAAAAGTTTATTGAAGAATTATGACTCAAAGAAAATTCAAAATCGCAATGGAATATGTCGATTCTAGTTTCTCTATAAAAAAAAAACTGAAAAATTGACACTTTACTATTCTCACACATTATATTTACATCTAATGAAATCTAGAAATTAAAAAAGTAATTAATTATAAAATTAATATACAATAATAGAAATTGAAAAATAAAGAGGTAGAAAACCCACCCAAGCTAAGAAAGAACTAAAATTGAGATTGAATTCTATTTGGCATCGATGACCCTTAATTTTTTGTAAGGAATAAAATTGAACAACAATAAATATCTTTGTCACTTGAACACGTTTTATTATAAAATTTAAATATATATCTTTATATATACGGTATATTAGAATCGTATAAATTTGAACTCATTGAAAATGTCTTTGAATAAACTTTTCAATTAATTTATTTTTGTTATAAATTTAACAACATTTGATACATCAAATAAGTCTATAAAGTTAGACTTTTTTTAAACAGTATAGAAAAAGAGTTGGCAAATCATCCTTCTCTATATAGTATATTGAATATTTAAAGTCCAATTATATATAAAAAAATTCTCTCACCTACATCACTTACAATTACAAGCTAGAGTTAGAGATATTTTTCTGCTGTCGTGCTATTCAGCAAGTGTAAGATTTCTAAAAATCAGAAATTCACAATTGGCACATTGTCTTCTTGTTGGTTTCCCAGCAGTGCCCACAGGAGTGATATTTTTTGGCTGCATTTGGAGAAGAGACACATGGTGTTATCACTTATTATTCTTGCTTAATAATTAAAATAATAAAAGTAAAAAAATCTTAAATTCACCTTTGTTTATATTTCCACTCTCATAGTCTCTCACTTTTAAAAATCTTTTTGAACTAAAGGGTATTTGTCATTGATTGCCTACACTGGATTATTTATTCCTCTAAAATTTACCCCTCATAATATTTATTACTCCCTCTGTCCCATTTTAGTTGTTTCATTTGAAACATTTGTATTTTTTAAGGAATTCTCTATATAAGGCTAGCACTCTATCTGATATCATCCATTTTCAAACACTTTATGCTAGTCCAATATGAATGGGACAATTATTTTGAGACAATCACAAAATCCATATAAGACAACAAAATTGAAATAGAGGGAGTATTATTTTGAAAACAAGCCAATCTACCGTATATCAGCTACCATTATAGTGATAGGAACCCTCATGGTTTCATGGTTTCAGCATGAGATATGTCACCCACAATCATAAAATGGATCCTCTCTCTATCTTCATCTCCATCTCTCAAAGCTTGAGAAGAGGAAAGGGAAAAGGGAAGATCATCTTCTCAAAGGGAAAAGGGAAGATCATTTTTGTGATCACTCGATCATCAAAACAAATCAACTGGGACTGATTCCAATGGATGGCCATATAGATACTGGACTTTTCTGCTAGTAGATACCCGATTTCATATTTTTAGTGCGAAATAACCCTATTTCCCTTCACCATTTTAGAAAACGAAGAACCCTCTGAATCGTCCGAATCATCAGACAGAATATTTTTCGTTCGTTCGGACGAAAATTTCATTATAAATTTCAATCGTCTGGACGATCGAACAAATAGTTATTAGATCGTCCGAATCATCACTTTGGATGGTTCAGACGATCTTAATCGACAACACGAATGTAAAACAGTCGTTTTCTTAGTTATGATCGTCTGAACCATTCAAAATCGGACGACCTTATACCTAATAAGTTCGATGCATTTGCCCATTTCGATCCCATTTTCGTTCACATTTTACTTTAACCCTCACCTTCTTCGTCCAAACCCTTTTCAAACCCTTCTCCCTCAAACACCTTTTCCAAACCCTTCTCCATTGAACACCATTTCCAAACCCTTCTCCCTTAAACATTCCATTCCATCCTCTCAATCTCCTATTTCGGTTCGAAGGTGTCTCTCTAAAGCTACTCTTTGAATCTTAGATCTCGATTCGAAGGTAACTCTCTCTCTTTCAAGCCCAAGACTGTATAGCTCTTATCTCTCTCTATTTTTTAGAAATCATTATTATGGATTCTAGTGAGGGAGGTTTTATTGAATCGTCAAGTGACATGGAGTTTGTTGAGAGCTATTTTTCAAGTCGCAACGATCTTTTAAAGTATGTTAAGGATGTTGCTCTTGAATAAGGATTTGTATCTACCATCAGGAGGTCATTTAATAAGGAGAAGAAATTATTACTTGGTTGCGATAGAGGAGGTACATATCGCAGCATGATTAATTTACAAGATGATGAGAGAAAAAAGAAAGCATCTTCTCGTCTTATAATTTGTCCATTTGAAGTGAGAGGAAAACAAATTGTTGATGGGACATGGAAGTTGACCATAAAAAGTTTGGATCACAATCATGATCTCTCGAATGTATCATTAGCTCATCCAAGTATACAAAGGTTTTTAGATGAAGAGAAAAAATGATCAATGAAATGAATAGTAGTAATATACCACCCTGCCAGATTTTGACGACCATTAGAAATGAAAATCCAGACATTAGAGTGACATCCACTGATTTGTATAATTTTTTGAGTTCGATTAAAAAAAAACAACTAAGAAGTCGTACTTCATTTCAAGCTTTGATAGAAGATTTTCAAGAATGTGGTTTCCAATATTGGCTTGACTATGACAATGAAGGTCATTTGTCCTATATTTTTTTTACACATCCATTGTCTGTTATACTTATTAAGAGCTATCATAATGTATTTCTGATGGATTGCACAAATAAAACCAATAGATATCATATGCAATTGCTTAATATTGTTGCTGTCACAAGTTTTTATACGAATTTCTTCTCATGCTTTGCATTTATAAGAAATGAAAAATTTGAAGATTATGTATAGACATTACATATGTTAAAAAAATATTTTAGGAGTTCATCATGATCGACAAGTTTTTGTGACTGATAGAGATTTGTCTTTAAAGAATGCCATTGATTCGAATTTCCCTAATGCTATTCATATATTGTGTATTTGGCAAATCAACAAGAATATTGTTGCTCATTATAAACCTCTTTTTAAGAAAATCGAAGTATGGAATGTATTGGTCGAGCCGTCATCCGAAACAGAATTTAATGGAACATTTGAGGTATTTAAACGTAATTTTAGAGATGATTCATAGGCAGTAAACTATTTAACAAGCACGTGGATCACACATAAAAAACAATTCATCAAGGCATAGATCGATTGCTATTTACACTTTCAAAATAGAGCTATTTTAAGGGTTAAAGGTGCACATGCTTCGTTGAAACGTTATATAGATACATTCACTGGTGACTTTGATGTTATTCGAAAAAAGATATGCCATGCCATTGAAAATCAGTTTGAAGAGTTCAAGTTTCAACTACAGGATGAAAAAATTCGAGTTACTCATATTGTTTCTATTCCTTTTTTTTTTTCATGAATTGAACTACAAAGTATCATAGTTTGCATTGAATGAGCTTTACAATAAATGTGTTATGCTTAGAAATAATTCATTTTCGGAGACTTGTACATTTGAGTTTACAACTTCAATGTGATTACCTTATGAGCACAAAATGAGGTGGGTGGACAAGTTACATTTGGATTAGATCCATCTACAATGGAGAATCGATTTGATTTCATTGGACGACTTGAACATTAAAGAGAATCGGTCTGGGGATCAATTAATTGTTTCTTTGGTGGCATTAAGAATAAATATGGAAATTTGTCTTCATTTGATAAAGAAGGGCTTTGAAATCATCTACAAAATCTTGTTAGCAATGAGATGCCTATCAGTTATCCTATTGTGCAGCATTCTAGAGGACGTCATCTAGGTTCAAAGAATTCAAAATCGTTCAAAATTCTATAAGACGAGATCCTTCTGCATTCTACAGGACATCATCTAGGTTCAAAGAATTCAAAATCGTCTCAAAATTCTACAAGACGAGATCCTTCTGCATTTGAAATTGTAGAGAATCAATTGAATATAAGAAGATGCTGTTTATGGTTTGACCTCCTTATGTGCTTATGTGTGATTAATGTGAATATATTGTATTAGATACATATGTATAAGTTTCTCAAGTTTTCTATTATTAGATGTTTAATGTTATTGAGAATTCATAGATTTATGATGTGTTAAATTATGATAAATTTATGATAAATCAAGATTTCCCAAATGTGTAATATAAGGCCTTGATAACTTCCCATACTTTTGTATGGTTATGAGTAATGTATGTATCAAATGAATTCTCATGATTGTGATCGGAATTCTTAGATGGGTAACTCATATAATAAGCATGATGAATGTGTTTTAATGCCATGCTTGGATTATGTGATGATGTGTATATCACTAGTAAGTACCTATATTGATAATGGTTGTGGTGGATCGACCTAACCATGTGTAGAACAAATTTTCATGATTTGAAGAGGAATTTGATAAAGGGTTAGACTAAGTGATATGGTGAGTTAAGGTCAATTATCTTAAAACCTAAGGGGGTTAACTTGTGACAATGGAGATGGGCTAGTATGATTGAGAATGCATGGAATGTAATGTAAATGCAAAGAAATGCTTGTTTGATTTCTCCAAAATAAAAGTATGACCACTCCCCAATGTCAATCTAAATGTGAAAATGATGAACTACGGTTGATCTGATCCATTATGTGGTACATAGGCAACTGAGAGCATTGTACCTCAGCTCAATCAAAAGATGCATTGTGTCATTCATTTATATTTAGGATGATGTAAGATGTTGAGCAAATGTGAAGGGTATAAATGGATTGGTGGAATATACCTTCCCTAATATAGACTCTAATGCTAGATGTTGGATTCTCAAAGGCGGCCCGAAGAGGTTATCATGCCTTGGGAGTCCCGATATGATGAGACATATATGTTTGTTCTCGAGTAAAGCCTAGAGTGGCTAGAGAACTGTGAAAATTCTTAAGATGGACAGATGAGAACTTTGGCACTGAGATGTACGTGACTAGGTCACTTGATTATTTTGAGATGTGTTATGGTATGTCCCTCAAGTGGTGATTATATGAGACGTGGTATGGGTGTGTCCCTTACGTGATATTGATGATTGAGACGTGGTATGTGTGTCCCTCATGTGATATTGATGATTGAGACGTGATATGGGTGCGTCCCTCACGTGATATTGATTATATTGAGGCGTGGTATGAGTGCGTCCCTCACGTGATATTAATAACGTTATGCCTCAGTCCATTGAAAAAGGAAACTGTCTGATCAGTAGATCATTGTGTCTCACATTTGTATAGGTAAAATGATGAGATAAGTATATAGATTCCATGAGTAAGGCCTAGAGTAGCTGTGAGACCGTGGGAGCCTCGATATGAACATATGACTGTGGCATTGAGATGCATATGTGACTTGGTCACTTGATATTGAGACATGGTATGGGTACGTTCCTCACGTGAATATGATGGTTGACTGACCGTTCCAGAGAGGTATTCGGGACAGTGGGGTCGACTACGGAGACTTGGTCCAGTAGGGTTGCCGTCAAGGAATAGGCCCCTCACATGATACGCGTTGGAGGGCGCTCTCATGGTTATTTAGCACTCTTGATCTGTGTTGATGCGTAGAGCTAGATACTATTTTACCCCATGGGGTGGTGCTAGCTTCGTTAGACATGGTAGACCGCCTTAGAGCCTGAATGAATCAACCTTTAGGTGAAGGGATGAAAGGCGAGGTAGACTTGATCACGCTAGTCATAGGTCTCCTGCTTATTAAGTCATGGGCCCTAAGTCTTGCTAGGGGTTGTGGTATATTTATAATATGATATGATGATTTGATATCGTTGCCACAGTCACATAGTGATTCATTCAAGTGTTGTTCCTACGGATAAAATATCTCATGGTAGATGATGCGCCCCTGGATTAGTTATGTCCATGGATGGATTATACCTATAGAGAGATTTTATTCATGGATGGTTATTACACATGGATAGATGATACTCACTGATAGAGTGTTACCAGGGATGGATGTATACCCATGGATGATGGTTCCCATGGTGGTGCTTGGATGTTGGTCTTAGGGTAGACCTGTTGGTCCCATGGTAGACGTATTGGTCTTATATTAGACATGTTAGTCCTATAGTAAATGTATTGGTATTATGGTGGACATGTTGGTCCCATAGTAGACGTATTGGTCTTATGTTAGACATGTTAGTTCCGTGGTAGACGTATTGGCATTATGGTGGACAAGTTGGTCCCATGGTAGACGTATTGGTATTTTGGTGGACATGTTGGTCCCATAGTAGTCGTATTGGTCTTATGTTAGACATGTTGGTCCTATGATAGACATATTGGTTCTATGAATGTATGAGTTATGCCCATGGATGGATTATACCCATGGAGTGATTATATTCATAGATGATTATTACCAATGGATAGGTGATACTCACTGATGGAGAGTTACCAGGGATGGATGATGAATCCCATGGATGTTGTTCCCATGGTAGACATATTGGATTCATGCCTAGATATTGATTATATGGTGGGCATATTGACTCCATGATAGATATAGTGGTCCCATGGTAGACGTATTGGTTTCATGGTAGATGTGTGACGATTTTATGGATAGATATTATTTTCCCCATGGAGGGCTTTGTGATCATGGATGAGTATTGTATAACGTGGATAGATATTCCCACGGAGGGCATTAATTCCATAAAGGATTAGACCCATATTTAGAGTATTGTCCCCGAGGAGGGATGTGTTTATGTTCGGGTATAGGTCCCATGGTTTAGGTTTATCCCATGTGTGACATTAACCCCATGGTTGACGGTGTTCCCATGGTTGGTATAGACCCGTGATTGGTTAGACCCGTGATAGATGAGATCTATTCTATTGATGAGGCCCACAATAGGGTAATTAGAATGTCTTGATGTGACATCATGAATAGCACGGGGTTAGTGTAATGAAATAAATGAATTGAGAACTACGCAGATCTGATCTCCATTGGAGTACGTAAGCAACTGATAATTCAGTTCGATCAAATCAAGGGTCCAATAAGTCTTGTGATCCGTATGAATCTCGTAACATGTGTAGGTGTCATGTGTTTGGACTATAAGGTTTGTATGCTTAAAAAAAAAAAAATTGTTTCTCACGTGTCCGTTGGGTCAGGCCGTGACAACAAATCTCTTTCTCAGAGTTCTAACGGAGATCATTATTATATTCATGAAGAACAAGATTAGGATTTAGGACTCAATCAATTACCAATTAGGTTAACTAAGAAATCTGGTTGGTTAGACAACTGAATCATTTTATTAGATATTTATTTTGTGATTATAAATAGATCAATAATTGAGTCTCGTTGAACATTAACTCAATGAGTAAATTTGGTGACTTGATTCATTTGCTATAATAATTCACGTTATGTTTGTTTTATGAATAAGTAGAAATAAAATAGATTAAAAAATATTCTTTGATTCTCGCCAAATTCAAATTAATTGGATCTATTTGATTCGAATGGATTAACCAAAAGCTCAAAATTCTAATCGAAATAATAGAATAAAATCAAGTACTTTTGTAATAACCCATAAATAAGGGTTAGATAAGAGGCGTTTCTCTTTCTTCTTCTCCAAAAGAAAAGGAAAGAGAAAAAGAGGAAAGGAAGAAGAAAAAAAAACGGTGGAGAACCCTTTGTTTCCATTTGAAACCAACCCTTTATCTCATCTTTTTCCTTGGGTCTCACCATGCATGTATGAGAATCAAATCGAGCTTTCCTTAAGGCCTCCATGCTCGTTTTCTACTCTTCTAGGAGGTAAGTGAAACTCAAATCTTCTATTCTTAAACTCTCAACACTTGGGTAAGCTAAGGATAAGTGAAATGGGGGTGGGTTTGATGTGCTCTTGAGGAAAAGTAGAGGATTTATGGATTGAGGAAGGTAGAAGTAGGGTTTTTGGTAATCTTGGGTCAAGTCTACTTAGAGGGAATAATTTGGGGGTTTGTGATTTTTATGCAAATTAGGCTTAATTTGGTTATAATGCAAGTGTTTTATACATGCTAAACAGCTCCAGGACAGACTGAGGCAAACAATCTTCCAAACTTTGGAGACTTCGACCGTCGGAAACGCTAGGTGAGGGTTTTTTCTATTTGTTGTCTTCTAAGTGTTTGATAAAATGCTTCAATGAATTAAAATATGAAGATACTTGTATAGTGTTGGTTAGAATGTTTATGATGAGATGCAATAATCTTAATTCCTGTAACAATAATGAGTAGGGTGTATTTGGCATTATATGGCCTTAAATGTAGTGATGGAAGTATGGTATAGTTGAGAGGATATCCAAACAAAATAATATCTTAGCATGTGGGTGTATGGAAAAGAAATGAGAGTACATCTTTGTGGTTATTATTTATATGATATGTCTGTGTAGTAATGGGTAGTAAGGGTATCTCTGTGTGGAAAATTATCAAGGATACCCACAGGTGGAGAGTGGGTTGAGATGTTTGGAGTACTAAAATGATGACATTTTACATTTATATTGTCTTTCTCTTTATGCTTTCAATGTACTTCTTTTACCATGCACAACTATATGATGTGATGAAGGTGGACTAACCCTCGTAGTTGCAGGAATCGTGCCGAAGGTGGGGTCCGATGGATCCATTTCTTAATGAAAAGTCAATCTAGAGGCGACAACATACTTTTGTATTTTGTTTTGGTCCCTTGAATTTGATTGTAATATTTATATGGGAAACAAAATGGTCATGTTTTGAAACTTTAATGTTTATGTTTTGTAATTATGAGTGTGGATGTTTATCTTTGGTTAATGTTAGTACTTCTGGTCACGAATTTGGGTTAGGGTCGTGACAACTTTCTTATACAAAATTTATCACCATACAAATTTTACACTTTCTAAAAGTTAGAATAAAAAATTTGCTCAAGGAATAGACAAATAATTTAACTAGAACTAGAATTCAAATTAAAAACAACTAAAAAACTAAAGGAAATCACTCACCACAAAGGAGAGTACTAAACATTGTACAAAGCAAAAATAATTGAATTGAAGTTTGGATGCTCTCTATAAATACCTAAGCACCTCCATTTATAGTGTTCCCACAAAAATTATTTACATTATCATCCTTAGATGACGTGTGACGTGTGTCACCTACTTAAATTCAAACACATCTCATCCATTAATTATGAAAAACAAAAATAGTTGCAGCCAACTTAGCAAGATTAGCCTACTTGCATTTAGAGATTCACCGCCTACATAGACTGCAACCACCTATTTTGGCCATTGGACCACTTCAAATAAAGAAAACTAAAAAATTCGTGTGTCCACCTTGCATGGAGCAAATGGGCGGAAATTCATGGGCTTTTAAGGCCCAATACACCTCATAACAGGCCTTGGTTCATATATCACTCATATGAGCCGAATTTGATGAAATCGAGTCAATTAGAATGCTTGTAAGACCCTCTCTTTCCTCCATCACTTTTTGATTAATCTGGAGTAGCATTTCTTCAAATAATTTCTCATGAGCTCCATCATCTTTTAATGGATCTTTATCATCTTCACTTGATTTAATTGGGTTCAAAATGACCACATCAAATTTATACCTAACTATATAATTATAATGATTAAACTTTTAATTATTAGACTATTTACTTTCAAGAAATAAAACTATGTCATGTTAAGACGATTAAATTGAATTGAGTAATATTATTAGTCCTTCAGAATTTTCCATGAAGATTATATTAAACTTTGCCATTTAATTTTTTTAATAAATTAAAAAACTAAAATAAAGTTTATATTATAAACTAACATCAGATATAAAAGTTGGTGATGTTGATGATTCGTAAGAAGTGAGCAGAAAGTGGGAGTGATGATAGAGGTAAATTAGTCATTCAAAATCAAGGCCAGTAGCAGTATGACATCTTGTTTTTGAAATCCATAATTTGAAAATTTGAGAAAAATTAAATAAATGGATTTAAGTTGACTGCATTCCATTAAATATTAAATTGATCGAACCAATATTTATTTTAAAATCCGATTTAAAAAAAAAAAATTGGATGTGGCGGTGAGGTAAATGCAATTGGCAGTCAACAGAAGAAAAGAAGAGGATAACAAGAGTATCCAGTATTCCAGTCAAGTCTACTCTGGCCTTTCTCCAGTGCATGAATGATGTCAAGTTATTTGAAAAGAAAACAAAATCTCTGGTAACCTGAATGAATCCTTGGCCATCTACCATTGGATTAGAATTAGGCGTCAATCCAACCGCAGAATCATCTGGGCCCCACCACCGACTGCAGAGTTAGGACAGCCCAATTCTCTAATTGTCTGAATTTGGCAATTGTTGCTCTCGAACAACCCCCCAAATGGTCCACAATTTTCTTGTCCAATTTGGATTTTGGACAATTTGAGTAGTAAATGCCTAAATGGGGATAGTTAGACCTGTTAGAGTAAAGTGCAGATGAAGAAAAAAAATCATTTTTAAATTATGAATATTAAATTATATTTAGTTTCAAAAATTTATTTAGATAAATGAATTTGTAATTCAGATTAGGGTTAAATTTGAGTAGTAATTAAACTATATTTAATCTTGAAAATATTATTAGAAAGCAATATATTATTAAGTGATGGGGATAATATAGGCTTAATTAATCAATTGGATCATGAAGATGATTGGAATGAAGAAATGGACAATTAGGAAAATTGACACCATGCAAAATTCACTAATGTAGTTAAAAATTCAACTGAAATCGCACTTGAACTGTGGAATTTAAATTCAAAATGCAATGGCGAATGCAATTAATTGTGAAATTAGAATTAAATGGAAAATTAATAAACAATGTGCATTATGAAAATTAATTCAACATAAAATTCAGTCTAAAAATTAAAAGAACTTAAACTCGCCAAAATTCTCGAGAGATCCAACATCATGGTCGACCCCAGCCTCCTTATACAGTGGTCGAAGGTGACATGAAATTGGATGTAGCAACACAATTTTTGGATCTAAAATGTTAGCTCTCAAATTCACCCATGGAACCCTAATTCTATGATCTACTACTTGCAATCATTGTATGGCTATCATGTGGCATTATGACATAAAAAATAACATTAAAATTAAAATAAATGACAAAGAAAATCATGTGAAATTGCTTGGATGAGGTGTAACCATGTGTTGCAGCTGAACGAGTCCCACATCGATTGTAAAGAGAGAGATCTAAGAACTTATATTTGACTTAAGTCACTCTACCTATCAGGTTAGTCTTTTGGGTTGGATATTCAGATATAAGAAGTGGTATTAGAGTCATATCCTAAAGCTTTCTCATGTGAACTTATGGAATCTCCTACTTGGATGGGATGACCGGTGATGTTTTATCCATCAGAGAGCCTCGTTCGAGAGAAAAATTGTTGGACAACGGAACAAGTCCCACATCGGTTATCATGTATACTTGTGCTTCTTTCTTCCTAGACATCAAAAGACAAAGCCATCAAAGCTTCGTTTAAATAACAAACCCCCAAGTAGAAACTCATGATAGAGATATGACAAAAGAGGCCTTCCGGAAGTTCACCTTTTCTTTCGAGCGGACTCACGAAGTTCACATGGTAGCGCCACAAATAATGCAGAATTATCTTGAACCCTTTCATGAATGGCCTTATATTCATCATCCCCGTAGAAATATGAGAAGCATAACTCTTGCCAAATGTGCCTTCATATGATAATCTAAACTTGTTTTTTAATGTCCAAGGTGTCCAGGGCCTCTTAGAGCTCTTGACTACTCTTCGGAACATGTACAAGTTGTTGGGACTACGATTCCAGCCCAAAAAAACTAAATTTGATAGGTGGAGTGACCCAGTTCCATAGAAGTCCTTAAATTTTTCTCTCTCACAACTGATATGAGACTCCGTTCACACTCTAACAATCGCCCACTAGAACAAGGTTCTCCGACGGATAGAACGTCGTCAACCATCCCATTCGACTAGGGTATCCCTTAACCCACATCTTTTGGCTTGGAAACTTGTCTCTGAAACTACTATTGGGATTGAGTTTCTAGCCCAAAAGATTAACTTGATAGGTGGAGTGATTTAATTACGTATAAGTCTTTAGATTTCCTTCCCACAACCGATGTGAGACTCTAATTCGCACCCTAATACAAGTCTCCTACTAACATACATCGAGTAAAACTACAGAGAGTCACTCTTTTAGAGTAAAGTAAAATTTAAACTCAAAACTCTTACTTTTTAAAGCAAATTCTTAATAAAAACTTAAGTTGTAGGCTCGTAACTTGATTAACTACGAATAGAGACCACTCTCAGCATACGAAGCCCAAAAACCCTAGCAAAGTTGTTATCTACTATCCCTGAATCAGTGCTTCACATTTTTCAATGTTATGTAGAAAGAAAACTGAGCCTACGTATGATGTGCTGACTGAACCCAACACAGGAGAATAGCACGAGGCCAATTCCACCTAAATTTCCTAAAAACATTGTCAAAATGCACGAACCATGTTCGAAAGATCTGAATGTTAAACAATTCCTCGTGAGAGAATGATGAGATAATTTTTGAATTATATGCCAACGAGTTTTTGGCTAGAAGGTTTATAATTGCCTATACCTTTATACTCTTTATGGCTTCGAATAATATCAAATTCTATAACTTCAGTGCCTATGTATGATGTGCTGACTGAACCCAACACAGGAGAATAGCACGGGGCCAATTCCACCTAAATTTCTTAAAAAGCATTGTCAAAATGCACGAACCATGTTCGAAAGATCTGACTGTCAAACAATTCCTCGTGAGAGAGTGATGAGATAATTTTTGAATTATATGCCAACGAGTTTTTGGCTAGAAGGTTTAATTGCCTATACCTTTATAGCTCTTTATGGCTTCGAATGATATCAAATTCTATAACTTCAGTGCCTATGTACGAGGTGCTGACTGAACCCAACACAGGAGAATAGCACGAGGCCAATTCCACCTAAATTTCTTAAAAAGCATTGTCAAAATGCACGAACCATGTTCGAAAGATCTGAATGTCAAACAATTCCTCGTGAGAGAGTGATGAGATAATTTTTGAATTATATGCCAACGAGTTTTTTAGCTAGAAGGTTTATAATTGCCTATACCTTTATAGCTCTTTATGGCTTCGAATAATATCAATTCTATAACTTCAGTGCCTATGTATGATGTGCTGACTGAACCCAACACAGGAGAATAGCACGGGGCCAATTTCACCTAAATTTCTTAAAAAGCATTGTCAAAATGCACGAACCATGTTCGAAAGATCTGACTGTCAAACAATTCCTCGTGAGAGAGTGATGAGATAATTTTTGAATTATATGCCAACGAGTTTTTGGCTAGAAGGTTTGTAATTGCCTATACCTTTATAGCTCTTTATGGCTTCGAATAATATCAAATTCTATAACTTCAGTGCCTATGTATGATGTGCTGACTGAACCCAACACAGGAGAATAGCACGAGGCCAATTCCACCTAAATTTCTTAAAAAGCATTGTCAAAATGCACGAACCATGTTCGAAAGAGCTGAATGTCAAACAATTCCTCGTGAGAGAGTGATGAGATAATTTTTGAATTATATGCCAACGAGTGTTTGGCTAGAAGGTTTATAATTGCCTATACCTTTATAGCTCTTATGGCTTCGAATAATATCAAATTCTATAACTTCAGTGTCTATGTATGATGTGCTGACTGAACCCAACACAGGAGAATAGCACGGGGCCAATTCCACCTAAATTTCTTAAAAAGCATTGTCAAAATGCACGAACCATGTTCGAAAGATCTGACTGTCAAACACTCCTCGTGAGAGATGAGATAATTTTTGAATTATATGCCAACGAGTTTTGGCTAGAAGGTTTATAATTGCCTATACCTTTATAGCTCTTTATGGCTTCGAATAATATCAAATTCTATAACTTCAGTGCCTATGTATGATGTGTTGACTGAACCCAACACAGGAGAATAGCACGGGGCCAATTCCACCTAAATTTCTTAAAAAGCATGTCAAAATGCACGAACCATGTTCGAAAGATCTGACTGTCAAACAATCCTCGTGAGAGAGTGATGAGATAATTTTTGAATTATATGCCAACGAGTTTTTGGCTAGAAGGTTTATAATTGCCTATACCTTTATAGCTCTTTATGGCTTCGAATAATATCAAATTCTATAACTTCAGTGCCTATGTATGATGTGGACTGAACCCAACACAGGAGAATAGCACGAGGCCAATTCCACCTAAATTTCTTAAAAAGCATGTCAAAATGCACGAACCATGTTCGAAAGATCTGAATGTCAAACAATTCCTCGTGAGAGAGTGATGAGATAATTTTTGAATTATATGCCAACGAGTTTTTGGCTAGAAGGTTTATAATTGCCTATACCTTTATAGCTCTTTATGGCTTCGAATAATATCAAATTCTATAACTTCAGTGCCTATGATGTGCTGACTGAACCCAACACAGGAGAATAGCACGAGGCCAATTCCACCTAAATTTCTTAAAAAACATTGTCAAAATGCATGAACCATGTTCGAAAGATCTGAATGTCAAACAATTCCTCGTGAGAGAGTGATGAGATAATTTTTGAATTATATGCCAACGAGTTTTTGGCTAGAAGGTATAAATTGCCTATACCTTTATAGCTCTTTATGGCTTCGAATAATATCAAATTCTATAACTTCAGTGGACACCATAAAAAAAATAAAAATACTTTGATAGGATTAGACTTTGTGGCCGCCATGACTTTCTTCAATAAAAGATATGTCTCAATTTCTACATGACATATACCTCTTAAGCAAACTTTTTCCACCCGAGCATAACTCATCTCTTGTAACGACCCGACCCGACAACAGGGCTTAGGGCTTAACTCAGTAAGATATTGTCCGTTTTTGGGCCTCGCACACAGCTCAAACCCGCATGGTTTTGCATTTGGGCCTAGGCCCACGTGGCCTGGCCCAAAAGGCCTCTTATTGAGTTTCAATTTGGGTGGCTTTAATAAACCCACCCCTCCCTTTCATTCCCACCGATGTGGGACTTTTTAGGGAGGGGGAGGGGTATCACAATCACCCTCCCTAAAGCCTCGAGCCGTCCCCGGCTCGACTCCAGTCCACTTGACAACTCCAGGGAAGGATGATAGGCCCACACAGTCCGAGTGTTGAACTCGGTTCTGATACCATATTTGTAACGACCCGACCCGACAACAGGGCTTAGGGCTTAACTTAGTAAGATATTGTCCGCTTTGGGCCTCGCACACAGCTCAAACCCGCACGGTTTTGCATTTGGGCCTAGGCCCACGTGGCCTGGTCCAAAAGGCCTCTTATTGAGTTTCAATTTGGGTGGCTTTAATAAACCCACCCCTCCCTTTCATTCCCACCGATGTGGGACTTTTTAGGGAGGGGGAGGGGTATCACATCTCTTCTCCTTGCATAATTCTCATTTTATAGTAGACATCGTTCTCTTACCTAAGGATATCCACCAAGCAAGCTTAACCCCCAAAATATTATCAGTAGTTTGACAATGACAACAAAAAGACGGTTGATTTTTTACAGAAATAAAATGCAAAAGTTGGCAAAAACAAACTAGATTTTGAGACTGCTTAATTTTTTTTATTGGATATCAAAGCACTTATTTATACAGAACATTTTAAACAGAAAAATATGAAAAGATGCAGCTTAATCTGCTGCACGTTCAACATAACAGCTCTTTCCTAAAAAATAGCAAAAGAATAGGTCATGACTAACGGCTACTTTGACAGCTTCAATTCAGCATGTGGGTGCTGACTTGTAGCATGTTTTTAGCCATTCTTCAACAGACTTCAGTACCTCAGCAGTTTTCCAGCATCAGTCTACTCAACTCCATGTCAGTATCTCCTGGGACATGTTATTCAATACTCCTCCTTGGCTCTAGAGCTGCAGACTCCAAGCCTTTGCCTTAAAAACTCATACATGGCTTTGGGAAGTGTCTTGGTTAAGATATCAGCATTTTGATTTTCTGTTTTGCAGTAGATCAACTATATTTCTCCTTCTCCTTGTACCTCTCTCAGGAAATAGAGTTTCAACTTGAAATGTTTTGTTTTGCCATGGAACACTGGATTATTTGCAATTGAAATTGCAGCTTGGTTGTCCACAAGTATTTGTGTGCTTTCTTCTTGTTTCATATGCAAATCTGCCATTAATTTTCTGATCCAGAAAGCCTAATTCACAGCAGCAGCAACAACTACATATTCTGCTTCTACTGTGGATTGAGCTATGACTTCTTACTTCTTAAAACACCATGAGAAAATGGTAGACCCAAAGCTAAAACAATAACCCAAAGTGCTTCTCATGTCATCAACATAACCAACCCAATCACTATCAGAATAACCATGGAGAGTGAAATTTTTAACTTGACTGAACTTCAGACCATAGTCAAGTGTATCCTTGACATATTTTGCTGCTTGAAAATGAATTTCATTGGCACAATGCATGTACCTTGAGAGTAGACTTACAATATTCATAATATCTGGTCTGGTTGCAATCATGTACATCAAGCAGTCTAGTAGGGATCTGTAAAGTCTTTCATCAACCTTTTCAACTTCATCTTCTTTGCAAAACTTCTCCTCTTGATTCATTGGGGTTGCAGTTGGCTTGCACTCATCCATGTTGAACTTTCTGATAATTTTCTTGGGATATTTCTGCTGACATATGAAAATCTTATTCTGCTTTTGTTGTACCTCCATGCCAAGGAAGAATTTCATCGTCCCAAGATCAGTCATCTCATAAACATCTTTCATTTCCTTTTTGAAAGTGTCAATCTGCTCCATACTGCTTCCTGTCACAAGCAGATCATCAACATTTAGATACCACAAGTATTTCATCACAAACCTTCCTGATATAGAGAGTAGATTCACTTAGGCTTTTTGTAAAGCCTAAGCCTAACAAATGTGCATCAATCCTGCTGTACCACCCTTGGTGCCTGTTTTAAACCATATAGGGCCTTTTTCAGCAGATATACCTTCTCCTCTTCTCCTTGAACAACAAAACCTTCAGGCTGCTCTACAAATCTTTCTTCCTCCAGGTATCCATTCAAGAAGGCTGATTTGACGTCCATCTGGTGTATATTCCAGCCCTTTTGAGCAGCAAGGGCCAGCAACATTCTTATGGTATCCAATCTATCAACTGGGGCAAAAGTCTCAGAGAAATCCACCCCAAACATCTGAGCATCCTTTGACAACCAGCCTTGCCTTGTGCTTGTTTACAGAACCATCAGGATTGAGTTTGGTTCTGTAAACCCATTTGACTCCTATTGGTTTTTTGTGTGTGGGTCTGTCCACTAGCTCCCATGTCTGGTTTTTCTCAATCATCTTAAGCTCCTCCTTCATTGCAGTCATCCATTTCTGATCTGCTGCAGCCTCTTCATATCCTGCAGGCTCCATTATAACAACATTGCACCTCTAATAGATGTCAGAAGGTGATCTAGTTCCCCTTACAGGTTCATCATCAATATCATCATTAGTACCCTTTACAGGTTCATCATCCATATCATCATTCTCCTTCTAGAACTCAAGCTTCTGATCATTCTCCCAGCTCCAGCTATCTTACTCAAGGAATTTGACATCCTGCTAACAATTACTTTGTTGTTTTGTGGAAGATAGATCCTGTAGGCTTTTGAAACTGAGCTGTAGCCTACAAAGATCCCAGGTTCTGTCTTCTTATCCAATTTATCTCTCTTAACCTGAGGAATATAAGAGAAACAAAGGCATCCAAATGTTTTCAAATTTAGTAGCCTTGGTTTGTAACCATACCATGCTTCAAATGGAGTCTTTTTTTGCAAAGCTTTTGTTGGCAATTTGTTCAGCAGAAAAACTGTTGTATTTGCAGCCTTAGCCCATAATTTCTTTGGCAGCCCTTTGTCATGCAACAAACACCTTGTCATCTCCATAAGTGTTCTGTTTTTTCTCTCAACCACACCATTCTGCTGAGGGGTATAAGGTGTTGTCAGCTAGTGCTCAATACATGCATTCCCATAGAATCTGTTAAATTTGTCTGAGGTGTATTCAGTTCCATTATCAGACTTGATCATCTGCATTTTGCATCTACTCTGAGTTTCCACCCAAGCTTTAAACTTCCAGAAGATGTCAACAACCTCAGATTTAAATTTCATGAAATAAATCCAGCACATTCTTGTGTGATCATCAATGAAAGCAACATAAAACTTACTGCCATTCAATGATGGTGTGCTCAGAGGTCCTCCCACATCTGTCTACTAACTGCAGCTTCTGTGTAGTCCTCCAGCCTTGTTTTGTAGAAAAGAAAGCCTTGTCTGCTTCCCGTACTGACATGCTGAACAAGTAGGAAGCTCCTCTTCCAATTCAGGCAAGCCTTCCACAAGACTATTCTTCTTCATGAAAAGTAGGGTGGTATGATGAAAGCACCCTAATCTCCTATGCCAAAGCATTGTATTACCATCTTCTTTGTGTACTGCAGCCTGCTCCTCTTCCATCAAATTCAAGGTAAAGCTTTTGCTTTTCATTTGAACTTTAAACACCTGTGTGACCTTCAATTGCCACTGTTCATTTACCTTTTACTGCAAGGTATGCTCCATTTCCAATTCTAACTTTAGAAATAATAGTTTCATCAAGCTCTCTGAAAAGCTCTTGATCATAAGTCATATGGTTTGTACAACCACTGTCTATGAGCCAGTTTTCTGTGAAGCTGTTGGTGGCAAAGCAGATACCACAAACAGTTGTTCCTCTTGAGGTTACAACAACCTTGGCTTCTCCTTGCGGTTGTTGAGATTTGCATATCCTTTCCACGTGCCCTAACTGACTACACTTGTGACATTTTACATCCGGCCTCCACCAACACCTTTTCTGTGGATGATTGGATATTTTGCAGTAAGGGCAAGGTGGAAACGTTTGAGTGTTATTGCTGTTATTGTTGTTGTTTTGCTTCTCTTTGTTGTACTTATAGTTCTGTGATATAGCTTGAAATGCACCCTCTACGGATCCTTCTTGCCTCATAAGCCTCCTTTGTTCCTGAGCCTGTAGTGCATTCAACAGTTCTGCCAAGGTGATACTTGACACATCTTGTGAGTTTTCTAGAGAAAATTGTAGCCTCAAACTTTTCAGGAATTGTTACAAAGATTTTCTGAACTATTCTAGAATCAGAAAAATCAGTATCAAGAAGTCTTACTTTGTTAGCAATACTAAGAGGTCTGTCAGAGTAATCCTTGATTGTTTCTGATTCCTTCATTCTTTGCATCTCAAATTCTCTGATCGGATTCAGAACTTGCATGCCTTTGACTTTTTCATTTCCGTCATACTCCTTCAGGAAGTCCCAAATTCCATTTGTTGTCTTTAGTGTCATGATTCTGGTGAAAAATGTAGATGAGAGAGCTGCAAATAGGCTAGCTCTTGCCTTTGATTTCCTTTGCCTCCTCTCCTTGTGATTTTTTATTTGAGCCATAGTTGGATTGTCGGACAAGGGAGGAACTTCATACTCATGTTCAACAGCTTCCCATAGATCATTAGCATCAAGGTATGCTTCCATATGGACAACCCACACTTGATAAATTTGTTCCATCAAACACTAGAGGTGCTATTGCATTTAATGAAGCTTCTGAATCCATCCTGAATTGTTTGTAGGCTTTTGTGTTGTGTATAGGGTAGGTGGCGAGTGTTTAGGTAAAGTGTTTAGGCTCACACAACCTCACAGGTCCCTCAAGATATCGCTTTGATACCAATTCGTTGTTTTTGACAGAAATAAAGTGTAAAAGTTGGCAAGAACAAACTAGATTTTGAGACTGCTTAATTTTTTTATTGGATATCAAAGCACCTATTTATACAGAACATTTAAAACAGAAAAATATGAAAAGATGCAGCTTAATCTGCTGCACGTTCAACATAACAGCTCTTTCCTAAAAAATAGCAAAAGAATAGGTCATGACTAACGGCCACTTTGACAGCTTCAATTCAGCATGTGCTGACTTGTAGCATGTTTTTAGCCATTCTTCAACAGACTTCAGCACCTCAACAATTTTCCAGCATAGCAAAAATGTCAGCAGCTCCTGGGTGTCATTCAACAAAGACCTAGGGTTTGGTCAATAACAATTGGTGAATGAGATAACTCTTCCAAAACACTATCTTGTCCTGAGTGTCTATTAGCAAAGTTGCACATTGTCAGTGTGCCTTTGGATCTTGGGATATATACGCACATGGACACTCTCTCCTTTCAAGCCAGTTTTTAAAGATGAATTATACTCATTTTTTACATATCAAAGTACTACAGGGATGGATCAGGTTCACAACTCCAGCCCTGCGTGGAGGGGGAGAGCCGAGTAGCTCCCGCTCTAGCGTTGAAGGGAAGTGTTAGTAAAGCCCACATCGCCAGTGTGTCTTTGGGTTTGGGGTTTAAAAGCACATAGACACTCTCTCCTTTCAAGCTGACTTTTAAAGATGAGTTCTACTCATGTGTCTTAAAATGTCTACTTGAACTTTACTACTGTCCCAAGAATTTGGACCGAAGGATAGTTTTCTCTAGCCAAATTTGGAAACGCCTCAAAGTATGAGACCTTGTGATGAGGACTTCATGGACAGTGGAGACATTAAGGACCTACCAAATGAGAGCCACTTTGAAGATGACATTGTTGAAATTGCACTCCGAGCACATGAACAATTTGATAGTGTAAAAAGGAGACCATTAAAGGCTCTATTTGAGCCCAAACCATCAAATAATTGGCTCATGCGTTTGCATATTGAGTTAGGCCTCTAAATACATAAAAAATGACCCAATTCAGCTCACATAAATGATCTATTTGCTGGTCACAAATTGGAGTTACCTGAATCCCGTATGGCATGCCATGCCATTTGTCTTGCCATCTTATCTCCCCAAATTTCTCTCATGCAAAGAATCTTCTCTCTTTAGCGACGTCCACAAAATTAACTACATTTCTAGCAAGTTTGATCGCCCATCTCAAGCAATGTTGATGGATCTCTTTGTAGTTTATTTTTTTTTTCTCTATCTTCTTAGTGTATATTTGACTAATGTTGGTGCATATATTTGACTAATTTGTAACTAGAGATTAGGGGTATGAGGAAGCAATGACGTGAAAACTCCTATTGTATAGTATCTAGATGCTAAAACTAAGGGCTAGGGGTTTTGTCTCTAAGGTATTGACGACATTCTCTTGGAATTGGGATTATTTTCCATTTTATTAAATCCGAGCTAAACTAAAAATTGAGACAAGGACCTCTCACTTGTACAGTCGAAATTGGTGAATGAAAATTGAAGTTTAGTGCTTTATTTAAAAAAATTGGTGAGTTTTTATTTTATTTAATTTTCACCAAATTAATTTGTCTTTAATTAATTTATGCTCACAATTTTTATTAATGTCATTTTAATTTCAAATTTTCGTAAGCATTTTGAAATTAATTAAAGCAAGACTATTTGTGAATATGAAATTGAAGCGAAGCCTTTGTCAAAGTATGTTTCGTAGAGAATTGTTAACCTAGGTGGGATTAGGATCTTTGTTATTTCTTCCTTAGTAAAATTACAGTGGTTCCTCTAATTGATTTTTAAGGACTCATCGAAATTGGGCCGATTTGAGATTATCATTTTGATGATTATTTTGATTTTCCCTTTCTCTCTATCTTTGATTTCGTAGAGAAGCAAAATTTATATTTTCTTTTGGATTCGAGTCATTGCACTTAACCTCCTATTATCAAATTTAGAGCCTTTTGCCGAACCCTTTTATTGTGTGAAATTTCTTTCTTTTTTCCTTAGAGCTATGCTACATCACCTTATTGAGGAAACTCTTCAAATTGCTTAGCAAACTTAGAGTTTGAGGCATCTACAAGGCACACTTGGTTTTATGAGAATCGACTTCAATGCCTTCATATGAATGAAAAACCCCTAAGAACTTTCTCAAGGAGACTTCAACACATATTTTAGGGGATTGATCCTAAAATTGTATTGCTTGCATCTATTGAGCACCTTATCAAAGGCCTCTAGGTTCATAAATTTTGATACTAACGTCACCATTAAATCATCCACATAATCCCCAACTTCTTTATGCATCATGTCTCAAAAATAATTATCATCCTCACATATGTTGCTCTAAATTTGACACTAATTTCACAATTTGTAACCTGATGAATGAGCATCATGTTGGGAAGAGGAAACTCATGTTTGGGACATGCCTTATTTACGTTTCAGAGAAGTCAGCAAATGCTTTTAATTGCCTGTTCTTCTTAGTAATTGGATCCACATTGGCAAGCCATGTGGGATGATTAATGTTCTAGATAGATTTAGTAGCGAACAATATGTTTACAACAGTATTTAGCTTTGTCTCTAAATCTAAGATAAAAATTCCTCCTTGCTTATTTAATTGGCCTAACTGTGGTGCATATAGAAAATCTATTAGTCTACAACTTCTCATGATAGCCTAGACATCCCAGTAAGGTTCAAAGTATAGAAATCCCTTGTTTTTCCAATAAAATAACAAACTGCTGAACTTCCTTATCAAATAGGTTCTAGCTAGGGGTGAAACTTGGGTCGGGTTTTAATCTGACCTGCATGATCCAATTCGAAAAATCAACATGAAATTCAGATCAGGTTGGGAAAATAAAAACCCATATGAAATTCGAGTCGGGTTGGATTGAGAAATATATATCAACCTGACTCACTCCGCTTGCACCAAGTTATAAAACAACACTTGCGTTAACTCGGGTCAGAAATTCGGGTCGGGTTCAACAAATTTTAACATGGATTGGGTTGAGTTTATATTACAGTTGACTTACCCTTGTAATTAAAGAAGACACAATCAAATCGTGTCTAATTTCACATATAGGTTAATTTATTTATTTTCCGCCCTTGTGAGACGGAATTTATCTTCCAAATTTATTTTTGGTGCCGTTCTTCTTCTTCCCGTGTTTCGGAGAGGCCCTTCACCGATCAACTTCCCTCTGCTGCTGTTCATCTCTCAGTTCGCCAGACCTGTGCAGATTTCTCCGCCTTTCAGACGGGAAATATTTTTTTTGGTGCCGTTTTTCCTCTTCCCGTGTTAGGGAGAGGTTTACCGATCACCTTGCTGCTCTTCATCCTGCATCCTCTTTTTTCCGATGCCACTTCCTTCGGATTTGTCACGGTTTCCATTTGCAGACAGAGTCATTTGGGCTTGCCATTGCTGCCGCTCCATTTTCTCTGCTTCTCCGCATTCAGCCCTACCTGATTTCGCGCAGTCCTGCTGCCCGATCGACCGATTCCTCTCGAAACAGTGCTCCGCCCAGGCATTGTTCCTGCTGGATCAGCAGGGGTACCTTTTTCCTCCTTAATGCCCTCTCCTCAAATTCGGAATAGTATTTTGGACACTTGAGTTATCTTCACTTGATGGATAATTATGGAAAAGACCCTTTTATGGCAGAAGGAGGACCCCTAAGGCAATTAGAACTTTCCTTTCCTATTTCCCATCACAATAGGAAACTAATCTCTTTAGAACTCTCCTAAAATAGACCTTCCTTATTTAAACATAGTTTCCCTGATTTAAGATCCTCTATATGGAGCCTCAAATTTTAATGTGGGTCATGTTTAGTTTTAAATTCTTCCACTTGGCCCACATTTACACTTCATGGGATTTAAAACAGGTATATCATAAGGTGTATATGTAAACTGTATTTAGCAACATAATGCAACCATCATCATAATGCTAATACTAAATAAAACACTAATACGAACAATGACGGTTACACATCATCTTATCCCTACATGGTCCTTTTCATCACCACAACACAAATGACCTACCTAGCACCGTCTTTAAGTGAGATTTTCATAATGGTTTACATAAGTGTCATAACATAATGACTATTCCTGTTAGTGCAAAATAAACACATAATATATAAACATAACATAGTATACACGAGTAGTCAAATGTCAAATAGTGCACATTTATTCATAATGTTGTCCAAAATTCATAATTACATTATAATAGATTACGTTCAAGACCTATTCTATTGGCATGTTCCTTAAAGGCTTTTATAGGTAATCCTTTCGTCAACGGATCTACTATCAAAAGTAAAGTACTTATGTGCTCAATGACATTGTTTGTTTCTGAACTTCTTCTTTCATGACAAAATACTTCAATTCCATGTGTTTCGATGTATTCGAATATTTGTAGTTCTTAAAGAAAAATACTGTTGCAAAATTATCACAGTAAATTCTCAGCGGCTTGGCAATGTTGTCGACAATTTCAAGTCCTGAGATAAAATTCCGCAGCCACATTCCTTGAACAATGGCCTCATAGTACGCTACAAATTCTACTTCCATGGTTGATGTTGCAGTGATGGACTGTTTGACGCTTTTCCATGTTATTGCTCCGCCAGCCATGAGGAACAAATAGCCAAACGTTGATTTTCTGCTATCAATGCAACTACCAAAATCTGAATCTGAGTAACCAATGATTTCGAGATTATCAGACCTCTTAAACGTGAGCAAAAGTCTTTAGTACCCTGTAGATACTCATTACCATTTTTTCAACTTTCTAGTGATCCATTCTAGGGTTGCTTTGGTATCTACCCAGTATACTGACAGCAAAGCTAATGTCGGATCTGGTGCAGGTTTGATGATACATCAGGCTACCTACAGCTGAGGCATAAATGATTCCCTCCATTTGTTTCTTTTCAAGGTCATTTTGCGGACATTGCTTTAAGCTAAATTTATCTCCCTTCTGAATAGGGGCGTCTTGATAGGAACAATTTTGCATACCGAATCTTTCCAAGATCCTTTCTATGTAGTATTTTTGAGACAGCCTAAACATTCCACGTGTTCTATCACGGAATATTTCTGTTCCAATCACTTAGAATGCTTCTCCCATATCTTTCATTTCAAAATTATTGTAGAGAAACTTCTTGATTTCGAACATCATATCAAGATCATTAGTGGCAAGCAAAATATCATCAACATATAATATCAAGAGGATAAACTTACCCCCACTGACCTTCAGGTATATACATCGATCAACGGTGTTTTCCTTAAAACCGAAGGAAGTAATGGTTTCATTGAACTTAAGGTACCATTGCTTCGAGGATTGCTTAAGGCCATAAATTGATTTCTTTAATTTGCATGCCATATGTTCCTTGCCCTCCATGGAGAATCATTTAGGTTGTTCCATATACACTTCTTCATCTAAACTGCCATTCAAAAATGCGATTTTAACATCCATTTTGTGAAACTCCAAATCATTATGAGCCACTAATGCCATAATGATTCTGAAAGAGTCCTTTCTGGATATAGGGGAAAATGTCTCTTTATAATAATGACATCTTTCTGACTAAACCCTTTAGCCACAAGTCTTGCTTTATATCGTTCGATATTGCCCTTGGAGTCTCGTTTGGTCTTAAAGACCCACTTACATCCAACTTTTTTCTATCCTTGACGCAATTCAACTAGATCCAGACTTTATTCTGGACCATGGACTTTAGCTCGTCTTTCATGGTGTCTAACCACTTACTAGAATCATCACATTCTAGGCTTATTCATAAGTGACCGGATCCTTAATAGCCCATTTATTCTAATTAGATCCTTAAACATAGTCATCCAAAATAGTGGTCTTTTTTATCTTTCGAACCTTCTTAATTTTATTTCTTGCGGTTGTTCCACAATCGGTTCAATATTGGTGATGGTTTCTGTTGAGAACTGAAATATTACATTTTTACCTCTGATTATTGGACTAGTTAGCCTTGATTTTGTATATATCACATGTATTTTATGTCATTTTGTTAGTAGATAAAATGGAAAGTTCAGGAAAATAATCTTAAAACAATGGATAATTGTAAGATTGGTGTTTAATTTGGAAAACTTGTAATTTTTATGATTAATTTCACTTCACTTTTAGAGTTTTCATATAAATTGGTTAGTCTAGATCTAGTTATGAGAGTATATTAAATAAATATTTTAGATTTTAAAGTGGTGAAGTTAATTATTTAATCTTGGAAGATAAAACATGTAATTCAAGAGGCAAAGACTGAAATTCAAGATAATGAGCCAGAGATACACTTCAATTGGGTCAAACTAAACTCCACAGGCTATCATTGGACCAGGCCACAGGCAGTCCATTCGCATATCACAGATGGGCCAGGCCAATGTACACTCCAAAGTACAACAAAGGCCCATGTCCTCAAGCTCAAGTCCAATGTCCACAGTAAAGGCCCATGTGCTCATTTATAGATCCAAAATCCAAGTCCACAACCCATTCACACGCCAAAAGCCTTGTCCATTTCTTTATCAATCCACATCGTCTATTTTTCATCTTCAATCTTAACCATTCATCTCATGCATCAAAATTAGGCAAACCCTAGAGCCACTTTTCCATATCCATTGCATACATTCATCATCTTAGATCTAGGCTATCCAATTCATCCATCATCATGGTCAACCTTTTAATCTTAAACTCCCATTAGGAAACTCACCTTTTATAGAATTTATTTTGACCAAATTACCTTAGAGCTGTTAGATCTAGATCACATTCAATTCTAGCCATTCATTCATAAAACCTCAGATCTATAATAACTTGGAACCCAAGCAACTCCATCCTATCCATGCACCGCCTTGTCATGTACACATCACCACTCAATCCACACAACCACACACGATTTTGCACAATCTCCACCGCCTCATGCGCATATCATTAAGTCAACAGCCATGTCATATCCCAATCCATCCATCCATTTCATTTAACTTTCAATCTCATACATTGATTGCATTGCATTGGATTAAAATCCTAAAGCACATGTAAAATTCACTCATGCCCTATCTTTTCTCCTAAATCCCATTTTTTCTCCAAATTCTTATCTTCTTTCATTCTCGGGTTAGCCACCAAGCCAAGTCACCCCAAAATTCGTGTATGCCTTGTAACCCTAGCATTTTCAACTTAAAATCTCCTCCATCCACTTCTAAATGAGATCCAATCCCAACCATCCATTCTAACCCAGGGCCTATAAAATAGAGCACTGAGGCATACCACGAAATTCAAATTTGACTTAAAGTTCAAGAGGACCAAAGGCTGAAGAAAAAGGCAAGAAGACATAGACACCACTCGAATTTTAAAGCGAGAGTTGTAAATTTTCATTTATTTTGTCTCTTATACTTAATTTTATGTATTCCTGTACTTAAATTCTTTCATTAAATAAATAAGAGACGTTTCTTTTAGAATCCTAGAAAATCCAATTATTCAGTTTTCTTTTCAATGCCCTTTTTATTTAATTTTAAATCTGTATACTTTGTTTAATTAATAGTTAGAACTTAAGTTGTAAGTGTTAAATCTGAAATCTAAACATTAATAAGATAAAAGTTAATGAATTTTTAATTAAATGGCATGAATTGATTTTTGTATTCTAAGCGTTGAATTTATGATCTAGGTTTCTTATTTGTTGATTTATTTTGGACGATGAGAGAAGAATTTCATAACCACCTTTAAATTATGTCTTGTTTTATGTTATCATTTACTTTACTTGTCAATTTATTTCCGTTATTTACTCTATTTAGTTGTGTTATTTACTTTGACTATTTGTTGTATACTAAATGTTTAATTTATTTTAAGTATTTTATTATTGTATGTTCATGTAATTCCTTGTATTCAAACTCTCTCTCTCAAGATTCTTTAACTGAGATTGGAGATATGATATTTTGGTTTTAAAACATGTAATTTTAAATTAAGATGTGTAACGCCCCACCCTTTTCCACCCTTCCGAAAATCAAAGTCTAATTTTTTTTCCTTAAATAAGTAAAGTGGAAGAGAGCGGGGAGACGTCATGATGCGAGCTAAGTCTGGACTTCCAAAGTCCGACCCTTAACTGGCCACCCATGTGTGCATGGACTAACCCATGAAAAACAATCCACACGTGGAACTAAGTAAATCATGCGGAATAATGCTAAACTGATTGCGGAATTACACTGTGTAGAGCAAGTACAAGTCATCCATCTAAAATTACTTAAACTAATTAACCATCATCAAACTATTCACAAACCATAGGTTACTAAAATTACGTCCACATAAAAAGTATTCAAATGTCATTAACTAAAGTCCATTCCAACACCCAAGCTCCTATGCTTGGTTTCCCTCGATCCTCGATCTTTCCTTTTCCCTTTCTTGCGTCATCCACTAAGGATAGAAATAGGGCGTTAGATCAACGAGCCCAATAGGTCTTCCGATTAGGGTTACCACATGGTTAGTATATAAACATACACATATCATTATAAAACATGATCATCAAAATCTTATAAAACAATGCTATGTATGTATGCACATGTAATGAGTCCCACCCATCACAAATATACATAACCATCACTTGACGGGACTCTCATCGTCAAGGTAATCCACAGTGTTCTTTCGTTCTTTCTTGATGGGACTCTCATCATCAAGATATTCCTCTTGGTGGGACTCTCATCACCTAAGGAGGCCCCACAGTTGCATCACGGACATACCGAAGGAGTGTGGGCTCCGGTTTCCATAACCATCACCCCATGTCATGCATGAGATGTCAATGAATACATGTCATTTGTAAATAAATCTTAATATTCAAATCTCATTTAAAACATAATACTTTAACAATATCTCATATAAATCAAGATAAAACATCAATATAATATGTGGTTACAAAGAGGTAGGAAACCTACCGAAAAGTCACTTAAAAGTCCGTTCTTCTTAACCGCCACCCGTTCACGACTCGTGCTCCATTCAAGGAGTCCCGATACCTTGTTTATATAACAGCAAGTCAAAATACTAATCATTTAATTTCCATTTAAATCTAACCCAAAAACCACCTTGTGGGGTTCGGCCATACCCTATGGCCGAACCTCACCCACTTTGGATTTGATCTTCCTTTTCATTTGATCAATACCATCCATATAACTTACATAATCACCTTATATTAAATAATATAACTTGGTAGGGTTCGGCCATGGAGCATGGCCGAACCATACCACTTTGGTTTGACCCCTCTTTCAAGCCCTTTAATCCTTCATTCCATTTAACTTGTATTTACGATTTTGCCATTGGTCATCAATGCTTAATTTTGCTAACCACCATCATCCAAAACAAATCCACCTTAGTGGAGTTCGGCCATACAACATGGCCGAACCTCACCAACCCAAATTTGGTCATTTTCAATCCTTTATTCATAAGATTACTTACCAATTCTTCCATCTAATCATATAGCCCTTAACCCTTCATTATTGTCATTCTATGGGGTTCGGCCCTATGCATGGCCGAACCCTATATTTCCTTTTATCCATTAAAATCTTTAACCACTTAAAATCTTTTAAAAAACACACACCATACTTAGTACTTGGTGGGGTTCGGCCATACCCATGGCCGAACCTCACCCCTTTGCTTTTGGTGCTCCACTTGCCATTCTTGTTGATGAACAATAAACATCTAAATCCATCATTCTTTCATCTATGTAAACCTTTTAAAACATCATAAAAACCATTAACAAATTTTTAATCATATACCTAAATCCAAACACCCATACAAGGGTCCATGTATGGCCGAACCATGGTTCTCTTGACTCAAACATTCCATCCTTTGTGCATGGTTCATATTCTATATTTTAGCCATAATCATAGTATGGTTCAGCCATCCATTGGCCAGCCCAAAACATACAACTTATCTCTAATTAAAACATCTAAAAATCTCCATAATATTGCATGGTTTTTAACTTTAAAAAACCATCAAAATAACCCAATCACTTCATGGGGTTCGGCCATCCAAAGTGGCCGAACCCTCTGATCCACTTTTTATCCTTTTTAAACAGCACTAATCAAGGTTTAAACCCTTGATGGATTCGGCCATATCATGGCCAAATCATGCTCCCTTTTACCAATTTATTTAACTAAGTTTTTATGAAACACTTACCAATCCTCTTAGCCTCTCTTCTTGCCTTTTGAACCTTGCTTCCTGCCTTCTTGCTCCCTTAGTCCTTTAGCCGATTATGTGTTTGATCAATGGTGAAAACACCAAGGGCTGGTTCGCCAAGGGGGTAGATTTTTGAGAGAGGAAAAGAGATGAAAGCTCCAAGCTTTTTGCAATGTAAAATTCGGCCAGAGAGTGTGGTTTATCTCTTTTGTATAACAGCCCCTTAAACCATTCATTTACCCTCATGAATGTTGGTCTAACAAAGGAGTCCTTTGACACAAACCAAGGCATCCCTTGGCACTCCCAATGTTGGGTCTTGGGTTTCCATCATGAGATGGAAACCCTCCAAATTCCCCATGTAATTCTTATCCCATTACATTAAATCTTATGCATGGGAAACTACTCCCCAAGTACCCAACATGTGGGACTTGTCTTTGTGGTATTTGAGATCAAGGCAACTCCTCACCTCCCACTTGACTCATTTGAATTCAAGGTCTCTTTGGTTTCCAATTGAACTTATCCAACTCATTAGCTCAACTCACCCCATTTAATACCACTCATTTAATGCACTTGAGTCAACTCCATTATTTGATTCAAATCCAACTCACTTCAGCCCCAACTTAACATGATTTGACTCACCCTTTGAGCTTACTTGATAGTCCATACGGTCAATCATGGTCCACAAGGTCAGCTCGACCCATTGGGTCCCAATTTAGCTTATTAGTCCAATTTGGCGCCATGACCCATTTATGGGTGGTTTACATATTTGCATCTAGCGTACCCGTTTATCCTCCATTTAATTCCTAATCAATTCAGCTTAACCCAATTAAAATTGAGCTCACCCAATGGTCAAATAAGTCTACCATGACCCATTGGGTCCCAATTGGGTCCTTTGACCCAAATAACCATCTTGACCCAATTAGATGCACATTACCCATTTATTTTAATTTGAACCTTAAAATATGTACATTGGGTCTTAATTTGAACAATGGGCCCCACCATTTTCTCATCTACGATCATATCTTTTTAATTTACCATTTCCAATGGCATTTTTGTAAATATTACTATCTTTGAAAAATCGGGGTGTTACAAGATGAGACTACCATTATTCTTGTTTCACCAATTTAATAAAAAGAACATGGATTTGATTTTCGACTTGTTAAATTCATAAGTTAGATAATATTGGTGTTAACTTTGGTTTTCTAAGACCTAAATTAAAATTGTAATTCCATGTATTAGATTTCTTAAGATTACATATTTTAAAAGGTACCAATTTAATTTAAGCATATATTTTATGGATTTCCTTTTGGTTCGCCTCGCACTCAGTCGCTATACTATTAAATGGTTCGTGCACTTGCAAGATTATAAATTTAAAATTTGCACATCAACGGTTTCATCATGGAGTGATTCGTCATTCAGGTATTGTTCATCAGGTTGTTCAGTGACATTAGAGACAATAACTTCTGAAGTTATAGGTATAGGGAGCTATACCCTTACTTTTTTCGCACTGACGTTTCTCATCATGTCACTCTCACTAACCTCACCATTCTCAATAAATCTTGCATTACCAATCTCCACGATTCTCATTCTATGGTTCGGGAAATAAAACCTGTACCCTTTGGACTTCTCAAGGTAACTTATGAAGTAACCACTGATTGCTCGTTCATAAAGTTTTCTTTCTTGTGGATTAGAAATTCTTATCTCTACAGGACAACCCTATACATGCAGGTGTCTCAAGCTACGTTTACTTCTCGTCCACAGTTCAAAGGGAGTCTTATGAAGTGAAGCAAGTACATTACGGTTTTTAATGCATACATCCACAACAAAATGGGTACAATGCTTTTACATAACATACTTAACCATGTCCATAAGTGTACGGTTACGCATTTCAGCAACACCATTCTGCTGAGGCATACCAGGCATTGTGTATTTTGCAATTATACCGCGATTTTCTACTAGTTTAGCAAAAGGCCCCAGGTGTTGACTCGTTTCATCATACCTTCCATAATATTCACCACCTCTATCTGACCTTATTACTTTCACCTTTTTATCTAGTTGTCTTTCAACTTCAGTGATAAATATCTTTACAGTGTTAATTACTTGAGATTTATCATACAACATATAAATATAACCATAACGCGAAAAGTCATCAATACTCTTTTTGGCTTTCTTAAATTTTTTGGCCTTCTGTCATCTTTTCTTACTGGGTCCTTGATTCATTAGATAGAGTGATGTCTAATTTGCTTAAGTCTGCTCTCTTTTTGCATCAACATGATTCACAGTTCATTTACTTGTCATTTATCTTTTATAGTATTGTACTTTATTTGAAATGACTCATACTGAAGAGGCAGAGAATTCAGAATGAATTGGACAATAAAACTATCATCAACACTCATTCCTATATTCTTCAGCTGAGAAACAATATTTGTCATCTCCGTTAAGTGCTCATACATGCCACGACTTTCATCAAACTTTATGGTGGTCAGCCTTGCCATAAACGTCCCTACTAAAGACTTGTCCGCTGTTTTGAATTTATTTTCAACATTTTGGAGGTATTCCTTTAGCACTTTGGTTTTGGGCAGTGAAGTCTTGATATTATTTTTCACTGTCATGCGTATGAATATAAGGCTCAATCTATTTGACTTGATCCATGCTTCATAGGACTTTTTTTCAGAAGTCGTACTTGTGCCAGTAATAATAGGCTTATCAAAAATTAATGTTTTATCAAGATCGAGCACACTGAGGTGAAACTCGACTTTCTCTTTCCAATCAGAGAAATTAAGTCCAGTCAACATAGGGACAGATGAAGCTTGCACTTGCAGTCTAATAGGGAGGAAATCTGCAATATTACATAATTTCGTGCTCACTTACATAATACTATTGTTAAACTTAATTGAAACACACAAACAATCAACATTAGTAAATAGTGTTGCCGAATCCACCTTTAGGTGATTTTATGAAATACTATTTCAATATCGTAATTCCCAGTCACCAATAGAACTAAACAACAAAGTTCAAGCGGTCAAATAACGCTGTTACTTTTGGTTATCCAGACAAATACCAACCATAGGTACTCGCCAATTATCATATCCAAATCTGTTATTCACTAGGAACGGTGCACATTTAGGTCAACCTAATATTTCTATGATTAGGGATCGCGATTAGCAAAGTCATTATTATCCAACACTTGGGAAGAGTATTGGATCACAGTTATATGACCTGATATCCAAACGCATTTTAATTAGGCCACTTTGGTGACTAACCAAATCGTATCATAATATGGCATTAGGCCAAGAATAATGGTTTTGAACATTAGTATAGATTGATTTTCCAAAAACATAATAGGAAAAACCCCATAATGTCGTAGTCTATAAATATAAATCTTAAGGTCAATAAAATTTTAAACTCCATAAATCATTAAGATTTGCCCAAAACATAAGAGGAAAATCCATGATTTTAAAATCCATAAATCATCCTAATTTTAAAATCCATAAACTTTAAGGTCTTAAAAAAAAAATCCAAGTCCTCATGACTCTGGTTGATTGATCGGTGTTGTCGATCGATCGTTTAGAGTCCAGATTGAAGGACTCTAGCCTTGTTGTAACCAAAACAAAACTTACAGGTTACTGCTGATCGATCGGTGTCACCAACCACTGATCGGTCAGCAACACTGATCGATCGGTGACGTCGCAGAGTCATCTTCTTCGTCATATCTGAAAATTTTGTTTTTTTAATTCGTCATTATTTCAAAAATAAATCGACCTTATGAACCAGGCTCTTGATGTCACATATAATATTTCATCATAATATCAGAGTTTATTGATTAATGATGAATCATAGAATCATTTATCATTAAACTTAATGTTCGATAAACCCGAACGACATAACCACAGGATTTGAATCGATTAATGCTTGAAAAATGGATCAATCTTTATGCGGAAATCATAAACATCATAATAATAAGACATACCCGGAACAATTGATGACGAAAGTGAGCTTTGATCTTCCCTTTGATATGCTAATTCTTTCTGAATTCAAAAAACAAGAGAAAACACACCTTTGAATTTCTACCTCTTTCCTCCTTAATGCCCTCTCCCCAATTTCATGAATAGTGTTTTGTACATTAGAGTTCTCTTCAGTTGATGGATATTTATGGAGAGAGAGCCTTTTATAGGTAGAGGGAGGACCTCTAAGGCAATTACAACTTTCATTTCCTATTTCCTATCAAAATAGGAAACTAACCTTTTTAGAACTCTCCTAAAATAGACGTTCCTTATTTAAACAAAGTTTCCCTGATTTAAGATCCTCTATGTAGAGCCCCACATTTTAATATGGATCATGTTTAGTCTTACAGTTCGTGTTTTATGATCTACTTGTTTTGTTCTTTTGGTCCCCGCAGAGCTCACTGAGTTGTCCAAAAAGTTAGCTCTTTAAGTTTTTCTAGGTTATGGTATTCAACAAAAAGGTTATCGTTATGAATTTATGATCCAATAGCTAAGAAGTTACACATTTCCTAAAATGTCATTTGTTGGAAAAATGTTCATTTCTTTTCACTTCCTTGTCTCAAGTTTTAACCCTCCTTTGTCCTTCATTCTTTTAGCGAATCTCTTAACTCTGTTTAATATGATTATGTTCATAATCACTTTGATCTTCCTTCGCCCAATATTGCAACTAGACTTGTTATGATCCCTCTAAACATATTGCTACACCACAAGAGTATGTTGATCATACTACTAGTTGTTATCCCAACTGTATTCGAGGTCCATCAAAGCATCTTTAAGATTTCCACTGCTTTCTTAGTACCGCTTTGTCTTATCATGAATCGTTATCTTACTAAAAAACTTATCTGATCCTCGTTAGAAGGAAGCCATGAATATTGAACTCCCTCTTGGTAAGTCTGCAATTGAGTATCAATGGATCTAACAAATCAAGACTCGCTCAGATGGATCCATCTAAAGATATAAAACTCGACTAGTTGCAAAAGGTTTCAATCAGAAATATATTATTGATTATAAAAAAACTTTTGCTCATGTTGTATGCATGACCCCTATTCATACCTTGATTGTTGTTTCTTTTGTTCGTGGTTGGTAATCATCAAACATATTTAAAAATACATTTCTTCATGGTGATTTTCATAAGGAAATTTTTATGAAACCACCACCAAGATTGCCTCATGAAACTTATCAAGTTTTTCATCTATGTTGAGTTTCGTATGGTATAAACAAGCTCATCGTGCTTTATTTCAAAAAGTTTGCATATTAATTATTGATTTTGAATTCAAAGTGCTCATGATTTTGAACTATTTGTTTGTAAAACTAGCACAATCATTGTTATTTTATTGTTATATGTCAAAGATATGGTTATTACTGAAGATGACTCTGATAGTATTGCTCAAACTAAGCTTCATCTCAATCAAGCATTTGATATGAAAAGAAAAATCTTGTCCAGCTATGCTAATTTTTTTGCTATTGAAGTTGGTTCTTCTTCAAAGGGCTATGTATTATCTCAGGTTAAATATTCCTCCATTCTCATCATCCGTGCTGGGCTTTTTAACAGTGAAACAATTAACACTCCATTTAAACTCAATGTCAAGATTTGATCTACAGATTGCAACCCGCTTTCGGATCCAACAATGTATCGTAGTGTCGTTGAAAGTCTTAATCACTTGATAATCACTCAGTCAAACATTAGCTATGATGTTCATGTGGTAAGTTAGTTTATGTCAACCACATCTATTCATTATGTTATAGTGCTTTGGATTTTGAGGTATCTACATGGTACTTAATATTAAGGGGTGTTGTTTACTTCTTTTTTCATCTCTTCCGCTTTGTGCTTATTTTTATTCTGATTGGGCCAGAGATGCTACTGATAGACACTCCAAAATTGGGTTGCTTATTTTTCTTTGGGATTCACTCATATTGTGGCAAAGTAAAAAACAGAACATTAGAGCTGAAGCTAAATTTCGTGCTTTAGCCACTACTACTGTTAAAGTAGTTTGGTTACGTTGGTTTCTTTAGGATATTTGTGTTCTTTATTATGATCCAGTTCCCATCTTGTGAGATAATAAAAGTGTCATCAATGATATGTTCTATGAATGCACTAAACATATTGAGGTGAATTGCCTTTATGTCCTCTAGGAGTATACTAAAGGTTACTACTCTTCCATTTATTTCTATTGAGCACCAACTAGCTGATCTTCTCACATAAAACATTTTTCTATGCAACATTGATCTCTGATGTTGTTGAATAAGGAGAGAGAGTTTGAGTTTGAATGAGACTCCTAATGCGGATAGGTCTCTCCTTGTTTGTTATGAATACAACCATTATATATTTTCTAAACACAATAATAATCATCCATCTTTCTCCTGTGGTTTTTCCCTTAAGGGTTTTCTACGTAAATCTTATGTTATGGTGTTTCATTGTTTGTGATATAAGTTTCTACATGGTATCTAGCAGAATATCCGAACTGTTGGATCAATCTTGTGCTTGAATTGTTCGTGGATTTGAGGAACATCCAGAATTGGGCGTGTTTTGGCTGCAACCAAATCAACGTGCATCTAGGGCTTTTAATCTTAGATTGAATTCCTATCGCTGTTGTACCCAATTGTCTCTGCTTGTAGAGTCTGCCTGTAACACTCCGAATTTTCCTTACTTATGAATATATTGGAATATTCCATTTGAATTACGAATTAAAAGAATGTGAAATTAAATTGTTGAAATAGACATTAGGTGGACAAGATAAATGGGTCAATTACCCAATTAAGACCCAATGGACTAGAGATGAGCTTGATCTTAAAGTAATTGGGTAAGTCTAAGTAAATGGGTCAATTACCCAATTAAGACCCAATGGATCATGGGTAAGCTTAATTCTAAAGTAATTGGGTAAGTTTAAAGTAAATGGTCAACTACCCAATTAAAATCCAATGTATAAAATCCACCTCATCAAGTGAGGTGGTATGTGAGTGAGGTGGCATGTATGGGATGGGGCATTGCCATGTGGCATGCATGGAAGCCAACTAGACAAGGAGGCTACATCATCAAGTGACATGGCCAAGATGAGACCCGAATGCCATATGCATGGTCGGCTATGTTATGGTTGGCTTGGTCAACCATGAGTGAGTTCAATTGAGTTAAGTTATTACTTGAGTTGAGTTGAGAAGTTGAAGAGTCTCCATCCCAAGGTGACTCGATGGAAGTCAAAGAGGTTTCTTGGTTTAAGCTAAGAGTCTCCTTGGTTAAGCTAAGGGACACCTTGGTTAGACAAAACCTTAATGAGGGAGAGTGAAAGGGCTTGGACTGTTACATAAAAGACACCAACCAAGGGGCACTCCACATCCCTTGGCCGATCACTCCACCTCTTGCAAACAAGAATTTCCTTTCCTCTTCTCTCTCTCTCCCACCTACACCTCTGTACTTGGAGAATTAGTGAAGAGCAAAGGAAGAAAAAGGATTAAGGAAGAAAGACAGAGCAAAAAGAAAATAAGGAGACAGAAAAAAAAGGTATTTGTAAAGCTTAATAACATAGGATTGATTCAAAGGAAACCATAGGTTTGGCCGTGGTGTGGCCGAACCCATGGGTTCTATAATTGATGGAATGGATGGCTAAATTGTTATAAGGCCATGGAATTGGAAATCCATTCAAGGAATGGTGATGGGTTGAAACAAACAACCATGGTAGGATTGAATCCAAGACCATACTATATTGGTACAATGATTGAATGGATCATGAGGAACCCAAACCTTGCTAGTAGGTAGATTGAATTCACTAAGAGGAGTACAGAAGATGAAATTTATGTTTGAATAATGTTAGGAGTGGATTTCATGAAGAAAGGCTTTACAAAATAAGCAAACAAAAAGGACTGATAAAGAGTCAATCGATTTAATCTCAGGATTCAGTCGATTGAACTAGTGCTGGCCGAGCACACAAGGGTTATCTGGGAGTTTCAACCGACTGAATCTTATGATTCAGTCCACTGAACATGGATTTGCTAAGAATATATGGGGTTTATTGGTATTTCAGCCGACTGAATCCTAGATTCAGTCGATTGAATATAGACGTACCAAACAAGTAAGGGATCTGGTGTGTTTCAGTCGACTAAATGTAGTAATTACCAAACACGTAAACAATTTATTGATAATTCAACCGACTGAATCTGTATTTCAGTCGACTGAATGTATACTGGCCGAACACACAAATGATCTGATCCAAAATCAGCCGACTAAATCTATGATTCAGTCGACTGAAAGGACATTAACTGAGAACACATAGGGTTTGACCCAAAGTCAACGGACTGAATCCATGATTCAGCCGACTGAAAGGTTACGGGTCAAGTTTATACGGTACTGAGTTGTGTTTCAGCCGACTAAATATTATTATTCAGTCGACTGAAAGTTTGCGGGTAAAGCAAAGACTGTATCTGAGCGTGATTTAGTTGGCTGAATTTGAATGTTTTATTTTTGGTTAATTTTCCAGATACCTCTGTTTATCCAGTGGGATGTAAAGGGTGATGAAAAGTAAATGGATAAACAAATTGATATATATGTGGTTGAATTTGTTAAGGTAACGAGGTTCGATTCGTTTTCACGCGAGCGTTAGCGTTGTTCTTGGGAAACAAGAAAATGACAGTAATCGGACATTGGTAGGATTCCTACCTTATTGAAACACTATGGATTATATATGATACTGGTTTTATTCCAACTATGATGTTTATTTTGGTTATAACAAATGTATATGTTTATGAACTAATTTTCAATGATAGTATGTATTTTGATATGAAATGGCATTTTTGCATTCATTATCTCATGCATGTCATGGGAGGAAATACATGGGACCAGCAAGCTAAGTTATGAGCGGCCCGAACATGATTTGGGCTTGAAACTAGCTTGTATGAAGCTATGTGAACTATTGATATGTTAGCCTTGTCCGGGATTGTTAGAAATGGGTACAGTGTAATTTGTGCCAAAGGGATCCTGGGTATATAGTCCCAAAACCCTGCGCAGAGGGAGGAGTCCACACTCCATCGGTAATTTCAATTAACATATGTGGGGAGGCATAACAGTGATCTAGTGGTGCCGTCACAAAACACTGCGGACGTAACTGGCCAAGGGAATACCTTGATATGGTGATTTATCAAGGAAACTATTCATATATGATAGAATTGGATATGGAGATTGGGTGAGTGATAATTTGGCATTGACACCCATGGCATGATGCATAAGTAAGCATGATTATGATATGGATATCATGCATTGTTTTACTACTTATGAGATGTTTTATGATGTTCTATCTTGATTTTATATTGATCTTATGTGTACTATAACCCTACTTGGAATTTCTACTGGGCATGTTGACTGATGCCCTACTTCTACCCTATAGGTGATGGAACAGGGAATGACAAAGAAAAGGACATGGGACATGAAGGAAGCCAAGCATAGGAGCTTAGACAGATCTATGCTTATATTATTTATGTTGATTTTGAAAGATGTATTGGGAGGACTGATATTTTGGATTGTAATAACTTAGAATTATTTTGCTATGGTTTGATGATATTTAAAGTTTCAAGTTAAGTATATGGTGATTGGCTTTCCTTGCCTTCTAATAATATGTATATGAATAGTATCATATTCATATAAATAATTCTGCAATGTATTCAGAAAAGCGTGTGAAATGTTCAAGTGGTCTTAGTCCACGCACACGTAAAGGTGTCCAGTGAAGGGTCGGGTTTTGGAATGTCGGACTTAACTCGCGTCGTGATGTCCCGCTCTCTCTCAATCTTGCTAAAAATATATATATATATACTCTGATTTGTGGCGAGTGAAAAAGGGCGAGATGTTACACTACCCTACCGTCTACATCTCAGATCATCGAATCTACAATCGATCCAAGCCGGTGCTCGTGATTGCAGACCGGCATCGCAGGTGTTAGCCGTCCTTGCTCCTGTCCAATCGCTAGTTCTGCGCAACGAAAATCTGGGATTTGCAGACTTGTAGTGTCGTGTAAACATCCCAGACTGAAGTTCCCCGATCTCTATTTCAAGACTTCAGTCACGCCTCTCGTATTGGACCAGTGCTCTCCATTGCCAAGGATGACTCTCTGTTGTGCTTTCCTATTGCATTCGCTGGGCTTCTGTCGCTTAATGCTGCCTCTTGTTGCTGTCTTTTAAGCAATTTTTTCTTAGATCAAATACGAGCTTCACAGACAACGAGATTTGCCATTGTTCCAATCGTCCATGCCATTGTTCTTCTTAGATGGATCTGCCATACTCGGTGCATATAACGCTTGCAAAAAGACAATGAGAGCGCCAATGCTTCTCAGATCTGGTCCTATTGTTACAAGATAGAATAACATACCTACTTCAGACATCTTCTTCCCGCTGCCTTTCTGTCTGATGCTTCTTGTTGCCTTATCTGCTGCACACACTACAATTTTCCCAGGCTGCACCTCTAGACTTTCGCCCAAGGTGTGTGTGAACTGTTGTTCTTATTGGACCCACCACTCAAGATCTATAATAGCCATCAGCACCGCACAAAGAGGGGGACAACCTTCCCCCTTCAGATCTCCTTCTGCCCTTCTTGTTTTTTTTAGGCGTTCTTTGGTCTATGTTGCAGAAGAAGAAACTCATCTTTGTTTCCCTCTTGGCAACGTCGTATTGATCTACAGTACTCTCGCAGGTCTACATATTTGGGTGAATCGTCGGATCATTTTTTTGTTGGTGGCCTGCAGTCCCATCAATTTTGGTGCTCTTCGAGGGACCACAATTTCATGTAGTCCTTCTTATAAAAAAATCCTTCAATGGGTGACTTCGGTACAAATCCAAGTCTGTGGTTGTCCTCCGTTCTGTTGAATGAGAATAATTATGTTCAGTGGTCGAGAATTGTTACCTTATCTCTCGATGTCAAGAGAAAGTTGGGTTTCATAAATGGCAAGATTGTCTGCCCTCCACCTGCGTCTGCATCTAAAGCTCCAGCTGCAACTACAGAAGGAACTTCAACTCCAGCTACTCATTCCAGTTATGATGATTGACTATCTAGTGACCAGTTTATTCGTTCCTGGCTTCTTAATTCTGTGGAACCCCATATTGCTGGCATTTTTACTTTCTCCGAATCTACAAAGGAGTTATGGGATTCAATTAAAAGAATATATGGGAGTACAAATAATATTGCTCGTGTGTTTGAGATTAAAAATGAGATTGCAGTTGCACTACAAAGAGGCATGAAATTTACTAACTATCTTGGACATATGAAACGGTTGTGGGATGAATTAAATTTGTATCGACCACATACTATCAATGCACAGACTCTCTTGTAGCGAGCCGAAAAGGATAAGATCTTTTTATTACTCTGTAATTTGAAGCCGGAATATGAACATCTGTGGAGCCATATTCTTATGACTAATCTGTCTCCCTCCTTGACTAGCGTATGTGTTATTATTCCACGAGAAGAGATAAGGAAAAAGACTATGAATTCTGATCTATAGTTTTCTTCTGAGAAAGTTGAATCGAGTGCACTTCTGGTTGGAAAAGATAATCGCAAGGTTGCTTTGGTACAGACAAAAAGTGACCTACTGTGTGCAATAGAGGCAGATGAGAACTTCTTCACTGTGATCATTGTGGTAAAAATGGTCACGCTAAGGGTACTAAAGCCACTTTTGAGAAAAATTAGAAAGATCATGCAACTCTTTCAAATACATCTCTAGTTGTGAATCAATTGAGCAACCTCCTTCAACAAATCGTAAGTCCATGTCTTTTGAGCCTTCTGCAGCCACACACTTCTCAGGTTAGTTACAAGCCTACCTTAGTATGCCTTCCACTGTTAATTCATGGATTATTGATTTTGGAGCCACTAATCACATTGCTAACCATCCATTCTCTTTGTCTGATTTTATTTCTAATTCTGACATGCACGATGTTTCTATTGCTCATGGGACTACTATGCCTGTCTTAGGGAGCGGGAAAATTAATCTCTTTCTGCATAGTTCCCTTACTTCTGTCCTAGTTGTCCCTTCATTTCATGTCCAACTTCTTTCGTTGGCAAAATCACTAATGCATTAAATTGTGACGTTATTTTTTCCCCAAATTTTGTCATTTTTCAGGACAAAAAAATGAAGCAGACGATTGGTGAGGGCATCTACTCCCATGACTTGTGCTTGCTAAAGTCTCCTACTATCACATGTCATTCCAGCGGATTGGTGACTAGTTACATCTTACATAACTGGCTTGGACATCCGTCCAACCGAGTGTTGTCATGTCTTTTTCCTTCTCTTTCTCTTAGGTTTAGTGTGTCTGATGTCTGTCAACGTTCTAAGCAAAGTCGTTTACCATTTGTGTCTTCTACTTCTAAGTCAATTACATGTTTTGATTTAATACACTCGAATTTTTGGAGTGCTCCAATTGATTCATATGATGGCTATAAATACTTTGTGATTTTATTGATAATTTCTCTCATGCAACTTGGTTATATTTGTTACGATCCAAATCTAATATATTTTCTGTATTTAAGAAATTTCATACCATGATAACCACTTAGTTTAATGCCAGAATTAATATAAATCCATGAACAATGTATAAATAAACAATTCAATTCCCATACTTTTCATAAGGTTGAGTGGTTTCCCTCACACCGTAAGTCCAATCATGAATTGCCTTCTCATCATGATAATAAACAGACATAACCATGATTTACACAACGTCATCATATCCACACATTAAATCGACACATGAATTTCATTCAAATAGTGTTCATAACATTAAAAACAACATTCATCATCAACTTGGGGTTTATCTCATTACATTAGCATGACAACTCAATCATGTGGAATTTACAAGTTCTTCTATAAGGGGAAGAGTCCCCTTGCCAACCATTACCTGATTCCAAACTGACATATCATAAGTACACCCCTCCTATCCTCCATCCAACAACGAAAATATAAGGACTACTCATGAATATTCTAAGCATATTTCAACCACTAATTTATTCTATATTCACATCTAAGGCCTGAGAATTTTAAGTATTATCAACCCCATGTTACTAATTATCCATCCATCATGTCCTTACATCTATTTTGTTCAACTTCACTAAGTATGAATAAAATGTGAGAAATCTTTGATCGGGCTGGGACACAATGCTCTCAGTTGCCTACGTACCACATTGTGGATCAGATCAGTCGTAGTTCGGTTTATCTACTAGTTTCCTCCACTTCATTCACCTCGTACCAAGAAGTCAATGCATATATATTCCATTATAACACTCACATTGTCATATTACTTCAAATGCACATCTAAGCACAAGATACTCACGTAGAGACTTGCCCCTTCATCAAACTCATGGCATTGTGCTTAAACCAACAATTAGATTTAAGTTAAATGCTCACCAATCTCACATACTCCTCCTGACTCAACACTATCTTATACTCCTTCCGTCCTATTTTAGTTGTCTCATTTGAAAATTTGTATTTTTTAAAGAACTCTCTATATAAGACTAGCACTCCATGTGATCTCATCCATTTTCAACACACTTTATGCTAAATGGGACAACTATTTTAGGACAATTCTAAAATACATATAAGACAACTAAATTAAGACAGAGGGAATATATGGAAAAAGACACCATCATCTATCTCCCAACATCTCATTATACCTTTCAAATTGTAGATCACTATGATATTCATGTAGGCATTTTCACACACGTGAATCTCACCTACAAGTCTACAACTCATATTTCCATATTACATACATGTCACTATCACTCATTACATCCAAGAATAGGATGCAACCCATAGTATGTAAACAAACCCAAACCTACCAACCAATGTGGAGAACCTCACGCTTCAACACCACATATAGACATCATTTAATCCTACACCACTTCTACATTACCAACACAACTCTACCTCAAGGTAATACACATAATATTCATTATGGTACTTTATCAATGCAATATCACATAAATTCCACAACAATTATCTCTATACAGAGTATTTCACATTTCATCACCTACCTAATCTCACAAATTTCAATGGTGATAATTCATTCAAGGTATGGGTGAACCAACCGTTCACATCCACCTTTAAAACATAGGAATTCACTAGAGATGTACATATCATCACAACATTCAAGCATGTGAATCATTCATGACCTCACATTACTAAGCATTTTAACAAACATAAATCTAATGTCCATTCAGTTATATCATCAAACACATAACATTCATAGTTTATCAGCACTCCAACATGCTAGGGCATTCATAAATCTATGATGTTCCACATACATAGCCTTAGTAATGACTTAACCATGGGGATTTCACTAAATGTACATACAATGCATCACAACTAATTTCGCATCAACATTATTTGAGCTATTCCCAAGCCTAATTTCACACTTAAGATAGAAAATACTAAGTTCTACCAAACCTGCACCATTTCCAAGCGCCATGGAGCTCAAAGAGTACAACTCCTTATTCATCCAAGGTTGAACCCCACATTTTGGGCCATACAAGTCCAATCCCAAACGAAACCCAAATCACTTGTTTGGAGGGACATTTTACACTTTCTCCAATTTTCTCCAAATTTCTCACCCCCATTCCATGCCAACAATTTCATGTAAAGCTCCAAACTTCATCTTAGGGTGTCAAACCCTCTTGGTTTAGACAAAACCCTCCTTAAGTTATCATTCCTCTCCACAAACAATTCAAAGCAATATATCCAAAGGAATTTGAGATAGAAAAGAGATTTACCTTAGATAAAAGGAATCCGAGAAAGAACTTTGAATCCATGGCATTTGGGAATTGAAGGCCTTCAATCTTCATACATGCATGAAGGGGAGGAAGATGGAGGAAGGGGTCTCTCTCTCCCTCTCTTGTTTTCTCTCATTCTTCCTCTCTCTCTCTTCCTCTCCTTCATTTTTGCTAGGAAAGAAAATAAATAAAAATAAATAAATAAATAAACATGTGTTGCTATTCTCTAATTTATGGGTGTTTGGTGTGTATATTATATGCATAAACAAGCTATTCATCAGGATAAGTTGGATTCTCAATCTATTAAATGGATCTTTTTGGATATTCCTCCACCAAGAAGGAATACATATGTTACAACAGACATTTGGTAAGATCATCATCTCCTGTGATGTACATTTCGTTAAATCTAACTCCTTCTTCACACCACAGGATGACTTTGGGAATCGGTCTCAGGGGGAGACCTTGTCAGATGTGATCCCGCTTCCGACTGTAAGTATAAAAGTCATTGTTGAAAGTTCCCTTGTGCTAGAATCATATTAACCCTAGAGGTGGGTGAATAGGGTAATCACAAATTTTAAGGCCTTTTTCAAATTTCCTTGATTAATATGAGATATATTGTGGAATTAAAAACATTTAATCCAGTCTCTGATTTCTAAAGTGTGCAAGATTATAAATAATTACACAAGCAAACATCAATGCACAAGATGTATAGTGGTTCGGTTAAACAACCTACATCCACTGTAGAGACTCACCCAACCTTTGGTTATCTGTAAATTCACTAAGAGTTGGAATTACTCCAACATAATAGAATATGACTTCCACTTATCCAATTGATTGAGACTTTCACACAATTCTTATCCCACTATTTTTTATAGTGATTCAAGAGAATAACAATCTTTTTAATCCACTTCACAATGATAATGATTTTTCAAGTAAAAATCTAAACTAGAAGAACTTTCCGTAAAGAACCTTGCAAACGTAGATGTGCTCCTTGAATCACTCCCAATGTGAGCTCGTACAATCCCGACGATCCGCTATGTAAAGCAACCATAGTTCTTGAGAGGGCTTTTAGATAATTGGGGTCACAATTTCTATCCTACAAGCGGGCTTAATCCTTCTCTCTTAATCTCAATCTAAACCGATTGTATACTTGAATATTTTGCAAGTGAATTGCCAAGAGAGAATAAGCCACAAGATTTGCCTTTAATATTAGCTTTGGTAGTTGGCCCTTTGAAAGCTCTAGTCAATGTTCATCAATTCGACTTTCCTCACCTTCAAACAATGATCATATTTATAGAGGCAACTAAAAATTTTGAATCACTGAAACACACGATTGATCATTTACTGGTGATCAATCGCCCGTGTTTGAATTACTTTCCACCAACTCGACCGTTGTGCATTTAATGCACAGTACCCACACAAAAATGGTAACATGCGATTAATCGTACCACACGACTGATCATCCGTGTTTCCTGTCGATTGATTGTGGGTTGGCGAATGTATCTGGCTGAGAATAACATATTTTAGCTGTGTTAAGTCTTATTCAGACCTAAGGCGACTGATCATGATGCCGATGTGTTCCAACCCTGTATGCACGACCGATAGTAAACCCGATTGATCGTATGTGATCAAGATTTCCAGGCCATGTTTAAGTTCAACCAATATCCTGTCTCAATGATAAATCGCCTACACGATTGAATCGTCAAGGTACCAGACGATCGATCGTAGCCACGATTGTATCATCCTAAGTCCACATGTGTTTAACAATTTAGTCCAACCGGAACCTTCGATTTTTCACATGACTGATCGCTAAGGCACGATTGGTTGTTTGCTGTCACTGGCGAATGATCACCGACACGATGTATCGTCCTGACAATGAATTCATATTTCCAAGTTCAGTTCCGATTTGATGTCAAACACAAGTTAGGCCTGATTAATTATCCCGATGTGATCGCTAAGCCTAGGCAAGGTCGACATAACGTATGGATTCCACCTAAGGTCATCTATGGTCACTTACTATCTGTGATTTCCATACATTGTTGACCCATTGAGTCTTCACACTTCAACCAACACTTAAAATCTTAAGTCTTGAGCTTCTCACTTCAAGGCAATGCTTCACCTAAGTTACGAAATTCACAAATAGGTGACTCGGCAAGCCGGGGCTCTAATAACTTCCAATCAAAATCATAATATTGATTTCTCATCTCTAGACACATTTCCTACTGTCATTAGTGATGTAACTACTAACATTATACCACCAACAAGTGAGCCAATTCCCACAGCAACTGACATACCTGCACCTCATCTTCCCTTGCGAAGGTCGAGTAGAGAGACTCGTCCTCCAAAAAGAATGACAGATTATTTTACTTATCATGTTGTATCATATCCTATGGAGGCTTGCCTAACATATGACAATGTTAATCAATGTCATTTGGCTTTCTTGAGTGCGTTATCTAGTGAATAGAGTCAAAGACATTTCGGGAAGCTAACTCTATTCAAGTATGGAAGAATGCCATGAAAGAAAAATTGCACGCACTTGATAAAAATAGAACTTGGGATATTGTTAAATTGCCTCTTGGAAAGAAGACAGTTGGGTGTCGTTGGATATATAAAATAAAATATAAGAGTATTGGAATTGTGGAGTGACACAAGCCGAGACTTGTTGCCAGAGCATTTAAGCAAACTTATGGAGAGGATTATAAAGAGTCATTCACACCAGTTGTAAAGATAAACAATTTTCGAGTTCTTCTCTTTTTAACAGTAAAACAGGGTTGCCAGTTATCTCAGATAGATGTTAAAAATGCATTCCTGCATGGTATAGAAGATGAGGTTTATATGAGTGTTCCACCAGGTCATCTGCAAGAATACAAAGTTGGCTTTGTGTATAAACTAAAAAAAGGCAATATATGGGCTTAAGCAGTCTCCTTGTGCTTGGTATGCTAAGCTCAGTTTTGTTCTCATGAGTAATGGGCTTAAAAGGAGTACAATAGATTCTTCTTTGTTTATCAAGAGAGGTGTGTCTGACACGACTATTGTTTTAGCTTATGTTCACGATATTGTGATCACTAGTGATGATCAAAATGACATTTCAAGGCTTAAGTCACTACTGAGCTAGAAATTTTCCATCAAAGATCTGAGTGTGTTAAAATATTTTCTTGAATTAGAGAAGGCATAGTAGAAAAATGGCATATTTCTTAATCAACGAAAATATGTGTTGGATATGTTATAGGATACTAGAAAGGTGGGACTTAAACCATAAGATACTCCAACTGATAGTGGTGATAAGCTTGGTGATGATAGTGATTTATTATCTGCTATTGGTGAGTTTCAAAGATTGGTTGGCAGATTGATTTAACTAATCATTACTTGGCCAAATATTTCATATGCAGTCAATCTAGTCAATAGATTTATGCATGCTCCTATAGTTACTCACATGAATGCCGTCAACAGAATTTTACAGCATTTGAAAGGTTCACTTAGGAGAGGTATATGGATGTGCAGGCATGGGCATTGTGTTATTACTGCCCTGATGCTGATTGGGCATGGTGCCCAGTTGACCGAAGATCCACTACAGATTATTCTACTTTGTTGGAGGTAATTTGGTAATATGGAGGAGTAAGAAACAGAATGTTGTTGCACGATCAAGTGCAAAAGCAGAGTACCTTGCTATGGTTTCAACAACGAGTGAAATTATTGCATGATAATTGTGAGTCTACTCAACTGAAACCAATGTTTGTGATAATCACGTTGTTATTCATATTGCATCAAATCCAGTATTTTATGAGCAAACCAAACACATTGAGGTAGATTGTCACTTTGTTCGAGAGAATCTGCAAGCTAATATTATTTCTGTTATTCAAGCTAGGTCAATGTCTAAAATAGTCCTAGAGGGGGAGTGAATAAGACTTATGCAAAATTTTAACTTTCTTTAAGAGATTGGTCAATTAATGATTGGTTTTTACAAATTAAGTCAATTACTCCCCAATTAGATTAGCATGAAAGTTTATTTGTCTAATAAATATAGCATACAACAACAAGTCCATACAAGAGAGATGGGCAAGAGATAAGAGATAAAGCAAATGCACAAAATAAAGAGAGGAGATGAGAATAGATGGAAAATTTAACACAAAATTTTTTATGTTGTTCGACAACCTTGCATACATCCATGCCTCAGGTATACCACTTGAGGATTTCACTAACTTTCTCTTTCAAGGGTGGAGAAGAAACCTATTATAACACTTTATCTCTTTTAAGGGTAGAGATCGAATTGGTACAACTTTTGATCATCTTCAAGTATGAAAATCAAACCTTTGACACACAAGAGATCACCTCTCTTGAAACACAAAGGAGAAGACACCCTTCTCACTTAATAAGGGTTACACCAATCCTTTTACAAATAATAAAATGATCGAAAGAATTTGTTTGTAGAAAAATACCAAAAACGCTTGTCTCTTGATGCTTGAAGTTCTTCTTCTTGGCTTCTTTTAGTTGCTTCAATAATTCTCAACCAAGATGAAAATGAAGAAGTCTGGAGTAAATAATGGTTTTCCTATGAGCATATGACCCTAGAAAATCTTCTCAATACCAAATTAAACTTAGAGCATAAGATGCTCAAGATTTGCCTATGAGTTCTTTGAATGTGACCAAGAGAAATTAAAATTCAAGAGCTTAGAATGATTTTCCTAAGGTTGTAGAATGCTCTTGAAGATGTTAGGACACTTGGTTTTTGGTATAGAAAAGTTTAAGCCTTATTTCATTAAGTTTGCCCTTCAAAAGAGCTCTCAATTTATAGAAAAACAAGTCCCAACAGCTAGTTTGACTTTTGACTTTCCTAAAAACTAGTTTTGCTTTTGACTTTTCCAACAGCTAGTTTGACTATTTTTTATGTGATCCCTTCCAACTTCATTGCTTCTAGTCTTCTTTTGATATCACTTTGATGATCTTCTAGAGGCAAAGTTTGGACATAGATGACACACTGACACTATATCACTAGACTTAATACATTACATCTCAAGGAAATTAAAATACAACTTGATTTCATACAAGAAACTCAAACATCAAATGTACACATGCTTGCATGGCTCTTGTCTTCTTTGAGAATGCCTGGCTACTTCATTGTGAGTATATGCTCTGTAAACTTTGACTTTGGGCTTAGGAGCAAGTTTGAAATATGTCTTATAATTTTACATAAATAAAAGCATTAGTATCATACGTCAATAATTTGTTATCATCAAAATTATCCTTTTACCCTTGGGTAAAAACTTTTAGGCTAACAATTTCAACTCTATTTGTTCGCAGTGATCAATAGTTAGTAGATAATTTCACAAAAAGTCTTTCCGCTGCTAAATTTAAAGAGATATTGTCCAAGTTAGGTTCCATCGATATTTTTGCACCAACTTGAGGGGGATTGTTGAATAAGGAGAGAAAGAGTTTGAGTTTGAATGAGACTCCTAATGTTAATAGGATTCTTCTTGTTTGTTATGAATACACATCCATTTTATTTTTCTAAGGGCAATAATAATCATCTCTTTCTCCCGTGGTTTTTCCTTTTCCCATGTAAATGTAACGACCCGGGGATTCGACTCCGTGGTCCGATGCAAATTTTCTGGAATATTTTGAATGAAAATTTAAGGGTTTAAATTCAAATTTGAGGTTGATGGAAATTTTGATATTAATTAACAAAATTAGAGTGATAATTAATAAATTAAATGAATTAATAGTGACTAAATTAATTGAGTAATTTAAATTACACCTTATGTAATTGAGTGAAATTTTATTCATAAAGGAATAAATTGATGAGGTGGCAAGTACACCACATCAATGATGACATGGCATGCCACATGGCAACCACCCTCTCCATTGTCACCTCATGCATTAAACGCATGAGGCAACACCACTCTCCACCCCAATTTGCTCTCCACCTCCATTTGCTTTTGTTGACTCAAGGGAAAGAGAGAAACAAAAGAGAGAAAGAAAAATCTGAAACAAGAGAAAAGAGCGAGAGCTTTTCTCATTTTTTCTCCCTCTTTATACAGTGGTTACTCCATTTCTCTCATTTTCTCCATCTCCATTGTTGTTGCTTCAAGGAAAGAAGAAAGCAAAGAAATTAGAAGCAAGAAGAGAACAACTAGAGCTATTTTCCTCTCCTCCATGAGCTAAATGTAACGACCCGGGGATTCGACTCCGTGGTCCGATGTAAATTTTCTGGAATATTTTGAATGAAAATTTAAAGGTTTAAATTCAAATTTGAGGTTAATGGAAATTTTGATATTAATTAACAAAATTAGAGCAATAATTAATAAATTAAATGAATTAATAGTGATTAAATTAATTGAGTAATTTAAATTACACATTAAATTACTTGAAGCATATGACGATAGATCGCGAGTCCTCTCACGACAAATAGCCATAGGCGATGGATCACCCTAGGAACTTTATCTGAATCTTGACTTCCCCAAGGCGATGCATTGTTATACACGATGGGTCGTGAGACACTAGCCGATACATCGTCAGATGACGATGGTATCGGCCTGAGAGTAACCCAAAAATACAGTATTTTTCCAACCAGAACCCTAACTTTCCAGGGCGATGCATCGTGCCTCACGATGGGTCGTGCATGATATATCGTGATACCACGATGTGTCGTGGGACCTCAAGCAATACATTGCCTCTGACGATAGTATCGGCTTGTAACCAATCAAAAAACAAAGTATTTTCCCAACCAGAACCTTGTTTTCCCAGGGCGTTGCATTGTGATACTACGATGGGTCGTGAGGCCCGACCGATGGATCAGCTTGGGGGTAAGTTAAAGTACAGAATTTCCCTTCCGCAATGGGTCGTATTTAGACGATGCATCATGAGGCTGAGGACGATGGATCGTCTCTGTTCAACACCAGTTTTCCCAATTAAGCCCAAGTGCTCCAAGACCCAACCTATTTGTTCAAACATGGTTCTTAAGCCTGAGAAAAGGCCTCTACATGTTTAATTACTAGAGGATACAACATAAAATTTAGAAACCAAGGACCATTAATTGGACTAAGTTCAATGACATGATTGTTGTATTTTGACATACATGGAAACAGAACGAAGATTCGTGATTTCCCCCAACGTCGTTCGTGCGACTTAGGAACCCTTTCTACTCCAATGATCATCTTCAATTAGGTAGGTTTTCCTACATCTTTGAAGCAATATGGTTGTGACCTTAACAGGGGATATAAATTTGAAAGTTATGCATTGTCAATTTTAAATCTACTAGCTTGATTATGAAAATGTTATATTTGAACTGTTTTATTTCCGATGAGCAAAGATATATCTATTTTAGAATGATTTGAAATTATCTGATGCAAAGAGATTTATCATCATTATGCATTCATGTGCCTCATGCACATTGCATGGGCTAGGAATTGCATTTGTCGAGCCAAAGATGAGCGGTCCAGTTGTTCTCGTTGGTAAATTGGCAGAATTGAACAAACATTATGATTGGTCACGTCCATGGTTCAAAATATATGGCATTCAATTGGCCAAAGAGCTCCTGGGTCAAGGAAGACCCGAAACCCTACGCAGAGGAGGGAGACAACACTCCCCTTGTATTCCGGTTGAATTGATGGTATTGGGAACAACACCCAGCTGGTTGCCACTGGAAATGCTGAGGACATAATATGCTAAACACATAACCATTGAGATGAGAATTATGGTTGAGTATGGGACATAGAAGGACATACATTCTTCATGACCCCCATGGCATATTACATCATGACAAATGTACATTATAATTCGAGTATGAGATTGATATTTCTGATATGATTATGATTTGAGAAATCTATTATTTGGCTATGGCAATCTTTGGTGTATTCCCTTTGGTTGGAATTTCTATTGAGCGCATTGATTAAGCCCATAATTTTCCTTTTTTAGATGCGAATGAAGCTCAAGGAAATGGAGGCGAGGCCGGACCAAGCAGCAGCCAAGCATAATCAAGATTCAACGAGAAGAAGCTTGAAATAGAATAGTTGCATTTTGCGATTTGAAGAAATGTATTTGTAGGAGTAATCATTTTGGAGAATGTAATATTTAACTCCTAGATCTCTTACTTTGTATTTGACTTATGTTAATGTAGGAGAATCATTACTTTTGCTTTGTGATGCGATCCTCTATGTATATTAATATTTAAAATTTTCGCTGATTGTTTTAGTTTGTGTAAATATTATCATGGACATTAGTTTATACACGTGCTAGGTAGGGCTGGTGGAGGGCCAGATATTCAGACTCGAATTCAGCTCGAGTCGTGACACAAGCCTCCTTCCGTGAAATCCCTATTATCATCATGCTCTCGGAAAGAGGGGCGTTACAATAAATCTTGTGTTATGGTGTTTCATAGTCTGTGATATAAGTTTCTACATAAGTCAAAACTCTAGAGGCTCTCTCTCGAGCCATCTTGAGTTTGAGAGGATATTTTAATGAGCGAAGAGTCCTCTCCGGGTTAGACTTCCTTTGGATTACTCCTGTAACCAAGATAGTAACCACTTGTATTTGTAGTCTTTGTCATTTAGTTGGGATCTGCTTATCATGCAATCAAGATCTTGTGTGTATATATTCTTATGATGATAGAAAGAGGATGGACTTCCATCTTTTCACGAGGTATTGAATGGATTAATGGTGGGCAATGACCTGTGGCTGTAGAGATGGAAGTGATGGATGGTCATATACTAATGTTTAGACTCGATTATTATACAACTCGTGTTTTATAAAAAACTTAAGTCATATGAATGAGACCTAAGTAAAGAAATTCAGCCAAAATTATTTTAATTATTAATAAAAAGTAAGCATGAAATGGGCTGAATGGCTGAACATTTACTACCCATTAAAAGTACAATATATCACATTTCATTGAATTCCGGTTGCAGGCGATATGGCAATATCGGTTTGGTCGAATGTATCTGCCATATCAGCCGATATATTTCTCTATCCTTTTGGAAGAAAAAAATTCTAGAAAATCAAGAAATTGTGTGGGTGATACTTGGCGATTTTTTGGGCAATATTTGAAATGTCAGCCGATATTTGGTGAGATATCCCACTCGAGATATCGACGATATATGATGAGCCTGAGATGATATAATATATCTCAGTCGCCCCTCGAAAAAACCGATAAATATGGGACGTATCGGAGATTTTTCTCCTAATATGCCTACCACATGGATTAAAATTTTCTACCAATATTTATTAGATATGGAGAAATTGATATATAAAATAATATTTCCTTAAATTTTATTGAAATAGTTACAAAATCGTAGGATTGACATTTTGACTAGAATGAGTTGAAATTTAATCCACATTGGCTAGAATTTTATCAGAAAAAACTTAAAAAGCGGCAGGGTTTAAACCGAAATGATTTGTAATATGCAACTATTGTGATTTTTGGGTTTTTAGTAAAGCCCCAAAAAAAAAAAAATCAACATGGTTAATATTTTGGTATTTCGACTGACAATCATTTCAAAGAAAAAAATTTAAAAAAATAAGTCAAAATGTTATGAATTGGTTGATATTTCAGCTGGATTTTTTGGCCCACTAAGGGCCCATTATTTCACTCTTGGCCGAAGTTTGAAACTTATCTATGACATATTTTGGTATTTGTATAATCTAGAGAACCCTCCTCGATCTAAATCCAAGCCGCCTTGAAAGTCAAACATCTCAGTCTATTTCAATTGGGATAATTGAACAGTTGGGCTCACAACTTGACCCGTTCTCATGACACTGGTACACCACCCTTTCAGGCCTAACAACTGAGGCCCAAACTCATGCTAGAGCAATTCATCCATGCCCAAATTCTCCCTGACTTGAAGGCTTGGAAAATTTTGATCTTACCAAATTATCCGAATAGATCCAAACATTTTAAATAGGTATGAGTTTAAAGTTTCATGACCAAATCCAATATAAACTTGAATCGACTAATCCATTTAAAAAACGAATAATGTATTGAGAGTTGTTGACTCAAACTCAAAATTGACCTGAAACAACTAATATGCTGCTGGGTCTACCTTGAACTAAATCTAACAAAATTTGACCTGACCCATTATCTAGACCAAACCCGATCACTCTAAATAGGTACAGGTTTAAAATTTTATGCACCGAACTTGAAATACATCCAAACCAATTAAGTTGTTTAATAAACAAGTAAATAATGGATCAAAGATTGTTAGATCGACCCAATCTCACACCTTACTAGGTCTACTGACTTTGTATTCAAAATAAGCCCAATACTCACACATTAACAGCTACCTAACGTTCCTAGCCGAAACTAGCCATAATTGAATAGTGACTGAAACTCTAAAAACACTATCCATCCTACCTATTTAAAATCTTGGCCTAAATCGACCTCAAATGATCTAAAATTAATGGTTCAAGATCCAAACTTGTCCTAAAGCTATAATAATATTTTAAAAATATTTTTGACTTCTAATACACACGTCTATTTATCACCCCAATGATATTGGACATACATATATTATAATTTATTATGCTTAATTGTCTAATTCTATTAAAAAAACTTTGATGAAAACAAGTAAAATATACTTTTAAAGACAAAAAATTTATGATTAAAAATAATTTAAGGTGATCAAAATATGAATAGTTAAAGAAAAAAATGCCACTAGTAGAGTTTATTAATTCTTATTAAAATGACATATATTAACACTTATTGTTTTTGTTAATTTATTTTATTAAATGATAAATGGAATTCTTTTTTATATAATTTTATAGTTTTTTTTACGTAATGATGTTATTTGGTAAGCCTATAGAATGCCAATTTATCTATTACTCCTTTCAATTTAGTGAGTATATTTTTTAGTTAATTTTAATTTAAATAAATAATAAGAACCTTTTGCTACCTAAATGATATTTTATTTTAGTAATGAGGTCATGTATAAATGATTAAACTTAATAACCAGATTATGAACATGACAGAAATGTTATTAAACAAATCTTTGTATAATTTATGTTCTCCAATAAATTTAATACATTTTTTAAATTTTAGTGTCCAATTCCAAGACAAACTGTAGTGACCCAATCCGATTTAATTTAGTTAATAGATGAGAAATTAATGGAGTCGAAAAGTTAGGCAAGTTATTTTATGGATAATTTTATTTTCCAGTGTGTTATTTGATTTTAAATTTATTTAATAAAAAATTAGAGTTTCAAGTTTAAAATTTTGTTTTGTGATTTATTTAATATAATTGAAAAGACTATAAATATATGTATTTATTACAAAATCAGGAGCCAAACCCGTCTAGCCCGAGAGGAAGAAAAATAAAGAACAGGGCGAGCGACAGAAAGGGAGAAACAAAAAGGAAGAGTATGTGAGAGAGACAGAGAGCAGAGAAGCCTCTCCTTTCCTCAAAATTTCCCACCTTCTCTCGAGGTAAATTCTATCTCTCCTGTTTATTTCTTTTCTTTTGATTAAATAGTTTTGAGGCTTGAGTAGAGATGGGACGAAGGTTGTAGGGAGGTTTTTGTTGAATTAATTGGAGAAGATTTGTTTTTGGGGAAGGTGGAGATTGGAGAAAAAGGGTGCATTTGATTTGAAAGTGAGGGAAAGCTATGAAATGTAATTTTCATGTAATTGAGATGACATTGGACCTAATTCCATGGTTGCATGGAGATTTACACCCCAAATTGGGACTAACTTTGGATTTGGGTTGGAAATTTGGGGAAACTTGGTATTGGAATGATGTTGGTGCTTTTTTATGAAGGAGGAATGGTGATGTTGGTGTTTTTTAATGAAGTATGAATGATGATGTTGGTGGTGGCAATAGTGGTGAGGATGATGATGAGACAAATTCGTGTTTGGCATCAGGCTATAAGTGTCACACCCTTGTTAGATGGTTTAACTTATTAAGAAGCATTGCCGCTCAAAAAAACTTATTATGAAGTATGATATCCATCTTTAGAGGATAAACATCATTAAGAGTCTTACTGACAGCTAGAATCAGGACTCTATCATTCAATGAGCCTTGGTGACAAAGTAGTTCATTGTTGTTCCAAAGATCTAAGGGAGATTTGGGCAGGTTTGACTTAAAGCAGTGCCTAGTGAAGAAGGATTATCTGTAACTGAAAAGCTTTATTTTATAGTTTATAAGCTGTCTTATGTTCTGTATGTATCCTCTAGGGGAAGTTAATTAGTCTGTAAAGTACCTCTTGAAAATTTGCTTGGTTCTATAGTTGATGCTTGTAAAACAATGCAAGTTAAAATTCTCTAGGAGGAAAACTGATGTACACAAATAATGAATGGTGTTATAGCTGGAAACTATATTTGTATCAACTTTCTATTCAAATTTCTAATTCTGGAAACTATTCCTGCCATTAGAACTAAAATAGTGTCGAAAGTCCGAAACGGTTGATTTTGGTGTGACTAATTCCAGCTAAGTGTAATTTATTTTAGCACATAAGCTGGCATGCTTTTTCCTGTTCAAAAGTCAAACACTAGATATTGGTGGCAAAAGAGATTTCAAGGCTACTTTTTAGGTTTCTTTTTTCTTTTGAAAGATAACTTCATAAATCAAAAGAAGAAAAACAGGACAGAACATGCCAAAGAAGCCCAACAAAAAGAAAAACATAAACCTACATGAAATTACAACAATTTATTTACAACTTCTAAAACTAAGGATGGCCCCTGACGGGCTATATCATCGGCAGCCGAGTTAACTGATCGAGGAGCCCAAGCAACCTTAAAATCAAAGGAAGCAATAATATGCCGAATCCTTTCAATCTTATCCAACAAAACCCACAGATAGAGAGACCCCAACACCCATCCAACCACTACCCCAGAGTCTCTTTCTACCAAACTCCCATGAACTCCTAATTCCTCCAATTCCAGAATACCATGCCATAGAGCAAATAATTTCGCCTCAATTACTGAGCCATTAAGAAGTGGACCAGTAAAGGAAAGCATTGTAGACCCCGAATCATTGCGGATGATCCCACCATATCTTGCTAGATCAATCTCGCGCTTACAACTTCCATCAAAATTAAGCTTAAGAAGCTCAGAAGCAGGAGGAGTCCAAGGAACTTGATGATTTGGCTTCAAATGATGAACAATTGAATCCACAGAAGCTTAGTCTCTGCACAAATCTGAATCAGAAGGACACCGAAACTTTGCCGACCAGATCAACCACTAAGTGGCCTGAAACTTAATAATATCAAGAAGCGACTGAGCATAACAATCCTTACCTTGAAACACCCTTTATTACATTCCAGCCAAATAGAACAAACAATACTCAAGATAGTCACGTTCCACAGACTTTGACGAAAAGAACTTTTTGTCACCACCACATCTTCATTGAACAACTCACTCCACATATGACGTATGCATAAAGCAATACCCAACAACTGGAAGAAATGCATCCAAATCTGATAAGAGAACTAACAGTGAAGTAGCAAATGATTAGCAAACTCCACGTCCGATAGACACAACATACATACATTCACAATGAGCATCCTACGCATCCGCAGATTATCGATAGTCAAGATTTTTTGCAATCCAGCAAGCCAACCAAATATCTTCACTTTAAAAGGAGATGCTCCCAACCAATTTGTAGGTTGAATGGAATGAGCATCACCAGCCATCAATAAATTCTTACAAAAGACTGCAAAGAGAAAAAATCATCAGGATCGATCCTAAATCCCCTTATCCTTCCTGTGACCCATAACAAAGACATTCCTCAAAAGATTCATTAATGACATCCAGTCTTCAACCATTCAATCTTCCAACTCCCTCCGAAACTGAGGACCCCAGACTACCTTATTATGAATTACCTCGTAACACTCTTCAACCACAACTCTCTATTTGTTGCGAGAGAGAATGACACAGGTAACGGTTGGGGCCAAAGGAGCATCACCCAATCATTTATCCAACTAGAAAAAGATATCCTCACCTGAATAAACACAATATTGAATATGTCGACCAAAGGCCATTGCCACTGTAAACACCTTCCAAACCCTGAATCTCTCCCATTATCATTTTCAATCCTCCATCCAGAGCCCTGCAACCTATATTTTCTTCGGATAATATCCTTCCAAAGACCAACTGAGGAATCACCTAACCTCCACAACCACTTCCCTAGTAAAGCATCGTTAAATTGCCGAAGAGGCTGAATCCCAAGGCCACCTCCTCCCTAGGTTTGCTAACCTGCGACCAACTAACCAAATGAAATTTCCGCTTTTCACTAGCATCATTCGACAAAAACTGCGTCTGGATTCTCTCTAGCTTTTCAACCACCGCCACTGGGCACTTAAATACATTAAGACAATAAACATGAAGGCTAGATAAGACCGCCTTAATTAGGAAAACCCTACTGCCAATCGACAGATGCTTCCCCTTCCAGGCTGATAACCTCCTCTCCATTTTATCAATAATCGTATCCTAGCACTCCTTACGAGGTTTTCCTGTACATAGAGGAACTCACTTGTACTTAGCGGGAAATGAAGCAACTTTACAGCCTAATAATGCCGCCAACTCCACACACTGCCTATGCTCGACATTCACACCCATCAATTCACTCTTACAAAATTGATCTTCAACCCTAAACAAATTTGAAACCATTGGAGAATCGCCTGAACCACTTCCACAACCTCCTCGTCTGCCTTGAGGAAAAGGACAGTATCATCAGGGTATTGAAGATGAGAAATCTCAATATCTGAATTCGCTATACGGAAGTCCTGAATCCAGCCTTGAGAGAATACGACTTGAAACATGAGATAAAGAGCCTCCATCACGATAACATATAAATATGGAGATGGAGGATCTCCCTGCCGGATACCTTTCTCCATCCTAAAAAACCCCTTAGGACTCTCGTTAACCAACACAGACAAATATGCCACAGACAAGCAAGATATAATCCAACCCCTCCAATGCTCACCAAAGCCCATTCACGTCATAACAAAATCCAGAAAGGACCAATTACATTATCGCCAGCTTTCTGAAAATCTGACTTGCATACCACACCTGCTTCCCCAAACAAAAATTTAGAATCCAAACATTCGAACGACAACTGAATCAATTATCTGTCTGCCTTCCAAAAGAGCACTTTGCATTAGAGAGACGGTACGAGGCAAAACCTTCTTTAAACGATTGGCTAGAATTTTGGCAAATCTTATATGGCCCGCCAATCAAAGATATAGGCCGGGAATCATTAAAAGCAGAAGCACCAGACTTTTTTGGAAACAATGTGATAAAGTTGGCCCCCAAGTCCTTAGAAATTATTCCTCTATCAAAGAATTCTGAGATGAAAGCAAAGATTTTAGGCTGAACTAAATCCCAAAAGAACTTAAAGAACATGATGGAAAAACCGTTAGACCCTGGCGCTTTATCCTCTCCCAGTTGCCAATTTGCATCTTTCAATTTTGTCTCATCAAAGGACAATCTAGTAAAAGACGCTGCTCATCCGTCAATTCTTAAAAGGGAGCGCAGTTGGAATAGGCAGAACCCGATTTGGAGACTTGTACAGACATTGGTAATAATGAACTATTTCCTCACAAATATCTGACCTTCTATTCTTTCCCCCTCAACCAACAGAGATAATATAATTTTTCCTCCTCCTAGCACTAGCCATGTGATGAAAGAACCTTGTATTCTTATCCCCCTCTTCCAGCCACTTAATACGAGAGCGCTGCTTCCACTTTATCTCCTCCAACAAAGCTTTCTTTTCTAGGCTAGCTTTAATCTTCTTCATTCTCATAAGTTGATCTTGGGAAAGCGGGTCAACCTCCTCCATTTGATGTAGGCTTTGCAACCCCTCCAACCATGATTGTTCCTCAACTTTGTCTTCCTCGCGCCAATTCAGTGCCCACGACTTCAGCTTTCCCATTAGAAATTTAAGCTTCTGTATCAAACAATACCCCTTCCAACCCATAGGAGAGAATTCCTTCCACCAGTTTTCAATCATCTGTAAAAAACCATCCACCTGTAGCCAAGCCAACTGAAACCGAAATGAAGTAGGCCCCTAAGAATCTAGATTAGAATCAAGAATAATTGGAATATGATCAGAAACAGATAGTGGCAGCACGCTGAGAAGAATGATGAAAACAATCCACCTAACTTGAATCGATCAAAAATCTGTCCAGACGGACAAGACTTGGATTTTCCTGTTTATTCGATCAAGTGAAAGATGCACCCCCCAACGGTGTCCACCATCTCCATTTCATCAATCCAATTGCTGAAACACTGCATATGGGAAGAAATTTTATTTAGAATCTTTCCTCTCGGACATTCGACGGACTACATTGAAGTCCCCACCCCCACCACCCACCATAGAAGAGAAGCATTACCATTCCCTCTCCCTGAAGCATCTCCTTCAAAAACTGCTCTCTCTGCGCATCATGATTTGGCCCATATACATTAGTAAGAAGGAAAAACTTGGCACATGATATCTTCCATAGTTGTAATAGGGTAATCTTTAACCTCAGCCGCAACCAGCCTCAACTTCAAAGAATTCCATATAGTCCATCCCACCAAAAGCCCCTTTAGAGGCCTTAGCAATCCACCACATACTCACCGCTCCCCAAACATCTCGAACTAACCCCTCCTCTGCCTCAACACATTTTGTCTCCTGTAAAAAAAGAACAGCAGGCCTTTCAACAAGCACCGTCCGCTTCACCATAACTCTTTTCGTCACCGCCCCAAACCCCGAACATTCCAACATAACCTTCATCAGACCACACCCTGACCACCCATTGTTCCGACCAACACCAAAGATCAATCATAATTGATTGATGATTGCAAATTCCGCAGCTAACTCTCTCGTTTTGTGGTATGTCGCTGCTGTTTTCCTCATCTTTGCGTTCTGCTTCCCGAAAATCTGTTAAACTTGTTTCAACTGCAAAGTCTGATGGGAGAAGAAATCTCGAGGATAGCACCCACTAGCCTCAACTTCCCCTCGTCAAAGTCTCTGTCCTCATGGCCAAAGGAAGTTTATCCTCCAGCTCTGCATCATTCGCCCCATTAATGGGTCCTTGCGGTCGTCCCTGCAGCTCTTGATAGACCTGCATCGTTGCCGCTCGGAGTCTCTGTTACTGCCCCTTTGCAAAGAATCCCCCTGATGGACAATCGAAGTGTTGTCCTTGTTCACGGCTTCCCGTTGACATTGCACCTCATTTCCATCGCCACTACCAGCGTTGCCTGAAGGAAGAGAGGTCCTGTGACTTGCAGTAGCTTCCGTTGGATTTGCGAAATGACAAAGGCCAAGAGAGGCTTCCTCTGCGGTTGCATTCACATGCTGGAAACCGGTCCCAGTTCGACTCTAAATGGGGCTGATAACAACTGGGCTTAAGTTAGGCCCGTGATGATTTGATTGGCCCGAAGAAACCGGGCCCTTCTTTGGGGCCCTTGGCCAGGTCCAGAATTTAGAGTCTGAATGGGCCTTGCTCGGGTCGAACACCACGTCCATAAAAGACTTGAAACGTCCTCACTGTTGCCCTAGACTTTTGCCTCTCTTCAACAATGCTCCTTGAGATTTCGGAGGATCAATCTCAGACCCTAACGGCAGCGAGATGAGAGGAGTAATCTCCGCCGAGATTGGGGGAAGAGATTGTGTCACGGGATTACCGGCGGAAACTGCCTAAACTTTTCCACTTGCCTTTTCCGTCTCCGTCACCTCCTCCGGTCACCGGGAAGCCACCGGGAAGCCTCACCCTTCTGGTTTGGAGTCGCCAAAACTTTTGCCATAGTAGTTGAAGGTATCAAGTTCATCAAAGAGCCTCCATCGCTGCTAACCTCCTCCTAAGAGACCACTAGAGGACAAAGCTCCCCTATCACACCGCTTTGTGCCACCAAATCTTCCATCAACACCATAGGTCTAGGCTCCACCTCCGTCCAAAGTCCAAAAGAAAGATCCTCCACATCTAGCGATAAATGTTTTGGAATTGCAGCGTTGACGGGATGCATGACCTTCACATGAGCAAACTCAACGATATCCGTATTCAAGCATTTAGCATCTATCTCTTCCACAATCCCCATCAGTGCCCCCATTTTCCACAACACCTCTATTCGCCCAACATGTAGAGGGATTCCGTAGATTCAAACCCAATCCACCACCACTCCAGGTCCCTGAACCTCGGACCACTTATCAATTTTTTTTATTGGTCCGTCGGCAAAATGGGAACCGCCATAGCTAAATCTTCTTCTGTCCTCCTCAGAGGCAAGCACGATCCAAAAAAGGACGGGAGATAATCTACGCACTGACACATTCATAAGTGACCACTTTAATTTCTTGCGGAGAAGAATTGGAGTTTCGAGCCAACCTAATCCAGGTACGGTCCAGGACTTCAATATTCTTTCTAGTGAGAGGTTTGTAAACTTGTAACAAGTGATTGTCAGGATAGACACCATGATGAATAGGCTTTGTTTTTGTCCTTGTCCAGTAAAGGCCTTCTGCCCATTAGTCATGATAGCCAATTGCTTACTTCCCGAACCATTTCCACCCGAGCGACGATTTTCCGATCCGAATTGAGCTTTATTCACCTTCAACTTCTTACCTTGAAAAAGCTTCCCGTCCAACAACTTGATGGCAATGTCCATTTCCGTTTCCGTTTTGAATTGCACAAAAGTGAAATTTTTATTCCAGATCTTCTATCAAACGGCACAAAGCTATCGAACACAACACCCAGCACCAAACACTTTAACCAAATCTCCCGCTCTCCAATCCGGAATGTTTCCAACAAACACCGAGAAACTTTCGCGCCACCACTCACCATTTCTGAGATTGGATCCCTTCGAAATCAAAGTGTTCGAAAGATCACGATGCCTCATAGTTCCTCCTAAGTTGACGTCAGCTTATTTACTATAGCTTCTTTCTATGATCATTTAATTGGACACAATGCTAACGAACTAGAGGACACTTCTTAGGTTTCTTGGCAGCTGATGAAGGCATGAGATTAAGCAGGAAGAGCTCATGCTCTAGATGGATATGGTCAAGGGGCTCTATGGGCTACATGAGTTGGTCCATGCATTTGGATGCCCCTTCATTTTAGTCAATTTTGAGTTTTAGTATTTACTTGTAAACATTAATATCTTATGGATAATTTAGACATTTTTAGTAGAATTATAATTGTCTGGATTTCATAATCTTAGTTAACTTGATGAGAGGTTTTAATGGTGTAATGATGTCAATGCTTTTATTTGCTGGGAAACATTAGAATATTTAATAAATTGAATAGAAATGGTAAGAAGAAACTGTTAGTCTTGAGTGGTGAGGATCTTCTAAAAGGTCTGAAAGCTTCTCCTCATTCTTCGAGGAGTGATGTTTGAGGAAGTTCTCCTAGAGTGTGTTGCCTAGCTCTTGGATTAGCACATCATACATGTGGCCTACATTCCCCCATCTCTTCCTAGTGCCCTCAGTTAACATCAACATGTTTTCCTTAGGGTTGTCATCAAATGCAGGCTTGCAGAGTTCCCCATTTACATTTTCTTGCCTTATTGGTCTGTAGTGCCTGCTGCTTCTGTGCCTTTAGTTATTCCAATCCAGTTTCAGGTGGGTTCTAAACTTAAAGATCTTCGATTCTGATCCCTATTGTGAGTCATCTAGGCCAATGATTGATTGCAATACATGGCTGTTTTCTTTCTTGAAGATTTCACTTTGAAAATAAGCTAAGGGCATGAGTTAACTGGCTCCTATTTGGAGTTGATAAGACAATATGGAGAGATAATGCACATCTTAAAACCTATTTAAGGGGCTGCTGTTGATGTGAAGATCTGAATGGAACTAGGTGGACATTTAGATTGACTGCCAAAACTATTATCAGAAAAAGGTGCTTATTAATCCACCTGTTACTGGATCCACAACCAGCTGATTTGTGGCTCCTCAACTAATAATTGTGAGGTTTTATGTTCAAGTAGCCCCATTCCATTCTGACCATCAATTGCATCAGGAACACAAAATCTTTGTATTAGTTTACTAACATTGTATGTCAACTTCTCATTATTATTTGTAAGCATGCAGTTCTCTTCTATTCAGTTTTTTTGCTAATCATTTCACAATATCATTTGTTAAGGAGAACTTCTGTCTTTATAGTTTGCTAGCTGTGTTTATTCTGAATATGCTCTTTCCTGCAGTTTCAATTGGAATTTCTATTTGACAGTTGGTGGCTTGGGTCATATAAATTGTCTTACTGGGTACCAAGCTTTACAGATAATTAGTAACTCACATCTTAGCATAAGAGACAGTAATCATGGCTGCATCAGAAGAGAACAGTTCACTCTTCCCAATCTTCATTTTGACTATAATGGCACTGCCATTAGTGCCTTACACAATTCTTAAGTTATGTCGGGCTGCTTCTAAAAAGACAAAGATAATCCACTGCCAATGTTCTGTATGTGCACGTTCGGGGAAGTACCGCAAATCCATATTTAAACGTGTACGTATCTAATATTCCACATTTATTTCATTTTTATGTGCTTTTATCTAATTTAAATTGGGAGTACTTTGTTGCTGCTCATAATACAGTTCATCAATATTAAGGAGTTATGATATGCCTATTCTTTTATAACTTTTTTGTTTACTTCTGCAGATCTCAAACTTCTCCACATGTAGTAATATAACGCTTGTGCTGCTTTGGGTCATCATGGGGTTCTTGGTTTATTACATTAAGCATATAAGCCGTGAGGTATTTGAGACAGTTATTGATGTTTAATTATTTACTTTATGTTGATAGTGAATGTTACTTGAAGTCATTCAATGGGCCAGCCATGTGATTCACTGGTTTTCTGTTTAGAGTTCAGTAAAAAATGAGGTTCTTTGGCCAATTCATTCTCAGATTGAACTTGCAGGCAGTATACGTATACCAAGTGTATGAGGCTGCAAAGTATTGTTCTTTTCACTTTTCAATTGCCTACCTACCTTCTTAAATTTTTTTCCTGCTTTTAAGAGTTTTGATCACATTATGTAGAAACTCATCTAGTTTGTTGTTTTTTGCTATCTGACTTCTGTTTCCTTTGTTTCTAACTACATTTGAGCAGTAAAATTTATTTGTATAAAGCTGGTAGAATAGATTAGCTACACCTTCAGAGTCAGCAGTATGGTATCAAGAGGGATCTACATGAGGTCTTATACAAGCCAAAAGTCTTTTCATTGTGATCAATCCCAACCATGATAAACCCAACAGGCCTAAAAATAGTCGTTTTGGCTGAACTACTCCATGTTGCATTCTTAGTTAAGCCAAATCATTTTTAGGAAACCCCTCTACTAAGATGTGCATTTATAATTGTCATCATTGTTGTTCTTTAAAAGATTTTGTTTATTTGTGGACAAAAATCTATTGGGGTTTGGGTACTGTAGTAGCAACCAGCCAAACTATGATATTTTATATTTACATGGTAAAGTTGACATGGCTTGTTACTTGTGGAAATTGATAGGTATATGAACTCCATTTTGACTTATGCCTGAAAATGTTTGTCAACCTGTGTAGATGTAATGTGACATAAGCAGTTTTCTCAATTATAACGGATTAATATGGTGGGCTATAACTAATTTTTCAATCTTAATAGAATAGTGTGTTTTTTTGTTTCAATGAAAAAGAAAGGGAAAAGAAGGGGAAAAGAGCACATGGAATGCAGAGAAACAAGTTGGGCAGAAACAATATAGATGCATGATATTCTTGGAAACCGGAACCCAAAGTTTAATATTGATGTAATTGTGGAGGTCCACTGGTAAAAGCTTAAATATATGATCCCCAAAAGGGAGGAACCCTTGGAATATTGGAAAATTACTGAAAGATAAAAGAACTCTCTTTCATATCCTTTTTTGATGTATTTGTTTCTATTTATTGACATGATTGAAGACCCTAAAGCATGGTTAATCTATATCACTTATTGATGTGGGATCGATGCTCACGCTCACGACGGAGCGATCTAGCAAAATTGGGGCTCTTGAGTCTACGTTGAGACTGAGAGAAGTATAGCCTGCAACTTAAGCAGGAGAAGAAGATAAAGGAAAAGAGGAGATTAAAAAAAAAAGCAACTAAACTCTTGATTTCATTCCATCGTTTGAGAGTTGTCTCTCTCCCACACGGTACATGCATATTTAGAAAAGAAAATCAAACGAAAATAGAAACCTAATCTAAGGAGGAAATAATTAAGGAAAGACAATCCTAAATGCAATAGGAAGTTAACTAATAATAGAATCATAGCCTAATTAAGGAAGGAAATAAAAATAATTAAATAATTAAAATACTACTGGGTCCACCCGTGTTCTACGTCAGTCCCCTGGTCTTGAAAAGAACTTGTCATCGAGTTGAAATCGAGCAAAAGAACAACAGTGTAGCCATAGGAAGGAAGACTGTCTCAAGGTATCAAACAAAGGTGGAGACCTAGTCCAAAGCGTCGAATGGCTATGTTGCAAACTGCATGACTGTCAATGCACCGATGACAAGAAATATCCGTCTTGGGGGTAAACAAATCTGGAAACTCACAAGGGTGCAAACTAGTGCGAATCAATCTGTTACGAAGGGGTCTTCAAAGTTCACCTGAGGGATGGCATATTCCTGAGGGTTTGTGGGATGAAGCACCAAAAGAGGCCATGAAGTGGACATGATAATGTACGAATAACTATGGAGATATCAACTGTATCTGTATCGGGATTGGTTATGGAAGACAGTTGGGTAATTGGCGGTGGTGGTTCCTGTGGTGCCGGTGGCGGTTGCAACACTAATGATGGATCAACGCTTGTCGGTTGCATCGACTGTGGCGCTGGCAACACAACTGACTTATTCTCCAACACGGGCACCGCCTATGGGGTCACGACTTACCGAGGAGTTGGCACAAATTCCTAGTTTGACCTTGTGGCTGCATGCACAAACTCCGAGGGTGACTCTAGAGGAAATGGCATGCATCTTGAGGAAGCGGGCTTGCAGTCCGAGGAAATTGGCACACATTCTGAGGAAGTGGGAATGCATGTCGGTGAAACTTGTCCAATGTCAGCAGTTGTAGGAGCATTCATTACCTCAAGTCACTCTAACTAACGTGTTGCTCTTATGGCCATTCGTACCGCATCTCTCAAAGTAAAGATGTCGTGGAACACAATGCGGTCATAGATCTTAGTACGGAGTCCTCTAAGGAATCTAGAGACCTGTTGAAACTCACTCTTAGCAAAGTCGTTTCTTGCAGAGAGGTAGAACTCAACTGTATACTCTCGAACAGTCCGATTTCTTTGCCAACAATTCTGGTATTGCTCGAACAACAATTGCTCATAGTTGACAGAAAGGAAACAATCTCATAATAACCTTTTCATCCATATCCATGACCCAATAAGAGGCTGGTTGTATCGCCTGCAGTCGAGATTTGCAATTGTTTCCACCAGGCAGACGCTTCACCTTGGAGTCGATAGGCCACGAACTCTACCTTTTTTGTTTCTTCGATCCCCGTGTAGTATAAGAAGCGTTCTACCACTGAGAGCCAGTCCAGGAAGTCTTCATCTTGCCATTGACCGGTTAGGGGTGGGAGGTAATAGGGTTGATTATATCAGTGAGATGGATAGGGGATGGGCTTAGATGAGAAGTGAGAGTAGGACTGGGTAAATGGTTCAATGGTAGGTGAGGTTGGGACCAAGGGTAAGACATAAATATAGGTCAAAGTGCGCGCATCGCTGGTCAAAGAGTAGGTCTAAGGTTTGAATAGGAATGGGTGGGTTCGAAGTTTCTGGGTGTAGAAGTTGATTGGGTCACTATCGGTGGGTTTATTGGATTTAATGGGTTTCCTTGATGAAAGGGTTTGGTCAAAGCTTAGGGGACATAACTATGGGTAAATGTATGTAGGTAATATTAGGGTGAGTAGGATTTGGTGATGGCTTTGATGAAACACGTGGAAACAGATGGGTTGAATGGCTGGGTTTATTGGATTTAATGGGTGATTAGTCTATGGGTAAATGTATGTAGGTAATATTAGGGTGAGTAGGATTTGGTGATGGCTTTGATGAAACACGTGGAAACAAATGGGTTGCATGGCTGGGTTTCCTTGATGAAAGGGTTTGGTCAAATCTTAGGGGACATGATAGCTGGGCTAAGGAGTAAAGAGGGGTGGTGTGGTCTCTTCAAGAAAGGGGCGTTGGAGTTGGATTGAAGAAGGCGGAAGCAAAAAGTATTGGGCGAGGGCAAAGGGATTTCAACGTTTGGGAAAGGGGACAAGTTGTGCGAAGAAGGATCGCAAATCTGGATTTGAGGACGAAAGGATTGGAAATACTTGGATTTGGCGGACAAAAGGAGGGCAAGCGATGGATGGGTTTGGTTTTTTTTTTTGGGTTGGTTTGTAATTTTTTCTCAAAGGGAGGGTGGGAGGGTAATGAAGGGAAGATGGGGTTAGGATGGAGAGGATGATGGTGGGCCGTCTAAACAGGGTCTGGGTTTCGGCGAAAAAGATGGGAGGCTCAGGGAGAGAGGGGCTGGGTTTTGGTTGGTGTTGCTGCAACGATGGTGGCTTGGTCACGGCAGAAGTAGGTAGTGGGTGGATCTGCAAGCTGTAAGGGCGGGCAGAGATGAAGGCTGCAGGCGAGTGGCATGGGATCTGAAGTTAGAATGGGGCATGACGTTGCAACAGGGTTTCAAACAGGGGGGTAGATGGAGGCGACATTGTGCAGGTACGATGACCGTTGGCTGCAACACAAATGGAGATCGGGGCAGAAGCAGGTGCGATGGGTTTTCAGAAATCTCTTTTTTTTTTTTTGAAACGACGAACTGAACCAAGATCGTCCCTGATTACGCAGGGCTGTTTCCGAACATGATATTCTTTGTATGACAGAGATATAGAGAACCTGCTCTCGATACCAATTGATGCGGCATTGATGCTCACGACGGAGCGATCCAACAAAATCGGGGCTCCCGAGTCTACATCGAGATTGAGAGAAGGGAGGATATCCTGCAGCTTAGGGAGGAGAAGAAGAAAAAGGAAAATAGGAGATATAAAAAAAAAAACTAAAGTCTTGATTTCATTCCATCGTTTGAGAGTTGTCTGTCTCCCACACGGTACATGCATATTTATAAAAGAAAATCAAACGAAAATAGAAGCTTAATATAAGGAGGAAATAATTAAGAAAAGACAATCCTAAATGCAATAGGAAGTTATTTAATAATAGAATCATAGCCTAATTAAGAAAGGAAATAAAATTAATTAAATAATTAAAATAACTATTGGACCCAAGTGTGATGGGTCCACCTTTGTCCTACATCACTCATATATATGCTGTCTTCCTTTATAAGAGCAATGAAGTTTTGAGGGAGACCTATTATAGATATTCCATTTCAAAGTAGCAAAGCTCCCCTTTATGTGAATGATATCAGTTTCATTTAGCTAGCATTTTGATTCTTAGTAAATATTTTGTATTAAAAATCATAAACAAAAGAACTATTGCCTATTGTAGTCACTTTTAACAAAATCTGGGAATAAATTAAAAAAAAAATATTATTTGTTCTTCAGGTTCAACCATTTGAGCCATTTAGCATTCTCGGATTAGAACCTGGAGTGTCAGATTCAGAAATAAAGAAGGCATACAGGAGACTCTCTATTCAATTCCATCCTGATAAAAATCCAGATCCAGGTTGAAAGTGTTCTATAACCTTCATTTCTTATGTCCACTTGGGCATCCATTGTGTATTCTTTTATTGTGAGTTTGTGACTGACATGTACTGAACTGTTCGCAGAGGCGCATAAATATTTTGTGGAGTTTATTTCTAAGGCTTATCAGGCACTTACAGATCCTATATCCAGGGAGAATTTTGAAAAATATGGGCATCCAGATGGCAGGCAGGTAAGATCAATATCTGTGTGTGGGAAGCAGGAAGACATCTATTTTTTCTATTTTCCCTTGAAGTGAATGATTTTTGATTTGGATTGGCTTCCTCTGGAAACTCATTGTTTTGTGCATCTGTTTTTCTTTTTCATTTTTTTTTTAAATTGTTTTGTGGTTCACATATGCAGGGGCTTCAAATGGGCATAGCTCTACCCCAGTTCCTGCTAAACATTGATGGAGCATCTGGAGGAATACTTTTGCTGGGGATTGTTGGAGTTTGTATTCTTTTGCCATTGATGATGGCTGTTATATATCTCTCAAGGTCATCAAAATATACGGGGAATTATGTTATGCATCATACACTGTCCACTTATTATTACTTAATGAAACCTTCCTTGGCTCCCAGGTATGGAATCACTAAAGCTATATGTCCTTGCGATTTTTTTTCGAAGTGTTACTTCAAAGTTTGAGCAATTACCTGGCTATGTCATAAGCTATTGAGCTTAGTTGTTCTGTCATTGTATTTTTGTTTTGTATCCCAAATTCTGTATAGAAGCTAAATGTTTTTTTGGTGATATTGATGTTCATACACCTTTCAATTAATACGTACTAGAACTTCTATTACCTTTCCAAAGTCATTTTTATCATCATCGGAGCCTTACCCCACCCTATATCAATGTCTTTGTAATTTATGTGACACTCTATCTTTCCACAAGGTTGTTTTTAGCACTCCTTTGTTGTCTCTCCTGATTCTTTGCCAATCTTACGTTCAATCATCCATATCAAACTCTCTGTTATGATCTATAGTTGTACTCTAGTATTGAATTCTATCATGGCATGACGCCAACTAATTTTCATTTAACCATTTCATTTTCCATTTTCTAATGTCTACTAAAATTGCATTGCATATATTTTTTGTTCTCTATTTTTCAATCCATTTCCTTGGATGCTCTCTCCACAATTCTAGTTTCTTATTTGTCCTTCTCTCACTGATTAGACCTCATTGTTTTTAAAACACATGTCAAGGGATAATTCTCATATTTATGTCATTGTACATGCTTGTGTCATATCTTGTTTTAGTAATGGTGTTTATGGTATAATTCTCATAACATCACCTTTCTATTAGAGCTGATTGCCCCCTTCCTTTGGCTTGTATTATGTTACCTGGTGTAATTATGGATATTGGGCATGATAGATGTTGTATTCATCATCATCAGCCACTAACACCATGACAAATGTTGTAACCTTAACCCCAAATTCTCTGGACTATGTTTCAAGGATTAATTACCACTAATTAGAAAAATGAGTAGTTTAATATTTCTCGAGACAAGACCGTGGCACAATGGTATGTGAAAGGATAAAAGTAGTGGCTTCAAGTTGTGTACATTTCAAAATAGATTTTTTCAAAATGTTTCCCCAGCATTCCTCTGCTGGGATGGTAGTAGTAGTTGAAAATCTGGTGTGGCAGGCTCTGGATATGTAATATGATCACACTGGTTCCAGTATTTGCTCCTATTGTGGAGCAGTATGCTTGCTGGTTGTGGAGGGTTCTTATTATGTGGAAGGTAGGGTACATTTAGAATTCAAATCCTTCTTAGCAATGCAGTGGGCAAACGGAAAATGTCCATGCATGTAGGCTTGTGGACTATGGAGAAGAAACTACAGGCTTTGGATTTTGTTTTTCCGTGCAGGCTTATTCAGCCGCTTTAGCTTTGTCCCTCCCTCTCTCTCCCTCTCTCCTCTCTCTCCAAAAAAGGGTGGTGGGCTACTTCATCTATTCAAGGATTTGTTAGAAGGGATACACATTGCAAAGCCGAGAATTATTGCTAAATAAAACTTACACCCAGGCATCATTAAAAGCAAAACTAAGAAAGCTACAAATTTAAAAGAGGCAAAGCTTACATTTGTTTCTTCAAATTGTATACATTTGAAAAGAGTTTAGAAACTCTGAAAAATAATTTGCTCCTTTCCTAAATAAAAAAATGATTCATTGGTCAAATCAGCTTAAAAGTAAGTGTGGAAAAATGTAAATTTAAGAAAGGAGTTGTTCCTTTTGGGAAAATGCCAATTTCAGACCAGCTATGATGGAGGTCCTAATCTATGGACACCAAGGTTTTGGCTCCTACACATTTTCCATTGAATATTGTGGAATCCTCATTGTTAGAAATCCATTCACTTGTCTATGGTTACTGATTTTTTTTTTCTTGGTTATGATAATTTTGAAATTGAGGGGAACTTTTGTCTCATTTACAAATGGGCCAATGAAAAGATTTCATATGCACATCCCACACCGTGATGCGGAGCAGCAGATCCACATACGAATGTGGAGTTTCTTTTTATTATTTATTTCTATTTTCGATTTGGTTGTAATTAGAAATTAGGATTTCATATTTTGAGTGAGTTATTTTCATTTCAATATATTTAGAGGTTTCCAATTTTAGGTGTTGCTATTTTCTTACTTTGAGATTATTATAAATACTTATGTAATCCCCTTTTTGGGAGGATACGATTGAATGAACAAAAGCTTGAGAAAGTTTTTGCAAATACCAGTGAGTGGTGCGACAATCTTTGGGAGTGATTCCTTAGCATGAGGCCACTAAATCTTCTTCTTTAGGTACTTCTCTTCATCTTCTTTCTCTTCTTTCTTCTTCTCTCTTTTCTTTTTCCGTTTCTTTCCCTGCTGCCGTGACCTTTTGTACCCTCCCCTGTTTCGTTACCTATCAGATCTGCCCAGATTTGTCCCTCAGCCACTTCTGCCCTTTCTCTTGAGCCATAGCCTTCTCCCCACATCTGTACCCCTCCCTGAGTTTCGCCAGTGACCCCAAAACCCCCTCTGCAGCCTTCGCCCCTTACTAATACTCATCTCCATGCTTTCGTCTCTCTCCCTAAGCCCCTCCAGCCTTTGCCGCAACCTGTATTTCCTTCCCTGTGACTTCCACAAGCCTCCATTACTTTCGTAACCCCCTCTTTGTCCAATACAGCTGCTGCATGCCGCTTTTTGTTCTCTATACCTATCGTGACTTTCTTCCATATGCTTATTTAACTCATTTGAAACTATGTCTAGTACATCCCACCTTTCCTTTAGCTCATTTAATCCATTTAATACATTATATTTGAATTCCATTATTTCCATTCACACATTACATTCTAATTATTTGCATGATTATTTGTAGTAAAGTTTATATTAATTAATTGCAAGTATTAATTAAATTTTAATTTCAGCCCATTTTAACTTAGGGTGCATTATTTTCATCCCTCCTAATATTTAGAAAACCATATTTAGGCATTTAGGGTCACCCTATACCCTGTCCTGCGTCACACGGGGTAGCTCATATGGTAACATTCCGCTTCAGGAAACTGGATGGTGCGAGTTTGAGTCCCCGTGGCGTAACCCGGTAGCTATCGTGTGGGGATGTGGGACGTCACCCGAAGAGGGGATTTAGTAGGGTTGTGCTCAAGGTTCGCCCCCTTCATCATAAAAAAAAAAAAGATTTCATTTGCACAAGCACTCAAAAGGAAGGCTCCTTTAAAAGTGAATATTTGAACATGAGGTCAAATGGATGAGGTTATTTATGGTTCTATACATCAGAGCGACTAACAAGAAGGCTGATCAATTAGTTGGAGAAGGGGTCTCTGTAGCTGACTAGTTATTTGTTTTTATTATGCAAGTTTTAGTTGTGGAGAATCTCCAACTAGTTTATCATGTTTGGAGGCATTATGGCATGATAACTATTGATATTAACTTATTCATCAGGATAAATTGAATAATTTGTATTTTTTTTAATTGTTTTCCTTTTATTGGCAATTTAAATTTCTTACTTTGTTTTAGTTTGAGGCATTTGTTGTTTTATGTATGTCTAGTGTGGAAGTTGTATAATGGGTTTCTGTTAATTGTACAAGTTATTAGCCAAATTAGGATTTAAGTTCAAAACCGCTATCTTTTAAGTATTCTATTTAGTGATTAATTCATTGTCATCATTCGTCATTATCATCATCATCAAAGCCGTTTGCTCATTTATCTAAGTTCAACTTTTTGAATTATATTTTTCCTCTCAAAGCCATCATCAATCGTTTTCTCCATCACCAACAATCTATAACGTCTTGTCTTACCATTTCAATGTTCTTTTAACGGCTTCTCTCTTCTCCTAGTAAATCCTCTTTGTTATGCTTCAATTCTTCATGCTGAGAGTTGTTTCTGATCTTCCATGGATGTGCCTGACTCATCCTAGACATTCCCTTCCAATCCTTCCCCCCCAACCCACCCCATCCCCTGGGAGCAACCTTTAGGCATTCCTCAAATCCACTTATTTTAACTTCTATATTTCATTGTTAAACCACACATCCATCTCAAAATATTTCTCCATCACCATTATTCATTTTAATTTTTTTTTCCGACATTTAGCTCCATGTGATTGTCATCTTATAGACGCACCCCTTAAATGGACATGCCACTCCGATCACATAATACTCCACTAGCTTGCACACACTTGACTCAGTCTGTACCTATCCTACTGGCTATATCCAAATCTGATCCTCAATTTGTTCTACAGTTCCAACCAAGTATCTAATCACTGTGCAATATGATGTAGGACATGAAGACACTACTCCTACGTGGACTCACTTCTATTTATTTTTATTTACTTATTTATTTAATTTTTCTTTAATTAGCAAGTTGTTATTTTCGTTTTGGATTAATCATTAAGTTTCCAAGTTTGTGTGAGATTCTAATGCCGTGTAGGTTTAAGTCTAGATTTCTTTTTTTCGTTTTTTTTTTATATATATAAAGCTATGTAATGGGTTGAGAAAAAACTCACGATGAATATTGAATGAAATTATCGAAGGCCTAGCCTTTTCTATCTTTTTCTTTATCCTTCTTCTTCTTCCTGCCCAAGTTGCAGATGCTAGCCTCACCCATCTCCCATCTACCATCCCAATCCCCATCCTCTTCACCAAAAAAAAAAAACAAAACACAAAAACAAACCTTACCCAAATCTGCAGACCTGCTTCCCCTCGAACTCGCCTCTGCAAGTCTTCCACCTTTGCTTCTACAGTTCCCTTGCCGCAAACATCACTGGTCGTTGTTGAATCGTCTCTTCCACAGAGCCATTTGCCGCTGCTATCCTCTGATTGCTCCTTACCATCGATCAACCGAGACCTCAAGGTATTCCAATCCCTTCCATCCTCTCTTCTTTCTCTCTTCCACCCCAAAAACCATAACCGGAAAAAAAAAACCACCCATCCACCACTTTCAGATATGCTGCTTCGCCTCTTCTTCTTCCTTTCGCCATTGCTTACATCTCCTCACTGCCTTATCCGCTTCTTCAACCCTTTCCATCTCTCGCCTCTGTTCGCATTAAACCCATTCGTTCACCCTATCTGTCTCTCCTCTTTTGCCCTCAACGGACCCCATTCGTTTAAGTCCCAATCACACCTACCCCTTTTTCCCCTTTCCATCGCATCTACCCCATTTTTTTCGTTTCAGACACACGTCGCCCTACATAGACCATTCCTTCCGCCAGTTTCACTTGAAACCCACGTGCAGACATTCCTCAATTAAAACCCATTCCGTACTACCCCAATACGTCCAACCCGCTACCCCTTTCCAATTTAAACCCATGCCCTACTCGTGGGTCCCACCTCACCCATCTATTAAACTATTTACCTGGTCCTTCCCATCTAATCCCGTCACATACCCATTTAACCGATTTACTGAGCCCTATCCCTCCCATTCAGTTCCTTTTTATTCCCATTTGCCTGCGTCACCCAGTTATTTCCAACCACCGAACCGACCCAACTGTTGCGTCTTGACTCGATCCGATTACCCACATCACGTAGGCCTGATAGCATCCATCAACATTGGTGATCATTATGTCAACGAATCTAAGTTCAACGAATTTAAATCTGAGTTTAAAACAGTTATATTTGAAGTTTTATCTGAATTGATATCTGACTTTCAAGATTTGCTGCAAGAGTTCACATCAAATTGTGTGTGTCGAGACGTGCACGACTCCTCCAGAGTCATCATCGGTGTTCGTGTCTTCCTCGGAGTCAGACTTAGAGTGCATGCCTGCTTCCCTAGAAGTCGTGACCCCACAGACATTGTCTATGTTGGAGAAAGAGCAAGTTGTGTTGCCGGCACCACAGTGGATGCAATTGACGAGTGTCGATCCACCAACACCAATACCAACACTTCCACCACCACCTCCACCAATTACCCAACCATCTCCATTACCGAACCCCGTTCATGATACAGATACCAAGACTTCATCTATGGTTGTTCATACATTATCCTGCTCTCCTCCTATCCTCTCATTGGTGCCTCATCCGACAGACCCTCAGGACCGTGTGATCACTCCTGTGCCATATGAAGACCCTCAGGACCGTGTGATCACTCCCGTGCCATATGAAGACCCTTTCCGATCAACTTGGTTCGTCCATGCTTGTGTCCGTTTGTAGTACTTGGTTTCTTCGTCCCACAGAAGAAAAGCTCTCATTGTCCGAACGTTACAAGTTGTGCAATTCCTAACTTCGGCATTCGCATCTACAGCCTTGGTCTTCATCTTTGTTCGTTGCCTTGGGATTTTGCTGATTTCAACTTGAGGATGAGTTCTTTTTAATACTGGGGGATTAATGTAGGACACACGAAGACACTACTCGTACGTGGACTCACTTCTATTTATTTTTATTTACTTATTTATTTAATTTCTCTTAATCAGCAAGTTGTTATTTCCGTTTTGGATTAATCAGGAAGTTTCCTAGTTTTTGTGGGATTCTAATCCTGTGTAGGTTTAAGTCTACATTTCCTTCTTTCGTTTTTTTTATAAAGCTATGTAATGGGTTGAGAAAAACAACTCACAATGAATATTGGATGAAATTATCGAAGGCCTAGCCTTTTCTATCTTTTCCTTTATCCTTCTTCTTCTTCCTACCCAAGTTGCGGGCTGGTTGTCCCTATTTTGGGTTGGATCTCTGCGGATAGCATAGATCCCGCATCATAATAGATCAGTTCATCCTTCTGCTTTCAGATCTACTAATGCTGCAGATATTCTATCTTTGTCCTACTATTTCTAGAGTCTTTCCCTGAACCCTCCACATTTCCAAGTTATTATTTATTGGTTAGTTGAAAAGTCTATGTTGTAGTTATTTCTGGATAGTGTTGAACCTAGTTTTGACTCTTGAGTTTTCCATAATAACTCTTGATAATACGAGTCTATAGTCAGTTTTTCCAACAAGTACGAAGCATGCCCTACTGTTGTGTATTTGCATCTTAATATGAGGGGATGGTTATTCCTTTCTAAAAAGACAAGGGGTGATTAGGTGACCAAGTGAGCAAGTCTTTTGATGATACCCATTTTTAAATGGTGAACCTTTTCATTTGAAAGGGGCGGGATATTTTTTTTATTTGCATCATTTATACTTATTTATACAATCTACAACTTTCATCTCTGGTTGTTATTATCTACATTTTCAAGATGACTTCTACATTTCCATGAAATTTTAAATACTATGTGAGTGTACAGCTGACATGCGTGTGACTCATGATCTTTCCTGTACTATGATGCTTCTTATGGGTTGTTTGCCATGTGTTTGTCTGACTGTATGTTAAAATGACACAGCAAAGTTATGGATGTTTTCATTAAGGCTGCTGAGTACATGGAAATTCCAGTACGCAGGAGTGATGCTGAACCTCTTCAGAAGCTTTTCATGGTGGTTCGGAGCGAGTTGAACCTGGATCTTAAAAACATCAAGCAAGAGCAGGCAAAATTTTGGAAGCAGCATCCAGCCTTGGTTAAGGTATCTTTTTCAACAACTATTTAATGATGTTATACCCTTGATACAACAACCTATGTATCTATATTCCTTTTCAGAAAGAAAAAGCTGTCCATGTACATATTTACAAATAATGACAGATGAAGGTGCTCATTGGTGCAACATGGGTACCCCCACCTCTTGTGGGATTGGACTAATACCACATATGCATGAAATTGCCTACAAGCCTTACATACCTGGTTACTCCGGGAAGAGTCGAACCCAAGACCTACTCTATTCCTAGAAGCTCAAGCCAATTGAGGTACCCATTCATGCTCGTGCAATCGATGGATGTTGATAGCCCATAGCTCAGTTAGGAAGTGTTCACTATCACAATCACATAGGCAGTGGGCTCTAATTGTCTAACCATTAAAAAAAAAAAGTAAGAGAAAATTTCATGCCTAGTTGCTTAGATGGCTATGTTAGAAGAATTGATGTAACCAAAAATCTTTTGGGGCCAACCTTTCTTCAAGGTCCTTTGTGAATTGCAATTGATCTGGGCATCTTTCATATCAGAGTGGTATTCAAAATCTCTCATGGGATTTAGTCGCCATTTGTGAAAATCAAGCCTGTGTCACTGGATTTGACTTCAAAATCTTACTATACCTTTTACCATGTCCAGACGGAGTTATTGATTCTGGCCCAGTTAACTCGCGAATCAGCAACTTTATCTTCAACACTGGGGAGTGATTTCAAGCACGTGCTAGAACTTGCACCTCGCCTTCTTGAAGAACTGATGAAGGTAATCATGACATGACACTGTCTAATTTGTATTGATTTTCTGTTTTCTCAATTATTAAGATGCTTTGCACTGTAAGCTAAAAATGCATTTGTAACAAAATATAGTGCATCAATATCAAGCCAAAGATGCTGCTGATATTTTGGGTTGTTTACAGTGCCTGTTTGACAAACTTGTGGCAGAATTACATAAACCCAACAATATTGCATGATTTTGAAAACATTGCCAATTGAAGATCCAAGGAATTTTGTTTATTATCATTATCATTATTATTTTATTTATTTTGGTGGGTGGGGGAGGTTGGGGTTGGATCTATCTTTTGTCTTGTTTAGCTGAAGTTTCTTTTGTATATTCTTATTGGGTTTCTTTTGACCCAACTTCTTCATTCTCTCTACCTCTTTCTGCCTTAATATAAAACTGAAATTATCATTTCACATGTATGCACATATGTGATGTGTGTACACCAAACTACTGTTAAGGTTTATTGTTAGATGTGGGGACATGTAGGCTCCACCTTTCAAGAATCCAAACACGCTACATCCCTTCCTCCATAAATTGGTACGGGCCCCTTGTATCCCATCCAACTGCAGCTCTCCAGCAGTCATGGATAGAATGGAAAGGTATCTTAGAGTTATTTGTGTAGAATAATATTGGAGAAAGGAAAAATAATAATGAAAACAGAAGATAGAATTGGAGGAAAGAAATTTCTCTTTTTAAATGTATTGTATTGAATCTGAGGTAAAAGAATACACATGTTTATATAGATTACAAGGAGCCAATTAAGGCGACAAAAAAAGGAAAGAATAGATTACAAATCAATTATGACTAATGACATCTTCTAGTCAACCCTTGAATTAAGACATGTGAAAAACATTACAATTCCCCTTCTCAAGTTGGTGCGAAGATATCAACTAAGCCTAGCTTGACATCTAATTGAGAGCGAGAAATCACTTTCATCCTTATGTCAGTTAATTGACCCTTGAACTTCAAATATGAAGTGACAATATTACCAGATGATTTGGAGCTTTTGGATTTACCTTTGGGTAGTGCCTCATTTACGTGGTCGAATATGCAAAGTAATCCAAGTCTTGCTCGGCTTGATAGATTTTTTATTCACTCTAGTTGGTTGGATTATTTTCATCTTTCCTCTCAACGTGCTGCAACCAATATTGTTTCTGATCATATTCCCATTATCTTGGATTCTTCTTTGGATTCTTGGGGTCCAACTCCATTTAGATTTGAATAGTCTTGGCTTCAGGTGGAGGGCTTCTCGGAGTTGGTTGGCAATTGGTGGAGGGAGATTTCTCCTATTGGTTGGAAAGGCTTTTGTTTGATGCAGAAGTTAAAATTCCTTAGAGGAAGATTGAGGATGTGGTCCTTGTCTAGGAGTGCGGAAGAGAAAGTTGACGAGCAATCGTGGCTAGAGGAGTTGCAACTTCTAAATCAGTTTGAAGATATGGACTTGCTTTCGCCGGATCAGCTAACTAGAAGAAAGGAGCTCAAAGTAGGTCTTAAAAAGAAAGCTTTACAGGTGGAGATTAAGTGGTAGTAACGTTCTCGGATTAAATGGCTAAAAGAGGGTGATAAGAATACAAGATTCTTCCATCAAATGGCTAGTGTTAGAAAGAGGAAAAACTATATTCATTCTTTGTTGGTGGACGGAGAAAAAATTGTTGATCGCTCCGAGATTTATGAGGAGATTGTTCGGTATTACATGAGGCTCTTTGCATCTTCACGAAGGAATCCTCCTCTTCCTACTTCTATTTCTTTTAAAGAAATCTCTGTCGATCAACTTTCGATGCTGGATTGTTCTTTTGATGAGTCTGAGGTGAAAGATGCAGTTTGGCAGTTGGGTGAGGATAAAGCTCTAGGCCCTGATGGTTTTCCGATATTGTTCTTCAAGCATTTTTGGGACTTGGTTAAGCAGAATATTTTGGCTTTTTTATCTGAATTTTTCGAGAGAGGCATTATCTCTAAGGATTTGGGGGCTGATTTTATAACTTTAATTCCCAAAAAGTCTGGTGTTGCTGCTTTGAATGATTTCCGTCCTATAACATTGGTAGGCGATCCTTGTAAAAGGCGATCCTTGTAAAATTTTAGCCAAGATTCTGGCTAATCGTTTGAAGATGGTTTTGCCTTCTATTATCTCCCTGCAAGTGCGTTTCCGGAAGGTCGTCAGATAGTTGATTCAGTGGTGGTTGCTTATGAATGCCTGGATTCTAAATCCGCGTCTGGTGAAGCAGGGGTAGTGTGTAAGCTAGATTTTCAGAAAGCGTATGACAATGTTGACTTGTCTTTTTTGGCTCACGTTATGCATCGTATGGGTTTTGGTGAATGTTGGGTAGCCTGGATCATGTCTGTCTGTCTTCGGCTCATTTATCGGTGTTGATTAATAGTAGTCCTAAAGGTTTCTTCAAAATAGAGAAAGGTGTCCGTCAGGGAGATCTGTTATCGCCTTATTTATTTGTTATGGTGGCAGAGGCTTTTCACCTTATGCTTGAGAAGGGTCTTTTCCCAGAGTTGGATTGAAGGTTTTTGCATCACGAATACGGATATTGAGATTTCTCATTTACAATATGCAGATGATACTATTCTTTTCCTTAAAGCAGATGTGGACGTTATAAAAACGGCCCATGCAGTCCTTCTGTAGTTCCAAATTTCTTCAGGTTTGAAAATCAATTTCGACAAGAGTGAGATAATGGGTGTGAATATTGAGCATCGGCAGTGTGGAGTTGGCTTCAGTTGTGGGGTGCAAAGTTGTTTCATTCCCGGCCAAGTACTTGGGGGTTCCCCTTTGCAAAGGTAAACCTAAAAATGTTTGTTGGGACGTGCTCATAGATAAGATGGAAAGGAGGCTAGCGGCTTGGAAAATATTTGTCTATTGGTGGAAGGGTCATTCTTATCAAAGCTGTGTTATCTAGTCTACCTGCCTATTGTATGAGTATCTTCAAATGTCCATTGGCAGTGGTTGACAAGTTAGAAAGGATTCAGAGGCAGTTTTTGTGGAATGATGAGAGGGAAAGGCGAAAATTTCATTTGGCGAGCTGGTCTCAGATTTGTTAACCGTTGGTGAACAGAGGGCTTGGGATTCGTCCTCTTCGTCAGTTTAATGAAGCGTCGTTAGGAAAATGGCTTTGGCGTATGGACGACTCTTCTGACGGTCTTTGGAAGGTTATCATGCGAAGGAAATACAATTTGCTTAATTCTAGTTGGAGGGTCACTAATTTTAATGAGAATGTCTCTGGTTTCTGGAAAGGAGTTTGCTTTGTGTCAGCGGCCTTTGATCGCTTCATCCGGTATCGTGTTTATACAGGAGATGACATCCTATTCTGGTCGGACAAATGGTTGGGCGATGCTTCTTTGGCCCAATCATTCCCGATGTTGTTTTCCTTCGCTTTAAATAGAGATGCATCGATTAATGAGTGTTATGAGGTTATTCATAACAAGGTAGTCTAGAGTCCTCGGTTTCCGCAGGAGTCAAGAGGATTGGATGTTTGAAGATTAGATGGCCCTAATGTCTCTTTTATGGAATGTTTTTGTGAAGGGTTCTGGAAAGGACACGCGTCTTTGGGAGATCGATGCTCATGGTTTATTCTCAATTAAGTCTTTCTGTAAGAACCTGGTAATCGGTAACGAGATTCCTATAGTTCATCCAAAAATTTGGGAGGGGCCTTCTCCTTTTAAGGTTAAGATCTTTGGATGGCTTGTTGGTTTGGAGAAAATCTTGACGATTGATAATCTGCGTACGCGCAAGATTTTCATTGTGAATGCTTGCCCTATGTGTCTGTTGGATGCGAACTCGGTTAATCATCTTCTACTTCACTGTTAGTTTTCTTACCAGATTTGGATGCATTTCTTCTAAAGTTTAGACATCAGCTTTTGCCTTCCTCTTTCATGGGCTGATCTTTTTAATGAAGAGGTGTTGGTGTCAGGTAGTTCCTTTCGGCGCAAGTTGTGGAAGGTGACTATGTTGAGCATTGTGTGGTCTATTTGATTGGCTCACAACAATAGGGTGTTTCATGGTAAGGTTCACTCGGCTTTGTCTCTTTTGGATTTAATTAAGTTTCGGGCAGCTTGTTGGTTGGTCGGGCCAACTCGGCGTCAAGATATTTCTATTTCAAATATATGCAGAGATTGGGCTTCTGTCAACTCCTATACTCGTGATTTGGGGGCTTCTCATCAACTTTGTTTGAGTCCTCCTTCCGACGGGCTTCTCAAACTGAATTTTGATGGTAGTTGCATGCGTGATCTTGGTCTGGCTGATTATGGAGGGATTATTTGTACAGACTCTGGGTCTTCTTATGTTGGGCCCATACCTTATGGGTCAGTTATCGAGGCAGAATTAGTATCTTTATAGCATGGTATTTTGGAGTTGGAGGAAAAAGGGATCCATGGGTATTTCATAGAGGGTGATTCACAAGTTATAGTGAGTTGAGCTTTGGGTTATATTTGCCCGTGGAGATTTTTGAACAAAATCGGAAGAATTCGGTTTATTATTGATTCCTTTGATTTCAAGATCGATTGGGTTCATCGTTTAGCTAATTCGGTTGCAGATGAGTTAGCTCGTCAGGGGTTAAGTTTAGATTCCAAAGTTGTTTCTCATTTTTTGTAATGTATTTTCGGGAGGCCTCTCTCGGTCTTTCTTTCTGTTTTTGTAATTCTTTTTGGAATTAATGAAGTTATCTTTAAAAAAAAAAATATTACTAGAGGACACATGATGGCGTAGAAAATCAATTTATATATGTTTTGTATGCTCATGGAGAACTAGATTCGAAGGAATATTGATTGCAACTTGATTGTTACAGAACATGAAAAGTGCCTCTGATGAAGGAAAGCCCAATTCAACAAGAAACTGTTTGAACCACAATAGTTTACATGTTGTGTTGGCCTTGGCCCTGTATTCTACTTATGCACCAGAACAAGCAACAACAATTTGTTTCTTGCTTGTCCAAGAAACCAAATGAGATCCTAAGAGAATAAAATAGCCTGAAGTAGATCGTCCATCATCAGGAGACCTAGCCCATTCAATGTCTGAATAGCCACGAACTGTCATGTTCGACTATTGTGATTAGAATAATCCTCGGCCAGGATGAGCCTCAAGATTCGGAAGGATTCAAAAGACAACATGAAAATGAGCATCACGGGGGGTATGCATAAATTGACTGACGACTCCCACAGTGTATGATAAATCTGGCCGAGTGATAGTGAGATAAATAAGTTGCCCAATCAATCGCTGATGAAAGGCAGGTTCATCAAGCAAAATCAAAGGAGATAACGTGGTGTTGACATCCAAAGGAGTATCAACAAGCTACCCAGAATAACTAGCATCATGTAAAAGATCTAGAGCATATTTTCTTTGAGAGAGAGAAAGTCCTTTAGAGGAAGGAGAGCTCAATCCCTAGAAAATAGCGAAGGGGACCCAAATCTTTAATGTTAAAGGTGCATTGCAAATAAGCGTTGAATGCAGTCATAGTTGTATCATCATTACCAGTAAGAACAATGTGATCAACATAAACCACAAGGATCATCATAACAGAGTGAGCACGATAAACAAATACCGAGTGATCTGATTGACACTGAGAAAAATCGTACTGCAATAAATCACTGTTGAATTTATCAAACCAAGCTCGAGGAGATTGCTTCAGGCTATATATAGCTTTCTTAAGGCGGCATACCTTCCTTGCTCCTGTCTAATAAAGGTGGCCATAAACTTCTTCTTTCAGGTCACCATGGAGAAAGGCATTCTTCACATCCAATTGATGAGGCCCAGTCACGAATAGTAGCGATAAAAATCAGTACTCAAACAAAGGTAATCTTGGCCACTGGAGTGAAGGTTTCCTGATAATCAACCACATATGTTTGCATAAAGCCTTTGGCAACCAAACAAGCTTTATATCTTGTAATGGACCTGTCTGGATGATGCTTCAAAGCGAAGACCCATTTGCACCCAACTGGAGTCTTTCCTGAAGGGAGAGGAACCATCTCCCAGGTATGATCTTTTCTCAAGGGCGGCTAATTCCTCTTCCATTGCAGCTTTCAAGGAGAGATCACGAAGGGTAGTGTCAATTCTCTTTGGAATTTTAATGTTGTCTAGAGCAGCAAGAAAACTGTGATAGGACACAAAACGATCAATCCGATGATATGTACAAGCAAACTTACCTTTTCGAAGCGCAATGGGAGGATCAAGGTCAGTGGTTGACTAATCTAGGCCATTGACAGATGATTGTGTGGGGTCAGCTACAGTTGAAGGCGTGGGCTGCCTGCGGTGATACACAAAAAGGGGCTTGGCAGAGCTAAAATGACCAAGATCTGTAAGGAGAAGAGGAAGAACAAAAGGAGGAGGAGAAGGAGATGAATCTGAATAAAAGTAAGAGACTTTCTCAAAGAAGGTGTCATCCATGGATACATATGCCTTACCAGTGAGGGGATTAAAACACTTATATCCTTTATGGAAGAGAGAGTATCTCAAAAAACACAACGCACGACCTGGAAGAGAGTTTATCACTAGAAAACTGGTGAACAAAACAAACACACCCAAAGACATACAAGGGAAGAATAAGGACTAGTTTGTGCAAGGAGATGAGGTAAAGAGGGGATTTGTTATGTAACACTCGGGATGACATACGGTTAATAAGGTAACAGGAGGTTAAAACAACTTCTGCTTAATATGACTTGAGGACATGCATGGTAAGAAGTGAACGAGCGACTTCAAGGAGGTAACGATTTTTACGTGCAGCGATACCATTTTGTTGAGGTGTAGAAGGACAAGAAAGTTGAGACTCTACCATGGTCTTGCAAAAATTGGATAAATGAGTGCAACAAGTATTCTCCCCCATTATCACCACGCAAAATTGGATTTTACAAGAAAATTGGGTTTGGACCTTGTGGTAAAAGGTGGGAAAGTGATCAAAGACTTCTGACTTGTGTTTCATATCTATGTCGTGCGAGAATAAATCATCAATACATGTGACAAAATAACGAAAACCAGTGCGAGAAACAGAAGGAGATTGCCAGACATCAGAGTGTATAAGAGACAATAAGGTAGAAGTATGTTATGGAGAGATGATGGAAAAGAAGGTTGATGCAGGACACGGAATAGAGTAACTCTAAATGCCTAAATGTGGTTCCCTAAAGATCAAAGGGATGAAAATAATGCACCTAAAACTAATATGGGCTGAAATTAAACCAACAATTAATATATACATTTAAATAATATTAATTTACCAGACACAATCATCCAAATTCTACGAATATAATGTGTTAATGAGAATAATGGAGTCCAAAGGTAATGTATTAAATGAATTGAATAGGCACATGTATGGATGGAATTAAAAGAAAGGATAACTTAGGGTAAAGATGGGTCACGGTGGTAAGGTAAGAGGAAACTTATGGAATTAAAAGAAAGGGGTACAAGTGGAATTCAGAGAAAGGGACACGGATGGTAATAACAAAAGTAATGGAGGCTTGCAGCAACAAAGGAATGGGATTCGTGGGGTTGCGGAAGTCACAGAGAATGGAAATACAGGTTGCGGCAAAGGCTAGAGGGGCTTACGGAGAGACAAAAGCACGACGATGAGTATTAGGAAGGTGCGAAGGCTACAGAAGGTTTTGGGGTCACTGGCGAAACCAGAGAGGGGATTTGGGGTGGCGGAAGGCTGTATGGGAACTAGGAGAGGTCTTCTGGGGCTGAAAAGGGGTTCTCGGCATGGGGAAAGAGAAAGAGCAAGAAGAAGAAGATAAAAGAAGTACCTGTAGAAGATGTTGGCCTCACGCCAAAGTCTCACGCCTCTCCGATATCTTACCAGAGTTTCCAAGGATTCGCTCCAAGGTATTTTTGTCGCACAATGCTTGCGAAAACTAACTTATTTCATTCAATTGTATCTTTGCCTCAAAGGGCTACAAGGCTTATATAGCTTTTGCATTACTAAAAATAAAACAAAGGAAATGCTGGCAGTTACTAATATACCCTAACTAAATAAAGTAATTACAAACAAAAAGAAATTGTAAAAATTAGAAACTGTATCCATGGTGATGGTATGCTCTGCATCAAAGGTCTACTGTGTTTGCCATATTGGCAATGTTAACAATCAAATTTTGGGAAAGACAATATGGAACAAGTTACTTCAAAACAAAATCAGAGGGATGCCCTAGGTGACAATGCCAAAGCCACACATCATCCGAGGAGGAGGTCGAACAAGCTTCAAAATATTTGACAGCACGTGGGTCTAGGAAGTATAAGTTGTTAACTTCTCGACCCCCACTAATTATTTGCTTCATGGACAGATTCTGGAAGACACAATGAGGAGGAAGGTGACTAAGCAATTCAATGTTTTAGTAAGGGCACTGACAGATAATAAATTGTGTGATAGAGTCGGAATATGCAATACTGAAGATAGGGTCAAAGTAGAAGAAACATAGATTGTGCCTATACCCGTAACATCAGTAAACAACCCATTAGCTAATTTGACCTTCCCATATGAAACTAGAGAGAGGGAAGAGAAAATATTAGACATATCTACCATATGGTGAGGGACCCCATAATCAATAATCCAAGAATGGGTGGAGGCATGTTGTGCGAGGGGCTTAGTACCTAATTGTGATGAGACAACGTTAGAGACCTTGGAGGATTGAAGGCACTCCAATCGTTGCTTCAATAGGTTAAATTCATGTCTAGTCAGTGGGGCAGGGTCACTAGTCACATCAGAGGAAGGAGCAACAAGAGGGACAACGGAGAGATTAGCTTGCTTTAGTCGGCCATGAAGCTTGTAGCATGATTCAACATAATGATTGTGCATCTTGCAATTGGTGTAAAAACGGGTACCCTTTTGCCGTGAGCCTCTAGTATCTAAGAGAGTAGTAGTAATTAAAGGATCCATGTACCAATAAATCAAAAGAAGGAACAAAGCCTGGTACAGCAGTGGAACAAGCCCAAAAGAAAGGCAACAGACCAGTAGGCAGCTACTCAGAAGAGAGAACGCAACAAATGTGGGCCCCACCAAGCACGAACAGAAGTGGAAGCCTTGTGGATGTAGAAAAAAGGTGAGGGCAACACTAGCAGTAGTCCTGAGAGGAAGATCTCTGTAGAAGTGGGCCCCACCAGTGTCAGGATCGAAATCAACTGGGTGGAATCCAAAGGCTAGTAGGGGGCAAAACTAGTTACTGTGGATTGAAGCCAATCCAAGGTCAAAACTAGCAGATTTGGCAGAAAAGACCAGAAAAAATTGTCCAGGCATTGCAGGTAGTGGAGGAGAAAACTTGTAAAAGGGGGCCCACCGTTGACCGAAAATCAATGTCAACCTTAGGCGTAGTGAGGTGGACTAGGGGCGACCATGATGGTGTAGATCCAAGCTGCAGAAGAGCAGTATCCTCGTGGATCGGAGGGAAAACCCCAAAAAACTTTGTGACAGATGTCCCAAACAACAATTTGAAAAAGGAAGCAAAAGGGGGCCCCACTGGTGATGGACGGTGGGGCCACTAGGTGCGATGGAAACGAGAGCAGGGGCGACACTGGTGTTGGAGGGTCGAAGACCAAAAGAGACTGGAGTCAGGCGATCTAGCTAGAAGACCCAGACTGATGGTGAGAAAACTGCAAGCGATCCCACTAGAGGCAGGCTGAGATGAAATCCAATCGGACAGATGAAGTGTCCTCCGAAAAATGACAGTGAAAAGTGGGAAACGGCCTGAGATGAAATCCAACCGGACAGATGAAGTGTCTTCCAAAAAAGACTGTGAAAAGTGGGAAACGGTCGCCGGAAAACTCTCCGGTCACCTGATCAGAGGCTGAAAAATGCAGAGTGCAAAAGAGGGAGCACATGCAGGTACAGAAAGTTTGAAAAAATATTCAGATCTGTGAATAAAATACAAATCAATTACGACTAATGATATCTTCTAGTCAACACTTAAATTAAGACATGTGAAAAATGTGAAAAACATTAGAACAGTTTGGTCCCACTAATAGTGTGGGGAACATAGTTGGATGGGATCCATAGACGGAACTGCTGTTATGGTTTGTTTGTTGGATGTGACTCATGTGGAATTGACATAGGTAGCCATGGATCTCATAGATTTGCATCTACGTCATTGGATGGATAAGGTGGGACAATACTCTTAGAGTTATTTACCATCTGATAATTAGGCCCTGGTTGGATGGGATCTGATGGCAGCTCATGCATAAGGGAGGATGGTTGGTGAAGGGTTCGGTTTATCAAGTGTGGGGCCACATGACCATTGCTGACAACATTAGCTATGGTCTAGTTTATATGTAAAAATTATTCATCTATTTTTGGTTTCTTTCTCCTTTTAATTTTTATCTATTTATGAAAAAAAATTCTCATTTACATCCCAAGGAGAAAAAGTGCGCCTTGGAAAGTTTCCTTCGATTTTTAGTGGACAAGGAATTTCAGAGTGCTTGATCTGTTGCAATGGTTTGAGCCTCTGGATTGTTTGTCAAGATCCGACCAGTTGTTTATTTTTTTATTCAACATCTTCCATCAATCTAGTTTCACTCGGATAAAATAAGTGTCTTGGATTCCATTTTTTTATATTTTTTAATAGAAAATATAGTGCCTAAATGCACTCAGAAATGGAGAGGTTCGGACATTGCTATGATGTACTGCATCTGTTATTGCTATGTCTTCTCTGCTGGCATTAACTTAATTCAAATGGAGATAATTAGCATTGAACTTTATTGCTGTTTTTTGTATACAGATGGCTGTGATACCACGGACTCCTCAGGGACAATGGGTGGCTACGGCCTGCCATTGGGTTGTTGAACTTTCTCAGACTAACATTCAGGTGATTGCTGGTCCATATTTTAGTTGTTTCTTTGTACCTCATCCTCTGACATGCAAATAAGAGGTTCTACAGGGATTCGTAGTCAATCAGAGATCATATTTTCAGACTGTCTGTCTTATTAGGGATTTGCAAAATCTGTTACTGATTTCCATCTCATTTGTTGCAATGATTCCTATCTCTGCATAAATATTCATCTACTCATTCAGTTAGTATATATTCACTGGTGCATGGCTGTTCCTCTCAGCGCAAGAAAAGTTGCTGGAGGAACCACTGAATGGCATTGCACCTTTTTTGCAGCTGCCGCATTTAGTGAAGCTGTTATAAAAAAATAAGTCGCAAGGTAAGCAGGCATCATTTGTATGAGTATGCTTTCGGTAAGATGAATTAAATTGAATGCAGGCTTAAAATGGCAGTGAGCATATATTCCATTTTGGATTCACTTGTACAGTTTGTTTGTACTTGTGCCTTTGAAAGTAAACTTTTATCTAGATTCAAGAAGAAAAGTACATTGATTGTCCTACCATTTCCTTTTTCACTGCCTGTTTCTTTCTTTTTATTATTATTTGAGAGATAATATGAAATTATTTAATATTGAGAATGAATCCAGTCTAATGGAATATTCTCTAGAAATAGAGAGAGTTACATATTAGCTTATTTTAATTTGCAACCCTCTAATTTTCCTTTTGTAGAAAGTGCGCTCGTTTCAAGAGCTGAGGGACATGACTCCAGAGATACGAGCTGAACTACTAACACAGACTGCAGGATTCTCTACTGCTGAAGTGCTAGATGCGGACATGGTACTTGAAATGATGCCTTCCATGACTGTTGATGTTACATGTGAGACAGAAGGCGAAGAAGGCATACAAGATGGTGATATTGTCACTATGTATTGCTTGGGTAACACTTAAGCGTGGCAATGGACTGGTGGGTGCCCTTCCCCATGCTCCTTACTTCCTTTCCACAAGGAAGAGAACTTCTGGTTGCTTCTTGCAGACCCTGTTCAAATGATGTTTGGGTGTCTCAGAAAGTGAGTTTTATGGATGAAGCTGCTGCTATTACAGCTGCCTCAAAGGCCATTCAAGAGACAAAGGAGGATCGGGTGCAACTGTGAAAGAAATAGGTGCTGCAGTGAGAGAAGCAGTTGAGAAAGTGAGGAATGGATCAAGGCTTGTTATGGGCAAGTTCCAGGCACTGCAGAGGGAGCTATAATCTGACTTCCTACTGGTTTGTGTGATGCATGGATTGGTTGTGACAAGAAGACAAATTTGAAATGAAGGTCTTGAAACGGAGCGGGCAGGAGCGAGGGGATTGTTGCAGAAGAGGGACCTGCTGTGGATGATGGGGTTGAGGAAGAAGCGGAAGAGGAAGAAGGAGGATATGATGATTACGAGAGTGAGTACAGTGAAGACGACGATGATGGTAGAGATAAGAACAAAGGTAAGTTGGCCAATGGCACTTGGCATGGGAATGAAGGTGTTCAAGTGCTGAAGGTTCAGGCTCTGAAGAAGAGTGATCATCTGTCCCTGGTAATTGAGAAAAGTCTCTCTAAACTAAACCACAACAGCGGCAAGAATGTAATAGTTTAACAGAGTCATATTCATACTAGATACTGTTTTTTTTTTCCCTTAGGAGATAATGTATGAGTTGGTGAGGTGTTTTGCATCCTGACATGTGCGACATTGAAGAATGAGACACCGTATCTGATATAAAAAGGGATGAATCTTGCAGTTCACGGAAAGCGCATTGGGTTGACCTTCACATTACATTCTGGTATTCTATGTACCCGCAAGATCCAATATAGACCATAATGAACTTTCACATCAGTATCCATATACAAATTGCTTTTAAATGATTGGCAGGTCCTCTCCATTTAGCTATTACCCAACAATTTTAACCATTGCTTCAAATCAACATACAATTTCACCCTTTTATTGTGTTCGTGCATCTTTAATGCAACAGGACGTAAGCTTGTGGATCAGATAATGGCTGAACTGGAGATGCAAATACTTAGTAGAACTATTCTTGGGCTCTTGTTACAACTTAGCTGGAATTGGATTGAATTAGGCCAGTGCACGGGGACTTGATCTTGGACAGACAGGACTGTAAATGTTATTGTAACTACAATTTGCTTAGAAGGTCTGGTTGTCTTCTATTCTTGACTTAGTCTATCCATACTTGCCATATATAATTCTTCTAATCAGCCTAGAACTGATTGCCAGGCGTGGCTGGATGTACTGAAAACAGACTGTCTGCACAGATTCACTCCTATTATGGCTTGAAATTCTAGACATCTATGGTTGGTTGTATTGAAAACAGACTTAGAATTGTTCAGTACAGCAATTGACTATCTGCCCACGAAACCCTCGAATGGTGTCGGTGCATATCAGATTTTCTTTTTGGCATTGGCATGGCCAAGCCTGAAGTTCCATTATAGGAGCAGCAGCATGGAACATGTATAGTCAGGCCCTGAACATGTTTGGTGAAGTTTTGGCCATTTTTTTTGCCATGCCAGTGTAAAGCTGGAATTTTTGTCCCCTGAATATCCATCTGGGTGAAATTGCATCAGTTGGTTGGCATTCCCCTATTACAGGCTTGTTTCTGCCCTACTAAGAGTAAGGCAATTGCTTGAGCTTCTTTCAGTCCTCTCCTCAAAGCCGTATTTTCTAACATAGCCCTGAACTGCTCCATGTGACTTCTGTTTTTATTGTGCAAGCCTATGCTTGATGAAGAAAAATAACTATGTTGAATATCACAGATGTCCTTCGTTTTTCCATTCTTTCACTATTGAATCTGATTCCCCTTTTCATCATGCCTATAAATTCATCTCTCGTTTGGAACTACAAGTTCAGCTTCATTCCAGTATGGTACTATTACTTTTATAATTCGCGCATAGTTGAGTTTATTTTTTGGTTGATAACACTATTTGATCACAAGACCAATTTTTTTGAAATGAACTAGGACTTAGACTCTCTTGTATTTCGTAATTTTCAATTTTTTTTATATTTCTAAAATGCATGTCCTATTGATGAAGGATAGGTTTGGCTTTAACATCTTCCTATATGTCCAATGTAAAAAAATAAAACTGCACGATCAGCTTGAGCTCTTACGAATCGATGAAAATCGGAACTCAAAGTTCCAAGTCTAAGATCGATCCTCGAATCATCTTTGACTAAAAGCACCAATTACTCACCATGGTTGTACAAGCAAACGGAAGCTTCGATAGATAAACCAAAACACTAAAATTCTTATTGGAAAATTGGAATAAGGTTGAAACTTGAGTAAAATTCAACACCATGCGAATTTCTCAAAAGAAATAGGAACGGTAAAAAACTAGATATGAATTTCTTAAAAAATTTCAAGAACTAGAACAAGAATTCACCCAAAAAATCAAACTAGAATTCTAAGAATTTGAACAAAAATTAACTAGAAGCTAATTAGAAAATCAAAGAAAAACACTCACCACAAAAGAGAGAAGTAGAACTTTGGTCAATCCAAAATGGAGACCAAAAGTTCTCCCTTGGTGCTAGAAATAAGGTTGACTTCCCTTGGTGCTAGAATAAGGTTGACCCTAAAAGAGGGGTGGGAGTTGAATAGGTCAATCTAAAAATTGATTAATTAAGTGCAGTGGATATAACAATCAAGTGTGTGTGTTAGCAATTTGATTAAGAAATCAACACAAGGAATTAGTTCTAATACCACAAGCAAAAGGACACAAGATATAGTGGTTCGTTAGCCAATCAACATCTACTGTTAGGACTAGCTCAACCTTGAGTTATCTCCAAATTCATTAAGTGGGGACTTACACCTTCACAATTAGAGTAAGAATTCTACCTCACTCAAGTGGCTGTGAATTTCATCACACATGTAAAATAGGAATTCTACCTATTTGATTGGCTGAGAATTCTCCCACCACGTGTGCCAAAGACGATGCTCTAGATTTTATATAGTGGTTCCGAGCCAAGCTTCTTTAATCCACTTTAACAGGAAAGGTTTTAAAACAAATTAAAATGAAGAAGCACTTGCATTTGAAACTCTTTCTCGATGAAGTGTACTTCTAAAAACCACCCAATGTGTGCCTGAGTTAATATCGACACTCCGCCTTGTAGCCGTCGTTGAACAATCATAATTTTAGGGTGAGTAGGAAAATTGGTTCTACCAATATCTATCCTATTGTTTATCATTTCCCTCTCTCTCTCTTTTCACAACCTCAATCATTATGATTAGTTGTATTAGATTTCTCAAGTGTAAGCACAAGAGAGAGAGTGATCCTTTTGTTGACCCTTTTTTAAGCTCACTGATAATTATGAGGTCTAACGGATTTGCTAAAAGATGTGAAATAGTTGCACAAGGATTGGTATTTATAGAGAAGACAACATGTTTAAGAAAATGTCATTGACTGACAGGTCGGGCGCACCGAGGGGTCGATGACTAAGAATATTACCATTCAACCACCGGACCGTTGCGGATTAAATGCAATCCCAACGACATAATTATATACCCGACCGACATGTCTGTGTCGCCGATGGGTCGACAAACATGGCACTGAGAGGTCGGTCCATACGAGGTCTCGATCTGGGGCAATACCAAGCAGACAGAGTTTCATGTCCCGAAACTTGTCCTGCCTAGAACAACCTGTCGCCTTTTACTGAGGGGTCGGTCCTGGTGCTCTCGATCGGTCTTAAAATACCGAGATGTTTCTTTTCTCGAGAGCCCACTTGAGTCCAAAGTCCATAACTCACAAGTTTTTCATCGACTAGTCGTTGACCACGAGGGTCGGTGCATACGAACTCTTCGATCAGAGGTTTACCTAGAATAACAATTTTATGATCCAGAACCTCTGTCAATCTAGCCGACCGGTCTTTGACAAAGATGGGTCGATCTTGTCTCCACCAAGGGGTTGGTGAGAACGACTGTTCGAGCTGACAGTGAACTTGTATTCATATTTCCAATTTCTCTTTCAATTCACTGTCAAGCTTCCTCTCTAGGCTTTTAATGATTTGATCATTTGTTCACTAAGCCTAAGCAAGGTTCTCTTAAGGTGTGGGTTCCACCTAAAGTAATCTATGGCCATAATACAGTTTTGTAATTGCCATAACGATGAGTTTTGAACCTGGTGGAGTTGATTTTCATTCTTCGATCACTTTGAGTCTTCAAGCTTCTAGCAAGTGATTCTTTCCGAGTCATGGAATTCACAAACTTAGGGACTCAACAAGCCGGCCACTAACAGAGACTCTTGCTTTGATGGATTGTATCTACGCCAAGACATGCATTATACTAAAATTGCAAAAAAATGAGATGTGTCACCTATTTACAAGTATTACAAGAATTGCCATCCATTGAAACAAAATACAAATTTTAGCAAGGAATCCTGGCCGACCTGTGCACGCCTAAAGGGGTTGTTGCCTCTTTAGTTCCTTTCCTCTCTTGTTTGGGGACCACTCCAAGAATGTGAGAAGCCAAATTCGTGCAAAACCTAATCTCTTGGATTTGGCTCAATTGGATATTGAAATATTTGATTTGAACCACTAAATCCATATACTTTTGTCCTAGGGTTGTTTTTCTAAATTTGAGTATCGTTTGAGTGTATAATTGTGGGTCCTTACTAGCATCATCTTCATCACAACTTCGAGAGCCAATTGGACAATTTTTCATTTGCATTGATGTCCTCATTCCTCCCCGCCTAAAAGAACTCGCCTCGAATTGTCATCTTCATCATATGGAAGGATAGGCATCTGCCATGTACACTTTCAGATTTGCCACGTTGAATACATAGGAGATACTGAGATCATCTGGCAGCTTGATCTTGTCAGCATTGTCATTGATCTTCCATAGAACGTCACATGGACCAATGTTTTCATCTTAAGCTTGTACGTGTCTACAGAAAAACTCTTTTTTTCTGAGGTGTACCAATACAAGATCACCTTCTTCGAACACAACCTGAGTTGCATCTTCTTCATACTACAAGTTGCTCTCTTCAATCTTCTCCGAACTCTCTTATGCAGTTGTTGCATATCCATAATCATATCTTCCACTGAATTGGTTTGAATTTGAAGATGTTGGTGGAATCAAGTTAAAGATACTCAAAGGATTGGAACCATAGACGATCTCAAAGTAGTAAGACTTATGGTACAATTCTTAGAAAAAGAACTCTGCAAGATCCGCTTAAAATTAAATACAAATCCAAAAAATTTCGAACTCAAAGAATTCCAAGTCTAAGATGATTCTCAAATAGTCTTCGACTAAAAGCGCCAATCGAACACTAAACCTGGTTGTACAGGTAAATAGAGCTTCGATTGGATGAACCGAAACCCCAAAATTCTCATTGAAAAATGGGAATAAGGTTGAAACTACTTTGAGTAAAATTCAACACCATGCAAATTTCAAAAAAGAAAATAGGAATTGTAGAAAACTAGAATTAGTTTGCTTAAAACAATTCCAAGAACTCGAACAAGAATTCGCCCTAGGATGAACAAAATTTAACTAGATTCTAAGAATTCAAAGAAAACACTTATCACAAGGAAAGAACTAGAACTTTGTTCAATGCAAATTAGAGAACTCTTGCTTGGATGGATTGTACCCACACCCAAGCCATCTATTTATACTAAAGTTATAAAAAAAAAAAAAACTATTTACAAGAATTGTCATCCATGGATGAATCACATGTGTCACTTACTTACTTATAAGTAGGGGTGAAACCTGGGTTGGGTTGTGTCCCGACCCGAAAAAAGTGTGGGCTGGGATCTAGATATTGTAAACTCGGGTCGGGTTGGGTTTCAAAAATAACCCGATGAAATTCGGGCTGGATTGGCTGAGAAATTTAAGTTTCAAATCCGACCGACCCGATCCTGAAAAAACTAGACCGAATTCCTAATAATAAAAGTCACTCAGTCACTCTGTAGCCCTAATTCTCTAAATCTCGTACACCGATACACGCAGCTCCATTTTCTCACTTCATCCCTTCTTCAGTTTGAGTTAACCCTAATCGCATATTCCACGACAACCATTCTCTCACTTCTCTTTCCTCCTCTTCTTTCTCCTGTGAATCTCCGATGAAGAGATATCGCTCGGGAGCAGATCGAAGCTGAAGGAGTTCTAGGAGAAGATCTCTGACCAGAGCTTCGATGCCCTGTTTCAACCCCTCTACAGATTCGTCCACACCTTTTCTTCATCCCTTTCTTTGTTCAATTTGTCTCTCCAAAACCCAGTAAATACCCATCAACCTTGTTCCAAACCATTGTGACAGATACCATTCTCGGATATTAACGGCAATTGGTAATATCGGGATATTTTTAAATTCTCGGATTTTTACCGGAAATTTAACGGAAAAATCTCGCGGAAATTATAATATTTAAAAATAATAAAAATAGAATAAATAAAAACTTTAATAAAATAAAAATGGTAATAAAGAATTTACCAATAATTTATCGGGAATTTACCGGCAATTTACCAGGATATTATCGCGATATTACCATTTATTGCGTTTTTAACGCGATTTTATCGCCGTAGTTATAAAAATGTATTTTTAATGCGGTAATGTATTTGCCGATACAAAACCCGGTAAATTTGAAATACCGCCGATATTTGTGACAAGGTTCCAACACCCACCTGTTGCCCACGTCAAATCCTCCATTCTCAGCCATAACATCATTTCATATTTTTTTTATTACTTATTCTATTGCAACTGACTCACCCCCTTCTTCCCTTTTCTTTATTTCATTAAACCCATCCTAATTCCTCAAACCGATCCATCTTTTACCGAAGATATGCTTTGTTAGCTTATTTATTTTACTTATTTTTGAAATTGTAAAGTGACTTTATGGTTTTGCCATGGCTGTGTTTATTCATACCACAACATATTGTCTGTGAATTTCCGTTTGATATGGATTTTGCAACTTTTTGTTAACTACAATTTTTTTTTTGAAATGGAAAACTGCAATCTGGGTTAGCATTAGAAATTTGGGTCGAGTCTGGTCGGGCCGGGTCAACAGTCGGGTTCAAAGTATTAGAAATTCTGGTTGGGTTGGGTTGACTAGATCGGGTTTTCAATTCGGGTCAGGTCGGGTTGGATTCAATATGTTTTAACATGGGTTAAGGTTGAGTTTATCAAAACCTGACCCGCCCGACTCGAGTTTCACCCGTAGTTATAAGCATTACATCACAACCATTGAAACAAAATACAAAATTTAACAATGGAATCTCTTGGCCGACCTTGTGCATGCCTAAAGAGGTTGTTGCCTCTTTGGTTCCTTTCCTCTCTTGATTTGGGGACCATTCCAAGCATGTGAGAAGCCAAATACCTACAAAATCCTAATCCTTTAGATTCGGGTCAATTGGACACATAAACGTTTGATTTGAACTACTAAACCCATATATTATGTCTTCCTTAGCCGTAGATAGGTGGGCTAGGGGCGACCATGGTGGTGTCGATCCTAGGTGGAGAAGTAAAGGATCCATTCGAATCTAAGAAAAAAACCCAAAACACTGGATTTCGGTTGCCCCAAGCAGCAGTGGAAGAAACTGGCCAGAGAAGGGTCCCATGCGAGTTCGATCAGAGATCTGATGGTACAGATGGATATACCATCAAAAAATGAAAGGGGTATGGTGGGTCCCATCAACAGAAACTTTCCCGATCACCTGAGTAAGGCCCAGAAGAAGATCTGTATTTTTCATCTATAGCAGCTTCTAACTATCAACATTCTCCTCCAAACCTAAATGCAAAGGGTTACCTGCAATGTAAGGGGTGTGAGCTCAAAGCCTAGTGAAAGAATACAATATCACATATCCAACATGATATCTCCATTATTTCCACAACAAATACAATATTAAAACATTAAATTAATATGCGTTTAATGTCCATGCGTTATGCCATACAATGCAAAAATGTTCAATGCACATGTTCAGTGCATCCATGCAGAACACTATCCACTGTATTTGGTGGTCTTCCCGCCGAAGCAAGGCCTACAATCTACCACAAAGTGGTACTCCCCATATACAATGAGGTCTACACAACACAACCACCCACCAAAAAATAGTCTTCATGATCTCTCATGGCCTAACAAACCAAATCTACTATATGCGTGGTACTTCTCACTAAAAGCGAGGCCTCAAACTACCACCGTCGTGATCATCATGAAAGATCACGGCCAACACCTCCATACCCATCCCATGAATATGAAGATGACATGGTCAATGCCATATCTACCATGCATTATCTCTATCATCATGATAGATGTTATGAAGCATGTCATCATGCCATGAATATAAACATTATCCACATACTCTAAATAGTGATATATGATCTCAAATTATTCTAAATATCATATACATGTTCCAAGAGATCAACATTTATCTCAATAATACCACACATGCGTAATAATAAATCACATCACATCATTATTGTCATAACAATTCAATATCATAAACAAATCTCTAATCTCCACAAACAACCTCAAATAATAACACATTCATCCAAGTCGAAATAATTATTGGACCTTTCAACAATGTCAGTGGCTAATTTCCACTTTCCGGGCAGATTGAGTCTCCTCACGGCCATTAGAACACTTAGCCAATCCCCTTACTCTGAGTAAGCACCGGATTATGCCAATGTTCCTACATATTATACCCAGTCCATTTCATAGGTTCAATATTATATTCTCAAAACACGTTACAAAATGCAATATTTTCCATTGCTCAATCACATAAACAAAAATAGAGAATATCATGTACAACCAAAGTATAGTGTATTGTTTTCCCTCACCTTAGAGATTGTACAATAAGAATGAGAAGTCCACATCTCTTTCAAGTGTCGATTAGTCTTGAAGTTCAAGGTTCGTTGTGAATAATGTTTTAAGATTGCAAGTATGATTAATATGGGAATTATTAAATGTCTTTAACAATAAATGTGAGGTATATTGCTACCACAAACATGGTCTACGGTTTATCCTACGGTCCAAGGTTAAGGTTGAAGGTTGAATCTACACACTGTATGGCCGAATCATGTCTACTCCAACTTAGACAATGAAAAACCTTATTCATAAAATGAGTAACTGTCTTTTAAGTTACTAATAGTTTCACTTAAAATAAAATTAATTAATTAAAATATTTCCTAAAATCATGTACTATCTTAATAGCATAATAAATAAATAAAACTATGGTTGAATTAAAAAGAGTCCCATTTTAGGACGATTGAGGGATTGGTTGAAATCACAAATTGAAAACTTTTAAAAAGTTGAAATAAAATCCAAACTCCATTTAAAAGAAAAAAAATATATATATACCTAATAAAATGATAATGTCTCCTAGATTCCAATAACATCTTAAAGGAGGATGACATAGGGCAAAATGGTTATCTTAAGTAAATGAAACGGGAATAAAATTCAATAAGAAGGTAGCATAACCCACTTGCAAGGTTCGACTGAGCTGAAACTCAGGTTAACTAAATTCCTTTAAACCATTTTGCTTATTTATCTTAGGTTCCCTAACTAAGGAAAGGATGGAAACAATACAAATAATTAATTTGGAGAATTAATAAGTGATTACTAATTTGAGTTATGAAATATCTTAATCAAATAATTATATAAATACAATTGGAGAAAATACTTATCTTAAATCAAACAATTGAAATAAAGCAGCGAAGGCTTCCAAATTCGCTACCATACACAAATCAGGTGGGAAGGTAAATTGATGAAGACCATGAAAATCGATTGAAAAAGGGGGTTGGTTGTTTGAGAGGACTGATCATAGGTGATGAGTTAAAATCACAATTTTGAAATAATTAAACAAGCTAGGAGAGAATGTAATAAAATAATAGGGTAAAATCTAATCCAAGTCAGAAATATCTTTTGATTAATCACCGTACATAATCTTACCCACCAAACCAATTTAAAACATGTAATAATATAATTCAATAAAGTGATAATACTAAATAAAAAAATAGATTCATTAAACGGTTTTCAAAGAATGGTATATAAGAAACTATTTTCCTTGTCAATGACATGGCTGAGGATCGAAGGTTTAAATTTCTCTCAAATCAGAGAAGTAATTATAACCATGCAGGGCAGGCTAAAGTAATAAAATAAGAAGATAGACTTATGCTTTGAAAAATAGGATGGGTGATGGCGCTGCAGGCAACAGAAGTTTGGAGATCGCTGGCCGCGAGAGAGAGAGAGAGAGCGAAAGATAGTGATCGCATGGCCTTATAGAGAGGACGACGGGTGAGAGTGTAATGAGAGTTGGGATTAGGAATTTTAAAGAGAAAAGGATCTTAAGAGAGAAAGGAATCCAAAGAGTGGATAGTTTCCAATGTGTGAGGAATATACAAGAAGAGGAGGGTCAGCAAGACATATTTCTCTAATTAATTGGGGAAGCTTCTCAAAATTGCATGGGTAAATTTAGAATATTTTTGAAAATCATAAAAAGAAAGAAGAAAACGTAGGAACAATTAGATAATTTCATTGGGAAATTATTTTAGGTAGGTAATTTAAAATCTTAATCAAACTTACTAATTTTGAAATAAAAATTATATTAAATTTTATTCTTACATTTTAATTAATGTTCTAAATTCAGAATTTACTTATAAACTTTCATTTCCAAATCTAGAATCTAAATTTTGAATTTAAACTTCTAATTTAATTTCTACCTCACAAAAGATTAAAATCTAGTTTAATTAAGATATCTAAATTTTATAATTAACCAACCCCTGTATGTAATTTGTCCAATGAATGTGGGTCCCACTGACCCACACGAATTTTAATAATTGCTTAGTTAATTTCTCTCCAGATTACATTTACTTAATTTAATTATCTTTCTATTTAAAATTAATTTTCTAAAAACAAGGATTTGAACACTAAATTCGACTAAAGTATTTGAGTTAATATTTTATAAAATTCTCCCATGGCATAGGCAAATTAGTCTTTTTCACAATTTGGTATTTCATTTGATGCAACCATATTTTAAATTTTGATCCAGTAGTAATTTATTTTAATTGGGCATTTTAATTTAGAAACTAGTCATTAAATTTTATTTTCTCACCAATTAGTTGTTTACTTTAAATGGAGAATTAAAACAAACAAACATACGCATCATCAACTTAATCCACTAACATTCTTATTCTACCCAATACTGTTGACCCGCTACTCCGAGTCAGGTCATTACAGTCTGGCTTTGCACTCATAAGGATTTTAGCAATTTTAAAGCCTCTGACCTTGTTCAGTGTTGGGAGGGGGGCTTAACGTCTAGCTCTCGGATTCGTAATAATCTCTTAGATTGGTCCCCACCTACCTTTGGAATGTTGAAGTTTAATGTGGATGGGGCCTCTACAGGTAAATCGGATCTTGCTGGGATTGGTGGTGTTCTAAGAAATCATTTGGGGTCCACGCGATTGGTGTTTTCTGAATCTGTGGAGATCGTGGAATCTAACGAGGTTAAACTTCTTAGCATTAGGAGAGCCCCGTCTTTAGGAGCCGATTTTGGGTGGAGGAGGAAATTAGTGATAGAGAGTGACTCTTCAAATGCAATTAAATGGGTTGAGGGTTTGAAGCGTCCTCCTTGGAGATTAATTACCTTGGTTAGGGAGATTAAGGAATTAACCTCGAGTATGGAGGTGTCATTTATCCACATCTGTCGCTCTGCTAATGGTGTGGCGGACTTCTTTGCGAAGAACGGCGTGGGTGGCACGATTTGTGGGTGTTGTTTTTCTTCTATCTTTTGGTCTAAGTCTCTTCGGCCTTTTAGTGTCTTATTTTTGTTTTGTAACTGCCTCTTATAAATATAATCTCCTTCTTTACTGTTCAAAAATAAATAAAAATTGTACATGATTTAAATTCATGCATGCAAATGGTTTGTTTAATTGCATTTTAATTGTAGATCTCAATTAGTGCATAAATTATTGCATTCAAACTTATAATTCCACGTTCATCTTGGATTCTTCGAAGACCTAATTTTATTGATGAGTTTTGTTCAAACAAAATTATCCTACTGAAATTATAGCCATATTTCTTTTTCTTGAGAGTAATTGAGAGCTAAGTTAAGGTTTCCGTTGCTGAAGTCTTTGATTTAGATTTGAGAAATTTATCTCAAATTGAGGGGTTAAAGAAGTGTCCGAAAAGAAACGTCACATTGTCAAAATTCTTGCAGTTACGACTTTACCCTTATTAGTACATTTTAATTTTCTCATTTTTTTTCTTTTTGAAGTAATGGAAAGCAATCTTTCCTTTGAACTGTAGAATAGACAATTATCTCGTCTTGTGTGATATGTATATGATATTTGATTTTAATTTTATTTTCTCCATTACAACATTTCAACTTCACTTTTCTCCATATTACAAGTATTACATTCGAGATTGAAGTCATTAATGATTTCTTTTACTCTTCTAAAGTTATTCTTTTCTTCTTCAACATGGTGATCATAATCATCATCAAAGTAGAAAAACATTATAACAATTTAGTAAATATAAAATTGTTGCCTTTGGTAACGCTTGAACCTTTTAATCACCATTAGTTCCCTTTATAACTACAACAATGAGTTTTTTTTAGTAGTCAAGAAATCAATTTGATAAAAAATGTTACAATTTTCTTTTTTTCCCCTCAAGTACATGAGCAAAAATCAGCAAATGCCATTTTCCATGAATTTTACAAACTCATTGAAATCTATTCTGTCATCTCCATTGGCATCAAAAGCTCGAATCATCTTTTGACAAGCATCTAAAGTCATTGCTTCTTCGAAACCCAAACTACAGAGGACTCTTTGTAGCTCTTTTGCATCAACGAATCCATCTCTGTTTTCATCAAAAACATTGAATGCCTCTTTCAATTCTCCCAAGCTTGGCTCTGTCTCCACGAAGAGTTCAGAGAGCTCATCCGAACCTATGCACTCTCTGAGCTTATCCCCATCTGGGTTAAGAGACATGTCCATCTTCTTCATCACCATCTCCACTTCTCTGCTAGTCAGCTTCAAATTTGATTCCTCGTTGAGGCAGAACTGCTCTGTTTCTGTCCTGCCAACCTTCTTCTCAGCATTTTGAGATTTCAGGTTCTCTTTCTTGTTGTTGTTGCCTTGAATCTTTGATTGTGGGAGCAAGCACCTCAACCTTTAGTTGGCTGAAAGACAGTACTATGCAATATAAGCTCTGAAATCTGAAAACCCATTGGAGGATTCCACAAAACAAGAGGAGCTTAACAAAATCAATCAAAAAGAAGGTGGGTGAGTTGGTTTCTGTCAATGACAATTCCATTGTAGATTTGTGTTGTGAGTTGAGGTGGCTCTACTCGAAGAGAGACAGAGAGATGTAAAGAGGAAAGAGAGAGAGAGAGAGACAGAGAGAAGCTGATGAGATATCAGAGATGGGAGAGGTTTGTTATATATAATAGAGATTTGGCTTTCCAAGTCATGAAAGAAAACTTCGAGGAAGTTGCTAGGGAATTGTGGTGTAGAGTGGTGGAAAGTCCAGCAAATATAAAATATAAAGAGTGGCAGTCATTGTCAAATTAGAAAAAAATTAGATGAGACTTCCTCTTCAAAGACTTATTATAAAAAGTACTGAGATCCACATTATTAGATCTGATGTAAATTGTAAAGAATACCATATGAATGGAGTAGATATGAAGTTTCGCATCTAACTGATCACTCAATTCCTTGATTTAAACTTTTAAAATTTAATAACTAATTAAAATTTAAAAGATTAAAATTACATGACTAAAATTATCAATTAAAATGAAATTTTACAAACTTTATATCTGTATAAATACCTATTTAATACAACAACTTAAAAGTGATTCATGATCCATTTAATGAAAAATTATGTTAGAGTCTCCTGAAGAAAATTTTACTAGACTAACTCTTTAAAAGATCATTGAAGGAAGCTTCAGTTGTCATACTTTCTAATTTTTCATTTCATTTGATGCCTTCCTGTTTGGGTCCATTCCCCTTTTAATTGGAAAGAAAGAAACTGCCTTGAAATTTCTCTTGGATTATATTTGTTTTGGAGCAGAGTAAAATGCTTGGAAACAAATTTGAATCGCTGTGCTGAGTCAAAGTGGACCAGTGGTGTTAACGTCGTCTTCTCCAACCATAGCCTAACCTTTTTCCCCTTATAGAGATGAATTGTTTCTTAGTAGATAGTAAGATATCTCATGAAAATGGATTTTAAGATCGACATAATATTGGTGGGTCTGATGTAAAGAGGACTATATAAATAGTATTTTTTTTTGAAATTTTATCTCCATTTGATGATTATATTGCTTGATTTTAAACTTTTAAAAATCAATAGGCTATACTTATCAAAATTTGAAAGTCGAAATTATGACTGGATTATTAAAATGATAGTGAAACTATATATACTCTATATCTATGTAATTCCTTGTCAAATAAACTTAAATTTGTATAATCCACAATTCACCTAATAGCATGTCTCACCAGTGGGCCTCGCTAGCCTAACTCCCTTAAAAACTTTTTTTTCTTGTAACCATTTTAACCATTGGACTATTGGAGAAATGGAATTAAATGTAAATTGTGGGCAATTTTGATTGAATCGTTCAGATCTTTCGGCCTCCTACAGAGATGTGAACTAAAAATCAGTAGTATGAAAAAGATATTTGGACTTGGGTGAACCAATCTTTTTTGTGAACTTATTATTTATTTGGTGGGGCCCAATTTGAAGTATGGACATCGCATTAAACCAATCGAGTATGAAATAGGGTTAAGGGCTTGATTTTCTACATTTCATCAACTTTAGAGCTTTTGTCTTTACTTAACATTTAGTACATAACATGTATCATGTTTCATGTTCGAATCCTATAGGGGCAACCTATGGATGTATAGTGAAGCCACTACAAAAGTGGAAAGGACTACTTGACATTGAGTGAGAGCCGTCATAGAGTGGATCATTGGGACATCAGCTTGAAAGTGTAATGTTCTATTATTTGCTTAGTGGGGCATCATGTTAGGCTAGTCTAGGGCTAAAACTTAGACGGGTCAGGTTGAATTTTAATATACCCAATTCAACCCATATACAAAATTATTGAATCCGACACGACAATGCTATTCCAAATTCCTAAATCCAACCCAACCTGAGTTGTTGACCCGACTCAACTTGAGTTGTAACGCCTCGACCTGGAAGTGGGCCCGGAACGCCATTGATTTTTTTTTGCAAGCTAAACTCAAGAGGTCTAATTGGGTTAGATCAAAGGTTAGGCCCAAAAGAGAAGCCACACATGATTTTAACATGTGGACTCAAATATATACTATAAGCCTACCCAAAAACACAATCACAAACACATAATTCCATAAATGAAATATTAAACAAACAAATACAGAGTAACTACGGTCACATAGTGGTTTATTACATAACATTCCAACACATAAAAGTACCACATACAGTACTTTACACAAATCATGGTTTCAAAGAACCAACATCAACAAATTCCCTTAAAAGGGAGAAAACCAAGACCACACTAAAAGCTTATCCTTCCTAAGCTTGATACGGAGGCTCCTCCTCCTCGGGCACATCTCCTGAAAGGTGAGTAGTGTGAGTTAACTAGCTCAGTGAAAGAAAAATAACAATGCAATGTAAAGAACATCAGGTTAGCCAAATAATAAAAAAAAAAATAACAGTTCAAAGCTTGCCAAAATCTCATTATCCATTCGCAACTGCCACCATCCACTGTAACCCCTAGATACTATACTGACACCAATTGTATTAAGTTCCGACAAGGTCAAAATACTCCTTGCAAGTACATCTTCGATTTTCACCTAAAATCGGTACTGACATACCTTGTCAGTCACTGTCGACTCACCTGGTCCAGTAGATGTAACCGATACACTCAGCTCGGCGATGGTTCAATAGTAAAGCGTACGTGGAAGCAGTATCAACATCATCACATCTCATAAGCATATTACATATGATCAACATCATAAATATTTACAAGCACTTTTCACAATAGTGCCTCATGTCTAAGCATTTGAGTGGGTTCATCAACATTGATTCTTGAAACCACCCATTGGTCAAGATCCAATCTTTTTAACCTGATTTACCCATACTGTAATGTTAAGTCTCCTCACTGAAAATGTGTGGTATCGAAGTCTCTGCCAACATACAAACAGATATACAATCAATAATTAGTCAGAATACATAGAATACAAAGCAATACATACTTATATTATTTCAAATGTATCTTGTTTTTCAAAAAATCTCCAGGGTAAATGGAACTGAGTCTCTTACTTGGTTTCTAATCATTTTAAGTTACAATAATCCACAATAATATAATAAATAGGTGCTCAGACCAATTCTCATATTGTCTTTTGGACAAGACCAGATTGAGGTATTGAGTTAGGTCTAGATGTACAAGGTGCTCAGGCCACTACTCTTATAACGAGTTAGGGGTAGAGGTCACTTAGTGCCCGAACCCTTCTTTTTCTACCGAGCGGCGAAGTAAATCGCACAGCTAAAGATAGCTACCGGGCTGAGTCAGCCACAGATAAAGAATATCGGCCTGGAAGTGAAATCACTCAGTGCCCGACAAATAGTGTCGGCTTGGAAGTGAATACAATAAGTAGTACACTATAGTAGTAAGAGAGAAAATGGGTTAGTACAATTTTATTTATCAAAGGGGTATAAATATCACATGAAAGCCTAGGATCTAACACATGCATCTCATATCAAACCAAGATTTAACATTAAAAAACTGGGTTCCTCGGAACTAGGTACTGTGGCTTCGGAACATTCGAGCCACTGCCTAAACTGATCGGCAAAACCTCGGAACATCCGAGGGTTAAGTCTCAGACTGTCCGAGAGTGCTTCCGAACTAGAAAACAGAAAACATGGTCTCGGTGGGTCTGTGTGTGTCTCGGAACATGCCGAAAGAAGCTCGGATCGTCCGAGAGGTTCGATCATTCCGAAGATAACTCAGAACGACCTGGAGCAGCGGCGGGAGAAACCGTTGGCCTCTGGACATTTCGAAGTCCCGAACTTAAGTTCGGAACGTCTATGTCAGATTCGGAACGTCCAAAGCACAACTCTCGGACCTTCCGAGAGTCGTCTTCCTCCTCTGTCTGCGATAGCAGACAGTAACAGCTCCACGAGAGTGAAATACGAATCCATAAACAGTGGATTTTCTGGGTTCGTTTTTCACATCCAACTGGTTAGATGGACTCATCAGTGAGTTCTCTTGACATAGAGAATAAATTAAAACTTTAATATTTGATTTAAACATCTGATTTTAGTATGAGAACCAGTGAGACACAAAAATTTCAAGGTTTTTCTTTAAAGTTCAAACTTACTTTTCTCACTCAAAACTTAATCAAATTTGCTTATTCTTGATTCTAAACTTGTTAAAATTTTGAAAGGAACACAGTGGGTACCTTCGCCGCTGTTCTTGAGATGAAAATCTGAATCTTGCAAAAACTCCCACTTCAAGCTTCGGTGAAAAATTTGAAATGAAAACAGAGGGACGACAACTGGTTGATCTTGGTTTCACTTAGATGATTCACACGGGGGTAAAACCAGCTAAAGAAAATGGTGAATTTATAGAGTCATCTGATGGCTAGGTGAAGGCCAGCTCACCGGCAGCCCACGGGCGCTGCTGGCCACGTACCAGCGGCAACAGTAAACAATAATTTTTTATTTGCAAATAAGTCCCTCATGTAGGTTTTTGCAGATAGGTCTTGTTTTGGCAAAAATTAGATTTTTACTAAAAATATAGTCTAGTCAACTTGATTAATTCAATCCAACTTGATAAAAAATGTTGGGTTTAATAAACTCTATTTGTCATTAAATTTTGGAGGTTTAAAATTTATCGAAAACCAAAGATTTAGATAAAATCCATAATTTGATATTATTTACTTAATTTAACTTGTGTTAAATAAAAGGGTTTAAAATCTTTATTTTCAAAATTTGGAGAAATAAACTAAACAATCATTTCAAAATCTAACATCACATGATTTTCTAAAAATTTTCTTATTTCTGAAATTATCTAAAAATAATTATTTCCCCCTTTCGGGCTCTTTTCGGGTGGTTTTAAATAATATTTTCTGAAAATAAAACACTTCAGGAATTTTAAATTGAAATCCTTGATTAAGGAAAGCAATATCATCCAATAATAATAAGATAATCACATACATAGAGGAAAATGATAATTATAAATGGTAAATTACCATTTTACCCTTCCAACTGGACGAGCTGGATCCTCGAGCTTTCAAACTCTGACTGGGCCACACCTGGGCTTTTCGTAAAACCTCTACTGAATCTTCAAGATTAATCGGTTTAAGTATGGTTTATCATACTGATCAAGCTTAAATCGGATAAGGATATTACATGAGTGCTAAACCGAATTGCTGGTTTGACTCAACTCGAGTGCTATATTAAATTTTTTTAGTGACTTGAATTGAGATGAGTCAAATTTAAAAAAGCTTGATCTCACCCAATCTGTATTTAATTAGATTTTTCTCTTCTTCAAGCCAATCCGACACTAATTTTAAAAAGGTAAAACTTAAAGTTTCACTCCTATGCTAGTCTAATATTACAGAGGCTCAAAGACTTCTATCAATTCTTGCACATTGCTCACATACCTAAAAATATACTCTTATTTCTCAATCATTCTGTAGTCCTTAGTCCATGAGTTTACGGAGAACAGGAAAAAAATTAGTTTTAAAATGAAAATACATTTTCCATGATGTATTGTCCATTAAAATAACACTAGTAATAGTACAATTCCATCCCTGTTAATAGTGCCTTTCAATTTTAATTTTTTTATTCTCCTTTCTTCTTTGAACGTTGTCATTTTTCAAAGTTCAAACAACAAACTTCTGTAGCCGGCACCTTATGCATTTTCTCTGAACCAGTCCGCCTTTCATTTCTAAATTCTCATTGACATAATAAGACTAAAGTGTGCAATATTGACTACACAAGGGGGGCCAACCAGATGCCAAGTCAAGAACGGGGCCTATAGTCACCATCCAATCACATGGTGAGTCAACAAAATGAAGATGCTGAGTCATTTGGTTGGTCCTCCGCTGAACCGCACCAACTATAAAATTAAGCTCACCAACACCGTAGTATATGGCTAGGGCTGAAACTCGGGTCGAATCAGGTTGGGTTTTAATAAGTCCAATTCAATTCATGTTAAAATTTATTCAAGTCGATCCGGCTCAACTCGAATTGATGACCCGAATTACTCAACTCGAGTGTTGTTTTATAACTTGGTGCACTCGGGTCAAGTTAAGTTATGTCGAATCGGGTTGATTTTAAATTTCTCAACCCAATCTGACCCAAATTTCATATAGATTTTTATTTTTCCAACCCAATTCGACCCAAAATATACAAATACATAATCCAAACCCACCGATTTCTTGGGGCCGAGTTATGCGGGTTGAGTTAAAACCCAACCCAAGTTTCACCTCTATTGACTGTAGCTAACGTCTTTGAAAACTAAAATCACACTCTTTCGTTTCCAGATTAATTTAAATACTGTAATTTACATTTATATCTAACTTAAATTTATTTTGAGTTGATATTAATGTTAGATTAAAGCTTTATCCTTTCTCATACACTGGATCCATCCTTGTGGGCATCAAATGATACAGAGGTGACTGTCACCCATGGCCAATATCGTCCAATTAAAAGTTGATCTCTCTATATGTCTTATTTATTCTATATATAAGGAATTGACATGCCACCGAGTAATACATAAAATTGGAAGATAAAATAAAAATCATTTGGACTATCGATATATTTTCTCCTCCTTTCAATAATCAATACTCAAATAGTCAAATTAGATTATTTTTGTGCTTTCCTACTTTTCTCACAGATGCACGAGATATTTTACCTGTACAAAGGAATTATACAGTATTACTGCTAAAAAAAAAAGAAATTATATAGTATTACTGTACATACCTAAACATGGGTGTAGGTCAACTGGTTGCCTCCTGATTCGTTTGAGGCCTCAAGGCCTAACCTTGATTTGTCCTAGGGATAATGGGCTCACCAGTAGGAGTTTTATGCTGGATATCCCGTAGTTTCCTACATGTAAAACTATATGTTTAAAGCTTTCAAAATTTCATCATTTTAAATTATTTTTTAAATCCTTAAATTTTATGTACTTTAAAAATATAGTTCGATTAATTTGATTAAGATGATTTTTGATCAACAACATATTAAAAGAGAGACAATTCAATGAATTCATTATCACCTTATTTGATGAGCTCCATACTTAGATGCATATGATAGTATTATGCATTCTAAGTATATGAGTAATCATTTGTCAATGTTCACTCATTTTTATCTATTTTCTCTTTTAAGTACTCATGTTATATTTCTTGGCCGTCGCTGAAACCAGTGAAATCATTTTAGTACATCCATCATATTTTACTAAAAAATTCAAAACTTGAATTCAATCTATACTCACATTAGACAATTCTTGCTCATGTCCGTTCACCAAAACAAATCAACATTCAAAGTTAAAGACGATGAAATGAAACAATTTCAATTGACAGATGTTTTGATTTGGTCACTTTATGATGAAAGGTTTAGAGTTAAGAATTTGGAAATTTGATCAAAGATTTTATATAAAAAAATTAAATTTAGTTTATACTCTTGGGGCTGCGAAATAGTTTCACATTAGAAGTGTAAAGAGAGATTTAGGGATTTATAAAAGATTTTGATCACTTCACCTAATAGATAAGTCTTTTGGGCTGGATATTGAGTCCTAACAAATGGTATCAGAGTCAGGTTTCAAGCTACCTCACATAGACTCAGAAAATCCTCCAAGTGGACGGGATGGTTGACCTTATTTAAGGGAGGATTGTTGGGGCTGCAAATGAGTCTCAGATTGAAAGTGTAGAGGAAGTTTAAAGATTTATAAAGAACTTGGATTATTCCATCTAAGAAGCTAGTTTTTTTTTGGAATGGATACCTCTTCCTAACACATACATATATAATATTTTTTGGGTTATAATATTTTTTTTTTCAAATTTAGCTCTTCTTAGATCAGACTTGATTTGTATAGGAAATATAATCGATCTGAGTTAGACATTAGCAAAGCGGACAATAAGCTATCTGAGTCTGCAAAGACAAATTTTGCCTTTGATTTGGACTTCTACAAAGCCGGCAGGGAGGGTAAAATTATTATGATTGCTGCTGCCATCAGACATGATAGTGGAGGTAACATCCCAATTTACACGTATCACTCGTGGGCTTCTTCCTCTGTGCTTCCGGTGTTCTCTGGGTGTGGGCTCTGGTGTTTTTTTGTTGCTGGGCTCTGTTAGGATTTTTGGGTCTGGGTTTCTTCTTTTCTTGTTGATGTGGGTTGCTTTGTGGCTCTGGTGTTTCTCGTTGTTTTCTTTCTCTGGCGAAACTTAGTTTCCTGGGCCTGGGTTTCCTGTCATTTTGTTGATGTGGGCTGCTCTGTGTTGGGTTAGTTTGTGGGCTTTGTGGACCATGCTTGTTTGGGCCTCTTATTTTTGTTTGGCTTGGGCTTTAGGCTTTCTTCTTTTTGATGGGCTGTTGTGCGCCCTATCTTTCTTGTATTTTTTTTTTTTGTGGAGTTCCCCTCTCTTTGAATGTATTAAAGAAAATTTCTAACCCGATTGACTTTCCATATTTGTATTTTCCATTAGTTGTCAATTTTCCTAATCACAAAATTGTAAATTGATTTATTCTTTGATTATTTCCTCATTTAAGAGGCTTGTATTTTCTATAAATATTGATTTCAATGATAAAGGATTTGAGCTATTTGCAAAATTCTACATGGTATCGAGGTCCCAAAAACTTCCTCGAGTCCTCGAGATAGAGAGCAAATTTTCAGTTTTTTTGACGGAAAACATTTTTGGTCTTTGATAAGCTTGAGGCCCAACTTGAGCCCTCGAACTCTGGCTCGAGTCCTTGAAAACGACAGCAGAAAATTTTCAGATTTTTTGGTGAGCTCTCTAGGTTCCACGGGGAAGTTCCTAACACACTCCTATTGACTTACAGCCACAGCCAGCTCAGACAACACCAATAGATCAGTCACTCGGTGAGAAGATTAGCACAAGATCATCACAAGATCAGCCAGACTAGCATACACGGTACTCCTCCTATCGCTTCCTATCTTCAAGGGATTTACACGCTGTTGTAAATTGAGAATATCTTGTGCCGATTGTACCGATTGAATATATATAAAAACAGGTCTCTCACATGAAAATGATGGGAAGAAAAAGACCGATTGTAATAATCAATTCTTTGTGTTTCTATATGGTACAGAGCAGGTTGATCCAACCTTGGTTTCTCTGTTTCCCGCCCTTCCCAACCCTCTTTCACGCACGCTCAGCTGCACTGATCCATCGCTGTTCTTCTCTCTTTCTTCTTCTTTGTTGACGGTGCTGACCAGAGGCATTGTTCGTGTGCAGAGTACTTGCACGTTGGGCAGCCAACCTGTTCTTTTCACTTCCGCCTGTAGCAAACCAGGAGAGGAATTCTAGTACAATGATACATCTTTGCATCCGCCACATATCAGATCGCCAGATTTGTAATCGCCTAAGGTTCTGCTTGGCAGCCACCATACAACAGATGGAGCAAGCGAAAGTTCATGGAGTGAGTATGGATTCACCTACTTTGAAAATACTCCATTAACCAGCATTGGGTACTTCATCCACATAGTCCTTCTACACCTCTTTCAAGACAACCTAGCAGCCTACCTCAATATGCCCTTTTCATTTCTTACAAATCCCATCTCCACCACCAGCAATTACCAATACTCCTCTCCTTTTTTGACATGTCCCATTGAGCCACACCTTTCCCCAAATCTATTGTGCAAACCACTCATAAACCAGCCCACGTCTCTTTAATTCCTAAGCCACAGTGTAGGTGACCACCCAATTCACATTGACCGTACCAACCACCTCCATATCCTTTGTTCACCGATTACACCTATTTGGGTTTTGACTAGGTCTGAAAGATGTTGAGAGGGGCAGATTTTGGTTGTCATTGTTATGTAAATGAATGCAAATCACACAATAATCATACCACACAAGACAGAAGGTTTTACGTGGTTCACCTGAAGGCTACATCCACGGAGCGATTGTTCAATTCACTATGAAGAAGATGAAGAACAGGGTGCTGCAATGAATCTCTCCATAGTCTCTCCTCTGATCTGACAGAGAGAAATCTTACATCAGCTTAACCCTAAAGAGAAAAGTTACTTTTATATAATCTGGGTTTACAAGAGAACTTAGGCCTAATGGGTCCAACTTAATATTGGCCTTTTTAGCCAAATCCAACAAACTCCACCTTGGCGAAAAATGTCTAATCTTTGAAAGCTGTTGAAATATTGTGTAGAACCTCCACTTGATGGGAGTGACTCTCAGCACTCCCGCACCTCAAAGGTACAGGTCTAATCTCTAGCATGATGAGAGATTGAGTAAGTCCAAGCAATGCCTGAATTTATCTATGGTAACCGGCTTGGTAAGCATGTCTGTAACATTCTCATCTGTGTGAATCTTCAGAATAGAGATCTCACTAGTGGCAACCCAGTCTCGAACCCTGTGATACATCACTGCTATGTGCTTTGTCCTGGCATGATATACCTGATTCCTTGACAAATAGATTGCACTCTAACTGTCATAATATATGGAGATTGATTTCTGATTAATCCCCAAACCATTCACCAAACCTCTCAACCACACTACTTCCTTAGAAGCCCTGTCAATGCTATATACTTTGCCTCTTTAGTAGATAACGTTGTAGTAGCTTGAAGTACTGACTGCCAACTAATAGGCCCACTGGCAAGTGTATAAACATAGCCAGTCATGGATCTTCTCATATCTAGATCTCCTGCATAATCAGCATCTACATATCCAATCACAGTTTATGTTTTCTTTCAAACATTATACCCAAGTCTTTGGTGCCCTTCAAATACCTGAGAATTCACTTGCCTACGTTCCAATGCTCTTTTCTTGGATTCACCATATATTTGCTAACTACACCGACTGCTTGAGTAATATCTGGCCGAGTACAAACCATGGCATACATAAGACATCCCACTGCATTAGCATACGACATTCTTGACATGTAGCGCCCCGCCCTTTTCCTCCCTATTTATCAGAGTATTTTTTTTTTATAACAACAGGAAGAGAGGGGAGAGCGCCACGACGCGAGTCAAGCCCGAATCCGAAGACCCGACCCTTGACTGGCCCAACTAATGTGTGTGCATAATATTTTGCACACACTCTCATAATCCTGCGGAAATTTAAACATTTATTTCAATATCATGAATAGTCTACATATCTCATAGCAATAAGGAATCCCACATACTTGAGTCAAATTCAATACTAGAGTATGAAAGTTCAAAGTCATAAAATAATTACATTCCCCAAAAGAATATCCTTAATACATCACATTATTCTAGAATTTTCAAAATACATAAGTAGACTAAGCTCTCCGAGCTCCTTATTGCATCCATCTCACTCGCATTCGACCATCGCTTAGTCCAATTTCATCTATATACTTCAAACCTGCAAACACAATCTGGGGGGGGGGGGGGGGGGGGGCGGGGAATTTATGGGCTTAGTCAACACGCCCAGTAGGAATTCCAGTCATAGGATATGCACTTGTGTGTCGTAGAAAAATCGTACGTCTATATACAATTTCAAGATTTAAACTCACATTTCAAATTACACAAATCCATACTTCAAAACATATCATAGCATTATAAATATCACATACTTATACTCTTATGATGAAAACATTACATATTATACTCATTGTGTTTCTCAAAATCTTGAGATATTTCTCAAAGTCAGCGTATATCAAGATGTTCATTTTCATATTCAAACATATTTCTTTTCATGATGAAAGCTTCAACATCAAGTTGTACTGTATACTTTTATCAAATCTTTATCATATCATATCATAATATCTTTTATCAAAGCCCCTTTTCTATATCATGGTATAAAGCCCACATTCACTTCGAAATCCCTTCCTTAACAAGAATTCCATAACTATTTTTGTTTGATAAGATTATACTTAATAAAATCAAGTCTTAAAGCCTTTCATGAAATACATGCTCATTTCGCAAGTCATTCTTAAAGTAATATCAACTCAAAACTTATAATGCAATCAAAATTATTTCACCATTCGAAATCACACACACAAATTAAGATTATACTTAATAAAATCAAGTCTTAAAGCCTTTCATGAAATACATGCTCATTTCACAAGTCATTCTTAAAGTAATATCAACTCAAAACTTATAATGCAATCAAAATTATTTCACCATTCGAAATCACACACACAAATTATACCAATGCTCATCAATATATTATATGTCATGCCATGGGTACCATGATCGATGTATGCCCTCATCATGCCCATGCATTTGTATTTTGACGACTCAGTTGAAACCACGGGGCATGTTATCCTCCCGTATACTCATTTCAATTCACATTTCAAGGTATGATACTCCAGATTGTCATAAACTCAACCGGTCCCACTGGGAGACATTATTTCTTTCACACGCGCGTACGACATCAAGGTCTGCCCGGGTCCATTCAGCACCTTGATTCACTAAATCATAGTACGACCCCAAAGTCTGTCCGGACATTCAGTACTTTGGTTCGTTGACTGTAACCCCCATACAATAATCATGACACTGAGGTCTATTTGGACTAACCCTCCCTTTGTTTCACTCCATGCCTTTCCCACCCCATGTCACATGCATGAGGAGTATGAATGCATATGAATGCTAATGCTCTTGCATCTCATGATTTCTAATCATTTCAAAAACATAGATCTCATTCTATTCACTTTATAAAATACATTTCACAAATTTACACACTTGACATCATATATTCAAAATATATCAAAATACATTAACTCGGTATAACATCATTTTCCTCGTATCACAAATCTTGCCAAAATACTCATTTGATATCATATAACAATAATATACATTTGATATGCATTTCCAAAGCATAGCCATGATATTCTATATTTTCAAAACTATCTCATTCTATAATTCTAAATGATAAAATATCTCAACAATATATCAATTTGATATGAAAGTAATTTCATAATTATAGCAATCATTTAGATTTGCACCCGTAGTGCTTCAACGAAGTAGAAAAAACCTGATCCTAGCCGTCAGAATGAAGGTAATCCACGAACTACTCGTTCAATTCCGGGCTTTCTTTCGGTGCTTCGTTCATTATCCACACATGTTACACAAGAACACATGATATCATTAATCTTAATTTAATTCAATGATTTAGACTCTATATTTTATGTTTTTATCTCCTAATTATTACACATGTAAAGTCTTATAATAAACCAAGGGTCTATGGGTTGTCACTGGAACTCATAATAAAGTCTTACAAGTCTGGGGTCTTGGTAGCTGACCCATCTAATATATCCATGTATACCATATTTCTGGAAATTCATGCAAGAAAACAACCACCTTTGAACCTTCTCCCATCTCAGCAACATGAACCTTAAGTCCCTTGATTTCAACATGTTTGTGTTGTATTTGCTCTATTTTTATCCACAATCGAAGATTTCAAATTGAAAGGCCTCCTACTGTACTGCTAATATTGGGGCTACTACTTGTATTTCTCATAGCTGTTAAGGTCTTCCTCATTTCATTCTGGTTTGTATCGAATATTTGAGAGAAGTTCTTTGGCATTATCTGCCCATCAATCAAGGAGTTCCAGGAGACCAAATCTCTATCAGGCATTTCATCAAACAGTTGGATGCAGTCAGTTAGAGATTCATCCCCTTTTAATTCTTTCTTCTTCTAAATCCAAAATACATCAATCCCTAAACTTCTTATTGGGTCTTTATCATCATAAAACAACATAAATCCTACATACCTCACGGATTTGATGATTCGTTGGTGTGGATTGAAGAGGGCTCGAATTTGATTTGAGGGTTTTCCTCCTTTGTTTTTCTTCTTTCTTCGGCTTCCTTGCTTCAGATCTTTCCTCTTTCTTTCTTCCTTGCTTCGGATTTTCTTCTTTCTTTCTTTCTCCTCTTGCTTCGATTTTCTTCCTCCTCTTATTTTCGTCGGACGAGAAGATAGAGAGAGAGAGAGAGGGATTGTGTGAGGGGAAAGGAGAGAAGAGAAGGGAGGAGAGAAAGAGAGCGTCGCTGATGGAGAGAAGGGCAAAGAGAGTATCGCAAGGGAGGGAGAGAGAGTGCCGCATGAGAGGTTAGGGAAAATGAAAGAGTAAGGAATCGGTGGGTTAGGGGATTAAAGAGAGAGAGAGAGAAAGAGTCTTTTTTGTTCTCTCCTCTTGGTTGCCCTAAATTAAGGTGAGTGGGTGGTGTTGCATTAAATGCAAGGAGGGTGTTAGTTAGAGATCATGTCATCTCATATAGTATGCCACCTCCCCACATCATTAATTTATTAAAAAAAATCATCCCATTAAATGTTATTAAATTAAATCAATAACTTAAATAAATCAGCCTTCATCCCTTTAATCTAATTTTCAATATTCTCATTTAATTAATTACTCATCTTTCCACCCTTGTTAGCTAAAATCTATCATTCCCATTATTTATTAGCACTCTCATCAAAATCATGTCGTCTCATCTCTATCTTTAAGGAATGATTATCTTAATCTCTTCGGTCTAAGATTTCGGGGTGTTACATGACATTTCTGCAACTTCATCATATGTACTAGGACACTGTTTAGCACTCAAGCTGAAATGAGTCGCAAGTGGAGTTGACATTGACTTTGCTTTCTGCATGCTGAATTTCTCAAGTACTTTTGAGATGTAATTCTTCTGTGATAACCACAGCTTGCCTACCTTTCTGTCTCTCCTGATTTCCATCCCTAACATCTTCATGGCTGCCCCAAGGTCCTTCATGTCAAACGCCTTACTTATCTGGGATTTGACTTCAACTACCTTGGACATGTCCTTACATGCGGTGAGCATGTCGTCCACATAGAGCAAATAAGAGTCAAAGCGCTTATACCATTGTCTTGGAGATTGCTTAAGTCCATACAGTGACTTCTTTAATCTGCACACATGATCTTCCTTGCTTGCTTCTTCGAATCCTTTAGGTTGCTCCATGTAAATAGATTCCCCAAATTGCCGTGAAAGAAAGCTGTTTTTACATCTAACTGTTCAAGCTCCATGTCGAATTGTGCTACCATAGCCACAACACCCTGATAGATGTATGCTTCACAACCGGAGAGAATATCTCATCATAATCAACCCCCTCCTTCTATAAGTACCCCTTTGTTACTAGCTGTACTTTAAACTTTGGCTTCTCATTTTCTTACAACACTTCCTTTTTCCTGAAAACCCATTTGCATCCAACTGGTTTTCTATCATTCGGTTTCGGAACTAACTCCTAGACGGAATTATGGCGAAGAGATTCCATCTCATCAATCATGGTACTCATCCAACCTTATCTTTCACTGCTATCAATAGCCTCTTGGAAAGTGGTCGGATCACCGCTACTGGTGATAAGAGCAAAGTGTACCTCCTCATTATCCCACCCAAGCCTTTGAGGTGGCCTGATAGTTTTCCTTGTTCTTCCCTGTGCCAAACTAGTGGTGTCATGCCTCGAACCCAAATGTGGGCCCGGAACGCGACTAATTTTTTTTTTAAATAAACTCTAATCACCCAACGTCATAACTGGGCTGGATCTTCAAGTTCACCAAAACCCGATCCTAGAAAACGTCACACGTGCTCTTCACACATGGACTCAAACATATACCATATGTCTCCATATCACACAACGAATATTTTCATTTGTCTCATCAGTGTTACGCACGAAAACATAGTGGATATAATGTATACGACATTAAAACTTACAGACATAAATTTCTTATGCCACATGAGGCATATTTATTACAAACACTCAAACATATTCAAACAGGCAAATGGTTTCCACATGTGGAAAACCTTAGGAACTTCTAAGTTCCGACTTTCAACGAGGCACCACTGGTCCCTCCAATTCCTCCTCTGGTTCATATCCTGCGTTGTAAGGGACATGAGCAACAGCCCAGTGGGGAGAACTCACCATAAAATCCAATGATTGTAATGCAACAATGCATAAGCAATGCATGTCATAGAAAGGCATGTTATTAGCATATCCCATTTTCACCCTAGGATCACCTTCTAAGGTTTTTATTAAGATTGTATTGTTAACACCGGGGTCGGTCCCTAGCCATGTTACAACACTGGGGTCAGCCCCCATTTAAAGTTCCAACCAGAACTAATATTAATTCCTCCACGGAAATAATATAGCAACTTGCAAGTGCATAAGGTCTCCACGACCCGGTCTACTAGCCCATCCAACACCAACGGCTGATGGCGGTCGACCACAGCCTACTAACACGTCCAACCCAACGGTTCGCAAACGGTGTTCTGCTAATCTCAGCAATTATAGCCCAACGGCAAATATCAAACTTTACAAAGTTATTATCTTCCACAGATTTAACTTATTAACATAATTATCACATGCAAATGTCAAATGCATGATAATACATGATTTCCAGTGGTCTCCTTACACATGGACTTATTCTGAGAGAACCACCATATTTCAGCCTTACCATTTGGTGTATCCAATACCAATATAAGAGATTAATAAAATAATCAATATCACACCAATATATAAAACTGGATTTAATAACACGAATGCCTTCACCCAGTTTTTACCCGACAATTTCCAGACACTCCATGGGCCCATACTGCGTTAGAGACTACAAATCCTCGACTCCCCAACACCATTTTAACGCCTATGTTCTAAACAGTTAGAACATTTACATCCCTTACATGTAGGCAGTGTCAGGTCTCGTATTCTGGACCTATATAGCCTTTTCCATATTTAATTGACCATGGGTCCCATTTCAGTCTGGTGTTAGTGGGTTTAACGTATAACACAATACAAGTGTTGGTTCGAGTCTCCTCACCTTATCTGGTTGAGTTTTTCACAGAAAATCTGTAAGATAGAGTAAAATGTATAAATTTTCTATTTATCAGTATATACACATAATAATTTCCCAAACCCCGTACTATTTTTTCAAAAAACATGATATGTGTAATGACTCACCTAGGCTCTTTTTACTCCTTTAAATTATGTCAGAAAGTTAGTTGTCAGCCATCCAAAACATTACAATAAAATGAAAAATGTAAAGTACTCAGTGCCTTCTCTCGTATTGTCTTCTGGAAGAAGGACCATGGAGACGTATTGTGAGAGGCATATAGGGTACAGAGACAGTAAAGTAAATAAAAGTACTCAGTGCCCTATCCTCGTATTGTCTTCTGGAAGAAGGACCATGGAGACGTATTGAGAATTTGGCCCAGAGGGTACAGTACAGGAATTTAAACACATAAGGCGGAAAAATAAACACACAATAGTCAGTTGGGGTTAATCTTTTCCCCGATTTTACTTAGGATCGAAAATTATATTTTGAACGTAAAATAATACAAATCTTGAGGATAAAATTTAAATTTTAAGGGGAAATCTATTTTTCCCTTTATTTACAAAAAATCTCATTTTTAAACCCCAATATTAAGCCATTCCACTCCTAACTTGCTCTGGAGTTAATAAAAATAAGAATATGATCGTTTTGATACCTTGGGTGCAAATTTCCACTAAGAATAGACTTAGTTTGAAAACCCGAGGGGATACGCGGGAAAACCCGATGTCTCTGCTACTGGTCGGACTAAAGAAGAGTAAAGCGAAAAAGAACAAACAAAGAGAAAGGAAATGACCAAGAGAGAGAAAGTCATAACTTTTTCTTTCTTTCTCTACAATTGCTCTCTGATGATGTTTTTGAAGGAAGAAGATGGAAAGAAGGAGGTAATGATACAGAAGAAGAAAGAGAGAAACGGTAGGAAAATTTTAAGTTTTTTTTTTTTTCCTACCTCTCTGCCTTCCCCCTCAATTTATAGCCATGCAGGTGAAATTTCCACCGCACACGTCCCACAGCTATAACTGAAACTTGCAACGGTAGGTTGATGGCTACATTATCAAGATTTTTATTAATATAATATTAGTTTATTCTTTTTACTATTTACATCTATGTCCTCTCTCTCATCTGAGTATTTCAGGGTCTCACTATACTGATGCAATTGGTTCACTAGGCCAGATATTAAAAACTGAGCATGGTATTAAAATTTGGAGTGAAATCTATCTCAAAAACCCAGTGTTTTTGCTAAAAATCACCGTTTTAACAAAATCTCCTAATCTTCAAGATTCTTTTTGAAAGTATCCAACCTTATAATTTGATAGAGTAAATTTGTCTGATAAAAACATTCTAAAGTTTCAAAGTGTTTTGAAGTCAAAAACCGTATTTTTTTAAGTGAAAGAATATTCAACGGTCCATATTTCACGGCTTAGAATAAATATCAAACACTCACTATTTTAGAGTGTAAAGAAATAAACAGTTTAGTTATAATACGGATTGAGTACTGACTCTCTCTGTATATTTTTAGGACTTCCTCTACCCTGTCACATTGAGATTTTACCACTTTAAAACTTAGGGGTAAAATAAATTAGCGAAATTATAACGAGATTAGCATGTCATTAGGTCCGGAATTTAAAAATAATGTATAATCTAAAATTTGAAGTTCAAACTAAGTTAAAAGACTAAGTTTCTATAGCAGCCAAGTTTAAGCCTAAAATAATATTATTATTATATTCGTAACTCACCCATATATCTTTGAAACTTAATTTAAAAGAGCTATCGGATTCGGATCAAGTCAAACTCAGATCCGTTGGAATACTTATTTGATAATCTTCATGACTAGAGAAAATAATTCATAATTAACAACTAAAAATTATTTTATTAATCACAATTAATTATAATTAATCCCTAAATTGGGCTGGCTATTACAAGTGGGTCCTGCTGAGCCTCTATCTGTTCCTCTCACCTCCTGACGTGCTGGTCTTATCTTGACCCTGTGTTTGATTTTGAATTCTGCTTTCTGTGCTAGGTGGAACCAACTCTGCAATCACTTTCTCTTTGTTGTTTTCTTGAACTTCTTTCTCAAGTTTCCTTTTCTGCATAGAAGCTTCATTAAACTGCATCTCTATTGTAGATTACTTTTCTGTTTGTTGGATCCCATAACTTGAACCCCTTCACTCCCTTCTCAAACCCGAGAAATATCCACCTAAATGACTTGGAGTCTAACTTAGATCGCTGATCACTAGGGATGTATGCGTAAGCTGGGCAACCAAATACTCTCAAAACTGAGTAGTTCACTTCTTTACTTGACCACACCTCTTCTGGAGCTTTTAGATTGAGGAATGTATTTGGTGACTTGTTGACTAAGTAGCATGCATGATTGATTGATTCTGCCCAAAATCCATTGGATAAGCCTGCATGAATCCTCATGCTTCTCGCTCTTTCCACAATAGTCATGTTCATCCTCTCCGTAACTCCATTCTGTTGAGGAGTCTTGGGAATGGTGAAGTGTCTCGTGACACCCTCATCTCTGCAAAACTGTAGAAATCCACTATGTCAGTATTCACCACCATTGTCTGTCCTCAGATACTTGATTTTTCTGCCTGTTTGATTTTCTACCTCTGCCTTCCACTTTTTGAATTTAGAGAAGACTTCTGATTTTCCCTCATGAAGTAGACTCAAACATTTCTTGAGAAATCATCTATGAAAGTTATAAAGTAGGAAACTCCACCTTTTGACTTAGCCGGGGATGGTCCCCACACATCTTAATAAACATAGTCCAGAATACCTTTGATTCTATAGTGTTTATCTGCAGCTTTAATGGTCACCTTACTCTATTTGCCATACAAACAAAACTTGTAGAATTCTAGCTTGCATGATTTAACCCCCTTTAACAGTTGTCTTTTATGGAGTTCTAACATGCCCCTTTCGCTCATATGCCCTAGCCACATATGCCATAACTGAGAGTCATCTTCACTGTTTTTTTCTTTTGTGGAGACTGCTGCTCCACCTGAAACTGTATCCCCTTTCAGTTTGTAGAGGTTGTTAGACAATCTGATGCCTTTCATTAACACCATTGCACCCTTCGACACGTTGAGTGTGTCATCCTTTTCGATGAATGTGCACTCGCTTGCTTGAAGTGCGCCTAAGGAAATCAGATTTTTCCTAAGTGTTGGCACATGTCTCACCTCTCCCAATGTTCTCACAACTCCATCAAACATCTTGATTCTAATGGCCCCTATTCCTATAGCTTTACATGGTGCACCATTACCCATAAGAACACTCTCACCAGAATCTAAAATCCATGAATCGGATAAACTTGTACCCTGCGAGACAGTTAGAATACCTGCTTCGTGTTGTGAAGCTACACCGACTGTGCCAGTCTTGTCAGCCTCCTTCCCCTCTGTGCTCTTCGCCTTGAGTTTCCGGCAATCCTTCTTCTAGTGTCCCTTTTTACCACAGTAGTAGTACTTTTCTGAGTCTTTGCCTCTTGACTTTGATCTGGAGTTGTGTCTTCGTGTCTTACTCTTATCTCGAGTCCTGCCACGTTCACTGAATCCTCCTTTCATTAGAAGACCCTCTGCACATGAGTCGCTTCTGGTGGACTTCTTCCTTGCTTCATTGGAGATGATCGCTGACTAACCTCATCAAGCTTGACTGTCTCCTTTTCATATAGCAAGGTAGTCACAAAATGATCATGAGAGTCTGAGAGAGAGGTCAACAATATCATAGACTTGTCTTCATTGGTGAACTTAGCCTCTAGCTTCGACAGTTCACTAATTATCCGATTGAATGTGTTCATGTGCTCCAACACATCATACCATTTGGCCATCTTCAACCCAAATAATTGCTTCTTAAAGTGAAGCTTGTTTGACAACGACTTACCTATGTATAGCTGCTCAAGTTTTTCCCATAAGTCCTTTGCAGTCGTTTCCTCCATGACGTTGTACAACACTTCGCCATAGATATAGAGTTGAATGAGGCTAACTTCCTTCTTGTCAACTCTTCTCCACTCCGCATCTTTCATCTTCGCTAGCTTTTTATCTTTGTTTGACAATGCTACATCAAAGTCTTGGTGTATCAAAATGTTATTCATTCTCAACTACCATAATCCGAAGTTACCTCTGTCATCGAATTTGTCAACTTCAAATTTGATGCCTCCAGTGAATCACCATTGTCTGGATTGAAGGGAGCTTTGTGCTTCAAGTCCAAAATAGTAATCTACTACAGTCACAGCGTAGATCTCGTCACTGTGAGCGTACTAGCAAAGACGGATTTGAATTCCGAGTCTGTATGACACCGGAAATTGTGAAATAATCTGGACCATATATTTAGTCTGTCGATTCTAACTATTCTAAGCATTGATGCAAACTGGCGTACATTTCAACCAATAACCAAAGAGAATTCTCTTTTGAAGCAATTGATCAAATGCTTGAAGTGTAGTGCCTTTTTATCATAGACAATTTGTTCAACACTTGGCGTGCACCAACTATTTCCTTCACTTCTGGCTTGAAATCTTTGTGCAACGCAGTCTGTACTTGCCTCATCTCTTAAACAAAGAGAGAATCATGTAAGAGGCAATTGATCAATCAGGTAGTGTGCACTAATCTGCTACTGTTCAACTATGCAAATTTCTCTCATTGCCTGTCCTTAGCACCCTCTGTTTTCTGCTGAGCATGTACTATGAATCTGCACCGATTTGTTTTCAGTGGGCTCTGTGCTAATCTGGAAGCTTACAGACCCCTTTTCTTCTCAGTGATGGAGTTCTATGCTGTGAGAACTGAGAACTGGGCTTACATGTCTTTCCTTGCTGAAAGAAGGAATGAAGAAAACTGCTCTGCACTTTTGGATTCGGATCTGCAACAGTGTTGCCTCCTGTGCGTGCGCTGTGCCTGCTGCAGCAAAGGGTATGAAACCCTTAGATCTGGTTGTCTTTTGCCTCTGCTCATCCTGCTGCCTTCCGCCTCTGTTCAGGTCTGAACTGGGATTCCAGATCTGGTCTGAACCCAGATCTACAGCTCCTTTGCTTCTGTTTCGTCTGCGAAGAGCAAGCCCTTTGAATCTGTTGTTCCCTGCAACCCGAAAAATGGCCTTGTGCCTGGCTGCATTTCTCTGTTCTCGGTCGCTACTGCTCTAGGTTTCTGCGCTTGGGAACAGTCCTCTGGCTTTCGCCCTGCCTGCAGTCGGTGCCTCTGCTCGCAGCCGAGATTTGTTGTTGCGTCGCACACCCTCTTTGCCTTGCGGTTCTCAAATCTGTTCAGATCTGCGCTGCCTTCTTCTTTCTTCAGGAAGATCTGAGAGAGATAAGATTGGGTTGCAATCGCCCATGTTGTTGCAACGTCTCTTCCTGTCTCTGTCGTGCTCTGGTTGTGGAGCTCAAAATCGCAGCCGATCCTTGCTCTGGTGCAGGGAGACCTGATGATCTGCCCTCAGTGGCCTCTCAATCTGAAAACCCCTTTAGCTGTTTCTGCAGTTTCAGATCTGACTGTTTGCAACCCCTTCTCCCTGCAGTGCCACCCCAATCTACTGTACGAAGAGAGATAGAGAACAGATCTTCACCCTTTTCCTCTCTCTCGCCTGAGTTTCGAGTGAACGAGACTGGGCTGTACTCCTTGCCGACGCTGGCTTGGATGCTCTGTTTCTAGATCTAGAAAGAAGAGAGGATCATGCCTAGGTTGTTTTCAGATCTGCGCCTGACCTTTGTTCTCGCTGCTTACGATTGAACGGTTCTACTGCCCTTTACACCGACGGTCTGAGTGGCAATCAGATCTGTACTGATTTGCCCTCGATGTGCTGCCCCTCTTTCTTCAAGGTCTTGGGTGCGGTCTATCTCAAACTCCTACAGCTGCTTGTTTCTCAAATCTAAGAAACCTTGATGCTCTGTGATTGTGTGTGATTTCGCCCCAAAGATCCTCCGATGAAACGGAATGGCTCTAATACCAATTTGTTATGATATCAATTTGTTATGTAAATGAATGCAAATCACACAATAATCATACCACACAAGACACAAGATTTTACGTGGTTCACCCGAAGGCTACGTCCACAGAGCGATTGCTCAATTCACTATGAAGAAGATGAAGAACATGGTGCTACAATGACTCTCTCCATAGTCTCTCCTTTGATCTGACATAGAGAAATCTTACATTAGCTTAACTCTAAAGACAAAAACTTACCCTTATATAATCTGGGTTTACAAGAGAACTTAGGCCTAATGGGCTCAACTTAATATTGGCCTTTTTAGCCAAACCCAACAGGCATCTCTTCTTAATTTCTAACACATACTTGAACCTTTATCAATGGCCTCCTCATCTATAAAAACTTATCATTTACTCATCATCCCTCAATGTTGGAAAATTTGTTTCCATCAAGCTTGCCCAAACCAATTTTCTCCTGTGGAAAACACAAATCATGGGTCTTATTGAAAGTCAGGACATGCTTGTCTTTCTGCATGGAGATATTTCAATGCCAGATCTGTTGCTTAAAGTACCCTCAACTGCAGATGGTGGCGAGACCACTACAAAATCTAATCTTGATTATATTGCATGGAGACGGTCTGATAGGCTATTCCGTGGATGGATAACTGGAGCCCTTTCAGAAGAAGTTTTTGGGCTGGTTGTCAGACTTGACACATCAGTCGATGTCTCTCGTGCTTTGCTGGACTCTTTCGCTCATGAATCGCAGGAGAAAAACATTTATCTTCTTCAAAGCCTGCAGTTGCACTCCAAGGATAATCACTCTATGTTTGAGTACATTCGTATTTTCAAAAATTACTATGATGATCTGGCTGCCATTGGCAAGCCTGTAGATGATAGAAACAAAGTATTTGATATTCTCAAAGGACTAGGTCAAGGCTATGAGTCATTTGTTACTGTAATGCTCAAACCACCTATTTCTTCTTATTGAGATCTTATCCCTCTATTACAAGGTCAAGAAACGATGACGAACCTTCACAACCCAAGCAACTCCTCTCCTACCAATCACAATATAGCTTTTGTTAGGGAGCGATTTGGCAAGTCTAACTACAACCGTGGAACCAACAAGAGATGACGAGGAGCTGCTAGTTTTAATTCAAGAGGACGAGGCTTTCCTCAAGGACAAGTTCATTCTCCTCAATCTGGTGGTAACAATCAACGAGGCTCAAGTCTAAATAACCGTGGTGGATCTCATCGCAACTCACAAGACAATACTCATGCAAAAATCTCTAAAGCAGAAGAAGAGGTCAGGTGCCAAATGTATGACAAACCACTTCACATAGATCTCAAGTGCTGGCATCGATTTAATCAAGTCTATCAACCAAATGTTATAACTCAAGCTCTTGTAGCCACTTCTCTCAATGATAACCCAGAAAAGACTTGGGTTCTTGACACTAGTGCAACTTCTTATATGACATCAGATCCTGATAAGCTTATATCTCTTGTTCCATATCATGGCACTGATAGAATTTTTGTTGGTAATGGCACTTTACTTGATATCTCTCATATTGGATCCACAAATATTGAGATGGGACATACCAATCTACACCTAGATAATGTTTTGGTGGTCCCTGAAATAAATAAAAAACTTGTTATCTGTCATTCAACTTACCTCTGATTGTCCTTATATAGTTGAATTTGATTCATGTAGATTTGTGATCAAGGACACAAAAACAGGAGTCGTGATTGCTTCAAGAAGTAGGACTGGAGGACTGTATGCTCTTAAAGGAAGAGGCAACTATGTTCTCAACCAGATTTCACTCTACAACTGATGATGTTTGGCATCAAGGACTCGGACACCCTCAGTCATGGGTAGTAGAATTTTTGAAGAAAAATAAGCTTATTCTAAGCATTAGTAAAAGTAAGGTTGACACTGTATATAATAGTTGTCAGATGACTAAGGCATGTCGCCTTCCTTTTATTCAATCTCATGATGTTTGCAATGAACCGTTTGGTGTAATTCATAGTAATTTATGGGAACCATCACCAGTACCATCTTTTCAAAGATTCTGTTATTATGTGATATTTGGTGATGAATGCACTCGGTACACATGGGTCTATCCTCTCAAGCACAAGTCAGATTTTTTATAGTGTTTTATTATGTTCCAAAAGCAAGTCAGATCTTTCAATACGATGGTGGTGGTGAATTTACTGATTCCAAGTTCCAAACCATTTTATCCAACCTAGGGTTAAATATCAGATGTCTTGCCCACAAACTCCTGAACAAAATGGGTTAGTTGAGCTCAAATATCGCAATATCACTGAGTTGGGTCTTACCATGATGTACCACGCCCATGTATCTCAGTGCTTTTGGGTGGAGGCCTTTAGCATTGCTGCATGGTTAATTAATAGACATCTATATTGGGTATTGGATTAGAAAAGTCTGTATATGCCATTCTTTTACAAACATCCAGGCTATGGCTCTTTGAGAACTTTTGGTAGTAAATGCTTTCCATGTCTTCGAGATTACACAAAGAATAAGTTTGAACCATAGTCTCTTCCATGCATTTTTCTGGGCTATAGTGAACATTACAAGGGAGACCGTTGTTACTATCCTCCCACAAATCAAGTTTATCTCTCACGGTATGTTGTCTTCGATGAATCGATTTTTCCATTTAAAAATCCCAGCTCATTTTACACTTCTTCACATACCGCTACTGACCTAATTGAGTTATCTGATTGGTTAACAGATACTCCAGTGGCAGCCAAGGGCTCCAGCTCCACTACTTGTGACACAAGAAGTCCGCTCACTTTCGATTAAGAAGTAAGAGAGAGTGGTCCCTCTAATGTAGATGACTTTGCATCGCCAACTACAGGGTCTCCTTATGCAACCAATCAACATACATACGATGATCAACCTCCACAGTCAGCCAGTTCTCCTATGCATCTTGTTGCTGCTGATATTCTTCCTTCCAATGCTAGTGCTGAGCCGTCTCTCACTACCAACTCCTCCAGTGCGGACTCACATTCCTCGATAGGAACTCGTCGCAACCATGGTATTATCAAGCCTAATCTTAAATACTTTAATTCTTATTACTGTTTGTTGGCTCACTCCATACCATCAGAACCCAAGTCTATTATCTCTGCTCTCAAACATCCGAGCTGGACTGCTGCTATGAAAGACGAACTGTCGACTCTTTCTCTCAATGAAACTTTGGATTTGGTCCCCCGACAGTCCACCATGAATCTTCTCGGCCGTAAGTGGTTTTCAAAACAAAACTCAAGTCTGATGGTTCTTTGGATCAATTAAATGCTCGTCTTGTTGCAAAAGGATTGAGTCAAATTCTCGGCATTGACTTCTCTGAAATGTTTTCTCTTATTGTCAAGCCTACTACGATTCGACTTATTCTCACTATGGCTTTAGCTCATGATTGGGAGATACAATAATTAGATGTCAAAAATGCTTTTCTTCATGGGAATTTAACTGAGCCTATTTTTATGGAGCAACCTCTAGGTTCTAAAGATTCTATGAGACCAACTCATGTTTGTTCCCTTAAGTGTGCTCTCTATGGGTTGTGTCAGGCTCCACGAGTATGGTTTGATCGATTCAGCACCTTTGTTTTAGGACTGGGATTCTACTGTAGCACAACTAACACCTCTTTATTCATTTATCATGGTCACCAAGGTACCTTGTTTTTATTATTATATATCGATGACATCATTGTTATAGGATCCAACCCTGTCATGCTTCATGGGTTTATTAGTCAGCTCAGCCAAGAGTTGGCAATGAAAGTTCTTGATCCTCTACACTATTTTTTGGGCATCTCGGTTACCCATTTTTCTTGTGGCTTATTTCTCAACCGGACAAAATATGCTTTTGATATTTTGGAAGGTGCTCAGATGCTAAGCTACAAACTTGTCTCCACACCTATGGTCACAAAGTGGAGACCACGTCCTACTGATAATGACAGCTATCCAGATCCCTCATTTTATCACAGCATTGTTGGTGGATTATAATATCTCACTATCAATCATCCTGATATTTAGTATGGTGTCAACTCTGTATGTCAACATATGCATCAACCTACTGTTCTGCATTTTCAGATAGTGAAGTAGATTCTTCGTTATCTTCATGGGACTATCAATCTTGGGTTTTGTCTTTTCGCTCACTATCCAACTCTATGCCTTCTCCGATACTGATTGGGCTGGCTGTCCTACCACACGCCCTTCTACCACATGTTTTTGCACTTATCTCAGTGGCAATTATATCATGATTTGCCAAGAAACAACCTACTGTGGCTAGGTCTCTAGTACTGAGGCAGAATATCGACCCCTCACCTCCGCCGCTGCTAAACTCACATGGGTCACCTATCTTTATTCGTGATCTCGGTCTTCACCTATTTTCATGCTCGCACCAAACATATTGAAATTGATTACCATTTTGTGCGAGAAAAGTTGCCCTTGGTTCTCTTGTTACTAAATTTATTTCATCTTCCAATCAAGTTGCTGACATTTTTACCAAGTCTCTACCACGCACAATCCACAATGCCCTGTGCACCAAACTGGGTCTTTGGAGTCCTCCGTGGCTTAGTTTGAAGGGGGATATTGACTTACAGCCACAACCAGCTCACACAACACCAAGAGATCAGCCACACGGTGAGAAGATTAGCACAAGATCAACCAGACTGGCATATACGACACTCCGCCTATCCCCTCCTATCTGCAAAGGATTTACAGGGATTTTACACTGTTGTAAATTGAGAATATCTTGTACCGATTGTACTGATTGAATATATATAAAAAGAGGTATCTCACATGAAAAGGATGTGAAGAAAAAGATTGATTGTAGCAATCAATTCTTTGTGTTTTTATAACTCTCACACACGACTCCTATTCTCATGTGTCCAAGGGTCCATTTTTTCAAATAAATTCTAAATTTTAAGGTCGGGTCTTTTATTTTTCAAATAGTCATCAATTTATCCTCTGTCCCTATCTTCACTATTCTCAATATTTCAAGCATTGTCTCCGTTAAAATTATTGGCGCTTCATTAATGGATCTCACCCTATCCCCCTTAGCTCTGTTACTAGTTGCAACGATGCTGCTTTTGTTTATTTTTTTCTTTGTTTTCTTCGCCTTCTGCAGTGCTTATTGAGTCTGTAGGCTACCAGCTGCAAATTCTTGTTCTGCTTGCAGCAACATCTTTGCTTGCTCCTCATTATGACTACTTGCAGCAACGACATACTGTTGTTTGGGCAGGTGCTCTGCTGGACTATTATGTTGTAGTTTCTGCAAGATTTTTTTTTTTTTTTTTTTTGGAGCAGTGTTTTTGATCAACGTTGTGCTTCTGCATGCTGTTTGGCTTTGTTTTTTTATCTTTCTTCTTTTCCTCCCTTTTTTTGTTTTTATGTAGTTTTTTTTTTTTTAAAGTGTTGTTTGCACGCTGAATTGCTGCAATTTTTTTTTGCTTGCTTCGCTGTTTTTTTTTTTTCAAGTAGACCAGTGGCTGTCCTATCTGTAACTGGAGTTATAGAGCTTCGTTTTTTACGTTTTCCATATCATCCAAAAGCTCTCTGAGATTTCTACCAACGCTCAAAATTTCAGATTTTTTTGGAACATAGTGTTAAATCTATGACTGAGTTACAATTTTTGTCCAGACTGGAACTACGAGTTGGCACGAAAAAATTTTATAACTGAAGTTATAAACCTCTGTTTTAGACACGTTGAAAATTTAAAAAAAAAATTAGGCATGTCTAATCTTTTAATAAATTACTGCAACTCAAATCCAGATCCGAAACTGCAGTCTGTCTCACAGTTTTGCACCTTTCCAGTAAAACAATGATATCTCTGGATAAGAAACTCAGTAGGGCAAATAAAATATCTTCATAAAATTACTGAAAGATCTATCCACACAAAACATTTCAGATTTTTATGAGTCTCGTTAATATCTGAAAATAATGTTGGATTCTGGATTTTGGAACAATGTGTTGTTTTCCTTTATTTTTTTTCATACAAACATAAGTTTTTTTTTAAGAATTTTTTTGGTAAAAAAAAAAGAACTAAAAACAAAGGAAAGAAAAAATGAAACTTAGAGATTCGATAAAACCAATCTCTGCCAACAACGTCAAAAACTTGCTACAATTTAATGGGTGCAAATCCAAGTGTCAACAAAGTAATATAAACTCGAGAGTCCGGGTGTCAAACCATAGAATTGGTACCAAACATGCAAGTGAAACAATAAAAAGAAACTCACTTAAATTTGGTTTGTTGAATGTTTTTTTGTAGAACACAATGCAAATTTGAAAACAATAATAAAAATGAACACTAAGGCACCGTGGATTCACTTTTAACAATACGATAATATTTTGATGTGAGCATCTGTAGATGCGAACAAAATTTTATTTTAGATCCGGGAGGGTGCATGAACAGTTTGACAGTTGTGGGTTCTGAGTCGGAAGATTTGGACCCATAAATGGGCCCAAAGAATGAAGCGCAAATTAGATCAAGTGGGGCCAATGTAAGGCTCAACATGCTGTTCCAAAATCCAACAAGTTCCACACGTGTCATGTGGGACCCAAATTCAAAAGCAAAGAATTCAATAATCAGCCGATTACCAATTGGAGTTGGTGCATATGATAGCAACTCAAATTGGAATTAATCCAAGAGTCCTACTGTGATTAGGAGCCTTTTCAAACAGCAACAGTTGGCTGATAGTAATTAGCTTAGGACTTTATATATTTTTGAAATTCAAATTGTAAGTTGTGAGGGTCGGCACACACCTAGGGTAGGTTTGTGTGTTTTTATTTTCTATATAAGCCCATGTATGCTGCCGATTTTAGCAGCCACCAATTATGAAATAAAATTTTAGATTTCGAGAGAAAATCGTTTGAGGCCTACGAAAACCTAGTTGCAGCCGAGTTAAGCTGAGTGATTTTCATTCTCTAATTGAGTTAGGTGATTTGGAGGATAGACTGTAATTCCCTCTCTAACAACTAGGTAATTCTAAACTCTATTAAGTAGTTAAAGTTAATCGAATCAAGGTTCTGTATTGATTAAACCTTTGAACTCAGTGTGACCACTGATGGTTTAATTGACTGAGTCGTGTTGACTCGTAGTGAAAATCCATATTCCACGTTGAGTCTAAACTTGTGTGGGGTGTTTGAAAGAGTGATTTCTTGAACTGATTTTTAAGGAATTAGAGAGTTTGGTAAATTTAGGTTTTTTTTTTAAAACTCTGAAATTGAATTTTAGGGTTCAAAATCCAGTTTGTCAAGTCTGAAACTGAGTTTTTTTGGTCATTAAATTGGAAGCAAGTTTCGGAAATCGGTTTGAAGGTTAATGATAAAATTCTGCTTGTAGTTGTACTCGTGTCAACTAATCTGGGGTATATCAATTTACAACGTTGGCTGAATTTTCTGGAATGTTTATACAGTTTTAAGATATGTCTGAACTCATTTATTTGAGCATTTGAACCCAATTTTAACGTGATTTGTGACTGATTTCTAAGAAAATAAAATCAGTTTTCTAAAACATGTTGGATATTGTTTTTAAATCAAAACTCGTCGGTTTTCAATTTCATCACTTTGATTTTCAAATTTTGATGCTCAAATTCGATTGATTGTTTTGAAGGATTTTGATCAAATTAATTGGACATTTTGAAAACCCGCTCGTGTTGTGTTTGAGTCAATTTGATTCAATTAATTTCATTCACTTAAGAAAGTTGAGTTTACTGATAAGATTGACGGGTTGCATTAAACCACGTCGATCTTGATTTACACAACCAAAATATTTGAGTTGTATTAAAGCTTTCACTCAAGCGATTGAGTAGGGTGTTCTATTTTATCTAGTCTGCATCATATTTGTTCTTGATCCTATTTCATAACTCAATTGAAAATCAACTAATGGGTGATCTCAATTGGAAGATGGAGCCGTGAATTCAAAGAAAATATCATCAAAAGATTAATCTCATAATTGATTGATCAAAACTTTCAAAACTAGTTATTTGATTAAGAAGGAATTCTAAGCCTTCATTGTACCCGTAGTTAAGAATGAATCAAGTGATTTTACAGAATAAAACTTTTCTAAATCATAAGAAACAATTAATTAAAAGATCATGCATTGAAAATATTAAAGGAATCAAAGAACAAATACATAGCTTCATTAAAAGGTTCACCCTTAGCATTAGCTTGGAAGTGAAAGGCCGTTGCAATCTAAAAAAGAAGAAAAGAGAAGAGAATAGAGATTGAATCAAGGATGAGATGGATTAATGATACAATCAATAGGATATTGGAGTAAAATGTTATTGCAAGAATACTGGGACTGTGTCAAAACATTTGCTAGTGCCCCAGTTTGGCCGTGTTCCTGTTTGTCAATTCCATGACTCGGAAAGAAGCACTTGCTAAGGAAGCTTGAAGACTCAAGGTGATGAAGGAAGAAGATCAAGCTCCACCAAAGCTCAAAGCTCATCGTAATGGCAATCACAAAAAGTATTATGACCATAGATGACCTTAGGTGGAACACATATTGAGAGAGGACTATCCCTAGGCTTAGTTGAACAAATGGATAAAATCATATAAGGCCTAGAGAGGTTACTGAACAGTGAATTGGAAATGAATTTGAAAAATGAATTATGTTCACTGTCAGCTCGACCAATTTATCTCACCGACCCTTCGGTAGAGACAGGATCGACACATCGTGGTCAAAGACTGGTCGACCAGTTTAACATAAGTTATGGAACTTAGAAACTGTCATTCTGAGAATGCCTCTGACTAAGAGTCTCGTATGCAGTGACCCCTCGATGATGACTTAAACGACCCTTCGTAGTCGACAACTCGTTGGTAAAATAATTGTGAGTTTTGGACTATGAACCAATGTAGGCTCTCGAGGAAACAGACATCTCGGTGATTCAAGACCGATCAAGAGTACAGGACCGACCCCTCGGTAAAGGGCGACAAGTTGGTCTGGGTTTGACTAGTTTCTATCTTGGAACTCTATCAGCATCGAGTTTCTCCAGATCGAACCTCTCCTATGGACCAACCCATTGGTGCCATGACTATCGACCCATCGGCGAGACCGACATGTTGACCGGGAAGTAATTATGCCGTTAGGGGTTTATTTAATGCTCAAGGTCAGGTGGTTGAACTGTAATAAATATGAACACCGACCCATCGGTGCTACCAACCTGTCGGTCCTAGACAGTCTAAATGACCGTTAAGATTCCTCTATAAATATGAATGTTGTATGATCATTTGGGTAGCTTCCCTGGACTGAGAAAAATCATACACTCTGAGGAACGATCAACTCTCTTATGCCTATACCAAAAATTAAATACCCAATCTTTGATTAAAGATTGTGAGAGAGAAAGAAAGAAGAGAATATACAACAGCTACTAGGACTTGAACCAATTATCCTAGTCCGTGATAAATATACGACGTCTAAAGAAAGAACGTCATCACAACTTGAGTGAATCCTTGAGAAGCAAACATCATCACGAAAAGAGCTATAAGGCAAGCGCTTCTTGGTTTTAATTTTGTCTTTAAAATCTTTGTCCCGAAAATGGATTAAGGAGAGGTACTTCGGAACCACTATAAAAATTTCTAGAGAGTCGTCTCTGGCACATAGGTGGATGGAATTCCCAGCTAATTGAGTGAAGTGAAATTCCTACTCTAATTGTGAGGGTGTAAGTCCCTATATAGTGAATTTGGAGATAGCTCAAGGATGGGCGAGTCCTAACAGTGGATATAAGTTGGTTAACCGAACCATTATATATCGTGTGTCCTTGAGATTGTGGTGTTAAAGCTAACTTCTTATGTTGATTGTTTAAACATCTTTGCTAGCACACACTTACTTGATTGTCATATCAGTCACACTTACACTAATCAATTATTAAGTTAATTTTAAAATGGAACAACAATTTGAGATTGACCTATTCACCCTCCTCTAGGGTCAATCGTGTTCTAGCACATTGGGATTTTCAATATTTCTTCAAAATTCGGTTTTAAGTGATTATCCTCTAAATTTTAAGATTTCACATGAATTTTGTTAGGGCCTCAATTTGACCGAGTCTGTGTTTTGTCAATTCTGTGACCGCGTGTGTGTCCTTGGCTTGGAAGAATTTGAAGATGATAGAAATCTGCCAGAAGATCTCAAGGGTCTACATCGGACACGTGGTTGGCACACATGTAAGTGGACCTTAGTGGACATTAGGTCAAGCCAAATCAGCCTAGAGGTCAATGGTTAAAACTTGGAAATCTAAAAATACTTGGTCTCAGCCTCGAGGCCTCGAGCTCTCGAGACTGAAGTTGGTGAGACAAATCTTTCAAAAACTATAAGTAAATCATGACAATGTGTATTTGACATGTGCTCTCAAAACCCAGTTGACTTTTGATTTAAAATCTCAAGATCTCGAAAGTGAATAAGGCCACCTCATGATTATCAAACATGAAAAAATCTTGAAAAGGTTTGAGCAAGATCATGATGTGTAATCATGTGCAAATTTGGAAACCTTACAAGGCTCCTCAATCTAATAAATAATAAACCTCAATGTGCTTTGCAATCACGTGCAAATCTCGAAAATCTAGAAAGCTCCTTATGTGTATAAAATCGTGATTCGCAATCATATAAATCTGATTTTTTTTAAAGAGGCTCCTCTTGATTTAAAACAGATATGAAAAATCTTTTCGCCATCTCATGATGTGTCATTGAAATATCATGATTGGCAATCACTTATATATGGTGAATAGGTGAGCTGGCCTTTGACTAAATATCACAGTATCTAAGGCTTAAAATCCGGAAATCTTATAAGTTGTATTACTAAGTATAGGCTCGAGGCCTCAAAGGAACTCTGGAGGCCTCGAGACTTAACTGTTGGGAAAAATTCTATAAATACTTGCTCGTGCCCTGGGTTTAAGACAAACCATAAAATTGAAAAGCCTGAACAACCAACAGAGACCTTTCCCTTCCCTCCTAACTTCACCTTCATCGTCCTTTGACAAGGAAGTGATTAAGTATTCAATGCTCGTTTTGTGATAAAGATGAGGACATTCCACTAGGACCCAAAACCAGTTATATTCTTGTCCTAGTACCCATGTTTTGCTATGCGAATACTTATCAAAAGATGGGCTAGATATGTAGGAAGAGGCACAGAGACATCATCAAGAAGAACACACTGTTTGAAGATTTGTTAAGACCCAAGTCAAGTGTTCCTCTTCGTTTTTATTTGATTTCAAGTTGTAAGGTGGATTAGAATATTGTGTTTGAACCACCAAAAAAAATAGGAGTCGAGGATTAGACCATGGGGGTCAAACCTTTATAAAAAAATTGGGCTGTATTATCTGGGTGTGAAGCTCATTCATAGTATGTTGGGACGACCCGAGAGTTGGGAAGTCTGACAGTTGATGTAGGTTCAGGTGAACCTAATCACTATATATTGTTATGCATCTGTGGTTTGCTTTGAGGGTTTGATTCATTTGTTTATTACACACACGTTTATTCCGCTACACATATTATTAAATTGATTTTTTTTAAATGAAAATAAAACCGGATAAGACCTATTCACCCCTCCCCTTCTAGGTCTTGCATCTTCTAGTAACAAAATTTCAAATTTAACTTGCTAAGTTCTCCGAAATTCTTCGAAGTCTCACAATGGATATAGGTTCAGGTGAACCTAATCACTATATATTATTATGCATCTGTGGTTTGCTTTGATGGTTTGATTCATTTGTTTATTACACACACGTTTATTCCACTGCACATATTATTAAATTGATTTTTTTTTAAATGAAAATAAAATCGGATAAGATCTATTCACCCCTTCCCTTCTAGGTCTTGCATCATTCTAGTAACAAAATTTCAAATTTAACTTGCTAAGTTCTCCCAAATTCTTCCTCCATTCATCTTGAATAATGAATTATCTTGTATGCTTGTTCACCACTGATTGGTTGGCTGTGCTACGTTCTCTACAAGAGAAAATACACGTAATTAGTCGTTTTAATTAAAACACACATATGTACGTGTAAATGTGGAAATAAGTACGATAATGACTATCAAAATAAGATAATAATGCAATTTAAATGATTATCAACATGCCGAGTGACGAGAAACAAGTAGAAACAAGTACATCACACATATGGCATCATACACATATTATACACATGAATAACATACCACAAGTTATACTAACAACATGTGCATATATAAAGTATCTCATCATACATCTCATGTGGGCAGGGATTATCACAAAAATCACACCTGCAACCCGAACACACTCACAACGCGTTGTCATAGCTTACACCACGTGACCAACACTATTGCACTTGAAACTCATCCCATACAGTCCCACTAGACACAACCCACACAATCACATTCACCCACACTCGCAATGCGACATCACTATTCACACTTCATGACCTACGCACTTGAGCTTGCAATGCAGCCCACATAGTCCTATCAGATGCGACCCTTGCAGTTGCACTCACATACATTCACAATGTGGGTCCCAACTTACACCACGTGACCCACCTATTTGCGCTCGCAACGCGGTCCACCGGACAATGTCCTCGCAGTTGCACTCACACCCACATCCATACTCATACTTATATATCATATTCCACAACATATTGGGTGGGCGATGCATACACTAGTCATTCTCAATCCAATCATGTTATTGAGAATCATACGCAACATACTCGCATATCAATTGCACATATCCATACATCATTTCCACATATTCACAAATGTATATGAAGGATCTCTCAACTAGGTTGACAACTAAGCCTACTCACTCGTCACATTCAAGAAAATTGGCATTTTTTTTTTTAAATTGATGCTGTGTCTAACTATGGGAATTTTTAAAAAAAATTGATGCTGTGTCTAACTATGGGAAGTTTTTTGATTCATTTGTATCATAAATCTTTGATGGTCCATTTTAGAGGGTGAGACCAACATTTGATATATTATATAAGATGTATATATTTGAAATCTTTTGATTTAAGTGCCAGCATTCAAGCATATCTGGTCATCCTAACCTCAGAATCTCAGATCACAGAGCATCATGGTTTTAAAGTTATACAATTAATATTTTAAGTTTAATTACATCAATCATTCATGTAAAAGAACAAGCTTGAGAGGTGCCCATTTATTAACAATTCAAATTCATCCATCCCCTTCAAAATATTAAATGGTGATTAGCCAATAGGTTAGGAATAATTGTTAGATCAATCAAAAGGATTATTGAAAAAAAAAAATGAAAGAGCATGCATGTCACGCATTCTTATCAAGTTTTTGGATAATGAGGGACTCTTTGAGGTATTGACCTAACAAGACTAATCCCCAAGGGCTCGCACTGTCATTGTCCACACAGCTAGTGTAACGAACTACTAAAATCGATCTAATACAAGATATATTAAATGGGAGACACCGCTCCCGCAACCTACACTAACCATAACAATCCGCCAATAAACTAAAATTGTAAGCATCAATCATAATTACAAATTATAGCATCATCCCATTATTACATTTCATCAAACTTAATGAAATGTACACATATTTCAAATACATTAGCAAGTCTCCAATAACAAAATAAATCCATGACAAGTACAAAGATGCAACTCTACGCCCAATGTCTGATTGAGGGTCCCGCCGACCCTTCCTCTATGAAGTACCTGTGACGCAAGGGGTGAGCTCTACATGCTCAGTGAGGGTAACACACACATCATATGTCACCAAGCATACACTGTATATGATCATATGAACACATCAATGTCTATGATGTCTACATGCATGACTATGCAAGCGGGTGCCCTACCCCTAACACACTGGCCCACATCTATCGGGCCTCCAGTACATCGTCTAACCAACTCAATACAACTCTATGCATCTGCTGCAGATCACCCACCTTCGGGTACACAGACTAATCTCCAACCGGATCATGATCCATACTCCTCGATCAGACCTATGACTCTCTCATGACAACCCGCACACATACTACGACCAACCCAAGAGTTGGACTCATTAGAGTCCCAAACTGACTGCCACATGGGAGTAACCACCTCACCAATCCTCAACGAACTGCCAACCAAACTCATCTATGGTCTCCTCAACCAAGCACCAGAGTCTCGATAATCAAACCTATAACCTCGGACCCCACCTGTTGGTCTCCACACGATTGGCGTATCCACCCCTCACAGGATTCTATAGGTCTTCTACAGAGTGAGCCGGCTGAACTCAATCGTTAGGCGCCCATAAATTCCTGGTGTGTCAACACCCACAACACAAGTCTCAACAATGAACCCCAAAGTCAACCGCGGGTAAACACACTATCACATCACACCACATGCTATCCCTACCATACAAGTGTCCTAGCCTGGAATACCATACCTAAGACTGTACCCACCCTACATGTGTCATAGTCTGGACTACCATACCTTAGACTGTACCCACCCTGCAAGTGTCATAGCCTGGAACATCATCTCACACCACAACGCAGGTTGTCCCCACCCTACAGGCGAGCAACTCTTCAGCCTACTCGGTCATTCGAGGATCACAAGTCATACTAGCGGGAGCTGTCCCTCATCGTATTATCCCTCGACCAATGACCAGGTGAGCACCTCCTCAACCTACTCAGTCATTCTGGGATCACAAGTCATACTAGCGGGAGCTGTCCCTCACCGCATCATCACTCGACCAATGACCAGGCGAGGACCTCCTTAGTCTACTCGGTCATTCGAGGATCACAAGTCATACTAGCGGGAGCTATCCTTCACCGCATCATCCCTTGACCAATGATCAGGCGAGCACCTCCTCAGCCTACTCGGTCATTCGGGGATCACAAGTTATACTAGCGGGAGCTGTCCCTCACCTCATCATCCCTCGACCAATGACCAGGCGAGCACCTCCTCAGCCTACTCGGTCATTACAAGGCGCCATCCCACCCTCTGGTCTCCATGCGGGCGAACCACTCAACCCATTAGACCACTGGGGACGCCTCATCCGCCACGTACTCGTGTAGCGTGTCGATAATGACCTTTAAGTCAGCCTTGGACGAGCTAACACTCAACCCCAAAACGTCCCGAAGGTTTCCATGACCACCTCACAACATGTCCCTCTTAGGACTCTCGGGCACCTCGTCCTCCGAATCGGACCACACCTCCCTCGTAGGCGTGTTTAAAGATCACACCTGACAATCTAACCCATGCCAGGAAAGACTTCAACCCATGTCCAACCACCGGGTAACCCATAGTCCAAGCACCCTTCCACTGCGCGGTCCCACACTACATCCACACCCTACTACCCGACAAGCTAGGGGGAGTCTCTAGATCCTGATGTTGCCTAGTACTCATGCCCCCACCGGCATCCCACATGCATTAGTTATATGTACGCATAATTACCTCTACGCCTACACATGCTATTAACATAGTTCATCACATAACAATCAAGTGTATACATCATTATTTATCACGAGCTGGCATGTTAACATCCAAACATGTTATAATGTCTAGCAGTTCAAACTAACTAGCATATAATCATACATCATATTATTAACACGACATATCACACTATAATCAGGCATATATCACCACATATCATATATTCGTATGTTGGCATCTTAACATATTATCAATAAAAATAAACTCTAATCATGTCAACACACAACCAATCAATTGTGACATCAGATAATCAACTTGTGTGTGTCATAATACCGAGGACCCCCATTCGCCGCATTTCGTATCCGCACATTTGATAGAGTAAGATGCAGAGATGCATGCTAAAAGCGGTGATAAGTTCCCTCACCTGTGTGTCCTTGAAATCCAATGCGAGAAAATGAGTCCAGGGTTAAAGGGGCTCAATCTGTTGAAACAAGAACACAAGGATAAATAACCGGGCAAAACGGGTCAAACTAAATCTGGACTACGAACGGGCCCGAAAGCAAATCGGCCCGAAACCGAACTGAAGTGGGCCCGAAACTGAAAATTGGGTCCAAAATTGGGTCGGGCTAGAAACTGAACCCAAAACTGGAAACTGGGTTTGAAATTGGGTTGGGCCCGAAACTGGGTTGAAACGGGTCGGGCCGAAGGTGGGTTGGGCCGAACCAAGTCTGGCGAGTTGGGTCGGGTCCCTAGGCCCACTGGGCTACAACGGACTGGGCCTAGTTTGCCCAAAACTGAACTCAGCCGAGTTAACTTAGTGATCCGACTTAGTTGGCTCAGCACCCAGTCCAGAAACAGGGAAAAAGAGGGAAAGGAAGAGAAAGAGAAGAGAAAAAAGGAAAACCAGGGAGATGAGGGGGGATAGAGAAAGAAGAAGATCAAGGAGAAGAGGAAAGACTAAATCTGAGTACCTGAAATAGGCGAGCACGGCGGAAGAGGGTTGGAAATCTGACGGTTGAAAGGGGAGAGCACGGCCAGAGATCAGCTGCAGGGGGCGGTTTCGATCTGAGAGGCCGGAGCAAGCGATAACCATTGCATACTCTACTTCCTGGACGAGGCTCGGCCGAGAGAGGAGGAAGGAGAAGAGAACAGGAAATCAGCAGAGGCGGCGGTGGCAAGGATGGTTGGATCTAGGGTTTCAGATAAGGAGAGGGGAAAGGAAAATGGCGCTGCAAAGAGGGGGTTTGGATCAGGAGAAGAGAGAAATCGGAGAGGAGAGGGAAAGGAGTGAACAGAAAGAGAGATGGGTAGGGGCGGCAGTTGCACCTCTAGCAAGAGAGGGGATTAGGGTTTCAACAAGAGGGAGGAAATGAAAGAGGAGAGAGAGAACAGGTGCGGTGGCACTGTAGCGCATAGCTACAGTGCGGCCGAAACCAAGGGGGTAGGTTTAGGGTTTTGAAATTCTTTTTTTTTTTATATATAAAATAAAAATCTCTAATTTCCAAAATATTTTAAAAAGCTCGAAGAAATCAAATGACAAACGTCGGGGGAAAACATGTGATTTTCAAACTTTTAGTATGACAGAATGTTCAGTAATTTAAAATTACTAAAGTGTCCTTTGAGTCTCCGAACTCAAAACCAGACAAATCATTACCCACCACGGGGCCCACACTCACCCCACTGCTACCAAGACCTTAAAACTCCGAAAAATCGGGTCAGGTCGTTATAGCTGGCCTGAATAAATCAAGTGGTAGCACCAAGGTTTGATCCCGGAATATGAGGGAGCAAACCCCACGGCAAAGACCACTTGGGATACTCACCTGGTGGATAATTAAGCCACTATTTTCTCAATAAATAATCAAGATTTAATGCTTGTACAAAATGAATTAGAAAGCGATATCATTAATGCTCAAAGATGTGGCAACAAAAGCAAGTTTATTATATCATATGTCTTAACATTTGAAAATGTCGGTAAATCCCTATACAAATCTTTTATCTATTAAAGTTTTTCTAATAAACACATATTAGGATTAGGGCTTAATTGAAATCTTGTAAAATAGTGCTTGAAGTAAAAATAGAATATTGTGAGGATAATGACTTAAAATGCCACTATCATGCTAACTCTTATTGTCTCTTTTGTTTCAACATTCAAAAATGTTGTCAAATTCTTTTAGAAATATTTTGTCTATTAAAGTCTTCTTATTAACACGTAATAGGAATGGGTCTTAATTGATATTGTATAAAATAGTGGTTAAAGCCAAAATAGAAGATTGTTAGGATAATGACTTAAAAATGCTACTCTTATCATGGTAGCCCTTATTGTCTCATATGTCACAACATTAAAAAATGTTGGCAAATCCTTTAGAAATCTTTTATCAATTAAAGTTTTTAAATAAACACGTATTAGAAGTGGAGCTTAATTGAAATCTTGTATAAAATAGTGTTTGAAGCCAAAATAGAAAATTGTTTGAATAATGACTTAAAATGGCATCATAATTATGGTAGCCCTTATAGTCTCATATGTCTCTACATGAAAAAATGTTGGCAAATACTTTTAGAAATCTTTTATCTAATAATTTTTTCCAATAAACACGTCATAGGAATAAGACTTAATTGAGATTGTGTAAAATATCTCTTGATGCTAAAATAGAAGATTGTTAAGATAATGACTTAAAATGCCAGCCTTATCATGGTAACCCTTATTTTCTCATATGTCTCAACATTAAAAAATGTTGGCCTAATCTTTTTAGAAATCTTTTATCTATTAAAGTTTTCTAATAAACATGTAATAGTAATGAGACTTAATTGAAATCTTGTAAAATAGTGTTCGACGCCAAAATAAAGGTTGTTATGATAATGAATTAAAATGCCATCCTTATCATTGTGACCCTTATTATCTCATAGGTCCCATCATTAAAAAATATTGGGAAACCATTCTAGAAATCATTCATGTATTAAAGTTTTCTAATAAACACGTATAGGAATAGGACTTAATTGGAATTGTGTAAAATAGTGTTTGAAGCCAAAATAGAAGTTCGTTAGGATATTGACTTAAAATGCTATCTTAATCATGATAACCCATGAATTAGAGGCCAGGCCATAGAGGGGCTGATCCAAGTGAAATTGGGCCCTGTCGGTCGGACCAACAGTGGTTGGTCCTGTGGGAGCTTTGCAGAGTCCCACATCGGAAGTGAGGAACTTCCTGATGGGGTTTATAAATGGTATCTCCATTCACTCAGGTGTGACGAGTTTTGGGCCTACGGAATTGGGCCAGGCTTAAAGGCAAAACCGTGAGGGCCATGTTTTTGGACCCAGAGTGGACAATTTCAGACTGAGTTGAACCCTAAGCCCTATTCACGGGTCGGGTCATTACAAATTTGGCATCAGAGCTCCAGGTTCTACACTCGGACTGTGTGGGCTTATTGCCTTCCACTGGGTTCGTTGGGTCGAGCTGAGGGCGGCTCTGGGCTTTAGGGGGATGGATTGTAATATCCTATCACATGAGCCAGAGGCCAGGCCCTAAAGGGGCTGATCCAAGTGAAACTTGTCCCTGTCGGTCGGGCCAGCAGTGGTTGGGCGTGTGGCAGCTTTGCAGAGTCCCACATCGGAAGTGAGGAACTTCCTGATGGGGTTTATACGTGGTATCTCCTTTCACTCAGGTGTGACACATTTTGGGCCTACCAAATTGGGCCAGACTCAAAGGCAAAACCGTGAGGGTTATGTTTTTGGACCCAGAGCGAACAATTTCACACTGAGTTGGATCCTAAGCCCTAATCACGGGTCGGGTCGTTACATCTTTATTATCTCAATAGTGTTTTTTCTCATATTTTTCTAAAAATACTGATGGAGAAAGAAACTGTATCGGAGATTTATCACCGATATAGTACGTATCATTGATATAGTTGTATCGATGACACGTGTCACTAAATCGCTTTTTCAACATCTAATATCAATAGTGATAAGATATATCTATCTAAATCACTTTAGTGAAGAGCAACACAAATTAAATCTTATCTAAATTGTGTACACAGTACGTATTACTGATATGCTCGTATCGGCGATACATATTGACAAAACGCTTTTTGTTACTTGATATCAAATTGTGAGGAGCAACACAATTTGAAAGCTTACTTCTCTAAATCGTTCATATGATACATATCATAGATATGCCTGTATCGATGATACGTATTACTGAACTGCTTTTTTAACCCTTGATATCAATAGTGATTCGATATCCCTATAAAAGAGGTTTCAATTAGGAGCAACACAAATCAAAATGTTACTTCTCTAAATCGCTAATATGGGACATATCACCAATATGCCTGTGTTGGTAATACATATCACCAAACCATTTTTTTAACCCCTGATGTCAATAGTGATTCAATATCCCTATCAAAAAAGCGTCAATGAGGAGCAACACAAAATGAAACGTTACTTTTCTAAATTGCTAATACGGTACATATCACTGATATAACTGTGTTGGTAATATGTATCACGAAACTGTTTTTTTAACCCCTAATGTCAATACTAATTCGATATCTCAATCTTAAAAACTTTAGTGAGGAGCACCATTCGTGACTCATCTATCCAATGTTTCTTACTTTTAGTACACAGTTTAAGTAAAATTACAAAAACAATTCAATTTATAAATTCAAACTTACCAACTAAAAAACTTTTTAAGTATATTGATTCTTTATAAATATCTAACTAAATTGGTTTCGATGAGATTGATTGAAGGCCATGCAATCAAATAGATTGTCGACCTCATTATTTTTGTACAGACAAAAGGCCATGCGTATAAAGTAAAGATTGTCATTCATAGATTAGTTAATGATTATAATGAATTTCACATCTATATAAGAACGCAAGTTTCTGTAAACTTAAATCATCTCTCTCTGACTCTCTCTGCAAAAGAACAAAAATGAAACTCTTCTCTTTCTTCTCAGCTTCTACTGCCATTTTCTCTCTTTCTATTATTCTTTCTCCTCAGATAAACCAAGTAGATGCACTTTTACCCAAGAGCAAAAAACTGCCTGCAGTGATAGCTTTTGGAGATTCTCTAGTTGATCCTGGTAACAATGACTGGTTCCCCACCATTGGTAAGGCTAATTTCCCACCCTACGGTCGAGATTTCATCAATCAGGAACCAACAGGAAGGTTTAGCAATGGGAAGATTGCAACAGACCTAATAGGTATGTAAAGAGCTCTCTGAGAAGATTGCAAAAAACTTCCCATAGTGTTATCTGACGTGTGTACATAGGGAAGTTTGCACATGTCCCAAATATCAATCAGTGCTCTTAGAACTATGATAACTAAGTAATAATTGTGCTTTAAACAAATAACAAAGTTTAACTAATTTAGTATTTATACTATTTTTATCTCTCATAATTAATATAGTTTCATCTTGAATATGAGTTGAAAATGTTATATCTCATAATTAATATAGTTTCACCTTGAATATGAGGTGATAATACACGCGTTATCAAAATAAAAAAGATTTCATAGTTTAAGAGTTGTTTGTTTCATAATTGCATGCCATTAGTTTAGTGCATGTAAAAGAAATGAGTCCTCATTAAAGCAATGGTCCCATTCCATTTCAGTCTCAGAACTAGGATTGAAAGAGTTGTTGCCGGCTTATCTTGATCCAAAGCTGAAACCCGATGACCTCCTCACCGGTGTAAGCTTCGGCTCCGGTGGAAATGGATACGATCTCCTCACAGCAATACAATTGGTAACATCTTTCTCTCTCTCCCTCCCTCTCTCTCATATATTTTTTTTCTCCAGTCTCTTGATGTTTATCTCACTTGATGCTGTTATTCAAATCTAAGAGATGGTTTTAATTTAGCTTTTTTTGTTTTTTTTTTTTTGTTTTAGGTCAATTTTTATATTTAATAGGAGAAGTGGTATATAGAATTGTACCTTTTATACCTTATTGTTAATTTAGCGAGCCACAATTATCTACACTTTAAAAAATTTAGCAAGCCACACTCTCATATCCAGAAGAACCTATATTTCGTCTTGCTCTCCTACATGCTTCTTGCGCTTGCTTTCCCAAGCACATCATCGTGTATGACACATACACGTATGACCCAAAGGCCCTCCCTGCGGATCTCCTCATATGGTGTGATCAGACATACCAAATCCATGATGGCTGCCTACATATATAGACTAAAGCCGTTCCTACTTTCATGCAGTCGTCGCCTTGTTTATTCTAGAGTTCATCTTAGAAAGGATCCCTTCTTTCTCTCATCATACCTTGTGTAACACTTCTAACTTCTTGCCAAAGTCGTGTAAAGTCATGTATGACTTCTTGACTAATTGAGATGGGTAATAGATTTTGGTAATCACCGTGGTCCCTGCTCAAGAATTTGAGCCACTCACCCAACATTTTTCAAGTTTCTTAATATTGTTATTCAAATCTAAGAGAATGTATGTGCTTTATTTTAGTCTTTTTCATTAATTTTATGTCATTACTTATAGTTTCTAAAATGATGTCGTACCTTGTTTGTATATGAAATTATACCTTTTTATGAATCCTATCTTCCTCGGTTCTTCTTGACGTTGTTGTTTGAAACTAAGAAATTGCTCTTTCTTATTTCAGGATGTTTTATCAATTTGGGATCAACTAAAATTGTTTAAAGAATACATAGAGAAATTGAAGACAATTGTAGGAGAAGAAGAAGCTAAAGATTTAATTTCCAATAGTCTATACATCATCTGTGCAGGGAACAATGATATTCTCATCACTTATCCACTCTCCCGAAAGCAACAGTATGATCCTCCATCGTATGCAGGATTCTTAGTCCAAATAGCTTCCAATTTTATTGAGGTAAACCCTAAATTCTTTTAATGAATACTTAAAAAAAAAAAAACTATTTTAAGTTCAACATTCTAACCCACTTTTATGAAGGCCCATTTAGCCAAAAAATTTTATAGGGTAATGATTTTTGTGTTATGAAAATCTTTTACGGTACACCAAGTTATTATCCTTTTCCATTTTTAACCTTGCAACTCTCTCTCTTATGCCTCCCTTTCTTGACGGCAGAGGTTAAAATTGAAAAAGGGTAATAATTTAATGCACCGTGAAATATTTTTAGGGTACAAAAATCATTATCAATTTATTTCATATTGTCACTTTGTACATGATATAAATTATGTTAATTTGATACGACGGCCACAACTATAAAAATGAAAAGAAAATAAATTTATTAGTTGAATCAATATTTATAATTGTTTATTTCAAAGGAAACTGAAGAAGTTTTATTTTTTTATCAAAACAACTAATATTATGTTTATTTTTTTAGAATCTATTGATAACCATTTTAGCTCAACCATTAAAATATATTTGTAGCTAAAATTGAAGTCCAACTGTCTTATTTCTAAAAGTAAAAACACTATAGCACTAATCTTTGCCCACTTTTGCTTTCTTTTTTTACACTTAAGGACCATTGTACTCTTGATCACTAGATTACAAATTGTATTTTGCCATACAGAGGTTAACTTTCATGGTCCAAGTTCTCTAGAGGTGGAATTCTTAACAATTAAATGTTTATTATAGTTTAAAAGGTTTAAAAACAAAATATCAATATTTTGCATAGAAAAAAAACCTCTGCCTAGCAGGCATTTTTTAAAGAGAGATATTTTCACAAAATGATTAGCTATCCATTTATTAAGGAATTATCACATATATAGACACATATAAAAATCACCGACGAATCAAAACTAAAAACAAATCCTATATTTCATCTAGATATTTACATGTCCCTCCCTCCCTCTTACCACTGATAAAATCTGATCCGACACAATCCAAACCGAATCTAAAGCCGTTTGTAAATGAATAGACCCAACCAAACTCGAAAATAAATGGGTAAACCAACTGACTTGAAAATTGCCACAAATATATAGAACACATACAACCGTAGGGGGTCTACACCATGTAAGGGATAACCTTGGTATGTGTTTTACTAGACAAGTCTCCTTAGTTAGGTAAACGGATAAACCCGACTCCAATCCAAACTAGACCTACAATGACTTAACCCATTCAACAAAACTTAAGATGGATCTGAACCAAAAAGACTCAACACAAACCCAACCAAAATCGACCCGTTGCCAAGTTTAATCCCTCCCCCAAGGATGTAAGATGTTTCAGTCAAATTATTTTCTTAGAGGTTAAGTCTATTCTCTACTGTTTAACATATCAAAATGCAAAACTTAGATGGTTTATAGCTTGAATTTTAATTTGGACACTCTCAAAGTTGATAAAGAGAGTACTACTTGTATTTTCCACCACTTAAATGATGACATGTGTGCCAGAAAATAAAAGGAAAAGCCCCTTTAATAGAAATGAGAATGTCCCAATCAAAATCTTTATAATTTATAAATGTGCATATTTAGTGGATTTAAAAAAATGTGCAGATGCACGAACAAAAAACCTCCCGAAGAGTATCATGTGAAAGAAGAAAATCCCTAATACACCAAATGATAGTGTTTATGGATAAGATTTCTTAATGGAGGTTTCTAGAAAGTACTTAACAATGGTTATATTTTTTCTAATTTTAACAGGAATTGTACAAATTGGGAGCAAGAAAGTTTGCAGTCATTGGGGTTCCTCCTCTTGGATGTATACCATCACAAAGGTCTCTCTTTGGAGGGATCGAAAGAAAGTGTGTTGCTTCAACCAATGAACTAGCAATAATGTTCAACACAAAGCTAGCAATAGAGGTTGTAGAACTTGGTACAAAATTTCCGGGCATGAAGAGCTCCTACATCGATGTCTTCACACCTTTAAGTTATATTGTTGAGCATCCTTCACAATTTGGTAATTTCTTGATGGCATTATCTCTTTACATACTGATGATGCAGAAGAACTAAAATAAATAAGAGAACTCGTGAGGGTTGTGGTAGGTTCTGAATTCAAGTCTTACTCTCAACATATAAGGCCACTCCCTCTAATTTTACTCTATATCACATGCTCCAATGATGTTTTCAGGTGCTCTAAGAGGTTTGAATACCTTAGATTTCAGAAAAAGTAACAAATAAATAAAATAAACAAGAGAGAGCATTGTTTCACTCTAAATCCTTAAATCCAAAAAGAATATAAGGAAAAAGGGCTTTCTCTGGTTAGAGTTTTATAAAAAGAAAAATGCTAAATTTACTCAATATGTCACAATTTTAAAGTGTAAAAAGGAAAATTCGTTGGCTTTTTAGTAGTTAGCTAAGCATAATTTTAGATTAAATGTAGCATTTTTAATTCTTATTAAAACTTTTAGTGATTGAATGTTATTGTTTTATTTGAACACAATGAATAATATTGAGTTCCTTCTCAGGATTTGAAGAGGTAATGAAAGCATGCTGTGGAACAGGAACAATCGAGGCTTCAATACTATGCAATAAATTGGAGGATAAGCTCACATGCAAAGATGCTTCAAAATATGTCTTTTGGGATGCTTTTCATCCCACACAAAGAGCATATGAATTTATTGTTCCTGGAATTGTTAAGGAATTGCTTCATTTAATATGAGAGGCAACATAAGAAATAAATATGTAAATCATTTGCTACTTTTCCTACTCAAGAATAATGAAAGCCTCATATAAGAGGAAGCTTAAAAGGAGTGTAATTGTCAATGTCATAAGCTTGTTCTTAACTCCTTAGTAAGCTTGCATGAGTTGTTAGCATCATTTTCTGTCATATGAAACTAGAAGAGCAAATTATAAGTCACCTAAGTCTTTTTATTGTATTATATTTACTAGAAGTCTACATATAAATAAAGTGCATCACCCAAACCTGGAATTTTCTGAGTTGGGTTTATGGGTTCGTTAGAAAATGCAAGCCTGAATAGGGTCTACCATTGGGTCAAATTCAAGTTGGATACTAGAAATATTCATATTTGATTCTGATTAGAAGTGCTCGAATCCAAAAATGATTGAATTGAGATCCTATAGGTAGTGCTTTCAGTATTTTTTGTAGTGGCAAATTATAAGGAGTCTAGGGCTGCATTTGGATGAAGAGAAAATGTTACAGGAGTTATTCGGAGTTACCTTTGACCAGGGGCTACTCTAGGTATTATGAATACCTTTTGTTTAAAAAGGATTTTCAAAAGTTAGAGGGCAGAGGAAAAAGGTTGATTTTTTATTCCTACCTCTCAATTACCAAACAAGGTTAATGGGAGATTACCCCTTTATCCGTCATCCAAACGCAACCTAGGTCTTTTTATTGCATTATATTACTAGTAGTATACATATATAGCGCTCGGGCTCATGAGGGTTAGGTCAACTTAAATTTTTTTCAATTTGCAATATCAGTTAAAACAAATTTCAATAAAATTTTAGTTTCACCCATGTAACCAATATAGCCCATTTAATTTTTTTTCTGCTAAAATATTAGCTGAAACTTCTCTTCATAAAATAGATTTTGGACGAAATTTGTTACCAAGTGCATCACCCAAACCTGGAATCTTTTGAGTTGGGTTTGTGGGTTGGTTAGAGAATGCAATCCTGAATAGGGTCTACCATTGGGTCCAATTCATATTCATTCAGATTTGAAGTGCTCGAATCCAAAAGTCTGGTGTGATTACACCACGCTTTCTAGTTCCACACTTCCACAAATGATTGCATTACATTTCTAAGTGGATTTTAAAAGTGTTTTCTTAGTTGTTTTTAAAAGCTCCTAATTTAAACGCCATATTTTATTGGGATTTTTGTGGTAGAAATACCTCGAAAACCACAACTTTGGAGTTTGGATAGTAGTGTTTTAAGATTTTTTTGCCTCATACGGCCGTTGTTGAACTTCTTTTATGAAAAATCGCTTCTTGTCGCTACCCTCCATTTACGTTATGTGCTATCGACACATGTATTTAACACGATAACTAATCTAATTTAAGATATCACCATGTGCCAGCAACACTTTCATTTAAACTCTAAACTACAAAATGCACTACAATGTTGATATCCTCACATAGGGAAAGGAAGATGAAAGTCCTTTGTGTAAAATACTATAAAACAAAGATGCTTACAGTATATTTTCATTTCATATGAAGGTATCTCTTTATAGAGATTACACTTGATGTAAGTCAAGATTGTGCAATTAATGAGATGTACAGTTAGCCAGATATATCATGCGTGAACAGTGCATGAGTGAACAGTGCATGGTCTGCACATGGCTCAAGGAATGATTTGTGTTCTGGATAGATCTGCTGTGCTGGTCTGCACATGGCTCAAGGAATGCTTTGTGTTCTGTACAGATGTATGTAATGTTTAATCTCTTACACCCCCCTTCAAGCGTACGGATGGGGATACCACACGAAGCTTGTCTCGAAGAAGTAGAAATCGAGCACGGCCAAGGGCTTTAGTGAAGATATCTGCAACTTGATCAACCATTGCGATATAGTGAGCAGAGATATCATTGTTCACCACTTTTTCACGAAAAAATGATAGACTATTTCAATATGTTTTGTTTTGGCATGGAAAATCGGATTAGAGGCAAGAGCTAAAGCTCCCACATTATCACACCATAACGTAGGTGGCGAGGGAAGAATGACCCGTAACTCTTTCAGCAACATGCGAAGCCAATACAAATCAGCAGTGGCAATAGCCATGGCCCTGTATTCGGCTTCGGTACTTGATCGTGAAACAACAGCTTGTTTCTTGGCACTCCATGAGATAAGGCAGGGACCAAAAAACACACCAAACCCAGTTGTGGATCGCCTATCGTCAGGGTTACCAGCCCAATCTGAGTCACAAAAGGCTTGAAGACTCAGCTGACCTTTAGTGAAATTGAGACCATGATCGACAGTACCCTTCAAGTAGCGTAAGACGCGTTTCACCGCAGTCCAATGTAGGGTGGTTGGAGAGTGCATGAATTGGCAAAGTTGATTCACTGTATAGGCAATGTCAGGTCTGGTGAGTGTGCAGTATTGGAGTGCACCAACAATGTGGCGGTACTCAGTAGCATCTGGAAGTGGATCACCACTAGACTTGGTGAGTTTCAGATCCAAGCTCAAAGGAGTAGCTGCAGGTTTGGCGCCAATCATGCGGGTATGGTTGAGAAGATCAGTAATATACTTGGATTGATTAAGATGGAGCCGAGTGTGATCTCTTGTTGCATGAATGCCTAGAAAAAAGGCTAGAGGACCAAGATCCTTGAGGGCAAAATCACACTTGAGTTGATCAATGAGTTGTAGAATGAGGCATTCATTGGTTCCGGTGATGAGAATGTCATCCACATACACAAGAAAATAGATGAGAATAGAGGCCTTGTGGAAAATAAAGAAAGAGTGGTCAACCAATGATTCAGTGAAGCCTAAGGAAATAAGAGCATGCGAGAGCCGAGTATACCAAGCTGGAGGAGCTTGTTTAGTCCATAGATGGCTTTCTTCAAGCAACAGACATGATCAGGATGTGTTTGATCAATAAATCCCTGAGGTTGTTCCATGAACACTTCTTCATCAAGAACGCCATGCAGAAAAGCATTAGAAATATCCAATTGTCGAACCGGCCAATTACGATACACAGCAATTGCAAGAACAAGTCTGAGAGTTGTTGGTTTGATGACCGGGCTGAAGGTCTCAAAATAATCAATTCCGCCTTGTTGATCAAAGCCTTTGGCCACTAACCGAGCTTTAAAACGTTCAATACTTCCATCAGATTGTTGCTTAATCTTGTATACCCATTTGTTACGAATCACATTCTTGTGCAAAGGTCAAGGGCATAAAGTCCAAGTATGATTAGCAAGAAGAGCATCAAACTCAGCTCCCATGGCTGCCCTCCATTCGTGATGCTTCACAGCCTGGGAAAAGCATGTGGGTTCAGGTGGTAAAGTTGTAGCAATAAAAGACTTTAATGGATGCTTTGAGGAATAATACAGCTGATACTCTGGAAATTGACGTGGTCGAAGGCTTCCTGTTTGAGACAGTGTAACAATTGTTGATGATCTTGGTCCAATGCTTGCAGATTGTGAGTCAGTGAAAGACGGAGGCATGTCTGAAGGCGGTGTGTCAGTAGGTAGAAGAGACATGGGAGGTTCCAGAGGTGCGATAGATCTGCTGTGCTGGTGGGGTTCCTCAATAGTGACCTGGGGAGAAGTCTCAGAGTTGAAGTTAAGAGCATCCGAGAGGTCCACCACTTGTGAGGAGGTTGTGGATCCTGGACATGGTGAAATCTGGGGTGCCTGGTGATGTGAGGGACCTACACAATGAGTATTTTCTACAGACATGGGAACCATTTGCTCATGGTTGTCAGATGCCATATGTCCAAGATTTTGAAGAAAAGGAAATAAGCTTCGAGGAGGTGCACGTACCTGGTCAGAGGAGTTTGGAACCACATCTTTTGCGGGAAATGAAGTCTCATCAAATACAACATTGCGAGAAATGTAAACACGATTTGTAATTGGATCTAAGCAACGATAACCACGATGATTGGCACTATAGCCCACAAATATACATTTCTTGCTTCGAAAAAGTAATTTGTGAGCATTATAGGGCCTGAGCAAAGGAAAGCATGAGCAACCAAACACTTTTAAAATGGTATAGTCAGGTTCGATGTTGAGGAGTTTAGCATATGGAGACGCATTGTGTAAGACAGTTGTAGGTAACCGGTTAATCAAATATACAGCAGTGTTGAATGCATCAACCCAATACTTTGAGTTGAGATGAGATTGGGCTAACATTGCAAGACCTTTTTCTACTATATGACGATGTTTTCTTTCTGATATGCCATTTTGTTGTGGTGTGTGGGGACATGAGATGCGAGGAAGTATGCCATTATCAGATAGAAAATTTTGGAATTGAGTTTTGGAGTATTCACCACCACCATCAGATTACAAGATTTTGATTTTACAGGAAAGCTGATTTTCCACAATTGACTTGAATTTAATGAAACAAGCAAACACATCAGATTTAGATTTCAGAGGGAACAACCATGTGAAGCGAGAAAATTCATCAATAAAAATAACATAATATTTGCAGCCACTGAGTGATATCACAGGAGATGTCCATACATCAGTGTGGATGATTTCAAGGGGACCTTTGGTGACACGGCACAAATCCGAGAAAGGTAACTGCTTACTTTTGGCAAGTTGACAAGACTCACAAATATTGGTAATCTTAGACAATTGACCAATAACTGGAAGGTTGTTTTTCTTGAGCACTTGTTGAACAAGATGCATTGTTGGATGTCCTAATCGATTGTGCCAAGTTGTGAAGGTCGTTTTGAATCCCAGAAAAGCTGTGAACTTATTGAGTTTATTTTGTGGCTGCTTTGGAAACCGAATAGGATATAGTCCATTCTCACTCTGACCTTGTAGAAGTGTTCTTCCTGTCCGTAAATCCTTGACAACAAAATCAGAGGAAGTTAGTAGAAAATAACAGTCATTGTCTTCACAGAATTTTTGAATAGACAAAAGATTTGCAACAGCATCAGGGCAATATAGGACATGGTGCAAATTGAGATTATTGGGTAAAGAGATTGAACCAGTTCCAGAAATTTGTAAAGACGTGCCATTCCCGACAGCTACAGTTTCATTGCCTTGATATTGTTGCTGCAGATTTAAGTTCTCCAAGGCTGAAGTGATGTGATTGTTGGCACCACTATCAGCATACCATGGTTGATCATCCGGTGAAATTTGTGTATGTGCTGTCATTGCTGCAAGTTGTGCTGGAGGATGCCGGCCTTGAAAGGAAAAATTCATTCTGTGATAGCAGTCCAATGCTTGATGGTTGGACCTACCACATATTTGACATGGGTTACGGTTGGTATTGAATGGTGTAGAACCTTGGTTTTGAGGTTGCTTTTGTTGATTTTGAGAATGAAATTTTGAAGAGATTGGTCTTGGATTATATCCTTTGTGATGAAATGGTCCACGGGCATTTTTGTTTTTACGATTTGGAAACTGTCCTGGTCTATTAGCAAGCATGGCAAAATTGCCGGTATCTAAAGTCGCAGATTGGTTTTGATTTTCTAGCAAAGTCTCATAATTTATGAGTTCATCTTGGAATTTTTGAAGGGTAAGGAAGGAGTTACGAGTGTCAAGGGAATAGGAGATGACAAAAGGATTGAAAGATGGATTGAGGCCACTTACAATGTAGGATATCAACTCATCATCTTCCACAGGTTTACCAACAACAGATAGTTGATCAGCCATGTTCTTTGCTCCTTGGATGTACTCTAGACAAGACTTTGCACCTTGCCTGAGATTTTGGAGTTGCCGTTTAAGATGAGCCACACGACTCTTGGAGTGTGAAGCAAAATATGCAGCAAGAGCAGTCCAAGCTTGACGGGCTGTTTTTAAACCATAAACAGTCAAAATATGTAAAATACTATAAAACAAAGATGCTTACAGTATATTTTCATTTCATATGAAGGTATCTCTTTATAGAGATTACACTTGATGTAAGTCAAGATTGTGCAATTAATGAGATGTACAGTTAGCCAGATATATCATGCGTGAACAGTGCATGGCATGCACATGGCTCAAGGAATGATTTGTGTTCTGGATAGATCTGCTGTGCTGGTCTGCACATGGCTCAAGGAATGCTTTGTGTTCTGTACAGATGTATGTAATGTTTAATCTCTTACACTTTGGACCCATACTACTTGGTTTTTTTTTAGTAAAATATGGTGGAGGACATAAGAAAAAAAAAAAGATCATTATAGACGCCAATGTAAAAATTGCAATTTCAAGGGCCAATATGCAAATTGCTAAAAAGTGTTGGAAGTTCTTTCTAAAAATTCTTAACCTATAAAGGGTTTTCAATATTTTGAGCCAATGGCCCTGCGAAACCCATTGGCTCCACCCTTGCTAGAGGATGGAAGAATCATCTGAACTGAAATTGTAGAGAATTTTTTTTTTATGGAACAAAAGGTGGTAAGAGGACGAAAGTCACTTAAATTGAAATGGTAAGGCATTATAATATAGTATCATGGTTTAAGAAACGGTAATGTTCAAGTTAGGAGTATTATTGAAGTCTTCGTGTAGTTGTATCAATTGGTTGGGCCCATTTATTATTTGAGTAAAACCAAATCCACATATGAATTAGGATATTAATCAGATTAAAAATAAATAAGTTTACACAAAATTTTCAAACAAAATCTTCCAAATGCACCCTGAATTTATTATCTTTAATTGAAAGCCGAAACATCCAGTGAAAGCTATTGCATTTTAGAGGAGGCATAAGTAAATATTTTGAAAAATTAGAGTTTTTATTTGGAAATGAGCTCAAAACTGATAAAATTAAAATTAAAATTTATCAATGATAAGTATTTTTTTTAAGTGAAAAAAAAAAAAACTTAGCCCAAAATGGGCCTAACACCCAAAAATTTTAGCCCATTAAAGGCTCTATATTTGTGATCTGGGCAAAAATCTAAATTGAGTACCAGGTTAGTGCACTCGGAGCACCAAAAATTTTGGCCCATTAAAAAAACAATCACCACAATATATTCCTAATTAGAATATTGCAAATCAAAATAAGAGAAGTGTTTAAACCCTAGTGGAGATGAACAAAATTGATTGTCCTCTATGAAGGATTAACCATTCTCATAAACATCACTTGACCACAAACTTGAAAGCCACAACGAAGGAGGGTGCAGCTTGGATTGGGCCTGACCCGCACAAGTACAGCTGACCCGAAAAAGTACTTAAACAATCAAAGCCCAATTTCAATTCGGGCTGAAAAATTGTCGTACCATTTAAAATTGGGTTAGTCCCTGCATGCAACCCAAAATCCTGAATTTAGACTCAAGCCCATATTTAATAATGGTCCTATCATATAACATACGTATTTTTATGTTATATATTTATCTTAAATAATCTATAATATATCTTAATTAAAATCTTAACTTTTAATGAATAATTTAAAACATTAACCATCCAACTCTAATCTCAGCCTAATTCCTAATATAAATTCACTTAAACCAATTAGGTCCCCATCAATATTTCTAAATGGAACTTCGCATTACATATATGATTACTGGTAGACAAACTTTTATCACATAAAGAAATAGTTCTTTGCCAATATTAGAATAGTAATGGAAAAATGAAAGAGGAAAGAGGTAATTGGAGAAAGGGCCAAAAATCCGAAAGACTGTTGGTTTAAGAAATTTTTCGGGTTCACTATAGGTTGAAAATTTTCAGCTAGTATTTCAGGAAATACATATTTCGGATTGTATCGAAATATGGAAGTTGTAACAGAGGGAAGGGTGCAACTTGGGTTGGACCCAACTTGACCTGAAAAATTAACTTGGCTACTGCCTGAGTTTGATTTAACCTCGAAAAGGGCCTAATTTAAAATCTTGCTGGTCCTGGGCCTTGCGTTTTAAAGACCCAATTGACTTGAAAGCACTAGTTTCTCAGAAGAAAAAGTAGCAAGGGAGAAGGAAACACTATACTGCTGCAAATAAAGGGAGCAAGGCAATAAGAATGTCGATTTGATCTGCATTAGGGGAAAGTTTAGCATTATCTGTTGCTTTTGCATCTGTATCGAGATAACAATTGGTTGATAGGATGGTTTAGAAACAAGATAAGGATTCTAATGACAAGTTGTTAAGTAGAAGGTTGGCGATGAACATCCTCTCTTTTAATTTGTTTAGGAAAGAATCACTCCTTGCCAGTGCATGATACCCACCTATGCCCCTCCTATTCTGTAATCTTGGCGTTAACATGAATGCAACTGGCCCAAGCAGCCATGGAGGGATAATAGAGGAGCTTCAACAAGTCATTGTCCAAACAAAGCAGATGGCAGAAAGGAAGGTCGATTCCGTGGAGGGCCCACAATTTAAACTTGAGGGTACATCATATACGATATATATTTCTACGTTATATATCCGTCATAAACAATGAATTATAGCACCTTTATTGGAGGACACAACATTATTTTACATGGTACAGAAGTTTGCTCTTTCACATTTTTCAGCAATTTGGTCCTTCACATTTCGCTAATAGGAGGGGCATAGGTGGGTAGCATGCACTGGGAAGGAGTGATTCTTTAAAATCTTCATTCCTAAACAAATTAAAAGAGAGGATGTTCATCACCAACCTTCTACGTAACAAATTGTCAATAGAATCCTTATCTTGTTTCTAAACCATCGTATCAACCAATTGTTGTCTCAAAGCAGATGCAAAAGCAACAAATGATGCTAAACTTTCCCCTAATGCAGATCAAATAGACATTCCTATTATCTCACTTCCTTTATGTCATTTATGTTTCTCTTTGAATGCTATGAGATCCTTAGCCATTTCCCAAATATGGTCAAGAAATTTATCACAAATTTTGTGTAATACTCCAACCCTAAATTAGCTTTAATTGTATAATTATGAGCCGTTAAGTGTGATTTGTGATCAGTTAATCATGAATAGTGCGGATCGGGCTTTTCGAAAAATCTCAGTTTGGCTCAATCCGAGCTCGATAGCTCATTAATCCAACTAATTAAAGTGGGAAGGGCAAAACTGTAAATATCTTAACTTTATTTATTTATGATCCTAAAACTATTTTTATTTAGAAAACCCCTCATTTGGAGTATTTGAACTCCCAAACTCACACACACTCAATATTTTTAAATTCTAAGTTTAACAAACCATTCATGTCTTTTTTATTACCAAAAATGTAACTATTTTAACCCATTTAAAAATCCCTATTTATAAAACTATAATTTTAAGTATTTATGAAAGTAAAAAATTTACGGGAAAATACTCAGTGTTCAATCTGTGTTTTAACCAATCTTTTCTTATTTTCAAATTTTTTAAATGAGGTGTAAGATGCTCAATCTGCACCGTTAAATGTGGACCGTTATTTTAACGTAACCACTCTAGCACACTTTATCTCTCGTATCGAGTGGCTCTTGACTTCAAAACTCCTTTGAGCGTTTAGAATTTTTTCATGAGGTGAATTTACCCAACATATCTGCGGAGTTAGATTTTCTTTAAAAGATACTTAAAATTTTTGTTAATTTGATAAAAACGTCGGTTTTAGTTAAATTGTCAGACTTTCAATGTGTATTTCTCTCCAAATTTTGATGGCTTGCTTCTAGTCCGCAATCCATCAGACCGATTAAATTGATCTAGTAGGATCTCCATTTTACTCATATTGAAAAAATGGGTTTAAAACTTAATATAATAAAATAATCATTAAAATGATTATTCATCCCCTAAAGCAGCTGTAGGCAAAATGGAGAATTTCATCTCCATTGCAGGCCTACGGGTGGTGTGTTAAATACAGAGGAGTAGAGGAACGAAGCCCCATTCCATTGTAATTTTCTTCTTTTTCCTTTTATTCTTCTTTTTTTTCCTTCATTCGTTTTCTTTTGCTGCAACTGCCTTTTTGGTGGGATTTGGAAAGCCAAAGCTCAAACTCTACAGGAAGGTATAAAAACATTCCCTTTTCTTTCATTTAAAAGCTTAGGGAAGATTAGGAATAAAATGAGAATAAAATGGGGTATAAAAATGGAGTTTTTGAAAACCATTGAAAATTTGTCTTTTTGTTTATTTTTGAGTCAAACTCTCAAAATCAACTTTATTTCTTATCAGGATCCTAATTTCTTTCTTCAAAAATAAAAAGAGAATAATTCTAATCCCATCTGACTCGATGTATGTTAACTTTTTGTATTGTGTGTTTACCTTTCGGAACTATACTCTCTGGGCTTAATTCTCAATACTCTCCGTAGCTTTTGCTCGGAGAAATACAAGATGAGGCACTGAGTAATTTTATTTATTTTCTTGTACTGTACCTTCTGTGCTGAACTCTCAATACTCTCCGTGGATATCGCCCGTGTTAGCGTTACGAGCGGAAACAAGAAAAATCGAACGGAAATAAACACATAGCACAATACAATATTTTAACGTGGTTCGGCCCACCTGGCCTACGTCCACAGAGCGACAGAATATTCACTATAAATGAGAAAGAAATACATGTACAATAATATGACTCCCTTGAGTCATGAGCCCAAACCCGAAGTCCCGAGCCTCTTGTACACCCCTTGTATATAATACATCAACGTCACCTCTCAGTTGATGTGAATCTCTCTCATACCCAGAATAGTGAATCCAACTTCTGTGTTCCTCCCTCTACGCTTCCTGCGTCCTACGAGTAACTCCCGATATGCTTCTCAAACGTGAGCATCTCCGATGATGGTTTGTCCCACACACACACAGATCTCCACCTCTGCTCTGGCGAAAGGGCTTCGTCTCTCCAGCCGCACTCCTGTTGGCTGCCACTCACAGATCTGACAACCCAGATCTGCAGCGGTATTGCACTGTTGCTTACGCCCCTCTCCGGCCATCGAGCTGTCCTCCAGGCAGTATCAGATCTGCCTTTGATGGTGTGATCCCCCACACACCCCTTCTGCATGTGGCCATACGTGGCCCTTTTCACATGAGGCACAAGGCCCAAGGCCAAAAAGGCCTTCCTCGGATGTCCCTTTCTCTTCCTGGGATTCCACACCACATCCCATAGTAGCACCCACGATGGCATATATGTACTAGTTATTGTCCACTTCATATTGCCATGTAGATCCCTATCTTCTCTCCTTTTTATTCTCTTGCTATCAATAGAGAATTCCATCTATATCCTCTCCTTGATTTTCTGAACGAAAATCTTGCTTGTGAATCGAGGTACATCCCAACAGCCCGAAGAAATACTAAATCAAGCACTGAGTACTTTCATTTTCTTTTTTATTGTGTGCTTTGGATGGCTAACACTTCTAACCGAACTTGAGTAGGATTAAAGATGTGTAGTGGAATTATAGCCATTACCCCGTTTTTCTTTGGGAAAATAATCACTGGGGTTTAAAATATTTCGTGGGTATTTGATTTCAAAAAATATTTACACCTTCTTCATTTTGACAGGTTTATCACTAAAAACTCGTCGTCGGACTACTGTGAGGAGACTCAACTTTCTCTCTATTTTAACATGTTTTGAAAACCTTTAACTCTAGGACACTAAATGAGACCCATAGAGATATAAAGATGGAAAAGGCTAAGTGGGATCAAAATGCGAGACTTCACATTACTTACTTGTAAGGGATGTATTTTTGTTGTATTGATAGAACGTAAGCATTAAAATGTGTCAGGGAGCCGAGTCTAACAGTATATAAATGCACTATGGACACATTTATGTGTCCAGAGGTTATAGGTTAAATGAATTGGATGAAGGCGTGATTAAATCAGTAATCAATTCAAGTTGCTATATATGGCATGTTGTGTTAATTGTTGTGCAGGATTGGTAAAATTGAAATATTCCGAGTCTTGAAATCGGAACTGCAAAACTGAATAAAGGTTGGTAATCTCCAATGTGAAATCCTATTTAAAAGGGCACATGGATTGATGTAAGAGTATGACATGGGTTATAAACTGTCCCCGGGCCGTGGGAAGTTATAAAGGTTGATACATGAGAAACTACCTTCCTGCACATGGTGATGATTTTGACCCGTTGGGTGGTATATGACTGTTGGATCGTATTTGACCAATGGGTAGTAAAAGCTCTTGCAAGATGTTCCATTGTGTCGGAACTTAATGTATCGAGGCTTAGTGGGGACGCTCAACGAGACTTTGTGGGGAACTTCAATTCAAATGATGCTGAGTGGGAACCTCAAAAATGGAAGTTGCATAAATTGATTAGGAAATACTTGGTAGAAAGAACAAAACAAATGCTAGGAATGGACCAATGTTAAGTTGGTGCTTCGAAATGTTTGAAATGGTAAATCTGCATTATATTTGGGAAATGTTATATTGTGATACATACATATTTGTTGAACTCTCTTCACTGGGTTGTTAGCTCACACCCCTTATAATGTAAGATATGTGCATGTGTGTGTGTGCGCGCGTGTGTGCGTGCGTGTGCGAGTATGCGTGTGCTTGTGTGTACGTGTGCGTGTGCGTGTGCGTGTGCATCTGCGCGTGTGCGTGTGCGTGTGTGGGGGGGTGGGTGTGGGGGTGGGTGTGGGTGTGTGGGTGTGTGGGGGTGGGGGTGGGGGTGGGGGTGTGGGTGTGGGTGTGGGTGTGGGTGTGTCACAAGGGGCTTGAACAAACTTTTTATAATTCGAGGGGCTCGACTTCAGAGTAAAACAAAAGTACAGTATTGTTTACAGTTAAAGGGGTTCAAGAACTCTCGAGGGGCTCAATTCTGATAGTTGGAAAATTTTCAATTTTGAAACTTTTAAGTAGATATTCTGATATTTGGAAAATTTTCAGTTTTGAAACTTCTAAGTAGATTAGCACATTTATTTAGCTAGGTTTTGGGGCTACATGTTTGACTTCTCCATAAGACTGACATGTGTAACATTTTCTATAGTGGACTCTATGAACTCTCTTAGAGGCCCATAGTACGTTGACAAGTATGATTATATATATATATATATATATATATATATATATATTAGTCACGTTCTGGGCCCACATCAGGGTCAGGGCGTTACATTTTGATGTCATGTAAGGTTCTTTTTAGAAGGTGATTTCTAAAACGTGTTATACCACCTCCAAAAGCTTCTTCTAAAAAATTACACTTTATTTTATTTTCACCCATATCCTCTCCATATTGCTAGAATTCATCTTTTTGTTGAGGACTTTTCGATGGAAAGTGAAAAAAAATCTAGAAAAAATATAAATTTAATTTTTTAGAAAATAATAAACAATCAAATGATATAATAATTATTCAAATAACTTAAAATATAAATGTCATCCAAATAAATTCAGAACAAATAATTAGAGAAAATAAAAAACATACCTCAAAGGAAGAAAGGAAACAAGCTGAGTTGTGCAGCAGGCAAAAAAAAAATCCTGAAAACATAATAGAAGAGAAACAGTTGAGGACTTGAATTGAAAAAGAAAAGATAAAAGGGAAGGATACAAAAATAATGAACACTGCAAATGCATAAATTCGAAAGGAAGAAGGAAGTAGAAATTAGGGAAGGAGGTCGAGACTGTGCATAGTGCAAAGTTGTTGAATTAAGGGAGGAAGAGGAAGAAATGGGAATGAGAAAGAGAAAAATCGAGAAAGGTGAGGGAAAAAAGGAGGTGGAAGTGATGAGAAGAGAAGATGTAAAAGGAGAATGGAACAAAACAAATGTTTTTGAAAGTCGGGATTATCGAAAAGCCGATGTCGCATCAAACCAATTTAAGAGTTTAAGTTTTGTCTTTTTTGCAGAACTTTTGTTGGATGATTTCATAAATAAATTCCATAGATCTAAACATTGAATTAATCAAATTTATAGACATTATTTGACTAAAAAAGAAAGGAAAAATAATTAGAGAAACAAAACAAGTTCAGCTACGTGACTAGGTTTGCACGTCTATCCTTGCTGAGTTGAGTTGTTATTTTTTAAAATATTGGATAAAAAAAGGAAAAAAAATACAAAAAGAATCTGTTACTGTTGGTCGTCCAACGTGTCTTTGAATCTGAGCCTTGGATCATATTTTATCTCCTTGTAATTTGGTCCCTCAAACCTAGTCACAGATTGGCTAGACAAGTCTTTGCTTGTGGAGTTGTGGCAGCTGCTTGTAATGGATTTTTTAACTCATAACTCAGAAGAGAAGAATATCGAATCATAACGGAAGAAAAATAAATAAAAATAGCAAAATTACGAAAGAAAGAGGAAGAAGAACATGAGAAGAATGGAAGAAACAATGGAGAATGGAAGAACTTAGGGATTTACTTGATTGCCTATGTTTCCCAAATCGGCGAGCGAGGAAGCAAGAAGAACTAGGATCGAAGCCGAGAAAATGGATTTGGGTCTTGGATTCTGAAAGTTCCTGGTGTGCTAGAACATGATTAACCTTAAAAAAAGGGGTGAATAAGTCAATCTCCACTTTTTATGGTCTTCACAAATTTCTTGATTAATTAAAATATTTGCAGCGGAATAAACTAAATTAATCAAGATAAGTATGTGGTGTGAATAAGAGAGTACAAATAAATTTAACAATCACACAAATAAAAGGCCAAACACCCACAACACCCAATGTATAATGGTTCGGAGTAAATCCCTCTTGCATCCACTGATTAACTCACCCAATCTTAGGCTATCTCAAATACACTATGTGGAGAATTACGCCCTCACGATTAGAGTAGGAATTCCACATACACAACTGAATGGGAATTTCACCCACTTGCCTTAGATTTTGAAAGGTTCGACCAACCCCGATATACTTCTTTATCCCTCTATTTTTTAGAGTGGTTTGATCCCTCGGATCTACTCCACTGTACAAGATGTTGAAAATAAAATTAACATTAAGAAGCACTTCCCTTGTTGAGCTCACTCGTTGTAGATGTGCTTCTTAAACATCTCTTCCAACTTAATGTCTTTGATGACGAAGATGAGCCAATGTATGAGCAACCACAAGTTTGGGAAGAGGTTCCTAGGATTATAGATTTGCAAGTTGAATCCTAGACTTGTTCTCTCTTTCTCTCTATATCTCAATCAAAATATTAGATCTCAACTAATTCACCAAGTGAAGTGCTTAGAGAGAGGATGGGATCTCTAGGAATGCCTTTAAGATTTTCCTAGGTGAAAGGTCCAAAGTGTCCCACCAATTTCTCCAAAATCCGGAGTTTAAATAAGCATCCATAATTTATCCAACTCGGGGTCACCGATGGGTCAATCAGCAGGATGGGTCGATACTTAAATTGTGCCGTTGTAATGTGACTGCTAAGCATGTAACGCACTTTCAACGGATATAAAACAGCCACTACCGATGGGTCGAGTTCCTCGATGGGTCATTGAGCCCATTGTCGATGTGTCGACATTGACGATCGTATCGTCCTGAGGCTAACTCAATCATACAAAGTTTATGATCCAGATTGACATATCGATTCCACTGATGGGTCGGTCTTGTTACTCTCGATGGGTCTATGACCATGACCGTATATGTCTAAGAGTAACACAGAAATATAGAGTTTTCCCAATCAGAAGTCTGTAAACCCAGGTCGACATGTCGTGCTCACCGATGGGTCTGTCCAGTCCATATCGATGGATCGATGAATATGATAATATCGATTTGAGAGCAACCCATTTTGACAGTGTCTTCCAACCAGAACCTTTGTCATTATAGTCGATATATCGATGACCTCAATGGGTTTGTGCTATCTACACCCATAGGTCGGCAGACTCGACGTATCGACTAACAATAATTTTTTTTTGCCATTTTCAGTTCTCTTGTTCTGTTGGCTGTGAAAGGACCACTTAAACTTAGATTAGTTTTACCAATATGATTCCTAAGTCTAGGCAAGGTCCACCTTAGAGTATGGGTTCCAACCTAAAGTCATCTATAGCCACTATACCTTTGTGTGATTGCCATACACTTGGTGATCTTGAACCATGCACTTGATCTTCCAATGCTTGCACTTTGATTCAACCTTCACACCACTTGAATCTCGATCCATTGCTTCATTCTTCCAAGGCAATGCTTCTCCTAAGTCACCTCACGGAATTGACAAATATGTGACTTGGCAAGCCGGGGCAGTAACAGATTTTCAACAGCGAGAACTCACTTAGTCACTACGATTCGTCAATCGTTAGGGTCAGGGACAAGAAGTCAGGGTTGAACAGTTGGTGTCTTTGTCTAAGTGTCCGGTGAGCGAGAGACTTTGAGAGAGCCATGAGGCCAAGAGTGAGTGAAAGAGAGAGAAAGGGGTAAGGCATTTAGACTTTCGAGTTTTTGCACAATTACGCATAAATAAGGTTCTCAGTAAAAACTCATTTTTATTGTGATATTATAATTTCTTGCATGAAAAGCACTTTTTAACGGAAATTTCACAATAAAAACCGGAGTTCATGACAAAAAGTCGTTTTTAATGAGAGAACAATATTTTCCCGTTAAATTCGTGCTAAATTGCTATTTACCGCTGATATTTGTGAAATTAGTTTTGAGTGGCTCTCTCCAAATTGCATCTCAAGTGGCAGCCAATTGTGCTTCATGTCATCAGCTGATGTGGATTTTGAGTTGGTATCCTTGAGACAGCTAATGGGCTCTTGAGTCACAAAAGTCTCCCAAATGGGCACAGGCCCAAATCGATGTAAATAGGCTATCATTCGGGTACAAGTGGGTCCAATGGGTTACATTTGAGTCCCTCTTTCTCTCCATCAGTTCTAAGTTCTATTCAAGCCGAAACTAAATTCATATGGGCCCCATTTTATCTAATAGGTCTTCTCGATTTCAACTGATTCGATTTGGCTTTGGATGGCCACATCTCAGGAATACAACGATTGTGTTTAAAATGGAAAATTAGAGAAAGGAATGTATGGGTGTCTGTGGATAGGATAGATTTAATTGCCAAATTTTTTATATGGCTAAACTCAACTACTTATTAAGGATTTGGACCATCCAACCGTACCTTCAAATTTGGAATCAATAAGATTGAAGCTTAGTTGTTTGTTCTCTCCAAGAATTGGTGAGTTTGTCTTTATTTGAATTTCAACAAATTAATTTGTCAATTAAATAACTTTATGTTTACAATTTTCAATTACTCTTGTTTTAATTTTGAAAATTTAAAATTAAATATTGTGCAACTATTTTATGTGAATTTCAAATTGAATTGGATGTATAATTCAAGTTTATTCTAGTGAAATTATGACAAAAGTGAGTAGAGCCTTTGAGATTTCACATAAATTTGGTCGGAATTAGTATTTTCGGATGATAATTTGATTTTCTCACTTTTTTTTTTAACTTCAATTTCATAGAGAAGTCAATTTTTTTTTTTTTATCTTTTCATCTTTGAGTCATTGAACCTAACATCCAACTTATTCGATTGGAGCGTTTGGCTGAACTCATGGTCAAACCTTCTTGTTTTCTTTAAACCTAGGCTACATCAACCACACTTGGAACATTAGGAATGCAATATTAGAAAGCTTGTATAGGTAGTAATCCTAGTGGCAATTCCTTGGGAAACACATGCATATTCATTAACCAATGGTTCTATAACGTGTGGAACATGTGTCTCAACAATTGCTTTATCACTTGTTGCCACTAACATCAACAAGTCAAAGTTATCCTCATCAATTTCTTTGACCAATTCAGTCACAAATAGGAGGATTATGTACGCTTTCTTAGATTCCGTACGCTCACTATCCCTAATTGATCAAAAAGAACTATAACCACTACCATTCCAAAAAAAAAGTCATTTTTCCAAAGACAGTACTTGCAATTTTTCTTATATTGACAAAGTTGCTCTCAAAGCAAATGACATGCAATTATACAAATTACATTGCACACTATATTATGATAGCATTTCTTACCAATTGAAAAAAGAAACTAACTATCTCTTATCTACCATTACATCGTTACACTTCTTAAACTACGAAGGTTTTAGCATGTAAAATCACACTCCGCTAGCACAATATTGCCTATTTTCAGTTCACATAGGCCGTCATGGCTTTGTTCTTAGAACGGGCGTCCATACACACACCCAAAACGCCTTATGCTAGGAGGGAGGAGGCATTTCAACTTAAATGCCACAATACACTCTCCGCTCTAAGCAATGTAGGACTTTCAATGTCCTCACTAGAGTTTTTCTCTCCTTCCCACACCACCCCTCAAACACAGGAATATCACACAACATGAGCTTGTTGATCACTTCCTTTGCCATTTGATTGATGCAACTTCCATTATTATAAAAGATGTTTACCTGCAACCAATCCTCCTTGACTTCCTGTTCTGGAGCAACTTAAGTCTATCTAATCATAAGACATTCTCCAAAATCATCATAAATTACCTCTATCCTCATAGAATGATTCTAAATCACTATGTGGTCCCTCTAATTCATCTAGATCTTCTGCATTGTCAGCCAAGTTAACATTTGTTCAAAACATTTACATGCACGATATCCACTTCATTGCATTTGTAGTACTTCACCTTGTCCTTCCCTTTTAGATCTGTCGTGGTGGATGACTTGCTGACTTCTGAGACATCTTAGATGAAGATCTCTTATTGTGGCCTCCTACAAACTTGTTAGGTACAACAAGTCTAAAAGAATATGGAAATACTCCGCATATTCTGCTACTGAATGATCACTCTCTTTCAATTTCTGTAGCTTGTGAAATAAATCTTAAGCATAATTGTTAGGCAGAAAACCTTTTTTCATCATTTTCTTAAATTTATCCCAAGATTTGATCTTCTCTTTGCCCCTATTATGTTTTTCAATTTTTATCTTCGGATAACATGCAAGGGCAAGTCCTTTCAACTTCATTGCTACAAGTTATAACCTTTTAAGATCGGCCACATTGCTGTATTCAAAAAATACTTTCTACAGTTTCAATTCAATCGACAAAATTATCACCATACATTCCTCTAGAAAACTCAAGAATCTCTAACTTGATGCCAGAGGATTTATCATTGTTGTCACGATGATTTCTTTTTTTCATGTCTTTCAGGTTTTCTATGTTCATGTCTACCTTCTCTGTTTATCTTGCTACCTTTTTTCTTTTAATTTACGTGTGGGAAACGGTAGGATACCTAGTATAAAACTCTCATGGGTGAGCCCACTACCCTTGAGGTACACCAAGGTTTAGACTATGGAGACTCAAACCCACAACTTCTCGCTTCCTGAATCGGAAGGTAAACCAATCTTACCACCTATTTCGAGCTGGGTTGACTTCCAATTCACCTTTAAGAGCATTTGATGAATCTATATAAGAAGAGTTAGAACCTTCTGATGGGCTTCTGGATCTTCCCCTCAAATGATTTTTTAAATGAATCTAAAGATAATTTCTAATTTGGACTCAAACAGAAAAAAAAAAAATATTAAATTCAAATTTATCCCGAGATTGGATAAAACTAAAATTCTTAGATCCCACTCCCAAATCCAATAGAATTTCACTCTAATGGAGAAAATTAAAATTCTAATCAGCAATGCATAAGGTAACTCTCAACAAAAAATTAATTTAAGGACCAAGACTCACTTGGTGCGAACTTCAGCGAGAAATTCATACACACATTTAAATAATTACAAACTAAAAACTAAAATTAAATTGGAAAAATTAAAACTATAGCAAAAACTAGAAGATAGAACTCAACCAATTTAGAGAACCAAAAGTTGAAACTTCAACTGAAACTTGGATGAATACAATGGGCCTAAGGCCTTTATTTATTGTATTTTCTTATGAATAGAAAATAATAAAATCTCACCTCCTTCTCTTTTTTATTTTTCTTTAGAAAATTCTAATCATTCTTCTTCATGCATTGTCTCATGACATCATTATTGCATCATTTTATAAATTAAAAGATAAAAAGAAAAACTGAAACTTAGCTACAGAGGCAATAATAGCAAAGCTTTGTAGAGAGATAAAAGGGATGCTTGGTGCTGCCTCTGTAGCTAATTTTTAGTTCTGTTTTTATCTTTTAATTTACAGAATGATGCAATAGTGAGCCTTTAAACTAAGTGAAAACAAGCCTAAAATAACTTCCAACCAGTCCCTAACCCATATATGTATCATATATGCCTCTTATTTAACCATTTTTCCTCCATTTAGACTCTTTAAAGGGCCTTGCTTGGCTCAATCAGTTTTCTCTTGCATCTCAAAGCCTAATTGGACAATCTTGTCATCTTGCTTTTCATTTTCTTGTTCTTGGGCCTCAATGTTTTATCTCATTCTCTCCTGATTGGAAAGAACTCATCTTCAAATTTGAGTTAAATCATTCAAAGAGAAAAGTTCATCTTTTTTTATCTCTTTTTATCAGCTACATTGAAGATACCTAAGATGACATTATTATAAAAACTTTTTTGTACGAATTTAGTAACATGTATTTTTTTGTGTCAAATGAGACAGCAATTCAATGAAGAGTATAGCATTGAATTTTTCGTATTAGAATTCAATTATTCTTCTTATTTAAAGTATCACACTAATAATAGATCAAAAATTATATTTTGATATTGCTAGTAAAAACAAAAATTTCATGTACACTAGGTATAAAAATCTCGGAAAATCGAGGTCTCGGCCATATTGGATATTGGCCGAGATCTCTCTCTCCTCTATTTTTTTGAAAAATATCGGGATTTTTTATATTTTAATTTTTCTGAATTAAAAAGAAAATAAAAAATGAAAGGAGATCCAATTTTTTTTAAAAAAATTGAAATCGTAAATATGGGCCGATATCGGCCCGGGCCCACGACCAAAATAATTTTTTTTTTAATAAAAAAAATGATATTTAATAATGTCGCTCGATATATATCATCGATATATTGGCCCATATCAGCCGATAAAATCACGATATGGCCGATACTAACTGTATCGACCGAGATATCTCAGTCCGTAAAACCTGAGATTAACATCCTTGATGTACACAAACTAAAAGATAAAAATTCACGCAAGCAATAATCTTTTACTTCTTTTTGTACCATAAATTTATTTTTTCTATCATTTTCTTAAACCATAGATAAAATATCTTCCAAACCATATCCATGTGAGAAAACAAAATCATTTATGGACAAAGTATGTTAGGTAGATTCAAAAGGGAAAAATATCCAAAATATATGGCCCATATCATCCTTAAAAAAACACTAAAAGGCATAAAAACGAAAAGAAAGCCACACAATGGAACTGAGATTGGAGAAAGGACTCCATGAGACACTCTCATGCTCCTTCCTCCCTCCCGATATCCGACCCGATGGGATGACATAACCTAAGCTGGCCGACCGTCGGCTGCTTTTTTGGTTTTAAAATTGGTGGTTAGAAAACGGGATCTTATGTTCAAATCACACTCAATTTTAAGGAATCACGTCACTCTCAGTAATTTTACCAAATGTGTACGAATTTCATGATTTTCATGTCTCAAAAGAATTCGTTAGGTGAGACACATTCGGTCATAAAAATAAAAATAAAAATTGATGGTGGGGTTTAATTTTTATTTTATTGTATTTTTAGTTTCTTTTAATTGAAGGTTAGTCTAATTTGGCAGAATTTCTAATAAAGAAATCATTTTATAATTTGAAAATCATTTTCCCAATAAATACCTGCATGAGTTAACTCGGCTTAAACACTTGTGTAATTCTTGGACTTTTAGGAAAAACAACTCGACCACATCAATTAGTTTTACTCTTTTACCATGAATGTAATATTTTTTAAGTTCTTAATTTCCACAATATAGTCTCCTTGAAAGCTTCAAATTAAAAGAGAAGAAGATGATCCCAGCTTCTTACTCAAGATTAGAAAGTCGCTGAAAAAGAAATGAAACTCCATCTTGGAAATTATCAAAGTTCCCATAATTGGCTATTATAAAATAAATCAGTAGATGCATTTGATAAGTTCTTATATTTGTAGTTTTAGGATATTTGTTATTTATGATCATAGCCATTTAACATAAAAGGTCTATTCTTACCATTAAGTACTTAAAAAATACAAAAGAACTATTTAAAAAAATTGTGTAAAACTACATATATTTGCACGGGAATTGATATTAGAACTGTTGGTTTTAATAACAAGGAACACTGGTCTTTCCATCTGTTTCTCATCATTTAAATGATAGAAAAGTACATCAATGTCTGTTATTGAAAACATCAATATCCCTGTGATCAAGTCTCCGGTAACTATACAATCCGTGAGGATTGGCTTGGCGGTTAAGAACCCGCTTGACATGCAGGAGGTCTTGGGCTCAAGTCATTCTCAACGCAAAAGGGACAATCCCTATAGTGTTACCCAATGTGTGTAGATAGAGGGGTTTTTATATACCCCAAGGACTAGGCAGGTGCCTTGAGAGGTATGAAAACTTTCGTCTTTAAAAAAAAGGTTTTTAATATGTAAGACTAAACATGACCCACATTAAATTTTGGAACTATACATAGAAGATCTTAAATCAAGGAAACTGTGTTTAAATAAGGAATGCCTATTTTAAGAGAGTTCTAAAAAGGGTTAGTTTCTTCTTTTGATGGGAAGTAGGAAAAGAAAGTTCTAATTGCCTTAGGGTACTCCCTCTGCCTATAAAATGGTCTCTCTCCATTATTATCCATTAGCTTAAGACAACTCAGTGTTTACAAAATACTATTCACGAAATTGGGAGGGCATTAAGGAGGAAAGAGGTAGAAACTCCAAGGTGTGTTTTCTCTTGTTTTTGGACTACATGAAGCATTGGCATATCAAGGGAAATCAAAGCTCACTTTTCTTCATCAATGGATCCAGGTATGTCTTATTATTAAAATGTTTATGATTTTTGCATTAAGATTAATCCGTGTTTTTAGCATTAATAGATTCAGAACCTGTGGTTATGTCGTTCGGATTTGTCTAACATTAAGATTAATGATGAATGATTCTATAATTGATCTTTGAATCAATAAACTCTAATATTATGATGAAGTATAACATATGGTATCAGAGCCTGATTCATAGGATCGATTATTGCTTAAAATAAGGAAGAAATAAAGAAAGAAATTTTTCGGATCTAAGGTAGAAGGCGACCCCGTTCCATCACCGACCGGCCGGTTCTGCCGATCGATCGGTGGTGACTAATGACGACTGGCCAATGTTGCCGACCAATCGACAGTGACACAAGTGGCACATCGCTGGATGCCAATAGATCGGTTAAAGAGCAGACTGTTCTAACAGCCTGGATTTTGAGCGATCGATCGGCCAACGTCGATCTATCGGCCAGAGTCATGACGGCCTGGATGACTTATGGACCTTATGATTTTATGATTTATGGATTTTAAAATTTAGTAATTTATGGAGTTTAAAATTTTTATGGATCTTAAGATTATAATTTATGAACGTCGAAATTATGGAGTTTTTCCTCATATATTTTGGGAAACCAATAATGAGCAAAGCCATTATTTTTTACCTAATATCATTTATGATACGATTTGGTTAGTCACCAAAGTGGCCCAATCAGAATGCCTTTAGATATTAGGTCATACAATTGTGGTATAATAGTTTTCCCAAGTGTTGGATAAAAAAGACTTTATAAATTGCAATCTCTAATCACAGAGATATTAGGTTGGCTCAAAGGTGTACCATTCTGAGTGGTTAACAGATTGGGATAATATGATTGGCGGGTACCTATGGTTGGAATTTTTCTGGATACCCAAAGGTAACGGCGGTATTTGGTCGTTTGTACTTTGTTGGTCAGTCCTATCAGTGACTGTGAATCACCATAATGAAAGGTATTCTATTGGATCACTAAAAGGTGGTCCCGATAATATTGTTTACTGATGTTGATTGTTTGTGTTTCAATTAAGTTTAACTCATAGTATTATGTAAGTAAGCATGAAATTATGAAATTATGTAATTTTTTTTGCAGCATCTCTCCCTATTTGACTGCATGCGTAAGCTTCGGCTATCCCAATGTTGATTAGACTTAATTTCTCTGAATGAAAAAAGTTAATCGAGTTTCACCTCAGTATGCTCGATCTTGATAGAGCATTAATATCTAATAAGCTTGTTACTACTGGCACAAGTACAACTTGTGAGAAAAAATCCTATGAAGCATGGATCAGGTCAAATAGACTGACTCTTATGTTTATACACATGACGGTGGCAAATAATATCAAAACTTCACTGCCAAAAATTGAAAGTGCTAAGGAATACCTCTAAAATGTTGAAAGTAAAATTAAAACAGTGGACAAGTCCTTAGCAGGGACACTTATGGCCAGGCTGACCACTATTAAGTTTGATGGAGCCGTGACATGTATCAGTACGTAACGGAGATTACAAATATTGTTGCTCAGCTGAAGAATATATGAATGAGTATTGATGATATTTTCCTTGTCCAATTGATTCTGAATTCTTTACTTCCTCACTATGGGTCATTTCAGATAAATTACAATACTATGAAAGATAAATGGCAAGTAAATGAACTGTCAAGCATGTTAATTCAAGAAGAGAGCAGACTTAAGCAGATTGGACATCACTCGCTCCATCTAACAAATCAGGGACCCAGTAAGAAAAGAAGAAGGAAGCCCAAGAAATTTAATAAAGCCGGAAATAAACCATTTAAGCCCAGTACATCTTCCGGGACTCAAAATCAAGGGATAGGTAGTGTGAGATGCCACTTCTGCAAGAAATAAGGGCACTTCTAGAAAGTCTGCCATAAAAGGAGAGCATGGTTCTAAAAGAAATGTAACAATTCCATTTCTTTAGCAACATGTTATCACCCAATCACATCACATCATTACATGATTAACTAAGCATGTTATCGTACATTCAACTATCGTGCTCACAAGCATATGACATGAGTACACCTGAATGGATCCCTTGCCGAATGGCTCATAATCCATAAGGGTCCAATGCCTTGTACCCTCCATGTCTAAACATTTAGGTAGATTATATATGCAAGATGTGTATGCAAAAGAAGGTGTAATAAGTCTCATCACCTAGACGGAAGAATTTGTGAAGTGTCATACGGAAGAAATCCTAAGTTCATGCGTGTCTTAGCAAACCGACAAGACTACAGAAACTAAGTGATTGTCAAGACCTATTGAAGGTAAACCTGGAAAAACCACCGAGGCACAACACCCTTTGGAAGCATCCAGAGCTGGATTGAAAGTTCCGATGCTAAAGGGGTCAGGGTTCGAACGAAGGACTTCCGAGGCTTACTCCCGAATATATGGATTCTAAAATTGAGGGTCAGAACGTCGGAAAAAGGAATGGTTTTTAAGCAGGTTTCGAAGGAAAGTTCTAAAATCAAGGTCCGAAATGAGCTGGCTTCAGAAGGTTATGAAGCATGGCTTGGAACTTCCTAGGGTTTGAGTTTGAACTCCCATTGTCTCGGATGTTCCGAGATAAATCTCAGAACTAAGACTTCGTGTGGTAATGATAGAGACAGGGATCTGCAACTAAAAAACAAAGAGGGAAAAAAGAGAAATCGCAGGAAAACCCCATATTTGCAAATCAAACCCTTATAACCATTCTATGGGCCACTTTAAGTTTGTAACACCCACGCACCGAGCTGAGAGTTGGGCATGTGGGAAAAGTCCTACATCACCCAGTCAGCTGGGGTGATGTGGGATTTTAAGAGAGGGGAATCACCAACAATGGATGAGGCCTTTTGGGCCCGCCTAGTGGGTCGGGACCAAAGAAAAAACCTGAGGGTCCATGGGCTCTAAGAGTACAATATCATCCCTGGGTTGGGTCGAGTCGGGTCGTCACAAGTGGTATTAAACCACGGTTCCATTCTCGGCCTGTGTGGGCACTCTACCTATGTGTGACGTTGGGTTTGAACCCTCTATCTATGTGATCTAATAGAGCTGCGGACGACTCTAATCTTAGGGGGGCTGGATTGTAACACCCACCCGCTCACCCACTTGAGAGCTCGACATGTGGGAAAGTCCCACATCGCCCAGCTAGCTGGGGAGATGTGGGATTTTAATAGAGGGGAATCACCAACCAAGGATGAGGCCTTTTTGGGTAGCCTGGTGGGCCAGATGTTGATGTGAAAATTGTGCAAAGTTGTAAATTTATAATATCTCGCAAGCGCATGAACCATTTATAGTACATCGTTATGATTGCAAGGTCGATCCGACAGAAAACAAGCAAAATATATGCACCAAAGTATATATGCTTGGAACCTAATGTTTAAATTATTATGTTTTCTAGAAAATAGAGATTTAAAATAAGTCAAATCATAAAAGTCAATCCTATTTTCAAAAATTTATCATTAAGGGAATAAAATATCTAATTTAAGATTCAAATCCAAAAGTTAGAATATTAATTAAATATGATTAGGATAATGGATTAATGTAGAATTTATGGTTAATTTCACACCTGAGTTCAAGAAAGAAAAATTAAAATTAAATTAAATTAAACATCGAACTAGTTAACACACCTTGAAGGAGTGGTTTGTATACATAAAATAAATTACAAGATTATTAAAATACATGATAAACAAAATAAATAATTTAAATAATACATCATACATATAAAATACCTAACATAACTAAAGACAGGAAATAAATCTTCAAATCAAATAAATGAGTTAATATAAAAATGCATTATTTAAAGGTGGTTATGGAATTATTCTCTCATTGCCCAAGATAAATAAATAAATAGGAGATCTATATCTGAAATTCAACGTAGAATTGAAAATCAATTTACCATTTAATAAAAATTTATAAACTTTAATTTAATTAAAGTTTGGATCTCAGGTTTAACATTCACAACCTAAGTCTTTAATTAAACAAAGAGTATAAATTTAAAATTAAAAGAAAGCATAAAAGAAATTTTGAATAATCAGACTTTTAAGGATTCTAAAATGGACATCTCTTATTTATTTCATGAAAGAATTCAAGTACAGGATATGGAAAAATAATTAAAAAGACATCTAAAAGTCGAATTTACAGTGATAGCTCACTTGTGAAATTCGCATGAAGCTTTGTGTCTTTTGTTCTTCAGGGTGTGTTCTCCAATCTCAGGTCCTCTTGAGCTCCAGGTCTAATTCAATTTTCACCATGGTCGAATGGGGTATTTATAGGCTCAAGGAATGGACGGACTGGTAGAGATTAAATCTAAATTTAAGTTAATGGATGAAATAATGGGATTTAATCTAATGGAATATGGGTGGTTGAGATTTTAAGTTGCAAAACTAGGGTAGCACAGTGCTACACACGAATTTGGGTTACTTGGGCAAGAGGTTGGCTTGGTGGATAAGCAACGGAGGAGAGAAAATAAGGATTTGGATTGGCTATTAGGCATGGTCGAATTTGGCTATGTGGTTTAGGGTTTTGGGTTGTGCAATACATGAATGGTTGAAATTACATGTTAGGATGGATGGATGGATGAGATGATGAGATGATGTGAAAAGATATGGAGGTGGAATTTGAATGGAGTGGAGAGGAGATAGACAAAAATCGTGTATGGTTATTTTGGATTGGGTTGGGAGACAAGATAAGATCTAGGTGAGGTATGAGGTGGAGTGGATTGGAGAGGAATTCTAGGGATTTTCCACTAACTGTATGCGCATGGAGGCTTCTAGATTGTGTGTCCATCGTGTGATGTAATGTGATATGCACATGAATGCTAAAATGTAGGATTTGTGTATTAGATCTAGGGTTTATGAATGGATGGCTATGATTGATTGGCTTAGATCTAATGGCTTTGATGGGTGATGGGTAATCTAAATGGATGAATGGTTAGGTAAAGCATGGATGATCTTAATCCTAAGGTTCATCTATATGATAGATGGTTTAGATTACCTAAAACTAATCATGATGAATGAATGAATTTGATTGAATAGGAGGCTCTAAGGTTTACCTAATTTGATGAATGCAAATGGATGGATTAGATGGAATGCATGAAATGAATGGTTTGGATTGATGAGTGATTAAATGGATGGTGGATATTAATGCGTGATGAAATGAATGGTTAAGATTGAATGAGTATGATGGGTTTTGGATATGGGCTTAGGTGGATTTGGACTTAGGTTTGGTGAGAATTCGAATTTGGACCTGGAGCATTGGATCTTGGATTGAATTTGGACTTTGACTGGAGCGTGGACTTCGATTTGCTGGACTTGAATTCACTTAGGCCTGGTCCACATTGGAGAATGCGCATGGAGTGCTTGGCCTGGCCCAGTGTCTGTTGTTTGGAGCAAAGCTTGGCCCATTTGCAGTGGATCTCTGGCCCATGGATCTTGATTTCAATCTCTTGGCCTTCTCAATTGCAAACTTTCTTTAAAATTAATAATCAAACCACTTAAAAATCTAAATATTAAATTAATCCAGACTCTCATAAACGAATATAGATTAACCAATTTACATTTGGAATCCTAGAAATGGCATGATTTAATTGTAAAATTTTAAATCTTCCATTTGAAGCTTTATTGATGCAATTATCCACTGTTTTATGATGATTTCTTGTTTTACCCTAAATTTTCCTACAAAACTAAAATAAGTCATTAAATGCATCTTATATACATAAAATCAAGGCTAACTGACCTAAATATCATGGGTAAAAATGTAATATTTCAAGTATCAACACCGGGCCCAAAGTAAAACCTTGAGGGTCCATGGGCCCAAAGAGGGCAATATCATCCTTGGGTTGGGTCGGGTAGGGTTGTTACAAACTTAGAAAAACATCTCTAGAACATAATTAAACATTAAAACATGATTAATCTACAAATTTGAGCATCTATTTACCAAATTCAAGGTGAAAAGCAAAGGAAATAGGGAAGAAAAGGAAAATTTACCCAAAATAACTACATTTGGCTGGAAAATGAGAAATCTGATGAAGAAGATATCCATGCAAAATCCTCGGCGAAAACCATGTGAAAATGTGGAAAATGACAAAGAGAGGAAAGAGCGGGGACAACTGAGGCTTTCTCAAAATGGAAGGGAGAGGGTTCTCTTTTTGGTTGGGGAGGGTAAGTTATTATATATTGTAAGCCAGGTTATGGATTTTAAAACAGGTCGGGCTAGAAAACATGACTTTTGATTGCAAAACAGGCCTGAATTATTTTTCCTAAATCCATGAATAAAAACCAAAGCCAAGAATGAAATATCTCCGAAAACCAAACTTAGGGAATAATTTTAATAAATCTTTTTCTATTTTCAATAAATCTAGAAAATACTTAGAAATTCCAACGGAAGACTTCCACAGTGGACAAGTGTCGGTCTCTATTTTTCACATGTGTAGCTATCTGAGGGGGGTGTATGTGCCAAACTTGGGGATCTAACCATATTATCCTAATGTTCAGTGAATTTTTAAATCTTTTTGCATGAAAATCACTAACTTACTCAAAATTACGAAAATGTCACTCGAGCTCCCAAGCTCGAAACAAGGAAACTAGGGCTCGCGAGTGAGCCACAAGCTACCCACTACAACCAAATTCCCGAAAACCGTCTTGAGATCCGTTACTCTCCCTAAAATACCAAAATATTGAGTTGGGTCGTTACATTATGGGCTTTGAATCAAAAGTAGCAGGGTTGATGTACCGACCAATGAGTTGGAACTAAACTCCAAATCTTAGAATGATTCATGTGATGAAATGCCTTCATCCAAAATGTAATGTGATACTGATTGCTTGCATTTGTTTTGTACACTATCATGAAGTATTTTATGCAACTTCATTTGAACTTATTAATGACTATTTCCTGAATGTCCTTAAAATTTTATATAATATATTCTTCTCTACTGGGCTTGGTTTTACTGACCCCCTTATAGTCACAAGATTTCACCCAGAGAATGGGACTGGTGATGCTATTGAGACGTATCATGAAGACATGCCTTCAAGACTTTTATTCATGCCGAATGAAATATTTATTTAGTTGTTGAATTCATTTGATTTCTCATTAAGCATGTTGAACAAAACAATGTTATTTTGATAAATACATTTCATGAGTTGTATTAATGGGTGCCTAAGGACCTGGCTTTTGATGGATTGAAATGATGAATTGTGAATGAGGAATGTATGGGTGATATGGAGATGACAAAGAAGAGAAAAGAAAAATTCCCAAATTTTTCTTTTACAGGGGAGGCATTGCAGGACTTTCGATCGAAATCTCGTGCCCCTTAAAATTGTCTGGATGGACGTTAATTCAAGTCATTAATGATTAGTGACACGCAAGGATTGTAGGAAAAAATCATGTGTTTTCTGCTTAGTGTAATTTATTCACATGCGCTTGGGTCGGGGTGTGACAAGCATCACACATCGAAGTTGGTTTGAGGATCTCCCTAGACAGTTCAATCCTTTGGGTCAGGTTTCTTAGGTTCTGTCAAATTTTCGAGCCGGTTCTTGAAGGATTTCTTATTTCAGAAGGTGGAGGCATAAGTAGGCTTTAAATCTGACCTTACCCTTTATCATGGGGAGAGATAAGAGGAAAACCTACAGGGAAGGCAAGAAACATAGCTACACGAAAGAAAACATCGCTAAGAAGGTGAGATGCTTCCTTTGTGATGAAGATCACTGGGTTAGAAACTATCCACAAAAGAAAGGCATAGATGCAACCCAAGTTGAAGGAAGGGAGGATTCAGGGAGGATTCCTGAGTTGGCACTTTTCACTAAAGTTGTTAAATGCTCTCTCAAATGGAGTAACAAGGTAGAGCCTAAGTCACAATGCAGAGAGCTAATGTTTGTCAACATTGAGTTCAATGGATGATCTACGCAGGCATTGATGGATACGGGTGCATCGCACAATTTTATCTCTGGGGAGGAGGTCAAGATATTGGGTCTCAAACTTGAGAAGGATGATTGTAGGATGAAGGTGGTAAGTTCTGAAGCTCAACCCATCTTCGGGGTACCTAAAGACATTGCGTTGTGCTTGGACACGTGGAAAGCCCGCACTAACTTGTTCGTTGTTCCATTGGACGTCTTCAAGGTAATCCTTGCAACAAATTTCCTTGGAGCAGGAATGTTCATCTTGTACCCTCCATAGGTGTAATGTACATTTGCGACAATGGGTCGCCATGCATGATATTGGTAGAACATCAAGCAAAGAAGCTGGGAGTGGAAGTTGTCTTAGCCCTACAACTAATTAAAAGCTATAAGAAATGTTAGACAACATATCTTTCAACCTTAGTTTAAGAACAAAAGGAAGACTAGAGGAGGGTCTCCAAAGGAGATCACTGGAGTCTTAGAAGAGTTCAAGGATGTAATGACCAATTAGCTTCCTAAGTAGTTGCCTCTAAGGATTGAGGTTGACCATCACATCAAGTTTGTGCCAGGAGCTAAAACTAGAGGAGCTAAGGAAACAACTCAAGGAGATATTGGACGCGGGATACGTCCCATCTAAAGAGCTTTATGGTGCCCCAGTGTTGTCCGAGAGAAAACCTTGTGGGAGCTAGAGGTTGTTCATTGATTATCGAGCATTTGAGCAAGGTGACTATCAAGAACAAGTACTCAGCCCTTGTAGCAAACTTATTCGACCAACTTGGAACAACCAAGTTCTTCGCGAAGCTATACTTGAGGTCGAAGTACTACCAAGTGCATATTGCGGAGGGAGATGAACCTTAGATGTATCACAAGGTATGGATCATTTCAGTTTCTGGTTATGCCTTTCGTTTTGACAAATGTACCAGCTACTTTTTGCACCTTGATGAACAAAATTTTCCACCCATACTTGGATAATTTTTTTTGGTGTACTTGGATGATATTGTGTTCAATAGCAGCACACTAAAGGATCACATTGATCATTTAAGGATGGTGTTTTGAGTTCTAACGGAGAACACCATTTACGTGAAAAATGAAAAATGCATCTTTACGAAACCAGAGGTGTTCTTTCTTAGACACTGGATCAAGGTGGAAAGCTTATGATCGATCAAGAGAAGCTCATTAAGGTGTTGTAGCTATGATCGTTCCTAGGCCATGTGATCTATTATCGACGGTTCACTAAAAGATTCTCGAAGTAGGCGACACCACTCGCAGACTTACTAAATAAAAATTGTGAGTGGTAGTCTACAAAGAAATACCAGAAGGCATTCAAAGACTTGAAGAAACTTGTTATGGAATGGTATTAGCCTTGCTGAATCATACGAAGTCGGTTAAAGTACAAATTGATGCATCAGACATCTCCATTGGAGGGATGCCCATGTAGGAAGGGCATCCGATAGCTTACGAGAGTCGTAAGCTGAACAAAACAGAGTGACACTACAACGTCCATGAGAAGTAAATGACTACGGTGGTCCATTGTCTGAGGACGTGGCGTTACTACCTATTGTGCTTGAGCTTCTTTGTAAAAACAGACAATGTTGCTACTAGCTATTTTCAAAACCAAAAGAAGTTGAGCCAAAACAAGCACGTTGGCTAGAGTTGTTCGTAAGTGCAATATGATCGTGGAATATCAACTTGGTTGCACCAACTAGGTGACAGATGTGCTTAATAGAAAAGTAGAGTTGGTTGCACTAAAGCTCGATGAGGCAGTTGCGATGAGGCAAATGAAGTCGACAATGCCCGACCTTATTCGTGTAGGATTTGAGAAAGATCCCATAGCTAAGAATTTGATGGACTTAACGAAGGAGGGGAAGACTAAGAGATTCTGGATTGACGATGGGCTTCTAATATCTAAATGTCGTCAAATATATATGTCGAAGTGGGACAACTTACAAAGGGAGTTGATGAGAGAGTGTCATGACACTCGATGTACGCGTCACCCGAGCCAACAGAGGACATTGGCCCTATTCGAAACCATTTATTATTGGCCAAGCATGAAAGAATACATGGATGAATATGTGAGGACTTGTCTTGTGTGTCAACAAAACAAGGTTGAGCGGAAAAAGTCTGAGGGATTGTTAGAACTCTTGCTCGTTCCGGAGTGACCTTGGGAGAGTGTTTCCATGGGTTCCATCACTTGTCTCCCAAAGGTTGGTGAGCTTGGGTCAATCATTGTGACAGTGGATAGGTTCTCTAAGTATGTTGATTTCATGCCAGCAGACTGCACAATGGAAGAAATTATCAATTTGTTCATCAAGCACGTGGTAAAGTATTGAGGTATTCCTAAAAACACTGTGAGTGATCGAGATCCCTAATTCACAGGGCGGTCTTGGACGGAGGTGTCCAAGTTTCTTGGGTCAAAGTTCCATTTCTCCACAAGTTTTCATCCACAAACTGATGGCCAAACCGAGCAAGTAGATGTCTTATTGGAGGAATACATAAAGCATTTTGTTAGTGTCAACCAAAAAGATTGGGCGCAACTTCTTGGTGTGGCATAGTTCTGCTTCAACTTGAAACAATGTAAGGAATTAGGAAATAGTCCATTTGAGCTTGCAACATGGCAACAACCTTCGGAACCTCTCTCGGTCTCCCAGGGCTACACAAAGGAGTGGTCAAATTACCTATAGATTCCCTAAGGAATGGCAAGAGCAGACCAACATTGCCAAATCTTATCTCGAGAAAGTTGTGAAGAGAATGAGAAAATGGGCAGATGAGAAGCGGAGGCATGTGGAATTCAATGTAGGGGAAGAGGTTATGGGTGTCTTTCCTCACTAGTTCAAAGTATTTTGGAAGGTCTACAATGGATGTTCCGAAGGTATGAAGGTCCTTTTACCATGAAGAAGAAGATGGACAAGGTGACCTACAGACTTCAACTTCCTGCTTGGTTGAAGATTCACCATGTCTTCCATGTGGAAAGGCTCAAGCCATACCATGAAAACAGGGAAGATCTTGCATGAGGTGTTTCACTAAGATCTCCAGCTATGATGCTTACATCGTTTGACAAGAATGTGATGTGCGTCTTAGCTGAACACATGACAAGTATGCATGGAGTCTCAACGTATTAGTGCATTGGGAGGAACAACCTGAACAGGAAGCTTCGTGGGAACGACCGGATGAGTTATGGAAGTTCAAGGAGCAGATCTGATGCTTCAACGGAGAAGAGACATAATTGAACAAGGACGTCGAATGATTAGGTAGGGTAGGATGCTACACCTAAGGCTTTATAATGACCCAACTCGAAAATTAAAAATCATTATTAGAAAATGGACTTTTGGACACGTGAGAGTAGAACTCATGTGTGTGGAAGTACGTTGAAACCCTTCTCGTGGGACTCAGAGAACTCAATGGAAACATGGAAATTTCTCTGTTGTCATTTTTGAGTGCTCGAGCCAGGCTCGAGGACTTGAGTTCGAGGGTTTGAAGAATTTATCAGAGAGCAGAAAGGAATGATAGATAGTAAAATCCAGAAATTTGGCTCTTGGGTGAGAGTACTCAACCTCGAGGGCTCGAGGAAATTAAGTCTCAAGGGCTCGAAGGGTTTTTGAGTCCGTAAAACGATGCGATCTGGTTGTGTATAATTTACCCAGTCTTTCGTTTTCTCAGCCATTTCTCTCAAAACCACCTTCCAGCTCCGTGAGAAAGCCCCATTTCCAGCAACCAAAGCTCTCCTTCTCCTCCCTAACCTCTTCTTTGGACTTTGCATGCCTCTTGCTTGAGCTTGTGACCTCTTCAAGCCCTTCCTCACGCTGGGATTTCGTGACGAAGGTAATAATCTCCCCCTTCTCCACTTGATTTTCCCTTGCATGGCTGTTTCAATGTGAGAAAGGCCTACATTTGGTACTGAGAGAATGGATTGAGAACTGAAATAACTAAACCCGACATATGGAGGAAAATGGTGGAAATATTATGGTTTGAGCTTGATGGCCATAGAGTAGGGCTTAACTTTGGATATAATTTGGGGGTTTTTGTTTTAATTGTTAAATTGAATATTTATTCGGCCTAATCAGAGATCTTTATTCAGTAGGGTTTATCTATCCAAGTGTTTCGCCTTAGGGCGCGATGGCCTTGCTAGTAAGGAAGTAAGATGGTTCGATGAGGGTGTGTACTGATTACCGGCAACTGAACCGGGTCACCATCAAGAACAAATACCCGTTGCCAAGGATTGACGACCTCTTCGGCCAATTGAGAGGATCTAAGTATTTCTCCAAGAAAGACCTTCGGTCGGGTTACCACCAATGGAAGGTGAGGGAGAGCAATATCCAGAAGACAACATTTCGTACTCGATCTGGGCATTTTGAGCTTATGTATGCTTTATAGTTTCAAAAAAAAAATCTATCACTCACGTGCCAACGGGGCGGGGTGTGACAAGCTTAATCTCATTTAACGGCACAGTTTTGTAGACTATATACATAGAGGTTTTGTGCATGAACCTTGCCGAGTTCTTCAAAATGCTCTAGAGTTTTCCAGAGTCCTTAAAGAAGGAAGGATCTGGAAAGCTTATAGATAATTTTAGGAGTGTAGAGATATTGAAAGCTCTCCCTTTGGTGCTAGAACACAATTAATCCTAAAGGGGGGTGAATAAGTCAATCTAAAAAATCGTTAATCCTTTTAAAAAATACTTGATTGATTAATTAAGTGCAGCGGATATAACAATCAAGTGTGTGTGTGAGAAAATGTGATTAAGCAATCAACACAAGGAATTATCTCTAACACCACAAGCACAAACTCACAAGATATATAGTGGTTCAGTTATCCAACCTACATCCACTGTTAGGACTAGTTCAATCTTAAGCTATCCCCAAATTCACTAAGTGGGGACTTATACCCTCATAATTAGAGTACGAATTCTACCTAACTCAATCGGATGAGAATTTCACCCATCACGTGTAAAATAAGAATTCCACCTATTTGAATTGGCTGGGAATTCCACCCACCACGTGTGCCAGAGACTACTCTTTAGATTTTTTATAATGGTTTCGGAGCCTAGCCTTCTTGATCCACTTTCACAGGATAAAGGTGTTAAAACAAAATTAAAACCAAGAAGTACTTACCTTATAGCTCTTTCTCAAAGATTTGTGTTTCTCAAAGATCCACCCAATGTGTGCCCGTGTTAATCCTGACTCTCCGCCTTATAGCCGTTGTTGAGCAATCACCATTCCAGGGTGACTAGGAAACTAATTATACCAACATTTTTCCTAGTTTGTATCTTTTCTTTTCTCCTATTTTTCTATCTTTCATTACCTCAATCAATAGATTGGTTGTATTTGATTCTCAGGTGTTGGCACAAGAGAGTTGATCGTTCCTTAGAGTGTGTGAATTTTCTCAGTTCAAGGAAGATCATTAAATAATCACACAACTATCATATTTATAGAGGAGTCAACACAGTTTTTCAAATTGTCCAGTACGGACAGGTCGAGGGCACCGATGGGTCGGTGTTCATATTTATTACAGTTCATCCACCCGACCGTTGCACATTAAATGCACTCTCAACGACATAATTAATTCCCGGTCGATAGGTCGGTGTCACCTATGGATCGACAGTCATGGCACCGAGAGTTCGATCCATATGAGGGTCTAGATCTGGGGCAACACCATGTAGACATAATTTCATATCCCGAAACTTGTCCTACTCAGAACGACCTATCGCCCTTTACCAAGGGATCGGTCCTGGTACTCTCGATCGGTCTTTAATTACTGGGACGTCTATTTTTCGAGACTCCACTTGAGTTCTAAGTTCCAAAACTCATAAGTTATCATCGACGAGTAGTTGACCGCGAGTGGTCGTTAAGTTCATCACTGAGGGGTTGGTGCATATAAGACTCTCAATCAGAGGCATACCCACAATGACAGTTCAATGTTCTAGAACTTTGTGAATCTGGCCGACCAGTCTTTGACCATTGGTCAAACCTGTCTCCACCGAGGGGTCGGTGAGAACGACTGATCGAGCTGACAGTGAACTTAATTCATATTTCCAATTATCTTCCAATTCACTATCAACCTTCCTCTATAAGCTTTTTATAATTTTACCATTTGTTCAACTAAGCCTAGGAATGGTCCTCCAAAGGTGTGGGTACCACCTAAAGTCATCTATGGACAAATACATGTTTTGTGTTAGCTATAACGATGAGTTTTAATCAGGTGGAGCATGATCTTCAATCTTGATCACCTTGAGTCTTCAAACTTCTACCAAGTGCTTCTTCCGAGTCATGGAATTGACAAACTTAGGGACTCAGCAAAGCCGAGGTACTAATAATCTCCCCCTTTATCAATTTCATGACAAAACCTAGAAGCTAACTTAATTAAAAGCCCACCATGATTACATCACATTTGAATAAAAAAAAAAAATATTACACAGATTACGTGTACATATTCAAATGGAAAAACAAGATTATGATCTTTGCATATTCTTGTTAAGCTTGCTTCATTTCATGTTTTCCTTTTCAAGCACATAAGCAAGCAATATTAGAAAATCATTAGAGGGGTTAGTCCAAAACATAAATATGTATCAATGGACTAAACTAGATTTGTATTCATGCTCCCCATACACCATGATTTCCTAGAAATCATCACTACCCATAGCATATCCAAGCTATTAGTGTTGAAAAGATTTTCTCTCCCAATCTTCTTTGAGTTTGAAGTCCCAAACTCCAAGCATAGACATTCTCCCATGTCCATTGCTTCTGCCTATTTTACTAATTACTCATCTTAATTGGCTTTGATGTCTAACAGCTTCTACTAACTTCTCTCCCATTTTGTCATACAATTGACAAAGGTTTAATAGGTAGACATCGAATTTCCTTTCATTTTGAAGGAAATAGATTTCAAGCACTCCCCTATGCTTCTTGCATTTAGTGCTTCCATGAGTTCATTTCCAACTCATTTAATCTTTCCATTTATCAATGCATGCTTTTCATGCATTCAGGCATTGATCTCCCCTACAGTACAATGCAAATTGTCATTATATTTATTGTTTTTCTTCTTCTTCCCCATTAAGAGTTGTTTTGTCTTAAAGGTGTTCTCCCAATGGGGTCAAACTAACTTACCTAGCTTCCCTTTTTGGAGTCTTCTCCCCCATTCTCCAAGCTATCTTTTTCTAGTTGTTTTGACTTAACTCCCCCATAAACTTAGCTGCCTCTAAGTTTATTTTTCTCTAAGCTTTCTTTCAAGCTTACATCATCCTTCCTCCCTACACTGTCATGACAAGTGACAGGTGCTAAACAACACATATTTTGTGCTCTCCCAAACTCCAAGGATGTGTGCAACATCACAACCCGATCCCTATCTCCCTAACATGTCAATACAAAACTAACTTATTCAAATATGCATGTTAATCTATTTAACAAAAACCATGTTAACCATAACAAGAGATAGAAGACATTCAAACACAGCAAAACACACATCAAATCATAGCAAACCACAACATTAATGCATAAAAGTAGAGTTTACACCCAAGATGTTTAATGTTTATATAACCAAAAAAAAAAATGAGAGAAGCTATGGTGGTTTAACATCAGAAGTAGATAGGGGAGGAGCAGAGGTAGAAGGTTGAGAGTCTGATGGAGGAGGTTGTGACTGGTTGGAGGTAATGGCAGCAAGAATTTGTTTCAAAAGGAGTTCATGCTCATCAAGTCTGTTTGAAAAATGGCTTGTCTATTGATAACACGAATATGAACAGTATCTTTTTCATATAGATTATTCCGCAAATATTCAGAAAAGCGTGTGAAATGTTTAAGTGGACTTAGTCTACGCACACGTAATGGTGGCAAGTTAAGGGTCGGGTTTTGGAAACTCGGACTTGACTCGTGTCGTGACGGTCCGTCCTCTCTCACTTATTTAAAAAAAAAATACTCTGATTTATGCAAGTGAAAAAGGGCGGGGCGTTACACATGAATACTCTTCTTTTTCAGGCTAACTTGGAGTCGTTCTTCTAAAGCTATCAAACTTGTAAGAGCAGATTCAGCTGCTTCTCCCTCTTGTTCTTCTTCATTTACTTCTTCTGGTTCTTCAAACACATGATCGTCAGAGGAGGAAGGATCATGTTTCCCGGAGATGGACTCAGCTAAACTTCTAAGAAGACTTTTTCGAAGAATGGCCTCGTCGATGGGTCTGGTGAATCTTGTCACTTCCCCTTTTCTTGGTTTGATCTTGAAGTGCTCATCTAATTTAGACATGAGGTAACAAAAAGAAGGGTATCATTTCCTTGTTGATTTCCAGTACATCGAAATGGAATGGCACATTCAAGTAGATATGCAAAGTTTCTTCTTGCGAACAACCCTGTCTAGGAGAATAATCATTGGAGGATTTAAATCAGCCATGTTCCCATGTCTAGGATACAGATTTGACCAGAATAAAAGATGAAGAACTTTGTATGGTGGTAGCAAGTCTGTACTTCTGATCCATATATTTTTCTTCCATCTACTTCTTTTCCATACAGACTTTTGGAAAATTTCCTTTAATCTGGTACTTCTATCTTTGGAGGAATAATGGGTAGAGAAGTATTTGGCACAAAGGGGATCCCAATGATTTCAGAAACAAACTGAGGAGAGACTCGTACTGATTCTCCATTTTTACATAGAATTTTGAATCAATTGGCTTTTGAATCATCTCTGATGGAGCACTACATTCTCATGGCCAATGAAGGACACAGTTTTTCAAATCGTCCAGTACTGACAGGTTGGGGGCACCGATGGGCCCGTGCTCATATTTATTACCGTTCAACCACCCGACCATTACACATTAAATGCACTCCCAATAGCATAATTAATTCCCGGTCGACAGGTCGGTGTCACCGATGGGTCGACAGTTGATGAGTGCAAAATTATTACCTATTTTACTCCTAAATTTATATTTGTTAGTATCTCATTTTATTTAATTTTATGTAATTTGTGTGTTTTGTGTGTTCTAGGTTAGAGCATTGTCTAAATCCAAAACCGGCTTAATTAGACAACATTGATGAGTTTTCTCAGCTTGAATTCATGCTCAAAATAATGGAGGACTCAAAAGCAGCATGTTTTTCAAGGAACCTTGAAACCCATCATAGACATTTAATTTATTCAATATGTATGGGCAATCAATTGGATATAGGAGACTATGTTGTCATATTGGGGTGCAACTCATTCTTAATCCAAAGTCTATTTGGAAAGCTATGTCGGTCATTGCTAGGAAATGCCTGTATTTCTATCTATTGAGATGTCAAATAGGTGTTGATGATTGTGATTAATATGATAATCCTCAAACTCTTCGTGTGGTTGCTGAAGCTGTCTCTAATCTTTGAGGCAATGATAGATTGCAAACAAAGATAAGAGGTGAAAGTGGTTTCAATGCATTGCAAAGGACTTTGGCAGTCCTTATCGTAATGTGTGATTTTAAAGGTATGCCACTTATAAAGCCAAAAAACAGCCTCTAAGAAAAGGGTGTTCCAGATGGGACTATCGAGTACATTTGGAAGATTGGGAAGAACAGTTGCTGGTTAGTGTTTAAAGAAAGAATTAAAAAAAAAACAGCAAATTGAGCAGTTGTTGTTGCTAAAACAAAGATGAACCATCAAGTAGCCAGAGAAGAGGCTGGATCGTTGTCAACTCTGTTACATCCAGCAAAGCACCACCTAAATACAGAGGCAACTAACAATACATAGAATAGCAACAAACATTTCATGGAGATGAGGCACAACCAATAATTCAACGAGCAGAGTGTATACAGCAGATAGAAAAAAATAAAAGAGAAATACTGGCTGATTTTTTTTTAGAGCAGCACTCCAAACATCAACCTCTTGAGAAGCTAGTGTTCCAAGAAGATGAAAGCAGCAAGCAGCGATGGAAGATTACCATACAACAGTGTTTTAAGCCATTATCAAACACTTGTTGTTGCAAGAAAAAAAAAATTAAAAAAAAAATAGAAGAGAGGGAAGACATTATAGGATCAAGAAACAGCCAGCAACATGTCGAGGCAGCAGTTCCATGGAAGGCAAAAGGTGAGTTGGGACAGTAGATTGCAAGAAAAAAAAATGAAACAATTAAAAGATAGCCAGTATTTTAAATAGAAGATCAGAGAGAGGAAGGTCGGCCAAAATAGAATAAGAAGAGATGGGACCCATACGATTATCTCTTAATTAGAAGAAAGGTGCTGCTGTTAAAATTGAAAAGAAAGAAGATGGAGAATAGAAGGAGCGGCTAGAACAAGAGTAGAAAAGAAAGCAAACAGAGAGAAAACAAGGACAATGCGGGTGAATGAAGAGATGAAATAGGAAAGGAAAGAGCTGAACATGGACAGTAGGTTGTACATGAAAAATCGGCTGAAGCTAATGGGCCCACATGTATTACTAATTTCACCTCATCAGAACCTCTATAAATTGAGAACCAATCCGAATTTGGAGAGCTTTTGGAGCTAAGGAGAAAATAGGAGTTTTTTATTTTGTTTAAGGTTAGTGTTTTAATTTTTATTTCATGTCTTGTAATTTTAATTCTTGCAATAAAATTCAGAATTTGAGGTTAAAGGTAATGTTTCTATTTCCATGCATTTAAATTAATTAATTTGAATTCCATATATTTTCTTAATACCATTAGCAAAATTCAAATTATCCCATGATCTCCTTGTTTTTATTTAAACCAAAGTTCCAATGCATTGTAATTATTAATTCCAATTTCTATTAATAATTGAAAGGCAATAAAACCTTTAGAATTATGGTTTTCCAAATTTTGATTTTATTATGATGGTTTGAATCCTTCTACTTCTTGACTCCTCCATTGGTAATTAATTTGCACATATGAAATAGTTAGATCTTTGATTAACATTATTATTTTAGGTCTAACGTTCTTTGGAACGAATGAAATAGTTGGATCGGAGAATTGCATGATTAATCTAGATCTAAGGTTTAGATTAATTAGGGAACTAATTTGATAAAAGACTTGAATAAGTTGAAATTTTACATGAGCTCCGTATTCTAGGCTTTGATGTTATTTTTAAAATATGGAAAATAAAGCCTCCTTGATTTTTTGAGCGAGTTCCATTGTAAATATGTACAGAGTTAGTTTAAGGGTTTTAAATTTTATTTTTGTTTTTAAAATTCAAAAACTCATCAAATTAGAGAACTAGGTTGGTAATTAAGTAATTGCATCTTAATTTTGTTTTCCAAGTTAGATTAAGATTATTTATATTTTTAGATTAAATCCAGCATCTTAATTAAAATTAGTTAAATTATTTGATTCTATTTTTAAGTCTAGAATGTTTCTAAATTAAAACTAAAATTCATAGATTAGATAAATAACTCTATAAATATGATAGTTATTTATGATTTTTCTCCATGTTTTCTACATTTCTTAAATTACGTAATTCAATGGTGAATTTTTCACGGATATATTTTCCTAAGTTCCGATGGGTTCGACCGACCTCGCACTCAATCGCTATACTATCTAATGATTCGTGATCTTGCGAGTTATAAATTTAAAATTTACACAACAACAGCCATGGCACCGAGAAGTCGGTATATACGAGGGTCTCGATTTGGGGCAACACCATGCAAACAGAGTTTCATGTCCCGAAACTTATCCTGTCCAGAATGACCTGTTGCCCTTTACCGAGGGGTCGGTCCTAGTACTCTCGATCGGTCTTGAATTACTGAGATATCTGTTATCTCGAGAGTCCACTTGAGTTCTAAGTTCCAGAACTCATAAGTTATCATCGACGAGTCGTTGACCGCGAGGGGTTGTTAAGTTCATCACCGAGGAGTTGGTGGATACGAGACTCTCGATCGGAGGCATACCCAAAATGACAGTTCAATGTTCCAGAACCTTTGTGAATCTGGCCGAGTAGTCTTTGGCCACGATTGGTCGATCGGGTCTCCACCGAGGGGTCGGTGAGAATGATTGGTTGAGCTAACAGTGAATTTAATTCATATTTCCAAGTTCTCTTCCAATTCACTGTGAAGCTTCCTCTATAGGCTTTTTATGATTTTACCATTTTTTTTAAGTAAGCCTAGAAATGAATTTCTAAAGGTATGGATACCACCTGAAGTCATCTATAGACAAATACATGTTTTGTGATTGCCATAACTATGAGCTTTAATCCAGTGGAACATGATCTTCAATCTTGATCACATTGAGTCTTCAAGCTTCTAGCAAGTGTTTCTTCCCAAGTCATGGAATTGATAAACTTAAGGAGTTGGTAGAGTCGGGACACTAACAAATATGTAGAATATAGAAAGGGATTTTAGAGTTTTTTATAACGGTTGAATATTTGCCAAGTGGCATAATCTTAGCTACTCATTTTCAAGACTTGTAGTATAAATAAGAGTGAGTTCTTCATTTGCAATTACTCTTCAAAAATTATAAGATTTTTTAGAAGTATACAAGTTTTTCATTTTAAACAAGTGTGCTTGTGTCTTGTATTTGTTTTGAGTGATAGTATCAATAAATTGGCTTCAAGTGCAAGTGCAAGTGCAAGTGAAACTAACTCATGGTAAGAATTAAAGTATTGTTCATGTGCTGCTCATATTCAATTCTGAATTCATCCCAACATGCTAAAGGGAAGTAGGAAAAACCAAAAACGATCGCATTCACTTTCTTTTTCTTCAGTGGGAATAAAAAAGAATGCGATCCCAACGCCACAAGATTTCGTGGCTCACATTCCCTGCCTATGCTGACATGGCATCTCCAGCTCGTTAAACAGAAGCGAAAAAACAACACCTGCTCTCTCGTCCCCTCACAGGCCAAGACGAACCCTCGCCTCCTCCCCCGTATTTCTCTCGTACCGGTTTTCGGTCCCCTTATTTTCCGGGTATCGTTTTGTACTTCGGCTTTCCACTCTCAATTTCACTCCCTGAGTCTGTGTTTTAGTCTTAACTTTTCTTTTCCCCGTTACAAATGTCGGAGAGCAGAGACCCTGCGATCAAGCTTTTCGGGAAGACCATCCCGGTGCCAACATCGGATGAGGTCTCTTCTGGAGATGCGGATAGAATCGGGATGAAGGATCTTGATGACGAGAAAACAAAGGAAGGGGGACGAGGAGAAAGAGAAGAAAAGGTATAGAGAGATTTTCCATGGAATTTTAGTTTTGTGTTTTCCTCATTTGTCTTTGTTTTACTTGGTATGGGTGGTTAAGTGAATTGGGTCTCCTTAGGATCTAAAGAATAGTATTTTTTTTTTTCTGTGGATGAGCTCTGTTCTGGCTTTTTAGCTTTCCATGGGTTTTCTTTGCTGGGTTTCTTTAGTTATGGTTTGATTTATTCGAGAGAAACTAGTCTTCAGTTACGTTCACAGTGCTTCAAATTAGATGTTGTTCTTGGACTGTTCCCCATTGGAGAATTTCCATTTTCAAGCTCCCATGAGACTTATTTTTCCCCTGGGTAGGATTGGAAATTCAAGGTTTTCCAGTATCCAGGTGTCTTTAATGGTGAAATTTTCTTGACCAGTGTTTTTGGGGCTCTAGAGAGTAAAAATTAGGTTATTTTCCACTCACTTGCGTTGTCAAGAGCTCTTTGTCGTGGATTTTGAAGTTTCTGTTACTTTTTCTTTGGTGGCTGTCTTGAATGGTAATTTGGTTTGATCGATGAAGTATATTCTTCAGTTGTTTTTGGCTTTCTTTTCGTGGGTGCCTTGTATTATTGCTTCGTTTGATCAAAGATATCTCTCTTCGACCATGTTCTTTTGCGTTTCTATGTATGGGAAGAAGTTTCTACAACTGTACTGAATGGAAAATTTAGGTTTTGCTTAGTTCATGGGTCTCTTCCCCACCCAAACCCCAGGCATCTATAATATTTCAAATTTGCTCGAATAGTACAGCTTTTAGTTTTAGAGAGTGAAGGGTTTTCTTTTTTTCTCTCTCCTTTTTAAAAAACTGTGCAGAGGGGAGTACTTTATGAAGAACAGTCATATTTTTATCTGAAAGTTGTTTAAAAATGTTTATTTTCAAAGGAAGTACTTCCGTTATATCCAAATGGAGCCCATTCGGCTTTTTCAAGTTCATTTTTGGTGGGAAATAGAAGCTTCTGTTTTGCGATTGTGGTCGAGTATTCCTCAGAAATACAAGTTAATTTTTATTCTGGTGACATTTTGCATTTGTTCAAAGTCAAAGTAAATCACTCCCGATGTTTTCATTCAGTAAAATTGTTGTTAAGATTTTTACGTTAAAAACTGTGTTCTAAGACTGTCTGGATGAAGAATCAGTGGATTTACTATTTATTATGAAATAGAACTGATGAGGGAAAAAATAAAATGATAAATTGTTCAGCCATAGAGAGCAAGATTTTTATGGAGTTGAATAGGTAGAATTTCTGATGGGATAAATTGCTTGAAGATGATGATGATGAATAGGTAGAATTCAGCAAATTGTCCCTGATAGATGGGATAGATTACTTTGATGATCATGATGATCTTCACAGTGATGATTTAGTTTGAAATGGGAACTCATGAATTTATTGATGAAGCACTTGCTCGATTTTACGGTGAAGAGCTTTTAGACAGTGCAGTGTGACAACAATTTTTTTAAAATTCACGTACTTTCCTATACCACATCACATTTAAGATCATCTTTGGGCCGTAATGGGTTAGATCTTCTGAGATTTTTCCGCCCTTTATGTTTGAGTGGTAGACATCCCTTTCTTATCCTTGTTCTTTTGGATTTGCTTTCTGTTGAAAGATTGAAACATGTAATTTTGGATTCTTCTGTTGAGTGAAAGTCACAGTAGATGCTTTGCATTTGATTATTTCAATCTTTATGTTGTTTGAAGTCTTTTTGACTTGCTTGGACTTCAAATCTTATTACATTTCACTGTAATAGAACCTTTTTTTTTTCATTCCCAGCTTCAGTTTTTAAGGTTCCACTTCATATTTTTGTGAGCAAGCGTTCTCCCTGTTCAAGATGTTCAAGAATTATGCATGGTGTTGCGACCTTACCTTTTCCTACCTGGGTTCAGCTCTCTTATTTCTATGATAATGATATAAGATGTTTCGCAGTTTTTGTTGAGGCTGCAAGCGAGTTCTACATTAGAAGTGTAAAGAGAGATATAGAGATTTATAAAAGACTTGGGTCGCTCTACCTGATAGGCTAATCTTTTGGGATGGATACCTGGGTCCTAACAAGTGGTATCGGAGCCAAGTCTTAGGCTACCTCATGTGGATTCAGGGGATCCCCCAAGCGGATGGGATGACTGGCCTTGTTCGAGAGGGGGATTGTTGGGGCTACGAACGAGTACTATATTGGAAGTGTAGAGGGAGATCTAGGGATTTATAAAGGACTTGGGTCACTCTACCTAATAGACTAGTCTTTTGGAATGGATACCCAGGTCCTAACAGTTTTTGTATGTACTACAGCTGATCCAATGAACAAAAAATTACTAATCCTCTTGATGGCCACCTTTTCTGAATGCATACTAATTGATGCTAATCTCTATTAAACTATCTAGGACGAAGACCTAGTCATTTTGGTTTCCATTCCCTATTTTTCTAGCATGTAATTGGTTTTCTTTCAAATTCTAAATTTCTTGTTGTATTTTGCTTCCCTGTTATCCATTGTTCCCAATCATTTATGTTTTTCCATTCAGAAATTTTCTTTTGTCCCATAACTGACGTGAATTTCAGGATCTGTTGAATAATAGAACTCAAATTGAAGAGAAAGATCAAGCCACTCAAAATTCTGAAGATCCAACTGAGCCAGCTACTTGCTCTGAGTTGAATGAGACCCCAGAAACACCTTCAGTTGATAAAGAAACCATATCCACAAAAGCCACCGAAGGTGAAGAAGAACAAGGTGATATGAGTGTCATGAAGGAGAAGACTCTAAAGAAGCCCGATAAGATACTGCCTTGTCCTCGTTGTAGCAGCCTAGATACCAAGTTCTGTTATTACAACAACTACAATGCCAACCAACCACGGCATTTCTGCAAAAATTGCCAGAGATATTGGACTGCAGGAGGAACAATGAGGAATGTGCCCGTGGGAGCTGGGCGACGTAAGAACAAAAACACCTCACACTATCGGCAAATGACTGTGTCTGAAGCCCTCCAAACTGCTCGAACCAACATATCTGAATCAATCCGCCACGTCCCACTAAAACCCAATGACACTGTCCTCAATTTTGGTCTGGATACACCCCTCTGTGAATCAATGGCATCAGTGCTGAATCTAGCAGAGAACACAATGAGGAATTGTCAAAGGAACGGTTGCCATAGGAAAGAACAAAGATTCCCCATTCCATGTGTAGGTGGGGAGAATGGCGAGGAGCACTCAAGCGGGTCTTCCATCACATCTTCTAATACTATGGAGGGAAACCGATCAAATTTGCAAGTGCCCACATTGCGTAACTGTCAAAGCTATCCTCAGGTTCCATGTTTCCCTGGAGCTCCTTGGAGCTATCAGTGGAATCCAGCTCAATGGAGCTCACCATTGCCCCCACAACCTTCTGTGCTACAACCACCGCCACCGCCACCTTTCTGTGCTTCAAGCTTTCCAATATCATTTTTTCCTGCAACACCTTACTGGGGTTGTACTGTACCAGGCACTTGGAGCCTCCCTTGGCCATCCCCCCTTTCTTCTCCAAACACTGGTTCCTCAGGCTCTAATTCTAATTCTCCAACCTTAGGCAAGCATTCAAGAGAAGGAAATATAAATTGCCCTGAAAATGAAGACAGAGCTAACCAGGGCAAATCAGAACAATGTCTTTGGATTCCGAAGACGTTGAGGATTGATGACCCTGAGGAGGCTGCAAAGAGCTCTATATGGGCAACGTTGGGGATTAAGAATGACAAGGCCGACGCAATCAAGCGTGGAGGGCTTTTCAAGGCTTTCCAATCCAAGACAGATGAAAAGAATCATACAATTGAAACCTCTCAGGTATTGCATGCTAACCCTGCAGCGCTGTCACGCTCAATTAATTTCAACGAGAGCTCATGAATCATGTTAGATCATTGAGTGAGCTAAAACAAAATTCCAATCCATGAATTCGGTGGTGAGTTTGAACCATTGAGCCTCCAAGGTGCGGTACTGAGCTCTGATATGAAGTTATTTTCTGAATCAACTGGCACCCTGATTATGAAGAAGACTCTTGAGGAATCTCAATTCCCTCGGTTGGAGAACCACCCACGAAGTAGCAGTCTACTTTAAATTAGTTCTCTAATAGTTTGGTGAGTTTATCTACTTGTATATATCTACACAGGATGAAGATATTAGAAAGGAGATCGACCCATCAGATGTGCTAAAATAAATTTGTAGGTCTCTCAATTATTGTACTAAATTCAGGAAATTGAATTCTTGAAAGAACAATCTCTATTTCCATGCAAACTGTATCTTAGGCATTCTAAAGTGGTTAGATGTAAGCTGTTTCCTATGAAACCATGAATTCTACCTTGAGCTGTAGAAATGTATCAGTGCTCTATTTCTTTGAATTAATCTGCTCTAACTCTTTACTTGTTACATGTTTCACTGATATGGGCATGTGCAAACCTCCCAATCTGCATATGTTGGGTGAAAAAAATAGAGAGTGACCCTCTTTTGTCAAAAGACTTTCCACGAAGAAGGGCGGATTTTGACCATTAAGCCAACTCCTCAGGGTGTAGTTAACCTGTAACCAGATCTTAACTAGTAAAAATCTGCCATGATTTTGAAAAAGAGAAAATATCAGGTTGTGTGCAGCAAAGTACTGTTTGATGGTTTCTAAAGAACCGAAGACTTACAACTATTTGTCGAGTTGAGGCCAAGGTGGCAATGCCATTCAGTGGAAATAAAGAGGCATGGACCAAATAACAGACAAAGGTTCTCCGAAGGCCTTTCTGGTGAAGATAGATATGGATTTCTCAAAAGGCCAACCATCTCTCTTTTTCATGGTTGTCTGTCCAGATGAATATGGGAAACAGATGGAAAGGATGATATCGAAAAAGTTTTTTTGTTTTCTTCCTCAAATCATAAAGGAACAAAACATTTAGATCTTTAGAAGATACTCACCCATTGAGGTTTTCTTTCTTTTTCTTTTCTTTATAATGGAATCCCACCCCACCCCCGCCCCCCCCCCCCCCCAACACCCCCATGTGCTGTTTTTAAATTTTTAAATGTATGTATCATCTTTTTCAAAATAAAATATTAAAATGACCAAAATAACATCCAAAGCAAAATTAACCACTATGAGAAGACCAAAACATGACGTGGTGGGTTTGAACGTATGACGAGCTTCAGAGAAGGCATCGAGAATTAGGAAATCATCGCAAACACATGGTAGAAAATAGATGAGTTCACTGAAATCTCTTTGTTATCTTTTTAATGATTAGAAGAAAATTGTGAGGTTTCTATGTGATATGAATTTATTTTACTTCATCTTTGCTTGATTGCACGCATGACAACTGATGACTGATAAAGTTAGTTTTTATCGTCTATTTAAGCCGTCAAGTTAAGATAAATTTTAGACTCGAGATTTTAGGGCAAATCAAGGATTTCAATAGTTGAAACTTTAAGAAATTCAACTCTCAATTCTTTCGATCGCTCTCAAGAAAAAAAAAAGATAACACTAATTTTAATAAGATAATTTTGAGCGAGTCAAAATTCACTGAAGAAATCAAGTGTTCAATCGAAAGGAAAACGAACCTGAAATTGTTATTCTAAATATAATGATTTACGCAATTAATTGAGATCTACAATTAAATGAGAATTAAATAATCAAATGCATGTATAAAACTTAAATCCGGCACTAATTCAATTCGACATTCATTGAACCTTCTAAGAACCAATTTGGTTTCAGAATTGTAATTTAATTAAAAATGGGAAAATGCAAGAGATGAAATTAATTTTACTATGCAAATTAAAACCCGAATACTTAAATTAAATTCAGTTTAAAGAACCAAAATATGACTCACTTTACTGGAGAGACTCAAACAAATCCTAAAGCTTCAAATAATTCAACTCAATTGGACTTGCTACCAATGTTATTAGAACCGGACTGTCTAACGAACCGTCTTCGAGACATTTTGGGTTCAACTGCAGTCAAATCCGATCAATGAATAATATAATATAAATATTACAATATAACATTAATTAAGATATCTTGTATAAATAAATTAATATAAATATTACAAATAACATTCAAACTCTGAGTAGTATACTGAAATGGTGAAATATATGTGATAGAAATAGTAAGAAACCTTTATATTTCAAATATATCTATTTTTTAATATTAATTTTTGATATTTTGAAGGGGAAAATAAAAAAAAGATTAAAAATTTGTGTACCACGGTTAAAGGTTCACGGTTTTACTATCAAAATCTCATAAAACTGCGGTTCTAATCGAATTTATTCAGTTTTGACCAAAAATAGTTTTTTCAACCTGACTGAACCACAGTCTTACCTATTTCGGATGAACCGCGGTTCGGTCCGATTTCGATAACATTGCTTGCTACAATCCTCGGCCTATCCTTCAATTTATAGGCATATTTTCAACTCAATAAAGGAAGTTAAAGAAAAAAAAAACCAACTCAGTCAACTGGACCGATTCCACCTCCCTCGAATGGAAGCTAGGCTTGCTTTTCTCTCTACCTTCCTCATCCTTCTCCGTTTCCTGCTTCTAGTTCTTCCTTCTTTTACTTCTTTCGTTTCTTTTTTCTTCTTTTCTTCTTTCTTCCTTTGCTTTGTTCTTCTCTCTTTCTTTCTTTCTCCGTTCTTGGCCGATCAATTTTATCTCCACCTCGGATCTTGTTAACATTGACGACATGATTCGACAATCGATTTGCTTTTCTCTCTCAAAAGACAAGATTGGGAGCAAAAAGAGGATCGTTCCGTCCTACTCTTTCTTTTTTCTTCTCGGGTTTCCTAGCAGTGCCGATTCTCACTCTTCCATTCTCTGTTTCTGGTCGTCAGCTTCCTTTAGCTGGGTTTGGCAACACCGATTCTCTTTTTAACTTAGTCTAGAAAAATCTACTGGAATTCAAGAATTCCGTCATTTTCTCTTTCCTTTTCGTTCGACTTGGCAGCGCGTGTGTCTCCTTTCCTTCTTTCTTGATTTTTCTTTCCTTTCCTATTGATTCCAGATCGATCTTCTTCACGGAGTTGCCAAAGCTGGCTCTCCTCTGATCCGAACGCCAACGAGTCCTTGTTGTTCTTAGAACGCTCGAGTGGGAATCAGTGGGACCCACGAGAGTGGTGAGTGGCTGCTGACTTGGATTTGAAGTGGGACCCTTGAGGCAACAAATGGGCTTGGTTTATTCAGCTTTTGGGTTCAAAAGCGGTTAAACGGGTACAAATCCAAGTTGATGCAAATGAGTCCATATTCAAGTATAATTGGGTCTAATAAATTATGTTTGGGTCTCCGCTTTCGTCGATCCGTGCATAGATTTAGAGAGCCAATTCACAATCTGATCTAATTTGGTCAGCTTGTCTTCGATCGGCCTCGCATTAGGTTCGTTAGGTTCGATGTCTGCATCAATAGCGAAATTTGATTGGGACAATCAAAAACATGTTACATTTGTTGACCTAAGTTAGGTTGGACCAAACATCGATATTTGTTATAAGAGGTAAAAGAAATTGATTGATATGTATTGTATTGGTTGATATTTGATTTGGTAAAATTTGATACAACTCGATTATCCGAATCGAACCTGAATATTTTAAATGGGGCACGGGCTTAAAATTCTGTAACCTGTAACCGAAATAGACCCAAACTAATTAACTCATTTAATAAACAAGTAAGGAATGAATTGCGAGTTATTGACCCGAACCCAAAATTGACCAAACCCAACTAACTCATTGCTAAATCTACCTTGAACTAGTCTTGACAAAATTTAACCTGACACAATTATCCAAACCAAACTCGAGCAATTTAAATTCGTATGGGTTTAAAATTTTGTGACGTGAACATGAAATACATCCAAATCGACTAATCCGTTTAATAAACAAGTAAGTAATAGGTTGGAGATTGTTGACCCAAACCCGAATAATAACCGACCTAAAAATGACTCAACCCATTTCTAGGTCTAGTCGATACGTATCAATTTTATGTATGCCTATACATATCATATAGTCTATACAGGTCCTGTGTCAGTCGATACAACATATTATCAGCTATCTTCAAATTATTTTATTTTTTGAAAAAATAGTCTTTTTTTTTAATCAATTTTCGAGATGAATCTTCCTGCGTTTAAAGCTGAAAGTTTTGTTAAAATTTTAAAAAAATTCAGCTAAAGTCTTAAGCTAAAATTTCTGTTGAAATTTCATAAATTTTTTAGCTAAAATTTCATAACTTTTCAACTACAATTTTAGGTTGAAATTAAAAAAAAAATTAGCTAAAATTTTGGCTAAACTTTCAACTTCAAATTTCTGCTGAGAGTTCAGAAATTTGCAGCAACAATTTTCTATTAAATTAACAAAAGTCATACCTATTTTTCTAAATAATTCAAAATAATATTAGCAAGAGAATGCATCAAACATTTTTTATTCCTCTTGTTATGAATGACTCTAAAGCAAGAGCAGATAGATTTTATGTACAGTTGGTATGTGACCAAATACATGTGATGCCACAAAGCTCCTCCACTTTCTTCCCTTCTACCCATCCTTTTCTTCGCTTTTACTCCCCCTCTTACATGGATCACAATGTGGCTTCCTTCTCAAAAAGGCATGCCTAAATTCTTATTTGTCCCGATCATAAGAGGAAGAAAATTTCAATTAAAAGAGTGAGAGTTTTTTATCTTTTCATAATATATTTTTTATTTGAAATACATTATGTTTTTTTTTATAACATGGATATTTCTATCCCATATTACAAATGAGCTAAGGTCAAATATCGGCCGATACGTTATATATTGATCATATATAATATTGGCGATATCGGCCAATATAATGGTCAGGATATGCTGATATTATAATATTGGTGCAAAATAAAAAAAATTGATGAAAGTTGGTATTTATTTTTTTACAATTGATTTTTTTTCATTATTCTTTTGCTTAATAAAAAACGATGAAAATTTATGGTCACATTTCGTCTTTTAATGGAAAATAATTGACTTTTTTGTTTTTGTATTAACGTGTGAGAAACTCAGACACAGTCCTATTAAAACCTCTCACGTATGAGCCCACTACCCCTAAGGCACACCAAGGTTAGGCCATGATGGCTCGAACTCGCAACCTCCAGCTTCCTGAGGTGGGAGGTAACCAGTTGAACTACACGAATGTGGGTATGAAAATTGAATAGTGAATTTTCATTTCCTGATGGACTTTTTAAAAAATGATGGAAAATTAATAGTGGCTTCATAAAACCCGATGAAAAAATTAGGTGACTTTTTGTTTTTTTCATCAAAATTTAAAAATGGCCCTTCATTTTTTAATGAAAATTAATGGTGGCTTAATAAAAATCAATGAAAATTTATTATGACTTTTTGTTTTTTATGGAATTTAATGGGTTTTTTTCGTTTTTTTATTGAAATTAATAGAGAATTTTTAAAAAACGCTGAAAAACTAATGGTGGTTTAATCAAAACCAATGAAAGTTTATGGTGACATTTCATTTTTAATGAAAAAAATTGACTTTTCGTCTGTGTATTGGCTGTACATATTGGTTCGTAACCGTAAATATAGTACCTTTGGTAAAATCGGCATAATTTTGTCATAAACACTCTGATCTAGGTGCTTCAGAGAGCTATGCAAGGTGAATGTGGATTGAAGAGGAAATTTTTTCCATACTTTATTTTTGAAATTGATAAAAATAACTCAAAATTTAAATAAAAAAATTGATAAAAATAACTTAAGATAGTCATTCTTTAGGAGAAAATTAGAAGAAAATTACTAGACTTAATTATCCATATTTTTGGATTTTTTCCACATTTTTTATCAAAATATTTTAAAATTCTTGATTTCATAACTTTCAAATCACTTTAAAGATCTAAATGACTGTGAAATAATGATAAAATTACATTGAAATGAAGCTTAGAATTTTTTTAATTTTCTGTAATTTTTTATATTTTTTTGAAAAATAAAATTTGAAGAAGAGATAATGCATATTGGCTCGTATTGACAGATACACATCGGTTAGTCAATACAAGCATAGCGGCCATCGGTGAACCAAAATTTTCACCCAGCTTCGCTGTCCACGGTGAAATATGAAGGCTTTACTTTATTCAAGTCTAAAATAAGATTACAATGCTCTCTTTCTCGAACCTCTATTTATAAATGATTTTTCATAAATTTAAAATTCTCTAAAAACACAAAGATAGATGACAACAGATAAGATTAATAAAAACAGAAATAAAATTTTGCACTTACCCGAGGGATTTGAATTAGCTCCCCCCGATCGTATTTCTCCCGAGCTGAAAGAAAAGATGGGCAATCTGTCAAATATGTGGGGGGGGGGGGGGGGGGGGGGGGGGGGGGGGGGCGAATATCATCTTATCTCTTCGTGTATTTATCTTATGTATCAATCTTGTTATTAATTTACTATTTCTATTTTTTCTCTTTTTTGAGTCAATAAGTATAATTGAAATCCATTCAATTCGTATTTCTACACACGTCTTTTTTTAGGAGGCCTACATCCATTATGTGGCATAGGGAGATTAATAAAAGCAGAAATAAAATTTTGCACTTTAAAATTTTTGAGAATCCACAATTAGAGTAAGATATCCATATGAGTTGAATTAGCATATAAAATAAGAGATCAAAATTTAAAATCAGGGTTCGAAATATCAACAAATACATATTATAGTGGCCTATATATATTGGTTTATATATATATATATATCGGTTGATATTTAATATACATCTCTCATATTGATCGATATTAATAATTTTTTTTTAAAAAAAGAGAGAAATTAAGAGAAAGGCAAAAACCCATCCTAAAACTATCGAATCCACTATGAGAAAGCGAAGTGGACGGCTTTTATTTCCTCCATCAGCGGCGGGGAGGAAACCTACCAATTTGGAATAATTGGCAAGCATTACAGGTGAAAGGAAAGGTGTAGATTCAAAGGCCCATTGCTGTCATGACTTTTCACAGGCATTAAAAGAAAAGGGTAACTTTCAACTGTCAGTGTAAAGCTTGTCACGACAATCCATGCTAGGGTTTAGCTCTCTATTTTCATCATCCAACATCATAAAATCTCCCATTGTCTTACACCTAAGGGCTGTAATTCGGGTTGGACAATTAGATTTCTTAAAACTCAATTCAATTTGAATTGATATATATGAAATCTAACCTGATTCAATTTGAATTCTCAACTCGAATTTCATAATTTGATCTAATCTGAATTCTAAATTGAATAAATCCACATTCTGAACTAATCCACATTCTAAATCCATTTTAGCTTAATTTTAACCGGATTAGATCTGATTGTGTCAGGTTAACTTGTAAAATTTTCAACCCGACTAGATTCGAATTTTATACAGGTTTTATCTTCTCAACCCGACCTGACCCGCTGACTCGAAATTCTCAATCCGACTCGTATAATTTCTCTGGTCGGGTCATGTGGGTCGGGCCAAAACCCGACCCGAGTTGCAGCCCTACTTACACATTTGGTTTTGAATTTTTGATCATTTTCCTCGACCCAACTAGGGAATTTTAAAGGAAAAGGCACAAGCTTAGGGTAGAGCGGTGAAAATGGGGTGACTTTTGTTTGTTTAAGACTCCGTTTAGATGAGAGATAAATTTTACGAAAGATTATTCGGAGTTAGATATTATAAATTCCCTTGCTTAAAAAGGCTTTTTAAAAGTGGGAGGAAAGATATAAAAATTGAAAGTGGGAGGAAAGATATAAAAAGTTGATTTTTTACCTCTACCTCTTAGTTAAGTAATGAGGTTGCAAGTGGCATACTCTAATTTAGGGTTGTAAAACGAACTGTCATGCCTAAAATTATTATTGTTGTAAAAAAATTTAGCTACAATAAGAAGCATAAATTTTTATTTGCTGATTGATCCCATCAATTATATGATGCTCGAGCAATAAAGGATGCAAACTCCATATACTTAAAGAAAATTTCAAAATAGTATGACTTTTATTTCATAGCTACTTTAACAAGCACGTCCTTTGCTTCCGAGTTTAGGCGTGCCTTAAAAGCAGATCACATATTCCATTTTTAAAATGATATGGAGAAAGTGTTGTTCTTCTATTTTTTAATTTTCATACTAGATATTTTACTATGGAAAGTAAGGAAAAAAAAAAACTTAGATGATATTACATGAATGCGACAGATACTGTCAGTGTCCTTGCTTGGCCGAGTTCCTAACTTTGTCAATTCCATGACTCGAAAATAAGCACTTGTTAGAATCTTGAAGACCCAAGGTGATAAAGAGTGAAGATCATACTCCATCGAATTGAAACTCATCGTTATGGCAATCACAAAATAGGTATTATGTCCATAAATGACTTTAGGTGGTAAAATCATAAAAAGCCTAGAGAGAAAGCTTGACAGTGAATTGGAACCCAACTTGAAAATATGTGTTTGGTTTTACTATCAGCTCGACCAGTCGTTTTCAACGACCCCTCACTGGAGACAGGATCGACCCATCGTGGTCAAAGGCTGGTCGGCCAGATTGACATAGGTTCTAGATCAAAGAACTGTCATTCTACATAAGCATCTGATCGAGAGTCTCATATGCACCGACCCCTTGGTGAAAGACTGAAACAACCCATCTTGGTCAATCACTCTTCGATAAAGATTTATGAGTAGAGAAAACAGATATATCGGTAACTCAAGATCGATCGAGAGTACCAGGACCGACCCCTCGGTAAAGGGCAACAGGTTGGTCTAGGTGGGCAACAGGTTGGTCTAGGTAAGACTAGTTTCTGGACATCAAACTTTGTCAGTATGGCGTCGCCCCAAACCGAACCTCTCGTATAGGCCAACTTATAGGTGCAATAACTGTCGATCCATCGGCGACAGCGACATATCAACTGGGAAAGAATTATACCGTTGGGAGTGCAGTAATGAGCAACGGTCAGGTTGTTGAACGGTAACATTTCTAATTACCGGCCCCTCGGTATGCCTGACCTGTCGGTACATTACCGTTTCTGTAACTGGTTGTTGTGTCTATAAATACCAATCTTTATGCAACTAGTGGGTATCCTTTGGCAAATCGGTTGGACCCTCATCATTATTAGTGAGCTTAAACAACTGCCAACAAAAGGATCACTCTCTCTCTTGTACCTACACTTGGAGAATCTAATACAACAATCATATGGGTTGAGTTTGTGAGAGAGAGAAAATGATAATAAACTAGGAAACCTTTGGTAAAATCAGTTTCCTTGTCGCCCTGGATTGTGATTGCTTTACGATGGCTAAAAGACGGAGCGTTGGAACACATTGGGTGGATCTTGAAGAAGCACACATCAAGAGATAGAGATATAAAGGCAAGTGCTTCTTGGTTTTAATTTTGTTTTTAAAACCTTTGTCCTAAAAGTGGATTAAGAAGGTTTGGCTCCGGAACCACTATAAAAAAAACTCTAGAGTGTCGTCTCTCGCATAATGGTGGGTGGAATTTTCAGCCAAATGGATAGGTGGAATTTGTATTCTACAGTGGTAGGTGAAATTCGCAGCCGATTAAGTGAGGTGAAATTCCTATTCTAATTGTGAGGGTGTAAGTCCCCACTTAGTGAATTTAGGGTTAACTCAAGGTTGAGTTAATCCTAACAGTGGATGTAGGTTGGCTAACCGAACCACTTTAAATTGGTCTTATAGTGTTTGATCTTTGTGTATTTGTATTTTAATATTTAAGTATTCTTCTCAACACACATCACTTTGCATGTTGATTATCTTATTTTACATATTATGCATAAACTTCGATAATCAAGCAATAAGTAAATGGTCATAATCTTAATGTGATCGTTTAAAGAAATTGTAAACAATCTATCACACTAAATAAATCTCGTGATTAATGTTCCGCTGCACTTAAATCAATCAAGAAATTTGTAAACACTATGGAATATGGGATTGACCTATTCATCCCCCCTTTAGGGTTAATCGTGTTGCTCTAGCACCAAGGAAGGGACTTTCAGATACCATTTTCAAGTAATCAAGATATTTTCAACTTTGAATAATTATAAATATATAAATAAAAATAACTTTGAAGATTGAAATGAGCATTAATAAATTTGTAATAAAGTAGAAATATACTATTAGAAATAAATTACGTTGGTAATTAACTAGCAAAGCACAATATAATTCATCATCTAACATTTGGTGTTCTTGATGGTTATAACATATCTCGGCCGATATCTCTATCTCCTTTTTTTTTTTTTTTTTACAAATATTGGTTTCTTATTTATTTATTTTTATTTTTTCTGAATAAAAAAAAAGAAAAGAAAAACTCAATTTTTTTAATTTTTTTTTGGAAAACACAAATATCGACTGATATTTAGTCGATATTGGCTAATATCAGTCTCGGCCTGGGCCAACGAACGATATCTAATTTTTTTAAAAAAAATGAAAAATGAGGATATTGGATAATATTTGCTGATATATATCACCGATATATCGGCCATACGACCGATATCCCTATGGTATGGTCAATACCTATTGTATTGGTCGAGATTTATACCACTGGTTATAACATTAACAATTTAAAAATTCCATTGATATCGCAATATTATGGAATTTTTGAGCTATTATCGAAATAATACCGGATTTTGACGATAATATAAAAAAAAAAAGTAAAAACCAATATTAATAGACCACTGTACTGTCTGATTTTTTTAGAAAAATGGAAATATCACCGATATTATTATTATCATCAACACCTCTTCCTTTCTTGACCAGTGTTGTTTCCTTTTCTTTATTTCTAATTTATTGTTTTCCTCTCTAAAAAAGAGAAAGTAAGTGTTCGAATATGTGTTTGACAAAGAAAAAATTTGTCTTCTTTTCCTCTCTAAAATTTTGAATTCCACTCCATTAAAAAACTTTAACATTAGAAACGCAAAGGCCTTATTCAAATCAAATAAATTCTCTAAATAAAAAACTAACAAATAACTCCAAAATTTTCACTGTTCCTAAAGTTATACACTAAACGCCAGCTTCAATGTACACAATTGGGCAATTTTTATCAAAGCCCATGCATTGCAATTTGCAAGTATGTTTATTTAACTTCAATTCTTCAAATATGACACAGGGACATGCTAGTGGGACAATGTTTCAACAGACAATTACATAATCAGGGAAAAGTCCAACCAAGTGAATAATTTATTTTATCTTATATGAAATCAATATTCATAATTTAATTTAATTTTTGATAAATTAAGTGATTATTATGCACATATAACTTAAATTTTCTACTTCTTTAAGTTTTACTAACAAATAAAGATACTTTTAATTTGACATAGTCTGCCTTATGCTGTAAATATGTGAAATAGAGATTTGTGAAGAAAATAATATTGCACGGTGTCTCTCACTAAAGACGAAATCACATCATTTATTTATAATTAAAATTTAATACAGATGGATAAGGGAGGATAGTTGGATTGTTGGGTTGTCTCTTTGTAGTTTTGTTGCTCTTATTTAATACAGATAGATAAGGGAGGATAGTTGGATTGTTGGGTTATTTCTTGTAGTCTTGTTGCTCTTGTTTTTCGTTTTGTCCTTTTCTTTGAGGGCCTACCTCTCTTAGGCCCTTTGTTTTTTTTTTTTTTTTGTTTTCTGTAAGTTTTTTCTTGTAATCTTTTTCTTTTAATGAAATTTTGTTGTCATTGCTAAAAAATGTAGATAAAGATAATGTAAAATCAAATTCAAAATGTAAATATAGAGGGATTCTATTACGCCCCCGCAAGCTAAAGCGTATATGGAAGAACACAAAGTTTGAAAATGACAGGAATGACAGATGAAAAGTGGCACACTGACTAGTAAGAGATGAATTGGCAGCACACTGATTGACTGCAATAATTGCATGAACTAGCAACATACTAACTGGCTGCAGAGATGAATGAAAGTGGTAGCGTACTGACTGGCTACGAAAATTCATTGGATTGGCAGCATACTAACTAGCTGTGATGATGTGGTCCATCTAGGGCATCTGAAATGGTGGGTGTCGGACCACCGAATGAAGTGAAAGCACACTCAAAACGTGCTTCACTGGAACACTGAATGGTGCTAAATTGGAAGAAGAATAGGGGACAAAACCAACATTGGTTGTGGTGATGTCCTCGCTGCAACATGGGTGTTTTGGTTTTTTTTTTTTTTAATATTATAGATTTGCAGAATGCCGGAGAAGAAAGGGGTTGTGCAAGACTGTACGTGGATCTGATGTGCGACACTGGTGGAATCCAATCGCAGAAGGAAAGTGGTGTGCCTGAGTGCACTAAAGAGGATGAAGTGGAAGTTGAAACAAAGGCACAATTTCGAATGAAAAAGAGAGCCGCTCAGACTGAATAAAGAGCAAGAGGCATCTATGGTTGCCGTATTGATAGGTGTAAATAAAACTTGATGAAAGCTAAGGTTTGTTTTTTTGTTTCGATTACAGGGATGGGACAGGAGGGCAGTAAGTGAATCATTCCTCCCTCTGCCGGTAATCTTTCTCCTCCGGCAGAGAGAGAGAAGAAGGCTTCTGTAATGTAGGCTCATCAAAATATCAATTTTAGACTCTGATACTATGTGAAGAAAATAATATTGCTCGGTATCTCTCACTAAAGATGAGATCACATCATTTATTTATAATCAAAATCTACTACAGATAGATAAGGGAAATTCAAAACATTAAGATAATTAGAATTCAAATGTAGATAAAGATAAAATCAAATCAAATTCAAAATGTAAATATGGAGGGATTCTATCAAGATGTATTGAATATGAAATAGGAAAAAGATGGTCAAAAGTTGAAAGACATTAGCCTCAAATGGTTGTCTTAGTTCATAAACTCGCCTCATGAAGCGAGAGTTCTGAGTTTAAATCCTAATTCGTCCAGATCCTAATTCACTCCAAATGGCTATTAACCTAATTTTATCCTATGTATTGTAGTTTTATCCAATGTATGTAGATAAGAAGGTATGCACACCACTTGAGAGTTCACGCTAAATTCAATCCATCACCTGCTTTCCGTACAAAATGGGCGTTAACTAAAATAAAGATCCAAGTGGGTTGATAACTTAAAAAACAAATTAAGAAAGAAGGTTCTTTACCAACATAGAAAGGCATCCCTTTCCCGTACTTAGCCAAACTCCATGTCATTAACTCACTAATCAGAGTAGAAAAGGATTTTCTCTTTGTACGATTATTCATTTTCATCGTTCTTAAGCAAACTTAACCATCGCATTAAGATACTTTAATCCTTTAAATTAGGAGTGCCAGTCAAACACACTCTATCCACTTAGACCTGAAAAACTCTTGGATCAGTTCAAATCGTGTCTATTTATATTTTGGGTAAAGTGGGATGCAGTTTAATTCAGGTTTGAATCAGTATTAATTTCGATTCGGATTATCCACGTATCCAACTCAAATCAATTTGAACATATTTAGATATTAAACTCATTTTAATAAGTGATTTGGGTCTATCCAAATTTATTTATCTAATTAATTAAATAGGTTGATCCATTTGCCCAACTCAAACCGATTTGAATCTATGCAGTTAACTTTAAATAATTACAAACATTGGAAATATAACATTCCTACAACTCCAAAAAATGTATAAAAGTGTGCCAAATGATGGACTTCTACACTTGTTAGTTATTATATTAGGTAAAATGAAAACAAATGTACAAACTAGTCTAAACATGTTAGATCACTATTTTGCAAAATAATGGAAATATACAAAAAGTATGAATCTCATAAAATGTATGTAATGAAAAAAATATAAACACTATGTTTGCTAAAACGTTGAGATGGTTTTTAGATTTTTTATCTAAGTTATGACAATAAAATTATTTTGGCGTGGAACACGTTGCCAATTACTCATTTCATGAGTGTATTAGTAGTATGGGCCCAACCCGTGCTGGCCCAGGCTTGACCCAAAAAATTTAGAGATTGACTCTATTTGGCTAGGGTTAGACTTAAATTAAGTTCAAAAAGTTAGAGCCTAATTTAAATTTGGTGGGCCTGGGCGTTGCATTCTTAGGGAGCAACCCACCCAAAAGCATGAGTTAAATTCTAGATCTATGATATCTCATATAGTTTTAAATAATTTTAATTAACATTAAATAACATGTTATGATTAATTTAAAATCTTAATCTCTATACATTACTATATCCTATCATTTTATTCTAGACTCAATCAAAGTCTTCTATAAATTCATTTTTACTCTGAACACTGTATCTTTCCCCTCACGCCAACAAACTTTTTACTCTAATCTAAGAATTAACTTTATTCTTTTGAGTGGTAAAATTTAAATCTGGTACATTGTTTTTACTTTGGAGCATGCTTATTTCTCTTGTATGTAGGGCTGCAACTTGGGTCGGGCGGGTCGGGTTCCTTAAAACCCAACTCGACCCGAATTGATATATATGGAATCTGACCCGACCCGACTCGAATTTTCAATCCGAACTTCACAACCGGATCCGACCCGAATTCTAACCCGAATCAACCTGAATTCTGATCCGACTCACATTCTAAACCTATTTTAGCCTAATTTTAGCCAGGTCGGGTCGGGTCGGGTTAACTTGTAAAATCCTCAACTCGACCCGACCTGAATTTCATATGGGTTTTTATCTTCACAACCTAACCCGACCTGCTAACTCAAAATTCTCAACCCGACCGGCAAGATTTCTCGGGTCAGGTCATGCAGGTCGGGCCAAAACCCGACCAGAGTTGTAGCCCTACTTGTATGATAAGTTGATTAGAAGTAAAAATAATAACTTAAGAACTTAATTAATATGATGAATGTAATGAAATTAGTAATTATGATAATTATTTGTGATATGGAAAAATAATTTACATTTAGTGTGATGCCTAGACACCTCAAGCCCAATCCTCAGGCCCAGCAGCACTGGGTTCTACTGTAGAGTGAGAGAGAGAGAGTTGGTTGGGTGTGTGGATGTGGGAAATTGTCCCACATCACCCAGGAGCTAGACATTCTGGAGGAATATAAGAGGGAGCACCCCTCAACTTGGCACAACGTGTCCCAAGGGTGGGGGAACAAAGCCTTGAGGGTTGTTGGGTCAGCGAATGAGGCTGGACCCGATGGCCCAAAGAGGACAATATTGTTGTTGCGTACTATAATACCAAGGCAGCACATTTTGGGCCAGAGAGTGAGCCTAGGCCCAATGTAAAGTTTTGTGTGGGTCTTTTTGAGTCCAAAGCGGACAATATTGTGCTGGGCCGGGACAGGTCGTTACAAATGGTATTAGAACACGATTCAACCTTCTGCCTGTGTGGGCTTTGTGATGTGACAGAGGCGAGGGCTACTCTGGGCTTAAGAGGGGTGGATTGTGATACCCAGACCCAAACACCTCATGCCCAGTCTGTAGGCCCAATAGGGCTGGGCACTGTTGGTGAGAGAGAAAGAGAGATAGTTGATTGGGCGTGTGTGTAATGCCCCTACCCTCTAGCACAATATTGCCCGCTTCGGGCCTGTAGATGGGTCCACACAAATTTCTTTATGCTGAGCCAACCAACTGTTGCTCCCAAAAGGCCTTATGCTAGAAGGAAGAACACAAAACATTATATACTAGAGGAACTCCAAGGCTCCAGGCTATATGGGACCTTGAGAAACATGCCCAGCGCCATGCACCTGGCGAATTTTTCTCCTTTGGAAGCTATCTGGCTTAGGCTGGGCTCCCTCTAGGGCGGGGTATTACAATCACTCCTCTTAAGACAAGAGTCATCCCCGGATCTATCCGCCGAACCACATACTGCACACCCACACCCTTAGTCCGAGTGTTGGAACCGTGCTCTGATACCATTTGTAACGTCCCGAACCTCCAGCATAATATTGTTAGCTTTGGGCCAGAGAACGGCCCCTCACAACTTTTTTTTGGCGAGCCAACGAACTGTTGCTCCCAAAAGGCCTTACGTTAGAAGGAGGAACACAACACATTATATACCAAAGAGGTTCCAAGGCTCCAGGCGATATGGAACCTTGAGAAACACGTCCAACTCTATGCACCTGGCGAATTTCTCTCATTTGGACGTTATTGGGCTGGGCCCCCTTTGGGATAGGGTATTGCAATGTGGATGTGGGAAATTGTCCGACACTGTCCAGGAGATAGAAATTTTGGAGGAATATAAGAGAGAGAGCATCCCTCAACCTAGTATAACGCGTCCGAAGGGTGGTGGAACAAAGCCTTATGGGTTGCCGCGTCAGCGAGTGAGGTTGGACCCGAGGGTTCAAAGAAGACAATATTGTCGCTGCATACTCTGATACCAGGACAACACGTTTTGGGCTAGGAAATGAGCTTGGGCCTAATGCAAAACCATATTGATCTTTTTGGATCCAAAGCGGACAATATTGTGCTGGGTCAGGACATGTCGTTACATTTAGACATGTAATCATCATTGGGATAGCATGCAACAATTACATTTTAAGTTCAAATTCGAATTTGAAAGGCCTGCTCTCATTTGAGTAGCAATCCATGAAATCTTATCCAATTAAAAAAGACAATTAAATACAAAATAATAAACAAATTTAAGGAAATGAAAATTTATACTTGTCACTTCCCGACCCGAAATGCGAGCCTAGAACGCGACTAATTTTTTTTTATTTTTTTGAAACAATCCAATTACCAACAGTCCATGGGCCTCTAACAAGTTAACTAAGCCCATAGAAAATGTCACATATGTTAATGTGGACAACACGTGTGATCCAACATACGTGTGATTTAACCAATCACAAAACATTCTAGATTCTACCAACATCCTTTGTCAAAGTCAAGGCCCCGCAAGTTGAGCTTGGATACCATGACCTTGAGCAGCTCTTTCTGCCAACCAAATAGTTAATAAATTGGTGAATCTATGATGGTTGGATAAAACATCAAAAGGACTTTTCAAAATGCCCAAGAACACTTAATTTCGAGGTCGGGAACTCAAGTTAATAACCATTTTAGTAAAGCACAAATTTGCTTTGAATAGTACTCGTGATCCATTGTGGATGATGATTCATCTCCGGAGATCCATCACCAAGTGGAGATCCATCGCCAATATCAGAATTATGTATTTTTAGTTTGCTCTAAGGCCGATCCTTTCTCCAATCTCCCTTGGCGATCCATCACATCCTAATTTAAGATACACATCCTAATTCCTATATTCTCATATCAACACCTTGTCATAGACATTTATGACTTGTGCACAGGAATTTTTATTTCACTATGGGCATGAAATCCAATATTTTGAGTTTTTCAAACCTAATTTCAATGGAATCCAAAAGATTTCTACATTCACGTGCTTTCCCAAATTTAACACTCAAAATTCAAAATACACATCCAAACATAACCAAATATGCATAAACATATCATAATATGTACATACGACTTGTTCACGAGGTTTCTAGACCACTGATCGCCATGGAAATTAATATTTACAAAATAACCAAAACAAACAAAACATTTTCCATGATCTGTTTCCAGAATCTAGGAATTCCGACTTCTAAAGCTTTGCTGAGGGATTGTCTGGTCCCTCCTCCAACACATGTCCTGCATTGTAAGGGATGCGAGCTCCAGCCCAGTGAAGAGAACTCAAATTAGCAAGTCCCTAAATTTTCAGAATATCAAAACTACAATACAGTACTTGATGAAAATAAGTAGAACACCATGGCGTACCTTAACATTAGTTATTCTCCTTCCACACACACACCCATGCATACTCACACATGCATCTTGCTTTCTTCACATACACTATGCCTTCCTTTCATGCATATATATATATATTGGTTGTAATCTTCAGAGTTCTTCTCTTAATAATATCAGTAGTCTTGTTGGTTTGCATCTACATCTGTTTCCGTTCATCATCTTAATTCCCTTTTTATCTTATCTTTGAAAAGTGATTAGTATGCTCTGTCACTGCGGCTACATGCTGATCTCTGACATCTGAAAACTCTTCTCAAAATTGGATAATTGTTTATATGGTTTTTAGTTTGCATCCCCATAGACATAAGAGGAATCCTTTTGTTCGACTAAGTTTGCCTTTGTTGTGGGAATCATAAGTTGTCTTAAGAATTTAAATCCACTTACCATACATTTCAGACCATCATGGCATCCACTTCTGGCATCAACATACCATCAGCACAAAACTCCACTCCATTCAGGACCACCAGTGCATCTAAACAGGACTATCTCTATGAGATTGAGTATGCTCCAGCCCATGGACCAGCAACCACTTTCCCTGTTCTTAATCCCTACAAGGTCTTTGAGGTTAACAGAGACTCCTTCTCTGTCAAGTCCATTAAGAAGTTATTCTCCACCAAAACCCCCATTATTTTCAAAGAGTATGTCCAATCATCAAGCTTTGCACAGAATAAAATCTATTTAGGACCACAGGAGACTTTTGTCCCCCTCGAATTTCCAACCGGCTTACATCAACAATGGCTACAAGAAGGATATACTCACATGCATATCGGAGCTATCAAGATAGCCCTTACCTTTCATGGCTGCCATGGCCAAGAGGTTGAAATTCCATTACTAGAAGTATGCAAGACCTAGAGGGGAGTGAATAGGTCGATTTTCAATTTTAGTTCCCTTTTAAAGATAAATCAGATTTAACAATATGTGCAGCGGAATAAACGTGTGTGCAAGTGATAAACAAATGAATCAAACCATTAATACAAACCACACATGCACAACGATATATAGTGGTTCGGCTCACCTGAACCTACATCCACTGTTGGACTCACCCTCTCTAGGGCTATCCCAAATATACTATGTATGGGTCTCCCACCCAAGTAGTACAACCTAGTTTTTTATAGAGGTTCAACCCAATCGGTCTGATCCTCTACACCTATTTTTTAGAGTGGTTCGAACACACTGTTCTAATCCACTTTACAATGTTTGAAATAAAACAAAGAAGAAATACTTGCCTCGGGCCTTGACCGTTTTCCTTTAAGTTCTTTCTTCTTTACCGAATCTGTGTGCTCATTTCCATTAGTTTAGCTCGATCAAAATGACTATCGGCACAGCAGTATAGGACAAGGGTATGACTGGTTTTATAGTCCTATATAAACACCTTACTCTTCATCAGGATTGGGGTATTGATTACGCAAACATTCACTAAGAAGGATGATGAAGAATGGTGTCTAGAGGGAAGACCGACTGATCACACACTGTAATCTTGTTCCTGGTTTTCCTGTGTGTATTTTCAGTCCTCTAAACAACAAGTTTACTGTTATTTTATAAGACAGATTAAGTTCTACAGTAAGTCATGTCAGCGAGGCCTCGCTGCTTCTGATGAGGCATCGCCAACAGTAATTCTGGAAAGACAGTTTGCAGTTTTACAGTAAGTCACGCCCGCGAGGCCTCGCTGATTCTGATGAGGCCTCGCCAGAGATAATTTCTGGAAAAACAGCACACATGTACTGTGTCACCTATCCAGACAGATCAGCCAGATATCAATCAGATATCAGCCACCTCATCTCCACCGTGCATGACTTGCAAATCATTTATCTTAGCCACTAATCAAGGACTTGATGAGAATATTGCAAGGTGGATTACAAATCATGGAGGACCTTTCCATAATTGTTATGGACAGCTCCCCAAGGATATTCAAATTCAAACTTAAGAAAGGTGGCAACATCTCACCATGGATAAATTTGTTTACCATAATAAGCTTCCAATCAATTTACCATAATTACCCATCTCACCATATGGATAATTTTATTTACCATAATAAGCTTCCAATAAATTTACCATAATTACCTCTCAATTAAACAGTCACAGATTTTAACTTTCTAAAACTGTAAGAGACTGAGTCAGCTCGACACAGGGTCAGCTGCACTCAGCTCAGCATAACTGGCTGCGAGGCCTCAGCAGATTGTATGAGGCCTCGAGGCTGAAAGTCACTTATTATCTTATTTTTCCAATTGACTTCTAAGGTATTTGACTTAGCCTAAGGTCTCTTACGGTTCACTTACCTGTGTGCCAATACCGTATTTGGTGTAGACGCTTTAACTTCATAGTAGATCTTCTTATACATCCAAGACAAGTCCAACTGAGTCACGTAATTGACAATAAGGGTGACTCGGACGAACTGGGGTACTTACTGAGGTGACTGGCAATCTTGATATCCTTGACACCAGGTACCTCGCGTACAATCAAGCTGTTATTGGAACAGCCCAAATCACCATGAATGCTGGAACAGTGTTCTTAACGCTGTATCCCAATTATAACATTCACCTCCGAGATCCTTTCTTATTCAAGTCCCTTGTATCACAAGTCCAATTCTGTGGACTCAATATGCAGCATGGTGCATTGCTGCTACCCTGCACTACCAAATGGCTTACAGACTCCAAAACCATGCCATAAATCTTCCAGTTCCCGGTCTTCACAACTCTCCAGATGCTCTAGTTATGAGAATTGGTCCTCAGGGTGTTCAGTACACCTATGTTCCCAAACAATTGAATGATGACCAACTTAGAGCCATTTTGCCCAAGCAATGGACCACTGCCTATGAACAACATCTCCAACAGACCAAGATGGTTGTAAATAACGCACCTTCCTTTTTTAGAAAAGGAGATGGTACTGTTGTTACACAATTCCAGCAGGAGAAGGAAGAAGTTATTTCTCCTCTTCTTAATCTTCATATGATGCAAGAAATTCCTCACCAGCCATGGAATATCGAGTGTCCTTGCACATATTGTCTTGATGAACTTTGATCTCAAATATGGTGACCAATCTGTTGATTCACCAGTTGGGAATTGAAAAAAGAAAAAGAAAAGCTGGAAAGAAGGATATGAAGAAGATCCTACTGTTGATACTCTTGGAGAACCATCCGATAAGTATGATTATTATGTTTCATACTCGACAAGGCCCAGGCCAACCTTGTGCGGCTATTACCAGAAAGCCTTGACAACCTTGCCTCAAGCACCTCTGCATGTTCTTCCCTCAGCATTACAACATCATCAAATCTTTGCTTTACCTGAGGTCTACAAGTTTCAACCAGTCTTTCCTCCATTGGAAGATTATGAAGATATCCAAACCCACACCAATCATGTCTAGAAAATAAAGACTCCTGTTGACAAGTCTTGGCACATCACCCAAGCTGAAGCTGCCATGAATTGGCAAGCTCAGAACTCTGTTGCACAGAATCAAGCTCTCCACCAGATTCTTGAAGAACAAAAGAAAATCACATCCATGTTAACTCCGACAATGCAGATAGTTGCTGAAATCCAGCAACAAAGCAAGTTGCTCCATCAAGAACTTATTCGTGTTGCAACGAATTCGCAATCTATTCCAAATGCCTCTGCCATTATTGCATAAAAAGAAGTTAAAAATGAAGTCTTGAGGTCCAACTTAAGTCCATCCAGCAACAGCAAGCCTCTACCTCAAACCAATCTACAGGTTTCACAAATTATTTTAGTACCTCCTATATTCCAAATTACCATCCACAGCCTCCTAATCTTCCCACAAGATCCTCTCATTTACAAACCACAGCCTTTTCCTTATCATCTGTTCCCACAAACATCATTACCTTTATCTCAACCACCTCCTGTCACTCCTATACCTAAACCCAGGACCACAAGGCCGTAAAAAACACCACCACCTCAACCACCACAATCTGAACCTGAAGCATCGGCCTCATCTACTCCACCAGCTACCTTCCTCACCATTCAATAACCAAATCCTATTTCTTCCTTCCTTCGTGCCTCTTGCCTTAAAGATCCACCAGAACCTATTATTCAGGACTTTGAAGCTGAATGGATATCTCAACAGACAGATGAGACTGATCTTTACCAGGCATTTGATTCTCTTATGATGCATGCTCATCAAGAGCCTCCAGAGCAACCAGAACCAATTGTCGAAGATCCCCCTAAATATGTTCAGCTAAAACAATTTGCACAACTGCCTACTCGTCTCCCAAATGATATCAAGCATCTTTTCAGCCTTGACCATCTACTCCGTCACAATGGCATGACAAATTCATGGAAATGCTTGCATGGGGAAATGCTGAACTCCAGACTCCAGGACTCCAAGTACTTGATGTCCTGATGCGAATCGCCTCCCGATTCTCAGGAACTATCCATGAGTGGTGGATTTCTCTTGCTGAATACAGAAAACTCCAAGCTCTACAGGCTGCTACTGTAGAAGCCTTTGTAGGAATCCCCTATGTGAAATTCTTGGGAGGCCCTGCCTTGAGAAGGGAAACTGCTCGAGAGGAATTTATCAAAGCAAAACTGTGCTCTTTTGACAGAAAGGACCTTGAACGACACTACAAGAATGATAGAATCCACAAAAACATGGATTTGTCATATCATTAAGAGATTAATATATACAGAGAATACCCTAAGTGAAATATAAGCAAAAGACTAAGTTACCCCTATACAAATAAGATAATCCCAATCTAACACCCACCGTCAAACTCATGATGTTACAGTGATAAGCATCGAGAGTTTGCTAAGAAGAAAAGCAAAGCGTGAAGTGGTATGAGACTTCGTGAAGAAGTCCGCCAGTTGCAATGTAGAAGGGGCAAATGGAAGAGAAACAGTGCCAAGCTGAAGATGATGACGCACAAAGTGACAGTCCAACTCAATGTGCTTGGTGCGCTCATGAAAAACGGAGTTATGTGCTATTTGAATAGCACTCTTATTATCACAATACATAGGTGTGGGTGAAAAGAGAGAGACATTCATATCTGCAAGTAACCATCAAAGCCAAACGATCTCAGCTGTGGTAGAAGCCATAGTCCTATACTCAGCTTCAGCAGATGAACGAGCAACAACATCCTGCTTCTTGCTTTTCCATGAAATGAGAGAGTCACCCAAGAAAACGCAGAAGCCAGTTGTCACGCCTCGACCCGAAGGGTGGGCCCGAAACGCGACTGATTTTTTTTTAAAAAAGAAATTAAACTAACTCAAGCATTCTAACTGAGCCGGATCAACAGTTAAGCTCAAATGTCACACATGATCCCAACATGTGGACTCAAACACATACCATAAGTCTGATATCAAGCTGTCATGCCCCGACCCGAAGGGTGGGCCCGGAACACGACTGATTTTTTTTTCTTCTTCCTTCACTTTCTACAACAGCAGACAGTGAACGGGCGGCACAGCATGAAAAATGAATCCGGAAACAGTGGGTTTGCCGGATTCGGTTTTCATATCTAGCTGGTCCGATGGATTCTTCGGGGAGTCCTTTTTCCATAGGAAGAGGTTTGGAGCTTTGAAGCTCACTGGGCCAACCGATTCTAATACTAAAAGTTCACGGGTACAAGGAACCCACGGTTTTTCCTTAAACTTTGAAATGGTTTTTCTTGCTCAAAACTAAACCAAAATCAGTTTTTCTTGATTCTAAACCACCTAGAATTTGAAAAGGAAAACAGTGGTTACCTTCACTTGAGTTCCTGGGCTGAAAATCTGGACTTTTGAAAATCTTCCTTTCTTAAGCTATGGTGGAAAAACAGAGAGAAAAATAGAGGTTCGGCTAGGCTGGTTTCTTGGCCGAGAGAGAGATTGAGAGAGAAGAGATTTGTTGGGAGGGAGAACAGCTGAGCTGAGGGTCCTTTTATAGAAATCTGGCCGGGAAAGGGGGCCAACTGGCCACCGCATACGGCTGCATGCAGCGGCAGCTGACGTTCCAAACAATAATCGGCAGATTACTGTTTGGTTGCAGATCAGCCCTTCCAAATTTTCAGTTTTTGCAATTTAGTCCCTGATTTGAAGAAAAGCCGATTTTTAAATAAAAGCATGATTTTAAAAACTCAAAATCTTAATCCAACCTTACAGATAAGTAAGGTTTTAAAAACTTTAGCTACCATAAAAATTTTGAGATTTAAAACTCCCTAAAAACCATTTATTTAAATTAAAAATCATAATTTAATACTATTTACTTAATTAAACAAATGTTTAGTAAAACAATTTAGAAACATCATTTTGGGGTGTCAAAGAATAACTAGACCATTCTTAAAATAGTCTACCATAAACTACTTGTTTCAAAATTTATCTCATTTCCAAAATCCTTTAAAATAATTATTACTCCCTTTCGGGGGTTTTGACGGGCGGGTTTAAATACTATTTTCTGAAAATAAAAATTATTTTAAAATCAGAAATACAATTCCTTGATTAAAGACAATCATATTATCCAATAATAATCACATAACAACATAGTTTATAAAAAATAATAATAATAAATGGTAAATTACCAAAATGCCCCTCCAGCTGGACGAGCTGGATCACTGAGCTTTCGAGCTCGGATTGGGCCACACTTGGGCTTTCCTCAAAGTCCTAACCAAAATCTTTGAGATTAACCTGTCAAACAAGATTTATTAGGTTAAACTATACCTAATCTGGGTCAGGGTATTACACCAGTAGTAGATTTGCGATCAGAATGATCACCTGCCTAGCCAGCATCAGAGAATGCACGGAGCTCCAAAGTAGATGACGAAGGAAAGAACAAACTCTGAGATAAAGTGCTGCGAATATATCGCAAAATACGAAGAACGGCTGCCCAATGAATAGAGGTTGGTGAAGAGATAAACTGACTCACAATATGAACAACATAGGCAATATCATGCCTCGTAATGGTGAAATAAACTAAACTTCCTACTGTAGTACGATATAGTGTTCGATCTGACAAAGGCACACCATTGGAGGAAGTGTAATGAACATTGAGCTCTAAAGGCGTAGCAACCGGTCTGGTATCAGTAATGCGAGCTCTTCGAAGAATATCTGCAGCATACTTAGATTGAGAGAGAAGATAACCCTTCGGTGAAAGGCAACTTCTATCCTGAGAAAATATCGCAAGGGCCCCAAGTCTTTTATGTCAAACTGGTTGTGCAACTGTAACTTTAACATGGCAATACCATCAAGATCATCACCTGTCAAGATCGTGTCATCAACATACAAAAGTAGAAGGATACGACCAGCAGAGGTGGATCGAACAAATAAGGCCGAGTCATGAGCACTGTAGTGAAAGCCAAGAGGCTCAATCACTATGGAGAACTTGTCAAACCATGCACGCGGTGCTTGTTTGAGACCATATAAAGCCTTTCGAAGTCTGCATACGTCCCCAGGACGATGACCAACACCTGGAGGAGGAAGCATATAAACTTCTTCAGAGAGATCACCATTCAGAAAGACATTTTTAACATCCATCTGTGACAAAGGTCATTGATGAACTGAAGAAACGGCAAGTAAAGTGCGAACAGAGGTCATTTTCGTAACAGGGGCAAAAGTCTCCTCGTAATCAATACCATATTCCTGACTAAAACCCTCAGCAACTAATCGAGCCTTATATCGTTCCACAGAACCATCAGACCTGGTCTTAATCTTATACACCTATTTGCAACCAATTGCACATTTGTTTGGAGGAAGAGTTACCAACTTCCACGTACCAGTCTTGTGTAATGCAGAAGGTTCCTCATCCATTGCCTGTTGCCATAAAGGATCACAAATAGCCTCCTTATAGGAGGTTGGTTCAGAAAAAGTATGAATGGATGTGAGAAACGAAGAAAATGAAGAGGAATAACAGGAATAAACAAAGTTATCAAAAGAATAACCAAAACGAGTAGGAGGCTTACGGAGTCGTGGAGGGTAACGAGAAGTAGTAAGATCCTCATCAGCAGAGGTCGAAGGAGAGGCAGCCATAGGAGAGGGAGGAGAATTATCTGTAGAAGGCATAACTTCAACAGGAGTAGAAGAAACAGAGTTAGGCAAAGTAGGGACATGATCAGACACAGAAAAATCATCAATATTAGAGAAAGGGTCAATATATAGAAGTTCAGACATACCAAGAGTGCTAGAATGAGAAGGAACAGAATAGAAAGGAATATGTTTAATAAAAGAGACATACAATTTTTGTTTAGAAGGATCATAACAACGATATCCCTTTTGACCCTCACCATAACCAAGAAAGATACACAGCGTAGACCGGGCAGATAATTTTGTGCAGTCATTGTCGGATGAAGGACAAAACATGCACAACCAAAAACTTTTAAGGAAAAATAGTCTGGAATTTTGCCATATAAACGTTCAAATGGAGATTTATCAAAAGTGACAGCAGAAGGGATTCTGTTAATCACATGAGTGGTGGTGAGAACCGCTTCTCCCCAAAAGAGGCTAGGAACACTAGCAGAGAGTAAAAGAGATCGAGCAGTTTCAATGATGTGCCGATGTTTTCTCTCTGTAACCCCATTCTGCTTGAGAGTGTCAGTACAAGAGGACTGATGAAAAGTCCCATCTGAGGCAAGCAAATCAGAGAAAGCACCAGAGGTATATTCTCCACCCAGATCACCTCTAAAGCATTTAATAGTGGCAGAGAACTGTGTGTGAATGAGTGCACGAAACGTTTGAAAGATAATAAGAAATTCAGAGCGACGTTTCAACAAATAAATCCAACAAAAACGAGAATAGTCATTAATAAAAGAGACATAATATCGAGACCCCCTTTTTGTGGGAAGAGGGGCTGGTCCCCACTCATCAGAATGAATTAAATCAAAAGGAGCAAGAGAAATAGATGAACTTTTATTAAAAGGCAATGTAGAAAACTTTGCAAGTTTACATCCACTGTAATAAAAAATATCACTACTATGTAAATTTCCTAAAGCTCCTATAGAAGTTAAATACTTTAAACGAGAATTAGAAACATGACCAAGGCGAGAATGCCACAAATAAAAACTAGATGAACTAGGACTCAAACGAAAAGATGATAAATCAACTAAAGAGGCAGCGACAACAAGAACACGGAGCCAGTCTAAGACAAATAATCCCCCTTCTCTACGGCTGCTCCCAATCAGCCTCGTGGAATGAGGATCCTGCACAGAACACGAAGTAGGAGAAAAATTAACAATATAGCCAGAATCACATAGTTGACTGATAGAAATCAAATTCAGAGGAAGATGAGGTATGCAATAAACATCAGAAAGATGTAAAGAAGAGGACATAAAAGAACCAATCCCTGCCAAGGGCAAAGAAGCACCATTGGCAGTTAAGACAGAAACATGTGATGAAGAAGGAGATAAAGATGTGAATAAAGAAACATCATGAGTCATGTGATGAGTAGCTCTTGAGTCAAAAACCCACGTAGAAAGAGAAATACCTGAAGAGGCTGAATGAGGCAAACTTAGAGAAGACAATGTGTTAGGCTGGTGAGAAGAGAGGAAGTGCTGCAACTGTTCTGCAAGGGTGGATATGGAAGCTGAAGGTGATGCCGCAGGTGCAGGTGTGGAAACAGAATGAGGCAAAGGTGATGCCGTATCCCCATACGAAACAACAGTAGAAGTGCGATGTGGCTTAAGTAGCAGCACTTGTTGTTGCTAATTTCTCAATAACAAAGGACATTGAGCCTTCCAATGACCTTTCTGTTTACAGTATCGACAATCAGTAGATGCAACCCTCCCACCTTGGTGCTGTCGATTCTGCGAAATAGATGGAGACCAGAATGGCACGGTTAAAACAGTTTGACTTGGCAGAGAAAGCAGACGATTGTCGCCATGTGACTTCAAACGAACTTCTTCAGATAGGAGTTCGTGAACCACTGCATCAACAGAGGGAAGGGGATGACGATGAAGAATAGAGCCCCGAAGTGCTTCAAAGTCATCTCGAAGAGCAGTAAAAAATTGAACAAGTCGCCCTTCTTCTCTATAAGTGCAATAATGTGCGAACCTGTCTCTGATACCATGATAGAATCCACAAAAACATGGATTTGTCATATCATTAAGTGATTAATATATACAGAGAATACCCTAAGTGAAACATAAGCAAAAGACTAAGTTACCTCTACACAAATAAGATAATCCCAATCTAACAAAGAACATGTCCACCAGATTTCATGTTTTTGGTGGAACCGATGATGTCAATCTCAAACAGATCTTTCTCTAGTCACTTCCTGACCCTCTTGGAGATGAAGTTACAAGTTGATTTCTCTTAAAGGAGAAAAGATTGACCAGTTTACTCTGGGACAATTATACCAATTCTGCTTACTGTTTTTTTTTTTAGCGGTAAAGAAGAAATTTCATTAAAACGAAAGAAAAGAACAAGGAAAACACAAAGCACAAAAGGCCTACGAGGATTAGGCCCAAGAAAACAAAAATGCCAAAAAAGAACATAACCTAACAACCATAGAAATTGTCTTACTGCTATTGATAAGACTTTGTAATCAGTCTAAGTTTTTATACCAATCAGTCTATGCCGAGTCACCTATTTGTCAATTTCATGACTTAGGTGAAGTATTGCCTTGGAAGGTTGAAACAAAAATACAAGACTCAAGGTGTGATTAAGATTGAATCAAGATTTCTGAAGATAAAAGATCATATGCAGATTCATCATCACTAAGTTTATGGCAATCACAAAAGGTAATTGGCCATAGATGACTTTAGGTGTAACACAAACCCTTAGTGGACATTGCCCAGGCTTAGTGGAACATGTTGGTAATAACATTAACAAACCTAAGTGCACCCGGGACAGTCACAGAACCAAATGGGTTAAACATTTAAAATCTAGTAAACTGTCAGGTCGACGCGTCGAGTCCATTGACCCATTAGTGAGACATGACGAATCTGTCGTGGTATTCAGCACATCGACCAGATCGACAAAGACTCTGGAATGGACACAATGCCTTTCGGGGTTACACTCAGATCGAATGTATCGAGTTCACTGATCCCTCAGTGATACATGATCCACCCATCGAGGTCTTCGATACATCGACTGAAAAATTGGGCTTCTGGTTTGGAACAGACGGAAAAACCAGGTTGTTCTCAGTTCAAGTGTCTCGTGCACATCGACACATCTAGGAGGAAAGATAGACTCATCGGTGCGCACGACACGTCGACCTGTGTTGACTATGATTTTTAGAACTTAGAACTCTGGGGTACTCTTAGAACAGACACATCGATGAAATAGACCCATCGAGAGTACCAGGACCGGCCCGTCGATGGTACCGACATGTTGACCTGGGTTTGACAACTTAATTTTCTGGACTTGAAACTCTGTTTGCTGGTTTTGCCTCAGGTTGATACGATCGACAAACCGACACATCAACCATAAGTCATGTCGACCCATCGAGGTGACCGACCCATCGGTAGTGACCGTTTTATATCCGTTGGAAGCTTAACGGTCAAATTACAATGTCACTATGCCTGTACTGACCCGTCCACCAGGTCGGCCCAATAGCAACCCAGAGTCGCGATTTTTATGGTTGCCTATATATTCTCCAAACTTGATGCGTTTGGTTTGTGATAGCATGAAAATTTTAATATTTGTTAATTGGATTAAAAATAAAAATTAATGATTAATTGAAATTAAGGAGACTTAATTAAGTAATTAAGATGGTACTAAGTGGGATTTAAATTAGAGATTAAAATATAATTTATTGTCAAGTGATGTGATAAGAAAATAATTTATGAAATTTAATGAAAATAAATTGATGATGTGGCATCACGCCACATGGACAATGACATGGCATGCCACATGGAGAGGTGACCCAATGCAACACCTAATAACTTAGGGCAACCAAAAGGAATGAAGAAAATCCACTTTCTTCTTTATTATTTTCACTTACCCGGCACCCTTACCCCTCATTCCACTCATTCGTACATCACACCCTTTCCCCTCTCCTTCACACGGCAGTCACTCTTCCCTCTCCACTCTCCACGTCCATGTACCCTCCTCCTTTCACTTCCTCACTCATTTTTTCACCTCTTTCTCTTCTCCTCAATCAAAAAAATTCAAACAATGAAGAAATCAAGAAGAAGGGAAGGAAAGGAGAAGAAGAAAAGAGGAAGAAAGTTTGGGAAAGCTTCACTTAAAGTAAACTTCCTCACTAGATTTAGTATTTATGTTCAATTTCAGGTTTAGGGTGATTTAGAATCAACCTTAGGCGAATTTGGGTTAAGGGAGTAAAGATTGAAAAATTTGGAGATTTTCGAGTTTACCCCAATTCATGAAATTAGATTTAAATACGTGAATTAGTACACTTAATTATGATAATCTACCACTAAGGATGTGATAAATCACACAGGGGATAAATCTATGGGAATAGGTTGAAAAAACAAAAGCAATAACCCACCTATGTGTGATTTCCGAGTTCAAGGAACTCGATTCGCACGTGCAGAAATCTACAGAATTCTGTAGATAACTGTCTGAAGAAGACAAGCTTCGGAACCTATGAGACAAGTTCCGAAGGCTCGGAACAATCCGAAGGAACAAGTGATGTTCAGAGGACCCTCAGAAGATAGAAAGTCTCGGAATCTGGCTCGGTCGTTCCGAGGCCAAGTTTCGAGGAGACTTGTGAAACTCAGAAAGAAAACACTTAGAAATTTGGTTAAGTCCACAAGAGAACCCAAAGTCTCGGGACCTGACTCGGAAGTGCCGAGCCAAGTTCCGAGCACTGTAATATAAAACTGAAACCTGTAAGTCTCAGAAGTACCAAGAAAGGACTTAAAGTTTTGAAGTCTCAGAACTTGACTCTAAAATGCCGATGTCAAGTTCCGAGCAGACCAGTGAGCCATTATACTTCGGAATGATCCGAAGGAGACCCTGATGTTCTGAAGCTTCGGAACAAGGTTCAAAAGTTTCGAGACTATGATGACCCAAGTTCTGAACCAACAGTAATGAAACTGAATGACCCTTAACTCCACACACTTGGGTTGAGCATGAAGGTAAGGTTAATGAGACACCACTAAATGAGAATTAATAAAATTGATAAATATTAGGTTTGGAAAACAAGGACAAAAACTAATCATGTGATTTATTGTATTTTGATCTATGGAAATAATTAGAGGACCAGAAGGTGACTTACGAGCCACACGTGCCTCGTTGTAGTTCCCTCCTTCGCGGAATCCCAGTGATCAAGTAGGTTTTCCTACATTATTGAAGTACCATTGTGACTATGTATATTCAAGTATTAAATGATGAGTTGCTTTAAATATGCTACATAGGATTGGGCACATAAGATGGGCTCAAAGCTCTTGCGTGAGAGACCCGAAACCTACGTAGGAGAGGATGGATGATAGTACTCCCCCTGTAATTCCGATTAAATATTAAGTATTGGGTGGTAGCTCCCAACTGGTGCCACAGGAAAGCTACGGACATAAATGGCCAGTGATTATAACCATTTGATGAGAAAGATAGATTGACCAATGCATGGGGCATGAAAAGGGCGTGCATTAATTCTCATCGCCATGGCATAGTACATCATACTGTTTTTTGAGTACATTGAAAGTATTATGATTATGATTTGAATGATGAAATGATTATGAATTCGCTTTGAATGATTTATGAGTATGAATTATGAACTGATTTTGAAATGTGGGATGGGGATAATTTTCAAATGAGATATACGATATGAATAATATATATATATATATATATATATATGTTTTATTCTGGTTTTATTATATCACATGTTGGTATCCACTTTGATGGGAATTCCTGTTGGGCATGTGACAAAGCCCACAATTCTTTCCCCTTTTTAGAGTTTAATGCAGGAAACGAAAAAAGGAAATGAAACAGGTCCAAGTAATAACCAAGCGTGAGTAGAAAGGAAGCAAAAAAGAAGAACTTGGGATAATCACACTTTTTTTGGTATTTTGAAATTGAAGAGGACTTAGTTTATTCGCTATTCTGTTTACATTTTGAGAGAATGTAATTTTGTAGGAGTTATGAGTATGGAAATGTAATAACTGATGTATAAACTCCTAGATGAGTTTGTTATACTCTTTATTTGACATTTAACTTATGTGGGATCTTTATGTTTTGTTTTGGATTGAGAATGATTATCTTTCAGATGTATCAAATGTTTATGTATATGCCTAAGCATGTTTATATAAATGTGTTGCAAATGATAAAATGGACTCTGTCCTTGAGCACACATTGGTTGGGCCAATCGAGGGTCGGGTCTCCGGATTCGGACTTGAGTCGCGTCGTGACGTTCGCCTCTCTCCCCACTCAAATATCCTTATCATATTACTATGATCCTAGGGGAAGAGGGAGGGGCGTTACAGTTGGTATCAGATTGAATAAAAAGGCAAAGTAAGGATTGTCCCTAAGTTAAATTCTAATAAATCATAGAAGTTGTGAATAAAAAAACGTTAGTCGCGTCATAACGGTTACGCGAGTATGGAGGTAGAAGTGAAAACTTAGAGTTTGTTTTCCATGGTAGAATGTGAAATGAAGTGTCGAACGGTAACATAGAATATGTTCCCAAGTTAATGTTGAAATGACACAAAGTTTCATCTAGTCAAAGGTGAAAGTACGAAACTCCCTTTTCACTCCTAATAGTACAAGATGGAACTTAAAATGTGTTCTTATAAGTGGGGTACGAGTTTAACCTAAGGACTTCTGTAAACTTTGGATGGACGGAATGCTTGGAGTGGAAGAGACTCATATATATTGGGTAACAGAATGTCTTAAAAAGAGTTAAATGACCTTAAGATAATGAGTAGTAAACGATAAAATGAAGGTTACCCCCAGGTGAAAGTGTTGAAATAAGGAAGTGAAGTGTTCCCTCAATTGATGAGCTGAATAATGTAGAGAAATTTCTTGTCAACTTAGTGTGAACTGAAATAAGAAATGAAAATGATAATTTTTGTTTCATTGACGTAGGAAAATGTCGCGGAAAGGACACTCGTCACAGAATAGTTCTGACATGGAGAACATCGATGGGACAAGTGGCAATGTTTCCCCTGTACCACACGAGGTTCATAATCTGGTACAAGGCATAACAGACGTTGTGATACAGTATGTTCAAATCAGGGTGGATTTGGTCTTCGACGCTAATGCCCACTTTCAGTCCCAACATCCCCCTTATTTCACTGGCTTCGAAGGACCTAAGAAAGCTAAAAAATGGATTTGAAGCATTGTGCAAATCTTTAAGTGACTGAAAATCACGGAGGATCAAGGTAGGATCCTGATGGCCACGTCACAACTAAAGGGCGATGCATATCAATGGTGGAGATTCACTAAAGACAGTCATATGGAGGCAGAAATGACATGGAAAACTTTCAAGAAACTGTTTCTAGCCAATTACTCCCCTAAGGACAAAAGGAGGCAAGGTGATAGTATATATTATCGACCCAACAAGAAACTCCGTGTGAGTTCTTCGACCTCTACATCTATAATACAACAAGCTAGAAGTGTTTTCTCGTGTTGGAATTGTGGACAGACAAATCATATCAAAAGAAATTGTCCACAATTTCATCAGGCCTCATCCAGTAAGCGAAAAGGCTCGGACCATCCTTCGGCTTCAACACATGCAAGTCAGTCCACAGAGAGTCTTCACACATGCTGTCAATGTGGAAAAGTGGGCCACACAAAGGGAAATTGTCCGCAACCACTCCAAGGTCGTACTGTAAAAAACCCTGAAGGAGCCCTCTTGTGCTACGTATGTAAACAGTCGGGCTATCCTAGGAGGAATTGTCCTCAAACTCAGATAGGACGAACACCTATTGCAATGACTTCGAGAATATTGTACCGCTTCGCTCCAACATCGAAAACAACTGGTCATACAAACCCCTGAGGTATAATCCTTCTCTGTAGTTCATATACGATAACGTTAATTCAGTATGGAGCTCTATATTGTCTGATGTTTACGCTTATGGTTTTTCCTCATGAATTTGCTTGTGCAGACCTCTGCCATATAATCCATTTACATCACCCATCAAACTACACTTCTATGAGTTCATTAAAGGAATAACCTTTGGGGATCACCTAAGGGAACAAATTATATGAGTTAGGTTCAAAGCGAGGTACTATAGACATTCAGACAATGAATGATATTGAGTACTGAAGTAGAACACCTTGGACAAAGGAAATTAAATCTCTCTACCACTTAAGACTTGAGATAGAAAGAGGTTATGCGTGAAACAAATCTAGTATTAGTATTAGAATGTAGACGTTGACAGGACAAGTGAGAACAAGTATGATGAATTATAAGTTGCAAATAGTAGACTTGGCATAGTCCTAATCAAGCTAGAAGGGGATACTGGAGTATTGATTGACGACAATTAGGACAATGAGTAAAGATTATTATTGAGTTTGCATACAAGATTCATTCATATGATTGTGGAGCATTTTTCCACTGTATACCTGAGTTAAAGGTTTAAATGGTGCTTGCCTTAAGAGAATGAACCAAGGAATCACCTAAGAGAACGAACAATGTTGAGCACTGAGATGGAATACTATGGAAATAAAAAAAAAATTGAACCTTCTTCAAACTTTTAGACGTGGGAATGGTCTTGTAACGCCCGCCCCTTTTCACCGAAATCAGAGTCTATTTTTTTTTTTAAAAGTGACAAAGGGCGTTGACGTCAAGACGCGAGTTAAGTCCGAGCTTCTAAAGCCCGGCCCTTAACTGGCCAACCCTACGTGTGCGTGGAACGAAGTCCACGGGGAACGGTTCAAACGTAGAAGTAAGCATCGGGGAACATTTAAACTAAGTGCGGAAAATTATAAAAGAGTCTAACCTACAAATTCTTAGATAGCAGGGGAAGTTACATTCATTCAATCACCAAACATCCTCAAAATCATAATGTCCAAAGTAATTTCCAAAACATAGCAAGTAATCTAAATTATTACATTTCCGACAAGTTAAGCTACTTCAAATTACATTATCTAAAATAAACATTAGTAAACTATCTAGCTCGCCTTCCCAAGCTCCTCAAATTGGCTCCCGTCTCGTCCTTCGCTTTCGACATCTCCTGCGTCATCAGTTAGGGTAGAAGTAAGGCGTTAGACAACGCGCCCAGTAGGACTCCGAGTAGGGCTAACACATGGATTAGTGATAACAAGCAATACAGATAATAATATAACGAAGAGCCACAGAATGAATGCCATGCCATGGGTGTCTGTGTTATGAATCCCACCCATCATCCTTACTATCCCGATGCTATATCCCCCTTGACGGCAAAGCCTCGTCAAGGTGTATCCACAAATACAACATCCCCCTTGATGGAAGAACCATCATCAATGTATAATAATAAATACAACATCCCCCTTGATGGAAAACCATCATCAAGGTATCATAATTACAAATGTCCCATTTGATGGCAAAGTCTCATCAAGGTATAATAATACATTTATGAAATATCCCCATGCTTGTTTATCGGGTCGCCCCGACGGAGCATGGACTCCGGTTTCATTTCATCCTTCCCCTATCATATCCCTCCCATGCCATGTAATATATGTAAATCAATAGTAATAAAACCCATCTTAAAACAATTACATGATTACTAAATAAATCAAAGGGAAACCATCACATAATACTTAATCCAAAACCCATCTTAAAACATTCACATGATTTCCAAAATACATTAAAAGAAAACATCACATAATACTTAATCCCAAAATCCATCTTAAAACATTCATGTGCTTACTAAAATAAATCCAGGAAAAAAAAAACCCATACATAACACATAATCCAAGGCTTACAAAAAGGTAGGAATCCTACCGAATACCGACTAGAGTCCTTTTCCATTTCCGTCCGATAATCCCGTCACCGATCACGCACCGCTTGCAATGTCCGGTACCTTATTATACATTACCAAATTAGTCCATATCTTATCCATGATCAAGTCCCTAAATCATGCCTTAGTGGGGTTTGGCCATACACCATGGCCGAACCTCACTATCTAGGTTTTGTGGGTCCCATTTAGTCTATCAAATATTTATATCACATGGGTCTAAAAATCAGCCACCCCAGGCTTTATTAATCACATATAAGGTTAATACTTAGAGCCCCTAGGTCCATGATCATCTTCTATGGGTTTCTTCATTTTGGCCCATATTTACGGTTTTACCACTACTTCTTTCATGGTTGGGTTCTCATCTTATTTCTCCATTCTTAGACCCATAATTGATCCATATTCTTGGATCCATTAATGACTCACCAATCATGAGATACAACCATAAAAATTAGTCACTAACTTAACCTAATTCCCATTAACTAAAGCATATCCATAGACTTTAATCTTAGCCTATCCATTGGCTCACAAAATGGGTCCATTGATGTCTCATTAACCATGCTATAACAACACTAGAAATTAGCCATTTAATTAACCTAATCTCCATTTATTTAAACACATATATAACCCCATACTTAGACCATTAAGTGGCTCATAACAATGGCTCATAGGTTCATTAAAAATCAGTCCTTTCAACTTAACCAAAATCCCCATTTTTCCTTGGGTCTTTGATTACACTTTAGATTCATCATAAGTCCCTCCATTGAGAGAACCTAAACCATACATTTAATTCATCATTCTTTAATTACATTTAAGTCCATTAACTTAGCCACATTCCCATTACAACTATCAACACTAGGTTTACATTGGTCCACCAACATTCCTCATTTATATATATATATATAAATATTTATATATATAATATATATATATATATTTATTTTTTTCATTCTTTTACATCCATCATCATTCCACATCTTCCATCCTTCCAAACCCATTTAAATTCACAGCACAATAACCTAGGGTTCGGCCATACACCATAGTCGAACCCATGGTTCATGCGTCATTCCCATCTATGCCTTTCAAGGCCATAAAACCCCTTTGCATTTTCATGAATTTTCCTTATTTAAAATCCTTTCAAAAATTACTACATTTAATCATTTAAAATCTTAAAACCCTAACTCATCCTCCATGGCTTCCATTCTTATAAACCCTAAGAATTAAATCAATCACCTACCATGCTTAAGTGCATTTTTAATACATAAAATCCTTAATGCACCCTTAAAAAATCCACATACACCCATGCTTAATTAATTTAATTACATAATGTCCTTAATCCATTTATTTTCCTTAACCTAATTTTTCTTTCCATTTTGTCCATTTATTCATCCTTCCATGAAATGGATTTGAGATCCAAGGCCTATAACAATTTGGCTACCATCAAATTTAACAAAAATGGATCCCAAATCTTAAGCTCTAAAAAATTCAATCTCTTGTTATAAAAATACTTACAATCCGTCGTCTCCTCCGACTTTTCCTTCCCCTATCGGATTCCTTGGCCTCTTTTCTCCTTCTTCTTGATCCTTGGTCGGCTAGTATGCTTGATCAAGATGAGAAACCCCCAAGCTTGGGTTCGGCCATGGTAGGGTTTGATTTGAGAGAGAGAAGGGACAAGAGGATAAAGAGATGTCTAGCTTCCTTGGCCTTGAGGTGGAGGGCCCAAACTTAGCCCTTTCTTCTCTTCTTCTCTTCTTCTTTTCTCCTTGGTTTTCTTCTTCTCTTTTCCTTGGATGTAGGGGACGGCCATGAGAGTGTAAGGGAGGGAGAGAGGAAAAGAGTTGATGGAAAAAGATGGAGAAAATAAGATAAAGTTTATCTCCTTTGGTAATGTAACTTACACTCCACCTTAACTCCTCCCACCAACTTAGATATTTATCATGCTTTATGGTGGTGGTTGGGATAACCACCACCCAACGTTTTTTGTGTCTTAGGGTAAGATGATTTGGGTCTTCCCATTTGACCACCCTTTTTGGATAACTTAAACATTTAATTAATTAAATAATTAGGTTAATTTAATTCCCATTTACTTAATTCCATTTATTTAAATTGCCTTCATACATCCACCCATGGTTGACCAATTCAACCATGGTGGCCGGCCCCACCAATCCTTGGTCCACATTCCACCTCATTTGGTGAGGTGGAGGTGGGTCCCAATTGGCCACATCACCTTGGCTTAATTCAAATTAACTTGGGTGATTTAAACCCACTCAATTCATTCCCACTTATTGGATCACCATTGGGCCCATGGCCCAATTACATTTACCTCCAACCCAATTACCTTAGAGCTTACACTATCTTGATCCATTGGATCCCAAGTGGGTATTGGGCCCAATTGACCATCATTGACCCCTTAAATGAATTTAAATCCAATCCATAGTCTATTAGGCCATACTTGGGCCTTTGTCCAAATTTTGGCCCATTTACCATTTATTCCACCAATTTTCCCAATTTTCATTATTAAAATAAATAATATTTACATATTCATTGATTTACAAATTCCGGGCCATTGCAGGTCTTGGTCAAGAAAGGCTAGTCACGTGAATTTGTGAACACGATCGTATGTTTTTCGATGAGAACCATAACATGTACACTTGAAAATGTGTTCTATTTGTAATTTGTATTTTGATGGTAATTTTATTATACAAGGTTCTAAATAAAAGTTGTTAGTCGTATTACAACTTATACAACATGAAATTTAGTGTTGAGAGATGCTTTATATCATAGAAGTTTTCAGCAAAAGGTCTTAGTTACATAGTGACTTATATCCAAGTGAAGCGATGTTTAATTTTGAAAATGTATTTAGTTGGATAGATAATTAACTAAGTGGTTTAAATTGATGGAAATAAGCTCAATTGGGAGACTATGGGAGCCTACCGAGTTAGTACGACCGTCTGACTCTTTAGATGCTTGATGGAATTCCATTAGAGCTTGAAAGATTTGATAGATATAGATTGTAGAAGAGATCTGTTTTGGACTCAACATCACATGGAATATCAAGAGACAAATAAGTGTACTAGAGGTTTACTTATGTTGAATTACTGGAGCTATTGAATGTAATTTTTCCAAGAGATGGAATTTAAGATGAGAAGCAAGGACATGACTAGTTAGGTTGCATCAAATAGCATGATTGGACATTCTAAACCTACCCTCGAATGAGTTGAGTACAGCAGTAATAAAAGATCTCATTCGGTATATTTGAGGTTATGGCACTCCACGTATTAGGCTATGATACATGGGCCAAGTATAATAAACGCGATTAGTCACAACAAGTCGTTTAAGTACGCCGAGTATCTATTGACAATGTTATCTATCAAATCAGTAGTAAATGTGATTGGTAATTTACGAAAATAGAAACAAGAAACTTTATAGAGATTGGAAGTACTCAATGATAGTGAAGGATTGTAACTTGATCCGGATATGGGTCAATAGTGAGAATGATGATTTAGAAGAATTGTTATGAATAGATTGGTAAAGACAACAGGAAAGATGTGATATGTGCAGATTTATAATGAGGACTAGAAGACCAAATATGGTTAGCTTAATAATGAAATATGATTAGATGTAATAAAATCAACCTTGAATGGGTTGGGTACGGTAATAGCATGGACTTTAATGATACAATGATGAATACATAGAAATGTTTTGAAACTCATACGTTAATGTGAGAAATGTTGATGAAATTGAGTGGTGTAGATCACAACTGAGTGTATAAAATGATTGGCACTTGTGAGTGATGTATTTGATTACCCGAATACCGGTTGACAATATAACGGAATTTGAATTCCAAGGGTTGAACTGTAGTGCATGGGCCTTGTGATGGCCGCACTGTATATCCGGGTACGACGGATGGTATGAATGGCATAGGGTAATCAGATTAATGAATTATGAGTTGTGTCTTGTGAAAATAAGACCCCATGTGTGGATGAGTGTGTGATATAAGTATGTATAGAAATCATTTAAAAATATAGATGAACGGACTTGTGTTTAGTGTATTGCGCTGAAGAGGGATACAGTGTCTATACTGGAAGAAAAAGTTTAATGAAGAGGTAAATACTAGACACCATTGATATATAAAATGATTGCCAACAATGGAAGAAATGATGGACATCAATTTATATAACGGTTGTGTCTCCCCATCTGGATTTAGAAACTCATATGAATAATGGGAAGTTTAGTTGGAAAACGGCATGATGGTAAAGAAACTTACTTTGAGAATGAGGATGGGGGATGAGTGTATCCCATTCGAGGTGGATGGTAAAGAGATAGTTTGGAACCTGAACTTCATCCAATTTTCAGGACAAAAATTCCAAAAGGTGTTAGTATTGTGACACCCTAAATTTTTTAACATTTGTTAATTGGATTAAAAATGAAAATTAATGATTAATTGAGATTAAGAAGACTTAATTAAGTAATTAAGATGGATTAAGTGGGATTTAAATTAGAGATTAAAATATAATTTAGTGTCAAGTGGTGTGATAAGAAATTAATTTATGAAATTTAATGAAAATAAATTGATGATGTGGCATCATGCCACATGGATGATGACGTGGCATGCCACATGGAGAGGTGACCCAATGTAACACCTAATAACTTAGGGCAGCCAAAAGGAATGAAGAAAAACCACTTTCCTTTTTATTATTTTCACTTACATGGCACCCTCACCCCTCATTCCACTCATTCACATGACACTGTGATACCCTGAACCGATGTGGGACTCCCACATCGGTAATGAAGGGAGAGAGGATGGGGTTTATTTGAAGACCACCCCTTCTACTCAAGAAAGACGCGTTTTGGGCTGGGCCATGTGGGCTAGGGCCCAAAAGCAAAACTGTGCGGGCTCGCGTGTATGCGAGGTCCAGAGCGGACAATTTCTTGTTGAGTTGGACCCCTAAGCCCTGTATTCGGGTCAGGTCATTACAAATTTGGCATCAAACCCGAGGTTCTACACTCGGACTGTGTGGGCCTTCCTTCCTTCCCTGGAGTTGTTGAGTTAGACAGAGTCGAGCCGAGGACGGCTCAAGGCTTTAGGGGGGTGATTGTGATACCCTGAACCAATGTGGGAGTCCCACATCGGTAATGAAGGGAGAGAGGATGGGGTTTATTTGAAAGCCACCCCTTGTACTCAAGCAAGACGCGTTTTACGCCGGGCCATGTGGGCTAGGGCCAAAGAGCAAAACTATGCGGACTCGCGTGTGTGCAAGGCCCAGAGCAGATAATTTCTTAATGAGTTGGACCCTAAGCCCTGTATTCGGATCGGGTCGTTACAGCACACCCTTTTCCCTCTCCTTCACACGGCAGTCACTCTTCCCTCTCCACTCTCCACCATCGTGTATCCTCCTCCTTCCATTTCTTCACTCGATTTTTCACGTCCTTCTCTTCTCCTCCATTAAAAGAATTTAAACAAGGAAGAAATCAAGAAGAATGGAAGGAAAGGAGAAGAAGAAAAGAGGAAGAAAGTTTGGGAAAGCTTCACCTATGGTAAACTTCCTCACTAGATTTAGTATTTATGTTTAATTTGAGGTTTAGACTGATTTAGAATCAACCTTAGGAGAATTTGGGTAAAGGGAGTAAAGATTGAAAATTTTGGGGATTTTTGGGTTTTCCCCAATTCATGAAATTAGATTTAAATCCGTGAATTAGTACACTTAATTATGATTATTTACCTCTAAGGATGCGATAAATCACATAGGGGATAAATCTATGGAATTAGGTTGTGAGAACAGGACCACTAACCCACCTATGTGTGATTTCCGAGTTCAAGGAACTCGGTTTGCATGTGCAGAAATTTACAGAATTTTGCAGATGGCTGTTTGAAGAAGACAGGCTGCGGAACTAGTCTCTGAACCTCCGAGATAAGTTCTGAAGGCTCGGAACAGTCCGAATAAACAAGTGATATTCCGAGGACCCTCGGAAGATAGGAAGTCTCGGAACCTGGCTCGGTCGTTCCAAGGCCAAGTTCTAAGGAGACTTGTGAAACTCAGAAAGAAAACACTTAGAAATTTGGTTAAAAAGTCCACAAGAGAACCCAAAGCCTCGGGACGTCGCTTGGAAGTGTCGAGGCCAAGTTTGGAGCATTGTAATATAAAATCAAAACATGTAAGTCTCGGAAGTACCGAGAGAGGTGTTCCGAAGTCTCAGAACTTGACTCGAAAATGCCAAGGTCAAGTTTCGAGCAGACAAGTGAGCCAGTATACTTCGGAATGATCCGAAGGAGACCCTAGTGTTCAGAAGTTTCGGAACAAGCTTCAGAAGTTCCGAGAAAATGATGACCCAAGTTCCGAACCAACAATAATGGGACTGTATGACCCTTAACTCCACACTCTTGTGTTGAACAAGAATGTAGGGTTAATGAGACACCACTAAATGTGAAATAATAAAAGTGATAAATATTAGGTTTGGAAAACAAGGACATAAACTAATCGCGTAGTATATGGTATTTTGATCCAGGGAAATAATCAGAGGACCAGAAGGTGACTTAGGAGCCACACGTGCCTCGTCGTAGTTCGCTCATTTGCAGGATCCCAGTGATCAAGTAGGTTTTCCTACGTTATTGAAGTACCATGGTGACTATGTATATTTGAGTATGAAATGATGAGTTGTTTTAAATATGCGTTTTGATGACGATGATTTTATAATATGTGATTTCCAAGTATGATGAATATGAATTATTTTGTATATTATGAAATGGATTTGATATTGTTGGTCAAGTTGGATTGTCCTGAGGGGGGTGAATAGGACAATTGCGGAATTTTAAATTTTTTTCGAACTTTGGTCAATTAAAATTGGATTTTTACTAATTAATCCAATTAATTTTCCAAAATATTGAGATTTATAATAAATAATGAATGTGAAGTGAAATCTCAACAAACACAACTTCACCAAATAAGTGTGGTAGAAATATAAGAAATAAACACAAATGCATAAAGTAAGGTGAGGAGGTGAGAAGAGATGGAAAATCTTGACACAAGGATTTTTACGTGGTTCGGCAACCTTGCCTACATCCACGCCTCAAGTACACCACTTGAGGATTCCACTAACTTTCTCCTTCACGGGTGGAGATAGAACCTTTACAACACTTGATCTTTTTCACTAGTGAATATTTGACCGATGACACACAAGAGAATACCTCTCTTGAGATTTCACAAGGGTTACACCAACCCTTTACAATTTTCTCAATAAATAATGGAAATAATAGTTTTTGAGAAATACCAAGAACACTACCCTCGAGTTGCTTGAAGTAACTTCGGCGTGCTCTTGAATGTCCTTCTCCTTGCTATGCTCCTTGGTGATGAGTAGATGCTCCGTTAAATATCAAATCAAAGATTAGGAGAAGAGGTTTAGGGAAGATAAATGGTTTTCCTATGAGAAGAATCTATCCCTAAAGGTTCTCTCAAATACACACTCAAGAATGAGCCTAAGATACTCAAGATTTGCCTATGAGAGCTTTGAGTGTGTGAGATATTGAGTTCAAGAACTTTGGTAGTCTAACTATAGAGTTTTAGTGCTCTTAAAATGATTGAGAGTCTTGGAAAGTGTTAGAGAGAGTTTTCCTCATCAAGAATCAACCTTTGGAATGCCCTAAAGTCATACATTTAAAGCCCTCTTAAAGATATGGCCGTTGGAAGTCGAAATCAAAATAATAGAGCCATTAAAAACTTCCCATTGTGATTTCAGTCGACTGAACTGAAGATTCAGTCGACTGAAATGCCTAGAAATGACCGTTGAAACATTGGGCATAATTCAGCCGACTGAAATAAAAATTCAGTCGACTGAAACATTTTCAGTTGACTGAAACATAAATTCAGCCGACTGAAACTCGTCTGAGGCTGAAAAGACGAATCTGCAACACATTCAGTCGACTGAAACATGAATTCAGCCGACTGAATCTAGGCAGTTTTGGTACACCTCCACTAAAATGACCACAACTTGGGTTTCCGAACTCAATTTTGAGAGTTCTTGGACTCGTTGGAAAGATCATCGAGAGATATATCTACTCACCAAATTTGGTCCAATTGGAGGTCCATTTGTTATCTCAAATAATCTCCCAAAGTGAGGGTATATGACAAAACTGTTTTGATCTGTTTTGCACCCTTTCATTGAAATGCTCATAACTTGAGCTATACATTTCCAAATTGGGTGTTCTTAGACTTTTTGAAAAGATTTTTTAGTGCTCCATCAAATCATTAAAATTTTATTAATACTTTGGAACATTTGATGAAAGAAAAAACTTGCCCAAAATAAAGCAAAATTCACCTAACCTAAGAAATCCAAATTAGTCTAACCAAATTCTAAGTTATGGATTATAAGGTTTGTCCCAATGGTAATTCTAGGTTTTCTAAGTCATTTCTAAGGTCTAAATACCTATGTTGGTTGACATTCATGAAGTTCTTCCGATTTCGGTACAGTACCTTCCAAATGACGTGTCTTCTGGAACTTCAAACTTGATTTGACTATATAAGTCTTCCAGAGGCACGGTCTTGACACCAGAACAAGGTCACTACAAGTCATACAAATTAACAACTCATGATTCAGTCGGACACAGTCACGGAATTGACAACTCAGTCTGACTCAGGAGAGGCAGGTTTAACTTTTAAGCCAACAGATATCATTGCATGAACATGAACTTTATGCATTTGCATGGGATGAGAAGGCATAAAACTGTAGTAAAGGGACGACGTACTTTACTCGGAAATATTTGTATATACATGGAATGAATAACCATTTATTTGGCAGCGTCCATGAACACAGAATTGGGCACATAAGATGGGCTCAAAGCTCTTAGGTGAGAGACCCGAAACCTGCGTAGGAGAGGATGGATGATAGTACTCCCCCTGTAATTCCGATTAAATACTAAGTATTGGGTGGTAGCTCCCAACTGGTGCCACAGGAAAGCTACGAACATAAATGGCCAGTGATTATAACCATTTGATGAGAAAAATAGATTGACCAATGCATGGGGCATGAAAAGGGCGTGCATCAATTCTCATCGCCATGGCATAGTACATCATACTATTTTCTAAGTATATTGAAAGTATTATGATTATGATTTGAATTATGAAATGATTATGAATTCGCTTTGAATGATTTATGAGTATGAATTATGAACTGATTTTGAAATGTGGGATAGGAATAATTTTCAAATGAGATATATGATATGAATAATATATATATATATATGTTTTATTCTAGTTTTATTATATCACATGTTGGTATCCACTTCGATGGGAATTCCTACTGGGCGTGTGACTAAGGCCACAATTCTTTCCCTTTTTTAGAGTTTAATGGAGAAAACAAAAAAGGGAAATGAAGCAAGTCCAAGTAACAACCAAGCGTGAGTAGAACGGAAGCAAAAAGGGAGAGCTTGGGATAATCACACTCTTTTTGGTATTTTGAAATTGAATAGGACTTAGTTTATTCATTATTTTGTTTACGTTTTGAGAGAATGTAATTTTATAGGAGTTATGAGTATGGAAATGTAATAACTGATGTATAAACTCCTAGATGATATTGTTATACTTTTTATTTACATTTAACTTATGTGAGATCCTTATGCTTTGCTTTGGATTGAGAATGATTATCTTTCAGATATACCAAATGTTTATGTATATGCTTAAGCAGGTTTATATAAGTGTGTTGCAAATGCTAAAATGGACTCTGTCCTTGAGCACACACTGGTTGGGCCAGTCGAGGGTCGGGTCTTCGGACTCGGACTTGACTCACCTCGTGACACTCGCTTCTCTCCTCACTAAAATATCATTATCATATTACTCTGATCCAAGTGGGAGAGGAAGGGGCATTACATGGTTGGACACCTGGAGAGAACTTTGAACAGGAAAATCTTTAAGCATTCCCAGGCATCCCAACTCCTCTTCATGTACTTCACATAGGTGAATCATTTGATAATACAATCTTTCAGAGATTGAGATTGAGAGAGAGGAAGTCAAACCACTCTAGGATAGATATTGGTCACCCAATTTCCTAGAGACCTCTTAAGGATTGTGATTGCACATAGTCGGCGCATCTTCGTCATCGAATGACATCATATTGAGAGATTCTTCAAGAAACACACATCTACATCAAGAAAGCTCAACAAGGCAAGTGCTTCTAGTTTAATTTTATTTTAAATCATCTTGTGAAGTGGATTAAAGCATGGTGCTTGAACCACTATAAAAAATAGAGGGATAAGGACGTAGACCGGGGTAGGTCGAACCTTTCAAAATCTTAGCGATTGGGTGATTCCAAGTCAATTGAGTTAGGTGGAATTCATACGCTATTTGTGAGAGTGTAATTCCCCACATCGTGAATTAGGATAACCCAAGGTTGGGTGAGTCCATCAGTGGATGTAGGAGGTTTACTCCGAACCACTATAAATATGGTGTTATGGGTGTTTGGTCTTTGCTTGTGTGATTGATCTATAATTGGCACACTCTTATTATCACACAACACATCTTGATTAATTTGATTTATGCGTTGCAAATTGTTTAATTAATCAAAGTAATTTTTCAAGGACCACCGAATTTGGAGATCACCCCCCCCAGTCAATCTTATTGTAGCACACCGGGAACTTTAAAAGCTGAACTATAATCAGTTCTAACTGATCTCTTGATGGGGATCTTCATAACATAACCTTTAGGAATATGCAGGTTGTGGGCTTGAAAAGAAAGACCGTTTGTATTATACTTTGATCGATTTTGCCTTTCTCATGTATGCACTGGTTAGCACTAGAGGTCGCCTAACAAATTATTTCAGTTTAAAAATTATCTTAATAGATTTCAATGCATAGTCTAAGAGGGGTAATTGTTGCTACATATTTGAAAACTTTGCTAGGAAAATGTTGTTTCCATGTGAGTTTTCTTGCTTGACACACAAGAATGCAAAGTCATGTTTGTGAATTTGGAGCATGTATATGTTAGACTCTGTGGAGCCTGATCATCAGAGATGTACTGAGGATCTGGTCGTGGGTCGAGCTTGTGTAAACCCTAATTAGGGCAGTATATAATGTTCTTTTTTGAAAGATAGAGTTATGAACGAAATTTGTAACTGAGAGCCACAACCGACTCTCTTTCAATTTCTTGCCTTTGAGTATATTGGATCGGTGTTGAACTTGCGGACGTACCGAAAAAGAACCACGTAAGTTCTTTATATTGTGGTGCTGTTTTTCTTCATTCTCTTTTGTGTCTTTGATATTGTGGTTTATGTATGAAGGAAAAAGTGATTTTCTCCCAACACTATACTATTTCCATCTATGGAAGAGGTCCTGTGTATAAATATGAATATATAAAGTTAATGGAAAAACTTTAAATCAATGAACAACTTAAATTTATTACTTCATATTAACTTTACTTTAAACTATCAGGTGGTTTTACTTTTACAAAGATATAGATGTCGAAACATTTACTGCAATTCAATTAGTTTTTACCGATCACTTTCTTACATACGAAATATATGGCTAATCATCAAAATGAACGTAAGAGTTGAAACTTTTTGTTTCTATGCAACTGGATTTTGTAGAAAATAAAATTAAGATACATTGAGTGGGTCAATTGTTGAGAATATAATGTGTGTGGAATAATCACATAGTCACGATCACAACACATAATCAAATGAATGAATCAAGCAAACCACACTATAAATCTAGACATCGAGATTACGTGGTTCGACAAACACTTGCCTCCATTTACAGAGCATAAATCATCAATATGAGAAAGAAGAGAGAACATCAGTACAACATAGATATCCAAAACCCAAGTTCCAAAACTCTTGTACAGAAACATCGTTGCTTCCATGAATTGTCAAATATTATAATTCCATAATCTATTCAATTGATAACTTATACTCAATTAAATTTCCTTTGTCATGGATGATGAAAGTGAACTCCCGTTATATTACAAGATAAATCAACTTTCAAAGTTGACTCATTGAAATGTTCAGATAAGTCGACACAAATCTCATTCTATTATATCAATTTTGAATTCGAATCATCTAAATGCCGGTGCCCTTAATTACCCTCACGTAAGCACTTTAAGAATGAATCGATAATTATTTCTGCACACTCTCTAAAATTGTCTCTAACTCAAAGGGATTAGAGCGATGGTCAGGAATCTGCATCAGAAAACGAGAGTCTTGAATTCTATTCTCACTCGATTCTAAAGGACAACTCCATGTAGAATTGCTCAGTTTGTGTCGGTAGAGAAACATGCACTGAAGATTAATCAGTTACTCTAAGAGGTCTGCACTCCTTAATCGTAAAAAATATTCTTAATTTAAACTAATTTATCACAAAATGATCAAAATTTAGTTTCCCCTTGAGTGGTTGAATGAGCGTGACTCAACCTAGAGAGAGCATAAAATCCCTACGGACTGACCAGAAGAGTGGGGGTCTCTTTTGCACTTACACCACTAAGAAAAGAGATTCACAAGAACATCCCCACTTTCATTTATTCCTATATTGTGGTGCATCAAACTTATGAAGTGGGTGTGAGGTGGTGTTCACTTGCTCTCCAGCGATTACATTTCTGTCTTCTCCATCCCCATCAATCCAACTCAAGAGGAGAGTTTTGAGTGTTTTGCCCTTAGGAGACCCTCTTCAGCAGTCAAAGGGTTGGTGAATGGTGATTCACTTTTATTTGTAAAAAAAACTGTGAATAATGATAATGGAAGAAAGGTCTATGAGACCGTCACTTAGCCAAAGCTGCATCTTACAAATTATGCTAATGGGGCCTAAATGAATGAGGAAGACTTAACTCAAGATCATTATTGTGCTAATCATTGCCATGGTCTTTTTCCTTAGCAATCTGAAACTTATTATACAAAAAATTAACACTTTAAGATGTAAGTTGTAACCCTTAGGAAGTAGCTATCTATTACACTAAGAGTCTGGTGCAACCTTGAAAAAAAGAAGAAAAATAGTGTTTTTACTGTCAAAATTTATATAAATCATTATCATGCAAGTCATTTATCCCTATTGATATATGGAACTTGAACCCACAACCTTAAAGTTGTGATAATTAACCCTTAAAGTCAATATAGAATATAAATAGAAAATATCATTGCCTTAAAAAGTAATAAAGTATAGGTAGCGATGGAGGCACTACGCTAAAGTAACATAATTTGTTACTATAGTTTATGGTAAAGTACAATATTTTTACCATGTGGCATGTGAAGGGCCATTAGGTCTCATTTATTAAAAACATATTGTGAAATATCTCAGAGTTAAAAATTCAGACAAAAATGATTATCAGCCATTTGGTAGAAATTTATTCAAATTAATAATCATCTCAAAGTTGATTTTAATGGATCTTAAATTTAATGGCTAAAAATTGTCAAATGTAAAGGATTAGTCAGGTGCTCTAAATGGCCTAAACACCTTGATCTAAAAAAAAAATGATAGGACCAACTGATTCACAACATCTTACATAAAATTTATAATTTTTGTTTTTGTACTAAAGCTTGTTTGTGGTGATGGAGAATTTTTTTTTTTTTTTCATATATTATAGAAATCACTCTATTTATCTTTTTACATATTTACATATATCACCATTTAAGTGGTGCGAAATACAATCAGTGTCTCCTTATATAAAAATAATAATAGTGCTTAAATCGCAGTCCTAAAACAAAATGATAGATAAGATCTTTTGAGTTCATGAACAAGAAAGATTTGCGTGTGTCTAAATAATTCTCTTTCTTTTTGCACAACATTATAATTTATAGCATGAAATCCTAAAACAAAAAAATAATAATAATAAAGTAAATTCTTCTAAAGGTGGAAAATTAATTTTGGAAATGTTATTCCTCGTCATCATTACTATTACGGGTGTAAATGGATCCGGATCCGGATCTGGCCTGTGGATTGTCCGGCCCAAATCCAGGAGTCCATTTACGATATGGATTCTAGAGTCCAAGAAGGACTCTCGGATCTGATCCAAATATCCATTAAGATAATGGGCCGGCCGTAGACCGTCGATGGATGGTCCATGGACGGTCCAAAATATTGAATACTTAATTAAACTCTCTACGACTAAAGCACAAAATTGAAGTGGATATCGAACGAAATCGCAGAAGTGGAACCTCTCTCGCTGTTGCTCTCTCTGGATCTATCTCGCCGCTGCTCTCTTTAGTCTCTCTCTCGCCTCTTTCGCTACTCTCTCTCGATCTCTGCTCTCTTCTCTAAGTCTCTCTCTTTTTGGGTCTTTTTCTCTCTCTCGATCTCTCTCTAGTCTCTCTTTCACTACTCTCTCTCGATCTTTGATCTCTTCTCTGTGTCTCTCTCTTTCTGGTCTTTTTCTCTCTCTCGATCTCTCTCTGGTCTCTCTCTCGCCTCTTTCACTAGTCTCTCTCGATCTCTGCTCTCTTCTCTAAGTCTCTCTCTTTCTGGGTCTTTTTCTCTCTATTGATCTCTCTCTTTCTCTCTCTCGCCTCTCTCGTTGCTCTCTCGATCTTTGCTCTCTTCTTCGAGTCTCTCTCTTTCTGGGTCTTTTTCCCTCTTTCGGTCCCTATCTATCAAGTTAGAAAGCTCAAGCTCTGCTCCTTCAACGACAGAGCCCCACCAAAATGCTCAATCCCTTTGGTTCTGCAAGGCCCAGAGAAATTGTCTTAGAAGAAAAAGGCATCGACTGGAGGACTCTTTACTCCAATCTAAGGTCATCTTCTTCTCCCTTTTCATTTTTCTGTTGTATCTATATTAACTGAAAAAAAAAGTTGGGTTGCTGAGTTTGTAGATGTTTCTTTCATGATTCTTCCATTTTGTGTAGATTTTTAGTGATGTTTGAAGTTTCTTCTGCATTTATGTGATTTACCGATCAATGTCAATTCATTTAATAGTTTTTCTTATGTTTAACTTACATGATCTTTTTTGTTATTGCAGTGTCGTGGATGACATTGATACTTCTACTTTTGCGTCTCAACAATAACTCATGTTAAGGTAGTGGGTTTATAAAAAGAATTCACGAAGTCCAAATATGAAATGCATAGTTGTACTCTATTATCTTTCTGTTGTAATCCCACTTTCTATTCATCGCAGTGCTTATCATTTGTAAAATGGGAACATGTTGAAAATCACAAAATAAAAAGTTGTCTTCTTTATCATTTTATGCCTTTCTTTTGCAACTGACCATTTTTTTTTATCTTTTGCAGTTTGAGGTTTAGTATTTGTTTTTAAAAAAAATAATAATAATGGATTGGCTAATTTAAGAAATGGATTTGCATTTGAGTTTCATTACACATGCCTGCTGTGGTAGATATACTTAGAAAATGATTGAGTACTTTAGGCTGCTTACTACTCCTTTGTGCTTATGAGATCTGTGAAATCCCTTCCCTGATTTTTACATGTTCTAATCTTAGTAGAGTTACTGGAAGATCGTGTTACTTGTTAGAAGATGGCACTTACTTTAATGGATTATTGATTGATATGGAAGAACTTAAAGGAAATCCTATGTCACCACATCAAAACAATTATGTTGCTGACTTCCCAAAATTTCAAACCATAGATGTTACTGAATTGAAAACATTGTCTCGATGACAGTTTTCACTTCAATAAGAAAATGTTCCAGTGGTATGTTGTAATTCTCTTTTTCTAAATTTATTTATTTTTATTGCATTTTACATCTTTCTCTTTAAACTCTTTCTACTCCTTCCTTACTCTTATTTTTAACCTTGTAGGTAGAATTTGTTGCCCTTCTTCATGATATAGGTCTCTCTATCACGCCACAAAAATGATGTATAAGTATTATTTTCTAACTCTTGAAGCATTTTTTTTTATTTTTTTGCTGAGGCCGTTTTGTTTAATCTCATTTGTAATCATTATTTTTTATATTGCATCGTTAATGCATTTTCTCATTTTTGTTTTCTCAAGTCTGATTTTGGAAGTCCAAGAAAGAGACCACCAATAAGTGGACCACATATGATATTTTATTTAAATGTATTTTTTTTTAATTATTTGTTTTGCATTAAGGGTAATAATCCCAATTTATTTTGTTTTAGCGTTTTGGACCCTAAGATGATCTTGACCGTTGATGTGATTACTCTATCAGTCTCTCACCATTGGGATTATTATTTTTAAGTTTTATAATGATAGATGATACTTTACTAGTTTTAGAGCAAATTTTTTAAGTGTCAAAAAAATACTCAAAAGAAAAAAAAAATGATAAAGGAATTAATATTAATTTCTCATGTGGATGTTGATGGATTTATAAAAAATGTCAATTGTTTAATACATAGTTCATAAAAAATATTTTTATCAAACTAATTAATATTTTTTAATGGGTCGGATTCGAATGGTCCAATAACATTAATGGGCTGGATCTGGATCCATTTACACCCCTAAGTTATTTACTATCATTCTTCATTTTTATATCTATTTGAGATTACCTCATTATAAGACACTATTTTCTATACTTTTTACTCCCAATTCAACTTTTCAACATAGGTAGACCTATCAATTTGTCAAAATTATTAAAGAAGAAAGAAAAAAATCAATAATATATGGTAGCTCTAGACCTGTGATTTTTAACTTCAATCATAAATTTAAACAATTCATATTATATGACTAAAATTTCCATTTCTAGTAGAATTTTGATAATTGAGCTAACATTAAGGTCCCTTTTTTTTATATTATACTTGGATGGAGCTGAACCATGCCCAATTTCATTTTTTGAAATTCCTCTTTTGAAATTCATGTAGGATATTTCGATTTGGGACATATAGGCGTGTTTTGGAAGAACTTATGAAAAGATTAGAGTTTTCTTTACAATACAGAAGATTAACGGAGCTTTTTCAGATAATGCAAAAAAAAAAAAATAGCCTAATAGATTCACATTTTACTAAATAAATAACTTTGATAAAAAAAAAAGTTAATATTTTAACTTTTGAAATGACAGTTTTTGAAGTTTAAAAGCATTAAAAATAGTAATTCTGAAAGTCGAATCAAAAGTCATGCCCATCTTAGGCCTTTGGGCCCAATATCATTTGCCAAGGATAGTCCATGTAATTGTCCACCCATTCTACCCAAGCTACCATTGTTATTCCAATTCATATTGAATGAAAAATAAGAAATCAAATTCGACAAACTAGTTCAAGTAGCTAGGTGATTTCTAACAAGTTCTATTAGCAACATAGCAATATTTTATTCCAAATGGATGAGTGAAATAAATTTAGGAAAATATATAAAAAAAAATGGTAAAATTTTGACTTATCAACTTATCTTACACATTTTGCCTTTAAATTTGAATGTTATAAGTCAAGTCAGTGATTGTTCATGTTCAAAATCAAGGTTAAGGATCAATAGATGAGAGGTACAATCCCATTCACCTATTTCCAAAAATAGTATTGTCAACAAGCCTTGGTCTTGCCTTAATCCATTCCAACAATATAGTAATTTAGTAGATTAAATGGGTCATGGGACTCGAACCAAGCCACATTTTACGCTTCAATATACTTTTCATGTCAGGGCGTCAGGCCCAAGCCAAAGGGATCTGACCCGACTAACCTACTAGCCCCACCCTAAAAACAAGATTTATGAATCATACAAAAAATGAGGATACAAACAAGCAAAGTAAGACTTGTAACTTTTGTATAGGAGTATACTAATTGTATTTTTGTACAAATCTCATAAAAGACTACATTGTTAGTTTCTAATTAAAAAGAAGAAAAATAGTCAAAGCAGTGAAGACATGCGCATGACAAGATTAGTTTCACTAAAGGCTTACTACTCTTTAATCAGACAGTTCATGTTTGTATTTGTGATATGTAATTCAACATCATATTTCACTAAAAAAAAAACATTTTAAAATGATCAGTGAATCTAATTTAACCAGTATCATTGTTGTTACATTAACTAGTCAACCAGACCTGACCTGATTCTCTTTACAAATGACTCGAGTGGTCATTCTTTCGGTCCGATTTCGTTACATAGTCAACCCAGCCCAACCCTTTAATTATTAGAACTTGAGCCTAACCAATGGGAGTTTGGTTCAAGCCCACGGGCATGGTATGGCCTTGATTGTGAGTGATAAAGGCACTCATACTTTCAACCTCTACATCGTACCTAGCTTTCTTTTATTTTCTCTATTTTATTTTGTTTTCGTGGGCTATCTGGGTAAAAGAGTCAGCTAGACTATACTTTCATATCGGTTTCACCAATACATATTTTTCTTAGTTTCCTAGGAAATGTCCGATGACCAATTGATGAAGGCAAAGATAGTGTAAAAACCTTTCTTAGTCTTCCAAGAAATATCGGACCAAATGAACTTCCATTAGAAGTGGTTCCAAACCAAAGATGTCACCAATGACAACCTTTGGTGATTCTAATTTCCAAAGAAAACTAGTTTTTTGAAAGAAAAATGCAACAATTAAGTAACGTAAACTTAAACGAAGTAACTGAGTTAAAATGGAAAAGCAAACCAATATCTGATTCAAGTAAACTGAAACTAAGAATTAATTGGAGTAATTACTTGGAACATGTTCCAAAACTTGACACTTTTCTCAACCTTTACTTGAAACTTCAACTTACAATCACCAAACTCGAGTGCCTTACAAGTGACCCACTCGGCCACTATTTATAGGCTTAAGAGTGATAGAAAACCAAAGGCAAACCATGGTTACAACGGTGTGAGAATGGAGACAAACAAGGGGTTGTGGCGTTGGAAACTTTAAGTCTACCATACCCATGCCACATCAACTTAACCAATGAAAAATAGGAGAAAAAGCATTACAACCAATCATAAAATTCCACCTAAGATAAATGAGATGTCCAAGTCCTCCACAAGTCTTCAATCCATAGGTCCAAGGAGTGGTGGAGTCGAATGGGAGAGTTTGAAACTTGTTAGAGAAGAATTCATACACCATTGGGAGAGATCAAACTAGCCAATGGGAAAAGTTCATTTAGGATGATGATGTCTCTTCAACCAATGAGAGATCCCAACTCCATGTATGCAAGAAGAGTCTCACAGCCTAAGGGAGAGAAATTAGGGATTGTGGGCGGCCATGAGGATTGCACATGTTTGTGAGACTGAAAGTAGGAGAGAAGTCAACTATGGCTCAGGATCAGTACCTTAGGATCAGTACCTTCGCACATGTTCACTAGAACAGTCATAACTCAGGCTACGGAATTCAGAATCAAGCAAACTTGGTCTTGCTAGAAAGGTATTTAAATAAACTTTCCAGCAAACCTAATTTCGTAAAAAAATCGACGGTTTGATTCCTCAATTGTGCATGCAAAGTTGCTACCAGTTTTCTGGCAAGGAGAAAATTTAGCCAATTTGGCTAAAATTTAGATACTTTGCACCTCCACCCGTGACTTGTGCAAATTTTCTCGTTGCATTAGTTTTGGCCATGCAACCCTCCTCCAAGTGGGGTCCACTGAGTGCTTGGGTAGGCCTCGGGCCCATGTGTGGAGTCTATGGAGTCCACATGTATGAAACATGCAAATTTGAAGCTCGAATTGTCTAGTTTACTCCTCCACTTGCAATGATAAAAAAAAATGAAGCTTTCTTCTTTCTCACTTTCTTCTGGTTTGATGCCCACATCAACCTTTTCTCAGTTATACAAAGAAGAACTCTCATTTAACACTACAGGGAGTTGAAAATTTCCAATAATCTCATTATTTGTCTAAGAAGAATACAATCTTTATATATATAAAACAACCGTAATAATACCAAAGGAAAGGTCTAAACTACCCTCACTGATAAAAGGACTAAATTGCCCTTAGTACAACACAATACAAACTCTAACAGGAGTGACCCTTTGAGGTGGAGTGGTAATTGAACTGAAGACTCGAGCTTCCTTAGTGAAAATCTGATTTTCCAATTAGTGTAGAGCAGGGGGAAATACTGAAAGTGTAAAATCATTTATGAATGAAGAAAGTTAATCAATTGAGGAAGAGAACCTGACAATTCACTTACCTGTTCAGGCACCAACTAAATTAATTGACCCTGTAGAGAGTATATATACATTTTCTTTAGCATAACAAAGAAGATAAAACAATATACACTCATATATAAGACAGAAAGTTACCTCGTAAAATGACGTTCATAATGATAATGTGCTACCAGACGAATGTGAGCAAAATTAACTTCTAAGTTGCAGAAGCTCTCTTCTTTTTCTTACTCAATTTTGGTTGCTTGAGTCCCTTCTTGGGTGCAACCTTTTTCCAATCATCAATACTCACTTTCTCCATCTTCCGTGTTGGCCTAAACACCTCTGTCTTTGATGGATCCAATAAATCAATAGAGCATTGAAGGCAGGCACCTCTCTGCACTGCCTCATCCCAAAGCTGCTTACCCTTTTCAAATGCTCCTCCCCTGCAAAGCTTGGCTATCAGCAGATCATATGCTGGCCCATGATCGCCAACACAGTAGTTCTTCATCCTCTCAAACAACTGGAGAGCATGATCCACTTTCTCAATTCCACATAGAATGCCAATCAAACCATAGTAGAACCTTGCTTCCGGAAACAACCCTTCTTCAACCATCTGATCTATGATTTTATTACCTCTCCCAAGCCTCCCTGTCAAATACAAGACCTTGACGACAAGATAATAGCTGATCCAATCAGGAGTACAACCCGCCTCTCGCATTGAATAAAATACACGGCAAGCTTCCTTTACTCTCCTAGCCTTACCAGACAAGAGAGGAGGATGTTGAAGCTAACTGCATTTGGAGGAACACCACTAGTCCTCATTTCTGTCATGACATTGGTAGCTTCAGGAACAAGTGCGGAAGGATTGAATTTAAGGTTCCTCTTGCAAATACACCTGAGGAATGTGTTATATGAAGAGAGACTGAGATAAAGGCCAAGTGACTTCATCTCCTCAACTATCTTACGAGCCTCCTTGACATTGCCATAGACACACCACCCATGGAGGAGGCTCCAATAAATGCAGGGCTCAATAGAGATCTTATCCTTATGGTGCCAAAGAACACCTTCAGCTTTCCTAGCATGACCTTTGGAGCAAAGGGCATGAACGATGATGGACAAAGTAATGCTGTTTCTTGGGCATTTGAAATTCTCTATGTTCTTAAAAAGGCCTAAAGCGTCATCCTCTTTGTCTTGTTTTACAAAGGTCTCAACAATAGAGCTAAATGTCGGGATGTCCATCTTCCGACTTTCCTTTCGAAGATCTGAAATCAAAATGTCCATAGCTGTAAGATCCTTATTTTCAGCAGAGACCGTGATCATGTGATTGAATACTGTGTCCCCTAATTTAAAGTTCTTCTGTGACCACGAGAAGAATCTGAGGAGCCTTCGGTTGGGAGCTTCATTTTTACAAGAATCGATGATCTGGGTAACAATGGCAGAGGTGATTGAAACACTAGATTGATCTAAACTTGCTTCTAAGTCATCAAGACTGCCTACACCGGTCACAATTTCACAGAGCTTTTGTATGTCAGGTGAAGGCAGCATCGCTGAATTATAAGATGACAAGCATCGATATTGAATGGGATAGGTTATTGGATGCAAAAGTCGAATGAACTTCAGTATGGGCATTTCAAGTCTCTAGCGGGTTTTGGTTGGAGACTAGAGTAGCTATGAAATTGTGTGCAAAAATGTACTAGGATACTAGATTAAATTCAGAATTATGTAAATAGGATAGTTCTTTCAGAAACTTCATTGAACAGGTAACATACAACTAGCATAGTTTTTTGAGAGATTTCATCGAACATGCAATCTACAAAACAATTTGAGGAACCAAGAAGCCTACAAACTTTTGGGGTCATTTTGCGAAGTAGAATTCAAGTGAATTGCAAGTTACAGGGAACTTCCAAGAAATATAAAGAAAACGGTTTGGCTGGAAAATTGCAGGAATACATGGATGCCGGCAAGTGGTCTGATCGAATTCACATTAAATAACGACCGCTCATCTTTGGATGGTCAAAGGTACGAAAACAACGGGAATCAGCGTATTTCCTTACACTGCACAAAGTCTCATCCGAGAAGGAAAGAACGTTGAAGAATTTCGTCGCACCACCCATGTTTGAAATTCCCACCTCTCAAAGGAAGAAGACCACTATCCATAAAGTATTTGATCATCAGTTCTAACCAACCACCACCCAATGCGTCCAAAGCCACCTTCATCTTCACCAAAATGGTGACAACATCATCCTCTGTTGCGGCTGAAGGGATTGACTCGAGAGTAGAAGGCTAGATCATATGTCAACAAGAACCAGTTCCATTGAAGGTCTAAATGGAGAGGAGCCTACTTACTCTTTGTTCCATACATGTCTTATGTGGGTATCTCGTCACTAACCAGTTTTGAAGTCTAAAATATCAGTCCAAATTTTTTTATTTATCTCAAGCTAAAGTTTAAATTTTTTAAAATTGTATTGATTTCCTGAAATATTACCAATATATTTAAATTTCGGTTGAAATTTTGAGTCTAAATAAAGAATAAAAATTTCTCCCAATAAAAATTTGTAACTTCCCTCAAAATAATCTTTTAAATTATTATTTTTATAATCAAGATGTCCAAATCTTTTAGAACACTAATCTTCTCAGACATGTACAAGTCTTCTTACTTTACTAAATTAGTAAAAACTTGAGCTAATATTGATTAAATTGAGCTATTTACATAAAATAGTTCGGTTTGCAGTTTTAGAGTTTGTTATTGTTTAATACGAACAAGAAGCAATATTTTGGACCTACACTCTTCTCATGTTAAATATTTTGGTTAGTGTTAGGAGAATGTTTGGACCTACACATAGATTGATCTTAGGCTTTTTCAATAGATCTGAAGAGAGAGGGGTTCTCAATAGCTTTCATCTGGGTAAGAAAGATAAAGTTTCAATTTCAAAGAATCAATTGTATTTTAGACCATCATTAAAAGAAATTAGTTCTTGATTACTCTTTTTTTTTTTTTTTTTATAACGAGAGCATCTTTGAGGTATTGATCCAACAAGACTAATCTCCTAGGGTCTCTACTGGCATTGCCTACACAACCAGTTAGGATAAGTCAGGTGGTAACACCAAGGTTTGATCTTGGAACATGACGGAGCAAACTCTACACCAAGGACCACTTGGGCTACTCATAACTTGGCAAAATAGTAAAATACATTTTCAACCCAAAGTAAAATCCACCCCTCCATATCAATGGAACTTTTTCGGCTCAGGCCCAAACAAATATGAAGACGTTCTTGGAGCATTCACTCAATTGAATGTATAGGGTTGTAGTCATAGTTAAAAAATTTGGAAAAATTGAGACAAGTCGATCCAACTTGACTCAAGTCAGTAAGATTTTGAGTCTAGCAAATTAATGATTTTCATCAAGTTTTTTCAATCGATACCTCACTTGAATTTCTCAATTCGATAGAATTTCAAGAGTAACTTATGTCAATTCATCTGAATCCAATGGGACATTTTCCTAACCCAAGTTGCTGGATCAAATGGTTTGTGCTTGTTCTAAGTTGCCTTTATGATCTAATATGTTCTATGAATATGGTGACAAAGGCTGTTAAGGTTAGGTTCAAGGGCTTGACCCATCAGCCCTGAAATCCTTCCATACAAGGCTGGCTAAGTTGTGCTTTGGGTAGTTTAGAAATAATTTTCTACAGTTCACAATCTGGGACCTAAGACTTGTTTTCTAGGAGTATGTTTAGTCAATTCTAATAATGTTTTCTTGGGTTGGGTACTAATAGCTCAATCAAAGAAAGTTCGTCGGGTTATTGTAATGATTGTGGGTATTGGACCTGGTCGAATCTAAGGTTCAAGTCATTGAAGGCCAATTTAATTATAGTTGAGTTTGGACTATCATTGGGTCAGGACATGTAATAAGGCGAGACTATTGCGGGTACCACATCCAATTGGGTTTTGTGATAGGTAATATGTATTTGGACACAGATATTTAGATATGAGTTTGTTAGTGCCCCTAGCTTATTGAGTCACTTGTTTGTCAAATCCATGACTCAGGTGAAGCACTGCCTTGAAGATGAAGCTCAAGAATCAAGAATCAAGTGGTGGTTGAATCAAGCTCAAGTTTCAAGCTCAAGTTGGAAGATCAATCAAAATTCAACGCAAGGTAAATTGGCCATAGGAGACTCTAGGTGGACGCCATACCTTAGGATGACCTTGCTTAGGCTTAGAGATCACATGTGGATAATTTATATAGCCTAGTGGTTGTTTGACCCATAATCAGAACATGAACTTAATATGACAAACCATTGATTTTACTGTCATGCCGACATATCGTGTCTGGCGATCAATCGTCCTTGACAGTGAGCAATCGATCGTGTCTGGTTGGAAATGGTTTGTCAAACACTAAGGTCCCAAGATGATACATTCGTGGTCGCGATGCATCGTTGGGACCGGGCCGATGCAATCGTGTGTTACTATATATATTGGCAGGACTTAGGATAAAATCCGAATTGTCATTCACAGTCATATCTGACGACGACCAATCTTGCAGATGAAAATTCGTCTGAGTACAGGCCGACCAATCGCCCTCACAACCTATCACCTGGAGCCTGAGTTGAATACCCACTGAAAAATACAATCAGGCTCAGGACGATGCATTCGTCTCACGACGACCTTTCGTGTGGTATAGAGCACGATCAATCGGTCGCACGACCTATTGGCGAGACAGGGCAGAAACACATCGGTGGCACGATCAATCGCCCTGGGTATGGATAAGACTTAACACTGAAAAAATACAGTTAGTATCAGGCCGATACATTCGCCAACCCACGATTAGTCGCCATTTAACATGGACTATCAATCGTGTGGCACAATCAATCGTGCGCGAACTTTTTTTATCCGTTGGAAGAACATTTAATGCGCAACGCTCATTTTATAACGGTAACATTTGAATGCATGATTGATCGTGAGTACAATCAATCGCCCGTGCCGAGATTTCTGAACTCTCTATTTAAGTTCTGAAATTTGTTGAGGGAGTTAGAGCTTTCATTCTTACATTGGAAAAACTTAAAGAAAATCTTGAGACACCTCTCCTCCCTTTCTCTCTAATCTTCATACTTGGGAAATCATTTAGAGATTCAATCACTTAGTTGATTGAGATCAAGAGAGAAGAAGAAAGCTAGTTCTAGGATTCACATTTGCACATCCTTAAATCCTAGAAACCCTCTCACTGTCTTGTGATTGCTCCATACAAGAGGTACATCTTCCTCATCAACAAAATCTTTGGGAGAGCTCTTCAAGAAACACACTTCATCAAGGTTGACCTTCAAAGGCAAGTGTTTCTTTGTGTTTTCAATTTCAATTTATCATTGTGAAATGGACTAGATCAAGAGGATCAAACCACTGTAAAAAATAGAGGGACAAGAACGTATATCGGGGTTGGTCAAACCTTTCAAAACTAAGATTGTTTATTTGAAATTCTTGCACTATTAGTGAGGGTGTAATTCCTCACTTAGTGATTTGGAGCTAACCTAAGGTTGGGTGAATCTCATCAGTGGATGTACGTTGTTTAACCGAACCACTATATATCGGTTGTCTATGTGCTTGATTATATATGTGTGAATATTAATTGGTACATCTCTTGAACACACACATTACTACATCTTGATTAATCTCACCATTTCACATCATTAAGTTTTTGCTAATCAAGAAAATTTAATAAGGATAGAAAAATTCGGGACCTGTCCTATTCACCCCCTCTAGACAATAGGGCTCTAGTACTCTCGGACTTTCAGAGTTAAATTGGAGTGTTTATGTTAGACTCTTAGAGCTTGATCATCAGAAACTACAATTCAGTCATGGTTGAGCTCACAGAGGGTCAAAGAGGGACAACGCCTCCAACTTGAAATTTTTTAGGGCAATATTGTATTTTTTTACATGGTGTTTTATGAAAACTCTAATTATGGTAGTATATATGATCGTTTTGTGTGTGTGAGAGAGACAGAGAGCAGAACTTCTATAATAAAAGTCACATTTTCTTCGTTCTGCTTTTGAACATATTGGATTGGATCGATTTGAATCCCGTAGACGTATCAAGAAGGAACTATATAAATAGTTATGTCGTGGTTTGTTTAATTTCTTAATTTCTCTTTTCTTTTCTTTTTTGATATTGATGTTTGTGCATGGTCGAGAAGATAATTTTCATCCAATAATTTACACATATAAACCATCTAATTTTATATCTAGTGACATGTTTGATTGTCTGGAACCTGATATTGAGACAACCTCTAGACCTCCGTTTGCTGAAGATGATTTAACAAAACAAGAGTTAAAAAGATAGATATTTTACTATCATTAAAGTTCAAGCAAAAGTAATTTCCATCAATTAAACAAATATGGTAACCACATACTAAAAATAATGGTATCGAAAAAGCCTTTCGTTGAACCACTTTTAATTAGATTATCAATTGGAAGGAATGATTTAATTTTTCATAGAGATTTTTAAAAAAGAAGGGCTCTATCTTTTGGATTTATTTGAAAGAAGATTCTAAAGAAGCCCATTTACCATGTTCACTAATGATCAGCCAATATTTACTTTAATATTTTTTGTGTATTTCATAGGACTCACTTGGAAATTAAAAAGTATGTAGACAGGATAGGGAGACTAAAAAGTAATTTTTACTACAGTGTCTCAAAATCAACTAGATTAGATGATCATATATTTGGGTTGGAAGGCTTATGAATCGACAATGACAAAGAAACTTAAGTTCAATCCAGTGGCAAATGTATTTTCAATAACAACTGATTTATGTAAATGACTAGTATACAATATGTAGAGGTTGTGAAAAAAGGAAGATGAGAAACATAATGACCACATGTGAATTCTGTAGAATATTTCACATGGTGTAATTGTCACCAACTAGCACAAATAATTTTCAAAGATAAGTTGACTTTAAGTTAATTGGGTGAAGAGGCCTTTTTAGAAATTTTGTAAGAATGAGGGGATTATTTATCATCATCATCTTCCGGATTCCCACCTGTTTAGAATCAGCTTTTCAAAATTTATTTCTCCACTTCGTTCTATGTAGACTATATGATCAATCACTTCACTATCTATCATATCTTTTTTTATCATTTATCTCCACAATTTAAGTAATGTATCCTTCCTCCATGTGTCTACGATTTATAATCTTTCCACTCTACAAACTAGACTCATCTCCAATCTTCTACTTACATGCCATGTAAGTTCTCGGGGGTGCTAGAACGTGAGTCCAATATTGACCCTAGAGGAGAGGGGGGGGGGGGGGGGGGGGGGGGGCGGCGTGCTGTGGATAGGGCAATCTACACATTAGTTGGTCTTTTTAAAAAAATTACTTGATTAATTAAAAAAATTTACTGCGGATACAAGATAATCTAGTGTGTATGATAGCAATTGTGATTAAACACACATTCAAGCAATCACCACAAGAGCAATATAAAGTGGTTTGGGGTAAACCCTCCTACATCCACTAATTGACTCACCCAACCTTGGACTATCCCAATTCATTATGTGGGGAATTCCACCTAACTTGATTTATTGGGAATTTCACCAAATCCTTAAGATTTTGAAACGTTCGACCTACTCCGCTCTACGTTCTTATCCCTCTATTTTTTATAGTGGTTCAAGCACCATGCTTTAATCTACTTCACAAGATGATTTAGAAAATTAAAATCAAACTAGAAGCACTTGCCTTGTGAAAACTCTCCTGATGTAGATGTTGTGCTTCTTCAAGATTCTCCCAATGTGATGTCTTTGATAACGAAGATGTGCCGAGTATGTGCAATCACAATCTATAGAGGTTGCTATGATATGGATTTGCAAATTGATCCTACGCTTGGTTTTTTTCTCTCTCTCTTAATCTCAATTAAGATGATTGGAATAAAAATGATTCTCCTAAGTAAGGTATATAGAGAGGAGGTGGGATCTTTGAAAAATGCCTTTGGATTTTCTTATTCAAAGCTCTCTCCAAAATGTCCAACCAAACTCATCAAAGTTTGGAGAATATATAGACAAACACAAAAAAATCCCGACTCTAAGTGGTCGATGGGTCGATCTAGTAGATGGGTCGGTACTGGCATAGTGTCGTTATAATATGGCCGTTAAACTTCCAATGGATATAAAACAGTCACTACCGATGGGTTGGTCTCCTCGATGGGTCGACATGACTTATGTTCGACATGTCGATCTTGTCGATTGGTTGGTTTAGATTATCAGAGAGCAGCATAAAAATACAGAGCCTGCTCATCCTGAACCATGAAAATACTGATCAATATGTTTGTCCATCGATGGGTCGATCCTGGTACTCTAGATGGGCCGATGACCTCGATGTGTCTGCCTGAGAGTACCCACAGTTATAAGTCCAGAACTCAACTCTACCCAGGTCGACATGTTGTGTTCCCCGACAGGTCGAACCTGATTATCAGAGAGCAGTCCAAATTTACAGTATGTTCTCTCTAGAGACTGCCCATATCCAGTCGACATATCGATGACCACGATGGGTCGGTCTTGTGTCACTGATGGGTCAATGTACTCAATATGCTCGAATTGAGAGTAGCCCTGAGTGGTAGTCCTTCCAGTCCAAAACCCCTTCAATCCAGTCGACGTGTTGATGACCTCGATGGGTTTGTCCTGTCTTCACCGATGGGTCGATGGACTCGACGGGTCGACCTAACAGATTACTAGATCTCCAATGTTTATCCCATCTGGTTCTGTGACTATCCTCGCACCACTTAAACTAAGATTAATTTTTACCAATATGATCCCTAAGTCTAGGCAAGATCCATTGAGGGTGTGAGTTCCACCTAAAGTTATCTATGACCAATTTACCTTTGTGATTGCCATACACATGGTAATACTTGATTCTCCAACTTTATCTTCGGTCTTCACCACCACTTGAGTCTTGCATTCTTGCTTCAATCTTCCGAGGCAATGCTTCACCTAAGTCATGGAATTGACAAATACGTGACTCCGTAAACCGGGGCACTAACATGCCCAAACCACTTCAATCATGTTTCTCTCCATTTTTCCTCTATTGAAGCTACTCTTAAGTTGTCCCTTATTTGATTAGTTCGAACTTTGTCCTTTAAAATTAAATAATTCATCCATCGTAGCATGTGCATCTCTATTATCCTAACTCTGTCCATTTGTCATTTTCTACAGAACCAACACTCTACTATATAGAGCATTGCAAATCTTGCAAACAAAATCGTCCCTTTAATTGTTGTGAGACTCTTTTGTCACACAACACTTGCTAGGTTATCTACATTTTGTCCATTATGCTCCCCTTCTACTAACTATATCTAGCTCAGATCCTCCATGGGATTCTAGTATAGAGTAAAGGTATCTAAATTTGTCACAATGTAGAACTACGTCGTTTCCAATTTTAACTAGATTAATCTCTCTATTCTATTCCACTAATATTACAATATATATTTTGTTTACTTTTACTAATTCTTAAATCGTTTACCTTGAAAATTTTCTCCAAGATTCCAACTTAGTATTAAGTTGTTGTTTCTTCTCACTAAATAAAACTATAGCATTGAAAACAACAAATATCAAGACGAGGTTTACTTCTATTTCTGATATTTTGTTCACCATTCCGTCATTTGCAACTCCTTTCGCGTTACTTTCACTTCCAAATTCAATATTTAAGGTCTTTAAAATAAGTCTCCCAGCTATTTATTTCGTTGGCTTTCACTAAGATCCTTTGGTTTTTATCCTTCATACATCTTTGATCAAGATCTCTACTCCTTGATTCATGCACCTCAACACTGCTTAGGTTATTTGGCTTCATTCGTTACTTGGTGATTTTGGCATCGATTGTGATTATGTTTCTATATTTAGTGATAATCACAGTGTCATACAGATTGCCAACAGTGAAGTCCTTTGTGAACACACTAAATACGTTGAAGTTGACTGCCATTATATCTGTCAGGAAGTCTCTTGAGTCGTACTACTTTTTTGTTCATCACTTTAAGTAACAAGTTCTCACCAAGGCTCATTCTACCATTTGACTTGGTTTTCCATCGAAACTCAATTTCTCTCTCTCTCAAGCTACCTTGAGTTTAAGGGGGGTATTAGTTTTAGATCCAGCCAGTCTTCGAGACTTGAGCCACTCGTCTCGAATTTCTCTTCTAAGTTTCACATAGGTGTTCAGGTCTCTTAGATTACCTAATTATTCTCGAAGGTATGTGCAACCTTTCCTACCTACGTACACTGAATAACTCTACGAGCAGTGACCCTTTAAAATAGAGTGGTAATTAAATTTAAAACTCTCACTTTCTGAACTAGATTCTTGATCATCACTCAACCCCTTTGAGTTTTATAAGAACTCTTTTATGTGTAAGCTATTAATATATGTTAATAAAAGAGAGAAATGCATCTTTTGACTGTATTTTGACAGGTGTAGCATTAAAGATTTGATGAGAGAATCTCACTGCATCGTAATGACATATGTGAGTCTCTATCCATAGATTTTATCATTTTTAACAATGCTTTGATGTGGCAATTCACGTACAATGACTAGAATATACAAATGCATATGCCATTTTTTACTTTTTATTTTTGACAGTATTATGAATAATGATATACATCGAATGATAGATACTTGCCGTTTTCGGAGGGGCCTTGTGCTCACCTCACGACTCTTAATAATAACAATAATGGTCGGTGTAATGAAATCAGTTTTCCCTACGTGACATTGTCATGCGTTCAAAATTTATCAACGATTATATAGAGTCAGTTTTGAATGATTTTTTAATCCAACTTTAAGTTTAACTGAGGATGAATTCAAAGTAGTTATTGATAGAATTCACAAAAGAAGATAAATGAGTGTTAAAAGTAATATCACAAATATTTCTGATATTTTTAAATTTATCACATTTTTATCAACTAAATACCAATTACCTTAATATCTTAAGATTTATCGACACTGCAGTAACTTCCGATAAAATTGTGATAAATGATAATATTCAGATAATATTCCGATAAATATCCTATAAATTTCCGATAAAATACATAATTTTTTTATTAATATTTGCTTTTATTAAAAAATTATTTATTATTTTTTCAACAAGATTTAATTTCTCAATAAAAATTTGAGAATTTAAAATATCGTGATATTACCCTCACCATTAATATCTTGAGAACGGTGTTTGTTATAATGTTTAAAAGAGGAAGTAATGATTTCATGCCCCAATGGGCCACATAAGGGGGACGGGTCAGGTGAAATTTTATCTGGGTGCAGCATCCACGAAAATTGCACACATATTGGATTTTCTTTTTTATTTTTATTAATGCAATCAGTCTCTTTCATGTTGCATTGCCCTTCTCGGGATTCGTGAGGCCATATTCTCTATCTTGTTTCTTGCTTTCGGGCATGGAAGATCGACTCTGATGGGGCCCTTGAGGACTAATTGGTGGGTCCCTTTGCTACTGACTTTTGATGGAGTAGAGCTTCTCCTACCACCTTACTTACTTACCAAGGAGCTATTCAGCATCATCCCAGAATCTCCTTTTCTTGTTTGGGAATATATTAAAGCAAGAAAGAAGATGCAAGTACAGCAGGTGCTTAAAGAAAAAGGTCACTTATATTGCCTTCTTTTATAGTCTGAATCTTTTTTGGGCAGATAAGCATATCCTTTTTCCATATCTAAATCATTAATATTCCTCCACAGTCTATTCCCATTTGGAAAGTGGAAACTGAACCCACAAATTGAGGATCCCTGCAACTGCAACCACCAGGATAATAAAAGACTATTTCGTATTTCTAAATTTGTAAAATTTGATAAAACATAATTCAATATGTAGTTCAGTCGATCTAAGTTTTAAAAAATATATTAAGAGTTTTTGGGATTTGACTATTTTCAAGCATATCTGATAAACGAAGTTTGCAGCTTCATGAGATTAGTCTTTATCCTTAATGAAGGATGAAGATATCCATATTAAAAAAAAAAAAAAAACAGAACGTAAACATGACCTACTCGGTCAATATGTGGGAACTGTATGATAGCCGTTTTCCTATTGGATGTGTGGTGAGTTTTTAAGAGAGATAAACAAAAAGTTGTGAATATTCAAATTTTGAAAAAAAAAACACAATTATTTAGAAATTGATATCTAAATTTACGTCTAGAAATGCTTAATGGAGCCATTTTTTATTAATTGAAACATTCACAGCCACTTCTTTATATGGGTGGGCTCAGTTCTCACACATGCCACATGTTATACATGAGAACTCAAATGCAGTGTGTATGAAGGTATGAGCAATTGATCATGTCAGCAGCTGTGCTCTAAATTGACCGATGCTCTTGATCTATAAAATGAAGTAAAACATCATTATTTGTTAAAGATTTTAGATAGAAGATGGATGGATTGACTGAATGTGCAGAACTTAGATGGTAGCACTTGGAAAGCCAATCCTTAAATTCAGATTCAGAATGATAGATAAGGAATTTAATCTGAGAAATTTGATGATAGATCTGTTAATCACTTTGAATTTGCTCCTAACCATTGTTAGCTTATCTATCTTAGTTAGGTTTAGATGTAGGCCACAATTTAAAAGGCTAGGTACCCTCCTTGGATATGTCTCACACATCCTGGTCATTTAAACTTTACACAAAGACCAACACTCCAAAAGCATACAAGAAGAATCTGTGTTGCCTTTGTTGATACTGGGTAATAAAGCAAGGGAGGTGAAGTGGAAAAGTATTTTTGCCATTTATGAAAAAGGAATGTGTGTTCTCACCAAACAGTCAATATGGAGAAGAACAGAAAAGGGCCTTCAGTACGTATATATGTTAGGTTCTGTAGAGCTTGATCATTAGAGATGTATTGTCGATCCGGTCACGGGTCAAACAATTTTGTATTTTCACATGCGTCTTATGTAAACCGTAACTAGGGTAGTAGATATGGTCGTTTTGTGCAAGAGAGAGCAGAACATGTATAACGAGAGCTGTTTCTTCTTTGTTTTGCCTTTAAGTATAGTCGATGAGTTTGAACCCCGTGGACATACTGAAAGGGAACCATGTAAATCTCTGTGTTGTGGTTTACTTCTCTTTATTGATTTCTCTTTATTCTTTTTTCCAATATTGTTGTTTGTGTGTAGCCAAAAAAGTGATTTTCTCCCAACAATATATAGGAGGTCTCAGAGAACCATGATGTGTAATTTTGTACACCTTGATTATAAGATGAAATTCTTAACGATAGTTGGCTGTATTCACCTCCCTGGTTAATTTATCTCTAAAATGGCTAAAGTTCAGATGGGTAGTATCTTCCAGTCTAGTACCTAGACAGTCATTTGGGCTTTATCTATTATTTCGTCCCCATCTTCTAAAGAACATTTCACAGTTGGTCCTGTAACATTTGTATTTTCTACTGATTTCTTAAGTAGAATCCACCAAAGATGAAAATAGATTTCTACATATGTAGGCTACTACTAGAATGAAGCTTACAAGGGCAAAAAGTTTAGGTAAAAATCCATTAGAGATCTATTTATGCCTTTCAAAGAAATTCCCAATCCATCTCCTCACTGAAATTCCCTTTCTGGCATCTCTAGTGTATTAGAATTATCTAAAATTATAGGCAGAGTCTGAATATTTTAGCACAATGGGTGGTGGTTCATTTTATCACAGATGCGTGGACATGTAAGTCAAAAACCACATTTGAGTGAGGAAATATATTTCTGACTTGCCAACTCAAAACCATTATGAGGAACTATTGCTGAAGCTGATTGGGGAGAAAAAGTTGAAAAAAATATTTAAGTCATTTTTATGTAACTACAATATGCAATTGATAAATGCTCATTGATGCAACTAATAAGTTACAAATTAAAACCATATGAGCATGAGATAGGGTGGTATTTTTTATGAATAATCTGCCAAATTCATTTGATTGTCAATATAGATGAGATGGGATAAATGACTTGATGTCATCCGACCACAAAATCCAGTAATGGTAGGATAAACTTGAAATTTGAAGCAGAAGCATCTGTGAGAGAGAGTAAAGCACTCATTTAATTCAAATCAAGAAGAGAAAAGCAGAATTCATCAATTATCATGGTAGGGCCATCTGATGAGGCAGAGAATCAAGCAGAGAGAGAAAGAGAGAGCAGCCCCTAAACTCTCTTTTCTCTCCTTTCAAGACCCAATTGAACTGTGTTACTTTTTTTCTTTCCTGCTTCATAGATTCTCCACCTTTCATGTCATACAAGAAAGAAATAAAAGATGGTTTCGAGTGGGAAATGGATAAAGGATCACAGCTCATCAACACAATCTTCAACCTAACCCAATTCTGCTTTCAGATTGAAGCAACAGAAGAAACCCAACATATGAAGAGAAATACTGGTAGCATCATATATTGAAGCTTAGGTGAGAACCAATAAATCTACGTTTGTTAAACAGGGATTACAAGTTTCTAATTTGATCTGCCATGCTTTTAAGCCTGAGACAAAAGGGTTTGCAGGCAATGATGGAAAACCAAGTAGAGAATAGGTTTTCTATAGTTCAAGAAAGAGACATGGGATTGGTTCTGTCAGCTGATTCCAAGCCAAGGCTAAAATGGACTCCCGAGCTTCACCAACGCTTTGTTGATGCTGTTTCTCAGCTTGGAGGAGCAGACAGTAAGTATATAAGCTTTGTGAAAAATTCTTCTGCTGGCTAATTATGTGTTATAACTTCTCTGTTGTGTCTTGCTGCTTGCCATTTTTATCTTTTGACAGAAGCAACACCGAAGACAGTGATGAGAGTGATGGGAATCCCTGGATTGACTTTGTACCACCTAAAGAGTCACTTGCAGGTTTATCATCTGTTTCATCAAATTCTGTCTATCCATTACTGATCCAACTCACAGGAATAGTTACTATATATGGGTGCTTCTTTTTTTTTGCAGAAATATAGGCTTGGAAAGAATCAACAATCAGGAACATGCAGTGACAACAAGAAAGGTGGGATTATTAATAAACCTGAGGTCCAATATATTGGCAGGATAGATGGTTCTCCATTTCATATTGCATTCCTTGTAACACTGAAATCGAAGACCGCATTAGTACGGTTGCTCCCACTCGATATAATTGTCAATTCTGATCTTCTGGATGAACTTTTACTTGGGAACAAGAAAACAGCGAAGCGATAACACACAAAATGTGATTTTGATTTCTGTACCGCCTGAATGCACAATTGGCCAATTGCACATTGGAGATGATAACCATCAATTCTGCCAATGACACAGAAATCTGCTATTTTTTGTTGCACATCCAATTGTATCCTTCCATTAAATTCTGTAATTTCCGTGGCACGCCCTCATCTGGGTCTTCATTTGTGCCTGTAGAAGATTGCACAGTGGCAGTTCAAAGGAACAGGGAGCTTAGAGGTGTCCACGTCGATGAGAGCTTGGAGAAAGACCATGCCCAGATTAATGAGTAAGAGATGGACATCACTCTGTGTTTTCAATGCTTTTTTTGCGGTTCCACTGATTCAGAACTCTCTTCTGTAGAAGCTTGCAAATTGCTAAAGCCCTGCAGATACAATTGGAGGTGCAACAGAAATTGCATGAACAGATTGAGGTATCATCGCTTTGCCAGGTTTCATGTGTCTGACCATTAACAGTCTTTCTCAAGATCAATGTCTGAATTCATTTTTTCCTTTTCTTATGCTCTTGATTTAGGTGCAGAGACACTTGCAGCTCCGAATTGAAGCTCAAGGGAAGTATTTACAGTCAGTATTGAAGAAGGCACATGAAACACTTGCTGGATACAATAGTTCTTCTCTAGGAATTGAAGCCGCAAAAGCAGAGCTGTCTGAGTTGGTCTCTTCGGTGAATCTCGAATACCAAAGTTCTTCATTTTCTGAATTAACAGAAACATCGGACTTATACATGGAGAAACAAGATAGGAGACTGATGGGAAATTTCTTTGTTACTCACCAACCTCACCTTACAGATTGTTCCATGGATAGCTGCTTAACGTCTTCAGAAAGCTCCGACATGAAGGATGAGAAAATGCAGGACTTGCCCATTAACTCAGCATATGATCTGCATCGAGATGCCAATCCAAGTCCAACTTCTATTCCCGAATCAATGAAGACCAATCGAGATAACAGCAATCTAAGCAAGACTCATTCAGTCAAACCTCATAGTGGGGAGAAGAGAGTTCAGAACCCTGCATCCAATAGCACTTGCATTGAGCAGCAAACTGCTGAAAAACTTCCCAATGAAGAGAATTATGACAATCAAATGAAAAAAGTCAGACCTTCTGAGGATCTTGATCTCAACTGCCAATTTCAAAGTGACATTGATTTTGATAGGGAAAAGATAGACTTGAATTTCCGAATTTGAGGCATTCCATCATTTTTCTATGTATATCGGAGCACAGTGGTTTTCCTTAAGAATACATCATCTTCCTCTTGGGCTTTACATGTAATGAACAGCTCTCACAAACTGTTGGTTTTTTTCTTTTGAAATAAATGGACTCAAAACTAAAAGAACTTTGGAAGTTCACCATATCTTAAAAGAGAATGAATGTATAAAGTAAGATTGAATGTTCCCTATACACTATTATTTGATCAGATCAGATATGCTTATATCTGCACCAATCCTTGTTGACTATTTAAAATACACATCTGACATGAGGAGATGAACCCGAATAACATGAGAAATGCTTTCTTATTTCTGCATAGGCTTGCGTCATACAAAAAGAACAAGACATCTAGATAGCTAGAAAAGGTTGTCAAAGCATAAGAAAGGTGTAGCCAATATGAGTATATCTTCAAAAGAAAACCTCAAACTAAACAGGATATGTGTTAAAGTCTGGTTAGGATGGGAGCCTTGTGTTCGATTCATGTTCAACCCCAAAGGGTCACTCTTCATTGAACTTATCTAGTGTGTGTCGATTGAGAGGTTTACACATGTCTCGAGGATTAATCAGGTGAAACACCTGAACACCTTGGTTAAAACAAAAGTCCTGTTAAGAGAGGGGCCAAAGAAAACTCTAAAAGTATCACGCATGAGCCCATTATTCTTAATCCTATCCATTGAAATTGAGTGAGGGTTTGAAGATTGATGACTGCAAGTTGTTGGTTAGTGCTGAAATGGATAAAAGACTTCTAAGAATCAGGGGTGTAAATATCGGCCAATACGTATCGTATCGGCCGATATGTTTAGTATTTGGCCGATATTCGGCTCATACGCCAATATCTCTGCCATATCATATCGGCTGATATGATAATATCAGCCGTTTTTAAAAAAAAAAATGAGGAGTGAGAATAATATCGGCCGAATTTTGTACCCCTGATAAGAATGTTAAACATGCATAAAATTACGGAGGAACTGTAATATAAATAAAATGTTAGTTGGAAAATTTCAGATTCTAATTTCGGCAAAAATCTGAAATTTCAATCTTAGTAGGTACTGGAAATCTTCTCCTGGCTGGAAATTGTAACTAAGAATTCATATATGTTAGGTTATTATATACAAACAAGAGTGTCTTGCATTCATCTTAAATATGATAATCCAATTACAGTCAAGAAGTATATAGTCATATAATTGAACAATTTACCATGAAAATTTCTAAAAATTTACCTTCAAAATTACCATCATCAGTTTCCTTATTCTTGTTTTACACAGATCATAGTGTCACGCCCTAACCCTCCGGCTCCACTGACGTGAGTTTTTTTTTTTTTTTCTAACACAATACTGAGCATTTGCAAAAATCATCTTAATACATGGACTTAACATCTCATATGACCAAGTTTTGATCTGACATTTGGCAGCCTCGAACCCAACCATACCTAGCCGGTAAAAATCCCAGGCAGATGGTGTGACACCCCGTATTTTAGAAATTATTAAAGAAAATAAAATTGTATTAATTAATTGAAATTAATGGAAATTAATCAATTAATTAGAGAAAATAAGAGGAAAATTAATTGAAAAAGATTAATCTATAAATTAATCGTCGAATGTCACGGTCGTAAATTTAAATGTATAAGATTTAATTAGTATGATTTGGTCACGTGACATGCCACGTAAAAAGGGACTCAAGTGGCACACCTTAAAAACTCAAAGACAAAGAGGGAATGAAAAAGATAAGATATGTTTTGACCAAGTCTCACGGTGGAAGTTCCATCAGTAAACAGTACCGTGAATAATGCCACATTTTCATGCGCATGGTAGAGTGGGTTATTCCTCTTCCTATGCACACGACACCCACTCCCCACTACTCCATACACGGCAGTCTTTCCATCTCTTCTTAATATACGAACGACACTTCTTTCCCCTCTTTTTTTTACACTGCAATTGTACCGCCCCACCCTTTTTCACTCACTGAAAATCAGAGTCTATTTTTTTTAAAAAAATAAGAGTGAGAGAGAGCGGGACCCCAAGACGTGAGCTAAGTCCGAGCTTCCAAAGCCCGACCCTTAACTGGCTAACCACGTGGACCAAGTCTACTAAAACGGTTCACACGTACTCAATTTAAACATGCAGAATAATCATAAATACGGAAAATAATAGAATAACAATTCTATTCTATTTTAGATAGCAAAGTAGTCCAACACTTACCAATAATTATCTTAAGTTAACATATCTAAAGTTAACATTCAAAGCATAGCAAATAATCTAAGTTATTACATTCCCGAGTGCTAGTTACTCAAATACATAGTCTATGAATAACTTAAACAAAATATAACTTAATCATCCAAGCTCCTAAGCTTGGCTCCGATCACGTTCCTCGTTCCGTTCATTTCCTGTGTCATCAACTAAGGTAGAAATAGGGAGTTAGACAACGCGCCCAGTAGGTATTCCAATTAGGGTCAAACACATGGGTTAGTATAAAAAAAATCCCAATATAATGTATCATACCATACTTGTAAAGCATTGTATCCCAAAACAGTGTATGATAATAGAGATCCAATCATACAGATAAAACCAGAAACAGTGCATGATAATAGAGATCATAATCATGCTGATACAATGTCATGCCATGTGTGCCATATGCCATGAGTCCCACCCATTAGCCATAACATAAACACATAGTATTCTCTTGATGGAAAACTCCTCATCAAGTATCCCCCACGGTTGTCTTATGGACTCCCCGACGGAGCGTGGACTCCGGTTACCTCTTGATGGGATAATGCACATCAAGGCCTTCCTCTTGATGGAAAACTCCTCATCAAGGTACCCCCACAAATGCCTTACGGACACCCCTACGGAGTGTGGTCTCCGGTTGCATATCATCCCTCCCATGCCATGCATGAGATGCAAATGACCACATGCTATGCAATTATACACATCATAGCATTAAAATCTCATCTTTGAAACATATCATTTTTACAAAATAACTCATCAAAATATGAATTAAAACCACCATACATATTCCATGGTATCAATGAGATAGGAATCCTACCAATGACCACTAAAGTGTCCTTGCGTTTCGTCCGGAAATTGCTCACGATCGTACACCCCTTGTGAGGTCCCATTACCTTATAACATGGCAATCAATCAATCCCATGTTCCATTTGATTTACAATTATGTCTAAGTCCATAAACATATCTTTGTGGGGTTCGGCCATACACCATGGCCGAACCTCACTCACATGGTTTTGGTCCCTCTTTTTGATCCTTGATCATTCTAACCATTGTGGGTCCAAGATCATTCCATCTTTGATTCATTAAACCTAACACATATAACTTAATCATTTAACCTTAATAACACCATAAGTCCACAAACACATTCCCCATGGGATTCGGCCATACACCATGGCCAAACCCATGGTCCATCATTTTCACCCATAATTACCTCTTTGCCATTCGTCTTTCCATGGCTACTTACTTAGCTTATATTTACATGACTTAAGTCCCAACATCATTCCATTAGTTTTACATTAATGGAAGCCTTAAATCCATAAAACATTTTCTATGATTCAATCATTCACTTAGGCCATTTCTGCATGTCCAAAACCAAAACATGATCCATGGAATTCGGCCATACACTATGGCCGAACCCATAGTCTTTTAATTTCACCATTTGGCCATTCTTTCCTTCCATACGTAATCACCTAATTTACTTACCCATACTTAGATCCATACATGATCCATAACCAAACATAGATCCACAAATGAATCTTCCACTTTTTAGTTTATTCATTCATTCATTTAATCATGTATAACTCTCCACATGACCCATTAAAATGGTTCATGGGGTTCGGCCATACACATGGCCGAACCCATGGTCCTTTGTTTCCATCTTCCCCTTTAAATCATTCACAATCTTAGGTTCATAAACAAGTCCCTCCATAGGGATTTAACCATACACTTAGGTTCATCATTTTAAACCATCCTCTACCATATTTAAAAACCCATTAACATTACCAATATTTCCCCATCATTTTCATGGTCCAAAAATACCCAAGTCCAACAATATCCCTCAATGGGGTTCGGCCATACACATGGCTGAACCCATGGTCCATGTTTCTTCACCATTATAACCTTTGAGACCATTCAAAAATCAATTACATTCCTCCTTACTTCCATGATCTAATTACATGTAACCAATTCAATATTTCTCCATGTAAAACCTTTTAAAATCATTAATAACCTTCCATGGGTTAACCACCTTTTACACCATTTAAACCAATGATGTTCTTCCATGGGGTTCGGCCATACAACATGGACGAACCCTGGTTCATCAATTCCATTTAAAAATCATGCATCCAAGATTTAATCCTTTGATGGGGTTCGGCCATACGCTATGGCCGAACCTCATCAATCCCCTTTTTGTCCTTGATGATTCTCATAAATAAACTTAGCGTTTGGCCATGCAAGGGCCAAACCATGATCCTTGATCATTCACCATTCCATACATGGTTCATGCATAAGGTCCTTTAACTATCACAAGATTAGGGTTCAGCCATGCCATGGCCAAACCATGTCCTTGACCATCTTTTTCTTACTTATGCAATCTTAACGAGTACTTACCGATTCCGCGACTCCTCCGATTTCTTTCACTCCTTCTTGCTCTTCCAATCTTCTCCCTCCTTATCCTCCTCTTCCTCCTTGATCCTTGGCCGAGAGTGCTTGAGAGGTCTTGAATGAAAACCCAAAGAGAGGGTTCGGCCAAAGGGTGTAGGTTTGAGAGAGAGAGAGAGCTTGAGATAAAAAACTAGTCCTTTGCCTTTGAGAGTGGTCGGCCTTAGGTAAGAAAGGGAGAGAGTGAGATAAAACAAAGAATTCTTCTTGCTACCCAACGTAAATCAGCCAAGGGTGGTGTCCTTTGGTTGATACCCCTTGGTAACTCCCATAACCTTTCACCTCCTTCCTTAATGTTCCATTTGGAGGTTTCATCCCATGAGATATAACACTCCAACTATATGACGCTTGGGCTTCCATCATGAGATGGAAACCCTCCATGTTCCAACGTGTAGCCTTTGGTTACCTTGTGTAACAACAACAAAACCGTCCACCTTCCTTGTCTTGATCAATGAGGGTCGGCCAAGGGTGGTGTCCTTTGGTGATACCCCTTTGTAACCACCATGTCTCTTCATCTCCCTCATTAAAGATCCTTTTGGAGTTTCATCCAATGAGATGAAACTCTCACCATTCCAACGTGTATGCGTTGTGTAGGTATGTGTAACCACCACAACCCTTCACTTCCCTCATCAATGATCTATTTGGAGTTTCATCCCATGAGATGAAACTCCCATCTCCAACGTATATGCCTTGTATAGGCTTGTGTAACCACCACAACCCTTCACCTTTCTCATAATGATGGTGTCCATTGAGATGGGACTCTCCATCTTCCAACTCCACTCATTAAAATGAAAGTCCCATTGACTTCCCATTCAACCCATTTTAATTCAACTCAACTTAAATGAACTCATTTTTCAACTCAAGCACTTGAACTCACATTAATAAAATTCTCAACTCATGTGAATTCACTTTCCAATTCAAGTATTATTTATCCCACTTGAGCTCATTCATTAACTCAACTTTATTGAACTCACCCATGGTTGACCAACCATAGCTTAGCCGACTATGAACCATATAGTATTTAGGGTCCCACTTAGCCATTTCATTTACATGCCACCTCACTAGATGAGGTGGATCCCATGTCTTGTATCTTAATTGGTTATTAGACCCAATTATCAAACCTTATCAATTTACTTCTAACTAACTCATATATGATCCATCGGGTCCCAATTGGACTTTTGAGCCAATTGACAACCTTGACCCAATTAAATAAATCTCACCCATTTATTTCAATTGAGCCATATCCACAATCCGTTGGGTCTTAATTGGGCAATTGAGCCAACACCTTACCCATCTAAGGTCCATCTCCATTAATTTACAAATTAAATGGACAGTTTCCACATATATCCATAGCTTGAAAATCCGGGGTGCTACAACAATAATCTATCTCCCATATCTTCCGCTGAGAACACCCTGCGCTGCTGCTCAAGCGAGAAAGGAAAATAAGGGAAGGTGAAGAAAGAAACAGGAAAAGGGGATACGGAAAGCATCTAGAAAGGTTGGTTCAACTTTTAATATTAGTATTTAGTTTTAAATTAAAGTCTAGGGTGATTTAGAATCAACCCTGGATGAATACGGATTTATAGAATGAAAATGGGACCGATTCGGGAATTGTCGGGTATTCTCTCCAATTCAGGGATTGGGTTCAAATATATGTTAAATTGTGAGTATTAACCCCTTAAAGTATGATAAAACGCATGTGGAATCAATCTAAGGGGTTAGGCTTAGAAATAAAGACCAAAATATAAATAGAAAACAATAAGGAAAAAGAATAGTTAAGTGGGTAAAAAGTAAAAAGGATAAAGGGTATTTAGGAGATAAAAAATGGTGCATTAATAGGAGTTGGAAAGAGTGAAAGGGACAAGAGAAGACATGGACTAAATGGTCTTAAATCCCCTTGAAGAACTATCCATTCATTGGTGGGTGAGGGAAGAAGGTAAGGAAGATGGACAATTAGAAAATATCATCTGGGAGGTGTATTTCTTTCAATTACTAAGTAGCAGAAGGCGATTGTAATTATCAGCATGTCATTTGGAACTCTAGTAGCAAAGCCCAAATCTCCAGGAGCCCAAGCTTCTTTAATATCAGTTTCAGTTTTACAAAGAAATTCTCTCTTGAGATGGAAAATGATCAGAGGAATCAAACGAGGCAGCTCAAGTCCATATCCAACAAAGAACCTGACCAAAAACAGTGAGAGCCAGGGTGAGACTGAGTGAATGAGAGATGGCAGCAACAACGCCCTCCATCAGGTTTCTCGTCTCCGCATTTGTTCCTCTTCTTTTCTTTTAAGTGGGTATGCATATCTTTCTTTATTCTTCCATTTTGTTGTTGAAAGAACCATAAGGGTAGTCCCCCACCTTTTTGATAAATTGCCTCAATGGTAATGCTGTTACAATTGTTCAGTGCATTTAGATCATGCTCATCTACACCCTCTTTCCCCTTTTACTTTTAAAGCACTCTCTCTCTCTCCGATAACTGTAAACTCAGATAAAATTCAACCCATTCCATCCTTAATCAAATATATGTTGCTTTTATTCTACTTGATAATGAGATTGATGTTAAGACTGGATATGTGGGGAATCAGAATGAAGAAGAAGGGTTGAGACTCTTCTGTGAGATGAACCAATATAGAATACTGCCTGATGAGTCTGCATTCTCTACAGTAGTTGGAGCAGTATTTTCCCCAATCGCTGCAGAGATGGAACCAATTAAAAATTGGTTGCATTGCTGGTTTCACTTGGGAATATTATTAGAATTAGCCCTTCAATTCTTGGGCTGACTGTTTTTTATTAGGGAATTACAATAAGGAAATCTATCACAATATTCTGGTCCATGTTTTGGTGATGGTTATCAGTGGGTCTTGGGAATAAAATTAGAGAATATTTTCAGTTGTTTAACTTTCTCTGGATAAATTATATAAGGCTGACTATCCTTTCTCATTTCTAGAGGTTACTGTGGGTAGAGGTTTTGGACCTCTTACTTGAAAATATTTCTGAAATCACCATTGGATTTGAGACAGATAGTGGTTGTTCCTGGTAGTGGACAGCAACATGGTAGTGTTTATTGGAAGAAAGGAAGTTCAGTGACTTTGGGGTCTTTGAATCCTGAGAATCCACTGCAGCCCAGTTGAACCCATCATGATATAAAGCTAACCCTTTGATCTGTTGGTTTATGAAAAAAGTTTAGTAATAAAAGTTGCTCAAAAAGGATGTTTATGTTCCAAGCAATTACTGATTTTTTATAGGCTTTCTGATGGAATGGAATTTAAGGAAACAATTTTCACTTTGGATGAGATGCTATTCAAAGGTTATGTACCTTCTGCTATAAGTTTACAGAAATTTGTGCAAGGGTTGTGTCAGGAAGATATGGAGTTGCTGGGGATGGTATCGTATAGTTTAATAAAGGGAAATACTATTGATGAAGATGTCTGGAAAGTACTGATCGACTGTGTATGTGGAAAGTCTCTCAAATTGTAGGAATGTGAGCTTATAGATAGTTTGAAGATGGCAGCAGGGTGATCCTTACTAATCATAGGGCCTTATCTAATTATAGTAGTGCCACTAAATTGTTAACTCTAAAGAACTTAGAATTAAAAAGATACCATTAAATGAAAAAAATTAATGAGTAAACTATAAGGTTGGAAATCGTGAACTCAAACTGATTACATGGTCTGTTTTGATTGATCAATATAATCAGAGGATCGGAGGGTGGTCTAGGAGCTGTATATACCCTGTAGTCACTCCTTCGTGGAAATTTTATTGATCAGGTAGGTTTTCCTACTTTCTTGATGTATCACATGACTGTTATGTATGTGAATATTATATTTAATTTCAATGCATATTTTGAATGATTTATCGATGCATGAGCATAAAAGCATGCATCTGGTGGGGATGAGAATAGTTGAGATAATGGTTAAAGGATGTTAAACTCTAATATGAGAAATATGAAATACCATAACTGTTCTGTATGGCCGCATCCATGAACACAGGAATTGGGCAATTAAGATGGGCTCAAAGCTCCTGAGTGAGAAACCCGAAACCTGCGCAGGAGAGTATGGGTGATAGTATACCCCCAGTAACTCCGGTTAAATACTAGGGATTGGGTAGTAGCTCCCAGCTGGTGCCCCATTAAAGCTATGGACACAATGGCAAATGATTAGAACTGTTTGAATGGAAAGTGTGATAGAAAGAAATGCATGGGCATGAGAGGGGTTTTACATTGTTCATGTACCATGGCATTTGCATCATGTTGATTTACTGAGTTATCAAAAGTATGTTGATTATGAATTAATTTATGAAATGATTATGAACTGATTTTAAATGCTTTATATATATGAGATATGAATTGATTTTGAAATATGGGGTGAGGATGATTTCAACTGAATTATATGATATGAAGAACTGTATATATTTTCTCCGATTTTATATATGTCATGTTGATACCCACTTTGATGGGAAATCCTACTAGGCGTTAACTAAGCCCACAATATTCTTCTTTTTTAGAAATTAAGACAGGAAAAGAGAAAGATGATGAGGCAGGATCAAGTACTAGCATGCATAGATGAGAATGATGCAAGATGAGAGCTGTCTACTTATTAATATTAGTAGACAATGAACAATTAAGTAGGATTGAGTTAATTGAGAATTTAGGTGTCATTAAACATTTGATTTGAGAAACAAATATTATGGAGATTATGTTTTGCTATAAATTGAGAAGGATTGAATCATGGTATTTTAATGAATGAATATATTTCCACATTTTTTGGTAAGTTAGTGTGGTGCTAAGTTTACATGGAGTCTTTCCATGTGCACACATTGGTTGGGCCAGTTAAAGGTCGAATCTTTGGATTCGGACTTGACTCGCGTCGTGGCACTCTCCCCTTTCTTCAGGTTGTGAAATAAATAAATAAATACTCTGATAATTAGGGAGAAAAGGGAGGGGTGCTACAGATGGAGGGGCCACCATGGGCCCGTTTAAGACCCAAAACCTCAATAGATTCCACCTCAATGCATAGTATGGGGATACACTACTAACCAACATGTAATTTATAACTTGACCTCTTAGGAAAGTCCAAATAGAAAATGTCACACATGATCTACCTAACATTTATCATCAATCAATCCCATCAACATCAGAATTGCACATAAAAAATGAAGTGGACTTTATTACATCCTACAGTATTTCAAACGAACACCATAAAGGGTTTATTACATTACATGTTCATACGTATAATGTCTAATAAGTTAAACATAAGATCACAACATTTGGGTAGATAACTAAAGGGTTTCCACCCTACACTACAGCTAAAGATCCTCCTATCCTTTGTTCCCCTGGTTTCCTGTTTCGTTAAGGGTGTGAGTTTTACAAACTCAGTGAAGAGAAAACAACAGCAAGTTCTGGATAATAAGGCATATTATCAATATAATAAACATGTTATCAAACAACAGTTTATACACTCAGAAATCATATATAATAATATTGACACAATTATCTTGTAATGACCGGCCCGATATATCGAAGTCTTAGAGAGTTTTGTGGATCTTTAAGCTGTTTTTGGTGTTTTGGTGGCAGTGAGAATTGTGTAGGCTCCGTGGTGGGCCCCAGTTCGCCAGGTTTCGAGCTCTGAAGCTCAAAGGGCATTTTGGTAATTTTAATATTTTAATTATTTTTGTCATTTAAATTATTTAAAAATCATATTTTGGTTACCATTTTAAAAAACTTTTTGTGAAAGTGATGCTTTCCTTCTTTTTTGTAAATTAAAAAATAAAAAAATAAATCCTAAACCCTAAGACCTCCCATATTTAATCTCTCCTTCCTTTTCTCCTTTGCAAACCCTAGCCGCCGCCCCTTCCTATTCCCCTCTCTTCTTCTCTCTTCCTCTTCTTCCCCTTCCCCTTTGCAAACCCTAGCCGTCACCCCTTCCTGCTCTCCCTCCCCTCGTCTCTCTTCCTCTTTCCCGAGCAAACCCTAAAACCCCCCTATGCCGCCGCCGCCTCCACCTTGCCCTTCTCCTTCTCTCTGAAACCCTAAATCCCCCTCCCCTCCTACAGCCACTGCCGCCCCTCTTCTCTCTCTTATTCAGATCCCTCTTTTCCTTTCAGTCCTTTTTCCTCTCCTGCAAACCCTAGTTCCAGCCCCCCTTGTGTTGTGCCGCCGCCACCATTATCTTTTCTCTTCTCTTTCCCTCCCTCCCTTATACTCTTCCAAAACCCAAAATCTATTACCACCACCGCCGCCGTCCCTCATCTCCTCTCCCTTTTTTCCTGTTTACTTCTACAACCGAGTTGAGCTTCCCAGGCCCAGTTGCAGTTTGGGTCTGACCCAACTGATTCGGCCTGTTTGGCCTTTCAGGCCTCCAAGCTTTCCAGGCCCAATTCGTGAGCCCAACGTCAGGCCCACGAGTTTTGGCCCAAATCCTTTTGAGCCTAGTTTTCCAAACCCAGCAAATCCAATCCCAATCCTCTCTTGGCTGGACTCAGGCCCAGTTCTAGGCCCGACCCAGGCCCGTTTCAGGTCCACTTCAAGCTCACTTCTAGCGTGTTTTGGAGATCTTTTCTAGAGTATTTCTGGATCTTCTTTAGCTCGTTCCAACCTGTTCACAGGATCGTTCTCAGTCGTTTCGACCAATTTTACGGGACCATCCTAGTTTTACAGACTCGTCCCAATTTCTCGAGCTCGGTACCGTGCATCGCCTCCTTAAATCCTTCGATCCGTTTTCTTCACTCGGATTTCGAAAGCGCACACAAGTGAGGAGACTTATCACAGTTTTAGCATGCATTGCATATATCAAATATGTACTTCCGGACATGGAGTGGTTCGAATGGGACCCTCTATTTATTAAGCCACTCAGTAAGGGTGAACCGTTGAGAATGATTATGTGGAGAGGGGTCTGTTCGAGTGCACTCTTGTCCACTATACGCTATTGTGAGAAACTTTAATTGGATAAATTGATATCGAATATGACATTTGGAAGATGTTGATGATACCTTGAGTGTTTATTTATAAGATGCAAATGCAATTATATCGAACATAGAGAGATGTGTTTAAGTAACTCGTTATGTGCTTTTGACTCACATGATGACGCATGATGTTGATTTTGGTTAGTTATGTTAAAACATGCTTATATTGTTGTACACTCTTATGTCGTTTATCTAGCTATAACATTTGAACAAATTTATGATGAGAATAAGTTATGTGCTGGATGTCAAACATAATGCTTGAGACTTAATGATGACGAGTTATGTGTCTATCCATAACATACGAATGAATTTATGTTGAGCATCTACTTATAATATGTGAATGAGACCATGATGAATATGGGGTTTGTGTTTGAGATCTTACTACATGCATATATTGTTACACATGCTTATGTTCTTATAAATGATCATGAAACCATGTACATACATGAGAGATAACCCACAACGGACAGTGTACCGTTGGGTATTGAGATGGAGGATCTTTTTATGTTATATGTTTATGATGACGTGATGATGTTGGTTGTTGGAAGGACTTCTCCGTTACACTCCGGCGGTTGAGACCTCCATAGGGGATGCGGGTCTCCCCATTGCATTCCGGCGGTTGAGGTGCCTGCCCTAGAGTGTGGCTCCTCTGGGCATGGTCGATGTGGTTTTCTGACACGGCTCGTATGGTTGAGGCAGTTGTGTGTTTTATCATCGGGCGTTGTTGAGATGGTTTTTTGACATGGCTCGTGTGGGTGAGGCAGTTGTGTATTCTTTAGTCTCCCAATGGTACTGATGGGGAGACCGGAGTTTGTTGGAGGACCCGGTGTGGGCTATCGAGATGATGCCTCGATTTTCGTTGATGGATGTTGGTTTGTGGTGTATTTGGATTTCATGCATATGAGTACTCTCGTTATTATGATATTCTGCATTCGTACGCATAATATCTCCACTTATGTTGCTAACTTGTAATAAGCATTATATCCTCATTGGGCTGGTTAACTCACCCCTTACCTTTCAGATACCCCGATCGCAGAGGGGCCGTGTAGGCCCTTTGAGCACCTGGGAAGGAGCGATAGTAGTTAAACATTTATGTTCATGTTTATGTTCTAAACTTGGAGACTCTAGTTTGTATGAGCTTTTTATTCATGCTTGTTCGGATGACTGTACAACTATGTTCAATTAGTCAAATGTCGTTTGTTATGCTTCTTGACTTTTTGAACTTGTGGTTTGTGAGCAGGAGGTAGTACTCGTTTCCAAAAAAAAAAAAAATTAGACCCGGTAACCGTCTTTTACGACTTTTGAGATGTTTCGGAGATAACGCGTCCGTAGCGGGACAGTTGGTATCAGAGCACGATTCAAGTCTCGGACTGTGCATGGGTCAAAGTTAGAGGTTATGTTGATTGGATAATAGGTTCGTCCCCTATGTGTTATGGTAGATGGAACCGGGTTATGGGGTAGTGCGTAGGCACCCTAAGTTGTGTGGTGTGCTAGATGCGTTACTTTTCGGTCAGTATACTTGAGACGTGTCTTGTAGCGAATTCTCGCTCGGTGAGACTCCCTAGTGTTTGAATCGTGGGTGAGTCAATAGTGAAATAAGTCACTTGTTCGAGTGGGTAGAGCACCGTGACGTGGCCACGGGAGCTGTGAGATACGAATCTTTAGGTTTGGAGTTATGTTGGTCTTACTCCCTAGAGTAATTAGAGGTGTTCCTCTGTGGGACCCACGTTAGGATGAGTCCTCACCTTTAAGGCACGTTGGTGGTATTTTTTTTTTTAAAGTTGTTTGAGTACCGCGATGGAGTCGCAGGGGCTTCAGATGGTGATTGAGATGAGATTACTCGGGGTTCTAGCGTTGGGAAGAGGTCGTGTTGTGGGTCTACCCCCTTTGTTCTTCGGGGGGGGGGGGGAACTCATGTTTAGAGAGCAAAGACACCATTTGTTGACCTAGCATTTAACTGTTTGGTATAGAAATAGATTTATTGGAAATCTATGGGCACCTACTGAGTGAGTCCGGTCGGCTAACTCGGTAGGTAGCAGATGGAATTTCATGAGAGGTTGATGGGCTTGTTATGTTTGTGTTGTTCGTTAGGCCTGCTTAGAACTGCGGGTAGTGCTGGGGTCTGAGCCAATGATTGTATGTCTAGCTCTAGGATCCCCGTGGGTCCAGTGTTAGGGCTAGAGGAAGTTGGGATTTTGCTAAGGGCTTGTTTAGGTCAGATTGTTAGGGTTTACCGTTGAGACTCAAGTGGACCCGATGTACGGTCTGAATTCGATATATGAGTGAGTTGGAAGCAAAGTGCTTTGAACTGATCACGTGGTTGTTTCTTAGCTCTTGATCAGTATATTGCCCGTTTCCAGTGTTCCACTTCTCTTTGTCTTGAGTTTCGTTGGTTGGGGACTAGGTCTGTGGTTTGTGCATTTTGACCTTCGGAGTTAGCGTTGGAGATCGGTTTACAAGTTTTGGGATATGTCAAAGTTCGACGTCATCTTGGCATGGATTGGTTGTCCTCACTTCAGGTTATCTTGGATTGTTACTGTAGGTGAGTGACGGGTCAGTTCCTTACGGTGGATACATTCGTCGAGCGACTTGCAACTTACAGTCTGGGCGTGGAAGAGTTGGGCAGCTTGGTGGCTAGCTTGAGTTAAGGGAGAATTTGGGGTAGACAAATGTTGAGATGTCTCGCGTGGTCTGAGGGTTCCTGGATGTCCTTCCGAGGAGGCTCCTTAGATTGTCGTCATGTCGTGAGGTAGGTTTTGTTGTGAATCTGCTCCCCCGGTACAACACCTATTTCGATTACTCATTATCAAGTAATGCCAGTAGGATTTGGAGCTGAGGAGTTAGTTCGGGGAGTTGGAGTCTCTTGGCTACAATTGACCCAGCGCCCTCCTTGGAGCGCACCGGCCTTGTTGACCAAAAAGGGATGACCCTACGAGTTTGTGCTTTGATTACCGGCAGAGACTTTGGAGTTGGAGAAACAGCTCAGGGAGTTAGAAACTCTTGGCTTCATTCGGCCTAACACTTCATCTTGGGTGCACCGACGTTGTTTGCTAAGAAGAAAGATGACTCCGTGAGACTATGCATCGACTATCGACAGTTGAACATGGTTACAGTGAAGAACGAGTATCCTTTGTCGATGATTGATGATATGTTTGTCCACTTGAGAGGCTCCTAGTGCTTCACTAAAATAGACCTTCGTTCGGATTACCATCAGGTGAGGGTGCGGGAGTGTGATTTTGTGAAGATTGTTTTCCGCACTCGTTTTGGACTCTGTGAGTTTGACGTAATGCCGTCTGGGGTGACTAATGCCCCGGCGACATTCATGGATCTAATTAAAATGATATTCAGACCGTGCCTGGATAGGTTAGAGTGGTGTTCATCGACATCTTGATATGTTCAGCATTAGAGGAGGATCATGAGCAACATTTGAGAACCATGCTTCATGTCTTGAGGGATCACGAGCCTTAAACAAATGTGAATTTTGGTTGCCAGAGGTTTAGTTTCTTTGGCACGTGATGTCAGCTGGCGGTATGGTTGTGGGTCCGGTTAAGGTGGAGTCTACTTTGAGTTGGGAGCGACCACGTAGTGTGCTTGAAATCCGCAGCTTTTGTGGGTCTTGTGGGTTACTATTGGCTGTTTATCAAGGATTCTCCAAGATCGCCACACCCATGACAAGGTTGACCCGTGAGAATGTGTCATTCGCTTGGGACGAAGCTTGTGAGACAGTCTTCCGGAGGTTGAATGAGAGTATGACTTCTGCTTCAGTGAGAATTGTACTAGAGAGAGGCCACGGCTATGCGATTTTCTATGATGCTTCATGTATGTGATGGTTTGAACTGTATACTGTGTATTATGACTTGGAGTTGGTGACTGTGGTGTTGTACTCAAGGAGTTGAATATGAGGCAGAGATGGTGGATGGAATTACCTTAGTGACTATGACTTTGTGTTGTCTTACCACCCCGACAAGACAGAAGTAGTTGCAGACACCTTGGGTCGCATGACGAGAGGGGCTTTGTCGAATCTGATCGAAGGGTAGAGCATCCAGATTTTTGCAGTACGGTTGTCCAGCCAGAGATTTATGATAGAGTTTGGGAGCTCAGCAGAAGGATGAGAGGTACATCGCGCTGAGAGATACTGTGACTAGTGGCAGTGGACTCTTCAGATGGAATGTGAAATGAGACGATGGTTTGATCTTACAAGACAGACTGTATATATTTTTTTGTCCGGCCAGTGCTGCAAGGAGGTATTATGGCACTTCCATCATTCCAAATTTGTAGTGCGTCTGGGATGCACAAGGTGCACCATGATTGCGTTAACAGTTCTAGTGGAGGAACATGAATACTGCAGTGACTGAGTTTGTGACCGGTCGTTTGACCTCTTACAGGTTGAGATAGAGCTTGAGACCCGCTGGCAGGCTACAACCTCTTCTGGTTCTTAGTCGAAGTGTGATCACTTTACTATGGACTCCATGACTGGTTTATCGAAGTCTCCTTTGAGACATGATGCAGTGTGAGTTATAACGGAATGGTTGATTGAGTCAGCCCATTTTGTTGGTATGAAGAAGACAGATCCTCTTAAGACCTTGAGGTGACTGTACTTGGCGGAGGTAGTTCGGCTACACGGGGTATCTAAGTCGATTGTTTTAATTTGGAATCCGAGGTTTTCTCTCCGTTCCAGCGGAGCTTGCAGAAAGAGTTGGGCACACAGTTTTGTTTTGGTATGGCTTTCCATCTGCAGGCGAATGGTCAGTCAGAGCGAACCATTTAGATCTTAAAAGATGTGCTCCAAGCTTGTGTTTTGGATCTTGGCGGTGGTTTGGAGAGTTAGTTACACTTAGTTGAGTTCGTTACAACAATAACTACCAGGTCAGTACCAAGGTGACTCCCTATGGGGACTTAATAGGTTAGACCGTGCAGATCTCGCTTGTGTTTTTCGAGAGCACCGATATAGTGATGTCAGGATAGGGAGACTACTGAGTTTGTGAGACTGATCAGTTAGAGGTTGCTAACTGCCCATAGTTGGCAAGAGGGCTCTGTTGCCGTCGGAAGAGGGACCAGTACAGACTGAGGATTCGAGGTAGCAAGGGCTTTGTGGTAAAGTTATCCGCTTGGTTTTGATGGTTTGGCAATGCAGGGATAGAGAGTCTTCTACTTGGGATAACGGGGCAACGATGCGGATGCAGTTTCTAGCCTTGTTTGAGAGTTGAGGTATAAGTTTAGTTTGAATTTCGAGGACGAAATTCCTTAAAGGGGGTAGTGTTGTAATGACCCGGCCCAATATTTCGGGATCTTAGAGAGTTTTGTGGATCTTCAAATTGTTTTTGGTGTTTTAGTGGCAGTGAGAATTGTGTAGGTTCCGTGGTGGGCTCCAGTTCGCCCGGTTTCGAGCTCTGAAGCTCAAAGGGCATTTTGGTAATTTTAATATTTTAATTATTTTTGTCATTTACATTTTTTGAAAATCACATTTTGGTTACCATTTTAAAAAACTTTTTGTGAAAGTGATGCTTTCCTTCTTTTTTGTAAATTAAAAAAAAAAAAAAACGTAAACCCTAAGACCCCCCCCCATATTTAATCTCTCCTTCCTATTCCCCTTTGTAAACACCAGTCGCCGCCCCTTCCCATTCCCCTCTCTTCTTCTCTCTTCCTCTTTTTCCCCTTCCCCTTTGCAAATCCTAGCCGTCACCCCTTTCTGTTCTCCCTTCCCTCGTCTCTCTTCCTCTTTCCCGAGCAAACCCTAAAACCCCATTTGCCGCCGCCTCCTCCACCTTGCCCTTCTCCTTCTCTCTAAAACCCTAAATTCCCCTCCCTCCTACCTCCGCTGCCGCCCCTCTTCTCTCTTCTTCAGAACCCTCTTCTCCTTTCGGTCCTTCTTCCTCTCCTGCAAACCCTAGTTCCGGCCCCCCTTGTGTTGTGCCGCCGCCACCATTATCTTTTCTCTTCTCTTTCCCTCCCTCCCATTATTCTCTTCAAAACCCTAAATTTGTTACCGCCACCACCGTCGTCCCTCATCTCCGCTCCCTTTTTTCTTGTTTGCTTCTGCAACCGAGTTGAACTTCCTAGGCCCAGTTGTAGTTCAGGTCTGACCCAACTGATTCGGCCTGTTTCGCCTTTCGAGCCTCCAAGCTTTCTAGGCCCAATTCGTGAGCCCAACGTCAGGCCCACGAGTTTTGGCCCAAATCCTTTTGAGCCTAGTTTTCCAAACCCAGTAAATCCAAGCCCAACTCTCTCTTGGCCCGGCCCAGGCCCAGTCTAGGCCCATTTCAGGTCCACTTCAGGCTCACCTCTAGCGTGTTTTGGAGATCTTTTCTGGAGTGCTTCTGGATCTTCTTTAGCACATTCCAGCCCGTTTGTAGGATCGTTCTCAAGCGTTTTGGCCAATTTTGCGGGATCATCCTAGTTTTGCAGACCCGTCCCAGTTTCTCGAGCTCGGTAGCTGTGCATCGCCTCCTTCAATCCTTCGACCCTTTTTCTTCACTCGGATTTCGAAAGCGCACACAAGTGAGGAGACTTATCATAGTTTTAGCATGCATTGCATATATCAAATATGTACTTCCGGACATGGAGTGATTCGAATGCGACCCTCTACTTATTAAGCCACTCGGTAAGGGTGAACCATTGAGAATGATTATGTGGAGAGGGGTTTATTCGAATACACTCTTGTCCACTATACGCTATTGTGAGAAACTTTAATTGGATAAATTGATATCGAATATGACATTTGAAAGATGTTGATGATACCTTGAGTGTTTATTTATAAGATGCAAATGTAATTATGTCGAACATAGAGAGATGTGTTTAAGTAACTCGTTATGTGTTTTTGACTCACATGATGACGCATGATGTTGATTTTGGTTAGTTATGATAGAACATGCTTATATTGTTGTACACTCTTATGTCGTTTATCTAGCTATAACATTTGAACGAATTTATGATGAGAATAAGTTATGTGCTGGATGTCAAATATAATGCATGAGACTTAATGATGACGAGTTATGTGTCTATCCATAACATACGAATGAATTTATGTTGAGCGCCTACTCATGATATGTGAATGAGACCATGATGAATATGGGGTTTGTCTTTGAGATCTTACTACATGCATATATTGTTACACATGCTTATGTTCTTATAAATGATCATGAAACCATATACATACATGAGAGATAACCCACAACGGACAGTGTACCGTTGGGTATTGAGATGGACGATCTTTTTATGTGTATATGTTTATGATGATGTGATGATGTTGGTTGTTGGGATGATTTTCCCGTTACGCTCCGGCAGTTGAGACCCCCATAGGGGATGCGGGTTCCACTTTGCGTTACGGCAGTTAAGGTGCCTGCCCTAGAGTTTGGCTCCTCCGGGTGTGGTCGAGGTGGTTTTCCGATACGGTTCGTATGGTTGAGGCAGTTGTGTGTTTTATCATCGGGCGTTGTCGAGATGGTTTTTTTACTTGGCTCGTGTGGGTGAGGCAGTTGCGTATTCTTTATTCTCCCGATGGTAGTGATGGGGAGACCGGAGTTTGTTGGAGGACCCGATGTGGGCTATCGAGATGATGCCTTGATTTTGGTCGGTGGATGTTCGTTTGTGGTGTATTTGGATTTTATGCGTATGAGTACTCTCGTTATTATGATATTCTGCATTCATACGCATAATATCCACTTATGTTGCTAACTTGTAATAAGCATTATATCCTCATTGGGCTGGTTGCTTAACCCTTACCTTTCAGGTACCCCGATCGCGGAGGGGCCGTGCAGGCCCATTGAGTAAGCACCTGGGAAGGAGCGATAGTAGTTAAACATTTATGTTCATGTTTATGTTTTAAACTTGGAGACTCTAGTTTGTATGAGCTTTTTATTCATGCTTGTTTGGATAACTGTATAACTATGTTCAATTAGTCAAATGTCGTTTGTTATGCTTCTTGACTTTTTGAACTTGTGGTTTGTGAGCGGGAGGTAGTACTCGTTTTCAAAAAAAAAAAAAAAATTAGACCCGATAACCTTCTTTTACGACTTTTGAGATGTTTCGGAGATAACTCATCCGTAACGGGGCAGTTGGTATCAAAGCACGGTTCAACTCTCGGACTGTGCATGGGTCAGAGTTAGAGGTTATGTTGATTGGATAATAAGTTTGTCCCCTATGTGATATGGTAGATGGAACCGGGTTATGGGGTAGTGCGTAGGCACCCTAGGTTGTGTGGTGTGCTAGATGCGTTACTTTTCGGTCAGTATACTTGAGACGTGTCTTGTAGCGGATTCTCGGTCGGTGAGACTCCTTAGTGTTTGAATCGTGGGTGAGTCAATGGTGAAATAAATAACTTGTTCGAGTGGGTGGAGCACCGTGACATGGCCACGGGAGTAGTGAGATACGAATCTTTAGGTTTGGAGTTATGTTGGTCTTACTCCCTAGAGTAATTAGAGGTATTCCTTAGTGGGACCCACATTAGGAGGAATCCTCACCTTTAAGGCACGTTGGTGGTATTTTATTTTTTTTTAAAGTTGCTTGAGTACCGTGATGGAGTTGCAGGGGCTTCAGATGGAGATGAGATTACTCAGGGTTCTAGCATTGGGAAGAGGTCGTGTTGTGGGTCTACCCCCTCTGTTCTTGGGGGGAGGGCTCATGTTTAGAGAGCAAGGATACCATTTGTTGGCCTCGCATTTAACTGTTTGGTATAGAAATAGATTTATTGGAAATCTATGGAAAAACTAAACATAGATTAAAAACCTACCAACGAGTTATATTATAACACAAATAAGTGCTACCATTCTCTCCAATCATGTAATATCCTGACCCAAATTAAGCATGATTAGTTTAATAAATCCTTCTTAGACCTGTTAATCTCGAAGATTTCGGTTAGGTCTTTGTGAAAAGCCGAAGTGTGGCCCAATCTGAGTTTGAAAACTCAACAATCCAGCTCGTCCAGCTAAAGGGGCAAAATGGTAATTTATCACTTATTGATATTATTTTATTAATTGTGTCATTATGTCATTATTATTGGATGATATTATTTTCCTTAATCAAGAATTCATATTTCTGATTTCAAAATACTTTTATTTTCAGAAAATAGTATTTAAAACCGCCCATCAAACCCCCGAAAGGGAGAAATAAATATTTTTAAATGGTTTTGAAAATGAAAAAATTTTTGAGAGAAGTATATTATGTTAGGCTATTTTATTATGGTCTAGTTTATTCTTTCAAACCCCAAAAATGAGGATTTTAAATCGTTTTATTAACACAAGTTAAATCACATAAATAGTGTTTAATTATGATTTTTAATTAAATATATGGTTTTTGGTGAGTTTTAAATCCCCAAATTTTTATGACGATTAGAATTTTTAAAACACAACTTATCTGTCAAGTTGGATTAAAATTCATTAAGCTTTAAAAGTATTATTTTTAGTTAAAAATTGATTTTTATCAAAAAGGGGCCTATTTGCAAAACCAGAAGTTGGCAGAGACTTATTTGCAACCAAAATATCAAGCAGTGTCGTTACTGCTGGGACGTCGGCACCGCTGCATGCAAACGCCCAATGGCCTCCATCGATTGATCAGTGATTTCTATAAATCACTCACCTCCTCAGCTGATTTCCTCCCAGATAGTTTTTATCTCTCAATCTCTCTAGCCTGGAAACCAGCTCTCCCTCTCTGTCAGTTTTTTCAAAGTTTTCTTGACCTTAAGCTAAGAGGAAGAATTTTCAAAAGCCCGGATTTTCAACCCAGGAACTCAAGTGACGGTAACCACTATGTTCCTCTTTAAATTTCAGTCAGTTTAGAATCACGTAGAAGTAAATTTGACTGAGTTTTGAGTGTGTAAAACCGATTTCAAGTTTAAGGAAAAACATGATTTTTCTCGTGCCAATGTGGTTTTGGTGTTAAAATCCGATGGCTTAATCAGTGTTAAAACTTCAGACCACTTCTTATGGAAAGAGGACTCACTGAGGAGTCTATCTGACCGGTTGAATGTGAAAATCGAATCCAGAAAACCCACTGTTTATAGATTCGTATTTTATAGTGTGCTGCCCGTTACTGTCTGTTGTTGCAAATAGATGAGGAAGACGACTCTCGGACGGCCCGAGAGTTGTGCTTCGGACGAACCGATGTAACTCCCTTCGAACGATCTGAGCTTCAGTTCGAAGTCCCGAAGCGTCTGAGGCTAGCCACTCTCTCGCTTTTGCTCCGGACGTCTCGAGTCCTATTCGGAAGGACCGAACCCCTCTCGGACGATCCGAGCTTCTTTCGGCATGATTCAAGACACACAGACCCACCGAAACCTGTTTTTCTGATTTTTCGGTTCGGAAGGATCTTCGGACGATCTGAGGCCTGACCTTCGAACGATCCGAAGACAGACCCAAGTTCCAAAGTCTGTGACTAGTTTTAGACAGTGGTTCAGATGATCCGAAGTCACAGTACCTGGTTCCGAGGCATGTTCCAAGGAACCCAGTTTTTTTAGTGTAAAATCTTGATTGATTGGTGATGCATATTTAGATGCTAAGTTTTAATGTAATATTTATACCCCCTTGATAATTTAAAAGTTGTACTAACCCTTCTTCTTTTATTACTATAGTGTATACTATTTGTATTCACTTCCAGGCGGAGTTTATTTGTCGGGCACTAAGTGACTTCACTTCCAGGCCAACGCTATATCTGTCGGGCACTGAGTGACCTCGAAGCCTTACTCAACATGTCAATCTGGTCTTATCCAGAAGACAATACGAGAAGTGACCTGAGTATCTAGACCTAACTCAATACGTCAATCTGGTCATGCCCAGAAGACAATATGAGATTTAGACTAACACCCTATTATTATATATTGTGGATTATTGTAACTTAAAATAGTTAGAAACCAAGTAGGAGACTTAATTCCATTTACCTTGGAGATTTTTGGGAAAACAATATGGTTTTGAAATACTACTTATATGTATGCATTTGAATGCTATGTATATTGATCAACTATTGATTAAACACTTGTTTGCATGTTGAATAGAGACCGCGATACCACACAATTTCGGTGAGGGAACTTAACTTTGCAGTATGTGTAAACAGGTTTAATGAGGTAAATCCTGAGCAATGAGTGGTTTCAAGTTGTTGAAGCCACCCATGTGCCCGGACATGATGCACTATTGTAAGAAGTGCTTATGATGCTTATAAATGTTTATGATGTTGATCATATGTGATATGTAATACTACTTTCACGTGCCCTTGACTATTGAACCAATATCGGCCATATGTGTGAGATGGCTTACGTCTACTGGACCACGGGTGTCGACAGTTGCTGACTTGAGGAGTATCAGTATCGGCTATGTGAGAGCCAGAGATGTATTTGCAAGAATATATTTTGACCGTGTCGGGACTTAATACAATGGTCTCAGCGTAGTATGTAGGTGTTACGTTAGATGATAGCTATAATGGAAATGATGTTGAGATTATACTTGATGTTGAGAATTTATTGTCAAGCATGATATTATATTCAAATGTTGATTATTTAACTAACCTGATGTTTCATTAGACTGCATTGTTATATTTCCTTCACTGGGCTAGTTAGCCCACACCACTCACATTTCAAGAGATGTGCCCGAGGAGGAGAACCCTCCGTATGAAGCTTAGGATGGATAAGCTGCTGTGTTGCCTTGGGATTCCCACTGAGGGGAATTCCGCTATCTTTTCTTTTTGGTTCCTTAAACCATTTGTTTATGTAAAGTACCATGTGTGGTACTTAGTTTGTATTGATGTCATTTATTAAACTACCATGTGTTCCGTAGACTACTCTGATTGTGTATTAATAATAATTCGTTGTTGGAATTATGTATTTGTGGTAGTGTCTCTTTTGGGTAGACCTATGGTATGTGTTTGAGTCCACATATTGAGATCATGTGTGACCTTTGGGCCTAACCGTTGATCCGGCCCACTTAGAATTCTAATTCAAAAAAAAAAAATCAGTGACGTTCCGGGCCCACTTTTCGGGTTGGGGCGTGACAAATCGGGTATCGCATATATTAATTATCCTACAATACACACAGTTATCCACAAAATGCATATTCTTATCGGAATCACAATTGGATACCTGATCTATCATCAGATCACCAACATCACAATACCAAGTAGTCTCTAGGAATAAGTGAGTTCCTTACTCCATTTTAAGATGGCTAGATCTCGACATCCCGAAACACTCTCATGTTGACGTTTCATATGTAAAAACTCATAATCACCTCTTTACGTGTGAACAGTATCGGTATCGCATTCTAATCCCATCGTATCCTTTCCGTCAATAAAAATGACCACGGATATCCACTTATTACGATAGGGCTAATGGTGAAAGAAACATTTTATTGAATGCAAAATGAGATGCATTTTGGTAAATACATAGTGTGGTTGAATCTCTTCACCTTCGATTTGGCGAGTGTTTTTTAGTAATCTGTTTAAAATGTAAAACAGTGTAAATACAACGCATAATAACACTATATAGCCATAATATATAACCCTAAGTATTTAGAATATCATAACAAAACATTAATAGAGTTTTCTTGCAATTTTATAAAAATTACGATTTTACCCCTAAGTTTAATACGGACTAAAATAAACCCACAAGTGGTCTAAAATAAGTATTTTTAAGCTAAAACAACATAAAATCCATTTTTGATACCTTTCCAAAAAATACGTTTTTGTCCCCAAAAAATGTCAAGAATTACCAAAATGCCCTTAGGCACTATTCAGAAAAATTACGAAAATGCCACTGGTACTGTTCACCAATATTACGAAAATACCATCGAGTACTATTCATAAAAATTACGAAAATGTCATCTGAGTGCTATTCACCAAAATTACGAAAATGCCATCCGGATACTATTCATAAATATTACGAAAATGACATTCGAGTACTATTCATAAAATTACGAAAATGTCATCGAGTACTGTTCACCAAATTTACGAAAAATGTTATTCTGACAATTTTGGAACATGAACAGTGCGCCGCAAGTACTGTTCATTGGCAAATTTTTCAATTTTCTGTATTTTCTTCTCCGATTTTTATAGAACAAACCGTATGGCATTTTCTGATGAAATTGAATATCTAGCTTCCTCTTAATGAGATCTACAAACTAAAAATAAAAACTCAAAATAAATACTTACAAAAATCTTCTGAAAAATTAAGACAGCTATTTTAGGGCACTTGTAAACACCAGCAGCAAAGAAAATGTATAAAAACTGAGAAAAACAATGTAAATTTTTTTATTTTAAACTTAAACTAAGTGGAGGTATTTATAGGAGTTTAAAAAAACTATTTTGAGATTTGGTGGATCAACCCTGACTCTCAGATGTGTCGGCAGAATCTTATCCACTTAAAATTGTAGGTAGAAGATAAGAAGATAAAAAGTTATCCTCTGTAACAGTAAAAAATCACTGTTACTTTTAACCTTTTTCTATTCGTCTATATTAGACCCTAACTCGTGAAAATCTGATATCGCAGATGTATTGAGAACACGGGGTTTACCTACGATGGAACGTTCACTTTTTGTTTTGACACCGAAAATAGGGTATCTTTTTTTCACAAAGTCAATGTTTTAATAAAATAAACAGCTTATAATCACCATGATTTTGACACTTCGAAACAAGTGTTTAAAAATACTAATTTCGATATTCTAAAAATGTCTAAGAGTTTGATAAGATATAGATCGACTTTGATCTGAATTTGCTAATTTTCGGAATACGGGGTATCTTGAAAATCGGGATTTTTAGATAAAAGCATATACAAAATACACGTTTCAAGGAATACTCGTGAAATTCTGGAAATACCACTGAGTAGGGTACTCAAAAGCTTAATATGTGTGTGAATTTCAATGTCTGAATATATCAGAAGAGTGGTCTTTTATATTCAAGAAGTTTATAAGATACTATTCATGATTTTATATGTAAAACAAAAGACATTAAGTAATGTCCAAAATACCATCTGAACTTCGTTAGGCTGGATCACTAAGCAAACGAACTCTGATCGGGTCACATAATACCTTTTCGGGAAGCTTTTTCCATACTCTATCATATTAATCGGTCACAAAGCCGAGTTAATAGTTCTAAAAATTTGTCATTTTTCTAATTGAGGGTCGAATTATTACACATAGAATGAGAAGAGAAGAGACAAATTGTGTGAGAGTGATGTAAGCATGGATCATTCCATAATCCCAATGCTCACAGAAACTTCAGCTCAATAATCTTACGGTTGTTGGATCCCCTAACCGTTCGAGTATCTATGAACAGGCTACTTGCCGAAGCCCAATTAATAATTGGTCTACGACGATAAGTTTCGCATGAATCTGGTGTTTTTGTGAATGAGTTAAGATTATTTGCATTCTCTTAATTAAATTATGATTTAATAAAAAAAATCATGAAAATAAACCCATAATCAAAACTCAAATACAAAAACAAGAGATTAAAATAACATGGTACTTACTTGTTTTGGACCGAAGCCCGAGGTGTTGAATCCGTAGATCCGGGTGACAATCGATGCCTCTCAAAATTGAATTGAACTGACATCCACTTCAATTGATAAATTGCACCTTGCAAAAGAACTAATCTTATTCTCAGAAAATGATGCCTGGAAGAGGCTACAATGTTGTGCTTAAATAGAAAAAATAAAAGATAAGAAATAATCACAGGAAAATCTAGGACTCTATCTCTAAGACATTGTGATAATCCAAACTCTCATGTGAATTTGGTTCATCTTATAATGACCAATAGTGATCTGGAATAAGATCAACGCCCTTACTCGCCTTTTCGGAATGAGCGAGCGAGACACAAATTTAAGGATCGTCTTCCAGCAACACACAAACACAAATGAGAAAAATGGTACTGAGACACAATTTTTTTTTTTTAACGTGGTAAACCTACTAAATGGGGAAACATCCACATGCCAATATAGGTATAATGAGAAGTCTTACAAATAGTGTTCATTACATCTGAGATACACTAAAAATAATAGTGAAACAGGGAGTGGTATCCTCCAACTTCTTCTACTCTTCTTCCTGAGATTCATCCTACTCAGGTGACATCTCATCCTTGCTCCCTCTATTGTCTCTGCAACATGAAGAAGTCTCCAATCTTGAGAGAGAGAATCAACTCCCCTCCTCTCTCTTTCTCGGATGGGAATGGAAAAATCAAATTCCTCCCAAAAGCAGTGGTCACCGTGGAAAGAGTAGACCCCTTTCACCTCCCACAACTTCCTCTTAAGTAAACTTAAACTTTGAGTTGGTTAGGAACTGCCAAAAACTGTTGGGAACCGCCACTGCACGAACATAAACTGAACGAATCACTCTGAATTTGCTGAAAACCACCGCTTCCATAGTTCAAATGATGTATCAGTTGACTAGTACATCAACTATACTGTCAGACGATGAACCAGTCGACTACTACATAGTCTCAAACGACATAGCAATCGACTACCAGATCGACTAACATTATCAGAGGCTTTTTCTGAGCTTCACACAACCTTCAGTCGATGTATCAGTCGACTGATGGGTCGATGATACTTTTAGAGGCTTCCCTGACTTCTGCACATAGTCTTCAGTCGATGTATCAGTCGAATGATCATATTTGGATGGATTTTTCTTCATTTTTCCCCATCGTCTTCAGTACTACATGCATCAAGATCCACCTTTATCAAGTGTAAATCCAACACCTAGAGTCCTAATTCTAATAGAATTCAAAGGTCCTAAAGTTCAACTCAAATTGAACAATTCAAGTCATTATCTATTCTGATGTAGCACGGGTATCGACCCGAAAATCAGAATTTCACTCGAATTGGAATCCCGGTCAAGAATCGAAAAGATCCGGGAAATTTCTAGTTTTATTTATTTCCATTGCTTTATTTGTAAGATTAGATTTGGTTAGGATTATTTCTATTTTCATTTTTATTTTTATTGCTATTTTAGTTTTGGGTTTTATATAAAAACACTTCTCTAGCATTGTAATAGATAGATTATTGATTAATGGAAAATTGAGAATTCTATATGTCCCTCTTACGGGTGGATTCACGTCGCTCTCTCCCCTTCCCCCTTTCTTCTTTCTCTTCTTCTCACATCTTTCGTCTTCTTGCCTTATCCCCCTCTTCCCTCTCTGCAGAACCCAAACCAACCAGGAGATTCTTCCACTTCTGCTCAGGCCTGGTGTGACCAAGCCCCTGCTACACACCTGCCTTGCCGCCAGACAACCAATTGTTGTCGTCTCTCTTCTAGAGAAGAACCCATTAAGCCATCCCATCTTATCAATCCGACACCACCATCCAAGTCTATTTCTTAAAACCCATTTAATAACCATCGTCACACAAACCCAATTGTCCCTTTGACCACCTCCAATTCACAAATCCTACCCCTTTGACCCGTTTACCCATCGAACTCAATTTGAACCGATCTTACCCCTTAAACCCAATCCTACCCGCTGCATCATATTCTATCTCCATGGTCGACTTGGCTTAGATTGGATATGGTGTGGCATCCAGGCAAGCAATGTCATGTCATTTTCGCCCAAATGGATTCCTTGCAGCAAATGGACCTTAAATCACGGGTTTTTAAGGCCCATAATATAATATAATAGGACTTGACTCATAGCACACTCATATGACTCCAAATTGGGTGCAAGTGGGCCTTTTAGAAAGCCCTTCTAGCCCTCGCTTTCCACTATTAATACGGGGCTACAATTGGAGTGGAATTTCCTTAATGAAGCTCATGTGGGCCCCACCATCCTTGATCAGGCTCGTGTCGGGTTTATGGGGTTCGATGCTTGCATCAAAGAGAAAGCACATAATGAGAAGGGAAGATGCTAAATATGTGAGACAGAGAGAGACATGGCTAAGTGACAATCTAATTATATCAATCCATTCATATTCAATTTTTTTCAACCTTTCCACTAATATCTACAATTAATCAATGATATGCATATTACCATATTAACCAATATCTGACAATAAAATTGTAGGAGTAGGTTACTTATAATTCCTCAATCATAATCGTAATTTTTTTATAACTAAGGTGTCCAGACCTCTTAGGTACTCAACTAATCCTTGCGGCATGTGCAAGCCTCCGACATCTGGTAACTCTATGGGGAGTGGTCCTTTAGGGTGGAACGAGAATCGAACTCAGGATTCTCACTTCTTGAGACGGGTTCCTGGCCATTACTCCAACCCCATTGAGTTAATCATAAAAATAATTTCAATTTCACTTTTTTCTTTCAATGGTAAATAAACAAAGAAATTAAGAATTTTTCCAATCAATAGGGGCGACCAGCAAAAATTTAGGATTTAAATTGAGGGGACCAACCATGTAAGTTCGACAAATACCAAGGGCAAGATTTCCAACAAACCATAGACCCCCTTTAGTTTTTCCACTATCAAAGTCTCTAATCAGGGAAGATCAGATTTAGTCAAAATTTCAATTTGACTATGATTCTTTTATGTGTCTACATATCTGAGATTTTCTTAATTAATATACCCTTCATAATTTTATGAAATTTCTCTTTTCCTCCATGTTAGGACTGGGCTTCCAGTCCAAAAGGCTAGCCTAATGGGTGGAGTGACCCGGTCCCATATAAGACTTTAGATTTTTCTTCCCTCACATCCAATGTGGGACTCTCATTCGCACCGAACAATCCCCCCTCAAATGAGACTCTCCGACGGATAGAATGTCACCAACCATCCTGTTCGGCTAGGGGATCCCTGAGCCCACATGTTGTGGCTTGGGAACCTAACTCTGATACCACTGTTAAGACTAGGCTTCTAGTCCAAAAAACTAGCCTAATAGGTGAAGTGACTCAGTCCCATATAAGTCTTTAGATTTTCGCTCTCACAATTGATGTGGGACTCTCGTTTACACCCCAACACTTGAGATGGTATCACTCGCCAAGTGATTGAGGTGAAAAAGCTCTTGATCAGTTGCATGCATCTTTTACGTATCCGCACGTCCATCTATTTTGTCTATATATATGAGCTTCTTATGATTATATACATCACAATTTTACGAAAAATTCTCTCTTCACATAGACTGTCAAGTGATCAAGGAGGCAAACACACTATCGAAATATTTTTAAAACACAAAGTGGATAGATTAAATGAGGGAAGTTATGCTATTTGTAAAATAACACAATGAGAATTTGTTGTGTTCTCCGATTCAATTGAGGAGAGATCCTCTGACTTTATTTATAGAAAAAAAAAAACAAATAAAGAAAGTAAATTAAATAAAAAAAGGAATGCTTTAAATTAATAAATACAAAAAAATTCTAAATATATCTTAACACTACTAAAATAATAAAAGAACCTTTTTGGTTTACCCCATTATGTCCAACTACAATTATGTTTTTCTTTTAAACAATGTAGATTGCAAGTTTGTAATTAGAATGGTTAGGTCAATAAATAGAAGAGAAGATAAACACACATGAAGCTAGGCATTCAATAAATAAATGGTTAGAGCAATTTGACCTATCAACCTTTGACACACTGGCCCGTGATTGGAAGGTGGATGGCTGCCACAGAGTGCATCTAATTGTTCATTGTTTCTTGAAATAAACACACAACAATCTGACTGTCTTGGAATCAAAATTTGGTGAGAGTGCTCAGATGGTCATGTGAGAGAGGACACATATGTTGTCTTTCCTTCTTTTGAATAATTGTTGGAATTTATTCAAATAGAAGAGAAGATACACCCCCTTAAATTGCAGATAAGCACAAGCCCGGGGCAGGCAGATATACTACACATGGTAAAGAAGGCCCAGATATGGCAAAAGCTAAAAAACCCAAAGCAGGGTAGAACAAAAAAGATAGCCAGCAAAAACAGTGCCAGCGAAAGCCAAGAGAGAAACCCAGAAGCTAGGCCAGAAATTCAAAGTAGACCATTCTCCTGTGTAAAGACAGCATACCGAAACCATGAAGAACATTAGTTTCAAAAACCTCATCAAAGCGACTATGAAGGATCTTAGGCATCAGACCGAAGCAGTTGTCATCACAGCTAAGTTGGGATAAAAGGATGTGAATTGCAGCAAGGTGATTACAGGTATCCCAGGAGTTGTGAACATTGAACAGATTCAGAAGATCTTCAGGTTTATTGAATAGCACCCTCTGCAGAACACGCCTATGCGGAAGGATAGATGATATACACAACTGAATGCCAACCAAATGAGAGGGGCTGATATGAGTGGAACAAACACGGTGCAACCCGAACCCGACAATCACACCTTTAGAATCCAGATAAATGGATGCAAGATAGTAATTTGATCCAAAGGTCAAACATTGAAGTAGAAGGCTACCATTAACAGCAGAAAGCCCGGCTGATTTGAGTGCTCAATGATACCGAAACCAATAACCGTAGATCCAAATTTACGCATAAGAAGCTACCAAACATTGGTGACAAAGCTACAGTCGAGGAGATGCAGCTTGGATTCAGCCATGGTAAGGCACAAGGGACAAGTTGAGTCCTGATAAACCCCAAACTATAAAGGAAAGATTTTGTTTTAAGTCCCAGATTGAAGTATAGCTAGCTGAGAACAGTGTCTGTTGATATTGCCCTTAAACCAAACAAAATCAAGCCAGTTAAGACTGCTGAGAGAATGAGCGGAGATAGTGGAAGACAGACTGAAAATTCCATTCTTTGCAGGAACCCAGAAGACACGATCCCTAGTGTTGCAGCTAAGGATGCAAATAGTCTCAAATTTTTTTCAGCCTATTGGAGGAAGTTGTGAGTAGCACTCATTGCCCATTGCATATCAATTTGTTAACAGTGAAATAGCACCCCATGCCCAGGTTCCTGTATGCCATAATGCTCAGCGAGAATGTAGCCAGGCCTAATCCAAGTTTCAAGCAAGAATTTAGTATTATTCCCATTGCCAATAGCATGCAAAATGGAATTCTTTGTAGTATCTCTAACGCGTAAGATAGACTTCCAACCCCAAGAGGCCGAACGAGAAGGACTCACTTTCCAAATACTACGGCGACGTAGGTATTTCGCATGAATCCATTTAATCCACAAGCTATCTTTCCCAGAACAGATGTTCCAGATCTGCCTCATGATGCAAGTTTCATTGATTTTGTGCATGCATCGCAGACCAAGATCCCCACCCTGGTTAGGAGAGCAGATCTTATTCCAGTGGACCATATGAATCTTTCTATGGTTACCCGTATAGATGAAGATTACTGACAGTGAACTTAAGAGGTTCCAGCCTACCAGCATAGGAAAAACAATTAGCAGCCCCACCCATTGACCCGTTTGCGCACTCTACCAAGCAGACCAACAGTCTTTAACGAAGATGTGAGAGGAATAGTGGTAGCCCCAAGTAGCTGATAGGAAGAGAAGCTTCCATCATACCAAAAATATGTGAAATCTCCTGCTTCCACTCACAATTTTTGGAGAAGATGATTTGTCTTTTGGACGAGTTTTCTATTGACAGTACAACCCCTGATTTCAAACAAAGAGGTCAGGGCATTCAAGCTCATCCAGCCAGATGGATTGAAACCACCAATCCTCATCTCAAGAGGATAAGGATCATCACCGATGGAGACCCAGATTCAAAATTCAAAAGAAGTCTAAACAGATCCTCATCTATAGAAGATAAGGATTGGTAGTTCAAAAATCAAAGAACTTCCTTCTCATCTATCTTCTCATCTATCTTATTTATCTTTTGTTATAAATATCACATTTGTATCACCTAAGCAATATGAAGAAAATATATTGTAAATCAATATAGAAATCACACAGTGATCAAAGAATATTACTGTGAAAACGATCTTGTTCTTTTGTTTCTTTATGGTTACAGAGCAGGTCGATCTTCCCACCCTCCCACGCCGATCTCTGATCTGTTGATTACAGGTCCTCCGAAGCAGCCCATTGCCGGCTCTGCTGATTGCAGTCCTTGCTTCCTGATTTCAGATCTGTTTTCTGAAATCCAGTGCGCCTCTGCTGCTTCTCTCTCCGGCGTCTATCTTCGTTTCCGCAACACAACATCCGTGTCCTCGACGGTGGGAGACCCAATAGTCCCCAATCCGTTTGTTTGCACTGCCATTCCACACATACTCGCAGCGTGATCGACATCAGATCTGGAAGGCAGAGTGCTACCTCTCAGCTCTCTCCGATCTGGAAACAGCTCTGTTCTTGTCCGAGCATTGTGATATGCCTCATGCCGTGCTTCGGGCAGCCTCTGTCTCGCATTGTCTCTTCCTCGATCTGCTGTCGCCTGCAGTAACCTGATCCGACTGTCCCTGCTGATTTCCGATCTGCTGATTGCCGATCATTCGAAGTCGCCAACTGCCGACTCTGCTGATTACAGATCTGTTTCTGAAGTCCGGTGTGTCCAACGTACTCCTCTGCTGCTTCTCTCTCCGGCGTCCATCTTGGCAGCAGTTCCGCGGCGAGTCCGTGGAAGAGGAACTGTAATCGGTCCAAAACCGGGTTCCTACCTTCCTGCTGCTGCTAGCGATCCGATCTGTGTTTCCAGATCTCGGATCATCACCGCTTTCGCCATCGCTGCTGCTGGTTTTTCCAACTCTGTTGGGTGTTTCACAGCAACCCGATCTTTCCAGATCTGCATCGATCGCCCTCAGATCTGATACCCGAACCAGAGAGTTCACAGACCTGTCTCCTTTGGGTGTTTCACAGCAGCCCGATTTTTCCAGATCTGCATCGATCGTACTCAGATCTGATATCTGTTGCTGTCTTTCCAGATCTGCATCGTTGCTGTCTTTTTGCCATCTCCGACGCCCGTTGACACAAAACCGGATCTAATACAGAACAGCTTCTCAGTTGACAGCATACCTGATCTGCTTACAGTTCCCAGATTTGCCGTAAGCGCGCTTCTCTCTCTCCGGCGTCCTCTGCTTCCGCTGCACCGATTGCCAATCTGTTCTTCCATTCTACTCGAGCTCGGATCAGATATCTCATGTTGTGCAGCCTGTGCTCTTCTCTACTCTGCTTCTCTCTTCTCTCTTCTCTCTTCTCTCTTCTCTCTTTAAAAGTCAACCGAACGGCTTGACTCTTCAGGGAAAAAGAAAATGAGAACAGAACAGGAACGAGAAAAAAAAAAAAAAGCACAGCACAGAGAACAAAAAGGGTACTCCCCGTTGAGAAAAAAAATCGAAAGGAGTGCCTCGGGTTCGGTTGCATTATCTTCTGTTTACATTCCCTCATGGCCTCCTCATCAGTGCACCCTTATCCGTACCCTTCTTCTTTAAATGTTGGAAATTTTGTTTCTATTAAACTTACTCAAACAAATTTTCTTCTCTGGAAAACCCAAGTAATGGGTCTCATAGAAAGCCAAGATATGTTTGGTTTTTTGGATGGGATTTTTTCAATGCCAGATCTGTTGTTTATAGTACCCCCACCTATTACTGGGGGTGAGACTAGTACAACACATAATCCCGTTTACATTGCATAGCAAAGATCTGATCGACTTCTCCGTTGATGGATTATTGGCACTCTTTCAGAAGAAGTTCTTGGGCTGGTTGTTGGACTTGAGACATTGGCCGATGTTTGGCGTGCCTTGCTGGATTCGTTTGCCCAAGATTCGTAAGAGCGAGAATTTTATCTTCTTCAAAGCATGCAGTTGCACTCTAAGAATAATTCTTCCATGTCTGAGTACATTCGTACATTCAAAACTTATTGTGATGATTTGGCTGTGATTTGCAAACCTGTGGATGATAGAACCAAAGTCTTTGGTATTCTTAAAGGACTAGGTCAAGGCTATGAGTCATTTGTTACTACCATGCTCAAACCACCTATTCCTTCTTATCGTGACCTTTTCCCCCTACTACAAGGACATGAAACTATGAAGAATCTTCATAACTTAAGCAACTCCTCCTCTCCCAATCACAATATGGCTTTTGTTGGAGAGCGTTCTAGCGGGTCAAATTACAATCGTTCCAGAAGAGGAAGAGGAACTGGTAGTTTTACCTCCAGAGGACGAGGCTTCACTCAAAGACGCGTTCACTCCCCCCAGTCTGGTGGTAACAATCAGCGCGTATCTCCTACAGGCTCAAATACCAGTGGTGGATCTCATCGCCCCTCACGAGTCACTACTCCATCATCAACACCCCCTCAATCCGAAGAAGAAATCAAGTGTCAAATCTGTGGCAAACTACGACATACAACTCTCGAGTGTTGGCATAGGTTTAATCAAGTCTATCAACCAGATGATGTGACTCAGGCTCTTGCAGCAACCTCATTGACTGATACTCCAAAACAAACTTGGTATCCAGACACAGGAGCCACATCTCACATAACTGCTGATCCTGGTAAGCTTATATCTCTTGTTCCATATCATGGCAGTGACAGGGTTCTTGTTGGTAATGGTAATTCCCTAGATATCTCTCACATTGGATCTGCACATATTGGTCTGGAAAATACAAACTTGCGTCTGGATAATGTCTTAGTGGTTCCTGAGATTAAACGGAACTTATTATCTATCAGTCAGCTTACTTCTAATTATTCTTATGTGGTTGAATTTAATTCACATGGTTTTATGATCAAGGACAGCAAAACAAGAGCCGTGATTGCCTCAGGAAATAGGTCTGGAGATTTGTACGCTCTTCAGCCTAAGAAGGAAGCAGCCCTGTTTTCAACACGATTTCTCTCTGCAACTGATGATGTTTAGCATCAAAGACTTGGTCATCCTCAAGATAGGGTAGTTGATTTTTTGAAAAAGAATAAGCTTGTTATCAGCACTAGCAAAAATAAAATTAATTATGTCTGTAATAGCTGTCAAATGGCTAAGGCGTGCCGTCTTCCTATTATTTCATCCAATGATTTTCGCACAGAACCATTTGCCATGATTCATAGTGATCTATGGGGCCCCGCACCAGTAACATCTTTTCAACGATATCGCTATTATGTAATATTTGTTGATGAATGTACCAGATATACATGGTTTTATCCTCTCAAGCAAAAATCAAATTTCTTTCAATGTTTTACTCTTTTTCAAAAGTACATTGATACTCAGTTTGACAAGAAAATTAGGATCTTCCAATCTGATGGTGGAGGGGAATTTGCTAATTCCAAATTTAGGCATTATCTATCAGATCTCGGCATTAAGTATCAAATGTCTTGCCCCAAGACTCCAGAACAAAATGGGCTAGCTGAACGGAAGCATCACCATGTCACTGAGTTGGGTCTTTCCATGATGTTCCACGCACATGTACCTCGACGGTTTTGGGTTGAAACTTTTAGTACTGTTGTATGGTTGATAAATAGACAACCCTCTTGGGTCATGGATTGGCAAAGTCCATACGCAACATTACACCACAAGCATCCGGACTATGGATCTTTACGAATTTTTGGCAGCAAATGCTTTCCTTGTCTTCGGGATTATGCCAAGAACAAGTTTGAACCACGGTCTCTCCCATGCATATTTCTTGGCTACAGTGAACATTACAAAGGATACCGTTGTTATTATCCACCAACAAATCGAGTCTATCTCTCACGCTATGTTGTCTTTGATGAATCACTGTTTCCCTTTCAGGATCCAAGCTTACTCTATAACTCTTCAAATATTGCTACTGATTTCATTGAGTTTTCTGACTGGCTTACAGATGATCAAGTGGTAGCCGTGAACTCCAATGCTACTGCTTATGACACACGATCTCCCTCAACTTCTGATCTGTGGACTCATATTGAGAATCTTTCTCCTGCTCTTGCTATGGACGGCACATCTTCTTCACCTGCTGCACTTGATCCTGAAGCTGGCCAATCTACAGAGAGTAATCCTTCTCCCGCTCCTGCTATGGATGACACATCTTCTTCACCTGTAGCACTTGATCCTGACGCTGGCTAGTCTACACAGAGTGATCCATCTCCATCATCCAGTAGCTCTCCCACACAGTCTGATGATCATGATCCCATCACATCAAGTACAGTTTCTGAGGCTCAACCCATCAACATCTCTTCTAAGGCAGGCTCAACCTCCTCAATGGTTACTCGTCGCGGTCATGGTATTACCAAACCTAATCCCAAGTATTTCAATTCTGATTATTGTCTATTGGCACAGTCTGTACCATCCGAACCAAAATCCATTATCTCTGCTCTCAAGCATCCTGGCTGGACCGCTGCCATGACAGACGAATTGTCAGCTCTCTCTCTCAATGACACTTAGGATTTAGTTCCTCGACAGTCGACCATGAATGTCCTCGGCTGTAAGTAGGTCTTTAAAGCAAAACTCAAGGCTGATGGTTCTTTAGAACGCTTAAAAGCTCGCCTCGTGGCAAAGGGTTACAATCAAATTCCAGGCATTGATTTTTCTGAAACCTTCTCTCATGTAGTCAAGCCTGCCACGATTCGGCTCATTCTTACTATTGCTCTAGCTCATGGATGGGAGATTCGTCAATTAGACGTTAAAAATGCATTTTTTCATGGCAATTTATCTGAACCGGTTTTTATGGAGCAACCTCCAGGTTTTAAAGATCCTGCACTACCAACTCATGTATGTTCTCTTAAACGTGCACTCCATGGGCTGCGACAAGCTCCGCTTGCATGGTTAGATCGCTTCAGCTCTTTCATTTTGACCCTTGACTTCTTTTGCAGCATAGCTGACTCCTCATTATTTATTTATCATGGTCGTCAAGGTACTTTACTGCTATTATTGTATGTTGATGACATCATAGTCACAGGATCTAATCCTGCCTCGCTTCATGGATTCATTTCACAATTGAGTAAGGAATTTGCAATGAAAGACCTTGGCCCTCTGCACTACTTCCTTGGCATCTTCGTTATACCATTTTCTGGTGGCTTATTTCTCACACAGAAGAAATATTCCCTAGGTCTTTTGGAACGTGCTCGTATGCAAGGTTGTAAGCCCATCTCCACACCGATGGCCACCAAGTTGCGCCCAAATCCGACTGATAGTGATCCTTATCCAGACCCCTTCTTTTATCGCAGCATTGTTGAGGGTTTGCAATATCTCACTATCACTCGTCCTGATCTATCCTACAGTGTCAATTATGTGTGCCAGTATTTGCACAATCCTACTCTTCTGCATTTTCAGATGGTAAAGCGTATTCTTCGCTATATTCAAGGAACTGTCAATTATGGATTTCGTCTTCTGGCTCGCTGTCATATGCAACTTTATGTCTTCTCAGATGCTGATTGGGCTGGCTGTCCAACTACTCGTCGATCAACAACAGGTTTTTGCACCTATCTAGGAAGTAATTGTATCTCGTGGTCTGCAAAAAAACAACCTACTGTGGCCAGATCTAGTACAGAAGCAGAGTATCGAGCTCTCGCCTCCGCCGCTGCTGAACTCACATGGCTCACTTATCTTCTCCGTGATATCGGTCTCCATCTCTCATCTCACCCGATTCTTCACTCTGATAATATTTCGGCATTACACCTGACTATCAATCATGTCTTTCATGCGCGCACTAAGCATATTGAAATTGATTATCAGTTTGTTCGAGAAAAGGTTGCTATTGGTTCTCTAGTCACAAAGTTTGTACCATCTTCTCAACAAGTTGCTGACATCTTTACTAAAGCTCTTACACGACAGCAACATCACTCGTTATGTACCAAACTGGGCCTCTGGCATCACCCACAGCTCAGTTTGAAGGGGGATATTGACAGTACAACCCCTGATTTCAAACAAAGAGGTCAGGGCATTCAAGCTCATCCAGCCATATGGATTGAAACCACCAATCCTCATCTCAAGAGGATAAGGATCATCACCGATGGAGACCCAGATTCAAAATTCAAAAGAAGTCTAAACCAATCCTCATCTATAGAAGATAAGGATCAGTAGTTCAAAAATCAAAGAACTTCCTTCTCATCTATCTTCTCATCTATCTTATTTATCTTTTGTTATAAATATCACATTTGTATCACCTAAGCAAGGTGAAGAAAATATATTGTAAATCAATATAGAAACCACACAGTGATCAAAGAATATTACTGTGAAAACGATCTTTTCTTTTGTTTCTTTATTTTCCTCCAAACCAGAGAAGAGAAAGAAGTGATCAAAAAGCTTCTTGAGAGCCCTACACGAGTCCAGCTCAGCCAAACAGAACACCATCAAGTTGTTGGCAAACAGAAGATGAGAAATACTCAGATTCCCAGTTGTAAATGGGCATTTGATAACTCCATCATCCACCAGATTGTTAAGGGCAGCGGAGAAACTTTCCATGACAATAGAGAAGAGGAAAGGAGATAGCGGCTCACCTTGACAAAGGCCTTTGGTACTTCTAAAGACACCATTGGGTATCCCATTGATGAGCAACCGAAAACTTGGGAGAAACCACACAACATTCAATCCATTTAATCCACTTTTCTTGGAAGTTAGCATGCTTCAGGATTTGGAGAACATATCCCCAATTCACGTTGTCGAAGGATTTGTGAAGATCAATCTTTAAGCACAATCTAGGAGCACCATTGTCCAGATGAGTCTGCTTAATAAGGTCGTGACAGAGAAGAATGTTACTTGAAATATCTCTTCCAGGAACAAAAGCAGTTTGGTGAAGGTTGGTAAGCTTACTCATGATGGGCTTCATTCGATTCACAAAAAGGCGAGAGATCAACTTGTAAATCTCGTTGGACAAGGAATGGGCCTGTAATGGCTAGGTGAGTCTGGAGAAGTGAGACTTTGGTATCAAGGCAATGAAGCAGGTCTTGATCTGGTTCAGAATTTGGCCAGTGTTGAAGAAGTCAGAAACCGCATCAAAAACGTCGTTACCAATGATCTTCCAACAACATTGATAGAAGGTAAGGTTAGACCCATCAGGTCCAGGAGCTTTGTTTGGATTAGCATTAAATAAGGCAGCTTCAATCTCACTGCGATCAACAAGGGAAACAAGACAACCAGCATCATAATCACTTAATCTGGTACATAAAGAAAAAATACCTTCATCGTCGCCATGAAATGGAGAAGGCCCACCAAATTTGGGTTCAAAATGATTGACAAAAGTTTTCTCAATAACAGCAGGATCATCACTAACCGAACCATCATCCAAAGTAATTGTGCAAATTTTGTTTAGGTGTTCCCTAGTCTTGATAGATTGTATAAATAATTGCTACCCATATCCCGGAGGTTCAACCCGAGCATCCGAGATCTCTGATGTGGTAAACTGGATTCATTTTCAATGGCCTGAATGAGACTTTCTTTGGCATGCAACAGAGCAGAGAGGTTAGTGTCAGACTGACAAGTGTCAAAGGTTGATTGGGCTTCATCAAGGTGGGCTCTGGGACTATCAATGACCTCCTTAAGTTTTGGCTTTGAACAATGCCATTTATAGAGGGCCCGCTTAACAAGTCTGAGTTTAGTGAAGAAGATAAACATAGGCACACCAAAAACATTTTGATTCCAGGCAGATTCCACAATGCTCAAGAATTCAAGGTCTTTAAACCAGAAGTTGATAAACCTGACAGGGGGGTTCTTCTTAGGAGAAGAAGAGTTTGTGGAGAGAGCAATACCACGATGGTCGGAGAGGCTCGGCCCAAAAAAATAGCAGCTAGCTTGGCCATTGATCTTCATGAATTGATGATTGACAAGAACACGATCGAGTTTAGATTCCATTCTTCTAATACCAAATGAATAGGGCTGCAACTCGGGTCGGGCGGGTCAGGTTCCTTAAAACCCGACCTGACCCACTGACCCAAAATTCTTAATCCGACTCGCATGATTTCTCGGTTCGGGCATCCCGACCCGAGTTGCAGCCCTACAAATGAAGAATTAAACCAAGAGAACTCAGCACCAGAGATAGTGAAGTCCATAAGACCAGCAGCATCGATTCAATCATTGAAATTGTTCATGCATGCAATCGAAGGAGGAACCCCTCTTGTATCTGATACAGCTGGTGATTCATAGAGATGGACACCATATCCTGCCAGAGGTATTCAAGTCTTTAGGGACAATTCGCAGCATAAACAGAGCAAACAAGGAAGCTATTACCATTTCTAGGTTCCCTAGTTTTGAATGAGACAAACTGATCAGTAACAGTAAGGATAGTGATGCTAATATTTGGGTTTCATCCAACCCAAATCCTGGCGTAGGAGCAAAGAGGAGCATTGGAGAAATGGCACCAATTAAAGGGGAAGACACTTTGAGCATTAACATAGAGGTTGTTTTCCTTGATTTTACTTTCGACGATACAAAAGATATCAGTATGAAGGGAGGCAATGCGGCCTTTCACCTCAACCTGCATTATGGGGCGGTTCAGACCCCTAACATTCCATGAGGCCAATATCATTGGAAAGGTGTGGATGACTCAACAACTCTGTTCCAAGGCAGGGAACGGTTTGATCTGAAGCAACACCGGGCGGTCATCCACAGTCTGTTTTCCAGTACCTTGAAAATGCGTGGATTGCTCAACAGTACTATCTTCCAAAGCATGGAACGGTTTGATCTGAGGGAACATCGGTCTGTCATCCATAATCTGCGTGCCAGTATCTTGGAAAGGTGTGGATGGCTCAACAGGACTCTGTTCCAAAGCAGAGAATGATTTGATCTGAAGCAACACTGGGTTGTCATCCTCAAATTGCGTACTAGCATCAATCGTGTTAGACTCATCCAAAGCTTCAACCAAAGGAACGTCTTCAACAAGAGACATGAATATGTTGTTGGAAGAAAGTTTCAGAGGCTTTGGCAGCAGAGGTTTATCCTTACCACTTTTCTTTTGTAGAACAGGTATAAAGTCAATAGGCTTGCTTCCATTGGTGCAATTTAACAGTGGTTCGACAACAACATCAATCTACAGCAGTAGAAGAGATACCTGCATTGATCGCGCCGGCAGAGGTTTTCTTGAGAACCCATATCTGTTTGGTAATGGGATTGTGCAACTTATATGCCTTGGACTGCTCACTGACTCCGAGAAAAATACATTTTATCGCTTTGTCATCCAGTTTCTTTCTCTTCTCATTTGGGACATGTGCATATGCTATGCACCCAAATATTCTGAAATGATCCACTGCTGGTTTGTATCCAGTCCAAGCTTCTTCAGGAGTCATATTCTTGACAGCAAAGGTAGGACATTTGTTTAGTACATGGGACAGCCCAATTTACTGCCTCCGGCCAAAAGAATTTGAGTATTCCTTTTCTTGCCAACATGCTTCGCACCATATTTAAAATTATGCCATTCTTCCTTTCCGCTACACCGTTTTGTTGTGGTGTGTATGCTGTTGTAAGTTGCCGGCGAATTCCGTGCATTGCACAGAAATTGGTATGGGCATTTGAGTTAAACTCCCCACCACGATCTGTCCGGGGAATTTTGATCGCTCTCCCAGATTCTTTCTCAACTATAGCTTTGAAACTTTTAAACGCAAGAAGAGCTTTAGACTTCTCCTGCAAGAAATACACCCATGTTCGTCTAATATAATCATAAATAAATGTGATAAAATACCTCTTCTTTCCATTCGATATTGGAGTAATAGGGCCACATATATCGGAGTGGATCAACTGGAGTACTTCTTTGGCTCTCCATGCATTCCTTCTTGGAAAGGACTCACAATGTTGCTTACCAACAATGCATTCTTCACAAATTTTTGATGGACAAGTAATTGGCGAAAGGCCTGTCACCAAGTTTTTCTGTTGTAGGGTCTTCAGGCCCTTGAAATTCAAATGCCCATAACGATAATGCCACAACCATGTTGAATCGTCCATTGTTGCGGATAGGCAGGTCTGGGCATTACTCGAAAAATGTAGGGGAAACAGCCGATTTGATATCATGTTGGCTTGTACAATCAATCCCTTCTCTGGATGTTGAATTTGACAGCTCTTGTCTTGAAAGATGATGGTATAGCCCTTCTCTTGCAGCTGCCCCATGCTGATGAGAGTACTCTTCAAATCTGGAACATAAAAAACACTAGATATCTTCTGCACAATGTTATTCCTCATTCCAAGTTTGATGTTCCCTTTTCCCATAACAGATATGTTAGAATTATTGCCAAGCTTCACATTATCTTTGAAGCTTTCATCCAAATCAGAGAATAAAGATTTATTACCACACATGTGATTGCTGCAGTCCGAATCTAAGTACCACATATTTGATTGAGGTTTCTCCTTGTCGCTGTATGCCATTAACAACAGTTTTTCTCCCTCCGTCTCCACAAAGTTTGACATCTCCTCCTTTTCAGTGCACTCAGACCTGTAATGACCATATTTGTGGCAACAGAAGCATTGGATGTGGGATTTGTCAAAAAATAGTTGTTTATTGAGTAAGTACTGCTGGTTGTTACGTCCTTGTTGGGTGTCACCTCCTTGCTGGTTGTCACGTCCTCTTTCTCTTCCACGGCCACGACCTCTACCAGAACCTCTCCATGCAGATGATTCATCTCGAGTGGAAACATGCAAAGCCTGCTCCTCTGTAACTGCAACATTGCGTGTCATCTTCTGCTCATGCACCAACAGGGAACTTTGCAGTTCATCGATTAAAGTTCATCAATGTCGTTTGACTCCTCAATGGAACACACCACATAGTCGAACTTTGGAGTCATTGACCGAAGAATTTTTTCAACAATTGTGACGTCCACCATGCGCTCCCTGTGATTTCCCATCTTATTTACGATGGCTAGTGTCCTTGAAAAATAAGCATCAACTGACTCTCCTTCATTCATGTGGAGAATCTCAAAATCTGTGTACAGAGCTTGAAGTTGTTGACGCTTCACCCTCGTCGTGCCTTGATATTTCTTCTTGAGTGAATCCCAGATTTGTTTAGAGGTATCCTTGTGAAGAATAGTCTCTAAGATCTCTCGATCGATTGCTTGAAATAGATAATTCTTCGCCTTCATATCTTTCAGCCGTTGAGCATCTAGCACTGTTTTCTCTGCATCCGTCAAAACTGCTTCAGGCGCTGGTTCAACAACTCCATGTTCAATGAGAGTCCAATACTCCTTGAATCTCATAAAGTTCTCCATCAGCATGCTCCAGTGATCATAATGACCATCAAAGCGAGGAATTGAAGGCTGCACAAAATGGCTATCAGATGCCATTGTATCTTGCTGCTGCAAGGAACAAAAGCTGCAGCTTTTGTTTTTCTTCAGACCCAGTAATTGCTCTGATGCCAACTGTTAGAAACTAGACTTTACAGAGAAAAGAGAGAGATGTGTAGAATTGAAAAATACTTATTCATTTACTTGAAGACCCACTTAAATAGAGTCTTCAGAAACAAACTTTACAGAAAAATAGCAACAACTATCCCATAATTAACAACTCCTAAGCATCTGGGATTCTCCTGAGGAATAGGTCAAAACAACAACCATGATCCTATAGAATAGGGCCAATAATTATTCTACAGAAATAATAAACTAAAAAACTCAACAGTCCTTATCGGAATGAAAGAAGGTGTTGCAAGAAGCACAAACTTTTGGTTTCCCATCATATTCCACTGGCTGAAGAATAGTGCCATATGGAGTGTTGAAGGTCAGATCGTTTGGAAAGGTGCAGCTTGTAAAGATTTTTGCGCACGCCTGAACTTGTGCAAGGTTTGTTCCCTTTGCAATTGCAGAGTCCATGAAGAGAGGAAAGACGATACAGCTAGAAATCCGGCTTAAGTTTTTTGCAGTCTGGAGCCATCGATGGAGGTAGGGCCGGCCTTGGCTAAAGGTGAAGTAGGCAGTCGCCTAGGGCCTCCAAATAAGTAGGGCCCCCAAGTCCATAAGCTCCTTTACTATATGTTAAATAGCTAATAATGCATAATTAAAGTACAAATTCATTCTTGTCCAGTCGGTTAGAATGGTCTTTATATAAATACGGGACCTGAGTTTAAATCCGGGCTGCATATAATAATAATAACTATTTTTATTTTTATCGAGTTATTTAATAATAATAATGAAAAATAACAATAATTTGAATTGATACTACTTGAAATCATTTGACTATTTTTAACTATTTCGAATTTAGAATACTCAAAATTGAAAATTTATATATTGATAATTTTTCTACTCAATTTAAAGTGTAGGTTTCTTAAAATATTAAAATAATGATAGTAACAATCATAATAATTATTATTATTATCCTCATTTTATTGAGTTTAATAATAATAATAATAAAATAATTTTAATTTAATAGAGAATCTTTTAAAATATATCTATCATCTAAATAAAGAGAAAGAGAAATCTATATTGAGTTGATAATTTTGAACTAAAAATAATTTAAAACTTTTAAAATTTGAAGAGATGAAAAAACATAGCTTTATTCATTTGATCAATGTAGATTGTATTAGAAGTAATATACAAGTATAAATCATTATAATTAAGATAATTTTTATTTTTTATTTTTTAAAAGAATAAAGAAAAGTTGAAAAATTAAAATAATAATAATATCTTTGTTTCAAATGAGAATTTGCATTAGTGTCAAACTCGATTATGATAAAAGATACAGTACCAAAAGAATGAATTGCCAAATTATATAAAAAGAATGAATTGTTGTTTTCCAAATGCATGAATTGCTTATAAAATAATGTTAATTATACCTGTTACAATTACCTATGCAAAAATAAGTTTTTCAAAGTTAAAACTGAGAAAATCTTATCTTCGGTCTATAATGTCAGAAGAAAGATTGAATGGAATAGTTATCCTATCTATTGAAAAATAAATGTTTAAAAAACTTGAATATAGTAATTTAATTAATAATTTTATATCTCAAAATAAGAATAAATTTTAAATAATACTTTGTTATAAATTTGATTATGATATTTTATTTAGTTTCACACATTGTAAAAAAAATTGTATGATTTTATTTTTTGTGAGTATATAAAGGTCCCATCTTAAAAACTCGCCTAGGGCCCCTGAAATCTTAGGACCGACCCTCCATGGAGGTTTGGAAATTTCACCTAGATAAGGACTATGTTGAAGTCATCTTTCACTAAGGCAGTGTTTTAATTAGGGGTCAAAAAATCGGCTCGGCCGATATCCAATACGGACAATATATCGGCCGATAATTTTATCTCTCATACCGATATCGGCATTTTCTCTCTCCTCCGATATCGGAACCGTGAAAAAACCGCAAAAAATCATGATGAATAGTGGTGAACCGTGACAAAACCGCAAAAAATAGCAAAAAACCGTGAACACCCTGAGAACCGTAAACCCTGAACCGCGGAAAACCGTGGAAAACCGCGAAAAACCGCGAAAAACCGTGAATATCCCTGAGAACTGAAAACCGTAGAAAACAGCAAAAAACCGCGAAAAACCCCGAAAAACCGTGTAAAAACCGCGAAAAACCATATCGGTGTTTTAAAAAATTTTTTTTTTTTTAAAATACCGATATTTATGAATATCGGCCGACATTATGACCAATATTCGGTATGTACGGCCGATATTACTCGGTTTAAAAAAATCGATATATATCGGCCGATACGATATATATCGGCCGATACGATATATATCGGCCGATACGATATGTATCGGCCAATATTTAAACCTTAGGTTTTAACGTCCATCTCTTGAGCACAAGTGGGTTACTATGCATGAAGTAGGGACCCTTATGAAGCATATGTCGTCTTTCTTTCATATAAAGGCTGTGTGGATTCCGTACCAACTTTAAAAAATCTCTCATTCTAAGTTGACAATAGAATTTCAAGGTGAGTGAGTTCATTGAGTTTTATCGAATTTTTCAAATTAATTAAAAAATTATCTAAATTACTTGAGACAATAAAATTTCAAGTAGAGTATGACTGTGTGTGGTCCAAGGTTTAAGTGCATGCATGCTTGGCCACCCAATAAATGTAAGTGGCGAGGTCACAGGATCTACACCCCCCTTTTAATAACTTGCCCGTGTGGTGGCACCATTGACCTCAGACATTGACTTATGTACTGTGCATAAGAGCAATAAGGGTATATTTGGAGTTCGTGATGTCATTTAGATCATAGTCATCTATATTTTAGGTCTATTTGATAATGATTGTTCAAAAATACTTTAGAGCATTATTTTTAATGAAAAATTTGTTGTTGAATCAGACTAATGCGGACCCATGTTGACCACTGCTCTGAGTTTATTGGGTTGTTAATGTGTGTTGGGTTTTTTTTTTTTTTTTTTTTGACCTAGGTGCTAATATTGCTCATGTGATACCTTTGAAGCACCATAACTAAGATTTGCTAAACTCTTAGTGTATTTAGGAACTTTAACCTCTAAAATTGAAGATTTGCTTATGTTCTCGCCAAGGCCCATTGATTAGTCAGCCTAGACAAACCTTGGGCTAGGGCCTCTTGACAGACCAAGTACTGAGACACTAGAATCTCCACTGATTCAGATATTGGCAAGGTCTCACTTGCGTACAACCAATAAAATTTGAACTCATCTACTAGACTCCATTAGTACAACAAACCTCAATTTCAGGATAAGGGAAGGTGTAAAGCACCCCAAAACTCTCTTTCACTGGATCAATCCTGACAATGGCTATACATTGCCATTTTTGAAGTTTTTTATGTGACAAAACTAAACATGCATGATATACACGTATATTAATAAGAACGCATGATGAAAGAGAATGCAAAATACTAATGTTGGCATGAGATCACCTGAAAAGTTGATGACCTCCTACAAAATTTAGGCAAAAGGTTTTCATGGTCTTGAGTTTGATTCATTTTCAAATCTCTCTATACCACTCTTTATAGAGTTACTCTTCATCGACTTATCCAGTGTGTGTGAATTGGGAGATTTATACATGCTCGTGAGATTAGTGTCACCTCCAATGTAGGATGGGAATACTCATGTTAAAAAAAATAGGCAAAAAAACAGTAAAGGAGAGCTTGAAACAAAGGTGAAATTTATAAAAAGGTTGATATGTTTACCATGGCTATATGCAGCATCATGATACTAAATGAGAAAATTGATGAAGGTTGAGCATTCAAGAGAGTGGGTATTGGAGACGCTATGTGACCAAAAGTATTGTGATTGGGTGTAACACCTCTCTTGCTTGGAGAGATGACCAACATTTATATGCAATAAAGGCATGAAAAGCAAGTCCATAACCGTGGAAATGCTAAGCATAGGCCTGGTAAAATTTGATCCGATTTTTATCCAAACTAAATTCAAGAATTTCAAATAGATATAGATTTAAGATTTTGTGATCTAAATCTGAAATAAACGCAAGTCAACAAATCTATTTAATAAACAAGTAAGTAATGGATTGATAGTTGTTGACTCGAATCCAAAATGATTCTATCTGACCGGGCCATTATCATATCTACCTTGAATTAGACCTGGTAAAATTTGACTCGACTTGGTTATCTGAACTAACGTGAACATTTTAAATGGATATGGATTTAAAAAAAGTTATGATCCGAACTAAAAATAAACTCGAATTGACTAACCCATTTAATAAATAAATAATGGAGTGAAGGTTGTTGATCCAAACCTGAGTCAAACCCGACTCGAAACTGACACGACCCTACCCATTGCCAGGTCTAGCTAGGCCTGAGGTGTTGAGGTGCCAATCCTCAACAGTTGGATGGATTAATTAGTGTATGGCTAAGAATTGGCCATGTGTCAAAGAGCTGATATCTTGCATCCAAGAAACAGATGGAGAATTCAATCTCTCACCATTGATCAACTGTGTGGATCTAGCGTTCATGAAAGTGGCAACTTTGGCAGATAGATTGATGCATATTCTTTGGGTGCAAAGGAATGGTTAAGGGTGGATTCAAGGAGAATGTAGGAGGGATTATAATCAATTTTCTGCAAACCCGTTTCCTGTCTATTGGATGTGGGGATCAACCCAAACTGTTGTATCGAAGGGCTGAAACAGATTATATGATGATTTTCTGACCCACCATGTAGGCCTAGGGTGATGGGATGATGGGGTCAAACTTGGGTTCAAGCCACTGATCATTGGATCTAGCCATCCAATGCCAAACTCCGTCAAGTTTCAATAAACTAGGCTAGGTCATTGTTTAGATCTATTGTAAATTGTAATGCATAAAAATTGGAAGAGGCATTTTCGGGTATAGGCCTGGGTCATTCATTCTAGGACTTGAACGTCTTGGGGAAGGCTCAATCATGGAGTGGATCAGTATCATGCTGGATTGAGTGTGAGATTGCTGGGCCTAACCTTGTTAAAGGGTAGGTATGGCCCAATTGGGGGTCTATGGGCTGAAGTGAGGTGTCTATAGCTGCCCCCTTTGCAAGAGTCTGCTTGGCTACCGAACAGCAAAGCTGAAAAGTAGGGCTGATTATGGACTCAAATCCAACCCGCTGTTCACCCAGCTCACTCTGATTACTTAAATGGTAGGGTTATCGGGCATACGGACCATGCCGGATTTGGAACCAACAGTCCGGCTAACTTAGTGGTCGGACTCGGATAGGTCTGCCTGTCCCATCAGACAGTTCAATCTCTTTAGGAAAAAAAATGTTGGGAGTGAAATTCGAACTACAGTTGACAAAATTTGACTTGAACTGATTGTCCAAATTAACTTTGAACATTTTAAATTGGTATGGTTTAAAATTTTGTAACTCGAACTTGAAATACACGTGAATCTACTAGCTAATGTAATAAACAAGTAAAAAATGGATTGAAAGTTGTTGATTCGAATTCGAAATCAGCACTTTAAAGTTACTTGTCAAAATTTGATCTGACTCGTTTACTCAAACCGACTAACCAGCCTAATAAAAAATTAAGTAATTGATTAAAAATTATTGACCCGAACCCAACTTTCGAACGACGCCATCACCATGAAACACCTAAACTACGTATAAGGCATCTTGGCTGCCATCTTTAATGACATAAGCTTGATAATCCTCATACTTGTAAGTTGAATTTATGGCTCCCTATTAAGATTTAAATTTGAATTCAGATTTGTTTTCTACAGGCAAAATCTATACTATCAGCTATTAAGATTTATATTTGAATTCTGATTTGATAATATATTATAACACAAATATTTGCATATTAGATGGATTAGGCACTTGATAAATGACATCTAATTAAATTAAATAGGTTAATATTCAACTATATGTTAATAAGTTCAAATTGATCTATTTATATGCCTCAACCAAACTACACAAAAAATGTTGACCCGTAAATTAAAAATTAAAAATAGAAAAACTAAATTATGAGGAATATAAAAATAATAATTATAAACTAAAAATAGTAAAATAGTAAATCATATTAAAATAAAAATTAGAAAAAGAATTATTAACGAACTAAGAAGAAAAAAGTAAGTATATTTGTCTAGCCAAACACATTACAAATTTTCTGATTGGTACTGAAATGAACAAATTTGATAACTATGTTTCCCAATTAAACTAATAAATTGGACTAAAATGGACCTTAGATAAAGTGCAAATTTTTAAAGTTTTAAAATTGAAATCATTATAACTTGGAGATATTAAAAAATGACTGCATCAATCCGATGGAGGTTTAATTTTTCCAATATCATCCGTATTAGATCTTATCAAGAAAGCTATTATATTAGACCATATCATGTCCAATTAAGATGTAAAAGTTTAAACATTTTAAAAATATTTAGGCATGTCTGTGCAAGCTAAAATTCATGAATTAAAGATTTAATTTTCTCAATAATTTATAAAACTACATTTGCTGCGAAATAGATTTACATTTCAAAAACTATGGATGTATGAAATTTCAGCCAACTTGAATTCTCCATCAATGAGTTGAAAGGTTTTAGCTTATGTATGGTGTTTATAAAATTTTATTTTATTAATCATATTTTCTAGATCCCTTAAAATCTGAATTTTATCTAATGACAAAGTAAATTAGTTTCAAATTAGATATAAGTGCAATTTACAAAAAAATATATAAGTATAAAAAAATTGAATTTATTCAATCTTTATAAGCCCTACAAATCAAATTTTATATAAAGACCCACATGCTAATATATGAATAATATATTAAATCAGGTGAATAATATGAATTAATATATGTTTAACTTTGAATGTAAATCATCAACTTTGAATCTCTTTTTCTATTTTTAGATACTAGAAATTTTAATCCAACACGGTACTTTTGTGTATGTGTGAACCATCAAATTTGACTAAAATTGGCCCTACATAATTATATATTATTTTTCAAAAAAAGTGTCCTTTCTTGTAAATCATAAATTCTGAGTCTAAAGAAATGAATGGACTCGCTTGGAGGTACAACTTTAGTTGGGCTTAACTTAGAGCCTTCATAATTTCTTTGAGTCTAAAGAAATGAGACAAGTTTGTTAGAGACGAGGCTTGATTCTACTATATTAAAGGCATGATTTTCTCTTAAACTCATGTGTTGGTGTGGGAATCTTCAATTGGAATTAGCAGCTGCTGATAATGTAAATAGAAGTTCTTATATCAAGAATAGTAATTACAGTCAAATAAAATAAAGCAAGTGCTGTGGGACAGTTGTGCAACACACGGCAACTTACTAACATACACAATAGGAAATGGAAGCAATTCTTAGTAAGTTACTAAGTCAGAGACAACGAAGTCCTTATTTAAGGACTGCCATTCGGATGTATTCGGGGTGTGGAATTATCTCGGACTTACAGAGAGATTCAACAAAGAAATAACTCTCTTTTGTAATTGGCAAAGAAGACTGGCTTACTGCTGTCTTGGAGTCTATCGCAAAGCAGAGAAGGGAATCTTGCAGATTGGCAAGATACAAATTACAGAGGTGCTGCTATAGAGAAGGGCTGCCAGCAATAGGGCCTGATATACAAGAGGAAGATCAGGCATATGTGGGAGCAATTCATTGGTCTTGAGAAAGAAGTCAAAACCATTGCATACCTTGTAGACCAGTCAACATACAGATCTGAGCTTGGGTTCTTTTCATAGCAAAGAGGTTCGAGAGAGGTACGATTGGTGCGCAGTAAGTGTTAAGGCAGCACATAAAAACGAACTCACTGCAACAAGGAGGGCAGCCAGCTGCAAGAAAAGGACAGGCTTGAGAAGAAGGCGTGAGAAGCAACAGAGATATCGTGTGTAATCGGGATTTTACGCGTGTTCGGGTTTGGGTTATATTTAACTCAATAAATATATCTCTTGTAACTGTGTTTCTTTATTCTCTCTCTCAATAATATAATTGACACGCTCCGTGGACGTAGGCCAACGGTGGGCCGAACCACATAAATTCTTTGGTGTTTGCTTGTGTTGATTTATTTCGATATTTAGGACGTGTTTTATTATTCCGCTAATAAACGCTAACAAGTGGTATCAGAAGCTTTAGTTGGAGAGCAGGGAATTGCGGGAGATCAAATACAAGACAATGGCCATGAGAGGAGTGCCGAGCACAAAATTCGAGATGGAGCTTTTCGACGGGAAAAACAACTTCAGTCTTTGGCAGAATTCTATGCAGGATATTCTTGTACATCAAGGGGTACATAAAGCACTGAAAGAGAGGGAAAACCAAATAATTCCGACGAGAAAGGGAAGGACATACAGAAGGAGGTCATGTCAGATGATGCATGGAATGAACTACAGATGAAGGTCTGGCACCAGAGGTAAAATATCTTGTTTTTTATGAAACTTCAGCAACAGAGTTATGGAAGAAATTGGAGACTCTGTATATGGCGAAGTCACTTACAAACAATTTGGTCCTGAGAAAACAATTGTACCAATTGCGGATGGAAGAAAGAACCAACTTCCTACATCATCTACATACATTCAACAAAATCATCACTCAACTGGCGAGTGTTGATGTGAGATTCGATGAGGTCGACAAGGCCTTGATACTATTGGCTTCTCTTCCCTTTTACCTTTAATACAGTGATGATCACTCTACTAGTTGGTAGAGAGACCGTTACGGTGGACGAGGTGATCGCGGTATTGCTGCAGACGGAGACCATCAGGGCGCCAACAAATACATCCAATTCAGGCTGTAACGACCCGACCCGAATATAGAGCTTAGGGTTTGACTCAATGTGATATTGTCCGCTTTGGCCTCGCACACAAGCTCGAACCCCCACAGTTTTGTATTTGGGCCTGGGCTCACGTGGTCGGGCTCAAAAGGCCTCACACAAGAATCAACATGGGGTAGCCACTTATAACCCCTCCTCTCTCAATCTTCCCAACCGATGTGGGACTTTTCACTTTTCCCACAGGTTGGGGTGGGTATCACAATCACTCCTCCTAAAGTCTCGACCCGTCCCCGGCTCGACCTGGTTCCAGCTCAACAACTGTAGGGAAGGAGGAAAGCCCACACAGTCCGAGTGTAGAACCTTGACTCTGATACCAAATTTGTAACGACCCGACCTGATATAAAGGCTTAGGGCTTGACTCAGTGTGATATTGTCCGCTTTGGGCCTCGAACCCACACAGTTTTGCATTTGGGCCCGTGCCCACGTGGCCCGGTGTAATACCCCAGCCCAATTTAGGAATTAATTATGATTAACCGTGATTAATTAAATATTTTTTATTCGTTAATTATGAATTATTTTCCTCTAATCGTAAAGAGTATTAAATAAGTTCTTCAACGGATCTGAGTTTTAATTAAATTTCAAAGGTATATGGACAAGTTATGAATATAATAATAATATTGTTTTAGGTTTAAACTTTGACTACTATAGAAACTCAGTCATTTGACTTAGTTTGAACTTCAAATTTTAGATTATATATTATTTTTAAATTCCGGACCTAATACATGCCAATCTCTTTATAATTTCGCTAATTTATTTACCCCTAAGTTTTAAAGTGGTAAAACTCCAATTTGATTGGGTAGAGAAAGTCCTAAAAATATATAGAGAAAGTCAGTACTCAATCTGTATTATAATTAAGCTGTTTATTTTTTTACACTCTAAAATAGTGAGTTTTTTATATTTACTTTAAGCCATGAAATACGAGCTGTTGAATATTCTTTCACTTGAAAAATGTGGTTTTGACTTCAAAACACTTTGAAACTTTAGAATTTTTATCGAACAAATTTACTTTATCGAACTATAAGGTTGGATACTTTCAAAGAGAATCTTGAAGATTATGAGATTTTGTTAAAACGGTGATTTTTAGCAAAAATACTGAGTTTTTGAGATAGATTTCACTCCAAATTTTAATACCATGCTTAGTTTTTAATACCTGACCTACTGAACCAATTGTATCAATTTAGTGAGACCCTGAAATACCCAGATAAAAGAAAGGACATAGATGTAAATAGTAAAAAGAATAAACTAATATTATATTATAAAATAATAATAGAAAAAAAATGTAAGATAAGTTTCAAAGCTACAGTTGTAGCTTGTAGTTGTGCTGGACGGTTACAACACCGTCAAATGCCTATGTTAGTGGGTGGTAGTTGTAATAATAATTATAATATATGTAATAATAAATGCATGGTTATCTAAATCCTATTAAGCTAATGAATAGCTTAGGCAACGTGTATGGTTAAAAAAATCATACGGTTGCTTATAAATGAGAGTAATGGGAAAAGAAGCAAGAAGGTAAAAAGAAAAAGAAAAAAAACCCTCAAAGTCTTGCTGCCGTTTTGCTCTCTCTCCCTCTTTCAAAACAGCAAGCACTCTCTCTCCATAGCAAGTTAGGAGTAGAATAGCTTAGTATTAGGGTTCAAAAAATGAGATTTTTTTAAAATGGAGGAAAAATAGATTTCTCTTAAGATTTAAATTTCACCATCAAGATTTGTATTATTTTACGTTCAAAATATAGATTTCGACCCTAAGTAAAATCGGGGAAAAGATTAACCCCAGCTGATTATTGTGTGTTTATTTTACTGCCTTGTGTTTTTAAATTTCTTTACTATACCCTCTGGGCCAAATTCTCAATAAGTTTTCATGGTCTTTCGTCCAGAAGACAATACGATGATATGGCACTGAGTACTTTTATTTACTTTACTGTCTCTGTACCCTCTGCGCCTTTCACAATACGTCTCCATGGTCCTTCCTCTAGAAGACAATCCAAGAGAAGGCATTGAGTACTTTACATTTTTCATTTTATTGTAATGTTTTGGATGGCTGACAACTAACTTTCTGACATAATTTAAAGGAGTATAAAGAGCTAGGTCACTCATTACACATATCATGTTTTTTTTGGAAAAATAGCACGGAGTTTGAGAAATTATTATCTGTATATACTGATAAATAGAAAATTTATACATTTTACTCTATCTTACAGATTTTCTGTGGAAAACTCAACTGGAGAAGGTGGAGGAGACTCGAACCAACACTGGTATTGTGTTATATGTTAAACCCACTAACACCAGACTGAAATGGGATCCATGGTTAATTAAAGATGGAAAAGGCTATATAGATCCAAAATACGAGACCTGACACTGCTTACATGTAAATGATGTAAATGTTCTAATTGTTTAGAACATAGGCGTTAAAATGGTGTCGGGGAGTCGAGGACTTATAGCCTCTAACGCAGTATGGACCCATAGAGTGTCTGGAATTGTCGGGTAAAAACAGAGTGAAGCATTCGTGTTATTAAATCCAGTTTTATATGTTTGTGTGTTATTGATCATTTTATTGATTTCTTTTATTGGTATTGGATACACCAAATGGTAAACTGAAATATGGTGGTTCTCTCAGAATAAGTCTTTGTATAAGGAGAGCACTGGAAATCATGCATTATCATCCATTTGACATTTGCATGTGATAATTATATTCATAAGTTAAATCTGTGGAAGATAATAAATTTGTAATATTTGATATTTGCCGTTGGGCATAATTGCTGAGATAGTCGAACACCATTTGCGAACCATTAGGTTGGACGTGTTAGTAAGCTGTCCGACTGCCATCAACCGTTGGTATTAGATGGGCTAGTAGACCGGGTTGTAGAGACCTTATGCACTTGCAAGTTGCTATATTAATTCCGTTGAGGAATTAATATTAGTTCTGGTTGGAACTGCAAATGGGGGTTAACCCCGGCGTTGTAACATGGCTGGGGACAGATCCCGGTGTTAACAATATGTACAATCTGAATAAAAACTTTAGAAGATGATCCTAAGGTGAAAATGGGATATGCTAATAACATGCATTTCTATGGCATGCATTGCTTATGCATTGTTACATTACAATCATTGGATTTTATGGTGAGTTCTCTCCACTGGGTTGTTGTTCACGTCCCTTACAATGCAGGATATGAACCAGATGAGGGATTGGAGGGACCAGTGGTGCCTCGTTTAAAGTCGAGACTTAGAAGTTCCTAAGGTTTTCCGCATGTGGAAAATTTACCTGCTTGAATATGTTTGAGTGTTTGTAATAAATATGTCTCATGTGGCATAAGAAACTTATGTTGTAAGTTTTAATATCGTACATTATATCCACTATGTTTTCGTTCATAACACTAATGAGACAAATGAAAATATTCGTTGTGTGATATGGGTTTGTATGTGGGGATATAAGGTATATGTTTGAGTCCATGTGTGAAAAGCACGTATGACATTTTCTAGGATCGAGTTTTGGTAAACTTGAAGATCCAGCCCATTTATGACGTTGGGTGATTAGAGTTATTGTTGGAAAAAATAAATTAGTCGCGTTCTGGGCCCACATCTGGGTTCAAGGCGTGACAAGGAAGGACACGTGATAAAGGACTGCAATCAGTTGAAACGTGATCGGGAGACCAGATCACAAAATTCAGCTCAATCAAGCGATACACATGATGCTATAGCATATATGGTTGTGTGTACAGTCACAAAAGGTACGGAAAATCTAAATAATAATTGGATTTTAGATTCTGGGTGTACCTATCATATGTGTCCAAAGAGGGAATGGTTTGATACATTCAAACCATGTAATTGTGGAGTTGCCCAAATGGGTAATGGGGCAACTAGTAAAATCATCGAGATCGGGACTATAAAAATCAAAATGTTTGACGGTATGGTGAAGACGCTCGAAAATGTTTGTCATGTCTGGATTTAAAAAATGAATTTAATTTCATTGAGTATTCTTGAATCTGAGAGATTCGCCTTCAAAAATAAGGATGGGGCTCTCAGAGTGGTGAAGGGAGCTATGATAGTTGAAGGGAAGAGATAAGATAGTTTGTATACACTGTTAGGGAACATAGTAATTGTCAGACATCAGGGACCTCCTAATCGGGGTGCGGACAGAACGAGAAGAACCCTCAAGACTCCAGTCTGTCAAGGCTCGAAAAATAAGGTTACTTTTGCACTTGATGGTTGTGGTATTTTACTTAGTTTCCATGATACAGGAAAACGCTCGGGTGAAATGCGAAACCGACGATGTGCCATAAAATGAAAGGTGACGGGTCCGACAAAGCGATGGATAGCTGTCAAGTCCAAGTAAGGCTTGGGTTTGGCCAATTCTTTTAATTGAATAAATAGGTGGAGCATCCCAGAGCGTGGGGTTGCGCATTTCACACAAAGATGCAAAGGATTGCAGCTTCAGGTAGCAAGGCCTGGAGCGGCCAGTGTGCAGATGCAATAGAGGATGATGTCACAATTATCTTTGGAGGATTGGTCGAATTCGCGCCAAGGTGGAGATTGTTAGAGACGTGGTTTGATTCCACTATATTATGTCACGCCCCAACCCGAAAGGTGGGCCCGGAACAAGACTGATTTTTTTTTTTTAAACTAAACTAACTCAAGAATTCTAACTGGGCCGGATCAAGAATTCTAATTGGGCCGGATCAACGGTTAGGCCCAAAGGTCACACATGATCCCAACATGTGGACTCAACACATACCATAAGCCTACGCAAAAGAGACACAACCACAAATACATAAAATCCAACAACGAAATATTATTTCAACATCATCAGAGTAACTACGGAACATGGTAGTTCAGTACATGAAGTGTAAACAAAAAGTACCACACACGGTACTTTACATAAGCAAACGGTTCAAAGAACTAAAAAATAAATATAAGGGAATTCCCCTAGTGGGAATCCCAAAGCAACGCCGCAGCTTATCCACCCTAAGCTTCATATAGAGGGTTTTCCTCCTCGGACACATCTCTAAAGGTGAGTGGGGAGAGCTAACTAGCCCAGTAAGGAAATATAACAGTGCAGTCTAATGAAACATCAGGTTAGTAAATAATCAACATTTGCAATATCATGCTTGATAATAAACTCTCAACATCAAGTATAATTTAATCACCATTTCCATAACTGCTGTCATCCAACATAATCCTTAGATACTATACTGACACCAATAGTATTAAGTCCCGACACGGTCAAAATACAACTTGCAAGTACATCTCCGGTATACACCTCAAAACCGGTACTGACACACCTTTTTAATCACTGTCGATCCACCTGGTCCAGTAGATGTAACCGACACACTCAGCTCGGCGATGGTTGAATAGTAAAAGGTACATGGAAGCAGTATCACATAACTCATAATCAACATCATTAAAAGCACTTCCTACAACAGTACATCATGTCTAGGCACATGGGTGGGTTCATCAACTTGAAACCACTCATTGCTCAATATCCATCTCATTAAACCTGATTACACCTACTGAAAAGTTAAATTCCCTCACCGAAAATGTGTGGTATCGCGGTATCTATTCAACAAGCAAACAAGTGCACAATCATGAACAGGTCAACATACATAGCATGAAATGTATACATACAAGTAGTATTTCAAAACCATACTTATTTTCTCAAAAAAATCTCCAAGGTAAATGGAATTGAGTCTCGTACTTGGTTTCTAACCATTTTAAGTTACAATAATCTACAATATAGAAATAATAAGGTGCTCAGTCCAAAACTCATATTGTCTTCTGGGCATGACCAGATTGACTTATTGAGTTAGGTCTAAATATTCAGGTCACTTCTCGGTTGTCTTCTGGATATGACCAGATTGACTTATTGAGTTAGGTCTAAATATTCAGGTCACTTCTCGGTTGTATTCTGGATATGACCAGATTTGACATGTTGAGTAAAGCCTCAAGGTCACTCAGTACCAGACAAATATAGCGTCGGCCTAGAAGTAAAGTCACTCAGTGCCCGACAATATAGTCGACCTGAAAGTGAATACAATAGTATATACACTATAGTAATAAGAGAGAGGGTTAGTACATCTTTAAAATATTAATAGGGTACAAACATCATGCATCATCAACAACTAAGATTCTTCATTCAGAAACTGGGTCCCTCGGAACATGCCTCGGACCAGGTACTGTGGCTTCGGATCATCCAAACCACTGCCTAAACTAGTTACAGACTTCGGAACTTGGGCCTGTCTTCGGACCGTTCGAAGATCAGGTCTCGGACCGTCTGAAAGTCCTTCCGAAGAGAAAAAAATCAGAAAAACAGGTCACGGGGGGTCTATGTGTCTCGGATCATGCCGAGTGAAGCTCGGATCGTCCGAGAGGGGTTCGGTCCTTCCGAACACAGCTCGAAACATCCGGAGCAGAAATGCTAGCCTCGGACGCTTCGGGACTTTGAACTAAAGCTCGGAACATCCGAACGTCACTCTCGGACCGTCCAAAGGGTGTTACCCTCGGACCGTCCAAGAGTCGTCTTCCTCTACTGTCTGCAACAACAGACAGTAACGGACAACAACACCATGAAATACGAATCCAGAAACAGTGGATTTTCTGGATTCGATTTTCACATCCAACCGGTCAGATGGACTCCTCAATGAGTCATCTTTCCATAGGGAGTGGTTTAGAACTTTAAATCTTAACAGGCCAGCAGATTTTAAAATGAAAACCACACTGGTACAAGAAATCCCACATTTTCCCTTAAACTTCAAATCTGTTTTACACACTCAAAACCGGGCCAAAATCATTTTTTCTTAATTCTTAACCGATTGAAATTTAAAGAGGAACACAGTGATTACCTTCACTTGAGTTCTTGAGTTGAAAAATCCAACTTTTGAAAAATCTTCCTTCTAAGCTTACGGTGAAGAAAAACTGGGAAAAACAAAGACAAGGGATCAACTGCCTTGGCTTCACAGAGCAGCTGAGAGAGAGAGATGAAGATTTAAAGGATTGAATTAGTTGAAACTAGGAATGATTTATAGAGATCACTGCCCAATCGAAGGTGGCCAACCGGACCACTTCATGCAATTGTAGCTGACGTCCCCAACAGTAACGGCACTGTTTGGGCGTTGGTTGCAGATATGCCCCTCCAACTTTTTGATTTTGCAAATAAGTCCACTTTTAATAAAAACTCGATTTTTAACTAAAAACAATACTTTTAAAGCTCCATAGCATTTTAATCCAACTTGACAGATAAGTTTGGTTTTAAAAACTCTAATCACCAGAAAAATTTGGAGATTTTAAACGCACTAAAAACCATAGATTTAAATAAAAATCATAATTTAATACTATTTATTTAATTTAACTTGTGTTAAATAAAAGGATTTAAAATTCTCATTTTTGGGGTTTGAAAGAATAAACTAGACCATACTAAAATGGTCTAACATATTATTCTTGTTTCAAAAATTTTCTCATTTCCAAAACCATTTAAAAATATTTATTTCTCCCTTCCGGGGTTTTGATGGGCGGTTTTAAATACTATTTTCTTAAATAAAATTATTTTAAAATCAGAAATAGGAATCCTTGATTAAGGAAAATAATATCATCCAATAATAATCACATAATAACACAATTAATAAAATAATAACAATAAGTGGTAAATTACCATTTTGCCCCTCCAGCTAGATGAGTTGGATCACTGAGCTTTCGAGCTCGGATTGGGCCACACCTGGGCTTTTCATAAAGCCCTAACCGTAATCTTCGAGATTAACCGGTCTAAGAAAGATTTATTAAACTAATTCCGTCTAATTTAGGTCAGGGTATTACATTAAAGCCATGATTTTCTCCTAAACTCATGGTGTGTTGGCGTAGGAATTTTCAGTTGGAATTAGCAGCTGCAGTTAATGTAAATAGAAGTTCTTATATATCAAGAATAGCAATTAGAGTCAAACTAAAATAAAGCAAGTGCTATACGTGGAACAGTTGTGCAACACACTGCAACTTACTAATATACAACGGGAAAACGAAAGCAATTCTTAGTAAGTTACCAAGTCAGAGACGGCGAAATCCTTATTTAAGGACTGCCATTCGGATGTATTCGGGGTGTGGAATTATCACAGACTTACAGAGAGATTCAACAAAAGAGTAACTCTCTTTCGTAATTAGCAAGGAAGACTGGCTAACTGCTGTCTTGGAGTCTATTGCAAAGCAGAGAAGGGAATCTTGTAGATTGGTGCAAGATACAAATTACAGAGGTGCCGCTATAGAGAAGGGCTGCCAGCGATAGGGCCTGATATACAAGAAGAAGATCAGGCATATGTGGGAGTAGTTCATTGGTCTTGAGAAAAAAAAGTCAAAACCATTGCATACCTTGTAGACCAGTCAACATACAGATCTAAGTTTGGGTTCTTTTCACAGCAAAGAGATTCGAGAGAGGTGCGATTCATGCGCAGTAAGTGCTGAGGCAGCACATACAACAAACTCACTGCAACAAGGAGGGCAGCCAGTTGCAAGAAAAGGACAGGCTTGAGAAAAATGCATGAGAAACAACAGAGATATCGTGTGTGATCGGGATTTCACGCGTGTTTGGGTTTGGGTTATATTTAACTCAATAAAAATATCTCTTATAACTGTGTTTCTTATTTTTCTCTCTCAATAATATAATTGTAATACCCTGACCCAGATTAGGCGTAGTTTAGCTTAATAATTTGCTTAAACCGGTTAATCTCGAATATTAAGATTAGAGCTTTGAGAAAAGTCAAAGTGTGGCCCAATCCGAACTAGAAAGCTCAGTGATCCAGCTCATCCAACTGGAGGGGCAATTTGGTAATTTACCGCTTATTGTTATTATTTTATAAATTGTTTTGTTATGTGATTATTATTAGATGATATTATTCTCCTTAATAAAGGATTTGTATTTCTGATTTTAAAATAATTTTATTTTCAGAAAAAGGTATCTTAAAACCGCCCGTCAAAACCCCGAAAGGGAGTAATAATTGTTTTAAATGGTTTTGGAAATGAGATAAATTTCGAAACTAGTATTTTATATTAGACTATTTTAAGGATGATCTAGTTATTCCTCGACACCCCAAAATGAGGTCTCTAAATTGTTTTATTTAACATTTGTTTAATTAAGTAAATAGTATTAAATTATGATGTTTATTTAAATCAATGGTTTTTAGTGATAATTAAATCTCTAAATTTTTATGGTGATTAAGGTTTTCAAAACCCAACCTATCTGAAAGGTTGGATTAAGTTTTTGAGTTTTCAAAATCTTATATTTAGTTTAAAAATCGAGTTTTTCTAATCAGGGTAACCTCTGTCAATTACTGTTTCAGACGTAGGCAACCTCCGCATCCATTCGCATGCAGTGGCCACCCGACCATCTTTCCCGGCCAATTTCCTATATAATGGCCCTCCTCCTGCTGAATCAACTCCTAGATAATTTTCTATCTTTCTCTCTTCTCTCAGACTCCCAGCTGCCTGAAAACCAAAAATTCAGCCGATTCCAACCTCTGTTCTTCCCAGTTTCAGTTACAGTACCTTAGAGGAGAAGTTTTTCCAAAAGACCGGATTTTAGCCCAGGAACTCCAGTGAAGGTAACCATTGTATTCCTTTTCGAATTTTAGATAGTTTAGAATCAAGAAAAACTGATTTTGACAGAGTTTTGAGTAAGAAAAATGGTTTCAAAGTCTAAGGAAAACCATGGGGCTCTCTTGTACCCATGAGGTTTTGGTTTTAAAATAGGATGGCCTAGTGAGCTTCAAAGCTCCAAACCTTTCCCTATGGAAAGAGGACTCCCAAAGGAGTCCATCGGACCGGCTAAATGTGGAAACCGAATCCGGAAAACCCACTGTTTCTGGATTCGTATTTCACAGTGTGTCTGCCGTCACTGTCTGTTGTTGCAGACAGTGGAGGAAGAAGGCTCTCAGACGGTCCGAGAGTCGATCTTCGGACGGTCTGAGGGTCACGCCCTTCGGACTGTCAGAGAGGACCCCTCGGACGTTCCGTGCTTCACCCGAAGCCCAGAAGCGCCCGAGGCTAGCTCGACTCAGCTGGATGTTCCGAGCAGAGCTCGGAAGGACCGAATCCCACTCGGACGATCCAAGCCCTAACTTCGGATGTTCCGAGGTACCCAGACCCACTGAGACCTGTTTTTCTGTTATTCGGTTCAGATGGACTTCGGATGATCCGAGACCCGATCTTCGGATGATCCGAAGTCAGACCCAAGATCTGAGGTCAGTGACTAGTTTAGGTGTGGTTCGGATGATCCGAAACCATAGTACCTGATTCCGAGGCATGTTCCGAGAGACCCAGTTTTTGAAGTATAGAATGTTCTTGTTTGATGGTTATTGATTGCATGTGATGTTAGTACCCCATTGTTAATCTAAAATTGTACTAGCCCTCTTCTCTTATTACTATAGTCTATATACTATTATATTCACTTCCAGACCGACTCTATTGGTCGGACACTGAGTGATCTCACTTTCAGGCCGACGCTATATATGTCGGGCACGAGTGACCTTGAGACTTTACTCAAAATGTCAGATCTGGTCTTATCCAGAAGACAACCGAGAAGTGACCCGAGAATCTAGACCTAACTCAAAAAGTCAATCTGGTCAATGCCCAGAAGACAATATGAGTTTTAGACTGAGCACCCTTTTTATTTACTATCTTGTAGATTATTGTAATTTAAAAAGGTTAGAAACCAAGTAGGAGACTCAATTCCATATACCTTGGATATTTTGGAAAAACGTGAGATTTCGATATACTACTTGTGTGTATGTATTTGATGCTATGTATATTGATTGTTCACTTGTTTATTTGTTTGAATAGAGACCGCGAAACCACACATATACGGTGAGGGAACTTGAATTTGTAGTTCAAATGTAAACAGGTTTTGTTATTTGAGATGGATCTTGAGCAATGAGTGGTTTCAGATTTGATGAACCCACTCATGTGTCTAGACTTGATGCACTATGGTAAGAGTGCTTATGATGCTGGTAAATGCTATAATGTTGATCATATGAAATGTACAAGACTACTTCCATGTGCCCTTGACTATTGAACCAATATCGGCCATATGGAAGATGGTTTACGTCTACTGGACCATGGGTGTCGACAGTTGCTGACTTGAGGGTGTCAGTATCGGTTATGAGAGAGCCGGAGATGTACTTGAAAGGATGTATTTTGACCGTGTCGGGACTTAATAAAAAGTTCTCAGTGTAGTCGGTAGGCGTTACGTTGGATGATAGCAGTAATGGAAAACTGATGAAATGATGGAAATGGTGATGAGACTTTACTTGATATTGTGAATTTATTATCAAGCATGAGATAATATATTGCAACTGTTGATTATTGCTAACCTCTTGTTTACTTTAAAACTGCACTATTATATTCCTTCACTGGGCTAGTTAGCTCACCACACTCACATTTCAGGAAATGAACCCAAGGAGGAGAACCCTTTATTTCAAGCTTAGAGTGGATTAGCTGTGGCAGTGTTTTGGGATTCCCAGTGAGGGGAATACCCTCATCTTTGCTTTCTGGTTCGTAGAACCATTTGTTTTTATAAAGTACCAGGTGTGGTACTTATTTTGTATTAATGTTATGTATTGAAAACTACTATGCTTCTGTAGTTACTCTGATGTGATTTTGAAATGATAATTTCAGTGTTGGAATTATGTGATCATGTTAAGTGTTATTCTTTGGGTCTATTTGTTGAGTAGATTTATGGTATATGTTTGAGTCCACATCCTGAGATCATGTGTGACCTCTGGGCCCAACTGTTGATCCGGCCCAGTTAGAATGCTTAAGTTAGTTTAGCAAAAAAAAAATCATTTGCGTTCCGGGCCCACCCTTCGGGTCGGAGCGTGACAATAATTGACACGCTCCGTGGACGTAGGCCAAGGGTGAGTTGAACCACCTAAATTTTTTGGTGTTTGCTTATGTTGAATTATTTCGATATTTAGGGTGTGTTTATTATTTCCGCTAATAAACGCTAACAAAGTTCTCCTTGGCAATGTAACTTGGGCTTAGCCATCCTGCATGAAAAGGTCTAAAAAAGGAAATTTAGATTCAAGTTGACTCGGTTGATCTCATTTTCACGACTAAAACATCACTTCTAAATTAAAATTCAAGCCCAAGATTAGTACATGAAAACCCGAGCTCTATGGAAATTTGAATTTGAACCACATTTTACAAAATCTACTTTTCTTTAATTGATATTGTTTCCTTTAATTGATATTGTATATAAATATGAAATTTATGTAACATATAATTGTTTTATAGAATACTACAAAAAATCTTCTATTTTAAGTCCAAAGAAGCTCTGAGTCTGAATAAGCCCATTTATTAGGGGTGAAATTCGGGTCGAGTTTTGATCCAATACAACACTAGCCGAATGCGAGTTGGGTCAGCGACTCGGGTCGGGTTGAGAAGACAAAAACCCACATAGAATTCGGATTAGTCGGGTTGAGGAATTTTCAAGTTAACCTGATCCGACCCGACACTACCCGACCTAACCTAGCAAAAATTAGACTAAAATGGGTTCAGAATGTGGGTCGGGTTAGAATTCGAGTTAAGTCAGGTTAGAATTCGGGTCAAGTCGGGTCGAGTATTTCGAATCAATATCTTGAATCGAGCTGGTTTCCTTAAATATTTACTCAAGTCGAATTGGGTTTCAAAAAACACGACCCGACCCAATCCGACCCACTTTCAATCCTACCATTTATACATTTCAAGCTTGAATAGCTCAGGTCTTACAATACAATTCAAATCGAACTCGGGTTTGACTAATTTAGATTGACTCAAGCAGCCCCAAAACCTAACTTGACATTGGAGTTGCAAACATAGCTCTCCAACTTTTCAGTTATAAAAATATTATATTAAAAAGAGTAAAATGTACAAAATGCTTGAATATTTTGTGTATCTATGAGCACGAAGTCTAGTTGATGATAAAACTCATAAAAACTTTTCTTTATATTTTCAAAGGTTTTTTTCCATTTTAATATAAATATTTAATGAAAACTTGAGGGGAAAACATTCACATATTTTAAAAAGCAAGCCATACAGACACCCGGGTTTTCTTTCTCTATACATCTGATTTCGAAAAAATCGAGTGAAATTACCATTTAACCCTTCATTTTTAAAGGGAAAAAACGATTGTACACATCATTCGAACGACCGTGTGGTTCGTTCGAACGAATAGTTCGAATGGATTCCTTCTAACGATGATTGTGGAGTGAGATTTTCAAGAGAGGTTGTTTCTCGACCGATTTTTACAAACAAGGTATCAAAATTCATCTACTCTGAATTTTATGAACTCCGGGACTGATTTTAAGTGAAAAGTGTAAAGTTTTGGGTTAAAAAAATTGTACCCAAAGAATTAAGGAAAAATAGTATTCCATCTTAATTCTTTGGGTACGATATTTGAAGCCCAAAACTATACCATTTTCACTTAAAATCAGTCCGAGAGTTCATAAAATTCAGAATAAATGAATTTGGATGCCTTGTTTGTAAAAATAGGTCGAGAAACTGCCTCCCTGCCAACTGTAACCTTTGCGCGTGTGGCTTGGGTTTCTCGAACTATTTTTACAAATAAGGTATCAAAATTCATCTATTCTGAATTTTATGAACTCTTTAACTTATTTTAAGTGAAAAGTGTATAGTTTTGGACTTCAAATATCGTACCGAAAGAATTAAGAGGGAAGGTCATTTTTCCTTAATTCTTTAGCTACAATTTTTTAAGTCCAAAACTATATCATTTTCACTTAAAATCAGTCCCGGAGTTCATAAAATTCAGAGTACATGAATTTTGATACATTATTATAAAAATCGGTCGAGAAATGATCTCGCTTAAAAATTCCACTACAGCCATCGTTCGAATAAATCCAGTCGAACTATTCGTTCGAACGAATGGTCGTTCGAATGATATGGACAATCATTTTTTAATTTAAAAATGAAGGCCAAAATGATAATTTCACTCAATTTTTTGAAATCGTGTAAGAGAAAGGAAACTCGAGTTTCTGGCCATTTTAAAATCATGATATTCTTTGAAAAATGTCTTAAAATCTCTCTCCACCTCATCTATTCAAAGATTACAATCCTTTTGACCAGTTTTCTCTTGAACTTATTTATTGCCTAAACTCGACCTTAAACAAATAAAATAGTTTGATAAGACAAATTCAAGGTCTATTTTAGTACGTTCAAGTAAACCAAGAACTGGAAGCTCGCTCATTGGTCCTTATACATAATCATTTTTTTAAATCATTAAAATAAATAATTAAAATTAAAATTAAATAAAAAATAATTAAACTTAATTTTTATGCAGAATTCAATTTTATATTACTCAATTGTTAAGATCACCAAATATGATTGTTTTTTTAGTGGTATATTATAATTTGAACCACTAAAATTAAATAATTAAAAATTAAATTTTAAACTTTTAGTTCACTAATAACACCATAATATTTTAAAAGGTTAGAGTCAGACACTATTTTTAAAAAGAGTTTGCATTCTTTAAAAGTAGACTTTCACATAGTATTCTCTCTCATTAATCTTTTCACTGAAACATTATGAAAAAAAATTAAATTTAACTTTTCTCAAACTTACTTGATAAACCTTTCAAACTTACTTCATATAGAAAACTTGCAAATAATTTCATATATATCTATATACTTCTTAAACTTACTTAATATATTAAACAGAAGCCCATTTGCTGTTTTAAATTCTCTAAATAACTCAGACTAATAAAGTATAAAATGTTAAAAACAAAATTATAGATTCACTTCTTTCTCTTTAAACTATAATTAAACATTTTATCTTTAATTAAAAGATAAAAAAAAAGGATAACATCGCTTCCACCGATATTTTGGATAATCCGATTTGAGTTTTAAAACATTTTCAATTTTACCTTTCCATTGTCGTACCCAAAAAAAAAAAAAAATTGAAATCAAATCTGCCATTTTGACAAGATGAATTTGCCATTTCAACTAGGCGAAATCGAACTTGCTATCCAAATTTACCATCTTAACTAGTTGAGCCATTTCAACTAGCCGAATCTGCCATTTTACCTAGCCAAAATCGAATTTATCATTTCAACTAACTCAAACTGAATCTACCATTTAAATATGCCATTTCGACTAGCCAAAACTGAATCTCCCATTCAAATTTACCATTTTAGTTAGTCTAAACTAAATGTCATCTAAATTTACCATTTCGACTAATCAAAATCAAATCTGCCATCTTACTAGTCGAATCTTCGACTATCCAATTTATACAGTAGTGGAAAAGTCAGTGATTCAATCAGTGATCTAGTGAACCAATCAGTGAGCCAAACTATACTACAGTAAAAGAATAAAATGGACAATACTCTGAATCTTCATATCCCATTAAAAAAAAAATTCTTACCCTACAAAAATTCTATTTGTCTTTCTATATCACCGTGAAATAAAAACAAATATAACACATTCTTTATAAAAATCAGCGTCCCACACTCGCCACCCACTCCAGTTTTCTTGTACTTATCTCTCTCTTACACAACTCCTCAAGAGAGTAGCTATCATCCAGTCACCACCGACGACCGTCTTCTGCTCCATCATCGCCATCCAACCACCCTTTTCTCAAATAAGCTATTAAATCTCAAATAATCAGTTCTACTCTTCTTAATTTCCTTCTAAAAAACCATATCATCACTAATTACAGAAAAGAATTCTAAAATCATAACAGCGAAAACCCATTTCATCGTCAGTAATTAAACAAAAGAATTCTAAATCATCAAAGTTTCTGTCAAGGAAAAAAAAATTATAGCCACCCATTTTCTAATAGTCTTCCGTCCATTAGCTGCACAAGATATAGTAGTAGCAGAAATATGAATTGAAAATTAAAAAAAAAATCAAAAAAGAAAAGGAAAAAAGAAGAAGATGAAACTCTCCGTTGACTTATTTACATAAACTCTCCGTTGACTTATTTACATACTTCCGTGATCGAATCTTCCATTCTTCTCCTCAAACCTAACTCATCCCATTTCCATCGCCCTCTTGTGCCCCCAACTGGCTCCTTGTCTCTCCCTCTCCATCCCCATCGCCACCACTTCCTCCCTTGCCAGACACTTCTTCTTCATCAATAGGCATCTTATATCTGCAGACGGGGCAAGACCCATGAAGCCCAAGCCACTTTTCAATACAACCCGAATGGTATCTGTGCTTACAGGGCATCTCCTTCGCTTCGGCTCCAATCTCCAAACCCTCCAAGCATATGACGCAGTCCTCTTCCTCCCCTTTCGAGATTTGAAAAGTCGGCATGGCGTCGATTGATGCTTTGGAGGCTGGTGGAGGACCCGTCTTTCCAGACTCAATCTCGGATATGAGTCGGACCAAGTCTTCCAATCTTCTACTGCTTTGGATTATGACCATGGCCTGGGTAAACGGATTGATGAGCACGATCCTTTCTCGGGTCTGATTGTTCTCATCATCTGAGTCTGAAGAACCCATTGCACCCAAGATAAGTGGGAAGAAGAGAGGCAGGTCTCTGTTTCTCGAGCTCATTAATCTCTCCACGAATGAAGACACTGATTCCGATTCCGATTCCGATTCCGCCGCCATGGATTGCGATCTTGTTCTTGCTTGGTAACGAGAATACAAGGAATAGAGAGGTAGGAGAAATGAAAAAGAGAAAATCGCAGACAGGAAGGGATATAAAGGAAAAAAGGGGGCGCCCATCGGAATCAAGGAAGGATGTGGAAGGATCTAGAATGTTGTTTTTGCTGTTTTGAAATCCGATTGCAGTATGCGTCTCCCACACATTATCTCAGGCAGACTGCCCGTGGCAACTTACGTGGTGGGGCATCTGATGAAGGTCATTAATATGAATACAAACTAACATTTAAATCTTGATTAGTTATGGAATATCCACAATTTTATTGATAAATTATATTGGCGGCCAATTGGGATACTGAGGTTTTGGTAATAGGATGCTACTATTTTCCTGTGTTTCATAAATATATCCTTTATTTATTTTTATTTAAAAAAATTAATTATCAATGCCTCTATTTGATTTTTTTTCAAGTCATTTCCAATCCCAACCTCATCGATTTATTTTCATGATGGATAAGATTTAAATCCTCTATCAATTTTGGATTAGGTTTTATATAAATGAGTAAAATTTGGTAAAAAATAAGTGGATAAGAAATTTTTGGAGTACGTTTGATGTAACTTTATAATTAGATAAAAAAATTAACGACTTATAATAATTAATTCTTTAATAAAATTAAAAGATAAAGAATAATCAAATGAGAATAAACTTTACTCTCTCTATATCTATGTCATTTTTTACACAATTCACTTGTTGATTTGTACTTTGTTTAAAAGGGTAACATTCATTTTTACCATTATTTAGTATAAATGCGACAATATCGGATTACCGATATTTAAATCTTGATATTTTATTTGTTGAACTATTATAATTTGCTTTGGTGCTCGCAAGAGAAAAAAAGAAAATAATTACTAAAATACTAAAAATAGAAAATTAAATTTTAAGATTTGATTTGACAAGTTAATGTATCTTCATCCTATTAGTATTAGAAAGGAAATAAAATTTGGACAAAAACAATAAAAAATAGAAAAAGGGATTTTAAGATTAGAATCAGGGATCAAGATATCAGCCTATACGTAATGTATCGGCAGTACGTAGTATTTATCGGCCGAAATGGCCGATATATCGGTCCGATATTCATAATATCGATCTTTTAAAAAAAAAAATCAAAACGGTGGTGGGCCCGAGTTGATATCTCAGCCGATATCAGACAAGTATCGGCCGATATTTTCATTTTCAATTTTTTTTTTAAAAAAAAAACCAGCTTCCTTTTAGGTTTTTTATTTATTTTTTAATTCAAAAAAAATATAAAACAATAAAAAAAATACTGATATTTAAAAAAAAAAAAAAGAGGAGAGAGAAAATTATCGGCCGATATCTCGAGGTGGCCGAATTTTGCACCCCTGATTAGAATAGGTGATTTAGAAGGATTTATTCAGCTTACCAAATAAAATTTTGAAATTGCATTTTTTTCTAATTTCAACTATTTATTGGTTAATTTTTTTTCTTAAAATCCCTTGGCACAATATTTTTAGATAATAATATCATAATAGTTTATCAAATCCTTCTAAATCAATCTGAAGTTTTACCCAACACCCCCCTACTCACGGAGAAGTGGAAGTCTTAAAATTCTTGTCACAAAAAGATGAAAAAATCCTTCCAAATGGCCAAACTTAATCCTTAATCTATGTTTCTATTTTTTTACTTTTTTATGAGTTTTCTCTATAACACTAAGATGATAAAGATAGATCAACTTGTCAAATCACATATTGATAATTTCTTTTTAACATTGAAGTAAATAAGGTTCAAGATTTATTTCATGATCACTTGAAACTATCATTTTATATAAAATAATTGTAAGAAATGAGCATTAAAATTTTAAACGAGTCACACATCAACAAGTGGATTATCTATAACATGACACGGATAGGAAGTGAGTAAAGTTTTATTCACATCTCATCATTCTAGTCTTTTGCTTTCAGGTCTTAAAAATTTGATTGTTGTAGACCCTTGATTTTTTATGGCCCATCTTACGAAGTTACGATAAGATTCAATGTTTTAAAAATTCACCCGTAGCATCTTGGAGGAATGATAGGTTAAATAAGGTTCAACTAGGTTGACCTCTAGTCGAACCCTTGCTATGAATATTATATTATAAATAATATATTATTACATTATGAATCTTATAAATTATATATTTGAATTATTTTTATTTAAATAAAAAAATTAATTTTATTTATTTATTTTTAATATGAGTACATATTTTATTATTAGTTTTGAGTTAAAATATTCTATTTACATACTTGATTATTCATTATATTTTATTCCAGAAAAAAATATATTTTAGCATTTTTTTATATTAAATATATTTATAAAGATATCAAATTTTTTTTAAAAAAAAACCCTATACTTACAAGTTACAACATACCAGCACCGAATTGTCTCGGTGATGAATATTAATTGACTTTTGAAACTTTCATTTTAGAATTATAATCTTAATCATTTTTATTATTCTAATAAAGAAAATTTTCTAATAAATTAATATATTAGTAAAACTAAATTGAAAGATATTTATTTATAATGATTTAATAAATGCAAAAAAGGAAGGCAAAGAGTCGAAAAGCCTTTTAAAATCAGGTTGCATACAACATTCATTAAAATCTTAAAGAGCCATTAAACCCTTGTATGCAGCATTCATTGATCGTTGAAAGCCCTTAAACCATCACATGTAACTTTCATTGAAATGTCAGTCCCACACCGAAAGTGAATAGAAAGGATAGGAGAGTTCATGGCTATGGCTATACAAGAGGGAGTGTGAGTTCTCGCACAATTGCACTTTGCTTGCCATTTTTGGGCTGGGCGAGATGTGGCCCAATGGGCCATATGAAAATAAGCTAAGTTGGCCTTCAATGTTGCCCTTTTTGAATTTTTTAAATATTAGTATTATTTTTTAAAAATTCAAGAACGGTTTTTACTGTCATGGGTTGCAGATTTTCTTTAAAACCGGTCAAACTCATGGGTTTCACCAGGATTTTAAGGATTGTTTTTAAAAATGGATTTCTAATAAACTCGGCCAGTATTTCAGCCGGTCCGCGGCTGAACCACGGGTCAACTGTGGGCTGAAATTCATTTATCTACTTATTCTTTTACAAATTTTACCCAATTATATGAGGCCTAAACCTATGATTGATAATCTTTCTATAGAAAATTTTAATTTTAATTTCCATTACTCTAGAGTTTTCAAACTCTTTCCCCATGGAAGCAATTGGTTAACTTGAGAGTTGTAGATGGCTTGAAAAAGTCAAAAGTGATATTATTGTGAATTTAATAGAAATAACAGTAAACTAGAGGTCTAGTAAAATGCCCAGCTTCCTAATTAATTCCTACCATATTTATTTATTTGTCTAATTTCATAATTCGAAAGATACACGATTAAAGCTTCTATGTTCAAATCATTAATTTAAAATATTTAAATATTGAGTTTATAAAATCTACTTATTAGTCTAAAGATTAGGTAGATTCCCTAATTCAATTGATTTTTGTATGCTTTTCTATTTTTTCTAAAATAGGATTTTCCTATGTCATTTGGTGCAGTCAATTGATTTTTCTTTGTCAAATACATTCTAAAAATTTATTATATATCGAGGAATAATCTTATATTTTCATCTTAATAGTAAAAATAACTTCAAATGTCTCTATTTAAAACATGTGGGATCTACTTCTTACAAATTTAAATTATTCAAATAAATCAAATAAGAGAATTATGATAAGTTTTATAGATTTTTTAATCAAATACTTTCTGATTGATCCATTTTACAGTGGCTTAAATAGTTTCATAAAATCTAAAAGATTATATGTTTTCTCGCATTTAAATTAGATTAATAGCCCTATAATTAATATTACATAAAATAGATGATTAGTTTCTAATTAAATAAATTAATTATTAAGAATGAGAAATTGTGGAGCGTATTTGAGTTGACAAAAGAACTTTAAAGTAACATTTAATGTAACTTTATATAAATAACTTGGTACGATTGGCATTTTAAACTTTTAGAGCTCAACTAAAAATTATTTTGGAAAAAAAATTGTTTAGAAGAAAAAAAAAAAAGACAAACCTTTTAAACAGTTGTATTATAGTATGATAGAGTCCTATATAAAAATTAAAAAAAAACATAAATTAAGAAACTTAAAAGCTATATGTATTTCTTTATTTTATAAAATTAAATATTAAAATAAATTACTATAAATATAATTAACAATGTTTAAACAGTGAAATAAAAGAATCCATTTGAATTGGAAAATTTCTAAACTACTTAAAATTAAAATTTGGGCATACAAGACAAGCAAGAGTAAAGAGATGCCACAGAGTTACGCTTCTTAGAAACAAGACTCACAATAGAATGTAGGCCTGGGTTTCGTCTTCTTGTGAGTGATGCTTATCTAAATTCTGTCGTGAAGATATTTGTGTGACGGAATATTGGACCCATAGGAATTTGACACGTCGTTACCGAGGGGCAAACGTGACTATGATCCTCCACCCAAGGCCAAGCAACTTCACATTTCAATATATAGAGACGTATATTGATTTTAAAATATCATATTTGATAGAATTTTTAATTTTTTTTTTAAATTTATATGTGAGAAATTATAGAAAATCTATTGTAAAATCTCTACAAGTCATATTCACTATCGTTAAAGTATATTAGGTTAAATCATGAGGATTCAAGTTTAGCACCTCTTACTTTATAAGATAGAAGATTAACTATATAAAGTAAGAAGATTAATTAATTGAACTGCACCCTAGCCTCAACTGCACTAAGGCATTATTTGTGTTTTTAACTCTTAAACCGTAATATCTGTGAAGAAAAAATAAGAAGGAAATGTTTCAAATGAGCTCCGTGAATTCTTCTACTCACAACCCAATGGGTCCCATCCTAGTCTATATGGATAAGAGAAATAATACATGCTGAATTAGTTAATTTAAATTATATAATTAATTAATTATTATTTTTACAGAGTTTACAGTAAATAAAAAGAATGAGTTAGTTTGGTAAATTTATTTTTTGATATGGGTCTATGGAAAATTTAATTTAAAATATATTTTTAGAGACTAAATAGCTCTAACAATTAATAAAAATTGAACTAAATCCAACTATGACTGTATTTGAAAATAATTTGAAATTATGTAAAAGTTCAGGAAGATGTTGAGGGAGAAAGATAGTGGAATATAGACTAGAAAAAATATTAGGAGTCACGTTCACAATGAACTGGTTCACAATAGATAATTTCTTACATGGATGAATGACTTTAAAATATTTTGATTTATATATGATGTCAATAAAATTTTATCTTTCTTCGATAAATAAAGTATTGGTAAAATTTCATTGGACTAGATCAATGGGTTGTAAAACTCAAATTTAGAGTGCAATTCACAGGGTACATGACGCAGTGGGGATCGGGTTAAATGGATTTAATGGGTTGAAAGGGGTTAAGAGATAAACAAATAGGAATAAAATGGGGTTCGATAAAATTAATTAATTGGAAATAACTGGGAATGGGTCTAGACGTGGCTGTTTGGTTTTGGATGCATAGGAGCTGGTTAGAGAACACAACAATATGGAGGGACTGTTTGGGTGTATATGATGTAGTTAACGGCTAGGATTGCAGGAGAGAAAGGGGGTGGTTAGCAAAGGAATTATGGGTTTATGGTAATGGAGGAGATGGGCGAATGGAAGCAGGGAAGAAAGGGACTGAATCAGCAGTAATACATGACCTGTGGAACCAAGTCCGGCTGCAAATACACACCAAACAGCAGAGGCACCAACGAGCAGGAGATGGTGTTGCAGATCCGGCGGGGAAAATCCAGCCTTCCACTTGTAGGCAGAAGATGGAAGAGAAAACGAAGACTCCGGGGCTATCTCCAAATGGCGGTGAAGATCAAAACCCAAAGAGGAACAAACAAACAATCCAAGAACAAATCTTGAAACGAAACCAAATCTATTTCATTAATCAATCAAAGTCATCTGTCTATTACAATCTATAAAAGGGGTATTTATATACATACCCTAAACACTAAAATAGGGATGAAAATAAACAAAGAAAGAAATTAGAAAAAGAAAAGATAGAAAGAGTTGCCTGAATCGTAGGGATCGGGGGCCGTCCGCAACTTCATCTACAATTCTTGTGTCGGTGATGTGAAGAAGAAGAGAAAGAAGGGGAAAAAAAAAGGAAGTAGAGAAACAAAAGGAAAAGGGCTGCCATGCCCCTTTTGTTTACACAGCCGTGTGTGTCATTGTGGACACACACGTGCTGCATCAGTCTTCCTCGGTTGAAAAACACTCGTCCTCGAGTCTATGACCATTGAAGCGGACACCGGAGGATGATATTCAAACAAGTCTTGAACGTTGAAGGTCTTCGATATGCCATAACTGTCTGGGAGATCGATCACATAGGCATTATCATTGATCTTGCGAAGAACTTTGAACGGTCCAATCTTCTTTGGATTCAACTTGCTATAAGTAACTGTAGGGACCCTTTCTTTGCGTAGATGCACCATGACCATATCACTTTTTTTGTAGACTTTCAATCGTCGACTCTTATCTGCAGCTTTCTTGTATTTTACATTGGCATTCTCTAAATGTTGTTTTACTTCTTCATGAATTTGCGCCATGCGAGTAACCATATTATCTGCTGCTTGACTAGCACCGGGCACTTTGGGCAGCTTTACAAGGTCCACCGGATGAGTTGGGGACCTTCCCATGACAACTTCAAAAGGTGATTTACTAGTAGATCTGTTCTTTACACTATTGTATGCAAACTCGGCTTGAGCAAGAGTCAAGTACCATTGTTTTGGACGATCACTAGAGAGGCTGCGAATAAGATTTCCAAGTGTTCTATTGACAACCTCGGTTTGCCTGTCGGTTTGTGGATGGCATGTACTGCTAAACTAGAGAGAAATATCGTACCGTGACAATAGGCTGCGCCAAAAGTGACTGAGAAACTTGGTGTCACGATCCGATGTGATGGTCTTTGGAACTCCGTGCAAACGAACAACCTCTTTGAAGAATAGGTGAGCAATACTAGAGGCATCTGATGTCTTCTTGCACGCTACGAAGTGAGCCATCTTAGAAAATCTATCCACAATCACGAAAACTGAGTCAAATCCACATTGTGTGTGCGGAAGCCCTAAGATGAAATCCATCGATAGATCCTCCCACGGAGCATTAGGAATTGGCAGCGGATTGTATAGACCCATGTTCTGCGCTTGCCCCTTCGATGCTTGACAGATGTAGCATCTTTGGACGAATTTTGTAACATCACGCTTTAGTTGGGGCCAATAATAGTGTCACGCCCCAAACCCAAATGTGGGCCTGGAACGCGACAAATTTTTTTTTTTTTTTTTTAACTCTAATCACCCAACGTCATAATTGGTCTGGATCTTTAAGTTTACAAAAATCCGATCTTAGAAAATGTCACACGTGCTCTTCACACATGGACTCAAACATATACCATATGTCCCCATATACAACCCATATCACACAACGAATATTTTCATTTGTCTCATCACTGTTACGCACGAAAACATAGTGGATATAATGTATATGACATTAAAACTTACAGACATAAGTTTCTTACATGAGGCATATTTATTAAAAACACTCAAACATATTCAAGCAGGCAAATGGTTTCCACATGTGGAAAACCTTAGGAACTTCTAAGTTTCGACTTTCAACGAGGCACCACTGGTCCCTCCAATCCCTCCTCTGGTTCATATCCTGCATTGTAAGGGACGTGAGCAACAGCCCAGTGGGGAGAATTCACCATAAAATCCAATGATTGTAATGCAACAATGCATGTCATAGAAATGCATGTTATTAGCATATCCCATTTTCCTTCTAAGATTTTTATTCAGATTGTATTGTTAATATCGGGGTCGGTCCCCAGCCATGTTACAACACCGGGGTCAACCCCCATTTAAAGTTCCAACCAGAACTAATATTAATTCCTCCACGGAAATAATATAGTAACTTGCAAGTGCATAAGGTCTCCACGACCCGGTCTACTAGCCCATCTAACACCAACGGTTGATGGTCGTCGACCACAGCCTACTAACACGTCCAACCCAACGGTTCACAAACGGTGTTCGGGTAATCTCAGCAATTATAGGCCAACGGCAAATATCAAACTTTACAAAGTTATTATCTTCCACAGATTTAACTTATGAACATAATTATCACATGCAAATGTCAAATATATGATAATGCATGATTTCCAGTGCCCTCCTTACACAGGGACTTATTATGAGAGAACCACCATATTTTAGCCTTACCATTTGGTGTATCAAATACCAATACAAGAGATCAATAAAATAATCAATATTACACAACATATAAAACTGGATTTCATAACAAGAATGCCTTCACCCAGTTTTTACCCGACAATTCCCAGACACTCCATGGGTCCATACTGCGTTAGAGACTAAAAGTCATCGACTCCCCGATACCATTTTAACGCCTACGTTCTAAACAGTTAGAACATTTACATCTCTTACATGTAGGTAGTGTCAGGTCTCGTATTCTAGACCTATATAGCCTTTTCCATCTTTAATTGACCATGGGTCCCATTTCAGTCTGGTATTAGTGGGTTTAACATATAACACAATACAAGTGTTGGTTCGAGTCTCCTCACCTTCTCCGGTTAAGTTTTTCACAGAAAATCTGTAAGATAGAGTAAAATGTATAAATTTTCTATTTATCAGTATATACACATAATAATTTTCCAAACCCCGTGCTATTTTTCTAAAAAATATGATATGTGTAATGAGTCACCTAGGCTCTTTCTACTCCTTTAAATTATGTCAAAAAGCTAGTTGTCAGCCATCCAAAACATTACAATAAAATGAAAAATATAAAGTACTCAGTGCCTTCTCTCGTATTGTCTTCTGGAGAAAGGACCATGGAGACGTATTTTGAGAAGCCCAGAGGGTATAGAGACAGTAAAGTAAATAAAAGTACTCAGTGTCCTATCCTCGTATTGTCTTCTGGAAGAAGGACCATGGAGACGTATTGAGAATTTGGCCCAGAGGGTACAGTATAGGAATTTAAACACACAAGGCGGAAAAATAAACACACAATAGTCAGCTGGGGTTAATCTTTTCCCCGATTTTATTTAGGGTCAAAAATTATATTTTGAACGTAAAATAATACAAATCTTGAGGGTAAAATTTAAATTTTAAGAGGAAATCTATTTTTCCTCCATTTAAAAAAAATCTCATTTTTTTGAACCCTAATACTAAGCTATTTTACTCCTAACTTGCTATGGAGTTAATAAAAATAAGAATAGAATTATTTCGATACCTTAGGTACAAAATTCTGTATAAGATTGACTAAATTTGAAAACCCTTAAAAGAATGTGGGAAACCCGAACGTTCGGCTGCTGCTGGTATGGCCAAAGCAAGAGAAAGAAGAGGAAAGAAAAGAAAAATAGGAGAGAGAGTGCTTGCTGTCTTTGAAAGAGGGAGAGCAAAACGGCAGAAAAACTTTGAAGAGTTTTTTTTTTTTTTTTTCTTTTTTACGTTCTGGCTTCCTCACCGATTACATCTATTTATACGCAACCGTATGGATTTTTTAACCATACAAGTTGCCTAAGCTATTCATTAGCTTTATAGGTTTTTAATAACTATGCATTTATTATTATATATTTTATAATTATTGTTACAACTACCACCCACCACATAGGCATTTTACAGTTTTGTTACCTTCCAGCACGACTACAAGCTACAACCGTAGCTTTAAAACTCATCTTACATCTGTTTTCTATGATTATTTTATAATATAATATTAGTATATTCTTTTTACTATTTACATGTATGTCATTTCTTTTATCGGGGTATTTCAGGGGCTCATAAATTGATACAATTGGTTCAGTAGGTCAGGTATTAAAAACTGAGCATGGTATTAAAATTTGGAGTAAAATCTATTTCAAAAACCCAGTGTTTTTGCTAAAAATTATCGTTTTAACAAAATCTCCTAATCTTTAAGATTCTTTTTGAAAGTATCCAACCTTATAGTTTGATAAAGTAAATTTGTCTGATAAAAACATCATAAAGTTTCAAAGTGTTTTGAAATCAAAAACCACATTTTCCAAGTGAAAGAATATTTAATGACCCATATTTCACGGCTTAAAATAAATATAAAAAACTCACTATTTTAGAGTGTAAAGAAATAAACAGCTTAATTATATTACAGATTGAGTACTGACTTTCTCTGTACATTTTTAGGACTTCCTCTACCCTATCAAATTGGGGTTTTACCACTTTAAAACTTAGGGGTAAAATAAATTAGCGAAATTATAACGAGATTGGCATGTCATTAGGTCCGGAATTTAAAAATAATGCATAACCTAAAATTTGAAGTTCAAACTAAGTCAAATGACTGAGTTTATACAGCAGCTAAGGTTTAAGCCTAAAATAATATTATTATTATATTCGTAACTCACCCATATATCTTTGAAACTTAATTAGAAGAGTTACCGGATTCGGATCGAGTCAAACTTAGATCCGTTGAAAAACTTATTTGATACTCTTTACGATTAGAGGAAAATAATTCATAATTAACGGATAAAAAAAATTATTTAATTAATCATAATTAATCATAATTAATTCCTAAATTAGGCTGGGGTATTACAAGTAGCGTTATTTAATCTGAGCAATGCTTTTATCTTTTCCAAAGTGACCTCCAAGGCCACCTCCATGCAATTCTTGTATGAGGTGCTCTCGAAGTGAACTGCGTGGGATACATAGTTGAGTACCTTTAAAGAGGGACCTGTCATGGAGCTGAAATTCCTCTTTATAAGATTTTTCTTCATGGAGACGCTTCCACTCATTTGCAAAATCTTCATCATCTGCATATAAGTCTTTAAGAAAATCAAAACCAGCTATCTCACCTCATACGATATTGAGTAGAGTTGTTTTCCGACTTAAAGCATCTGCAACTTTATTTTGTTATCCGGCTTTATGTTTAAACACAAAGGTGAACCCTGAATGATAGCGATCCATCTGGCATGATTGCGGTTTGGAGTGGTTGAATCATTTAGGTATTTGAGAGCCTGATGATCTGTGTAAAGGATGAACTCTTGTTGTATCAAATAGTGTCTCCAATGCTTCAAAGCTTGAACTACCGCATATATCACTTGCTCATGGTAGACCATTTCTTTTGTGCATCGCTTAACTTTTCACTGAAATAAGCCACAGGTTTGCTTTATTGAGATAAAACTGATCCAATGCCAACTCCAGAGGCATCACAATCGACTTCGAACAACTTGTCAAAGCTTAGTAAGGCTAAGACAGGAGCAGTGATGAGTTTTTCCTTAATCAAGTTGAAACTCTTTTCAGCAGCATCGGTCCATGTGAATTGTTTCTTCTTTAGGCATTCAGTGAGAGGAGCTGCAATACTGCTGAAATTCTTCACAAACCGTCGATAGAAGGTGGCAAGGCCATGGAAACTCCTAACATCACTAACCGTTCGTGGAGTGGGCCACTCACGGATAGCACGGACCTTCTCTTCATCAACTTGTATTCCAGAGGATCCAACAACGTACCCAGGAAGACAAGTTTATCTGCAAGAAAAGTATACTTTTTTTTATGAACATATAAACTATTGTCCTTGAGTACCTGGAATACTTCGCTTAGATGCTGCAGGTGATCCTCCTTTGAACGGCTGTAGATGAGAATGTCGTCGAAGTAGACAACGACAAACTTCCCAATGAAAGGCTTCAATACTTGGTTCATCAGCCGCATGAATGTGCTTGGTGCGTTGGAGAGGCCAAACGGCATCACCATCCATTCATAAAGTCCTTCTTTGGTCTTGAAGGCAGTCTTCCATTCATCCCCTAGCCGGATGCAGATTTGATGATACCGGCTTCTGAGATCCAATTTGGAGAAGACTTTGGCTCCTCAAGCATATCTAGCATATCATCCAAGCGAGGAATAGGGAACCGGTACTTGACAGTGATTTTGTTGATGGCACGACTGTCAATGCACATTTGCCAACTTTCGTCCTTCTTGGGTGTCAACAATGCTGGAACGGCACATGGGCTCATGCTGGTGCGAATCACGCCCTTTTGCAATAAGTCCTTCACTTGGCCCTGTAAGATATCAAACTCCTTAGGGCTCATCCTGTAGTGGGGTAGGTGTGGCAAACTGGCTCCAGTGACAAGATCTATGTGATGTTGGATGTCCCGAGTCAGAGGCAAGCCATCTGGAAGCTCATCTGGCATCAAGTCTTGGAACTCGTCCAGAATTGGGGTTACCTCTGGTGGGGTCGGTACGGGTACTGAGTCTGGTTCCCGGATGACCAATGCAACGACTTCACTTGTTTCACGTGACTCACGCTCAATATTGTTGACTAGGAGAAAAGACTCTTTTCTCTCAGTTGGTGGTGGTGGTTGGTGGCCTTTTCCTGACTTGGTGCCGAGGGTCACTGTTACTCCATCTTTGCAAAAGGTGAAGATATTTGCACGTCCCCAATGGTGGGAATCAACATCGAACTGCCACAGGCGGCCTAAAATCAGGTGGCTGACGTCCATATCAACAACGTCGCAGAGGGCTTCACCTTTGTATCTCTTACTAAGGGAGAAGGAGACGAGGCACTGCTTCGTTACTCGTGTATCTTCCACATTTTTTATCCATCCGACCAAGTAGGGAGAGGGATGTGGTTGGGTCGGCAAGCCCAACTTGTCTACTAGGGCTGCAACTCGGGTCGGGCGGGCCGGGTTTTAATAAACCCAACCCTAACTCGACTCACACTACATTGAACCCAACCCGACTCGACCCGAATCAAAAACCCGATTTAGTGAACCCGACCCTACCCGAGATTGTAATACCCTTAACCCAACCCGACCCGACCCTTAACCCGATAGAACCCGACCCGAATTGCAGCCCTTTTCATATCTAAGAGGTTTTGGGAGAAACAGAACTTTACCAAACTAAGACTGAAAAAAAGACTAACAAGAAAATGAAAATTAAAAGAATTTGAAAAATAAAGTAAACATGGGATTTTCAGGAGAAATGGTGGGAAAATTTACAAATAATCGAAGATAAATTCCGAAAAAATTGAAAGTTAAGGTGGTACTCGTTAGAGGAGGGTGTGGATCTGCGATGTGGCGATCGCTGGAAGGGAAGAAGGCCATGGAAGAAGCAGCCATGACGGAAGCCACGAAAGCGCTGGATCCCTTCATCTCAACCCGATATATCGGATTTTTTCACGCAGACGGCGACTCAAAGTGCAAAAATTGGACGGAAAGAGGTTGAAACCCAAATGTGCACTCGTCGATCTCTCGACCCTCTTCTCTCTCCTTTTTAGGTCTCTCTCCTTTCTTTTCATCTTTTTCTCATGTCGTTTTTCCCTTTTCCTTCCATCGAACTCACCCATTTTTCTTACTAGGGTTTGGGACTCTTAGGTAAGGAGGTAAGGCAACTTTTATATTAAGTTATGTCGGGTCGGGTCGAGTTGGGTCTGGTCGGGTCAGGTCTTCTCGGGTCGGGACGGGTTGAAATTTAAAGGCCTCAACCCAACCCGACCCGAATTTCGGTCGGGTTTTTCTTTTCTCAACCCGACCCGCCCTACAACCAGACCATTGTAACCAGACCTGCATGATTTCTCGGGTCGGGTCATGCAGGTCGGGCCAAAACCCGACCCGAGTTGCAGCCCTATTGTCTACCATCAACTAGGAGATCATATTCTCGCAGCTACTGCCATCAATGATAATATCACAGACTTTAATCGTTGACGGTGCATCGAGTCTTGAAGATCTTGTGACGTTGTGATGGGAGGTCATTTCTCTGTGTACATAGCAATCTGCGAACCACCAAAGAGGATCCTTCGTCTCCATAGTCGACAGTCTTCTTCATTGTCAACAACATCTTCTTTGTCCTTCAATGTACTCATCTTCTTCATCCTGGGCTTCATTAGTGGTAATTGCAACTGGATGACGAGTATGACAATTATTTGAACGGTGTCCTGGCTGACCACAACGAAAGTAATTGCCTGCCATAGGTCGAGTGTACGGGTTGTTTCGTCCTGTGTCTTGGCCAGTGGCAGACCTCGGCGGGGCAATTGGTTGGTTCCTTGGTGGAACTTGTCGAGGAGGCACTGTCTGCTGAGAAGTACGTCCTGAGGCTGGGGGGGATCGAAGAAGTTGATGGAAGGGTGTGCCTAGCCATTTGTGTATTCCTTCCTCCCGAGCGATCATTCTGACTTTTAGCTGTTGTGGCTAACTGAACTGCCTCGCTCAAGTGTTAACAGGCTGATACCTGAAGCAGTCACGAAGTGAAATGCGAAGACCACCAGAATCGTGAGACTTGTTGGGTCTCAGTCTCAGGCAAGTCGGCTCTGGCAGAAAGGCGATAGAACTCTTCTGCGTAGTCACAAACTGCACGATTACCCTGACGGCAATTTTGATACTGTTCGAAAAGAACTTGTTCATAATTAGCGGGAAGGAAGCGAGTCCGCAGTAGCTCTCTCATTCGCGTCCATGAATTGATAAGGCGCTTCCTCTGTCGCCTTCGGGCGGCTTCTAGCTACCATGCGGTTGCTCCAGTCTTGAGTTGGCTCGCTGCCAGCTTTACTTTCTGTGCCTCATCGATTTCCATACAATCGAAGAAGAGTTCGACCTCAGAAAGCCAGTCAAGGAAGCCTTCGACATGTAGTTGACCGTTGAAAGATGGTAAGTCCATCTTTGGACGGTATTTTCGATTATTCTTGTTGTCCGGAGGCTCACAGTTGTCTTCTGACTCCTCATCGCTAGAGTCATACTCGGGTCGAACTGGGGGTCTCCTACCACGATTGTTACGATCACGTCGATTGTCGCGGTTAAGGAGTTGTTGCATCATCACTCGCAAATCTTCAATGGAATGTTGAACTGCATTCATCTTAGCCTTTGTGATAGGCTGATTGTCTTCAAGATTGGGAGTGGCAGCCATGGAATTTTTTTTTTTTTTTTGAATCTAGGCTCTGAATACTACTTGACGCAGCGGGGATCAGGTTAAATGGATTTAATGGGTTGAAAGGGGTTAAGGGATAAACAAATAGGAATAAAATGGGGTTTGATAAAATTAATTAATTGGAAATAACTGGGAATGGGTCCAGACGTGGCTGTTTGGTTTTGGATGCATAGGAGCTGGTTAGAGAACACAACAATATGGAGGGATTGTTTGGGTGTATATGATGCAGTTAACGGCTGGGATTGTAGGAGAGAAAGGGGGTGGTTTACAACAAAGGAATTATGGGTTTATGATAATGGAGGAGATGGGCGAATGGAAGCAGGGAAGAAAGGGACTGAATCAGCAGTAATACATGACATGTGGAACAGGTTCGGCTGCAAATACACACCAAACAGCAGAGGCACCAACGAGCAGGAGATGGTGTTGCAGATCCGGCGGGGAAAATCCAGCCTTCCACTTGTAGGCAGAAGATGGAAGAGAAAACGAAGACTCCGGGGCTATCTCCAAATGGCGGTGAAGATCAAAACCCAAAGAGGAACAAACAAACAATCCAAAAACAAATCTTGAAACGAAACCAAATTTATTTCATTAATCAATCAAAGTCGTCTGTCTATTACAATCTACAAAAAGGGTATTTATATACATACCCTAAACACTAAAATAAGGACGAAAAAAACAAAGAAAGAAATTAGAAAAAGAAAAGATAGAAAGAGGTGCCTGAATCGTCGGGATCAAGGCCTGAATTGTCGGGATCGGGGGCCATCGGCAACTTTATCTACAACTCTCGTGTCGGTGATGTGAAGAAGAAGAGAAAGAAGGGGAAAAAAAAAAAGGAAGTAGAGAAACAAAAGGAAAAGGGTTGCCATGCCCCTTTTGTTTACACAGCAGTGTGTGTCATGTGTGGACACACACGTGCTGCATCAGTACATGAGTATGAGGGAAGAATAGATCTATTTTATCATTATGAGCCATCTAAAATCTAAGATAATATGAAATTTCCACACAACCAAGATACATAATCTGGTAAAAGTATCAAAAATTTGAATGGCACAATGCAACGAGCGATACACAATGTTGCCTTGAGATAAAAAAAAAAAATCATTGAGCACGACTCTTAACCATTTCGAGCACGATTCGAAGCGATTGTCGGCCCATTTCATGATTAGCCATTTCTTTTTTGCAAATTTTTTATGGGAATTTTGAAGAAGACCTTCATTTGTCAAGGTATTAGCTTCTAAACACCTCATTTCTTTTTAGGACATTAATATAGTGTATAAATGTTAGATCTAATATGCATTGTTTTTTTTTTTATTAAATCTGAATTTTTGGTCTAAGGTAAATGAAACAATGGGGTTTCTGAGAATAAATTATTATTTTCATTTAATATTCTACATTTAGGATATTAATGTAGTGTATAAATGTCAGATCAAATTCATTTCTAATTCTTTTATTTGACCTAATGTAATGTTCCGTCCCTCCAACACAATATTGTCCGCTTTGGGCTCACAGGGGCCAGCACGGCTTTGCATGGCGAGTCAACCCAATGTTTGCTCCCAAAAGGCCTTATGCTAGAAGGAGGGAAGCATCAAATATACCATAGCAATTCTCTCCATCCAAGCGATGTGGGACAAGGGACACCCCTCCCTCGCGATTTTCTCTCCTTTCTTTGCCACCCGCCCTCCCCTTCTTGAGCAGGGATATTACAATCCACCCCCTTAAAGAAAGAGTCGCCCTCGACTTTGCGCACAACACAGGGGTCCACACTCACAGTCGAGAGTTGAACCATGCTCTAATATCATATTTAACGTCCCGTCCACCCAGCACAATATTGTCCTCTTTGAGCCTATAGGGCCCATACGATTTTGCATTGGCAACCCAATCCAATGTTTGCTCTGAAAATGCCTTGTGCTAGAAGAAGGGAGCCATCCTCAAATATACTATAGCAACTCTCTCCATCTAGACGATGTGGAACAAAGGATGCCCCTTACTGGCAATTTTCTCTCCCACACGCCCTCCCCTTCTGGAACAGGGGTATTACACCCTAAATTTTGGTCTAAAGTAAATGAAAAATTGGATTTTTTTGGAAATAATTTTTTTTTTCATTTAATCATTTAATTTTAGGTGTAATGGAGGAGTGATTTTGTGTCACATTTTTCATAATTTTTTTGCAATTTTTTTGGTGAAATAAAATTCATGGACAAAGTTGTTTAAATTGGATGTGATGTGTTTTGGAATGGTGGATGTAGTATTTAGGACATTAATATAGTGTATAAATGTTAGATCTAATGCATTTCTATTTTTTTTTAAATCCGAACGTCTTAAATAGTTGGAATTTTAATAGTAATGGATGATGATGAAATATGAAATTTTAGGTGTAACTGAAGATGTGGTGTCATTTAGTGTTTAAATATCTTTATTTTAATCATTACTTTTAAATGTATTGTAGATTAGGCATGAGAGTTTGGTGAAAGGTTGGCTGATTCCAACCTCTTTGAGATAAAGTACAAGTTGTGCCGAAAAATAATTACCGATAGAATCACCCGCTTGTAGGAACACATCACGAGGAAATAAGGTGATGGGTTAAATATCAAAAGGCTACCGCACAACATGTAACAATTTACAAAGTTATGATGGACACTGCGGCATAGAAGAAAAAACAAAAAGTTATGATAGACAGTCAAGTAGATCATATATCTTCAGTTGGGATGTAAAGAATATCAAAATCATTGAGTGGTAGAATTTTATCTTTATCTGATCATTTTATCTTATAATTTTAGACATTAAATATTTAATGTCTAGAGACCATTAGTTTTTTTATCTATCTTATTTCTTTTCTGTCGTTATGTATTTTAAGTTAAAAAAAATCACCACTATCATTGAAATATTGGTCTTTTCTATTAAAGTAATTTTTATTTCTAGATGCAACTCATACTTAATGATCATAATTGGTGTTTGGATTTTAAAAATAAGAGCACTGGCCTCTATACTGAAAGTCAAAGTTCTCTTCCATCTTCAAGACAAAAGGAGATTGCGATGTGATACCACCACCGAGTTATGTATTATTCATGTCAAGAATCAAGATCAACCAAAGACAAAGATGACAATAAAAATTAAAACCTAATCTAATGTATGACCTATAGATATTGTGTAACACTATCATCTTCATTTCATCATTAAGTCACCACCATCATTTGAATCTTTTTCATGTATGACAAAGACAATAAGTTATAACAAAAACGGTTCTAAATCTCGTTCTCACTCTATTTTAAAAGGGTATTCTTCGTAGAGTTATTCGTTGCGTGTAGTTAGGAAGACTTGTATATACCCTGAAGATTAGTCAAGTGCTCTAAAAGACTTGGACACTTTTATCATGAAAAAAAAAAAGAACCTCAAAACAAAATCTAAGATACACAACCTCGTAATGTCATGAAACAGAGAAATTACTGTTTGCCCGGCTTCAAATTAAATTACTGATTTTTATAAGCATATAAGAAAATAATAGAGACACATTTTTTATAATAAAGAAACTTAATATAATTTTTTATCAATTAGATAATAGCGAGTGAACAAAAAGACATGTCCATCATCCTTTGTTATAAAAACACCAATTTCCCTATTAATTCTCTAACATATGATTATATTATTTATTTCTCATATTTGGTGCCGTGAACTGAATTTCTATAAATTTTATTTTATTTTAAGATACACCCATTATTTTTAAGCTCAAGTCCCATATTCAATTAGAAACTTTCACTTCTATAATCCTATTTAGAATAATCCTTTACTTTATCATCATCATATATTTGTTTATAACTTGAAAATAAATTTTTTGGAGGTGTCTATAAAATTAATCTCAACTGTCCAATTACACGAGTGGTTTAGATTGTTCTTTATCAAGTTTACTTCTAATATGTACTGTTAATCTTTTAAAAAAATTATCAAAATAAAAAAAAAAATTACTGTAGTATAATACATGAAACAAATAAAATGAGACCTCCAAGCCTCAATTCAATCGTTCGTTGCTTCCTTCCACGAGTTGCCGCTGCAACGACCAATTGAGAGTGGGTACAAAATTTAAGTATTTGACACCCCATTTTCATTTATATTATGAAGTCCAGTGGCTTCTTCTCCATCTTCTTTATCTTTTCACTACATAAAACACTTTTTTTTTTATATTTCCTATTCCATTATTTTCAATTTATCTCAACAGAACAAACGCAATATTAGTGATTGATTTTACAGAATTGGGTGAAACTGATTTTATAGGTATGTCTTTCATTTTCTTCTTTTTGATGAGTTTTATGATTTTTTTTTATTTTTTTTTGAGATTTAGATTTTCATTGTTTGAATTGCATAAAACTTGAAATTATAAAGACCTTTTTTCTCTACTTCAACTCATTAAGTGAGTGAAGATCCAACTAAGACCTTTCACCTTGAAGATTCCCAAGGAGTCTCAACATCTGAACATCCATCTCACGATGACGATCGAGCTGCTACGGAGGCTAAACTGGAAGAAATTCAACAAGAGCAGCTTAAAATGGAGAGGATGTTGAAGAAAGCGCTCAAATATGTTAGTTGTAAGCAAACAAATGTTTCTCGTCCTGTTCCTGGATATGATTAGTCATTTTGGAAGATGATTTCCTATTCCTATCTATGTTTTTTTTATGTTTTAAGACTTTTATGGTTTAATATTTTGATGGTTTTATGGTTTATTGTGCTCTTTATTCATTCCTTTATTTTATGTGGGATGAATGTATGATTGAATATGATTGGTTGTATGCATGTGAAAATATCATCTTGTGAATCTAAAATTGTTTGCATCCTGAAATATGGGCTTTGGATTAGAACTCCAAAAGTCAAGACTCGGAACTCCGAACATGTTCGAAACTTCGAATTGCCCTCTTCGGAATTCTGAATCCGAAGTTGATGAACAAATAAGTTATTTTGCGGAATATTTTTGAAATTCCTAGCTCATGGTTGATAAACATTCTTTGATACCTCATGTTGAGTCCAGGAATGTGGCTGAAAAGTGTTCATCAAATATTTTTCTGAAACCTCATGTTTGAATAGTTTATCATTCAGTTGAATCTGTGAGAGGTAGAGCCTCCACTGTTTCTCCTGTGTTTCCCTTTCTCCAAAGTGTAACTGGTAATATCTTTGTCAATTGTGTGACAAAAAAGGAGAGAAGTTTATCGACAAAAGAGTTCGGAGGAGAAAATGAAGAGAATCTCTACATGTAAAGGGAAACAATGAGACAGAAGAATTGATTTTGAGTTTATCAATTCTTATACGTAGAGAAAGAAATCAAAATAGACTTAATGATGTTAAGTCTACATTGTTGATATTATTTGCTTCTAACAGTTATGGGGAGAATTGTATTCCACCTAGGATATGTGAATAAGCCTTGTTTGTGAATGTTTTGCAGGCATATGTTTATGTGAAGAAGATTCTTGGGCGTTCTCAGAGCAGTCAAGAGGCACACATTAGTGAGTTGTGTTGTAATGTTGAATGTCTTTTGTATACTGTAATATGTTGGTATCTTGTACTCTTTGTGATGTAAGTCGTCAATCTTTTGTCGTGTCATTTGTTTCATCACAAAATTGACAAAAGGGGAGATTTTTAGAGCCACAATTGAATATGTGTTCTCGATATCGTCAATTTCGTTCCAGAAGTCTAGTTGTGTGTCATGTGTGCCACTAGAAGAATGAAGAACAAAATGTGTGAAGACTGATCGGCAAAGCAGCATTGGAAGATTGTAAATCAGCTAGAAGGCCAACCAAGATAGGTAAAAAGGACAATAATAGACTAAGGATGACCCTGGATTGATCCCAAGGTTTGGACATTGAATCGGGACTCATATTGGTAAATTTATATGCGATTTTAATCTGTTAAGTATATAATTTTGGTTTGAGAAAGTGAGCTCAGAATTCTGAAGGTGTTACTCAGAATTTTGAAGTTGTTCAGGAATTCGAAGTTCCAAACTGGTGTTTTCGGTGTTCCAAACAGGATTGGACTTCTGAAGGTGGAGTTTGGAAGTCGGACCAGTACATGTTTTTGGCCAAACCTGTGGACTTAAGTCTCTCAAATGAGTGAATGGTGTTCTCGGACTTCTGAATACCAGCAGTTGGAGCGTGTTAGCTGTACGAGGTGAGTTGGATGAGCTGTCAGAGCGTTGACTCTAAGCTGTTAAATAGATTTTCAGAGTTCCGAAGTCGATGTTCGATGTTACGAACTTGAGTTTTGGAGTTTCAAATCGTACAATTTGAAAATGTCATTTAAATCCAACCTTGTTTTTTGTGCTTTGAACTTTTTGAGAATTGAATGAGAAACTGTTGAGTACGGTGTTGAGCACAGAAACCCTAGAAGAGAGAGACTATTAAGCTTTTTTATTGGTAAACAATTTGATAGTTTTGTTAATCCATCACTTTGATTGTTAATGATCGGTCAATGATCATTTACGACTATGTTTATGAAGTGATTGGATCTTAAGTGAGTGAGATATAGAGACACTGTCACGACCCACCCCTCGAGTACGTGATTAGGAAAAAAATTCTTTTTTTCTACCCCTCTGGGTTGAACCCCACATGGGGCATTTCGAACACTTCAACAATCCAAGATTGGCTGTTACAATGAACTATCACATTCTACATCATTTCCATAATTAAAATATCATGTAAAGTACACGGAGTCCAAAACATCAAGCTAAAGCAGAAGAGGACATGGTCCACATATTACAGATTCATAGATAAATGCCATGAGAAACAAGACAACAAAAGTAAGTGATCTTCATATTAAGTTGCTCCCCTAAAGGTCCAGAGACCCCCTCTCTGAAGCATTTCCTGAAACTATGAGGGAATTAGCATCTACACAAGCATCGATAACATCAGTAATATGCAATATGTAACTGGACGCGTGAAAATCTCTGCTAATGCGTATATATAGATATATAAATATATGTGGACATGAGTCAAGCTCCATAAATTTCAAATTACATGACGGACGTCTTCACCATCCACCACTACTTCCCATTTCGTGGTGGTGGCTAGCTCTTTCTGTGTCACCATTTCATCCCATTTCATGGCGCGCTTCATTTCTGATCACCACTACATCCCATTTCATGGTGATAGCTTACTCCTTGTGCGCCGCCATTACGTCTCATTTCATGGCTTGTCACTACGTCCAATTTCGTGAGTTATGCACGGAGATGCCACTATGTCCCATTTCGTGGCCATCACAACATCCCAGTTCGTGACGTTACACATAAGCTTTTGCCATTACATCCCATTTCGTGGCATAGTCATCATTCTGTTTGGTCATGTGTTCGTCATCAGTTAACATGCATCTCATTTACTTGTACGGGAAATTTTATAACACTAACTCTCTAACATCACACTGCATTCCATTTTAGACATTCTAATCATAGGACTAACATGTTAGGCTCAATATAATTAAGCATGTAAGATACCTCTTCACATCATTTCCTCCACCTTCTTATCCAGCAAGTCATAATACATAACACATTCTGATTCCACAATACTTCATGGTACTTTCACATCTATCAGTATCATATTACCCATCATAATCACAAACATGCTATGAAGCACATCAAAGCTCCAACATACATTCAGATTCTCAAAGAATGAAAAGATGCATAGCAAATAGTACTCATTTCACACATACATGCACATATTAGTCAGTTCTACACAGGTATCCCCACTATTCTTCACCTTCTCAATCATCGTTTAAATTTCTCACAAAACTTTCACATTACCATCTATCATGCCAATGGTTCCATTACATTCCATTCTCAATCAACTAGATATTCAACCTAGCTCGCACATAGTTTCTCCACGCCTACAATACATTACAAGGTACATCATCATTGGTCTAACATGGAAGAACATGTAATACATTCCTACTACAAGTGGAGAATCCCTCACCTTGGATTTGACACGCTTCCAATTTAGTCCTAGGGTCATCTGGCTCCGGAATCGAGAAAATTAGGCGCTAATCACACACAAGAACACACAAAGCAAATATAAGTTCATGGATTAGGCAAAAACAATGCTCAATTAACAAAAACCCCCAAATTTGCCTAAGATTTGACCCTAATGTAGGTCATCTAAGTCCCATCCACACAAAGCCCCAAATTTGAGGCATTACTCTTCCTCTATTTTCATCATTCTACATTTTTCCCCCAATTCTCCTCCTCTTACTAGGGTCCCAAACCCAACTTGAGCTTACATCTACCCCATGCAAGCCCAAACCTTCGAATCCCTCTTCTTCTCCAATCATTATTTCCCATTAAAGGCCTAAATTGTCATTCTTACTCCATCCCACGAAAATTCCACAAAATCCAACGTATAGGGAAGGGAGGTGGAAGAGTGAGGAAATTACCTTTGGAGACGAGAAAAATCTGAGTGGGAAGGAGCTTGAGATGAGTCCTACTAAAATTCTAGCATGCAACGGTTGATTGGGAGCAACTGAGGAAGAAAGAATGGTTAGGTTTCAGCTGGAATGGGTTTCCACGGAGCTGGGAGGAAGGAAGTGATTGGGAATGGGTTTCAAACCGCAATTGAACCTTGAATAGAAGTCAGTTTCGCCTACTCGAGCCGTCGGGTCTAAGAGCCAAAGCACACTTTTCTGTCTGTGGAGTCTGCTCTCTGGCCCAAGCCCTCGAGACTGGCTCGAGCCCTCAGGAGCTCAACGCCTCGGGACTCTCACGAGGCCTCGGGACTGCACTTTGAGCGTACTCTCTCCAAAACGGTTATAACTTGAGCTGGAACTCAAGTTTTGATGTTCACGTACTTTTTGGAAAGCTCTCTAATTAATCTATTTAAGAAAGTAAGTATTGTTGAATTTGAGTTTTATTTGATACATCAAATGGATTTCAAAAGTCAGACCTACTGTCAAGTCACCTTGTTTTACAATCAACTTAGTCCACTTGGTGCCATGTGTCACTCCCACACATTTTCTAATAGAATTCTCAATAATTTGAGGGGTTAGGTCATTACACACTGTGTTAAGAGTGCTAGATCTAGACACCCTTCCTTAATCTTTGGTTGTGTAGCATTGATTGGTGAATCTATTGCAACAAGGACGTGTGCTTGTGGAGGAAGAATAGTTATGCAAAGACCACTAAAGAGCATATCATTGAGTCTACAAAGTCAAGTGAGTATTTTGAGTTCTTGTTGAGAGTTCTGAAATACTCTTTGAAGTGAGTTTGTGGTTATGACTCGGTGTGAGTCATTGTTGAGGTAAGTCAGTGAGTTGTGGTGACTCAGCGTGAGTCAAGTTGTGGTGACTTAGTGTGAGTCAAGTTGCGGAGACTCATTATGAGTCTAGTTGATGTAGTCTTGTTGAGTCAATTTTGAGTTGTAGGGAGTCAAGTTGATTTGATTAGTGAGTTGTTAGATATTCTGAATTTGGAAGAGTTTGAAAAAAGTGGATGTGGGTCAGGTGGACTGAACCATTATAAATCTTGTGTTATGGTGTGTGATTTTGTGGTGATTGATCTTATGCATACTTGGTGGTTGATTTCCTGAATACTTTGATAATTTTGATACATTCTTGTTGATTTCATTTCTTGAATACTCAGTTGTGCATATCATCTTAATTATCTGCGAACTCTGATATTGATAGTGACGTTGATATTATTATGTTGTGACAGACTGATATTTTTTATTACTTCTGCTAAAACAATCTTTGTTAATCAAAGACTAAAATTGGTTATTGACTTTATTGATTGTTTTTGTGATTCACTCTATCCTTAACCAGATATGTCACTTTCATTTTGCAAGTTTTGATCTATCAATTATGAGATTAATCTTTTTAATGATATTTTCTATGAAATCACCGCTTCATCTTCCGATTGGGGTCACTCCTTAGCTGATTTTAATTATGTTATAAAATAGGATCAAGAATAAATATTATTCGTTCATTAAAAGTGAATCCCCGATGCCTTCGTGTTCATCATCATTATTGCTTTTAAATTTGTACTGTGTTCTAAAACAAACATTAAAAAAAGTCCAAAATTTAATTGATTTTTTTTAATTATTTTACTTGCACTTTTGGTATACCAATCCTTATGGTTCAGCACTTAGACTCCCGAGTATATATTACTTCGTGACAACTTTCACTTAGGTTTGCAACCTTTAAGTTGTAGCATTGAATATAATGAAAAAAAAATGTAATAAATATATTATATCTGTTTGTGGAATGGCAAAGAAAATTCACGCATGGCCTATGTTGTCCTTCTTGATTATGTCTTGCGCAGTTTTTTGTGCGAATCATGTTCTTACGTGGTTGTCCAGGTTGCACTCTAGCACGTAGAGGTAATATAATCCTCAAACTTTGCTCCTCCCACTAATGCATGTCATGAAGAGGGTGAATGATTGCATTGTACATTGAGTAATATGTGTGTCGACAAAAAATTATGGCCCGCAAAGTTGTACACACTCAACCCTATGTAACAAATTGTCACCAGTGCATGAATGTATAGTAACCCAAAGCATCAAACTCTCTACAGTAGCATGATCTACGATCGAGGAAAACAACATCTATATGCATTAATGACACAACTTGGAATTCAAAATTTTCAGCTTATTGTACAATAAGACGATGTTGTTTCTCAGAAATATCAAACAAGTGTTTCTCAACATTAAGTGTCAAGAATGTAGTGAGATTAAGTCCATCGGTGCGATGATGTTAATAAAATAACATGAGCTTCATATTTATCACTTCTATCAAGTTCACCCTAGGCATTACTTTTGTGCCCCTAAACAGATTACTGACACACACATCAATATTTGTTGTATGAATTTCGTATCTCCGACATCTTGCAAATGCCATGGTCCAATAGTGTTTCTCAATGCTTGAAAGCCATGAAAATACATCTTCTGAAATTTCTTTAATCTAATTCGTGTATTTCTCATGCTCGATAGGCAGGTATGACTTTGCTGCTCCCAAGAACTTCCCTTGAAGTGTATGATCTTTGAAAGTTGCATATAAGTTATCGAAAATATGCTTCATTCAAAAGAAATGTACTGCATTGGAGAACATATTAGAGACACATGTATGTAGGCCAAGATGCGAATAAGAAATAATGACCAAACCTAGAATATCATCGATGGTCACCCGTAGTTCCGTTAGAAACTAAAGAAAATAGAAAACACAGATGAATGAATGAATGGTTCTCCACACTCTTAACCTTGGAGACCTTTGATATATTTATATTATTTCATCCGAAAATACAGGTATGAATCAAGATAATATCTTTGTGAATCAAGATAATATTCTTTATATAAAAGGTTGCAATCAAATCTTCACAGAGGGAAATTAGGGATTTCTCTGCTGGGAATCCCTAATTTTGCTCAGTCAATTTCTCTGCTGGAGATCCTTGATATCTTGGCTTCTGAGTGTCAATATTCCCCCGCAAACTGAGCCGTGGAGGAGGCCAAAGGCCCAGTTTGGTGGATAACAAGTGATGGAGCTTACGGGGAAGAGCTTTGGTAAAGATATCAGCAACTTGCGAAAAAGAAGGAATGAACTTGGTGACAATAGTGCCAAGAGCCACCTTTTCCCGAACAAAATGGTAATCAATTTCAATATGCTTTGTGCGAGCATGAAAAACAGGATTGATTGTGAGATGCAAGGCTGACATGTTATCAGAATAAAGAATTGGAGGGGACAAAATGAAGACCAAGATCACGAATAAGATAAGTGAGCCATGTGAGTTCAGCGGCAGCAGAGGCGAGGGCCCGATACTCAACTTCAGTACTAGATCTCGCAACAGTAGGTTGTTTCTTGGCAGTCCAAGAGATATAGTTACTGCCGAGATAAGTGCAAAATCAGTTGGTAGAGCAGCGAGTGGTAGGACATCCTGCCCAATCAGCATCGGAGAAGGCATAGAGTTGCATAGGGCAGTGAGCCAGAAGACGAAACCCATGAGTGATAGTCCCATGAATATAGCGGAGAATACGTTTCACCATCTGAAAATGCAAAATAGTTGGATTGTGCAAGTATTGACACACATAGTTGACGTTGTAGGATATATCAGGACGGGTAATCGTGAGGTACTGTAACCACCGACAATGCTATGATAAAAGGACGGATCCAGAAAGGGATCATTATCTGTCAAGCTCGAGCGCAACTTGGTGGCCATAGGTGTGGAGACTGGTTTGCAACCTCGCAAGTTGGCACGTTCCAAGATATCAAAAGCATATTTCATTTGAGTGAGGAATAAACCACCAAAGAATGAAATAACGCTGATGCCAAGAAAGTAGTGAAGAAGACCCAGATCTTTCATGGCAAATTCCCGACTCAACTGTCCAAGAAAATCATGAAGCAAGGAAGGGTTGGACCTTGTGACGATAATGTCATCAACATATAACAATAACAGTAAAGTACACTGGTGACCATGATAGATAAATATGGAGGAATCTATGGTGCTGTAAAAGAAGCCCAGGCCCAAAACAAAGGTACTAAATCGGTCAAACTAGGCACGTGGAGCCTGACGCAGTCCATATAGAGCACGCTTGAGTGAACAAACATGGTGTGGTTGCATGAGATCTTTAAAACCTGGAGGTTGCTCCATAAAGACAGGTTCAGTTAAATGCCCATAAAGAAATGCATTTTTAACATCCAATTGACGAATCTCCCATCCATGAGCCAGAGCAATAGTGAGAATAAACAAGATCGTAGCAGGCTTGACAACAGGAGAAAAGGTTTCAGACAAATCAATGCCAGTAATCTGATTGAAACCTTTTGCAACAAGGCGAGCCTTCAATCGGTCTAAAGAACCATCAGCCTTGAGTTTTGTCTTGAAAACCCACTCACAACCAAGAACATTCATAGTAGACTGCCGTGGAACCAAATCCCAAGTGTCATTGAGAGAGAGAGCGGACAATTCATCTGTCATAGCAGCAGTCCAGCCAGGATGTTTAAGAGCTGAGATAATGGACTTCGGTTCTGAAGGTATTGAATGAGCCAGCAAACAATAATCAGAACTAGAATACTTTGGATTGGGCTTGAGAATTCCATGACTGCGACGAGTAGCAATGGGAGAGCGTGGACCTGCTGGACTGAGAAGAGGAGGCTCAGAGAGTGCACTGGATGTAGAAATATCATGGGCAGCAAAATTCATATGAGGATGGCTGGGTTGCTGAGGTAGATTTGCAGAATGATGAAGCTCACCATCAGGCATGTGAATACTGCTGGGTTACGGAGGTAGATCTGCAGAATGATGAGGCTCATCATTAGCCACATCAGTTGGGGACTCCAATTCATTCAGATGAGAGCCAGCAGTGATTGCAGGAGAAATGGCAATGTGTCCATTTGATACCATCAGTGGGCTTGTAATGGGAGGGCTTGTAATGGGAGTGTGCAGATTTGAACTGAATGGAATGCTTGTGTCAGAAGAAGTGGCATTGGGGTCCATGGTACCACTGGAGTATCTGTAAGCCAGTCAGAAAACTCAATGAAATCAGTAGCAATATGTGAAGAATTATATAGTGATCCTGGAGAGTGAAATGGGAATATCGTCTCATCAAAAACAACATGTCGTGAGAGATAAACTCGACTAGTGAGTGGATAGTAACAGCGTAGCCTTTGTAATGTTCACTGTAGCAAAAAAAGATACATGGAAGAGACCTTGGGTCAAACTTCGTCTTATTGTAATCACGAAGTCAAGGAAAACATTTACTACCAAAGACTCGGAGAGTGCCATAATGTGGATGTTTATGAAATAACATCGCATATGGGCTTTTCCAATTCAAGACCCGAGAAAGTTGTCTGTTGATCAGCCATACAGCGGTACTAAATGCCTGAACCCAAAAATGTTGAGGTACAGATGCGTGGAACATCATGGTAAGGCCCAACTCGATGATAGTGCGATGTTTCCGTTCAGCTAATCCATTCTGTTCAGGAGTGTGTGGGCAAGACGTTTGATATTTAATGCCAAGATCTGATAAATAAGTTCGAAATCTGGAATCAGCGAATTCCTCTTTCACAATCTACATACTGACTCTCCTCTGGCTTCTATGTCAATCCCTCTTTCTACATTAACATTCCCCTCCCCGCACCCCCCCCCTGCCCCCCCTCTTCTAAACAAGTTGTGGAACACTCTCCCGCTTATACTTCTATCCCTTCTCATGACATTTCAAAAACATCAATTCTATCAGCTGTTGAGCTTCTTAAAATCAAGGATGATCTGACAAAAGATATTCTTGCTCATCTTGGAAAGAACAATGAATCATCTGATGAATCATTCAGTACAAAAATTATAAATCCTCAAACTGAGAATGCCTTTTCCTCACTGAAAGCACTCTCATATGAAGATGATATACAAGATGATGAAAATAATTGATACATCAAAGTTAAAGGAGTTGGTAAAAAGAATGAATAATATTGTATTTCCATGGTATTATAACAAGTTGTATTCTGAGTACATCTTCATCATCAAGATGTTAATGCTGACTTCAGCAGAAGATAATTTCATCTACTACCAGCTGTTTTCAAAAGATGCTCTACCCGATGCAACATGTGTTGTCTATTCAAGTCAAAAGAAGAATAAATGTTGTCTTCCGCCTATCTCCTGCATTTTAACCAATGGTAAAGTGTCGGCAATAACATGGCTCTCCATGTGTCTTGGACAATTCAAGAAGCTCTTCTATCATGCTACACCTGGCATCTACTAATGGCATTTTGTATTGAATTCCATGCTTCTGAAGTTTGCTGCTGCAAAAACAAATGAAGATGTGATGTCACAAATAGTGAAGGATGTGATGTAAAGACCCCAATAATGGCGAATGTAATAGTGAATGATGTGATGGAGGACTGAGTAAGGTGATATGACCTACGAAGTGATATAAAGTTAATGTGGTATAATGAAGAATGGGGATTAGTAATCATTAATTAGGATTATATGTGTCCATAAATTAAGAGTTTGATCCGGTTGTATTTGGTATCAGAAACAGACCTCTTTCTTCTTCATCTAAGTTCTTTCCACTCTCTTCTATCTTTTCTGACCTTTGTACTCCATCTTCAAGCTGACTAAAAAGAAAGTTTATTTTGAATGATATTGGGTATGAGCTTCTACTTACTTAGTGTAACACCCCAGATTTTCCTTAGCTTATAAATTTATTGGATTGGCCCACTTGGATTGCAATTTAATTGAATTTGAGATTAAAAAGTGGAAATTGACATTAGATGGGCAATAAACATTTTGTCAAACTGAGTATCTATGTATTTGTGAAACATGACAAAGCACTGGAAGAAGTCTGATTTGTGCTTGAGTGGATAGAACCATGTGTACCTAGTACATTCATCTACAAAGATCACATAATAACGAAATCGTTGAAAGGATGTTACGGGTGATGGGCCCCACAAATCACTATGAGTAACACCAAATGGTTCTTTGCAAAGATTATGAGATGAATAAAAGGAAGGCGACATGCCTTAGCCATCTGACAGCTATTACATAAAGAATCAACCTTATTGATACTAGTGCTTCTAATAAGCTTATTGTTTTTCAAGAAATCGACTACCCTTGACTGCGGGTGACCAAGTCGCTGGTGCCAAATATCATTTGTGGCTGAACGAAATCTGATTGAAAACAAAGTTGCTTCTTCCTTTGGCTTAAGTGCATATAGTCCTCCAGTCCTACTTCCCGTGCAATCACTGCTCATGTTTTTCTGTCCTTAATCACAAAGCCACGGGAATCAAATTCAATGAAATAAGGATAATCGGAGGTAAGCTGGTTGATAGATAACAAATTCTGTTGAATGACAAGAACCACGAGAACATTTCTAGATGCATTTTTGTATGTCCCATATCAATGTTTGTGGAGCCAACATGAGAGATATCTAGTGCAGTGCCATTACCAACTAAGACTCGATCAGTGCCATGATACGGAACAATAGATGTAAGTTTACCAGGATCAGCTGTCATGTGAGATGTTGCACCGGTGTCGGGAAACCAAGTCTTTTTAGGGTTATCATTCAAAGAAGTTGCGACAAGAGCCTGAGTCACATCATCCGGTTGATAGACTTGATTAAACCGATGCCAACACTCGAGAGCCGTATGACGTGTTTTGTCACAAATTTGGCACCGTACCTCTACGGTTTCTTTAGATGATTTGGCAGGAGAAGGCTCTTGGGAAGGACGAGAAGAGCCACCGCGATTGTGTTGAACTGATTGAAAACCTCGATGATTGTCACCACTGGTGGAAGAAGATTGAAATCTTCCTTGATTAAAGCCTCGTCCTCTGGAACTAAAACCACCAAAACCTCGACCTCTCCGAGGATTCCCTCGATTGTAAGGTGGACTACCAGATCGCTCTCCAACAAAAGCCATATTATGGTTAACGGGAGATGAGTTACTTGTGTTGTGAAGATTCTTCATAGTTTCATGACCTTGGAGTAGAGGAACAAGGTCTTGATAAGATGGAATGAGTGGTTTGAGCATTGTAGTAACAAATGACTCATATCCTCTGCCTAGTCCTTTGAGAAGACCAAAGACCTTGGTTCGATAATGAACAGGTTTAGCAATTGCAGCCAAATCATCACAATAAGTTTTGAAGATGCGAATATACTTAGACAGAGAGTAATTATCTTTGGAATGAAGTTGCATGCTTTGAAGAAGATAAAATTCACGTTCCTGCGACTTTTGTGCAAAAGAGTCCAAAAGAGCACACCAAACATCGGCTGAGGTATCAAGTCCAACAACCAGCCCAAGAACTTCTTCAGAAAGGGTGCCAATAATCCATCCACGGAGGAGCTTATCAGATCTTCTCCATGCAATATAATCAGGATTAGATTTGGTAGTGGTCTCACCACCACTCTCCTTTGATGAGATAATAATCGAGAGATCAAGCATTTTAAAATCACCATCCAAGAAGCCAAGCATGTCTTGACTTTCAACAAGACCCATGATTTGGGTTTTCCAAAGTAAATAATTATTTTAGTTAAGCTTAATGGAAACAAAATTGCCGACGTTGAGAGAGGATGGGTAAGGATAGATGTTTGCTAAAGAAGAAGCCATTAGTTTTTTTTTTCTATCCAATAGAAGATCAGAACCCAAATTTGAGAAGCAAAGAGTGATTACTATCGAAGAGCAAAGGGGCACGAGACCGGATCTCTGTTGACTCTGCTGAAATAAGCAAAGTCAAAAAAATCGAGCAACTGTCCTTATTTTTTTTTTCTCGGCTGGGCTTGTGACTTGGGTACTGTTCGAATGACTTAAAAACTCTGCAGTAAGAGTAAGAAGTTTCCTTTTTTTTTTTCTTCTTCTTCTCCTCCTCTCGGCTCCTCTCGGGAAGAGACCGGAACACAGTTGACACCGGAGGAGCAGCAGAGCAAAAGATCGACGGTGGTGCACAGCAGGAGAGAGTGGCTGGCGCGGAAACTGCAAGGAGGCGCAAATCTGGTCAGGCGGCGCTGTGCTGGGCTCGGTCGTCGGAGATGAGATGTGGGCTGCAACAGAGGAAGCCCGATCTGGGCTACGGAAGATGCAGTCTCAGATCAGAGCCGCTGACAGAGATCTGCAATAGCCGATCTGGAGGTAGAGAAGTAGATCTGGATCGCGTCCAAGATCGGAGCACTTTAAGAGGTAGAAATTTCAGATCTGATTAAGATCGCGCCTGTGGATCCCTGCCGAAAACAGAAGAGATTCAGATCTGCTATTGCACACGCCTGGGAGTTCGATGAAACCCAAACGGATTCCTGCTGATTTGCCTCTTCTTTCTCTTAGATCTGAATCTCAGATCTGGAGAAAACGACTACCGGTTGAGACTGTTTTTCGGTTGATTTTGTTTTTTTTTTTTTTCTTTTCAGGTGCTTCTTCTTTGCCTCTCCGATCGAGTTTCGAACCTCAGATCTGAATCTCAGATCGTGATGGTGAGGACTTGCAGAGACAGCAGCCGAAAATCAAAAAACCCGAAAGCAGGGCAGTGGAAGGAAAAAAAAATGTGAATCACTGTAGATTCGTCGGGTCCAAGATCTTTCAAATCTTTCAGAAGAAGATCAAACAAGCTCTTGATGCCATAAAGAAATAGAAACAGATGAATGAATGAATGGTTCTCCACACTCTTAACCTTGGAGACCTTTGATATATTTATATTATTTCATCCGAAAATACAAGTATGAATCAAGATAATATCTTTGTGAATCAAGATAATATTCTTTACATACAAGGTTACAATCAAATCTTCATAAAGGGAAATTAGGGATTTCTCTACTGGGAATCCCTAATTTGCTCAGTCAATTTCTCTGCTGGAGATCCTTGATATCTTGGCTTCTGAGTGTCAATAGAAACACTCCTAGCTATGTCCATTCTTAGATTCAGCTAATCCAAATGCAATTATAAACAATCCATTGTTTCTATCGACAGTAGGTGCATAGAAGAAAACACCATATTACTTGCCACGTAAATGTGTATCATACACACAAAAACTTGTTGTGCAAATTTTAAATTTATAACTCGCAAGCGCACGAACCATTAGATAGTATAGCGATTAAGTGCGAGGTCGAACCCATCGGAACTTAGGAAAATATATCCATGAAAATATACCATTGAATTATATATTTTAAGAACTTTGAGAAATATGGAATAAATCATGAACGTGGAATTGTTAATCTAATTTATGAATTTTAATCTTAATTTAGAAACATTCTACATTTAAACATAGAATCTAACAATTTAACTAATTTTAATTAAGATGGTGGAATTAATATAAAAATATAAACAATCTTAATCTAATTTAGAAAACAAAATTAAGATGCAATTAAATTATTTCCAACCTAGTTCATCAATTTCACGAGTTTTTGGATTTATAAACAAAAATAAAATTAAAGACATCTAAATTACATCTGTACATATTTACAGTGGAACTGGTTCAAAGAATCAAGGAGGCATTATTTTCCATATTTAAAAATAAAACAAAGGCCTAGAATACGGAGCTCACGTAAATTACCAATCATGCATTCAAATTTTTCATCGATAAATATTCTAAAGAATTAAATCCATGGATTTCATTAAACTAAAAATCTCAAATTAAACCTTAGAATGAATAGAATTTAAACTTCATCTCCAAATCTAAAATATTTCATCGCACTCTTAAAATAAGAGCCTTAGATCGAAGAAGGAAGTCTATTCAATCTAAATTCATCACATTTAATCTGAAATAATTAAAATAAATCCACACATAAATTTAATTAAAGAATAAAAATCAAATCAAATAATCATCATACATAAATTGAATAATTGGAAAACCATAAACTAAATATTTCATCACACCTCAATTTTATTTATGAAACATGAATTTAGACTTACATATCAATGGAATTTTAAAGAAAAAGAAATATAATGAAAATCAAAATCCACCAACCTTAGAACCCAATGTGGATTGAAAATCCCACAGTCTTTCTCCTTCTCTTCTTCCTCTCCTCTCCTTTTCTTCAATGCCCAAGTTCAGTTTTCTCAATGGGAGATGGCTAGTATTTATAGATGAAAGGAGGTGGAATGAATGGATTGGATTCAAAGATTTAAATAAAGCAAGGGACACATGGAGGGCGGATTTGATTTGTGTTAAATATGGAATGACTTAAAAGAGGCAATGAGCTAAATTTGTATAAGGAAAGTGGGTGTAGAATCCCGTTTTTTACACATGCACTATCTTGCAGCTCAGTTTTGACCCTTTTAACTTCCGAATCAGGAAAAGTTGTAAACTACAAAGTTGTAGCCCTTGAAGTCTTCTTTCCAACGCAAAAAGAATCAAAGAAATTGAATATCGGAGTGGAAAGTTATGACTAAAATACCGAACATATATCAAACCTTCCTTATTTTTCTCCCTTCCTTATTTTCTTTCTCTTTCCTTAATCCACTTCCCAAATTCGAAAATCCTCTTATATTAGCTTGTAAATTTCGAATTTCCTCTTGAGATAACGGAAATATTATTCACACATGTGGATTTCTTCATGGGCTTTTCTTAATAGGCTCAATAATTGGGCTTGAGGTCCAAAATAACTCATAATGGGCCCAGACTTTATATTTAAGCATTTTTTCTGTCATCCTCACTTTTAAACCTGTAAAACACAAAATTGTACTAATTAGATAAAATTAAATAAAATGAGATACTAACAATAATAAATTTAGGAATAAAATATGTATTTATTTTGCACTCATCAATACACAACTATCAATTGTCTTGATGTCTCCCAGAATGATTGGATGGAAGCTCCACAGGACCAAAAAAACATTGAGAATGAATTGTTGTCTTTTGTTAGTAGATGGGTTCTGGATACAGAGTTTGTTCTTGTTAGCTCCAAATAATAATTGGGATCATAGAACATTGCTCTTCATAAGATCCTTGTCACATCAGTTAATGTTATTTCCCTAGCTTTCCAGGTTTCTAACAGTTGGAGTCATATTAGGTTGCCGACTAAGCTTGTCTTTGATGAAGTAACTTCATATGTTGTTGTGTGATGCGTATGTTCCATTGCAAGTCTTGCAAAAGTGTGTGTAGGGTTATAAGTTTTCAATGAAAGCCCCCTTCTAGTTCTTTGTAGAGAAGTGTGTATGCACTAAAGACAACACCCCACATCGAGCATTATAGCATATGAGCTTGTTTTCACATGCTTAAGTGCGAAATTCTTATACATGGCAAATTTATTCAAAGCTTTTCCAAAAGAATCCTTGTTTGGAAACACTTTGTTTTTCTACATCTCACGAAGATTAATGTCAAGAGTCATTTCTTCGAAGTTACATTTATTGAGAACAAAGTCATCAACAAAAGGTTCATTACTCTATTCTCCAATTTCGTCTTCTAATGTTTCAAGGTCATTATATAATTGACATCATGGACAATCCTCATCTTTGACTGTCGCAGGTGCCCCTATTTGCAACATTTTAGTGAAATTAAATGGGACGTTTATGTCTATGTTTTCATCGAGGTTAAGGGATGATACAGATCAGTTGTCTCGTTATTATGTGTTAAATCTTGTTGATAAACGATTGGTGACTCAAAGCGATGTACGGTTGGGCACAACCATTTCCATATATGTGTCCCTACAATAAAGAGAAATGTAGATTAGAAATAGATATGATCATCAACATTTATACATATTGTTAACTAATATGTTTTATTTTAAAATACTTGTTATTCAAGTCAACTCTATATATGTAATGAACTTGGTCGACTTGTGTTTTCCAAGTTTCTGGGCACACTCATAAGGACATGAGAATTAATAAAGACCTTGTTAGTGCCTCGGCTTGGCCAAGACCTAAGTTTGTCAATTCCATGATTAGGAAAGAAGTACTTGCTGGAAGCTTGAAGACCCAAGATGATCAAGAGAAAAGATCATGCTCCACCGGATTGAAGCTTATCGTTATGACATTCACAAAATAAGTATTATGGTCATAGATGACTTTAGGTGGTACCCACACCTTAGAGAGAACTATCCCTAGTCTTAGAAGAATAAATAGTTAAATCATAAAAAGCCTAATGAGGAAGCTTGACAGTGAATTAGAAACAAACTTGGAAATATGAATTAAGTTCATTGTCAGCTCAACCAGTCGTATCTCAACGACCCCTCGGTGAAGTCATGATCGACCCATCGTCATCAAGGACTGGTCGGCCAGAATGACATTGGTTCTGGAACAATGAACTGTCATTTTAGGTATGCCTCTGATCGAGAGTCTCGTATGCACCGACCCCTCGGTGAAAGGCTGAAACAACCCCTCGTGGTCAACGACTCCTCGATCAAGATCTTGAGTTCTGAAATCTTGAACTCATGTGGACTCTTGAAGAAATGGACATATCGGCAATCAAAGACCGATCGAGAGTATCAAGACCGACCCTCGGTAAAGGGCGACAGGTCATTTTGGGTAACAGGTTTCAAGAGTTGAAACTACTGTCAAGCATGCTTTTCACCAGAATGAGCCTCTCCTATAAACCGACCTCTCAATACCATAAGTGTCAACCCATCGGCGACAACGACATGTCGATCGGGAAAGAATATTACCGTTGGGAGTGCACTTAATGCACAATGGTCTGCATTGTAACGGTAACATTTTTAGTCACCGACCCCTCGGTGCGACCGACCTGTCGGTACATTATCGTTACTGCAACTGGTTTCCTTCGCTATATAAACTAATCTTTATGCAACCAGTTGGTATCTTTCGGAAGGATCAGTTGGACCCTCATCTTCACTAGTGAGCTTAAATAAGAGCCAACAGAATGATCACTCTCTCTCTCGTGCTTACACTAGGGGAATCAAATACAACCAATCAGATGAATTGAGTTGTGAGAGAGAGAGGAATGATGAAAAACTCATAAATAACCAATTTGAAGATTGAGTTTGAAAGTGAGAAGGAAAGAACTATAAACTAGGAAACCTTTAGTAAAACCAGTTTCCTTGGCACCCTGAACTGTGATTGCTAAACGACGGCTATGAGGCAGAGCGTCGTCATACATAGGTGAGATCTTGAAGAAGCACACATCAAGAGACAGAGCTTCAAAGGCAAGTGCTTCTTGGTTTTAATTTCATTTTAAAACCTTTGTTCTGAAAGTGGATTAAGGGGAGGTACTCCAGAACCACTATAAAAAACTCTAGAACGTCTTCTCTTGCACAGTGGTGGGTGGAATTCCCAGCCAATTGAGTGAGGTGGAATTCTTACTCTAATTGTGAGGGTGTAAGTCCCCACTTAGTGGATTTTGGGTATAGCTCAAGGTTGAGTGAGTCCTAACAGTGAGTGTAGGTTGGCTAACCGAACCACTTTAAAATGACTTATGGTGTTTGATCTATATGTGTTTGTATTTAATATTTAAGTACTCTTCTTAACACACATCACTTTGTATATCGATTATCTTATTCTACACATTGTGTATAAGCATCGATAATCAAACAACATATAAAGGATCATAATCTTAGTGTGGTCGCCTAATGAAAATATCACACTAAACAAATCTCTTGATGAACATTCTGCTACACTTAAAACAATTAAGAAATTTGTAAACACCATGAAAAATGAGATTGACATATTCACCCCCCTCTAGGGTCAATCATAATGTTCTAGCACATTGAAAAATAGGAACTTTTAGACCTAATATAATATAATTATATTTTAAAACAGATCTCTTCAACATAGTTCATACCTACGCATCGTCACATTTGCTGAGTGTATTCTTGGGACCAATGTTGGGCTTACTTGTGTTTTCCTAGCTTTTGGGCACACTCATAAGGACATGAGAATTAATAGAGACCTAATATAATATAATTATATCTCAAAACAGATCTCATCAACATAGTTCATACCTATGCATCGTCACATTTGTTGTGTATATTCTTGGGACCAATGTTGGGCTATTTCTTAGTATATTTGTTGTGGTATTCAATACATTGTTAGTGTACATAACAAAAGAGTTATCATCTCTCAATACGTGTAGCATCATCTCAAATTCGTCCAGAAAGTTCCACCGGCAAAGTGCAAGAACCCAGTGTGTAGTTCAACTTCCTCCTTATTCCACTTCATAATCTACCATACTTTTTCCACAAGGTCAGTGTTGTATCTTCATGGCTAATAAATACAGATTTATTTCTACCATTGACATGTTTTGGATGTCCTCCTTCCATAGTTACTTGATCGCCAAAGTAACAAAATACATGAATCTTATGATGCAAGATCGTCTTGCAAACACGATATAAAATCATTAACTACAAAAAAATAGGATTTATAGATGTATCTTCTTTATAAAACCATAATATGTTTATCGCAATGCAAAAATATAGAATGCATATTGCATTAATCAATGTAGAAAAATAAACAACTAATGATAAAAGATAAAAAGAAATTAATAGAAACTCTTTACTTATCAGCTTGATTTTACACAAAAGTTGGAAAAAAATCTATTAAATCTCTAAGACATTATGAAGATATTTCACACAATTGTGAGAGGGTGGAAAAGAAAATAACTCAGATGAAAGAAGATCCATTGTTGTTATTAAAGTAAATAAATGTCATCTTAGAATCTACTTAATAACATCTACAAATCAAGGTTGTTGGAGCTATCAAATGCAATATGGATAATATGCGCTAACGCAAAAGGCCAAAATTAGCGCGTTAATGTGCGCTAGTGATCCGGTTTCTGTACAAGCGATGAGTGCATACATTAGCACATCAGAGGGAATGCATGTGTGTTGGGAGGTGAATCGATGTGCTGTTGGTCAAATCCAGGTATGTACAACTTTGAATGCTTATAGATCGGGGTAGGAATTTTTTCGTTTGAAAAATGTCTGATTGGATATATGAAACACTCTGACTTTAATAAAATTTTTGGGGTACTCTCACCAAAAATTATAGTTTTCGAGCTATTTTCTCTAAAAAGGTCACTATATCCAATTGTAATTGAAAATCTCACAAAATATATTTAATATTATATTTTAATAGTATTATTATATGTCAATTATTTGAACTTAATTATTAGGCCATTAATATGATGAAATTTTCCATGATTTATATTCTAAAAAATTCTACATGGCTTTCAAATTTTAGAATCGCTATAATTTTAATATTCTAATGTCTAATTCCAAAGCATATCAAAAAGAGAATTTTGATAGTAAATATCTCTAATTTCAAAATTTATTAAAATTTGAAATTCTAAAAATTCTTGTAAAAAGTTCTACCAAATTGGTCCTAACCGAATTAAAATCCTCTTAATAAATTGGCGAGTTAGGTCTGCGCATGCATGGTTCCGTCACGCAAATCCGAACCTGAACACCAACTCCACGAGACCTGTTGCGCCACTGCCTTCGATGCCCAACTCTCTCACGCAACTGAGATAGAAGATTCCTTGTTCCTTGCTGCAGTTTTGGATTTGTTTAAAACCCTAAATTTTCGTCCTGAGCTGATTTTTCTCCATCCATGGATTTCTCTGCTTCGAATTCCATCAGCATATTCGAGATTTATGCTCGGTATTGTGGTAAGCAAATTCCTATCTTATCTACAGACGCTCCATAGCGTTGCATGGAAAGGAAATACTTTCTTAGAAAATTGTCATTTTGAATGAGAAATGTAAATGTGTTGCTTATTTTTTGGTTAATGTTGCTTATTTTTTGGTACGGAGACTTTGGCTCAATGTGCTTTCACTTTTACCTGAATATACTATCTTTTTGACAAGTGCTGCAAATCCAATTTGATTTCAGTTCTTGTTTGGATAAATTGGGAATGTTCGTTTGCTCCTTGCAATGTTTCATTGTAGGTGTTTTATTTGAGATGGGAATGGAGGAACTTAGTTAGAACTAGAGAGGAAAATTTTTAATTTCATCATTTTGAAATTTTAATTGATCAAAAGTGCAAAAATGGAATTGGAGGATTGCAATGGTATGGAGCTGCATTCGTCAAGCATCAAGCAGAAGGCCCTTGTCATGAATCCACTAAGTTGATTGCTGATCGAATTATTCCAAGGCCTTATCCCTCACAAATTGGGCCAGTTATATATGGTCATAATACATATGTGGTGTTTGGGTATAGGGTAAATATTGGCAAAAATCTTTCCACTAGGGTAAGGGGTTCTGGGTTTCTACTTTCTTGGTAGGCATCTAAGTGGTGAAAAGTGGAGACCACTTACCAAGCGTTCACACCTTTAGGGGTATTGAAAATTTGAAATAACAATTTAATGCAGTCGGCCACCTTCTCGTTGAACAAAGTGTAGGGTTTCTTTTCGGTTGGTTTTCTCCACTTTGTGTTGACTTCATTTAATAGGGAAAGCTTACTTTAACTGCATATCTGAATGCCACTTTAATCCACTGTTGTTGCAATGTGTTCATTGCTTTTGATTGCAAATTCATCTACTCATTTGCATGTTGTACTGTTGTAGCATTTTCACTAGGTGCTCTCTCTCTCAAACTTGAACCAGTAACTCTCTCTCTCTCTCAAACTTGAACAATAATTAAATGGAACTGTTCTGCCTTTATTCAGTTGTTTTTTTTAATAACATGGAAGTTCTATGATTTCTAGGGTATGCATTTATGTGTAAATAACATAAAATATACTTCGTATTAACCCTATGCCTATGATGCTCCAAACTGGAAATTTATATTCTTTGTCATACTAATAGGTACTGTTTGTTTCATAAGCCTACAACCACCTTAGGTTGCCATTTTTCCCCTCATAATATGTGCTGCTCTTGCTAGAACTTCACTTCATTTTTCCTCTTTTCCCCTTTCTTTGTCCAAAGATGTTATTGTCATGGTTAAAAAAAATCACCAACTGATTTGGGTCTTGTCCATTGACTTGGCCTATTCATATTTGGGAGTATGAAGTTCAATATCAAGCTTAATTCCCAGTTTATATGCGATGGCCAGTACATTTTCTTTTTAGCACACTATATGCTGCCATCAGAGACTGCATAGCTTTCTACTCAATTTGGCCTTATTTTTCTATTTTAGTAGCTCCTTTCATTAAGTGATTGATTAATTTTTATGTTCTTATGCTCCTCATTGTTTGACATCAATTTTGAAGCCAATCCTTCTTGTAATAAGATGTGATGTATGAGGTATCATTTGATGCTCAGTCTGCTATTCAACTCAAAAATATTACTGATGGGGCCATGGATTGGTATCAAAAGCCATTTATGTCTGAGTCTCTTATATGAAGTGAATCAAGTAGGTAGACTGTATGGAGTAGATGATGGCAGATTTCTTCTCCATCTGATAGTCCTAGCTATCCATTGAAAATAGATTGCAATCAATGGTCCATATTTAACAGGAGCCAAATGGATTCTTATGGTCATCCATTGGTTGGGATGTCTATCATCCACCTTGGGGGCACAATACACTGTGTGATGTAATTACTGAATGAAGGCTTCATTTGATTTCCATGCTTTTCTCATATTATATCCTTTTTCCACTTCATTGTGTTACTTTTGTCATAAGCCTTCTCCATTTGTATGTGACAATTATCTTTGGTTGTTATAGCACTGCTTTCTATTCTTGTGGGACGTGAGATTGTAGGATACTTTGTTTTTGTTTTTTCTTTTTCCAATTTTTGCTACATTTTTTTTTTAATAGGTTTTGTTTCACTTTATATACATATCAGTCTCACCTCTAACAAGGGGTGGAGAACCCATTTTATCCAGAAAAGGAAAAAAAAAAATCTGTGTTCCTTACCAATGATATTTACTTTGAAGTTCTGTCTTGATTTTGATATACAGAAATTATATCAAGAAATGAATATGCAAGCGCAAGGGAGGAATTGGTGCAGCTTTCAAAATGGGGTACAATCAAGAGGACAACCAAGGTATGTTCTTGTGTTTGATATCTTTGTAAAGATATATGCAACCTCAGTGGTTGCCAATTCATGGGATAAGTTGAGATTGCAAAGTTAGCCTTGTCCATGACAACCGTGGTTTTGATGAGCACTAAGTTCAATGTTTTTATAAATGCTGATTTTCTTTTCTTTTTTAATTAAACTTAATAGTGAATATCAGTTAGATTGGGATCTAGTTGGGATTATCCCATTCTCTCTCTCTCTCTCTATCTTGATAATGAGGAGGGCTTCACCCACACACCACGACTAGAAAACATTTTTCAGCTTTTTCAGACATTTGTCATAGTAGAGAGCCAATCAAGTGGCTTGTTTTGAAATTCAATCAGCAAAAGTAAACATTGATCTGATAGTTTTGAATGTACACAAGAAATTCCTGATAATGAGTATCCCGATATATCTATTTTTATTACTATTAGAAACGTTTGAAGGGGTTTTTTGGTTCACTTATTGTTTTCTAATGGAAAGGTAATCACTTATTTGGTCCTATAGTGTAGGCTTATATACAAACTTTTTCCAGTGTAGGCCTAAAATTGAAGTTTCAATATATCATATTTTTGTATTTATTACCACATCAAGGGGTTCTTGTGTGCTTGTGATGTTTTAAATCATAAATCTTCTATTATCGGTGGAACCTACTATGTGACTTGTTGGATGAGATGGATGGATATGTGACCTGAGATTTTTGTACCTATCAATTTGGGCCCTATCAAATCATCCCAACTGTTGATCTTAGGGCCCATGATCTTAAGGTGAGCATTTTAAATTCATACGTCCCATTGAACTCTTCTGTGTGTAGTATTTGAGGAGATTCTGGAATGGCCAGAAAGTTGATACCATAGTTTCATACATCATTGGGCCATATAAAAGCTAAACTACATTATGATGTATTTGAAACAAATCCACCATAAAAATGCAAAACGAATTGCTCTAAGATGCTACTATTCCTTTTCCTCTTCTCCTTATAATTTTTTTCATAGATACAAAATCAAGGACTTCAGTATTCATGCTTCCTTGCATTACACTAGAGGAAGTGATCATTTATATTGATTTGGATTGAGTTTTTTATTTCTAGTTTTTGATGAAACAGATTGCTGTTGGGTAGCTTGCAAATTGTGAGCTGCAGGCTCCAAATAATGGCGAAGAACAAGTAGTATGGGCTTTAGGTTGATAATTAAGTCTTTGAAGGCATATGCAATTATGAGAAAAAAATTAGATGAATGTTGTTGATCCAAGATGTGACTGATTTAATGATAGGTATAGGTTTAGAGCATTGGCTTGAGAGTGGCAATAGTAAGGTAGGAATGATAAAGGATATTACTTGCCTAGGAGTTAGAATGATAAAGGTTTGGAGGGTTGGCTTGAGAGTGGCAATTAGGAGGAGGTCATCACATTTTGTTGGGGCTGGAGTCATCAACTAAAGAGAAAGCTAATAGTTTTAAGTCAAATTTCATTTCCAACTATCTCAGATTTGATCGCATGCATGTATATATAACTTATCTTGGGTTCATAATAATTGGAAATTTTAAAGTAATATGACACTTTGACTAATTAATACCAAGAGACTAATTGATAGAGGTGATAACACTTGCCTAGGAGTTAGTACCTAGGTTATCCTTGGAGTTAACATCAACAATTAGGAGTCAACACCTTCTGCTGAGGCTGGAGTTATAACCAACCAAAGAGAGAGCTCATAGCTTCAAATGAAATTTCATTTCCACCTACTCTTTACACATTACAATTGTAACCTGTTAATTTTTTGTACATAGGTTGTTTCTGGTCTATATAAACAAAAAATTATTTCTAAGCACGTTCTTATATTTTATGCCCATTTTGAACTAGACACGCATAAAGCTTTTATTTTGTACTGGAGTTCCATGTAACTAATTTGAAAGTTATCATAGTAATTAATACTACTTAGTGACAGCCAATAAATTTCTAGCTCTAACTTCTGCTGAATATGTAGTATGTTTTCTTGATGACAGGAGTGATATTTTTGATGACCTTTCCAAGCTAATGGCATTCCTTGATTTGACAGTGAGTTTTAATTCTTTGTGTTATATAGTGGATTCTTGTATTCATCCATTTGCATCATTTGGCAAGCTCCTTTGCTAGCTACCTTTTTCGCCATTCAGCAGTGATGCAACAGCAGTGTCTTTTTTTGACAACCTTCTCATTGTATGTGTCTTTGTGTTCTTTAATAATTTTATGAGTGATGACAACCTTCTCATTGTTGACAATCTTTTGTAGGGGGAATCTCATCCATTCACGTGTTTCTATGATTTTGTGTTTTTCATTTGCCGCAAGAATGGGCAAAAGAACATTAGTAAGTCTTCTTTTTCATTTACAAAGGAATACTTCAAAATCATTTGGCTTGCCACTTTTCTACCAAATGCTGAATGTTGTGTTAATTTCTCATGTACCATGGTTCATTTGAATATTCTATGCACCATGATTCATGGTCACATCATCGTCTGTTTCTCTTTTAATTTTATTTTATTTTCAGCCATAAGCAGGGCTGTAGCAGCTTGGCGACTAGTTTTGGCAGGAAGGTTTCGGCTGCTTGATCAATGGTGTGATTTTGTTGAGGTATTACATAAGTGGGACCTTGCATTTTTAGTTGCAATCTTTCCAATCTTCTTCAATTTTGCATGCACGAGTAAAAGATAAACAGTGAAATTACTATTTTACTAAAGATTACTCAGTTGTGATATTTGCTTTACCTTTGATAAACCTTATCTATAGTATTGACCTTTTCTCTTAACTGGAATTGATCTTTCTAAATTCTTCTAAATTGCTCTCCTAGAATGTGCTATTGAGTGCTTATATTTTTCATGTTAGGATTATCTACTCATCTGAAAATGAACATGGCTTCATCCCCTGATAGTTTGTTTTCCATATTAAGCTTGTTACTCAGTTAATCAGTGTTTGTTTTTTTACTAAAAATTACCTATGCATCTTAACATGTTTTCCTTGTGGTTGTTGGTCTATCTAGCTTAGTTCTCTGGTGTGATTGCTTGAGATGTTGACAACACCCATGTTACAATGCCAATAAAATCTGTCATACAGGCTTTTCTACTAGATCTACTGTACTGTATAGCACGTGTTGACTGTGTTCATTTTTGCAAGAGTAGTTAGGCAGATGGCAAGTTTCATTGATGGCGTTTCTTAATAAGCTACTTTTTGTTTGGTTGGATACTAGTTAGTTTTGACCAGGACTATGGTTGAGCACTTGAGTCAATTACTGGTTGGGTCAACTAGGTCACTTGTTTCATTATTTCGTATAATATTACAAATGTATGACGAAAAATATCGAGAAGTTGTCTTCCTGTATTTAGTATGTCATTATTTGGTAATTTATGCACCTTATTTTTAGAATTTAAGATGGTAGCCTTGTTGAGGCTAACTCAGCCTGGACAGGGTTCGCCTTGTTGTTTCACCAAGTAGACTAGTTGAGCTGATGGCATTGAGCTCAACTAGGTCAAAATTTCAACCTCCTAGTTTGATCGAAGCCAATGAGAACAAGTGAGCCTGGTCAGCTCGGTTGAATTGCTACTTCACCCTCTTGCAGGAAAATTTTGATCACTTGAATTGCTACTTCACCCTCTTGCAGGAAAATTTTGATCGCTATATGGGGCAAAAAACTGTTAAAGAGGGGAAGGTGAAAATAAGAAACTAAGAAACTCGTCAGCAAGTCATGGCTCCATCTCTGATGGGTGAGATACCTTGGTTTGTTATCGTTTTGGTCTTGATCTAGGGCAAAGGAAATCGGTAGAGGAGGAAGAAATAATATGTGAATTAGCATTTCAAGTGTAAACAGGAAGAAGAAAAGAAATGCTAATGCATGGAAAAGAAGACAACCTTGACAGTAGAAAGCCAAACATAGATATAAATCATCTGCAGCTTGGCTAATGCACTACGGGTTTCACTTACCTTTATAAACAAATAAGTTATCCAATCACTTACCTTAAGTTGGTGCAGATGCTCTTGAATGTCACTTCTTTTAGGGCTAGTGTGTAGTTTGCTCATGAAAACAGTGCTCTTTTTCATATGAATGACAATTTCATTATTACCGTTGAAGGCCATAAGAGAAGCTATAGCGTTGTTAATTGTCTTACAGTTCATGCCACCTCACATTTTTTTTTTTTGAGTGGTAAGAGAGGAAACTGTCATTAAAAAGAAAACACTAGGTCTAAGAGAAGAGACTTAGACCCAAAAGAAGAGAAAAAGAAGAACACAACAACAAGAAAGAAAACACCAAAAGTACAATGAGAACTATCCCCCTAATAACCAGAACGTGCCACAGTTCGAACCACCCACTCTGTTCTTAGCAAAGAAGTCAGCCACTCCATTAGCCGTGCGACTAGATCAATTTCCTAATCTTCTTAACCAAGGTAATAAGCCTCCAAGGGGGGTGCTTCAATCCCCAACCCATTTAATGGCATTGGAAGAATCACTCTCAATCACTAAATTTCCACCCCATAGACCAACTCCTAAAGTCTAGGCTCTAGTAATGCTAAGAAGTTCAGCCTCATTTGATTCCATGATCCCCACTGATTCAGAGAAAACCATGCGAATGGAACCGAAATGATCTCTGAGAACACCCCTGATCTCAGCTTGGCCCGGCTTACCCCTTGAAGCCCCATCCACATTAAATTTCAACGTTCCACTTGGAGGAGGGGACCATTCCACAGGTTTCACTCGATTCCTAGGTTTAGACATCATCTCTCCCTCCTAGCACTGAAAAAGGTCTGAGGCTTTAAGATCTTTGAATTCCTTAATAGAGCACAGGCAGACACACAATCACCATTTCGTTTTCTGGAAAATATCCTTGATCTCTTCAGTCTTGCCCTCAAATATCTTGACATTCCTTTCCTTCCAGATTATCACATTACCACAGCAGGATCGTGGGACATGCCAATTTCCTCTTGTGATTATGATGAGGAAGAGACCAAGACCCTATCAAGTTATCCAGAGAGCTAGAGAAAACCCATGACACTCCCAAAAGATCCATAAAGTAATTCCACAGCTTCCAAGTCAGAGTGCAATTGATTAATAAGTGATCGATTGTTTCATTAGCCAAACCACAAAGTGGGCAACTAATGTCACCATCAAAGCTCACCATACCTCTTCTACTCAAAACCATCCTAGTCAAAATATTCCCTTTTAGACAGCACCATGCGAACAACTGGACTCTGGGTGGGGCCAGACTTTTCCATACTATCGGTTGGGAAACCCCAAGGCCATTGACAGATAAGTTCCAAGCCTCAATCAAGGACTTAATTGAGAAGGACCCCGAAGGATCACCCATCCAAATCAACTCATCATCTCCGCCCGGGTCCACCAGGAATTCCTCCAATTGAGCTTTAAGATCATTCAAGCTATCAACCTCAAACGATTTGAGAGCCCTCCTAAAATCTAGCTGCCAAGAGATGCCATGGTCAGCCACTGAGTATGCATCTTGGACAAATGCCAATTTATTACGAGCAATCCTAAACAGTTGGGGGAAGCGCTCCTTCAATGGTCTATCACCTAACCACAAGCCCTCCACAAAAAAGAGTATGATCACCCTTACCCACAAGGAATCTAAGGCGTTCTATATAGAACTTACCAACCTTTGTCCTCCCTTGGCAAACCTTCCACCAGGCTTTAAGCATTGCGGAACCTGATTTGTCCACCTCTTCCCCTAAACTCCACCTGTTATTATTTAATGTACTATAGTTGGCAGACAAAACACGCACCCACAAAGCCGTCAATTCTCGTCCAAAACGCCATCCCCATTTACATTAAAAGGCCTCATTTCTTAGTCTCAAGGGTACAATGCCTAAACCGCCATTGGCAACAGCCTTGGTAACCTTCGACCAGGCCACCAAGTGAACCTTCCTCTTCTCCAAACGATCGCCCCAAAGAAACTTCCTAAAGAGTTTTTGAACAATATCCTAAATCCCTACACCATGCATATTTTGTCTCCTACGAACAATCTATTTTTACCCTTCTCCTCTTCATAACATCTTCTAACTCTATACTCCTTGCTGTTAAAGTGTCTACATTCTAAGACACCAGTCTCAGTTTTTGGGTTGATTGACTTATTGTTGTCTATTCTCTGATTTTGCTACCTATTAGCTACCATGGTTTGTTGTGTTGCATCGATATATGATGCCCCATTTTTGAGGGAAATAGTATTAGGTAATAATAAACAAGTAGAACTCATTGGATATTTCCTTTGTGCACATCATAGGTCAGCCAACAAAGTAGCTGATTTCTTGGCTAAGCATGGTGTTTCTAGATCAGATTTATTTCTAGATTTTTCCAGTTTATGATCCCTTCTGTTTTTATTGTGTTTTTGTGGCTACCTCGGTCACTCCTTTTCATGTATTTATCTTTGGATTCATTAATGGAATATCATTGTTACCTTTTTTTTTTTTAAAAGTAGAATCTTTTTTTGATGATAGAGGTGTCCAACGCCTCTTAAAGTACCCAACTAGGCCTCAGGGCGTGTGCAAGCCTCTCCACACACACCGGGTAAAACTACAGGGAGTGGCCCTTTGGGGTGGGATGAGATTCGAACTTAGGACTTTCGCTTCCTGAGGTGTGTTCCTGGCCAACACACCAACCCTTTTGGGTTTAAAAAAGGGATTTGGCTATACTTTTTTATCTGGGCTCATGTTAACCTTATGTCCATATGAATAAGAATATAATCATAATATGGAAAGTAAGGAACATAAGAAGATTGAGTAGGAATGGGACCATCCGCTTCGTGCATGTCTCATGATTGGCGAATAGTGTGGCTGATTTCCTACCCAAGGTGGGAGTGCAAATATCTAGGCCGGCAGAGAAAGTATTCACCACCCTTCAATTCTCACAGGGAGAAGGGGCTTAAGGGTTTGCTCATATGGAGCACTCCTGATGTGGTGCATCTCCAGCACCTTCCTCTTCGTGTGTTTCTTATTTTATTATTTCTATGTTTAGCATGTAGTTTATTTTTAGCACAGGGTAGTAACCTTAGTAAGGGTAGTTTAGGAATTTGTTTATGTTTTTCCTTAGTAAGATGGAAGTTTATAAATTGTAGCCTCTCTGAGGCAGAGATACATGGAATGAAATAAAATTTTGAGATTTTCGCAAAAGCTCTACGATGCTTTGGTGTTTTGAGCGAGAGGCTTGGCGTGAGGCCACTTCCTTTCTCCTTCTCCAGGTATTCTTCTTCTCTTCTTTTACTTCTCCTTCTCTTCTTCCTCTTTCTTTGTTTTTCTTTACCTGCTACTGAGAACCCACTTTTAGTCCCTCTCTGTTTTCCGTCAACACCAGAAAACCTGCCATACAGATTCCCTCCCCTGTTAGCCTTCGTCTCTCACCCAAAACCCCTCCACTTATCTTCGCCCCTCCCTAATCAGCCCTTTACTGCTGTTCCACGACCCTCTTAAACTTCCCAAGTCCCATACTGCCATTGTAGGCCATTCCAGGCCCCAGATCTGTTGTCGCCCTCCTCTAGACCTCTCTGCTGTCTTCGCCACACCCAAAAAAACTCTCTTATTGCTGGCGTGACTTCCAAATACCCCTTCGTTTCCCTCCCGAGTCCTCCATCTTGCTGCCGCAAGCCCTTTCCATCGCAAGTCTTCTGCTCCATTAGCATTACCTGTTATTTCTATTTGCAACCTACCCTCTTCCTTTTATTTGGAAACCCAATAAACCCACGTGCCTAAGTAATCATTTAATAACCTCACTCTTTTCTCATTTATTTACCCATTACCCCTTCTTATATATGTTATTTCTCATATACCACCCATTTAAATCCATTTAAACACATTGTATTCTTAGAATTTGCATGATTATTTGTGGTACAAGTTATATTGTTTTATTGCCTTATTATTTTAATTCTTAATTTCAGCCATATTATGCTTAGGATGCATTATTTTCATCCCCTTTTAATTTTAGGGAACCACATTTAGGCATTAAGGGTTACCCTATACCCCGTCTTGCATCAACTCCCTGTAGATATGTGTGTCACTTGGGTTGTATGGGTAGAGAGATTATTCTTGTCATGTATATAGTGTATATCTTTTATTTCTACCAGCACTATTTTTGTATTCACTCTTTTGAGGGGAACTATAAGTCTCTTATACACTCTCCCTCATACTATTGTATTTCCCCATTTAATTTATGATATTTTTATCTATGCTTCCAAAAAAAAAAAAATTGGAAGTAAAGGAATTAAGATTGTTAATCAACCCATTAAGCCTTTGTTATGGGGATTCAGATAATTAGCCAAGACTATTCGCTTTGTCTCTTGGTCAAATAACCCCAATTTCAAGCAAAGCACATACACTTCAATTATACTAATTTAAAATTAGTGAGAATTAAGAGTCTAGTATGATAGTACCACAAGTTGTATTGTGTAAAAATTAGGCCGTGTTCCTAGGCATGTCCCTTCCTTGTGTGCTCATCTTAGGAATTGAGGAAACCAGCCTGTACCTATGCCGGTCACTGTTGAACGGTTCAACCGCGGGCCGGGCCGGTTGTTTTTTGTTTTTGAAAGATGACTTCATTAAAAAGCAAAATGATACAAAGAGGAAGGGCATCAAGGAGAAGCCCTCCCAAACAGAACAAAATTACATCAATTTGTTAATAATTTTCTCAATTAAACACACCCCCTGTCTAGTCATAGAATCAGTAGTGGAGTTTGCCGACCGCGGGATTCAAGCAATCTTAAAACCAAAGCTAGCAATAGCATGACGAATCCTCTCAACTTTATTAAGATAAGGCCAAGGGCAAGGAGAACCCAGCACCCACCCCACCACTACCTTCAAATCACCCTCCACTAAACTCCCACGGATCCCTAACTCTTCTAACTCGAAAATACCTTTCCACAGAGCAAACAATTCCACATCAATGACAGACCCGTTATGAAGAGGACCAGCAAAGGACAACAAAGAAGTTACTGAATCATTACAGATAACCCCTCCATAACCTGCTAGACCAACTTCCTTCATACAACTCCCATCAAAATTGAGCTTGAGAAGCTCAGAAGGAGGAGGAGACCAATCCATAGAAGGATGAGAATCTAAGTGACCACTGGAAACATCCACCAAAGCCCAATCTCTATACAACTCTGAAACAGAGAACTGACGGAACTTCAACTGTTCAACCACCCACCAAGCAACTCGCAACTTAATTTTTTCAAGAGCCCGAGACAAAGGGCTAGCCTTCCCCTGAAAAACCCTATGATTTCTCTTTAACCAAATGGACCAAACAATACTCAAGGACGTCGCTTTCCACGACTTCCGACGAAACGAACTACTAAAAATCACAACATCTTCATTAAATAGCTTATTCCAAGACTTAGGAATACTAAAATCAATGCCTAAAAGCTGAAAGAAATGCTCCCCAATCCGACGAGAGAAACCACAATGAAGAAGTAAGTGATTCACTGACTCCTCTGCAGGAAGACATAAAGGACAAGCGTTAATAATAAGCATCCTCCTCAACCTCAAATTATCAATAGTCAAGATCTTTTGTAACCCAGCAAGCCAGCCAAAGACCTTCACTTTGAAAGGAGACACTCCCTCCCAAATCTTAGGATGCACAACAGGATCTTCCCCAACCCCCAAAAGATGATTAGAAAAAGATTTCACCGAATAAGAACTAAAAGGATCTAACTCCCAAATTCGCAGGTCAGAACGTTGGCCCAGGACAAAAACACCACTCAAGAAAGACATAAGAGCCAACCAGCCATCCACCATCCAATCCTCCAACTCTCTGCGGAACTGACGACTCCAAACAACCTTATTCCGAATGATCGCATAACAGTCCTTAACTGTAGCATGATTGTTTGCCGCAAAAGCATAAAGATCATGAAAAACAAAGGCCAAAGGAGCATCACCCAACCACTTATCCAACCAAAATAAAGTATTCTCGCTAGTATACATCCGATACCTAATGTGGCACTCAAAAGCCGGCACAACTGAACACACACCCTTCCAGAAACCCGAATCCCTTCTATTAGCATTAACAATCTGCCAACCAGATCCTGACATACGATACTTCCTCCGAATAATATCCTTCCACAAACCGTCCGACGGATCCCCCAAACGCCATAACCACTTCCCTAGCATTGCAACATTAACCTTGCGGATAGGACGAAGACCCAAGCCCCCTTCCTTCTTAGATCGACAAACCTGAGACCAACGGACCAAGTGAAATTTATGCCGTTCTCTATCATCGTTCCACAAGAACTGTCTCTGGATCCTATCAAGATTATTTGCCACTGCCGCTGGACATTTAAAGACACTCAAAAAATAAACCGGAAGACTAGCTAGAACCGACTTAATCAGAGTGATATGACCACCAATTGACAAGAATCTACCTTTCCAAGAAGACAATCACTTCTCCTTAGTTTCAATCTCCTTATCCCAGTTACAAAGATGGGAAAGAAACCACCTTACAACCTTAAATAGAAGTCAACTGAAGACATTGATTATGATCAACATTCACTCCCATCAGCTCACTTTTATCAAAATTAATCTTCAACCCAGAACATATCTGAAACCATACTAAGACGGCTCGAGCTGCTTTGACTACCTCCGCATCTGCCTTAAGGAAGAGAACAATGTCATCGGCGTATTGCAAATGAGAAATAACAATATCCGTCTGCGTAATACTGAAACCGTGAATCAACCCCTGAGCACGGACCGACTGAAACATCAAATGAAGAGCCTCAGCAACAATCACATAAAGATAAGGCGATAAAGGATAACCCTGACGAACACCCTTCTCCATCCTGAAAAACCCCTTAGGACTACCATTCACCAAAATCGACAAATGAGCCGACGAAAGACAAGACCGCATCCAACTCCTCCAATAGTAACCGAAGCCCATTCGAAACATCACAAAATCAAGAAAGGACCAACTAACGTTATCATAGGCTTTCTGAAAATCCAATTTACAAACCACACCTGGTTCCCCAGAGGCAAACTGTGAATCCAAGCATTCATGAGCAACTACGACTGAGTCCACAATCTGCCGACCATCAATGAATGCACTTTGAGAAGGGGAAATGAGCTGAGGAAGAACAACCTTCAACCTATTAGCCAACACTTTAGATAGGATCTTATAAGGGCTGCCAAGCAAGGAAATAGGCCGGAAGTCCTGCAAATCAGAAGCCCTTGGTTTTTTCCGGAATTAACGTGATAAAGCCAGCCCCCAAATCTTTAGATAACACACCTCTATCATAGATCTCCAACAAATAAGCAAAAAGATCCGCCTTGACCAAGTCCCAAAAAACTTGAAGTATAGAATGGGAAAATCATCAGGACTTGGAGCTTTATCCTCCCCTAACTGCCAAACAACATCTTTAACCACAGATTCTTCAAAAGGAACTTCCAAAGAAAGCCGATCCGCCTCACATAATTCTTTAAATGGGAGCGAGGTAGGGAAAGGGAAATCCCTTTGAGGAGCTTTATACAAAAGAGTATAAAAATGCACAACCTCCTCACAAATATCTACTCTTGAGTCAATTCTCTCCCCATCCATATGTAGAGAATGAATAAAATTTTTCCGTCTTCTAGAACTAGCCATTCGATGGAAGAACTTTGTATTCTTATCCCGCTCTTTCAACCACCGAACACGAGATCGTTGCTTCCACTTAACTTCTTCCCTCAATGCTAACTGTTTGAGGTGGAATTTAACTTCCTTCCTTCTCAACCAAAGATTTTGAGAAAGAGGACCACTCTCTTCCTGCAGATTAAGAAGACGCAGATCCTCCAGCCAACCCTGCTCTTGTAAATTCTCTTCCTCTCGACGAGCATGAACCCACATCCGAATCTTACCTTTGACAAACTTTAATTTTTGCAATAAGCAAAAACCCTTCCACCCTGTAGGGTTGGCCTACCTCCACCAGTTCTCTACTAGCTCCTTAAAACCATCTATCTTTAGCCAAGCCAACTCAAACCGGAAAGGAGAAGGACCCCAAGAATCCAGACAAGAGTCCAGAAGAATAGGGACATGGTTAGAGATAGGATTTGAGAGAGCCCGCTGCGAAGAAAGGTGAAAATTAGCCTCCCAACTAGAATTAATCAAGAACCTGTCCAAACGAGCAAGACTTGGATCCTCCTGCATATTAGACCACGTAAAGGAGGCACCAACCAAAGGCAAATCAAGCAATTCCAACTCATCAATCCAACTAAAATGCTGCATTGGAGAAGAAATTCTACGACAACCTTTCCTTTCAGCCATCCGATGAACAACATTAAAATCCCCTCCCACACACCAAGGGAGTGAAGAAGTCCCTCTATTTGAAACAATCTCCTCCAAAAAGGACCCTTTACTAGCATCATCATGCGGGCCATAAACATTAGTGAACATGAAAGATCTCCCCTCTGAAAGCTCCTCCAACACAGTCGTAATGGAGAAAGCACCAATTTGAGCTGAAATCAGCTGTACCTTAGAAGCATCCCACACAGTCCACAAACCCCCTGAAGCCCCATCAGATGGCTTCCCTACCCAACCCAAGCAGCCGGACCCCCAAATTGATCTTACCGACCCCTCATTAGGCTCGTGGCACTTAGTCTCCTGCAGAAACAGAACATCTGGCCTCTGACTAAGCACAACACGCTTCACCGAAACCCGCTTCATAACATCCCCCAGACCCCTGACATTCCAGGACATCACTTTCATCAAATACCTCCCTGCACACCCGACGTCCTTGCAACTGAAAGAGAATGATCATAGTTGACTGTTGATTGCAGATTTTTGAGCTCCCTTTCTCTCTTTCTATTGCGACGTACCCGATGCTCTTCCTCAATCTCCCTTTGTCTCGCCTCCCATAAATTATTAAGAATCTCTCTCAACTGAAGACTCTGACGCGGCGAAGAAATACCTAGAATGGATCCCACTAATAACCATTTCTCCTTGTCAAAATGCTCCTTGTGCACCGTCAGTGCCAGCCCCTTTGCTTCCACAGAATCTGCAATTGCATAAAGGAGTAACAACCCCCACCTCTTCCGAGTTCTGATGGACACAAACCTTACGACATTTGCATCTCACCCGCATTAATGTCAAAAGGAGAAGTAGTCTAAACCTGTTCCGCCTCCTGCTCACTCCGTCGAGACTCATACGAAGCCGACTGTAAACCATTCCCTTGCATCGATGGCTTCTCACCCTGTTCCCTTCTCCTAGAGATTTCCGAAAACCTGTGTGAGCCGCCCCCTTGTAGATCATCTCCAGTACAAGCATCATCTGCCACCACCCGCTCCTGATTCAAGACCAAACCAATCGCTGAACCATCAAGGACTTTCCGCTCATGACTCTTTCCAGACTTTTTGCATCGAGTAGGGCTTAAGTTAAGAGGTAAGTTAAGTTGGGCCCTAGCCAAGGCCCACACCTTAGACGAGTGGGCCTTACCCGAGTCCAGTCGAGCCCCTTTAAAACTGATAGCCCCTTCCACCAAATGCCCTAATACTGCAATCCTTGCCTTATCGCTTTCCTGACCCTTCGGCATAGCTTTCGAAATCTCCACAACAGGAGGCGAGATTGAAGGAGGAATCGAGGGAGATGGATGGAGGGATCACCGCCGCACTCCCAGGAAGAGTGCACGCCGCAGAAGCTGCTCCCGAAACAAGCGGAAGGTCATAGTTGGCTTCACCCAAGATCAATCTCTCCGCCGATCGCCGGGAAGTAACGATAGGCAACTGAAGATCCGGTGGCCCCTGAAGGAGATCAACCTTTGCCACATCGATTGACTTCTCTGCCTCCTCCACAACCACCCAAGAGCACACTATGTCCAAAGAAATCCCCCGTGACACCTTTACCTCCATCGATTCCATGACCCGAGGATCCACACCTCTGTCCACAAGCCAAAATGAATGTCCTCCACATCCAGAGTCAATTTTCCCGGAATTTCATTTGTAAGCAGCCTCACCACTTTCAAACGAACAAATTCAACCACCTCCATTGACAAGCATCTGGGATGTATCTCCTCCACAGCACCACACATTTCCCCAAGCTTCCACAACACCTCCTTTAGCCAAGCATGGAGAGGAACATTGAAGATCCGAACCCATTTCACCACCACACAGGGTCCTAAAACTTCAGTCCACTTGTCTAATCTCTTCAGCGGCCACTCCGAAAACTGCGATCCACCCAAACTGACTCTTCGATTATCCTTCTCAGAGGCAAGCACTATCCAGAAGGAGAGCGGAGACAAACAGCGCACCGTAACCTTTAGATCAAATCCCCAAATCGCTTGCAACCACTGCTTGATATCGAGGCTGCTGAATTCCTAGCAACACCAATCCAGGTATTTGCCAACCCCTCTTTATTCTTTTCAATGAAAGGCTCATGAACACGAAGCAAAGGATCACCTGAGAGAGACACTGTATGAAACTTCAAGGGAGGTTTAGAAGCAGAACGCTGGGAAGGACCAGCCCCTTTAGGACCCAACTGGCGAGTCTCTGGACCAACTTAGCCTTATTAACCTGTAATTTCCTCCCTTGATGAACTTTACCATCAAACAAACTGATGGCCCTTTCCATTTCACGCTCTGTTTTAAATCTCACAAAAGCATAATGCTTCCTCTTTCCTGTCCGTCTGTCAATAGGCACAAAACTATCAAAAACGGTCCCTGCAGCCCCAAAAATTCTAATCAAATCTCCAGCACCCCAATCTAGAATGTTGCCAACAAAAACTGAAAAACTGTTTCTCCACCATTCTACCATTGTCACTGAAAAAAACCCCTAATCACAAATCCCACACCATAGCCAGGCCGGAAAAATTAAGATTTTTCCTCTACAAAACGAACATTCCCCTTTCTGAACTCTTATACTACATACCTCTAGCATTCTTTTTCCGAAAAGAAAAAAGCTATCTGCCGATAAAACCATTCAATTCAGGCCTGGCCGGTTGTTGAAACACTATACCATCCCTTTTCCTCCCATTCCACAAGATATTCAGTCAAATGGATAAACTCTGCGGCCTTTATAAGTGCCAAAGAAGAGTTTCTTTTGGATTTACTGACAATAGTGTTTGTTCCACATAGCCTGTAATTTATGCTGAATTGGATTGAATCTTTTGACATATCATAAATCATAATTGTTTTAACAGATTGTAAACTGGAATCCTTTTCATAAAAGAAAAACAGATTGTAAACTGGAATGCTGCAGAAAGTATTTGTGTATCTTGTCATTCTTCCTCTTTTAGTGCGTCTTCTTCTTTTTTGTTTGTTATTTATTTTTGGGCCCTATCTTCTCGTTGGTTACTGAAAATTAGTCTTGTTTAACTTTCTTTTTCCTCTAATGATATTGTTTTTATCTAAATTTCATTAATTTTTTACGTTGCACGTAGAAACATCAAAGGCATAATGTTTCTGAGGATACTTGGCAACAACTTCTAGCCTTTAGCCGATGTGTACACGAAGATCTTAAAGGATATGATCCCAGAGGTACTCTTGTCATGTTGTACTTATATTGAAGATCCATAGGAATACATTTCAAGAGAAGAAAAAGAAAAAAAAAATCAGAAGTTTCATGTTTTACTTATATTGAAGGTCTACATAGGAACTCCTTTCAAGAAAAAAAAAATGAAAAAAATGAGGAGAGAAAAGAAAAGAATAGAAGAAATTTATCCATTTGACAAAAAGAAAAGAAGATCTATGTGTGAGACTTGCCAATTGTTGGATTTTGGCCTTGACCTTTAGCAGATGCATACAATAAGGCAGAATGGATTTGATCTTTAAAGAGTTTCTTTCATGTTTAATTATCTTATGGTTTAGAGCATGATCATTGCGTATTCAAATTGATTGCATATTTTCTGTAGTAGCTTGTCTCTAAATGTCTACAGTCATTTTATATATATAATCTGATAATTCCACAAGCTCATAGAGAGTAAAGGCAATAATGGCAGTACTGGTCAAGTAATATGCTATCATACATTACTCAAATTTTAGTTAATTGGTTTAGATGCTTTCTATAATTGCCATTTGTCTTGTTGAATTGAAAAGGGTTGCTTAAGTTTGTATTCTGCAGAATTATAGAATCAAGTTGAACACCTGAATGATTGTAGGATGGGGTATCTAATTCTACAGATGGTCCAACCATGCTCTAATGTCAACTGTTGCAGATCAAGTTATCCAAATTGATAGACCAACCATGCTCTTGCAATAATAACTAGTGAAGAAATGATAAAATAATATATAGTAAGAATATTAAAAAGTTGCCCACAGGAAAGAAGACCCGGATTGAGAATAAATGCATAGGACAGTTTAAAGTTGATAGGACTGGGGTTGCAACTCATCTTAGGTTGTTTCCATTTTTCACCAGTCCAGTCAGACATGATATTTTTAGTAACCAACCTAACCTCATCAGATACTTTTAGTGACCAAACTGACCTGAGAAACCTGAAAAACCAAATTTAGTTACCCACCTCGAGATGACCCAAGACCCAAACTCTTGATTTAATCCAAACATTTCTTATCAACATGGAAAGAAAACCTGTTTCCTCATTTCCTTCTTCTCCCTCCTGTTCTGTGGGTTTTCTCTATCTAATCACTCATTTCCTTCTTTTCCAAACTAGCTCCATGCCTTTTAAACTAGCTAAGTGACTAGAAAAGAAAATGCATATCCCTGTTTCCTTTCTCTTATGTTGGATTTCTCTATCTAAACTCACATTACGGATTTGTATATGGGAAAACTGTGAAAAGGAAGAAAAACACCTTGGAAGAATCCATGCATGGGAAGAGACAAAACCCTGGGGGTGAAGTGATGGACAGAACTAAGGAAGAAGCCAGGCTCATGGGGTGAAATGGAACTTGTTAGAGAAATTTGTCTTGGTGGAGGGAGGGACACAAAAGCTGAAGAAAATGAGGAAGGAGAGCTGATGACAGAGGACGGCATGGAAGTCAGTGCAAGGAGGGGTAGATTAGACCATTGGGTTCTGTTTTAAGGTTTCATTTGTGTGTATAAAATCTAAATATTCTCAGGTCAGGCCTCGTTCTTGCATTTTTTTTTTCTTAACCTGAATCGACCCAAGAAATTCTTGTGTTTTGAAACCGGAGCTTGACCCATCCCATTATTTGGAGACCCGTGATTTGACCCTGGCTGTTTTTTGGGTCTGGTCGAGGTTGGTCGGGTTAAAGCCCAACCCAGCTTGCACCCCCTGATAGGAGAAATGCATGAATTTGTCCTAGCATGAATTGCAAGTTAGAGAAATCGCAGAAATGTTAAGTTTGAGTAATGGAGATAGATACCCCAAGCATGAATTTGTTTAAATTCAATTGCAATCTTACTTGTAAAGACTCAGAAATGCCTATATTTTTTAGAATTTTTTTATAAGTACCTATATTTTTTAGAATGAAGACCTAAAAACATTAATTGGACTCCTAAATACTATCTACTATTTCATTGGTCTAAATTATGTGATCCACCACTTAAATAAAAGAGAACTCACCCCTGCATTAACAGATCATGTACAATTCCATCAATTTACATGCATGTAACCCTTAATATGCTTGCAGCCGTCCACAAATAACATTTAAAAGATTGCTGTTTGATAATGCAAGGACACTTTACGGATTGAGAAGAGATCCCATCCACATCTAACTATGATCAAGATCCATCTAGGTGGGTCATGTCATCATCCTCATCTAGTGAGTTGAACTTATCTGTAAGTTCTATTGCTTAATCTTTTATCTAGATCAAACATCTTATGTTCATGATCAGATTCAACGGTATGATGCCTCTGTGCACTATTAACATTTGGTTCGTATTTCTGAACAACCTCTTTGACACTTAATTGCATCTTCTTTATCCACTCCATAGTCCATCCTCGTTAATCCAATGATCAATCCGGAATTCCAGATGTTCTCTGGATGGACATGGGGAAGCAATATGCCTGAGTATGCATTCAGACATGCACGCACCCCCAATCCTCCCAATTGATATTTTTCCATGTAATCCTTCTTTTCCCTGTATTTCTTTGGCAACTAGTACTGAAGTAATTGTGGGATCTGTCTTGAATACTGTTATGATTGGTTTAGGATTTGTAGCACTGCACTGCCATTTTGTATTTCTTCTGTCGATCTGCTGGTGGTCTGAGGATATGCACAAAATTTGCTTGGGCAGTTTTTCTCGTACATGTCATTGTTGTTCGCTCTGCACCCCCATCCAAAAAAGTAAAAAAAAAGGAGGAAATCACCATCACTATTAGAACCATTTATCCTATCTATCTAGGGTTGCCATGCAGGCTACAAATTTGAGCTGAAATTTGAAATTTGTCGGCGTGGGTTTCAGCCAAAATATGTAAATTTCAGAAATATTGCCCAATATTTGGAAATGCCAACAGAGATGTTCAAATTTCGTAATTCAGGTTGGCACTTAGGATTAGATTTGACAGATTCCAAACCACCCACCCTCCCCCCCTCTCCTCCTACCCCCACTATATGTGGACTATCACCCGTGGAATCCCATCCACATCTAACTATGATCAAGATCCATCTAGGTGGGCCATATCATCATCCTCATCTTGTGAGTTGAACTTATCTGTGGGTTCTGTTGCTTAATCTTTTATCCAGATCAAACGTCTTATGTTCATGATCAGATTCAACGGTATGATGCCTCTGTGCACTATTAACATTTGGTTCGTATTTCTGAACAACCTCTTTGACATTTAGCTGCATCTTCTTTATCCACTCCATAGTCCATCCTCGTTAATCCAATGATTAATCCAGAATTCCAGATGTTCTCTGGATGGACATGGGGAAGCAATATGCCTGAGTATACATGCAGACGTGCACGCACCCCCAATCCTCCCAATTGATATTTTTCCATGTAATCCTTCTTTCCCTGTATTTCTTTGGCAACTAGTACTGAAGTAATCGTGGGATCTGTCTTGAATACTGTTATGATTGGTTTAGGATTTGTAGCACGCACTGCCATTTTGTATTTCTTCTGTCGATCTGCTGGTGGTCTGAGGATATGCACAAAATTTGCTTGGGCAGTTTTTGTCGTACATGTTATTGTTATTCGCTCTGCGTCCCCATCCAAAAAAGAAAAAAAAGAGAGGAGATCACCATCACTATTAGAACCATTTATCTTATCTATCTAGGGTTGCCATGATATGTAAATTTCATAAATATCGCCCAATATTTGGAAATACCAACTGAGATTTTCAAATATCCGTTGAAATTTGTAATTCAGGTTGGCACTTACCCCCCACTATAGGTGGACTATCACTTGTGGAATCCGAACCTGTAATCTTATGGTTGCAACCAATGTTGTCAAACTCGACTCGGATCGTGAATCGATCTAGGGGTATGACTCGTTAATCGTAAATCGTAAATCGTAGAATCGTAAGAGTTTCAACTTTTTTAACTTTTTTTTCTATAATTTTTATTTATTGATTTAATAATTTAAAATAACTGATTTAGTTTAATAATGTTAAACGTTGCAGTGGAGTTCTACTATCAGTTCTATTTATTTAATAAAATATATAAATATTGTTGAATTAAAATTTATTTCTAGAGTCGATACAGTAAAAAATTCTAATTTAATTTGATAAGATATTATATTCAATAATTAACATTTTATTAAAACTAAACTAAGACGCTGAACTTATTTCTCATCATGCATTATTAATATAGATAGTGCACTATTATTATTATTATTAATTAAACTCCATTTCTTATCAAATCTCTGAAATTAATTTATTATTTCTAAATAAAGTATGTTTGAATAAGGTCTAAATAAAGTGAAACAGTAAATGTCCATTAAAAAAAAATCATCCACAAAAAAAAAAAAGATAAAAAATATCAATACAAGATTTAAACATACATAATTAATATAAGTGCAAAATTGTTTTCTATTATTAGAAACTATTTTTATATTTATATATATATATATATATATATATATAATATGGTATTATATTTTACAGATTACAAATACTGATGTATATAGTTATATAGTATTTTATATATATATATATATATATATATATATATATATAATATGGGAATGTAACTCATCTTTTATCAATTGCAAGAATGTTAAAAGATTATTAATATGCGAATGGGTAAAAAAATCAATCTAACTTGCCGTAATTTACTTTAACATTACTATGCACGTGTCATTTTTGCTTTGTTAAAAGCGAAAGAAAGGAAAGGGGTTTCCTTTCGTTGAAAACGAAAAAGGGCTTACGGTTTTCGAAAACGAAAAAATAGAGGAGAGCTTTTCGAAGAACAGAGGGACGACGGCGATGCAAATGGGCGACGAAGAAGAAGAAAAGAGGAAGAGGAAGGATGGGTTTTGTAGCAAAGGTGAAGTGTGTCTTCCCTTTTTTTTTTTTCTTTTTTTTTTTCTTCCTCTTTTTTTTTCTTCTATTTTCCCCCTTCATCGCACGATGGTGCGATTGACGATTTTGAAATCGCACGATCTTCGATTTTCAAAAAACTCGGCCGATTAATGAGTTTTTTCGATTGAACTAGCGAGTTGACTCGCTAGACCATCCGAGCCGAGTCAACTCGGACTCGGACGATTTTAACAACACTGGTTGCAACAATGATTACTTCCAACGGTGCTAGATGCTCTCATCCTCTATAATGTTTTCATTTCTTCAATTGCGAGATCATAATTGCTTTAATCCATACGCAGGTGCTTGGCCTGTTCTTATTGATGATTTTGTCGAGCATATGTACAGGTTTGATTCCTTGCCTTATGTGAAGCTTATGTTATGGATACCTTTTTCTTTCTTGAAATGGTAACTTGTCTTGGACCTATTACCTTTATGGATGCGACAGGGAGCACTTATCAACTTTGCTATTGGCTTCATTCTGTTGAATACATAATTGAATTTTATTCATTCTGAAAACTCTCATTGGTTCATTGAATGCTGTATTATACCATCTTTTTAGTTGAATGTAGCATGTAGGCAATTATTGGGATCCTTTACACGTTCAACCAATTTGATCATCATTGGAGTTATTTCCCCATTGGTGAACTTGATTTGAGGGAGTGAAGGTGAATCAGCCTATAACTTCATATATATTAGAATCATAAATTCTTGGGCCCATTGGATAGATGACTTGAAAGCTCATCAAATGGCAATCGGCCTATAACTTCATATTTATTAGTTTAGAATCACAAATTCTTGGGTCTATCTAATAGATGACTTGAAAGCTCATGAAATGACAACAGTGTGATGTTTTGGCTGTTTTAGATAATGCAAAATTACCTACAAAATAAACAATGAAAATAATGAAGTGCTATCATGATTGACACAAAGTAAATGACTTGTCATGTTAGCACTGCTGGTTTTGACTAGGACTGTTGAGTTGATACCCCAGTGTGCCCCTTATGTCATTGCATATGATGCTTACTTTCAGCCTTTACATTGTTTTTTGAATGTCAATGTAGCATTATTGGGTGGGGTTTTGTATACATTTTATTTCGGTGTCTTTTTCTGTTCATGTCCATTTGTGAATCACAAATCACAAGGCAACTCATCATCATGCGAATTAGATCGAAATCTTCATTGGGCAATGGCAATTCAGACTTTCATGGTTTTTTGGTGGATCAATTTAGTAGAAATTGATCAATGATTTTAAAGTGCCATTTTAATTTGATTTATAGAGTTCTTTTCGTGGTTTAGATTCCCTTCTGCTTTTTAGGTCAAACCTCATATTGTACTTTCTTTTTCTTATAACTAAGATCTCTATCATTAAAAAAAAACACCAAACCATAATACTTGAGATTCATTTGGTTTGTATCTAAACATTTTTTAAAGATTAAAGAAGCAATATCATTAGAAGAAAAGAGAGCACAAGATTGAAGAAGGCTTCTGTTTTAATAAAAGACGAAAGCTAACAACAAAACAACAAACAAAAGACTACAAAGTGAGAGAGGAGATCCTTGATTGCACTAATTGATTTGCTGCATCGTTGTCTGATCTATGAATCTTCTTCACAATAAACCTCCTTGAGCTGACTGTATCTCTAATTTTATCAATCTGACAAGACAACTTCCAAGGAAAGCTGGAAGGACAGCACCATGAGATTGCACATTTGGTTTCACCTTCCAACTATTAGGTTAGAGATGTCCAAAGAATTAATGAGTCTACAACATCCAAGGAGAGAGAGAACCTCAACTGAATAGCGGAGTTAATTTCATCTTTGGAAAACTTTAGCTTCAGTCTGTCAACCAAAGCCACATCTGTATTTTTAAATTCCAAACATCCAAAATTGGATTATTCTAGGAGGGAGTAGAAAAGAAAGACTCTGGTAGCATCCTAGCCTATAAAATAGTTTAGGAATATTTTGTCAATGATTATAATTAGTTGGTTGATAAAATGTGATTTAATTTCTTTATTGTACTTTTCTTTTGAGTTGTATTGAGAGCCTATTTATAGCCTAATTTGAATAATGAAAATCAGATGAGAAACTCTACCCAAAACTTAGCTATAGCTTGGAGGTTGATTTCTACTTGAATCGAAACCAAAGCTTGGAGGTTTGATTTCTCCTCATAGTGAAATCCCTATCCTTCATTTTCTCCATTTTCTTCCCATTTATTTCATTTTTCATTTTTTCTTTTCATTCGAGTTCCTATTAGACTTGTTGAATCCCAAGGTCTCTCATATTGAATTAACCCTTTGTCCTCCATCGTGCCCGTTGATGAGAAAAGGAGATAGAATTGCAATGACATTTAGTAGAAGTTTAGTCTGCATGTATCTTTTCTTTTGTCCTTTTCTGTGAGCTTGTTTCTAATTGAGTGCATCCTAGAAAGATTTTTTTCTTGAACGCATATAGTGTCTTCTAGAGTCAAATGCAAACCAATTTTAGGGGAGAATGTCTTTTTCCAATTTCTGATCTTAGATTTAAGGAATCTAACCTTTTTGACAAAGTTGCAACTTTTTCTTTTTTCATGAGACGCCTCGTTTTAATTAAATCAAGAAAGTCCTTCTCCACCCTCCACATGTTTTCAAACTTGAATGGCTGTGCACCCCAATTGTGGGGGGAAGAGTTCAGAAGTATGGGTGAGTGATCTGAAGTAGATTGAGAAAAAATCTTTTGTTTAGGAACCAAGGCAAGCTTTTCCACAAAAAGCGACCAAGATGTGATATACTAGGAACCAATTGATAGTTGCACTACGTGAAATGAGAAGAAGGCCCAGGCACAACATACCTGATACAGTTCACTTGAAGGTAAAGTGGTGTAGCGGAAGCGGTGCGGGATTTAGGGACTTGGTTTAACTTGGGTCAAACTGGGTTTAGTGAGTCACTGTTGGGACTGAGTGAACAAGACTGCGAAGATGTGGAGGAATAAGTAAAGGGCAGGTGGGTTTAATGAATGTTAGGGTAAAGGCATGGGCACGGGTAACAGACGAGAGAGAGAGAAAAGAAAAGAGGGAAAAACAGAGAGGACGGAAGAGGGGAAAGAAGAGAAGGTGGAAGGAATCGCAGAGAAGAAGAGGGAAAAGGGAAATAATTGCAGTACCTGGATCTATGGAAGAAGGCAGCAAATCTTGGAACTGGAAGCGATGACGATGAAGGCAGGGAATAATGACGGAAGGGATGGGAGGTGGATATGCAGAGGATCTGCAGAGACGACGGCAGTTCACTTGGGATAAAACCCAAGGATCTAGCAGAGGCGTGGAGGCTCTGTGCGATCTGGGATGACGCCCAGAGTCTGGACGAATAATGGTTGGAACTTTGCCAATGAAGGGTAGAGGTCTACAGCAGTGGCAGAGGAATTGGATGATAAAAGCAAGAGATAAACAAGATAAATTTATTTCAATTATCGAAATCAAGAGAGCGTGTCCGCTTGTACATCAGACTATGTATTTATAAAGAAAATTAACCCTAAGCTAATCCCAAATGAATTGGGCACTGACGATGTTCCTATATACGTAGGACACAACATTAATAAATAAAAATGCATTGGACTCCTACAGTGTCCGTGTAGATCTAGGACACAAAATTACCGACGTAACTAAAATAAAAATAATACTAGGATAGCAATGGCAGTGGGGCCCACTCGTGAGTATTGTTCCTGTGTCCTACATCATAAAGAGCCTTGTAAGTCCTTGATTTTGAGCTAGAAATATCTAACACACATACAATGGGGTCATTACAAGGAAACCCTAAATCACTTTCCTCAACGTCCAATATTGTGGAAGTTTGGAACAATATTGTGGAAGTTTGGAACAATTGCTATTACTAATTTATTAAGTAAAAAATTCCCATAAAAAGTGTACTTTCCATCGTACTCTCGGTTTTGAACCCAAAAAGGCACAAGATTGAGTAATCAAGCAATCAATATACTTCTGGGAATAAACTAGAATAAGGACATCCTTTGCATGTGGGCCCACTGAAAATTTTGATCGACTCAATCATGCATGTGAACAGTGCTACTCTACACAATCCAATGGAAAAGTATAAGTATCTCATGCAAGCATCCATTAAATTCACTTTGCGCCCCTCAAAATTAACCCTTTTTTTTTAAATGTGACTGTATTATAGAGAAAAGGCACCAAAGGTGGACAAAACAAGTAAATAAATAAGAAACAAAAAGAAAAACCTCACCCAATACACCTAGAACAAAAAAGGTCCTCAAGAAAAAAAGCAGATACAACACTTTTGATAAGTGAATGCTTTTAGCTCGTAGTATGTCGGAAATGGATAAGTCAATGCATTCATTCAAAGCTCGTAGTGGGTCGGAAATGGAAAGTCAATGCATTCATTCAAAGCTTGTAGTATGTCGGAAATGGAGAAATCCTTTAAGTCTGCCAGTGAGGAGGCGCAAGCTGCGCATTTAGCCTTAACTTCGGAGAAAATGTCTTGAGGGCTCTTCGCACTATTTCTAAAAGCCCTATTGTTTCGCTCACCGAAATGCTCCACAATGTTCCAAAAAACTAACCGCCACAAGGACAAGCATCTGGATGAAACACTAGTGAGACAAAAGTTGAGACAAAAGTTGCGCAAAGTCATACATTTTAGCATCAGACAAATTCTTGTGGAAACAAATTTCCCAAATGATCTGATTGCTTGACACTAAATATAATCTAGACACGAAACCTTCGGTAGAGGGAGGGGGCTTTTGAAGACCAAATAGAGGGTTACTGCTAGAATGGAGACACACTGCTTGTTTCCCACATAGAAAGGCTTAACTAAGAAGAATCCTATCGAGTCCGACCACCAACCCAGAGAATCCTCATCTTGAACCCAGATTCTTGTAGAACTAGGTTGAGACAAAAGTTGCGCAAAGTCATCCCTTTTATCATAAGACAAATTCTTGTGGAAATAGATATGCTAAGTGATCTGATTTCTTGACACTAAATATAATCCAGACACAACCTTCGGGGGAGAGGGATAGACGGTAGAGAGAAGGGAACTAATTAGTAAGAGGGGAAGAGAGGAACCAAACATCGGTCCAAAACATAACACGGTTACGTTTCTTCTGAGATTTTGGGATGTGTTTCTTCTTCTCTCCCTTCCACATATTTGGGGCTGCCTCTATGCTTAGGGGCTCCTGGGTATTCACAGTGGGAATCCATCATTCACAAATTTAGCAAACGCCTTGCTTCGCTGAAAGGAAAATATTTATCTTTCGGTGGTAGGATCGCTCTCCTTAAGGTTGTACTTTCTGCACTCTCGATCTTCTTCCTTTCTGCCTTTAGATGCCCAAGCAAAGCGGTCCAATCTATGGAGAAAATCATGAGAAATTTCCTTTGGGGTGACCAAGATGAAAGGAAAAAATATCACCTTGTAAATTGACAACATGTTTGCCTTCCTATTAAAGCGGGTGGGCTTGGTGTGCGCCTTATTCAGGACGTTAATGTTGCTCTTCTATCCAAGTGGCTTTTGCGTTTAGGCACTGACAGGGAGTTCAAAAATTATTTTGATACAGGAATACAAAGTGGGAAATTAGGGCTGGGAGGTCAATCCTTTTCCTCGCAGGGCATCTGCCATGTGGAGAGCAATTGCCGCATGTGTTGACAAATTTAGAGATGGAATCAGATGTAAAGTGGGGCGTAGTAACAAAGTTAAGTTTTTGACTGATACTTGGTGCAACAATTCTACTTTGGCATAATGATTTTCAATTTACAGGTTATGTCAACTTTCGACCACGGTCGTTTCTGATTTCTACTCCGTTTGCAGTGGTCAGGTGGTTTGGAATCTCTCCATTCGACGTAACCTTTCTGACTTTGAGATTGATGATTATTCTGCTCTCCTTCACCTTATTTCTGCCTACCGAATCCGAACCTCTAGCGAGAATTGTCTTGTTTGGTGGCCGGACCCGAAAGAGTGCTACTTTGTCAAGTTCTTTTTCAAGTGGAAGAATCCGGTAACTGCTACTGCTATCGTCAACCCCGACATTTGGATTTCTAAAGCCCCTCCACGTGCTAACTGCTTCCTTTGGACGACATGTATGGGGAAAATCCTGATTCAAGATAACTTGCGTTAAAAAGGAAGAACCATTGTTACTGCTAGTCCTTTTTTGCATCCATGCCTCGGAGGAAGCGAATCATCTCCTTATTCATCGTCCTTTCTCCTTTGGTGTGTGGTGTGCCGTGCTACTAAAGTTTGGAGTGGATTGGGTGATGCCTTCTACGATTGCTGAGCTATCCTATGCTTGGAAGATGGTTTCAGTTTCCCCAAAATGCTCTTCTTTGTGGCGCTTGAGCTTTTTCGCCACTATGTGGAGATTTTGGTGGGAACACAACAATAGTATCTTTAAAGATAGTGCTGAATTGTTTGAAGCTGTTTCTACAAGAGTTTTTGCTAAGTGTATTTCGTGGGCCTCTACCCTAGTGATTTTCAAGAATATATCTACTAATGATATCTTGCATGCCTGGAAAGAATGTATTGATTTAGCTTAAGGTCTTCTAGGTGTTTTTCTGGTTATGCTTTCTTCGCGGATGTCTTGGGGTAGCGGCCAACATTGTTTCCTTATTTTGATCTCTTAGTTTTCTGTATTTGCATCTCTGATGCTTCCTTTTCTCTTAATATATTAATCATTCAAAAAAAAACATATCACGGTTACCACAAGCCACTTTGAGAAAGATCCCTTGCTTGAATCTGGTCACACAAGAACTTATGGCTCTCCACATACTGGAAACCCTTTGAGGAGCTGGAATTATGTCCCACCCACAAAACAAACTTTGCATCAAGATCTCATTAGAATTGGTCTTAGAGGAATCTTTTTATACATAGAGTCATTATCTGTGTTCCACATCGCCTTTTTTAGAGCCATTTATTAGTATTTGTTTCCTCCAAAATCTGAACTAATACAATCTATTTTTTTCCAAATAAAATGACAAACAACTTACGTAAATCTTGTTTTCCATGCAAAAAATGTAAGTTATAAACAATGTAATCAAAGCGACCAACTTCTTCTCGGTCCAGTTTTGTGAAAAAGCATTCTAAACGTAAAAACCGCAAAAAACCGTGTTTAACTACAGTCCGTGGTTCAACACAATTTTTAATTTTTTTTTTTTAAGAAAACTTCCATAGCTAATTTAAAAAAAAAACAATATTTTATACTATATTTCAACATTTGCACAATGCTATGTAGCTATATAAGTATGAAGTTCATAAATAATTTAAAGTGACAAAAAATTTAATTGCTTTATAAATATAGAGTTTTGAGTTGGTCCAAAATATTTTTAGTTAAATTAATTTTCTAAATTTCATATAATTTTAATGCCATAAAATTTGATAAACTATTTTTTTTTTTGAATTTACGTGTGGAAAACCGTGGAAGACCCAACGTAAAACCCCCACGGGTGAGCCCACTACCCCTAGGGCACACCAAGGTTAGACCATGGAGGCTCGAACCCGCAACTTTCCGTTTCCGGAGGCGGGAGGCAACCAATTGAGCTACACCCATCTAAACTAAAATTATTTAAACAGATTATTAATCAATGGCGTATTTGATTTGATTAAGGTATTTTTGTTTATTCATATTAAAAGATAATCTTTGATTTAAAATTTAATTTCAACTTATCAATTCAATCTTAATTAGTAATTTAATATTATTTATAATATTTATATTAATTGCTCGGGTTTGACCGTGTTTGACTATGATTGAACCTTATTTAACCCAACCTTCTATTTAAACAGTTCGATACACGGTCCGGTTCTGATAACATTGGTTATAGAAGTTAGTATATTTGAATTGTCAAACTAGAGCACTATCGTTGATCCAATATTGATCTTCTGTTCTAATTACAATAATATTTTAGATCATAATAAACAAGAGAATAAGAAGAGAGAGAAAAGAAAAAGTAACATAATGATGCATGAAAGAAAAGAAAATGGTAGAAATGACAAAAATGGCAAATATATATATATATATATATATATATATATATATATATAGAGAGAGAGAGAGAGAGCAAAGTAAGAAATGAGAGGAAAAAGCTTAAGCAAATAGCAGCTTTAGTTGAAGAAATCTACTCATGCATTCCAGCTGATTTTTTTATTTTTTGAACAGTAAAGGAGAAGATTTATATTAAGAAAAACAAGATAAAGGAATAGAAAAAACAAGGTCTAAGAGACTTAGACCAAAAGAAAGAAGAAGTGCAACAATACAAATACAGCAGAACTACAATGAAAACCCTCTCCAACAATATGAACTAATCTCCGGGTAAACTGAAAGCCCCACGAATCGTGCCACCCACACTGTTCTTCGCAAAGAAGTCCGCTACACCTTTAGCTGAGCGACTGATATGGATGAAGGACACCTCCATGCCCAAGGTTAATTCCTTAATCTCCCTTACCAAGGTAATTAATCTCTAAGGATGACGCTTCAAACTCTCAGCCCATTTAATGGCATTGGAAGAGTCACTCTCAATCACTAATTCCCCTCCTCCCCCCAAAACTAAAGACAAGACTCTCTTAATGCTATGAAGTTCAGCCTCGTTTGACTCTAAGATCCCATAGATTCAGTTAATACCAACTGTGTGGACCCCGAATGATCCCTAAGAACACCTCCGATCCCAGCTGGACCCGGTTTACCCCTAGAAGCCCCATTCACATTAAACTTCAACGTTCGCAATGGAGGTGGGGACCACTCTTAAGAGATTCTTTCGAATCCGAGGACTAGACATCAAGCCCCCCTCGCAACACTGAAATAGGTCTAAGGCTTTAAACTCGCTAAATTCTTTATTTGACCAAAACCAAACACACAAACTCCATTTTGCTTTCTGAATGAGATCCCTAGCTTCCACAATCTTTCCTTCGAAGATCCTTGCGTTCCTTTCCTTCCAAATAGACCAAAGAACCACGGCTGGAATAGTGATCTAGGCCCACTTCTTTCTGCGGTTACAATTAGGAATAAACCAGGACCCCGTCAAACCCTCCAACGATCCAGAGGAAACCCAAGATACTCCCATAAGATCCAAAAAGTAGCTCCACAACTTCCAACTCAGAGGGGAAGAGACTAATAGATGGTCAATAGTCTCATCAGCCCAGCCACAAAGGGGGCAACTAATGTCGCCATCATCACCCAATATTCCTCTTCTTCTCATGTCTGCCCTAGTTAAAATTTTCTTTTTCAAACAGCACCAAACACATAGTTGAACCCTTGGTGGAGCAAGGCAATTCCACACTAAGGGCTGGGGGGCCGCTACTTCATTAACACACCGATTCTTCACTTCAATCATACCCTTAACTGAGAAAAATCCCGAAGAATCACCGGTCCAAACCAGTTCATCTTCACCTTCTAGGTCCACTAGAAAATCCAACAACTGGGCATTAAGTTCATTCCAGTAATCGACCTTGACAGACCTGAGTTCTCTCCTAAAGTCTATATGCCAAGAAATTCCCTAGTCGCCCAGAACATATACATCTCGAACCAGAACCCTTTTATCTCGAGCAATCCTGAACAAACGGGGGAATCGCTCTTTCAAGGGTCTATCACCCAACCACAAGTCCTCCCAAAAGAAAGTGCGGTCACCTTATCCACAAGAATTCTAAGGCACTCCTTAAAAAAATTACCGACCTCAGTCCTCCCCTGACACACCCTCCACCAAGCTTTAAGCATCTCCAAACCCGACTCGTCCACCTCCTCCCCCAAGCACCACTTGTTTGTATCCGATGTACCATACTTGGCAGACAAAACGCGAACCCACAAGGCATTCGGTTCACGACCAAAGCGCCAACCCCATTTACATAATAAGGCTTCATTTCTCAACCGAATATGAACAATACCTAAACCATCTTTGGAAATAGCCTTAGTCACCTCTGACCAGGCAACTAAGTGGACTCTCCTCTTCTCTAAATGATCTCCCCAAAGAAACCTTCTGAATAGTTTTTCTATTTTGTTAGCCACTCCATTGGGGATAGCAAATAAGGACAAGAAATAGGTGGGAAGATTGATCAACACCAACTTAATCAAAGTTACCCTTCCGCCCAAAGAAAGAAATTTCTTACCGCACCCGGCCAACCTTCTCTCTATCCTTTCCACTACCGGAGTCCAAAAATTCTTCAGCCTAGGGTTTCCACCCACAAGAAGGCCCAAGTACGAAAAGGGTAATTTCCCAATGCCACACCCTACCAAATCAGCCCAATCTTTGATCCTTGAATTCTCCACCTCAACTCCAATGAGGGTACTCTTTCCAAGGTTAATTCGAAGGCCTGAAACCAGCTCAAAGTATCTGAGCACAGCACGAAAACCCAAGACCTCCGAACTATTGGGATCACAAAAGAATAATGTGTCATCTGCAAATTGGAGATGAGTGACCACCGACCCCCTTGGACTTACCTCGAAGCCCTTAACGATGTCCAAGTCCTTGGCCTTAAATACTAATCTACTGAGGCTCTCCCTAATCATCGTGAATATAAAAGGAGAAAGCGGGTCCCCCTGTCTCAATCCCCTAGTGGCAGATATTGGGGACGAAGGTGAACCGTTTACCAAGACTGAGTACCTTGTGTCCTCCACACAAGCTTTCATCCAACTCCTCCATCTACGACCAAAACCCATCCTCTCAAATAAATAACCAACAAAAGACCAATCTATACAATCATAGGCTTTCTCCATGTCAATCTTGAAAAGCAAACCTGACTTCTTCTCCTTTCTCCTCATGTGAATCAGTTCGTTGGCATTAAGGACCCCATCTAAAATCTGTCTATTTTCAATAAAAGCCCCTTGAGAGTCGTCGATTATTTCTGGTAATGCCTTCTTCAATATGTCGGCTAACACTTTAGAAAGCAGCTTATAAATGCTGCCAACAAGACTGATAGGACGTAATGAGAGAGATCAGATGGACCTTCGGGATGAGGGTAATAAAAGAGTTCTTTAGCCTTTTGTTAATAATACCATCATAATAAAACTCCTTAAAGAATCTAAGCACATCAGGTCCCACCGTCTCCTAACAAGCTTTAAAGAAAGCAAAATTAAAACCATCAGGACCAGGTGCCTTGTCACTAGCTAAACCATCCAACGCCTCCCTAATCTCTGCCCCAGAAAAATCTCGCTCAAGCCAATCCGCCGTCCCTCTGCTAATTTGGAAAAAGTGATTCCATCCATTGTGGGACGCTGGAATTGCGCGGATCAATGCGAGAGGTTGAACTAATAAAAGCAGAAGGAGAGCCAGGACGCCTAGAAAGTGATAGAGAGGGAGCGAATAAGAAGAGAGGATAACAACCAACGCATAAGCTAGAGAGAAGAAGGTACACCCCGAGATAAATCACTTAGCTCAGAAGAAAAAGAAATAGAAGGGAAAGAAGGTACTTGTACTTCGAGGAAGCAAGGCAGCAAGCCAACAACTGGAACCGATCTGGAGGAGAGACAAACAGGAAGACACATTCTCCTAGCCTCCACAAGAGCAAGAGAAGACATGAGAAGCTTCTCAAAGAACAAATATCAAACAGGGGGGCAGCGCATTTCAGCGGAGGGGGTGACAACAAAGAGCAGCCAACAGAAACCACACCCGACTCCAGAAGATATGCACCAACATCAAGAGCATCTAAAGATGACTGAAAGGACATTGGAGAAGACTGGGGTTGAGCTTCCACACAGACCAAAAATCCAAAGAACCAATGGCTGCCACAGAGGAAGGTGAGAGAAGCGCACTACCAGAACTCGAGTTGAACGAAACATGTGGAAAGGACATAGCAAACACGCTGCACGGTTTCCAAGCAAAAGAATCAAACAAAGCAGAAGAGAAGAACCTGAATTCACATAAGACCAATTCCAGCTGATGATTCTTCTTTTTCTTTTCAACATTTTCATTTATCCTATTTAAAACCAATTGCAAGGATTGAAAATATAGTTAATGAACTTGAAGTAGCCTTAAACTCAATTTTTACCCACTTGATCTTAATGGTCGACATTATAAACGCCCTTAAAAAGATTCATGATATCTGGTGACTTTGATCATTAAGAACAAGTGACTAAAAATTAAATATAAAGCTAAAATTTGGTCCACCTATATCTTATCAAGCCTATTTTCAATCTGTATGACATAATTTTTTGTCATTTATGAAAATCAAAACAAGAAGGGAAAATGACCCATCATTTCTCTTTATATATGAGTATATTTTACCAGTTTCTTAGTGTATGCAAGGATGAAAAAACACCTTCCCCACTTTTATGGTAATAGAGATACGGAAATCTATTGAAAATTTTATATATCGATTTTTATTTTTATAGTGGTGACATCATTATTGGAGTCATCATCATCGTAATATGATGAAGTTTTGCCATGCCAACTTATATTGAATTTCTCCTCTTCCTTTTCTCTCTCACCAACGATTGCCCAAACCAACGGATCCTTCCCTCTTTCCCTCTCCTCTCCCTCTCCTTTTCTTCCTTGCTCAGGGGCAATGCTCCCTGTTTTTGCCCTTCTTCCTTTCTCTTATTCTCCTTCTTCTTCTCCAACGGATGGTACAGTGATCCCTGCAACATTCGTCCAGCTTCCTGCTGCATCCTGCATTGCCTGACGACTCACTGCCGTGGATGCTGCTTCTTGGCTGGTCCCTGCAGCCTGCAACGTCTGTGACCTCCGCCTAGACTCCCTGCTGTCTGCCTCGCATGTAGCAGCCGCTTACAACCCACTAGCAGCCATCGCCATCCTGCAGCGCCTGTCCTGCTGCTTCCTCGCTATCCTGCGGCGTCCACCTGCAGCTCCCTGCCCATCTCACCATTCCAGTTCGTGAACTCCCTCGCCTGCTGTCCAACACTCCCACACCTGCTGGCCGACGTCCCAGCCACTGCAGTCCAGTGCCAGCCTCACCCAGGCCATGTCTTGGTTCCATCCAGCCCAATGCGGCTCGTCAAGCCCTGTACCTGCTCCCCCAGTACTGTTCTGTTTGCCTGATCCTTCTTCCGCTGCGTCACTTAAATAGTTATAAAGATGTGTGGATTCATTGATTTGTGTTTTCTTTTCATCAACGTTAATAAATACAATGCTACTCATCCAAAGCAACGTTTTAACCCAACCCTTTTAAGCCATTGAACTTGGTTCAACCTTGATTTTTTACTAAATGCGGTTCAGTTACCTTTTCAAATTTTAAATCCCAAAAATCCTTAATGACCTACAGTTCAAAAGGGTTGGTATAGTTGACCCTTAGTAACTCTTAAAAGGTTTTGAACTTATAATGTTGGATTATTGGACTATTCTATTATTTATAATTATCATTTAGTGTGAATGAGACATTTTTTTTATGAAATGTGATTATTACATTTCTATATTATGTTTTTTTATATTTGATATTTGATATTTTATACATTAGCTTGTTATTTATTTTTAGCTAATTTATTGTTAATTAATTGATCTATTAGTTAATTAATTTATTATAGGACGTCATGTTGATGTGGCGGGTTTGACCGAGTTTAACCACAGTTAAACCCTAGTTGGACGCTATCAAATCCAACCTTTTCCTAAAAATTTTTGTATGAGTCGGTTTTCAAGACATTGATCCCAAACACCAAAATGTATTGGCAACTTCCAAGCACATTTTATAAGCATGTATTACATTCATGCACAAGTATATTATATTAGTCAGAGTTTCTTATTAATTATTTCTAGTGATGATTTCATGTTAACTATAATATTTATTAACTATTACAAAAAGCTCAAAAGGAAATAGGCTTATTTTGGAAATCTTTTGTAAAAAACTAGGCATAGGAGCCCACGTTAGTGCTAAGCAAGGTGCAACATGGTTTTTAGAAACATGTCTGCTATGGTGAAATCACCACCACCATCACCATCATTGTCATTCTTATTCTTATTAGAACTTGCCTTGATGTTTCATAGTGGTTGCTCATATAACTTTTTTAAGTGCAGAATTACTCAATCTAACAATTGCAGTACTCAAAACTTCTCTTGTGATTGTGGTGATTTGGTAACACAGCCTTGCATATTTGGTCCTCTTTCAGGTATAAGTAATTGATTTGTCTTACTGCCTTTACAATTATTGACGAGCAAAATATGGGGACCTTTTCTGTTGTTGAACCTAAGGAAATCTCATGTACTGTTGATATTGTGCTTGTGGCATATCGTCAGCTCTGGTATTTGTAGAAATGCCTGCTGAAGTTTTGTACTATGCCTGAGAACGTCCGTGAAGACATAGTCAGGTTGCTCATGTATCTTATAAAAAAAAACATTATCTGATTATTTGATTTGTTCTACAGGATTGAGAGCACTTCCTGGTTCAAAGAGAGGTTTCTTACAAACATTGCTGGAAATGAGGTTGAATTGGCAATTACCTCTGAGAACTTGATGGCATCAACATTTTCTATATCCAAGCGAAGTAGGCATCATGAACCAACTCATTGTGAGACTATTCCTCAACCATTGCAACCGATATCCCTGAAGAGCTCTTGGAAAAGGATAATAAAATAAGATGCTGGGTTGTTTGAACAACTCAGCATGTGCAGTTGAAGGTAGCCTGTTGAAAAGTTTTGAAGGACTACTCTCTGCTAGCTACAGTTTCCAGTTTGAAGGAAAGAAGAGTATCATCTATATGACTTTGAACGAAAGATCTGGTTTGGGTTATGGCTTTACACTTCTAAATTATCCCTACAATAATCTTTATCCACCCTCCATTCTTTTTGGCCGCATACCTTTTCTTGGGTGCTTTGGTTTTGCTGCTGTCTACCTTTTGGACATTCTATTGTAATGATGCTGGTGTAATGATGCTGGTGTAATGATGCTGGACATTCGATTGTAATGATGCTGGTGTTTGTTCTATTTCTGTTAAATCAATAAACATAATGGTTTGATTCTGTTTCTAGATCCGCTTTAAATTAATACATCTCAACCTGTTTTTTTTTTTTTTCGGTTCAATAGACCAGTTAAGGCTGGCATTGGAAATTGTATGCATAGATGGATTTTGTCAAGCACTATCTTTCTTTTTACAGAGAAATAGATTATATTTTTTAAAAGAAAGCATTACAAGAGAGAAGGCCATGTAAAAGACATACGGCTCCCAAGAAAAATTACATCAAAACCAAGCACACTAAAGGTAAAAACAAACTCTCATCACAATGTCTAAAAATAAAACCCCACCCCATATAGCCCACAAATTACGACCACTCAACGTATGGACTTTTCTTTCAACTCCTACATACGCCAAAAAAATCAGTTAGCACAGTTTGCCCTTCTCCTAACATGACAAAATTGAAATAATCTGCCTCTAGATAACCTTAGTGGACTTTTCTTTCAACTCCTACATATGCCAAAAAAATCAGTTAGCACAGTTTGCCCTTCTCCTAACATGGCAAAATTGAAATAATCTGCCTCTAGATAACTTTAGTGTGTCTAACGATACGAATCAAGCACAAGTTCAAGTCAATAGCATTTGTCGAATCTCAATCAACAATTAATTTGTACAACCCCTAATAACACTATAGAATAAGCATCTTTCTTCGGGCTGCAACATGGGGTCGGGTTTTGGCCCGACCTGCATGACCCGACTCGAGAAATCATGCGGGTCGGGTCAAGAATTTTGGCCAGCGGGTCTGGTCAAGAATTTTGGCCAGCGGGTTGGGTCGGGTTGAGAAGATAAAAATCCACATGGAATTTGGATCAGACCTGGTTGAGAATTTTACAAGTTAACCCAATCTGACCCGACTCGGGTAAAATGGGTTCAGAATGAGGGTCGGGTCAAAATTTGGGTTGATTCAGGTTAGAATTCAGGTCGGGTTGGGTTCTAAAGTTCGGGTTGAGAATTTGGATCGAGTCGCATCGGGCTCTATATGTATCAACTCGAATCGGGTTGGGTTTTAAGAAATCCGAACTGTCCGACCCGAGTTGCAGCCCTAATCTTTCTGATATTTAGCAACTCAAACTCATTTGTTTTTTTTTAACCTGATGACTCTGAGAACCTTTCTCCTATTATTATGGAGCACAAAGTGTATACTTACCGGCTCTAGCTTTTTTCTAGCAATTCCGTCCACATTGAACTTAAAGCATTGATTTCTAAATCTAATCCAAGCTAATCTAAGGCATTACCCCACACCCCCACCCCAAATGAAAAAGGAATCTTGAGATAGAACAACCCTTGAACTCCTTACACAATGACAACCACAATGTTCATCTCCACCTTACATCTTTGATCACCCTCTCCACCTCCATGGACTTTCCTTCCAACACCCTCTGATTCCTTTCTTCTAAACAGATCTTGTGAGTGATGGATTGAGAATATGAATTTTAGTTGGTGCCTTGGTTATGATTGGGTATTTCCTTTCTTGATAGCTAGCACTCCTTTTGTCCTCTTTTATATGTCACACCCATTTGCCTACTTGTATAATATACAAGAAGTGCCCAAGAATAGAAAAGCATTCCAAATATATAGGCAAAATTGAGTTTAGTTGTGATGATGATTGACTCTATATTTCTTGAGAAATAAAAAATCATATTGTTTTATATTTCAATTATTTGTTCCATTTACCTCAAAATCGATGACTTTATGTCTAATGAGAATTTTTCCCCCAAGTGTTTCATACGCTTATAATCCTTGCTTGGTATTATGGGTTTAGTGGGCTCCCTCTACTATCATGCGTTTCTAGTTAAAAAAACATTTTTTAGTGATTATCATATTAATAAAAGAAAACACCAAAGGTGCAAGTACAAGTAAGAGAATAACTGGAGTTCAGACCAACTGGAGCCAAATCACTGAATATGGCTGAAAACAGGAAAATAAAATAAATACATACACTGGATTGGGAAGAAAAAAATAGAAAATGCTGGCATCTGATGAGTTAGGAGGGTTGTCACTTGGAGAGAGCAGAAGTTGCAAATGAGGAACTACACGAAGATCGAAACGACCATAGGTCTCTAGAAAAGTCGAAGACTGGGTAGGCCGGTGACAAATGAATCGGAGGGAGACCAAGGCGATGGGTTAGATCCCCCGGCACGATAGGGAAAGGGAAAGATCCCATCGAAGTCAGGAGACTAGAGAGACATGGCAGCGAATGGGCGAGGGAGGAAACATGCGTTGTAATACTATGATCTAAATTAGTGTCTAATCGTGCAATTAATAACCACTAAGTGTGTTTAGTGGTTAGTTAATTTGTGAAATTAACATGTGGACTTTGTGTAGAGTCAAAGTTTGAGTCGACGTGAGTTTGAAACCTGTAGACTCAACTCGTTTAGTACAGTGACAAAATTATAGTTATCCGAACTTTCTCCAGCTAAAGTCTTTAAAACAATCTGTGATGTTTAATTTGTTAAATTATACTCAATTATTTAGTTTTAAAATTTTGAGTTTGGTCAAGTTTATCATCTAATTTTAAGTTATCAAAGGTGTCCCTATTTTATAAAATATTAGTTTTTAATATTTCAGAGTGACAAAATATGGAAAGTAATTTGTGCATTCCCTATTTTACCCATGGTGCACTCCTTCAATTATTTTTTTCAATTTTGTCCTCCACCCACCTTTTCTCCATTTCCATCATTTTTTAGGTGAGGAGTAAAATTGGAAAAAACAATTGAAGGATTGCACCATGAGTAAAATGGGGGGTGCACAAATCATTTCTCCAAAATATTTTGAAATTTTTAGTGTTTTAATAAACTAATTTATTTAACCCGACTGAAAAGCTAGATATTTTATAAGTGTCATTTTAAATTTTGAAATTTGGTAGTTATGTAATTTTAATTTAAATCATCAAGTTTTAGTGTATTTAAAGGTGTGTTTTATTTTTGGAAACTAAATAAAGATTTAGGTTATTTATTCAAAGCTATGGAATCATATAGTTTTAATTTAATTATTTTAAACTATAAAAGTAGTATAGTTTTGAAATTATTTTCAAATTGATAAACATTGAATTTTTAGATTTTTCAAAAAATAAAATTGAGGTGATTATTCACCCACCTATGGTTGATAGCCTAGGTAGGCTGGGTGGAAACCACCGACTTATATGGTTATTTAAGAAGTCGAGTGGGAGGAGATTAAAAAAAAAGCCACTGACGTCTCTCCTCGTACCATTCCTTCTCTCTCCATTTTCCGTCGTTTTCTTCCTCCTCCTTTTCCGCTTCCAACTGTTCTTACAGAGGATTTTTAGAGTTTTTTTTTGGGTTTCTAACTTTCTCGTTTTTCAATTATTTTTCACAAAATTCATTTATTTCAAATTTTAGAAACTTTAGCACAGTTCTTTTTAGAAAAATGAGTTAGTTTTTTTGCTTCGTCAAAGAAATTAGAAAAAATAACTTTCTTTTAAAATTGATTTTTGGAAGTGTCAAAGACTTTACTTTTCATTCTTAAGCTAAAGATGGAAAAGGTTACCTACAGGTTAATCTTCTGTATTTACTTTAAGTAAGTAAGTATTTATTTTACTATACTCTCTAGGTCTATTTCAATATGTCTCAGTGGTTCTATCTAAATGACAATACGATAATGGCCTGAGCATTTTACTTTGTTGTACTATATCCTCTGGGCCGAAACGCTCCACAGATAGCGCAACTGAAACGTCGATCGATAATTATCTGTGACGACGCTTTTATAGTCGTCCAGTGGTAAAAGAGGTTAGGCACTGAATACTTTATTTACTTTTCAGTACTGTAACATCAGGGCACAGTCTCAATACTCGACTCTGGCCAAGAAGAAATGCGAGATTGGACACTGAGTACTTTTATTTTCTCTTTATTAAGTGTTTTGGATGACTAACAACTGACTTCTTACATAATTAATGGAGTAACAAGAGTTTAGGAGACTCACTGACATTATCCGATTTCAGATGGAAAATGTTTAAAGAATTTTTTTGAAATATTTTGAGTTATTTTAAGTGTATTTGAAATTAAATAAGTATTTATGGAAAATTATTATATTTTACAGATCTTTGGTGAAAATTAAGTTGGAGAAGGTGAGGGAACTCAACTTTACATGTATAATAGTGATTGTGTTAATTTGTTAGATTTTAAATGGAAAATGAAAACCCACTGTATTTTTAGAGATGGAAAAGACTAAGTGGGTAGAAAGCGAAAGAGATCATATAAGTTCTAACTGTAAGAACGGAAGCACGAAAAAAACGTCAGGAAGTCGATGCATATTTGTCTAAAACAGAGATCCATTAGATGTCTAAAAGTAATAGATGAGTTGTTGGATAACTGTTGTGTAAATTTTAAATTTATAACTCACAAGTGCACGAACCATTAGATAGTATAGCAATTAAGTGCGAGGTCGAACTCATCGAAACTTAAGAAAATATATCCATGAAAATACATCATTGAATTACGTATTTTTGAGAACTTTAAAAAATATGGAAAAAAAATCATAAATATAGAGTTATTTATCTAATGTGTGAACTTTAGTTTTAATTTAGAAATATTGTATACTTAAATATAGATTATAACAATTTAACTAATTTTGATTACAATGGTGGATTTAATTAAAAAATATAAACAATCTTAATCTAGTTTAAAATACAAAATTAAGATACAATTTTCAACCTAGTTCATCAATTTCAAATGTTTTTTAATTTATAAAGAAAAATAAAATTTAAAACATTTAAACTACCTCTGTACATATTTACAATGGAACTAGATCAAATAATTATGGAGGCTTTATTTTTTCATATTTTAAAAATAAAATCAAGGCCTAAAATATGGAGCTCACTTAAATTATTAATATGCATTCCAATTTTTCATTCATTAAAACTCTTATTATAATAATTATAAAATCCATATATTAAGAAAATTCAATTCAAGCCTTAGTTTAGATAAAATTTCAACTTATAATTCCAAATCCAAATATTTTATCCACTCTTTAAAAAAAGCTTGAATCAAAAAAATCAAGTTTTACTTTTCCTAAATATTTCACCCGCTCTCCTCAAATCTCTTAAAATAATTTCAATCATAAAATTATAAAAAGAATAAAAACAAAATAAAACTCTCATCATACATAAATTAAATAATTGGACGACTATAATTCTAAATAAATCCATATTTCTTTTATTACTAAAATATGAATTAAGAATTACAATGCATTGGAATTTTGGAATTAAAACAAGAAAATTCATAGAAATTTTTAATTCATTATTGAAATTAATCACATTATGACTGAATTTAAGAAAATAAAGATAAAGAGACAAAGAAGTTCTACTTTTATTAATTTAACTAAATTATAAGACATGAATTAAAATAAAAGAAACTAATTACAAAAAATAAAATAAAAACACCATCCTTAAAATCTAAAATTCTCCAAAACTCCAAGCTCTTCAAATTCACTGTACAGGTTCGAATTGTGCTGTGGATTGGCTCTCAATTTATAGATTTTTGGAGGTGAAAACTCAAGCAAGTGGAATTGCAAGTGGGACCCATTTCCAATTCCAGAGAAGTAGCTGACTGGCCGACTCTTTCTCTCTGTGATCTTCAAACGGCAACCTCTTTTTTTATTTTCTATTCTTCCTTCGTTCGGCCAGCACCTCCTTTCTATTCTTTTCTTTCCTTTTCTAATCCTTGCCAATCTCCACTTTGATTGATTTCTGCATCCACGTCCTAACTTTCATCTTCTATTTTCAGATTTTTTTTTATTTCTTGTTCCAGCAGAGAAACAACTTGCTGCTATGTTTTGGTTGGGTTATAAAGACCCATCCTTCTTGCTGTCTTTTCTTCTTATCATTGGCAAGCAAGATCGAGACACCCAACACCACCTTCAGGGTTTGATAAAAACAACTGGGGCTGAAGTAGTTGGAACAGGATGGTTGTTCGTCCTTGACTGGTTTCCAACTCTGTTTGAATTTTTTCAATCCAGCTCTTTTCTTTTTGGAGATTTCAGAAAACACTGCTCATTGTTTGCCATCTTTCCCTCTCAGTTTCAGCCATATCTTTTTACTTTCTTATCCAACAACTGGCACCTCAATTGAGTGGTGGTTACAGCAGAATTTTCTTAGAACATGCTGCTAATGATGGTGCTGCTATACAGATTTTTTATATTCTTTTCTCTGTTCTTAGACTTCTTGCTCTAAGATTTAGGCTCAATTTCAAAGCAGGAACGGACTCTTCTTGTCATCACCTTCTCTGGTTGTTGCATATAAGAATGGCAGCAGAAAATTGTCTAATTCTTCCCTCGTTACAGTCTTGCTGCTGTTCTTTTTTTCTTTGATGTATGGAAAATATGAACCAATTCTTATTCAGCCAAACCCAATTAATGTTTCTTTCAATGGTTGCAAATCTGCTCACTGCCTCAACACCTGCTGATGCTATTGATTTCCCAAGTTGCTGTTTTTTGCTTGGCTGATTCAACGCCTGTGTTTGATGCTTCATCCTCATGTGTAGCTGGCTGCCAATTGCTTTTGACAGTGAACTCTCTGAGTTGGGACAGAACATGGGTTGCAAGAGACAAGAACGTCTCTTGATTGCTCTGTTCGTTTCAGCCTGTTGCCGCTGCTTATTGGCAAATGTTGCAACAATTTCTCTCTTTTGCTTACATCTTTGACTTCCTTTTCACATTGCTTGGTTATTTTGCAGTGTGCCCTTCTTCCACACTTCTATCTTGTACTTGGCAAACAATGTTGGTTGCAATTGTTCTCTCCCATTCTCAACACTCCAGCACTATTTGTCTTGCTTGCTAATAGTGTCTAAGATTTTCTTCTTTTATTTCTCAAGGTATTTCTGGCAACCTTTAATCGTCATCACCAAAGCTTCTCTAAAATCAATCCAAAAAAATCAACCTAACAAAACAGAGAAACACACTAATTAAATAAATTAAATAATATAAGATATTAACAATAATAATTTTAGATATAAAATATATTACAATAATAATATAAAATAACCAAATTTCAAGCGCTAACTAATCCAATATTTAGAGGTAAAATTGTCATTTTTCAGTGTACATCAATAGCTTATGGAATGTCCATTGATGGATTGTATGTGATTGTGCATGTGATATTAATTCTGTTCATGCACGTGGTTTATATTGTTATTGAAATGCATGTGTTTTTATGCAAATGATTATTCTACATCTGAATATTTCTGTGCTAACAGGGTTATGCAGGTGATATCTATTTCTGAGTTGTTTAACCTAGACTAAACCAATGGATGGTAAGTGGAACTCTATTGTTAAACCTTAGTGGAAAGGGTATATAGAGATTTATATTTATTCCATGTTTATGAAAATGTTGATAGTATGTATAAGTGATAAACTATACACTATCACACACGTGTTAAGTGGGTCGAGCTCTTACAAGATGCTGCATTTTGTCTGTGTCGGGACCTAATGCATTCGAGGTTGAGTGGGATACCCTGCACCTGTACATTCGAGGTTGAGTGGGGTACCTCATGGGGTTGAGTGGGATACCCCTGTGTCTCAAAGAAAGATGATACACCTATTAAGTAGAAAAGAACAACTGCCACATGTTCTATAATTTGTAAAACTGCATTGTAAATTATGTTTAATCCATGTTTATGAATATTGTTTATTGTTGAGCACTCTTCACTGGACAAGGAGCTCACATCCCTTACAATGCAGGGCATGGGCTGGAAGTGGGAGCCGAGGACCCTCTATGATGGTTTAGAAGTTGAAACCAAGAAGTTGCTGGAGTTAGAACTTAGAGTAGTTTGTTTCTAAGTTCAATATTTTGATTATTTTGATGATATATTGTATTTTGGTTTTCAAAACCATCTATGGCTTATAAACCTTTTGAACAAGTTATATGTACATATTATGATATGTTTATATGTTTATATTACGGTGCTTGAATTTAAATGGTTGTATGTGATTTGAAATGTATAACCTTTTGAACAAGTCATATGTTTATGTTATGGTGTTATATAGTCACTCTAGTATAGGTAATGTGAATATGATAGGTTATATAATATTGTATGAAGCTTATATGTGTGTGAATATGGAAGTTAAAAAGGAAAAAAAAAAAATGGAAAAGAATCCAAACAGTCTAAGGCTGAAGAGAAGTCAGTCGACTAAATCCCTCAAAGAAAATGCAGAATTTTTCTGTACACAATTCAATCTATTGAATTGGAGAATTCAGGCTATTGAGTTGAGAATTCAGTTTATTGAATTCTTCACTGTTAGTTTTCTGGAGGAATAGACCACAATTCAGTCTACTGAAAAGTTTTCAGTCTACTAAATTGAGAAATTCAGCCTACTAAAAACTATGGAAATATACTATAATGAGATTTTGTTTATTCCTTTGGATATTTTTATTAATGGTTTTGATGGAAGGGGTTTTATGATGCATAATTGAATCCCTCAACATTAAAGTGAATGACCTTTGCCTCTTTGGACTATGGTTAAGCTCACCCAAGGACATCTTGAAGGAGGTTCTAAGGAATTAATGGGTAAATTTGGAAAATTGGTGGGTTAAGTGTGATATATTAAAGTCAATGTCCACATGAGCATGTGTGACATTTTCTATGGACATAAATGAGCTCAAAGCCCACAAACTTCTAATGTTTTGGTTTAAAAATAATAATCGTGTGCCGGGCCCACATCCGGTTTCGGGGCATGACATGCGCGCTTGATGATAGGAGGGAGGCCGAGATCAGAGCTGTTGAAGGGTAGATCGACAAAGCAGGTGAAGGACATTGGCACATGAAACATGGGTCTGTTTGGCTGGATCGGGTAGGGCAGTGAGTCTGCTGGAGATTATTCGGGCGCGAGAAACTCGGATAGGAGGAGGTGACTGTTTGGATGGGCAGTGAGTCTGTTTCGCTGGATGGAGGCGCACAACTAAGGTTGAGAGGAACGTAAACAATCTGGGCAAGCAACACGACTGGAAGGCGGGCTGGAACAGACATCACGATGGAGCATATCACTGGAGTAACTGACCATAGGATGGCGCACGGAGTCCGATGGTGAATGATGTACACATGAAATTGACTATTTTACTCCTGTATGGATTAGTGTAAACTTGGGGAAATTCAAAAAAAGAGCTAAAATGGAAGAAATGCAAGAGATTGGCCAGAGGATCTATTTTTGAAAAAATATGAAAGTGGGCCTATGAGCAATGTCCAAACCTAGATTGAAGTTCAAGCCCATGATCTAAGTCTAGGAGCCCATTTGCAAAGCTCATGATGGATCACACGTATGGAGAATGCAACCAAGTGAAGTATGCGGGGTGATGCTGGTGTTCAAGTGGGCAATGTTGTATATTTGAGAGCAGATTTGGTATAAGAATGAAACACAGCAGCAAGCTACAAGAAGCAACTAGGAGAGCTATGGACATAGTTGGAATAAGTTGAAGATCTGGTGGAGGAAGCATGATTTCCAACATTGCTAATGCAAGATAAGATTGGAGAAAAAACATCAAAAGAAGAACAGCAACGGTGAAAACCTGCAGCAGAAAACAACATAAAAAAAACTGCAGCTTGGTGAGAGTTTGAGAAGAGGAGGAGTCTGGACGGATACAGGATGAGAAAGGATGGGTCTGGGACAGTAAAATTGTGACTGTTTACAGTTCTGTATTGTAGAATGCGAATTAGGACAGAGTGGATGGCAAAAGGACGGATTTGGGGCATGTTGGGCCTAATTTTCTGCAGAAAATCTGTTAATTGCAGCAGCAAAGATAAGCAAAGAGATCATACATCAGGCTTTTCTTTTCTTTTATTTTTCATCTATTCTTTCTCTTCCTCTTGCATGTTGATTTGTTGAGAATTACAAATCAAAATATTGCAACAACATCCAACAAACAAGCATTAAGACAGAGAAGGTAGGTAACACATTAAGAATTACAATATTTCAATCGGTGTTGCCAGCTGTGGGGTGAAGGAAGAATTGGACAATATTCTGCCGTTCTTCATTAAGCAGAAGATAGCAAGAGGGGCCCATCTCGTGATTGTGAATTCAAGCCATAATGAGAAAAATCAAATACAAATAAGAATGGCATCTTGTGTATACGTGGCTGATTTATTTCTTCTGATAGAATAAAGAAAGAATTAGAATGGAGGATAAGAAAGATTTCATACAGCTGCAGAATAAAAATTAATCTACGAAGGAGCTGCTGTCCATTCACCAACCCATGTACACATGCGCCATGCATGAGTGGCCGACCCTATCCTATGCACCCCACTTCCTTGCCTCTTTCATTCCTTATTTTAGATAAATCAATTTAGACCCTCCATGTGGCCTTTCCTAATCTATGACATTCGATCCTAGCCATAAAGTTCACCTCCTTACCTCAAATACTCAAGCCATCTATACCGTACCTTGCCTCTTTAAGTTCATTCAATCCTCACCCTCCATTCCTACCTCTTCACATCTATAAATTGAGCAATCCTCCACAAGGAAGAATCGAACCTGGTATTAGAATTTGGAAAGCTTAGGACAAAGAAGAAAAGAGAAGGAAAAGCTTGGAGAAAATAGGAGTTTTTGAATTTTGTCTTTAAAGGTTAGTTTTAATTTTTTTAATTTTTATTTTATTTTCATTGTAGTTCTTTCAATTTCATGTCTTGTAATTTTAATTCTAGCAATAAAATTCAGAATTTGAGGTTAAAGGTAGTGTTTTTATTTCTATGCACATGTATTTATTTTCTTAATACCATCGGCAAAATTCGAATTCTCCGCCGATCTTCTTGTTTTTACATAATACAAAAGTTCCATGTATAATTCTTAATTCCAAATTTTTGTTAATAATTTAAAGGCAGAAAAACACTTAGAATTATGTTTTTCCACTTATTTATTTTTGTATGATGAAATTTTGATTTGATTTAATTCTTTTTATGGATTTATGTGAGAGATTATTCTAAGTTGTTCAAAGGCAGAAAAATATTTTAGACTAAATGGAACTTGATTGTATCAGTCTAAGGCTCTTTTTAAGAGCAGAAAAAAAAATTTAGTTTTGAAATTGCAAGTGGAAAGTTTATTTACCGTAAGGATGGATTTGAATTTTCTTATTTTGGTGGATTTCATAAATTTCATAATGAGAATTTTAATTGATGAAAAATTTGAGTGCATGATAAATAATAAATATGAGTTCCGTATTCTAGGCCTTAATATTATTTTTAAAATATGTAAAATAAAGCCTCCATAATTCTTTGATCGAGTTCCACTGTAAATATGTACACAGGTAATTTAGGTGTTCTAAATTTATTTTTGTTTTTAAAATTCAACAACTCATCAAATTGAAGAACTAGGTTGGTAATTAAGTAATTGCATCTTAATTTTATTTTCTAAGTTAGATTAAGATTATTTAATTTTTTTTTAGATTAAATCCACCATCTTAATTTAATTTAGAAAATTTTTAATTTTCCATTTTATTTTCTATTCATAGATTAGAGAAATAATTCCATATTCATGATTTGTCTCCATGTTTTCTAAATTTCTTAAATTACGTAACGTAATGGTGATTTTCACAGATATATTTTCCTAAGTTCGATGGGTTCGACCTCGCACTCAATCGCTATACTATCTAATGGTTGATGTTGCGAGTTATAAATTTAAAATTTGCACAACAGTGATGCACAGACAGAAGTGGGAGCAGAGTCCCCACGTTCGAGATCTGGCGATGGCAAGACACAACACTCACGGATCATTTGGCCTATGTACTCTTCGTCTTAGAAACAAAGATCTGAGGTGAGAACCATGTTGGCATAAAAGTTAAATCTACCTTCTCTGAGTCAGACTGAGTTGTCAATTCCGTGATTGAGTTCGACTGAGTACTGAGTTGTAATTTTCGTGATCGAGCTATGACCGAGTTGGTTTGTGTCCAAGACCGCATCTCTAGAAGACATGTACAGTCAAATCAAGTTTGAAGCTCCAAATATAAGAAGTTTGGAAGCCATCGCACCAAAATTGGAAAAACCTCTTGAATGCCAACCAACATAGGTATATGGACCCTAGGATGGACCTAGAAGCCTTAGTATTCCTCGGTTAAGAACTTGCTTAATTAAAATATGAATTCTAGGTACCCTTGGCCTATGGAGAGCTCTTGATATCTATCAAATATACTTATATATTTGTGTCTTTGCATCCAATAAATGTGCATTTAATTAAATTCTATGATTGCAAAAGAACACAAAAATGTGCTCTCCATCTTGTCTGGATTTCACCAACTCCAAATTCATCAACACTTACTGAAATCTGAGGTCTACTAGGTACTTCGGAACCTGGCCCTACTGAGCTTCAGAAGTTCCGAAGGGTGTTCCGAGACTTCGGTGCAAAATGAATCCAAGTCCATTCTGGTCTCCTTCCGATCTGTCGAAAGTTCTAACATTCATAACCTGACTCGTAAGTTCCGAGGGATCCATACTGCAAGTTCCGAGACAACATTCCTTATACAGGCTTGAGATGTTGTTTCCGACCTTGTCACACTACTTCGAAACCTAATTCGAAAGTTCCAAACTTGTAACCTGGCAGTCTCTGAAGGTAGTCCAACTAGTCGTTGTAAGGTCAAACTATCCGTTGAAATGTGACCGTTGTGATTCCGCGTAGGACTTTAGAAGTTCTGAGGCTAGTTAAGTAGGTTTCGAAGCAAAGATCTATTAGAAGATTCTTGGCTATATAAACCAAAGCCATTTGAGAGGCAAAGATTGATTCCTTTGATCTAGATTTTCTCCAACTATTTGCTAAGCATCCCAACCATTCTTAGAGCACCAAAGTCCATAGTTAGACCATCACTGCTCTAAAACAAATCTCAAACAAATTCAAAGCACTCATTGGCAAATCATTGAGTATCTAAGACTCAACATTGAATGTGTTCTTGAGTAAACAACTTGGGATTGATTGCTCATATAGGAAAACCTTTAATCATCCATAAACCCATCTCCTAATATTTGGTGTGGCATTCATTGAATCACTCTCATCACCAAGGAGCTAAGTAGAGAAAGACATCCAAGGAAAACCAAAGCTACTTCAAGTAAATAGAGGCTAGTGTTTTTTGTAAGACTCTCAAAATCTACAACTTTCTATCATACATAGAGATAATTGTAAAGGGTTAGTGTAATCCTAGTGAAATCGAAAAAAAGGTGTTTTATTGGTATTTATAAGTCTCGGTTCGATCTACACCTGTGAATCAAAGGATTGTAATAGGTTTCTTCTCCACTCGTGAAAGAGAAGTTTAGTGAAATCTTCAAGTGGTGTTCTCCATTTCTTCTCATCTCCTTCACCTCATTTAGTGCACTTGTTTTATCTCATATTTTATTGCACATATAGTTTGCGTGAACTTAATCTTGCATGCAAATCATATTTGGAACATTAATTAAGCAAATTTGTAGTAACCAATCATTAAAGTGCTCAATATTTAGAAAGAAATTAAAATTCCCCAATAGCCCTATTCACCCCCTCTAGGACTATTCTTGAATTTGGCTAGCTTGACTAACAAACCACATGCCCAAATCGTAGATGAAACAACAGAGGCAATGAGAGGAAGACAGTGAGATGATGGTTCCTCCCTTTGCCGGTCCTGGATCTCCACGCTGAGGGAGAGGAGAGGGCTCCTTGTTAAGGGCTTCTGATTTGCTGGATAGAAGAAACCTTAAAAACTTAGCTCCGCTCCTTCTCTTTCGCCCAACCTTCTAGTTGAAAACCAAATTATGAGTGCCCTGTACTGAGTTATGTCATGCCATGCAGGTGTGGTTCTTAAAAATGGTCTACTTCCATTTATAGACAGATGTAACTTGAATTGGAATCAATCTAAATACAGTTAATCTTGTCCAAAATGTGAACGAACTGATCTATCCCATCTAAAAATATCATTTCGATCCACTTCAAAAAGCTTGATCAATTTTTAATTTGGGCTAAGTTATGATGTGTTTTTTTAAGAATGATAACAAATCCTTAAACTGTCCTTTCACTCGAGAAGTTGAAGGTCATTTGCTCACTTGAGGAAAAAATAAAAGTTTCTTCTAATTCCTAGGTATATGGGGAACAATCTTAAATTGATATAGAATCATGAAGAAACTTGAAGGATTTTGCCAATGAGAGAAAGAGAGGGTAAGGAGTTAAAGATCTTCTAAATCGTTATTACTTTTATCAAAAATTCTTAATTTTTTTAACATGGGTATCCGTACCTCACGTTGAAGGTGAGATTATTCTACAAGCATGTGCAAACCTCCTAATTCGCACACACTTGTTAAGTCCATGGGGAGTAACTCGATGAGGAGTGGCCCAGAGAGTTGAACGTGAAACAAACAACCTCTCTTCATAAGGCGAGCGTCATAACCGCCAATAACTCAAAAAAATTCACACGCCAATAATTCAAGAATTTTTTTTCTTGAAATTTCACTCGAGTTTCCTTGAAATTCCTCTTCCATAACGTTCTTGAAAGGAATCTTTGTTGCTGTTGAGAGATAATTCAGCTTCCTACTTGATTGTATTAAATTTGTAATATTTTATCAATAGGTGGGTCCAATGTGATCATGAATTAGATACACATGCACTTGTTGTGCTAATTACCTACACAAAATTAATCACAAATCAAAACGCTCAAGCACACAAGAAGACGACACGGATTTTACGTGATTCGGCAATATTGCCTACGTCCACGGGGTGTGCAAAGATTTCACTAAGAAGAAGTTACCGGTCAGGTTACAAGGATTTCACCAATCTTACCCACCCTTTCTCTCAGTCTCTCTTTCTTCTCTCTAGTTACACTGTCCCAAAGAAACAACTACAGAAAGATACAATATATATTGCCTACCCACCCTTCCTCTCAATCTCTCTTTCTTCTCTTTGGTTACACTGTCCCAAAGAAACAACTAAAGAAAGATACAATATATATTGCTTACAACAGATTGGACCCACTGGGCCCAACTGACAACCTAGGCCCAAACAGGCTTTGAGCCATAAATCCAACAGCACTTAGATATTTTAGATCATTTTTATAATATTTATTTATCGAAAATTGAATTTTAGGTTGAATTGAATAATAACTCGGGGACTTCTAAAATGGCACTCGAGTTTTGATCATATAATCATACTAACTTTGTTATATTCCAATATCCTTTTATTTAACTTGGTTAACACACTTTCTCAACTTTTAGTGGGCTTTATCTTTTATATTTGATCTTTATCATCATCAAAAGTTAAAATCTTATCTATTTATAATTGGCTTTTCGAATAATATTTCACCATTTAACTTTTATCATAAACCGTAGGCACAATCACTATGCTATCTAGCATGTTCATCTTTATCCCATCTCTCTATGTGATGAACACAAGAAAATATCTATTTTTACCTCTGTATTTGACTAGTTAGCCCTTGTTTTTGTGTGTTTTTATTATTATTTATTAAAATTTGAAAATTTATAGATGAATTGAAGAAATATAAGATTTGAGAATTCAAATGATGAAATTTACAGTTTTTTGGGCTTAAAATGCCATTGTTGGAAATCCCATAAGAATCAACATTTTAGATCTCAGAAGCAAGAGTAGCCGGAAATTCCATTGGAGAGAACAACCTAGGCTACTAAATAAGTTATGACATGTTGCTGACAATTTGGTGATGGATCTCCAAACATTGCTAAGTTGATAGAATCTCATGATATCACTTTATCCAGTAATTGCTAGAAGACCATCATTGATTGGAGATCTATGAGTAGTAAAATTGATTGTTACAAGGTCTTGAATTGGAAATGCAGCAAGCAAGTCAATTATAATAAGTGAGATTTTGGATTCAAGGACCAAAAATATATTACCCATATCAAAGTTCTATCAAACGAACTTGTCAGCATGGCACTGACCATGGCTGATATCGAGTATGCCAAGGACAGGATCACGATGGGTAGTGAAAGGAAGTCGGCTCATGCAAACAGATACTTGCGAGGATGGATATTCTCTTAAGTGGGCTGTATTAACATGTATTCCAAACAAAAGCAAATATAGAGACAGCAAGTGTTCAAAACAGAGGCAAAGCCTATCTGTTAGAACCCAACTTTTCATGCAGCAATGCATAGAAAGAGGAGCAACATCTGCAATAGAGAAAAAAGAAGATTGTACCGTGGACAACAGCTGAATTAGAGAGGAAGGACGTTGCCTTACTACCAACGTGCAAGCAGCAACCAACATTCCAAGAAGGGGAAACAACGGCAGAATGGAAAAATAAAGAGAGAGAAATAAGCCCATGAGTGTTCTTGCCGTTCTTTAAATGAATCAGCCAGAAAAAATTGAAAGACAACAGAGAGAAATGTCGAGATTTCCTTCACCCTTCTCGCAGTTCAGTAAGCAAACAACATCAAGTGAAGCAGTTGTATATCATTGTTTTGTTCAGGCAGAACACCTTGCAAGAAAATAGAAAAGAAAAAGGGATATCAAGAGTAACAAAGCCTCAGAAGCAGAGTTTCAGTACTCGTAGTCGATGAAGGAGAAAAACAAAAGAATGGGACTGGTTTCACAGCAGCAAGCATTCAAGCAGTGGTCAGCAATTGCAAACAATGATATGCAATGAAAAATAGTAATACAGCATCGTGTAAACATATACAGAGAAGCATCTGTTTGGTTCAAGAGAAGGATGGTAGGGACGGTGCAATTAAGAGAAGAAATAGGAGTAGTTGACCGATCCTTGTTGAAAGAGAACACATGCATTGGTTGACCCATGTACCCACGCCACCTCCTTCTTTGCCCTTTCTTCTTTGGTTCCTTACCTCTTTAAGACAAAGCCATCTCCACCATACATGGCCCTTCCTCAATTAGATTATTCGATCCTAGCCCTTTAAAATTCCACCTCCTTTCCATGAATACACAAGCCCATCCACGCCATTGCTTGTCCTTTTTTTTTTTTAATCTTATGAATCCTCACCCTCCATTCTTACCTCCCTCGACTATAAATTGAGCACCCCTCCATTAAGACAAATCAAACTTGTTGTGTGCTTACGAGTATAAATTTAAAACACAATACTATATAACCTTTGATTTATAGGTTGACCTCTCCTTGTCGTGCCTATAATTTATAGCCTTCTCTCTCCTAATAGGACCAAACTACTTCAAACTCAATTCTCTTAACTAGTTTTCTATTGAGACTATCTTAATACTATTTCTAATCAGTCATTTTTAACTCTTTCAGAGTTAACTTGCTCATCAATTGTAGCATATGCATCTTTGATAGCATGTTGTGGATTTCAATTGCTATTGATCATGTGTATACAATCCATGGCTATTCTCACATGTACTTTTAGAGATGATTAGCGACGTTTTATCTGTGGAAGAGTCACATTCAAGAGGGAGATTGTTGGACAGTGAAACGAGTCCCACATCGGTTATGAATGGAGAGATCTATGAACATATATTGGACTTGGGTCACTCCACCTATCAGGCTAGTATTTTGAATTGGATACTCAGTCCTAACAAGTGGTTGCATATTAAGAAAAGCTGAAAGAATTCATGAATCTAGTACCAAGTTGGTCCCAAGTTGAATTTAAGAAAAACTAAAAGAATTCATGAATCTAGTACCAACGTATGCAGACTTTAAACAATTTAGTACTCATGGAAAAATAAAGTAGACCATTTGGCTGAATTAATTTCCCTTGTTGGTTGGGAAAATACTAGGGTTGTAATTCGGGTCGGGCGGGTCGGATTCTTTAAAACCCAATCCGACTCGAGTTGACATTTATGGAACCCGACTTGACCAGACCTGAATTCTTGACCCGAACCTCTCAAACCGACCCAACCCAACCCGAATTCTAACCCAAATTAACCCGAATTCCAACCTGATCCCCATTTTGAACCCATTTTAGTCAGGTCGGGTCGAGTTAACTTGTAAAATCCTCAACCCGACCCGACCCGACCCGAATTCCATGCTGGTCTTTGACTTCTCAACCCGACCCGACGTGACTCGCTGACCTAAAATTCTCTACCCGACCTGCATGATTTCTCGGGTCGGGTCATGCGAGTCAGGTCAAAACCCAACCCAAGTTGCAGCCCTAGAAAATACTCATAGCAGGTGATACGAAAGGGAAGGACTGATCTGGGTGTAAAACTGTAACTTGAAAAGTGCTTATACCTTATCGAATATATATATATAGAGAGAGAGAGATATCGATAAATATATAAAGCTACAAAATATCTCGGCAATTTTGCACTTGGGCACGAAGGCCCCATGTGGACTAAGTTAATTTAAGATCTTTTTTTTTTTTAATTTAGATCAAATCTTTTATACTCCATCCGCCCCATTTTAGTTGTCTCATTTGAAAGATTTGTATTTTTTAAGGAACTCTATGTATATGGCTAGCATTCCAATTGATCTCATCCATTTTCAACACACTTTATACTGCTCCAATACAAATGAGACAACTATTTTGGGACAATTTCAAAATCCATATAAGACAACTAAATTGAGACAGAGGGAATATTAGTCATTTATTGCATTCTTATTGTTAGATGAATCAAGATAGGGAAAAAAAAACTTTATCAATGGTGTATTTTCAATCTTACAAATATTAAAGGCAACGATGATCAATAAATCTTATTTTTTTATAATTAAATAGCTTTTATAATAATCTATCAATCCATATAATTTTGTTAATTATAGGGGTAAAATTAATATTCCTACCTAAATTCAACATGTTTAAAACTGACATTCAAAAGGGTGATATAGATCCAAAACTATATTGCAATTTGCATTTTCAAACAAATGGGTTTATCTCTTTAAATGTAATAGTCATAATCATAGTCAAGAATGGACCTTTAAAGTTTTGCTCTTACAATATCATACGTCACTTTATAATCTAACATACTTTTATGTATTTATTTACTAACTAATTATAATCTCTCTAGTTTATTCTTAATCTGCCTCATATCTTCTACTTCCAAAACGTAAATGAATGCAAAATCCAATTAATCAAATGAATTCCACCGGCCCAATCGCTTCAGTGTTGAGCAGACTCATCAATGAAATTAATGATCTCCCTTCATATGGGCTTGTAACTCTTATTATGATTAGATTGTAGAATGCAGAAGACAAATTCTTAAAGAAAAAATTATTTGCATTAAAAAAAATTCAATTATTACAAAAAATTATAAAAGTACAACCCATACTAACACGAAAAGGGAATTTTTTTTGCAGGCCATACATCATTGAAACTACTCATTTCATTTTAAATTTGATAGTCTTCGATTCACATAAAGCCTCCACTCAATGCGAGTTTCCTCCTCTTCCTGTCATTGTCTAAATCAAACACGCTTCTCTTGTGCTTCAGCCTCTGCAACACAAAATTAATTAATTAATTAATAAACCATTTCTCAATTGTTTTTATAGCTAGTTTTAATTAATAAACACTAATAAAATGCAATACAAAGTCCTTAGAGTTATAAATTTTGATCATTGGCTATGGCAGTCGTCATAATGACTGAAATTGTTATTGAAATGAGTCGAAACTTTAATTAAAATCTGATTAAATTTTACCCAATACATTTAAAAAAATTTGATATTGTTGATATTTGTGTTTCAACCTGGACCAAGGCTCACAAAGTTTGGCCAAAATAAATGGTTTAAGAATTGAAGCATGTGATGATTTATGAAGGCAGGCACAAAAGTGATAATCTATTAACTAATTTGTATATAATGATGGTACAAATTAAAGATATATACGAAATTTTCATTGATCAATTGAACTAAAATTATTTTTTTTAGCCCATTTAATAAATTCAAAGTTTCATACTATAAAAAAAGAAAACAAAAATAGTTCGCAGTTTTAGCCAAATTAGGCAACTATATATATAAGTTTATTTACTATAATTGCATATAATATTATTAATGTAATCTCCTCTAGTCAAAACAAAGCCTCTCTGAAATTTAAAATTTTGTCTAATATCTATCTACAGCATCCTCTCAACACAAATAGATCACATGCTATAAGAATCAATACCAATACTTATCTACAGTATACCATGAAATGTAAATATAGAAATTATTACACAATCTATTCAGAATTCCTTTACCAATTTCTTTTATACCAAATTAGAACCTACCCAGTGAAAAAGAGAAAATAGAACTCTTCGAAAAGGAGAAATACTGATGGTACCAACCCTTCTCAGTGTACTCTCACGAATGAAGTTATAGATTTTAGTGAGACTTAAGAATCGATGGTATATCAACTATTTAGGCCATTTTAGACCCTCAATTTTTATTTTGTTTTCTCAAAAATATAGTTCCAAATTTTCAAATAAAATGTGATAAAGAATGGACACAATTTAACCCATAGGAATTGAAGCAATGGCCAAGAACCCATTTATAAAGCAAAAGTCTAAGTTTGATTTTCACTTCACCTCCAAGACAAAGATATAAATCTCAGCTATACATATCGTATCGGTCGTACTCTAGATATCGGCCAATATATCTCATCGATATGTATTGGCCAAGCAACGTTATTAACCCATATTGGCTATGGGTTCAGGCCAATATCTTGACCGGTTATTAGTCCATATTGGCTAAATATCATCTTAGATGTCGGCCAATGTTTCAAATATAGGCTAATATGATGATATTTATGTTTTTTAATTTTTTTTTAAACTCGCCTGTTTTTTATATTTTTTATTTCTTTCAGAAAAATAAATAAACCATCGATATTTGTAAAAAAAATAAAAATTGAGAGATATATCGGCCAATATCTCGGCCGATATCTTGCTTCAGCAAGATACCCCTACCTCCAAGACCTACTTGAGAGAGACTTGCACATATCATAAGGATTAGTCATGGACACTTTGGTAAAAAAGAAAATTTTGATATTTACATATTGCCCCCATTTTCTCCAACAAAATTTTTTTATCCGAAATTTCAAATTTTGGCCTAATCTTTTTTTTTTAATCAGTACCAAGCGACGAACAAACAATGAATATCAAAAAGATAAATTTGCTGCTAAGCTTCCATGCTCAGAATCTCTCGAGAACCAATGCCACTGCCCTTGCGCAATTTTAGAATTAGCAAATTTTCTCCTAAGAGAAATTATGCTTTAATTATTTTTAGTTTATTATGGCCTCAGTTACAAAATGTTCACCAGAATTTTTTTTGTCTAAGTTCAAGCTGAAATATGCATTTTTAAAATATCAGCCAATATTTCTGAAATATTACCCATATTTTCAAATTTCAGCCAAAACTGTATCAATCCAGGGACAAAAAATTCTCAACAGGCTAGAAATTTGTAACATGAAATTTTCTTATCATTCCCAAAAATATATTCATGAAAATATTTAATTGTTTAATTGTCCATCCTTCCATTGTCAAATTTGTGACATGTTTAGAAATAATAGACAACAATTTCATTTTCTTTTTTTTGGTAAATTATGAAAATTTCAATTCCAACTTTGTGGGAACTACTTTTCACATTGAGCTTCCAAAATCAAAACCTATTCAATACTAAGAAGTTACAAGCAATGCTAAAGGTAAAACCACATAAATCATTGCATCAAATTGAGTGGAATGATAAGAAAGGAACTATCATCTCTTGAAATGTTTGGACTATGATCTCATCTCGAGAGTGATTGGAGAAGAAGAAGAGGAGAGAGAGAGAGAGAGAGAACTGAGAGATGGAGACAATAAAAAGTAGTTTCCCTTCTGTAGAAGATAGGTAATGTATTATAATACCACATCTATCATTCCTACTAGCATCCACCATGCCAAATAAATAATTAGATAATACTCTTTGTACATCTCTAAGAGAAAATAGATGACTAGGTAAAATGGAACATACAGATTTTGATTTCAATGATGAATCATCAGCACCACTGATCACTTTCCTATAGCATTCCCTATTCTTAGAGGGCTCCCTACAGAACATAAAACACCAAATATCTAACATCAGTACAACAGCAATTCAATTATCTAATAAATAAATGGGCTTTACTACTTCTCTAATGTTGAAATGATCACAATACAACATACCTCTTTGGAATAAGTGGTGGCATCGTATACCATTGTCCTGTAAGGGGATCTTGAGGTAAGATACCCGAAAAAGGAGCCTCAAATACACCTGGGGTATAACCCATATAGTGTGGCAAAGGACCAGCATAAGGCATCATATATCCATCAATGCCCCAAAGCATGCCTCCCAAGTATGGATTGTAGGCTGAAGTATCAAAGGGCATCACAAAGTTTTCAGCAGTAAGATCTTGAGGAGTTTCCCACTGCAAGTCAAGAGCTGCAACAAAACAATAACAAAGAAAATGATTATAACTGACGTATTCATTTACAAACCACCCTCAGTAGCAGCAGACACAAATGATTCCCTTGTCCATTGTCTAACACTGATAAGTCCAATGATCCATATGTCAAGGGAATAAAAGAGAAGTTCTAAGAAAATTAGGTTCCGTGCACATTCACAAATATATTACAGATGCATCATGGTGATTTGACATCTTACAAGACTAATGAAATTTAATGCATGAATTGTTTGAGAAAAATTCTAAGGAGACAGATGTTAATAATTTAGCACCACAAAATGTCAAAGGAAATGAAAGCCAACAAACTAACCATTAGCAGGTGGGCGCGTTTTTTTCTTTTTCTTCTTTTCTCCTGTACAACGAAAATTAACAAAGTAAGAGAACGTATCAGGAAAGAACCACTAGTTATAGCACACTACTTTCTTTTAAAGGAAGCTGTCTCAACCACAGCCCTATAATTTTTCACATTCCAATGTATGGGCTTTTGTCAAAAAAATATGGCACAGATACATTAATATTTTATTAATATCTCAATTAAAATATGCCAGAAAAGTTCAAGAGGCCAACAGATAAAGATGGTGGTGTGACAAATAATAAAGAAGAACGTAATTGTGAACCTTCTTCAGTAGGCAGCTTCTGCTGGCCTTCTTTCTCTGCCTGTGGAGCACTCTGATGTGAAGTTGCTTCCTTTACACTTGCAGATTCTAGAGTTGCTTTAGATTGATCCATATTTTTAGTGGCTTGACTTTTATCCAAAGACTGCTCTGCAAGATTAACGTCAACCTTCTCCTCTTTCACAGGCACTTGTGTGATAGGATTATTATCTTTACAAAGAGGCAGGGTGTGTTCTTCCTCCTTCACAGCAGAAGAAAGAATATGTGATGGAACTTTGAGCCGGGGATGAGTAGATTCTGTGTCTGCAAGAAGCAAGTGGGTTAGATTGTATGGTACTGCAAAAATAGTTGAATCCAATAACAGAAGATAAACATCATCAAACTCAGAACCTTGGACAAGGGCCAAACTTACCAGCATTTTCTGCACTACTAGTGGTTGACTCCAAGATGCGATTGATGGTTTGTCTAAGTGTCTTATTAGGTACCAAATCATCTGCAAGAATATTTGTAGCCCCACATGCACACATTGATTTTGATATAATGCGGTCTCTAATACCTGATTCAAAATGTAAATTAACAGAGTTAGTAACTAAATATATCCAAAAAGCACAAGTTAAAGGCATCTTTCAAAAAACATGCACATGCACACGCACACACAATTGAAGGCCCAGAAAATAGAAAAGAAAAATATTAAAAACATCCAAGAACTTTTGAAACCCAACAAACAAAGGATACTAAAGAATATAATGAAATGTACTACAATAGTAACTTAAAAACTTGGTAATGGTTTTTAAGGGTTCTTAAGTACTCATAATGCAAAAACCACAGATTTAGCGCAATCCTAATGAGTCTCCTCTCCGATATGAAGAAAATCAGTATGTACAATTTTTTTTTTTTGAAGTCCAAGGTCACCATTTTGTTTTCTATACTTCAAAGATTTTACAAAAGGTGCTTCTCCATATTCAAAATTTGAAGTCGAGTGTGCTACTCCTTATTCCTCTCTGAAAAGAGCCTTTGACCAGGGGAGGGGTTACAGAGTTAAAAATCCAAATAGAAAATAGATCATTTTTTTCCCACCCAGAAGAGCATTTGAGATTTTCTTAAGAGGGAGTTACAGAGTTGAAAATCCAATTAGAAACTAGAAGATCATTAAGCAAAAAATAGTAGACCGCAACTTCAACCAAAAGGAAACCCAAATCAGAAATCATAACACTTACACTTGTCACAGAAACTCCTGAAGCAACACTTGCTGGAGAGGACAGCATCTTTCATTACTTCTTTACACATTGGGCAATGTAATTCTGGTGGAAGATCAGCAACAGGTAATCGAGCAGAAGGTAACCCCTCAATTTCCTTTTCAAAAGCAGCTCTATTGCAAATTCAACAACCCATCAATAATGCATGTCAATTCTACAACCAATATCGAATAAAACATGATGAAAATGAAACAAGAAAATTCATATATCAACTTACTCATTTGGTTTCAGGACAGCAACACCACCACTAGGCAATGCATAAGACCCATCTGGAGTCACCATTAACATTGACTTTGGAATCCCCATTGGAGGCCTCAACTTTCTAACGTCAAAATTGGGATCTCCGTTTGTTGGGCAATGTTGAATAAAATGGCCTATATGAAAATCCGCAAATCATAAATGTGTCGGCAATTATTTCACAAGCAGAATCCTCATTAGCAAGAAAAAATATTTACACACCAGGCACTTTGCATCTGTGGCAGATGTATCCTTGTGGAGGTGTTTTACGCTCCAATATACCACCCCGCCCTTCAATTGAACAAAGCATACATATCAGGACCAGGTGGTCAGCAAGATTTTTTTAATGGTAACATAGCAAGATAAATAGATTTAAAATTCCAAAGAACTATGACAAATATTACCAAAACCACGGCCTGGCATTATTTGACGACCCATACTCCTTCCAAAGCCTCTTCCAGGGCCAAATGCATCCTGTGATTGTCTGCAAGTAGGCCATCTTAAACCAATCAGAGTATGTAAAATGAAATGGATTCAAAAGTGAAACTGAAGATCCATGTTGTCTAAGAACAAATTTTGCCAAGAAGACATCTTACGGTTGCCAATCAAGGGCAGGAGTATTGACTAATGCCTTAATTCTTCTGTCTTCCTCATCCTTGTCAAGAGATGGAGCTTCTTGTACAAGATTTCCAGACTCTGCCAACAACACTTCTGGAATGACATGCAACTCTTTCACAAATTCATCCCATTCTGACTCTTCAGGCTGCAAAGTCCAATCAAAATTTGTTACTAAATCACCTTCTCCCTGCCTACAATTGGCAATCCCATAGCCTGGATCATTCCATAAATAGGATTATAAGAAATAACATAGTGGATGTTCAATTGTCTAGACAACAAACTACAGGAGAGTACAATGTTTTTCAGATTTCACAGTTGATGCATCACGTTCTGGAATCTCTTCTGCCTTGAGCTCTGTAGCTTTTGAGCTGAAAAAAAGAAGCCCGTTGGTATTCTCAAGATCAGAACTGCATTTCACATTCAATTGTGAAAATTCAAACAAGGACAAGAGAGCCGAGCAGCTCAACGCTCCAATTCATGTACTCAAAACCAGCATGTGGAGGAGCTGAGACAAATTTAATTGAGAAGAAGTGGCATACAAGAAACTGAAAGCAATTAAAGCACTCAAAAACTACTAATGAAGAAACAAGGAATGAGATAGTACTCGTCTCGTTCAACAACAATTGGCTTGCAAGGCAATCCAGGGATCCGACGAACTAAAACAGATGTATCTTTTGGTATCAGCATTTTTTCATCAGCATACTCTGAAATTGAACATGGCACAAACAGATTCAGAAATAAATTCTATAAAATATCAGAGATTAGTTCAATCCACATATTTGACCAAAAAGGAATGCTAAAACATGCAACATTGAATCAACCACTCTCATCCCCTCATCAACAAAATAAACAACAAGAAAGGAAAAAGGATGTTGAAAATGAAAGACCCATGTGAAGGACATTTCAATTTACTCATATCCTCTCAATTAAAGTAGTGCTTGAATTAAATCCAACATTCTCACTGAATTCTAAAACTACTACTAATCCAAAACATTTTATTACATCTGGAGATAATGAACAATGCTCAACCAAACTCGGCAACCATTTGTTTAGAAGCTATGCAGACATGCTACGATGACTTCCAACATCTGAGCTAACAGTCCATCACAAATGAATAATGATACACCTACAAGATGATCATATACACACATACAATATGATGTGAAGAAAAACACATTCTCATGTTCCATCAAGCATTGTCAAAATCATTTCATTCTGGTCATTTGCTTCAAAGAATTTGTGCCTCAGCAGACATGTATTTCTATTACAATAAAATTGACAAGAAGGAAAAAATACAAATTGAAATTATGCAGTAAACTTTCATTCAATGAATCCAGTTCCATCAATGAACTACATCAATTGACGAAATCAAACCGAACCACAGAGAGCATTTCTGATCAGGCTATACAGACATGACTACCTTGGCCTGGTCCAATCCATTCCACAGGATCAGATCACACCCATATGATCCAATGGCCAAGCAACATACATTCTTTTGTCCAGATGAGAAATGTATAATGCTTCTTATTTCAATCTTGGTTGACACACAGAGACATAACAATGAAACAAAGATAGGGTCCGCTTGGTACCCTGACATCAACAACTAGAATTCATTAAATTCCACAATGAGCTTCATAGTTTGGTCAAAGCCAATTTCTCGAATGACAACTATGTAACCCTAATTCAAATTCTAGCCGAACTATAAATTAAATGGCACATGTTGCAAAACTCTCAAATGCAAGTTAATAATTCCAAGTCCAACCACCAATCCACAGAATTCGCCAAATCTCCCTTTCTTTTCTTTTTCTTGTTTACACCCATCAATAAAAGTAAACAAGAAGAAGAAGAAGAAGAAGCTGGCAATATGCCAATCATGATAAAACATTCTACGAAACAGGCAGAAACCCTATTTCAATGGATGTAATTCAAACACACGATGAGAATCAAGAAATTCAAGAGAAAAGAAAGGACCTTCGTTGGTCTTGGGGTTGGAAACCACAAGGTCAAAATCAGTGCCCCTGCCCAGATGCTTGGATTCATATATTTTAACTTTCAAATCCCACACAGATATGCAATGACCATCAATTGGAATAGAGTTGTATTCTTTTGCACTTTTAAACTTGTAATACACAGTCATTCTTTCTTTTCTTTTACACAACAGAAATATTACAAGAAAGAAAATGCCCTAATTTGAGCAAATAACAACAATCCAAAAGACACAAAATACAAGCACGCTCAATGAGATGATCTTCAGAAACCCTAAAACAGAGCGGGATCAAATCGCTTGCGATCTGTCTCAAGATCTAGAGGCAAGAAGGAGATCTTTTCTTCTCGAAGAACGGAGTTACAGAAAGAGATCTTTTCGTCTCGAACAACGGAGTTGCAGAAAGAGATCTTTTCTTTTCGAACAGGAGGAATTTGTAGGAGTTTTTTTTCTCTTTTACTTCGCTTACAAGAAATTCGCAGAAAGAGAGTTTCAAGAGAAATTCGCAGAAAGAGGGTTTCAGAATGAGAGAGAGAAAGAGAGATGGAGAGAGCAGCCGATAGAATGTGGCATTTAATAGAAGAGAAACTCACTGATGGCCGTCTTGGGGAGAACACCAATAATGTTAGCACACGTGGTGTTTTGTTTGAATAAAGAAATGTTTAATCGCGTTTTCCGCTTGGTACAAGGTACGATAGTTGTCTATGTCAGACGGACAGCTGTATCAAAATTTGTTGATTAAAGAAAATTTAATCACTTAAATTTTAAATTTTAAATTCGAATAATGTACATTTAAAAAAATTAATAAATGAATTAAGTTAATCCAACCTAAAATAAATCTACTTTAAATTGGGCAAAGCCATCTCTAACCTAAACACTCTTTTTTTTTTTTTTTCTTTTAACTTTTTTTTTTAATCCATCTAAACGCTTAAAAATAAATTGTGTAAAATAGAAGAAAGAATTATTAATATGTCAATTTTTTTACCAATGTTACTTATGTGAATCCATAATTCTTATTAGTTTATTACAATTTTGAGAGTTTAAGAATATTAATTTTAATTATTTTACAATATAATAAGAATATTAGTATTAATTACATAAAAAATGATGAATTTATTGTACCTTTTGTATCTTTTGCTTATGTGAAAAATCATTTTATTAATATTTTAATAAACTCTTGAAAATCTAACTAACTAAAACTTGTCACTTGAGCACGAGGGCATAAAAGGATTTATTCCAAAATAAGTGTAGCATCTCTTTAATTACAAGAAATTAATTTTATTTAAATATCTTTATCTATTGATTTAAACAAATGAAATGAATAGTTAACAAAGCTCTACTTCAACTATCTATATTGCTTAAGTTTATTAAATTGATATAAATAGATATATAATGAGACTACTTATTTAAAAGAATGTACATCTAATAACAACCATCACTATCATCGTCACATTTGAATTAAAATCAGAAATAGTGCTCCACCCATTAAAAAAAAGGTTGTATTTCTAAACAACTCCAAGATTCAGAGTGGCCTACAATTACTCTCTCACCAACCATGTCACTCCAAGTTGTTTCTTGCTTAGTTAATGAAACCATTTTTATCATAGTCAATAAAGGTTATTATTAACTTTTAACATTAAAACTTACGTTGACTATCTTTTTGTTTGTGTATCTCGTTTATTCTTGTAAAAAATAGATTAAAAATTGCGAGTTGCATTGATTAATCGATCTAAGTTCTTAAATTTTATAAATATGATCTTATTTGTCAGTTAAAGCATGGACAATTTAATTGATCACAGGTTTCATATATACGTGGGATTAATCACTTACAAACTTCATTTAACAAGTAAGTTTGAAAAAAATTTAATCTAAGACGTTTAGTTTAATTTTAAAAACATACACCACACGTTTCATGTATTTGTGGGATTAATCACTTACAAACTTCATTTAACAAGTAAGTTTGAAAAAATTCAATCTAAAACCTTTAGTTTAATTTTAAAAACATAGACCACAGGTTCATGTATATATTGGATTAATTTCTTACAAACTTCATTTATCAAATATGTTCGAAAAAATTCAATCTAAAATCTTTAGTTTATTTTAGAAACAAAGACCATTATTTGAATAGACGTTTAAATCGTCTTTGATATTTTGAACAATAATATATATGCCATTAGAAAAATAGCCACCGTTAAAAAAAATAAAAACAAATTGGATGAGTTGAACCTATCAATCTAGATCTAAAATAGATGTAATAATGGTAGCAGGAGAGGGCTATGACCCCCGTAAACTTGCAGGCTTAAAATAAGTTAAAAGATATTTTAGATAAGATTTTAATTAAATAAGAGCTTTGCACATTAGCCCTTTCAAAGATTTTTTTTTTACACAGGTGACTTGTCCTCTCAAAATAAAAAAGGAAAAAAAAAAAAAAAAAGCCTTTTACATGATGCTATTTTATCAAGGCTTATGATTAGTGGGTTAGGATGATACTAGGATTTTGTCTTGAGATGGTTGGTTGAAGCTAATTTTTTAAGTTATTGGATATTTGGATGAGTATAATCTTTGATAACTTTAAACGAGCTATTAATCTAAGTTGAAGGGTTGGGACCTTTTATTATTTTTATTTCATTTCTATGATACGTAATAATAATCAGCCAATCTTTGATAACTTTAAGCGAACTATTAATTTAAGTTGAAGGGTTGGGACCTTTCATTATTTTTATTTCATTTATATGATATGTAATAGTAATCAGCCATTTCACCAAAATCTAAGAATTGTAGATATGTTAAATATAAAAAATTATCTCAATAGGTATATTTAGTCATCAAGGAGCGAGTCCATTATCTCTAAGGCACATCAAGGTTGGATCATGGGGCTCGCACCTCCAACCTCTCACTCCCTAAGACAAGAGGCAACTACTTGAGTTACACCCATGTAAGTATTTTATATTCACTTTAAAATATATATAAAATTATTACAAAACTTTCCGAAGGTAGTAACCCTTATTTTGTAAACGAAAATGGAGAGGCGGAAGTTTATAAATGGAGAGAAATATTTCAAACCATTCAATGGCAGTTTATGTCTCTTTTAGTTTCCTTTCCACTATAGTCCAGCAGCATCCACAAAAGAAAAGCCCAATGAACATCTCTTGCTCACCTTTCTTGGCAAGTACATCGTTAATCAAGTTAGATTACGTGTAAAAAATGCAATTGAAACTTTGTATATCAGTCGTAACCTAACAAAAAATAAATATTGATATGTATCAGCTGCCATGTAATACGGGCGGTGTTCAGACTAATGATAGATGGATATGCATTGATTTTTTGCGGCCGATATGTATCAATTTGTTGATACGAGTATAATGGTTGCTATATTGGCAAATCAATTTCAAAATGATATTTCGAGTTTGAGTCAAGGTACTTCTTGAGTAATCTCATTTGTCTCTTCAAAATAAGAAAAAAGTGTCAAATGGTCTGCAACTATGCTGCCAATCATGAGAAAACATTTTAGGAAACAGGCAGAAACCCTATCTCAACAGAAGTAATTCAAATACACGATGAGTTCACCCAGCTCTAGATAAAATAAATCTAGGTTGAGTTGGGCAAAGTCGTCTCTGACGTAACTACACCAATCCAAACTAAAAAAGAAAAAAAATTTAAGCACTCTTTTTTTTTTAACTTTTTTACTCTAGTCCGTCAACCCACCTCAATTTAAAAAAACTCTAGCCCATTGCTTCCATTTTTCATAGTTAATTGACCTCAAATGAAATTGAAGTCCTTTTATTTTCCATTTTCTACCAAAAATAATTTCTCATCTCATTTAAAAAAAATTCTTTTAATTTTTTCTAAAGAATTGGATTCCGTTTAGTCGAGTTGAATAATTAAAATTCAGATTAAATTAGGTTGATCCAATATTGATAAAAATTCATGCTAGTTCAAATCATGTCAAATAGAATTTTTTTAATTATTTATAACAAACTCAACCTAAACGAACCTAATCTCCATGTTTTTTTTTTACTTTACATATTTCCTTCTAATGTACTGTTTGTCAAATTATAGATTACTAGTTTAAAGCCTTCGATTTTCTAGAGATTAAAAGTTTTAAAGAATTAGAATTTTCAAACACGCATTAAGTAAATTTATTTATATAAAATGGATAAAAAAAGACATAATAGATAACAGAGTGGTTAACTGTATAGTTTTTTTTTTCAATGATAAAGCAAATTTATTCATTCAAATAACAGTGGAAAACCTCTCAAATTATAGTACGATTGAATGGAGAACCATAAAAAGGCAAAAACAAAATTTTACAGAATCAAAACCAGATTCAGAAACAGATAAAAAAACAGGACAGAAATCTTCAGAGCTAATGCAGAGGACATGTTCTACTGAGTCTCTCATCCAAGCTTTTGAAAACTGAAATAAGTCTCAAATGAAAAGGGACTTCCAAAAACAGAGAGATGAAATAGACTGCTAAACGCATATACAACTTTACAGACAACCAGAAAAACTGGAGCAAACATACACATGGAACAAACAAGATGTAACAAAGACGAGTGGAACATGTATTACTGGATCAAAACACCTCTACAGATACTTTTGGATCAAACACCTCTGAATCTTCATCTCCAGATTTTTTTTATCTTTTTAGGTCTGGAAGTGTCCATGCGTCGCACTCGACTAATCCTTCGAGGTATGTGAAAACTCCCTTATTCAGACACACTGAGTAAGTAACTAGGACCTTACTCTATACATATTTTTATAAGAAGTAGTCCTTCGTTGAGACTCCATTTAAATTCAAGAACTCACTTTAAAATTCTTTCACCTAAGTCAATTAAGATAATCCCTCAGAGTTCTTCGTCTCCAGAAATCGCTGCACAAACTTTTTCCTGACAGTCTGACACTGCTGCATTGCTGCTACCAGAAACTTTGCATTGCAGGGCTGCAATATTTCTTTCCCAGATTTGATGCAAAAGCAAAACTGATTAGACCTTCTGTTCCTGCTAGAATCTCTTCAAAGGAGATGAAAGCTCCCTATATTGACGGTCTCTTTCCCAGGTTAATTGTATAGTTTACAATAGTGTCAAATTATAAAGTAGAACTCAAAAAGTCAATTAGATATAGATGAGATTATGATTACGATGATAATGAACAATAGGGCTGAAATTGGATCAGATCGGGTCGAGTTTTTTAATACTCAATCTGACCCGAGTCAATAGTTATAGAACTCGACTTGACCTGACCCAAGCTATTAATCCAAAATTTTTGATCTGACCTGATTTGAATTTTAACCTGACTCAATATAAATTCTGACCCAACCCGCATTCTGAATTCATTTTAGTCTAATATTAGCCGAGTCGGGTCAAGTCGAGTTAGCTTGAAAATTCCTCAACCCGATCAGACCCGAATTTTATGAGGGTTTTTGTCTTCTCAATCCGACCTGACCCGCTGTCTGAATCGAGTTTGACCCCTAATTAATGATGATGGTGGTCGTGGTGATACAGATGTATCTATTTATACATAAAATATATAATTAAAAGTGATTGTTAACTAAACTTTGAGTACTCGTTTATTAAATGATTGTGGTTTGTTTCCCTATTAAAAATTAAAAAATAATAAAAAATTAAAAATAATTTTAAGATTTAATTTAGTTAATTAGAAATATTTGACATGTCCTAATCATATTAGCATTAAAAATAGAAAAATGATGTAAAAAAGACTAAACACTACGATAAGAGATATTAAGTTTGAATATAGTAAATTGGAAGATTTAGCCCAATCTCATTGTATTATTTTATAAAAATAAAAAATTACTTTTGTTACAGCTAAAAAAAATACTTTTTTTTTAAAAAAAATTACAAAAATAGAAAAATTTATGATTAAATTTGATGAGCTAAAGGATTTTGTTCTTCCATCAAAAAAGGGATTTGGGTCACATTTTTTTTATGTTAGTATCTAAACGTTTAAAAATAAATTGTGTAAAATAGAAGAAAGAATTATTAATTGTCAATTTTTTTACCAATGCCATTCATGTGAAGTCCATGTTTCTCACTAGTTTATTACAATTTTGAGAGTTTAAGAATATTAATTTTAATTATTTTTCAACATAATAGCAATATTAGTATAAATTACACAAAAAATGATAAATTTACCTTTAAATTATACTATTGATGTGACAAATCATTTTATTAATATTTTAATAAACTCTTGAAAATCTCTAACTAATTAAGACTTGTCACTTGAGCACAGAGGGGAGGGTATAAAAGGATTTATTCCAAAGTAAGTGAAGCATCTCTTTAATTAGAAGAAACAAATGTTATTTAAATATCTTTATCTATTGATTGAAACAAATGAAATGAGTAGTTAACAAAGCTCTACTTCAGCTATCTATATTGCTTAATTTTATTAAATTGATATAAATAGATATATAATGAGACTAATTATTTTAAAAAATGCACATCTAGCAACAACCATCATCATCATCACATTTGAATTAAATGATCAGAAATGTGCTCCACCCATTAAAAAAAAAAAATCGAAGATCATCAGTTTTATTCATAAACCACCATAAGACTCAGAGTCAACTACAGTTACTCTCTCAGCAATTGGATCACTTCAAATTGTTTGTTGTTTAGTAAATGAAAACATTTTTATCATAGTCAATAAAGATTATTGTTTAATTTTTAACATTAAAGCTTACGTTGACTATCTTTTTGTTTGTGTATCTCATTTATTCTTGTAAAAATAGATTAAGAATGCGTGTTGCATTGGTTAATCCAGGGGTACAAAAAATGGTATCGGCCGATATGATATATCGACCGATGTATCGGTCGATATTTTTTTCTTTCCTCCTCTCTTTTCTAAATATCGGCCGATATTTTGATATCGGTTGATATTGTGAATATCGGCCGATACGATATGATATCGGCCGATATGATGCTCTCTAAAACCAATATATATCGGCCGATACATATCGTATCGGCCGATATTTCGACCCCTGGGTTAATCGATCTAAGGTCTTAAATTTTGAAAATGTAATCTTATTTGTCAGTTAAAACACCGGTAGCTCAGTTGGTCTAAACTTCTAAAATTAGACCCGAGGTCTTGGATTTGACTTCTCCTGCACTTTGATTTGTTGCGGCCGATAAGTTTCAGTTCGCCAATATGAATATGGCAGAAAAAAAAAATGTCACAAACGTTTTATTGCTGAACCATTTCCACCAATCATATTCCTTTTGATTTTCTCTTCCAAACTGATGTTGTTCCTACACTATAAAATGTCAAACAAAATTTTCAAATTAATTTCCAAAATTATATGAAATATCTATATTTCCAAGCATAATTTCAAAATCTCTGAATAAAATCTAAGTTTTTCGCATGAAGAGGTGACATTCCATTAACCCCAAAAGCGAAGGCTCTGACTACACTAGCTTCAAATCTCCTAATCGACCTCCAGCCTATAGGTGGAGGGATTCAATGAGCAATGATAATGGCTGAAGGGACCGGTTTTTTTTTTTTAACACTAGCCATCTATTCTTCAGCTTCAAACTCTGCATTAACGGCACTTGATTAAACAATCTAGTATTCCTTTCTTTTCCGATTGTTTAAATTTTTTAGTGGCATCTAGTTCTGATCCGAATACAGATGCTAACAACGGAATTAGAGAGTTCCTAGAGAGATAAAAAGAGACAATTGATAGAGAGAGAGACAAGATCTTAGAAGAACATTCTTCCTTTTTTTTTTCCTTTTTTCTTCTCCTCCTTCAAAACAATCTCATATATAGACTTTCTCAGTGGTTGCAACTTATGGAAGCCACCCAATTACATGAAAACGTAAAAACTGACAGAAACTGCAAGGAACTGACAAATTTCGTGTGTCAACCTGAGATTCAGTCGATTGATATATTCAGTTCAGCCGACCAAATCAAAATAAGAGACTTCTACAACCAGATCAGTCGCTGATAGCATGAAATAATCTCTCAGATAATCTGAATCAAACACAAAGGTGATCTTTTTTAATAATAGCTTAAGTCTGCAATCAAATTGTCCAACCCCGAATAACACTATAGAATAAGCGCGTCTTTATGATATTTAGCAACTAAACGTCATTTAATTTCTTGTAACATACAGAATATGTGAAAAACAACGAAAAAATTCCCCTATAATTATGGAGCACCATGTCTATACCGGCTGCCTCTAGCTTTTCTCTAACAATTCCGTCAACATTAAACTTAAAGCATCCATCACTAGGTCTAATCCAGAATATGACACTGACACCTTTGCCCGTGTAACGCCTTGGCCCACAACGAACCGATGACACTGACACGTCACGATCCGCCACATAACGAAAGTGTGGGATTCCAATATCAAATTTCAACTATCATAACCTACACATCGGGCTGAACTAGATTTCTAAGTAAAATTGAGAATTTCTACAAAAATTTCAGCAGGGTCTTTCCTAAAAATTGGACACTAGGAAAATTTTATTTCCCCTAAATTTTATGTTCATATCACCTTTCAAACAATAGCAATAATATTCTCTCAAAAAGACTTTAAAATTATCACATACTCCACTCAAACACTTTAGAGTTAAACATCACATCTAAATAACTTCTTACAACCCATAATTCTCAATTATTATCCCATAATTTAAGTCAAATTCTCAAATTGAGGGATAAAAATAAGAATAACGAGAGAGGTCGTACATATTGTAAGAATATGTGTAAGAATAAAATCAATGGATCCATTATGGACTAAGTCCGATTTGAAAAGGGGTTTTAGAGTTCGTTGTTCAAGACACAAAAGGGGTCTCGAAAAGATTGAAAACAATATGTAATCATCAAGTCAATGGGTATTGGCTCATCATCATAGTGATATGGAACAGAAGGGTGAGGGGTGGACTCAAGGCCGGCTAGACACAAATTGAGGTCAAAGGCAAAAAATCTAAACAAGGCCTTCTTAGTATTTAACATATTATTATAAGTAATATTTAACTAAAATTTTAATTATATATTATAACAAGAATTTATCTAAAATTCTTATCGATCTCCGGTTCAAATATCCAGCTAAACCCAAACTGAAAATGATTTCTTCATTTATATTTTGTCATTGAGTTTGGATGTGAGACTATTTATATTCTCATTCTCCTTGAAGAGGATGATGATTTATAGTCATTTTCTTGAATTCTTCATCTATTAGACTACATTGTGTGTAAGACATTTCAAACAATATCTTTAACTATTATTCTAGCAAATTCAAATATTTTTAGCATTTCAACACTATTTCAAGTCTGTAAGCAATTATTACTCTACCAATATTCAAATATCTAAACCTCAAAACTCTATTGTTTCATTATTTCCATTACGGCATTACCAATCTAGTATCAATCACCATTCACCAAATAAAAGAATAAATAACTGAATTAAAAAAGTAATCAAAAGACAAAAGAATTAAAAGAATAAATAAAGCAATCAAAAGACAAAGGAATTAAAAAATCTGCACCCTAAGTTCAACTAACAGTAGTAATGGTTTGTGTTCGATCAGATTAGGTTGGAAAAGAGAAAAACTGGTGTTGTTTCAAGGGCTGAAGCAACAATCTAAAATCTCCAATTTAATTAAATTAGAGAAGGGTCCTTCAAATTTATTCCACAAATAAACTTAGGCTCAAAATGGAGAAGCCCAAAACTAAAACTGATCCCCAACGTGAAACCAATTTGTAGAATGGCTAATGGTTGGTGTTGGATCAGATTAGGTGGGAATGAGAGAAAAACTGATGTTGCTTTAAGGTATTGAAACAATAATCTAAAATCTCCAATTTAATTAAATTAGAGAATGGTCCCTCAAATTTATTCCACAAATAAATCTGGCTCAAAATGGTGATGCCCAAAATTGAAACCCATCCTATACTTGAAATCATTAGTGGGCCTTTTTTTAAACAAGGCCTAAGGCACCGGCCTAACTTGCCTTATGGTTAGGCCGACCCCTAGGGGTGATTTCAGCCCTACGTAAGTTGGAATGGATGGGAAAGGGAAAAAAGTGGGAAATGGAAGGAAAAAGAAAGGAGAAAAGATAAAAAGGAGAGGGAAAGAAAAGAGAAAAGTGAAAATAAAATAAAGGAGAACACAGAAAAGATGGAGAAGAAGAATAATATCTTGTAAGAATACCTTAATCTTACATCAAGGTAAGTAGAGAGACCAAACCAATTTTTGAAGGGAGAACTCAGAAATTTCTATTCATGACATTCTTTTCTCACTAGTCTCTGCAAAAGTATTTATAAACATAGAACACTTAATTTGACATTTATGAGACATCTAAACCATAAACAGTAAAATAAAAATCTATGAAGTATTTATAAACATAGAACACTTAATTTGAAACATTTATTTGGTGCTTTCGAGATCCTAACTCGATTCTATAGCAAATTTAACTTGCCTTTAATAGCAAATTTACCTTTCCTTAGTAGAAACCTTCTTAGTGTTCCTTTCCATTTTTCTATTAATTGAATTTCCTATGGAAGGAACTATGGTTGAAGGGTAAAGAGGGAAAGGGTTAAGTGTGGAGATGCATGTTACCATCAAGTTTTCTTTCTTTTATTATTATTATTATTTTTTTCTGGGAAATCTAAATTTTTATTTAATTAACAGAGGGCCAGCTCAGAACATTCAAATACCAAGTGATTGAATAACCTTAGTTGGTTTAAAACTCTATGCAGGTCCTGATTCATATTTGGCATTGGCACATATGCTACTGTCTTAAAAGAGCCAAAAGAGAAGCCATGCATCCTTTATGAATGAATTTGGAAATAGATGATGCCACAGGAATCGTGGATGAGGAAGATGGGTCTCTCATTTAGTTCTAGTACATTCATGAAGAATGTCATGACAGTATGATATGAAAAGAAAAATCATTCTATGGTCTGGTTTCTGCTTTGTTTTGGCTGTCACAAGCACAGCCCTGTTCCGAATGTGTATTTCTATCTTGCATTTTAATCGTAGATTTGTTAAGAATAATGTTTATTTCCTAGACAACTATATAAATGATCAAGGTATGGTGGTTGGTGGCATACAAGGTCAGTCTAAGTGAGAAGTATACAGTCTATTCAATCTCCTCTAGTGTTTGTAAATCTTGTAGCAGTCTAAAATTTATATAAGTTTGTAAACTTATGATTGGGTGTTGCCTCTATGCCTCATATACAAAGTGTTAGGATAACACAACACCTAATTTTAAAGGATATCAACAATACTCAACACTCTTAATAAATATGTTAAAACATTGATTTCTATCATGCAAATTGCAACTACCACTGCTCTTGCCATTGATTATGTTGTCAATCAGTGAGAAGAGAACAAGAGAGGAGGGAGGGCAAGCTTGGCTTGATTTCAAATTGATCTCTCATTTCTGGGCCCAACCAGTTGCACCCATGTTGTGCAGATCCTAAAACTCTAGAGCTTCGATGACCTTGTCAATGTGTTGGAAAATACTATTTCTTTGGGTTGTCTGTACCATTTCTGGGACTTCTATGATTTTATAATGATACTAATATAACACTAATAATAGTAACAATCATATAGCAATAACAAAGATTTTTCATTAGCTTGTAATAATTGTAAAAACTTTTCATTAGCTTTTGCGCTTGACAATTTTTCAAAAAAAATTGCACTTGCAGGGATCAAGGGCTCCATAGCATTTTGTTATTACAATTTGAGCAGCAGCAGCTTCTGGCATGTATTTCTACATCTTCTTTATAATCTGTATTTCACTTTATCAGTTGAATCTCCAAGCATAGAATGGTACTTTAACAACTGGTCCACAACTCCAATGTTATCAGAACCCAACCGTCTAACGAACCGTCTTCGAGGCATTTTAGGTCCAACCGGGTTCAACCGGGTCCAACCGAGGTCAAAGCCAGTCAAATAATAATTTAATATAAATATTATATATAACATTAATATGAGTAATATTAATATAAATATTACAAATAACTTTCAAACTCTGAGTAATATATCAAAAGAGTGAAAGATAATGATAGAAATGGTAAGAAACCTTTGAATTTCAAATATATCTATTTTTTAATATTAATTATTGATATTTTGAAGGAGAAAATTTACAACGGTTATACGGTTCACTGTGGTTTGTCGCGGTTCACAACGGTTTTTTGCGATTCATTCGAAAATTCGATTTTTCGATTGGACCGAACCGCAATTACACTGATTCCGATCGAACCGGCAGTTCGACCCGACTTTAACATTGCACAACTCTCTTCTCCTTCTTTCCATTATGATATACCTTTTTGTGGCTTCACTTAACTCTACAACCAAACTGGCCTGTATAGGGTTTCTGATTCATTGGTGAATGTATTTGAGAGGGTTGATCTCTGGTTAAAGAGAATATTGAGGTCCATCACTGTTTAGATTAAATTGACCACAAACTTTGGGCTTTTACATCTAATGGATGTTAACTATCTAAAACTATCTTAACAGTTATCTTTCACATTTACAAAATTCAAAAAATTCTACTAAATGTAGATGAAAAAAAGTCTAAAACAAAAAGAATCATGACATTTCACTAATTCAAATCAAATCTGTTCATTGAACAAAAATAGTTTATTCAAAAAAAAATGATGACTCTTAACATCATATTCTTCCTCCGTAGTACCATTGATTTCAACCATATAAACTTCTCCAAACATAAGTCACATACAAAACTTTGATTTACAAATTGATAGACCGTGCAAACTCCAACCACTCCTTCCCCCTCCTAAAAAAAGGAATAATAATAACTAAGGAAGTTAATGTTCTCAAGCATTTATTTCCACATCATCTCACAAATCATCTCCACCTCTAGATGCATATCAATGTCTTTGAGATCAATTGGGGTCTGCCGATGGGTATAACTTTGGGTCATAAAGTTTTAACATGTATGGATGTTGGAGGGGTTCAACAACACTCCATAATCAATTTCACATTCTTCAAGTTCCTCGTTCTCATAAAAATCAATTTCTCCTTCCTCAAGTTCATCATCCTCCTCTAGTTTCAAATATAAACCGAGTTGATTCAGAGGATTTCTTCCGGTTAGATAAGAAGCAAGCATACCTAACTCCCTCATATACAGAGAGTACTCGTTGTGTTCAACTGTTCTTTCCACCTGCACAAATAAAAATTTGTAATTAGGTACCGACCTCTTAATGATGGAAAAGTCATTCTAGTTGAAGTGACACTCATCATTAGATCAAACAATGTCAAAACTCAAGAGGCATGTGTCATCACACTAAACAATGTCAACATGCAAGAGGCATGTCTCACCACACATGCAAGTAAATCATGCCTCTTGTCATGAATCAACCCAATGATGAATATCAAAAAAAAATATTATACTCAGGTCCACAACATAAGAAAGAAGGCAATCAAATCAGCCAATTTTTCTGCATAAGAGTTATGCAGTCCATAAGAAATAAAAATGAATAAGATTTAAGCCAAGTTTGTAGGAACAAAATTTTGGAGGAACAACCCTAAAATGACCCAAACCCTTCAAGCCCTCCCCCATGAAATGTTTTAGTGCCCAAAATTCTATAATAAGAAATATTTACAATTGGATTTGATCTCCTAAATTTAGATTCATATGATCACCCACTTGGGAAGGCAATGATTTTCCACTCAGAGGTACTTATATCATCCCCAATTCATAATGAGATATTTTGTCGATTGGATTTGATTGCTGACATACAATTATCCACACAATGATGGCAATGGTTATCCACTCAAAAATACATCTGTACCATCCATATGATAAGACCTTACTACGAAAAGGATGCTTACCTTTAGCAAAGCCAAACGTATTGCTTCTCTCTCGAGTTCTCACTTCCATTTATCTTATAGTGCTTCTGCTTGCCATACAGCTTCGGCTCCCGCATTCAGTCGTGCCCTCTCTGGTTAAATAACAAAAAGAAAAGTTATAATGCCATAATACATAATGGATATTGTGGGATAATTGATGGTTACCCATTGTCATGCGTATTTAAGGAAACAAACAGATATCACATACTGCATTGAATACGCCTAACCACCATCAACACATACTAGCATGTAGACAAACAAACCCAAAGAGACAGAGAAAGGGAGCGAAATTTGAACCTTTGCTATGTTGTCTTTCAATCTCCACCCTTGCCTGCTTTAATTTATTAAGACTCCAATTTTCACCCTGCATACATTAAAAAATTTGTAACCAATAATAATTTAAGCACATATAAATAGGCATATATTCCACAAATTTCAATAAAACCAAGAGGATTTGTAACCAACCAGGTCAAGAGTCTTTTCTTGAGCCTTAAGAATGGTATCAACAAAGCGGCTCCTCGATAATGTTGCACGATGAAGCTTCTCAACCTGCCTCTCAGATATAGCATTATCCCCTAATAACAATCATAGTAAGCAAGTTAAGTGGTATACTAAAATTAAATGCTTTAGCACCAAACACTAAAATCAAACACTTCAAACCAATAAACCTAAGGTGCTTACCCTTTTGGCATTCATTCACCACAGAAGAAAGAAGCTTAGATTGGCTAGAATTTTTAGTATGATCTGAGTTGTTAACAGATCCTGCATGGAGTTCAAATAAGTAGGTTGCAATTCATCCTATAGCTGCTGCCTCTCACAAAAGCCATCTGCTCAATTGCAGAAGGCCATTTACAAACATACAAATGATTAAATAAAAAAAATGCCTTATTCCCTAATGGAACTCACATTTTGATTGCATGTTGACAAAGTAACTTTCTCAGGCCATCTTAAGAGGATTTTCTTCCGCACAAACATAAAAAATCGTCTAATACGTATTGTATCAGCCGTACACATTAATTCTCAGAAATATCGACCAATATTTCGGCCAATATGCTTAAAAATTGTTGGAAGTATTTAAAAAAAAACTAAAAAAAGTTATTGGGTATGAAATCAGCAATTAAAATTCTTGAGCCTTAAAATCAGCAATAAATATGGGCTTAAAATTAGCAATTAAATCTAACAATAACATTAATTTGAATTTTTGAACATTAATTTGACTCAAAATTGGGCTTAAAATCAGCAATTAAATCTGACAATAAATATGGGCTTAAAATCGGCAATAAATTGTTAATCTGAGCAAAAAATTTATAAGTTATCAAAACCAATGTTATCAGAACTGGATCGTCTAACGAACCGTCTTCGAGGAGGTTCGGGTTCAACCGGGTTCAACCGCGGTCAAAGCCGGTAAAAGCCGGTCAAAGCCGGTCAAGTAGTTATATAATATAAATATTACATATAAAATTAAGTAAGCTATCTTTTACCAATAACATTAATATAAATATTAAAAATAACATTTAAACTCTGAATAATATATCAAAACGGTGGAAGATATGGGATAGAAATGGTAATAAACATTTATATTTCAAATATATACATTTTCTAATATTATTTTGAAAGGAAAAAATTAAAAAAAAAAATAAAAAATAAAAAATTCAAAATTTGCGAGCTGCAGTCAGCGGCTCACGGTTTGTGGGTAATTACCGCAGAAAACCGCGCTCTAACCAGTTTTCTGCGGTTTTGACCCACGGACGGTTCTTAACCAGAACCGAACCGCAGCCTCCACGGTTCCTGTTGAACCCGCATTTCGGTCCAGTTCTGATAACACTGATCAAAACCAATTTTAAAATTTAGTAGCTAAGTGACCCTCTTACGTCTTTGGCCATTCCAAACATCATGTGTGACCTCCCTTAATGGAGCCTACTTTGTTCATAATGGATCTATTGATTTGATTCTTACATATAGTGTAACAACCTTTGAAAGTTACATGGCGATTGGGTATTTCCTTTCTTAACAGCTAGCACTCCTTTTTGTCTTTCTTTATAAGTCACACCCGTTTGCCTACTCATATATATACAATAAGTGCCTAAGAATAGAAAAGTATTCCAAATATATAGGAGAAAACGACTTTAGTTGTGATGATGATTGACTCTACATTTCTTGAGAAATCAAATATCATATTGTTTTATTTTTTAATTATTTTTTTATTTACATCAAAATCGATGACTTTATGTCTAATGAGAACTTTTTTTCCCAAGTGTTTACATTTATAATCTATTTGGTATTACAGGTTTAACGGGCTCCCTCTACTATCATACTTTTCTAGTTAAAAGCCATGCAGGTGTGGATGTTAAAAATCGAATACTTTCATTTATACACGTGTAACTTGAACTGGAGTCAATCTAAATACAGTAAATCTTGCCCAAAATGTGGACGGACTAATCTAACCATCTAAAAAATATTATTTCGGTCTAATTCAAAAAGTTTGACCGGTTTTAAATTTGGGCTAGGTTGAAACTTGACCTGTCCAAATTACTTGAATAGGGCTGGACTAGGATCACACTTTATAATTTGACTTACCCAAATTACCTAAATTTTATAAATATGCACACAAATGCCTCATTTCTGTATGTTTATTTAATGGTTTCTTAAACTTAAATTTTTTATAGTGATTATATTTTAGTAGCGGAGACTTATTTTTATAGATTTGTTCGTTTAAAGCATTCCAATACAGTATATATATAGACCCAACTATTCACTTGATTATAGAGTTGACTTTTGACTTGAATTAGATTGAATTAAAAAGTAATAATTAGTAATCTAAATTTAATATACACAAATTAATATTAGACTCTCTACTCGACCTATTGCATTCATTGTTTTGTGATGTTTTGTGATGTTGTACAAATGTTGATCACACAAATGTTAGATCATCTAGATCACAAGCTGTTGAAAAGAATGATAACTACCAATCACAATAATTTTTTCTAGTCATGGGGCATGCAAGTTCATGGCATAACTAGGTATACCCATAAAGCTTGAAAACTTGAGAATCCACAAGAATTTTTTTTTTTTTTTCATGGATGTTTTAAATGGAATCATTTTTTTAAACAGGTCAATTCAATGGCTCCTACATGGAAAACTAACCTTTCACCCTTCCAATCAGCTATGAAAATGAGTTTTGATGTGAACTAAACTGAAGATCCTTTGTTCACTCGAGGAGAAGTTGAAGTTTCTTTGCTCACTTGAGTAAAAAAAATAAAAGTTTTCTCCTAATTTCTAGGTATATGGAGAACGGTCTTAAATTGATATAGAATCATGAAGAAAGTTGAAGGATTTTTCTAATGAGAGAAAAAAATGAGTTAGCTATCTTCTAAATTTTCATTACGTTTATCAAATTTTTCATTATTTTTTTAACATGAGTATCCTTACTCCTTATTGGAGGTGAGACTATTTTACGAACATATGTAAATTTCTCAATTCACACAAACAATGGTTAAGTCACTGGAGAGTGACTCCATAGAAAATGGCTCGAGGAAGTTGAGCGTAAATCAAACTTAAGACCTTACTTTATGAAATGGATGTCTTAGACATCAAGCTAATAACTCAAAATATCCAAAATGGGCGGTATTTATACTTGTATGACCCCTATAATTTTTACTTTTTGGACTCATTCAATTTTTGTTTGCGGTTGAGAGATAATTCGGCTGCCTACTTGATTGTATTAAATTTGTAATAATTCATCAATAGGTGGGTCTAATGTGATCATGAATTGGATAAACATGCATTTAGATATTTTAGATCATTCATACAATATTTTATTTATCGGAACTTGACTTTTAGGTTGAATTGAAAATATAACTTAAGGACTTCTAAAATGGCACTTGAGTTCTGATCATATAATCATACTAACTTTGTTATATTCCTATATCATTTGATTCAAGTTGGTTAACAATCTTTCTCAATTTTTAGTGGATTCTATATTTTATATTTGATCTTTATCATCATCATCATAAATTAGGATCTCATCTATCTGAAGTCAGTTTTCTAAGTTCTATTTTGCCATTTAACTTTATCATAAACTATAAGTGCAGTCACTATGCTATATAGCATGTCTGTCTTTATCCTTTTTCTCTATATATTAAGAGGTTGACCCCTCTTCCTTGTGTCTATATTTCATAGCTTCTCAATTCTAGGCACTAGGACAGAGTATGGTCTTCTATTAAGAGGACCAAACTACTTCAAACTCAATTCTCTCAACTAATTTTCTATTGAGACTATTTTTATATTATTTCTCATTTTTAACTCTTTTGGAGTTGAGTTACTTATTAATTGTAGCATACGCATCTCTGTAACCTTAACTATGGAAATATTTGGTAAAGTGTTTCTTTTGATAGCATGTTGTGGACTTCAATTGCTATTGATCATATAGTGTGTACAATCCATGGCTTGTTTTATATTAATTGAATTGTATAAATTTTAAATTGAGATGATCTTTTATGGATCTTGTTAGATATTCATTGAATCATACTACGTATAAAGTGTAGATTGACATAATTAGATTGACTACAAAAGACTAAATCAAATCAACATAATGGAACTCCATTACCTCGCATACGGTAGCTTAACTGGCAGTCACTTTAGTTCGGAAACCAGATGTCCCAATGCTCATGACTTGCAGGGGGCCATATGCATTCGGAATTTTACCCAATGTCTTCGTACTCTAGGAGAGGTGGAGGTCTTTAATTTCTTCATCATAAAAAAACATGATCAAACTCCATTAAATCTAGATCATCATGATATTTCATGGATCTCTTTACATTCCCTTTAGATTTCCTTTTTGATAAAGACCAACCAAACCCAGATTACATAAATCATGCTATTCGGAGCATCTTTAGGGTCAATATATACCACCTTTGAGTATGAAATTTACAACACAAATGAGCATGAGCTAGGGATCCTTGGACAAACTTCAATTTTAGTTGAGGAGATATATGTGTTTTAAATGCAAAACATGGACATGGACTGTTTGGTATGAGCTTTAATAGGTCAAAATATCAAATTTTACAAATATAGGAATAGTGGCAACAAGCAAAAGCGAATACATGAGAACAATGTTGGAACTTGTGGCTCAATTCCACTGAAATTAGGAGTCTAGTTACATAGGACTCCTAATTACATGAGATTCCTAATTACATTAGGAAAGTGCTAAACATAGGACACTACAATACTGCTATATATTAAGGACGTGGGTTTCATGGAAACCCTGCCGTTCGGCCGAGTGCCTTCAGAGGCTAGAAAGGGCCTCTTGCAGCAAAGGTGTAGTGAGGGAGATAGAGAGAGAGGGAAGATACCAAAAGAGATCTTGGGATCCAAATATTGTATCTGTATTCTTTTTATCTATAATGAAATCTACACTCTCCCGTGGACGTAGGCCAAGGTTGGGCCGAACCACGTATATCATGTGTTATCTGTGTTTATGTGTGATTGAATCTGTATTTTCTATATGTGGGTATTGGGTCTATTCCCTAACAATGGTATCATGAGCGAAGGTTCGATTCGGGGCCAGATAAATCACACGTCGGAATCGTCTGCAAAAGGAGAGGGGCAGAAGCAACAATCAATACCGCTGCAGATCTAATTTTTTCAGATCTGTGAGTGGCAGCTAGCAGAGGTGCAGCTGGAAAGACAAAGCCCCATTGGTAGTGCGCAAGCAGATCCATTCCACGTCGATTCTAAGAAAACCAGAGACAGGTTCGTCGGATCGGAAATCAGATCTGAGAGATCAGATCTGTAATTCGAAAAAAAAAAAGGCAGATCGGTGAGAATCTGCAGAGGGTGGAGACTGCAGGAAGAGGCGAGCAGAGGCGGCAGCAGCACTGAGATCTGGGTACAGATCCGAGGAGGAGCAAGGTGAAGGTGGCTCCAGAGGAAGCCGATCGTCGGCCAGAAGAAGAGTAGGATGGCAGGCAGCGGAGAGATCGGTTGCAACAGCGCTGCCCTTCAATCCACGGCAGAGTGGCGAGCGTCAGCGGCAGGCTATAAAATGGTCGCTTCACAGATCTGGTTTTCTCGGCGGCAGCTAGTCGTAGGAACAGCAGCAGGGACGCAGGAAGCGTAGAGGGAGGAACACAGAAGTTGGGTTCACTATTCTGGGTATGAGAGAGATTCACATCAACTGAGAGGTAACGTCGATGTGTCTTATACATGGGAGTACAAGGACCTTGGACTTTTTGACGGTATGCGTGGAGATGGCACATTTGCCATATGCGTAGAGAGGCCGAGGTGATTGCAGCTAACACATTAGTGTGTGCAGGAACACACTATGAAGGAAACGCAACCTCGCGTTCGTGAAGCATGTCGGGATGTGCTCATAGAACGTAGGAAGCAGAGTTGCAAATGCAACACAGGGTCTTGGACGACCAAGATCGAGGTGGAGCCTGGTTGGGCTATACAGTCTTACTCAAGACTGGTAGATCATCCTAAGGTATGGGATGCGCATCTCATGCAGAGATGCAGAGGATTATAGCTACAAGTGGAGCATGGCCGGGAGCTGTTAGAGTGCACAGAGGTGCATAGTTGCAGTGGAGGACGATGTCACAGTTATCTCTGGAGGAGGATCAGTGGATTTTCGCCAAGGTGGAGATTGTTGGAACTTGTGGCTCAATTCCACTAAAATTAGGAGTCTAGTTACATAGGACTCCTAATTACATGGGATTCCTAATTACGTTAGGAAACTGCTAAACATAGGACACTGCAATACTGCTATATATTAAGGACGTGGGTTTCATGGAAACCCTGCCGTTCGGCCGAGTGCCTTCCGAGGCTAGAAGGGGCCTCTTGCAGCAAAGGTGTAGTGAGGGAGATAGAGAGAGGGAAGATACCAAAAAAGATCTTAGGATCCAAATATTGTATCTGTATTCTTTTTATCTATAATGAAATCTACACTCTCCCGTGGACGTAGGCCAAGGTTGGGCCGAACCACGTATATCATGTGTTCTCTATGTTTTTGTGTAATTGAATCTGTATTTTCTGTATGTGGGTATTGGGTCTATTCCCTAACAAAAGAAACGCCGGAAATTGAAACTATATGTTCTAAGCATTTACAGATATTCATTTCTTTCTTTTAATTTTAAATAATTTACATTTTTTAAATTAACTAAATATTAATCCTTGAAGATAGCCATTATAGTGCACTAGAGAACATCAATTTAATATCAAGTAATTGTTAATATTGACTTTAGAAATTTTCAATTTTTTTGGATATTTTTTCATATTTTTATATTGATTTTAGTTTTGACAATCCTATACTATATGAAAAGGTCCATTTTTTTTAACCATTGAATTTCTTATATTTTTTGTAAATTTTCTAAAAAAATTGAAAAGAATGGCCCTTATTTTGTTGATGCATTTATCGCCATCACGGTATGTGAAACCCTATTTCCGGTAATAAGTGCATGTACCTTTATCATTTACCCAATCCAGACCGATATATTGGCCGATATAATTCTCTCTCCTCTTTTGTGTTTTTTTTTAAATATCGATATTTTATTATTATTTTATTTTTTCTGAATTAAAAAATAAATAAAAAATCCTAAAGGAAGCTTTTTTTTTAAAAAAAAAGACCGATATTATGAATATCGGCCGATATCGGACCGATATATATCGCCGATATATCGGCCATATAGGCCGAAAACTACCGTGTACGGCCGATATGATAAGACACTGAAAACCCGTATCATATCGACCAATACGTTTCGTATCGGCCGATATCTTAACACCTGGTGTAGATGTTCCTGTTAGTTCAATAGTTGCAGAGTTCACCTTGATGAGGCAAAGAAGCTGACAAATTGTGGTTCAAGTTTTTATCTGATGAGTGTGAGTAGAGAGGCTGGCACGCAAAAGAAGACTCATATAAACCCTTACTTATTTTTTACTACCCGAGCCTAAATTCAAATAATTTAGACCCAAACGGGCCGAATCTAAGCATGGGCCTTATATTTGTAATCGAGCCTTAGTCCAAATTGACTTAGGGCCCAATCTAGCCTACCCGAGCCTAAATTCAAACAATTTAGACCCAAACAGGCCAAATCTAAGCATGGGCCTTATTTGTAATCGAGCCTTACTCCAAATTGACTTAGCAATCTAGCCTACTCGAGTTGTACCCCTAGATTCAGCCAATTTTGAGCCTTCCACAAGATCCTACATGGTTCTCTGTGTTTTTTTGTGGTGTTTGTATTCTTTGGAGTAGGGCTATAATTTACAAGTCTAGATCCTAAAGTGGTAGAAACAAAAAATGCTAGTGTAAAAGCGAGATGCTTTAAAACTGCAATGGAGATACATTTCCTCTATATACATAAACACAAGGAAAAGTAGATACAGAGCTGCTCAAAGATAGCATCAGGAACCCTCTTCTTTAACAAAAAAAAAAAAAAGCATTGGATTTTAGTTCTCAATTGTCCACAGCTGGAAATAATTATCATACAGCATCATACAATGAAATTTCATGTGCAGATGGCCCCTTATGAGATACTCAGATTAGTCTCAGAATCTGATCAAGACTCATCTCTCATGTTCCAAAGATTACCACTGATACTTGGCCGCGAGAAGGACTTTCTCGTATTGTTGGGCAGCATTGTCCCAACTTAGGTCCTGCATCATACCACGTCTCTGGAGCCCTTCCCAGCTATTCTTGTAATCTCTATATGTGTGCAAGCAATTTCCAAGAGCATGTATCAGCTTATTCGACTCCGCTCTATCAAAAGTCCATCCATGCCCTGACTCCTTAAATGGGTCAAATGGTTGTACTGTGTCTCTCAGTCCACCGACAGCATGAACAACAGGTACTGTACCGTAACTCATCGCATATAGCTGGTTCAGCCCACAAGGCTCAAATCTTGATGGCATCAGTAGAATGTCAGCACCGGCAGTTATCCTATGTGCCACTTTCACAGAGAAACCAACCCATCCACGGACCTTGTCGTGATGTTGACTCTCAAACTGTCTGAGCATGTTCTCGAGGTCTGGTCTTCCAGTTCCCAACATAACCAACTGCACATCCTGACCAACCATCCAAGGAATGGCCTCTCCAATGAGGTCGACACCTTTCTGGTTGTCCAGCCTCCCAATAAAACCAATCAGAGGAACGTCACTGCGGACAGGGAGGCCAAGCTCTCTCTGGAGAGCTGTCTTGCATTGACTCTTGCCTGTTCTAAGAGTCTCCAGAGAGTAATTGGTGTAGCCATCAGAAGTGAGGTGGACATCCACTTTTGGGTTCCATTCTTTCGGGTCGATCCCGTTAACAATACCCCTCAGTTTCCAATTATTCTCATTGATGATCTCATGCAAACCCCATCCACCCTCTGATGTTTTCACCTCCCATGCATAACCATGGCTAACAGTAACTACACGGTCAGCAGTTTTCAGACCAGCTGCAAAGATGTTGAAGTGGTCTCCACCCATTGGATCATATAATCTGAAAAGATTCATGTAGTGTTCTGGTAAATCCACATGAAAGAAGTCTTCTACTGGACCACGACCCTGCAGGATAAATCTGTATTAATAAACTGAAGGGTAAAGCCGTCAAGGATTTGCAGCTTGATGAACTATGGGGTCCTGTTCTATAGCAGAGGAAGCATAGTTCGCACTATATCGATTTTGAAACATATTGGGTCCCTATTTCATCAATCCATACCTTTGGTTTGATGTCTTATGGTCCAAAGAGTTTAGCTTTTACCATTGACAATATAAAAAAAAAAAAAAATCATACCTTTCGGCCTCTTTTTGGATTATTACAACTCTACCAAATCATCATTTCCTTGGCAACTGATTGAAGGATTAAATCTTTTATTAGTGATACATTCTTTGTGCATTCCAAGTCCACAGAGGGATATTATTCTCAATGGTCTGGGATCATGGTATCATGGACTCATCACTGGCACTCAAATATGAACAATTCAGCAGAAGGAACGCTTGCTGCATCATAAAAACCAATGGTTCTTATTGTATGGTTCTGAAGGGTTCTTATGGTATAAGATTAGGGATGCAGAGCTAAGCAAAATCATGTTGAATCATTCATTAATTCATTTTCCAAGATGATCACCAAGATTTTACAACAGATTTTTGTGTCAATCCAAAGCCCTTGAATCTTTTAGACAAACCTGGTGTGCTATGTTGTGGATCACAAGGACAGACCGCGTATACTTCATTAAGCCATTGTCACGATAGTATGCCTTGAGATAAACTGGTAGCAATGCGGTATGCCAATCATTGGCAATGAAAACCAGATTACCATCTCCGTAACAGACACCACCACATGGAACATGCCAAGGAACCTGAAAATGTCAAGCTTCATCAGATAACAGTCAAGTAATTGCTTCTAAACAGTGAACTGAATTATTACAGTCATATTTCCTTAAGGAATAAATTGATGTTCAATTTCAACTTACCACATGGTAAACATTTCTTATAAGAGGCATCAAGTTATTGCATAAGTGCAGATATATGCATGTACAGAAAACTGTGATTTTTTAAATGACAAATTAAGCTGAAGAAGGCAATTAACGAAGTATTAAACAAGTTAAGCCACTCACAGGAATCTAATGCTTAAAAACTCATAGGATGACTGAAAAAGTTAGCTAAGTTTATGAGAAACAGAATCCAATCTGGAGAGTATATTCTCTAGTTCAAACTGGAGTACCAGCTTTCAAATGTTTGACTAAACAGAAATTTGCACATGATGCATTTAGAAAGAAAGCAATAAGACATTTATGCTCAAAAGCGAACAAAAAACAAAAAACAAAAAAAAAATGTTAGCTAGAAAGGGAATAAGCAATTTTGTTATTGTTGGATATATTAGGAAAAATTATGATTAGATTGAATTGCCAGCAATTATCTATTGTTATGGAAAGTTGGACTTAATCTTAAGATGTTGGTCTATCCATTAGGATAACCTACATATTCAAAATATGCCATCAGTAAATGGAATTGGTACATGGGTTTGTGCAAATTTCATTTTCTGCCAAATTAGAGAAAACACCCATAGAGATAAACTGCAGAAAATTCAGCAATAATTTATATTGGAAACAAGCATAATTCTTCTTGAGAAGCAGTCCTAAACAATAAATTGATCCCAACCTTAAAATGCACATCATTTGAACCTTTGAAACTCAAGGAATAACACAAAAGCCCCCATTAACTCTGGATTTATAACATTCATAAATTTAGGCCAAAATTTTAATTCTCAATTATTGTTTGACCAAATTCAGTTCCTAAATGGCCGTAAGTCCATAACAAATAATGTTTTGAAAGTATCATAAATCATTGTGGGCATTAATCATATTGTAAACAGTAAGATCTTTATAATTTTCTCAAGAAAGGGAAGAATATTTTAACAAGCATTAAAAAGTAAAAAAAAAGATTTTCACAATCCAAATAATTAAACCATCAAAATAAATGATGAATAAAATGATGATAGTTTGGGTTGGCTGGAGGGTCAAGACGTCCGCCTCATGAAGCGAGGTCTTTAGTTCGATTCACACTCAACCCCTCCAAGCCACTCCCCATGGGGTTACTTATATATTCATATCATTTAAGATAACAAAAGGAAACTCATGTTTATACGCTTATAATTACATGTGACAAAATATAGCTTATGAGGAAATCTTGCATGGTAACAGTTTCATGGAGCCCTATGACAGCTAGCCATCATCCTCTTAAAAACAAGCAATTGTAAATGTAAATTTCTAACAAAGAAGCACAGAAAAATTTCATAGAAAAATATGGTGACATGTGAACCAGATGACCACCAATTTGTTCTCTCCAATGAAAGCAAAGTTGCACTTGACTAAGGATTTTCCCAAAATTTAATATTAACAATACCTTTTAAATATGGTATGAGGCTCACATTAGATAGGATTTTGTAAAGTTTTGACTGAATTAATTATTTTCATTTTATAATTTTTGCTTTTGAATTTTAACAATGTAAGTCGTAAAATGTTGGAGAACTTCAATAATGAACTTAATTGATTCAACCAAGATGATTCTTAGTCGACCCTATCATTAAGCATAGAACTTTTCATTAGGGTGATTTTTTATGACCTATATTTAGAAATTAAAATAATAATTGAAGTAATCAAAATTTATGGTTTAAAGATGTGGTCAAACTGATCTAATTTAGGTGACTTTTCTTGATCCTATATTCATGTATGGTTATATAGACCTTTTCAGTCAAGGTGACTTTTGGGATCTGACATGTTTATAAAGGTGATAAAAATTTATGATTAAAATAATTTTAAATTAAATTTTAGGCACTTAAAATCATGGCTTTATTAATCCAACTAGGGTGACTGTTTTTACTCTATATTCAAGCATAAACCTTTTCAATCATTGTATTTTTCATATAATCTCTACATGTTACCGAAATCTAAGAAAGGTTAGGAATTAAAAAATAATTTTGAAGTAATAAAAGCTTCTAACCATCTAAACATTGGTCTCCATTTCTTCGGGTGCTCCTGTCAGTACTAGGGTACATTTGATCCTGTTACCTCCTTCTTTCCCTTTTTTGGGCATTTCTCTTGAGATATTTGTGGATGCACCTTTATCATTTTATTTTCTTTTGCCCGGTCCCTTTCCTAACACATTTAGTGACCAGTCTCCTATGGGTCCTTGCTATCCCTTTTCTTACTTATGTTCTGCCTCTTTGATAGAAAGTAAGCTCCCTAGACCGACAATGGACAAAGTTCAGTTCTCTAGGATTAGTGAGGAGAGAGCCATTTGCTTAGAGAGAGAGTTTTCCTTGGAAGAGATTAAAGAAGCATTAGGGAGTATGGTTGGAGATAAAGCCCCGAGTCCAGATGGTTTCAACTTCTCTTTCTTTAAATCCTACTGGGATACGGTTGGACCTGATTTTGTAAGGGTTTTTGAGGAATTTCACAGAGATGGGATCATGAGCAAAAGGTTGAAAAACTCTTTCATCACCCTTGTTCCAAAAAGGGGAGGCCTAGCTAAATTGCCACATTACAGGCCGATTAGTCTAGGTGGTAGTATTTACAAACTTATAGCCAAGGTCTTGGATGATAAGTTAAAAAAGGTATTGCCAGAGATCACAGGTGAATGACAAGGGGCTTTTGTGGAAAATAGACATATTTTGGACAGTGTTCTAATTTCCAATGAGTTAGTCACATGAGGAGGGATAAGAAACCGGGTTTACTGTTCAAAATAGATTTGGAAAAAACTTATGACTTTGTAAATTGGTCCTTTGTAGGATGCCTTTTCGATAAGATGGGTTTTGGACAAGTTGGAAATGGTGGATGAAAGCATGTATTGAGGACACAATGTACTCTGTACTTGTGAACGGGTCCCCGACAGAACCCATAGCAGCCACAAGAGGTTTAAGAGAAGGAGATCCTCTGTCGCCCTTCATCTTCACTCTAGTAGGAGAAAGCTTGAATAAGCTTCTAGTGAAGGCTAGAGAGCTTGGGGTTATCAATGGTTTGTATGTCGGGGTCAAATGGTCTTATTGTTACACACCTTCAGTTTGTGGATGGCACTCTTCTTTTGTGAACCCAATAGAGATGAATTTAGGGGTTTTAAAGCAATCCTAAGATGTTTTGAGTTGGTGTCTGGTCTTAGAATCAATATTGAGAAAAATACTTTAATTGGCATCAACATGGATGATAACCAACTTAAGGATTTGGCGGAACAAATTGGGTGTGGTACTGGAAATTACCTTTCATTTATCTCGGATTACCAGTGGCGGGAAATCCAAGGATTAAACATTTCTACGAACCCCATTGTATAGAAAGTTGAAAAGAGATTAGATAGGTGGGATAGGAGATTTCTATCTTTGGGGGTAGGCTAAACCCTAATTAAATCAGTGTTAATGAATCTCCCTGTTTACTACTTATCCATCATTGAAATGCCGATTGGGGTCACAAAGAAAATAGAACAGAACTTTAGGAAATTTCTTTGGGGTGATAAGGAAGGGGAGAGGAAGGTTTATTTGGTCAAATGGGAGGAAGTGGTCAAACCAAAAACAAAGGGTGGGCTATCCCTCTTCAAGTTAGAAACCAAGCACTCCTTTGTAAGTGGAATTGGTGTTTTTGGGAGGGAAAGGGAAGCTCTGTGGACAAGAGTATTGACTGCTAGATACGGGTTGGAGAATAATTGTGGGTGGGTCTAGGAGAGAATTTTGAAAAGTTTGGTTCGCCGATAGTAAAAGAGTGGTGGAGGTTACAAAAGCAATATTAGATTATTAGTTGGGAGGGGGGATGGGACATTCTTTTGGTAGGATTTATAGTTGGGTGATAGGCCATTGAAGGATTTGTTCCCGAGATTGTTCAAAATAGCCAAGAACAAGTCAGCCTTAGTATGAGATTGTTACAGAATAGAAGGCAACCACTTGTCCTGGAACTTGGACTTTAGGCGTCACCTTAGATCCTTTGAGCTAGCGAATAAAGATGATTTGGTTACCCAACTGGGAGAATTCCTAATATCTCTAGGGGAGGCAAATGAGCTAGTGTAGTCGGACGACTCTTCGGGTTCTTTTTCAGTTAAGTCCATGGTGGACATGTTCCCCAACCTACAAGATACCAAGGATCCTATGCCAACCCTTGCTTAGAAAGGTCTTGCTCCACCTAGAGTGCAGTCGTTCATGTGGTGTGCCCTTAGAGGAAAGGTTTTAACCAGGATGGATCTCAAGAGGAGATGCTTAATGAGAACGAAGGAGGATTTTAGTTGCCCCCTTTGTGGTCACTCGGAGGAGGATGTTGATCATCTTTTTATAAGTTGCCCTTTAGCAAGAAATTTATGGCTAAATTTATTGAACCTCTTTGACATCCCTTACGTTTTCAATATAACTTGCGTTGGGGTAGTGGGTTCGTGGTTCATGTCAAAGCTTAGCCCCAAGTGGAAGATTGCTTGGTTTACGGTTCCTATTGTTGTCTTTTGGACCATATGGAAAGAACGGAACTCTAGAATTTTTTAAGAAAAGTCTACCGAAGCTAATGATCTTTTTCAAAGGGAAAAATGGAAGTCGTGCATGTGGCTGTTATTTGGAAAGGAGTTTAAGGGGCTACCTACTGATTTTTTGGCATCTTGGGAGGGTAGTTTAAGGGGAGGAAGTAGGATTGTTAGATCCCATGTCAGTTGGTGCACCCCTCAACAAGATGTCATGAAGTTTAATGTTGATGGAGCTTTCGAGGGGAAAACCAGGTCTGGCAGGGATAAGGATGTTCTTAGGAACCATTGTGGTCTATCCTTGGTGGTCTTCACTGAGTCAGTAGGGACTAGGGATTCAAATGAGGTGGAACTCCTTAGCATTAAGAGAGATTTTACCATTTGGAAAGTCTCCAAACAAGGTCAACTAGCGATAGAAGGGGACTCAACAAAGGCGTAAAGCGAGCAATCAGGAGGGTGATTACCATGGCAAGGGAAATTAGGAGTCTATATCCATGTTGGACGCAAAGCAAATGGCATGGCAAACTTCCTACCCAAAAATGGGATCAACAACTCAGTATCTGAGGTTTTTTACTTATAAAAGGGATCTTTGGGGACATTTTGTATCAGGATTGTTTCTTCTTGATGTAATGCAGAGCTGCACAGCTTGTTTTTATTTATTTTTTTCTTTTTGGACTAATCCTTTGAGACCGTTTCTTTTGTTGTTTTGTTTTCTTTGTACCTTTTTATCTTTCAATGAAATTTTTGAAGTTACCTTTCAAAAAACAAAAAATGACCTACACTAGAAAGTAAACGTTTTTAAATAAAAATAAAGAACTTCTATTTTCATGAAATTATGTCAATTATAGAAAAATGATTTAAGTTTTAGTTTTTAAATAAGTATTAAAATATATTGCATTATAATATCAAATTATTAGAGAACTAGGAAAGTTTGGATCCATTAATATTTTTTTTTTAGCAAAGAAGTTTGGATCCATTAATTGTGTTACATAAAACGTACTTTTGATTGAGGTGAAATGCTGAATAGTTTTTAAATTGATGTTATATATTAACTGTAGCTTGAATTATCAGCTTTAAATATGTGTTGACGTGGCTTGATTTATTACCACATTTAATATAATCAAGGTGATTAATTTGAGAATATTTATAATATACTAATACATTTTAGAAGATCATTCCAAAATGTACAAACATTTATTCCAGGTCCTAGAAAAATTAAATTGAGTAGATAATTAAGTCACATATATTAAGACACAACATGTTGGTCACTTTAAATTATCATTTTAACAGTTTATAACTTTTAAAACATGTAGAAGCTAAAAAAAAAAAGCATCTCTATGTAATGAATCACTTTTTAAGCTCTCATATTTTTCACTTCAAATTATTATTTTAATTCTTAAAACTTTATGGCATTTAAAAGAACAAGGGACTCAAAAGAATACCTTAACTAAAAAGTTTTGTACTTGATTATGATATGAAAAAAATTACCTTAAATAAATAAATTAAATCATATTTTTTAAAGATTTTAAAACTTTCATAACTTATATATACAAAAAAAAAACTTAGAGCTAATCAAAAAATTAAATAATCATTTGAAGCTAAAATTTTAACTGCAACCTATCTAGTGTGGACATTAGTGCATGATTAAAAAAGAAATTTTAATGTTAAATTTTGATAGAATACATAGCAAGAAGGAAGAGAACATCTAAATCAGCGGCCACTCCTCTTTTGCTTCTCTTCATATATCATGGTATTTGATACTAATGATTTCATAATTATTAGTTCTTAATATTGTAGTTAAAAGTTGAATGCTTGGAGTAAGTCTTATCTCTCATTGGGTGGAAGGTTGACTCTCCTTAAATCATGTCTAGTGAATCTCCCCACCTACTACCTCTCGTTGTTTGAAATTCCGAAAGGGGTGGGAAAACGGCTAGAAAAAATCCAAAAAGACTTCCTCTGGGAAGGGAGAGAGAACTCGAAGAAGATACATTTAGTAAACTGGGAGGAGTCTAGAGATGTGAAGGCAAAGGGTGGGCTGGGAATTTACAATATTAGGGATGGGAATCAAGCACTTCTTTGCAAATGTTTGTGGAGATTCGCGACAGAAAGGGAGGCCCTGTGGAGGAAGGTGTTAATAGCGAGATATGGAGTGGGTGACCCTGGGGGTTGGAGGCTAGGTGACTCAACCGCTAGGGCTGGGTCGTCGGTTGTGAAAGCCCTAATGAAAATTGGGAGTGGAGAAGGAAAGGTCGGGGAAGCGTTTCGAATGGGGATTAGGTTGTTGGTGGACAACAGTAGATGGGTTTTATTCTGGCAAGAAACTTGGGTGGGGAAGAGGCCCTTAATGGAAGTTTTTTCCAGACTCTTTAGAGTGGCTCAGAATTGGGAAGCTCTAATCAGTGATTACTATAACAAGGTTAATGGTTCTCCATTGTGGCTAATCTCTTTTAGGAGGGTTTTGTACGATTTCGAGGAAAGTATCCACCAAACCTTGATTGGAATACTAAGTGCAACTAATTTGTGGATCGAAGATGAAGACAAATGGATATGGTCCTTGGATCCATCTAGATCTTTTTCGGTTAAATCAGTCCTTCTCTCAGCTTATGCTTCTCACTCGGTCTCACCTCCCATTTGCAGTTTAGCTTGGAACAATTTGGTCCCTCCTAGAATTCAATTCTTTATGTGGACGGTGTTGGAAAAAAGGATACTTGTCAGACACAATCTTATGAGAAGGCGTGTTATTCCACCTGAGGCTTCAACTACGTGTCCTTTATGCAAGGTCGAGGAGGAAACTGTTGACCACCTGTTATGCAAATGTCGCTTCACATGTGTGGTTTGGTATTCATTCTTGAGACTGGTAGGATGTCCGTGGGTTCTTAGTGGCGAGATGGAGGAGCTAATTGAGTCTTGGTCGAGGGGGCCCTTTAGAGGAAGGCATAGAGTGGTTTGGAAAATGATCCCTTTCACTATCTCGTGGGCTGTTTGGAAAGAACGTAATGCGAGGATATTCGAGGGTAAGAAGGGGGACCCTACAGTTGTGTTTGAAAAGGAAAAATGGCAAGTAATTGGATGGTTGTCTGTTTGTAAGGAGTTTCGGGGTTTGAAACCGGAGGATTTTTACTTGTCTTGGGAGGGGTGCATGAAAAGCGTTAGTAAAGGTAAAAAGAAAGTGGTCAAGTGGGTTGCCCCCCTCTAGGTTCATGCAAATTTAATGTCAATGGGGCAGCAAGGGGTAAACCAGGTCCGGCTGGCATTGGAGGGGTTTTACATGACGATAGGGGTAGAATATTGGCAGTGTTTTCCGAGTCACTTGGGTTGATGGAGTCTAATGGGGTGGAATTATGGGCAATTAGGAGAGCTCTTCAGCTTTGGTTTAGGTTTAAGAGTGGTAATCTTGTTATCGAAGGTATTCTACTAATGCCATCGCTTGGGCTATTAATAGGAATTTCCCCCCTTGGAGGTTGATCGGTGTTGCTAGGGACATTTGGAAGATGTGTAAGCGTGGAGGCGTTTCCTTTACTTATACCCCTTGATCAGCAAATGGTGTTGCTGATTTTTTTGCGAAAGCGGGTGTTGATTCACATTCTCCATCTTTGGAGTTCTTCTCTTCCCACTAGCAGTGTTCTTTTGGGGTTGGGGGCTTCTTTTGGATCCTTGTTGGGAGGATGCTTGTGGTTTCTTCTCTTTATTCTTTGTTTGTTTGTTTTTTCCTCTTATTTGGTGACTCTAAGTATGTATCTCCTATAATCGGACTCCACTTTGTACTTTCTGTATTATCTTCCCTTTTTTAATGATATTCAGTCAATGTTTCAAAAAAAATTGTCAGTCATTTATATTTGTAGTAGAAACATGGCAAGCTATTAGAGGACTCGATGAAACCAGTGTCATACAAGACTTTCTCATAGCTTATTAGACAAATGTTTTGAAAATTGACTTAGATCACAAATGAGAAATCAACTTTTAGTAAAGCTACCAATAAATAGTAAAAGTTTACCAAAATTGCTATGGCCTTAAAAAATGAGATTCCAGCATAAAATTAAAACCATTTTCCATAAAACCCATACCAAACCATAAGATTCAAATAGTTGATTGTAAGATTTTGACTATGGTTACAAGTGCACCCTCATGCATCTCTATGTGGGCCCCACATGGGACCATGGAGATTTCGATTGATGGAAAAATCTAAGATTGGGTATGGGACCCACCAAAATCACCTAGGTTGGGTCACTTTAGTCATGGCTCTTAAGGCCCCAAAGATTGATGCGGAACGTGTCCTGTCCTGCATCAGATTAATGATGTCATAGGACATGAGTTAAAACTCTATGGTGTGTGTAACTATGAATGGGGTCAAATTGATCAAGGATCCAATTCACACAGGAGAAGAGGAAGAACGGAGAGTAGGGAAACAATTAAAAATGGCTTGTGAGAGCCCATTTTGAGGTGGCTGCAAGTTAGGTGACCGGGAGAAAATTTATATACATATATACATATTAATCCAATGCATGTGCTTCGCATGTGGTGTTTTGTAATACCCCGTGTTTGTATAAGCGATGGGAGAAAAAAAGTAGCCAGGTTGGGTGTTACTTGTCCCACATCACCTATGAGGAGAGTTGTTCTATGAGATATAAGTTGAAATCTCTCCTCATTCTAGCACAAGGTCTTTTAGGAGCAATCTTGGGGTTGGCTTGCCAATGCAAAGCCGTGCGGGCCCCTATGGACCCAAAGAGGACAAAATTGTGATGGAGGGACGGGTTGTTACAAATGGTGTCAAAGAATGCTTCAACTCTTTGTCTGTGAATGTGGGTGTGTTTGTGGACAGAGTCGGGGACGGCTCTAGTCTCAAAGGGGTGGATTGTAATACCCCGTGTTTGTGTAGGCATTGATGGGAGAGAAAAAGTAGCCAGGTTGGGCACTACTTGTCCCATATTGCCTATTAGGAGAGTTGTTCTGTGGGATATAAATTGGAATCTCTACTCCTTATAGCACAAGGCCTTTTGGGAGCAATCTTGGGATTGGCTCGCCAATGCAAAGCGGTGCAGGCCCCTATGAACCCAAAACGGACAATATTGTGCAGGAGGGATGAGTTGTTACATGTCCCTACCTAATTATGGACTTACTACTGGTTATATTAGGAAGATCAAAGATTCAACATATGCTTTTAAAAAAATGATATAGGTTGAGGTGAGACTCAACACAAATTGAAATCAAATTGCAAAACAAAAGAAACATTTGATACAATAGTTTATTGTAAATGTGAAAATTAAGCAAAGTGGCAAAAAAAATATGAAACACTTGAAATCATGCTTATGTGATAAATCAAAACCTACTAATAAAGATATTCTACAAAATCAGTCCTGAAATAATAATGTGATTTAACTTTGGGAAATGCAACACCCTCAATTTATACTGTTTTATACCCTTACGATCATGTGGCAAGTCAAAATTGGCTAGTCGCTAATTAGTTAATTAAGATACCAATCAAATGACTTCCAAATCAACATAGGGTATAACTTTTCAAAAAAAAAATCAACATAGGGTATAGAAGGGTCTGATTTATGGTACGTTTAGCATTTTCTACGTTTAGCATTTTCTTTTGACATCTCCTCTACCCCTCACCCTCTCTTCTATTTCATAACAAGTTAGAAATAGATAAATTGAATCTCATATCATAAGGCCCAAAACCTTCAATATGAGTGATCATTTTCTCCAACCCACATGTGAGGAACGAGGAATGGTGAAGCCCCTGACTTCATGCTTATGAGTGAATTCTAGGTAGATCAAGTCATTATACAGAAGGCAATTCCAACAGATAACATGATATGCATGATCAAGTCATACATCATTCGTTGCTTTGGTTCTTGAAACTTCTTTGGTTTTGATGTTGCTTTATTTAATGGTAGCTGGAAAGAATTGTCTTAGTTGCTGCTATTCATTGGCTTAGTCATTTAATGTACTCGGGAAGAGGTGAGAGTCTTGGGGTTCTTCGTCGTCAAAAAAAAAAAAAAGTCATTTAACTTAAAAAAAAAAGGAAAAAATGAATTCTAGGGGAGTAAGAATCCTGTCAACTGACTATTCAGTTTAGCCTCTACATGGTAATAAACATGTAGAAATGATGCAATGAAACCCTGTGGCTATGCCTACACTACAGACTTTCATCATTGTGAGAGAGATTCAAACCCCAAACCATATTTGAATTTAGGATGGGCATAGCAATAGGAAAAGGCTTGAATCATAGTTGTCAATTTCATTTCAAGGGCCATTTGAGTTTGGCTTTGAAAGCAACACTTCAGTGTTTCAGTTGTTTCAGCATTCTGTTCAAAAAATAGGCTATGAAAAAATTGAAAAACTTTAAAATTATATATAAGAAAAATTAAAAAAATAAAAACTAAATAATGGGGAATAGAAACATCAGAAAATTAGAAATAATAAATTACTAATGAATTAAGAAGAGAAAGTGATAAAATTAAGGAGAAAAAATAAGTATATTTGTTTGACTGAAATGCAGCACATTTTTTAAGGCCAAGACACACCTGAAAAATATAGATATGCCCAAAATAGACCAAAATGGACTAAAAAAAAGATGGAAAACTACAAGAGGGTGTTTTATATCAGATTCATGATGAAATGAATGTTTCAGTCCATTTACAAAAAAAAAACAGAACAAAATTGATAACTATGGCTTGAATTCATCATTAGATGAGCCCCATCCATGAAGCATATGCTCAAGGCCAATTTCCTGCCAAGAGAACGTATTATAACCCAATTGAGTTGGGTCGGGAAAAGCGTTAAATGGATTTCTTGGCCTTGATTTGAGTCAACATGCTTCTGCCTGTGTTGGGCTTGGGTTGGATCTGGATCTAATGGTAGTTAGTGAACAGGAGTTCTCAAGCAAGGGCACTGCTGGTTTTATAACGAACTATTGAACAAAGCTATTACATTTATACAAACATTAGTGATTAGGAGTCATCATCATCATCATCATGTAAACCATTTATCCCATCAATCTGGGCTTGACCTTGGATTTCACAAATCATTTCCATGAGTCGACCGCCATTTGACACCCTCATTAGTTATAAGCTGCAATTACAGATGCAAGCCTATTGAAAAAACTCAACGCCAAATAAAATATTGTAACCCATAACCCACTTATTATAATCTTGGAATCCTTGGAATATTCAATTTCTCATCCTTCTCTGAAGACCAGGATATACTATGGACTTTTCAATTATTATAATGTCTAAAAGTGATGAAAATTTGGAGCAGCAGTTCTTCCTTTCATACTTCAAAGAAATAAGATAACTTGTTTGGAGAGAAGGAAGTGTTCCTGTTTTTGTATCATATTTGTGTCACCAAAGCAACTCTTTTGGCTCAGTTTTATGCTTGCTTTATTTGACAACTTGCCTTGGATTGGTGGGTACTTCAAAGATCATGATTGAAACTGGTTTCTTTTGTTCGCCGTGCACTTGTTTTTAAGATCAGTTATGGTCAATTTTGGTATCCAAATGCTAAGTTTTGCAGCAGCAGTTGACTGCTCTGTTGCTTGAATCAATATACATGCTGCACATGCACACGTGGGATGTCAAAGTATCAAGCAAGGTCGTTGGTAAACATCAACAAGCTTCTGCTTAGTTCTGCATTACTCGCATCTACAATCTATTTCTACGAAACCCTGGGGATATATTTATTACCTAAAAGCAATATCATGTGCAACCTAGGCTGTGTTTGGATGGGGGGTAAGAGGGGGTAATCCCCCATTACCCCTTGTTACCCTCATTTGGTGACAAGGGGGTAAAGGTAAAAATTCAAATTTTTACCCCTCTGTCACTATTTTGAATACCCCCATGGGGCTTGGGGTATTAATTCTTAAATACCCCTCCTTACCCTCCCTTTTGCTCTTTCATGACATTTTTTTTTTTTACATTTTATTTCTTTATTTATTTTGGTGAGTACTTGGCTTATATTTTTTTTTTAAAAGCACTCCATTATTTCCATTTAATAAATTTCATATCACCAAACAACAAATTATATTTTTTTATGAAGAGATATGTAGAATTTTTTTATTCATTTATTAAAATTTAAAATAATAATAGTGGTTTTTTATTTATTTTTTATTTTTTAAGGAAGCCTTTCCCCTATTTATCCCGTGCCTTCCTCTATTTTTTAATTATATATTATATAATTGAAAAATTAATAGATTTCAAATAATTAGCAATTAATTTTTTATATTATATAGATTTTCAACCTGATGCATTTGGATGAGTAATTTTATGAGAATTAATAATTTTATTAAATCTACATAATATATAAATAAAATGTCTGCAACATTTTCAATGTGATGCATTTGGGTGGGGTAAATTTTTACCCCACGTTACCCTTGAGTAGGGTAATTGTAAGTAGGGGTAAACTGACATATTAACAATTTTATGAGAATTAATAATTTTATTAAATCTATATAATATAAAAATAAAATTTCTGCAACATTTTCAACGTGATGCATTGGGTGAGGGATAATTTTTTACCCCACGTTACCCTTGAGTAGGGGTAATTTTTTTAAGTAGGGGTAAACTGACATATTAACAATTTTATGAGAATTAATAATTTTATTAAATCTATATAATATAAAAATAAAATTTCTACAACATTTTCAACGTGATGCATTTGAGTGAGGGATAAATTTTTACCCCAGGTTACCCTTGAGTAGGGGTAATTTTTGTAAGTAGGGGTAAACTGACATATTAACAATTTTATGAGAATTAATAATTTTATTAAATCTACATAATATAAAAATAAAATTTCTGCAACATTTTCAACGTGATGCATTTGGGTGAGAGGTAAATTTTTACCCCAGGTTATCCCTGAGTAAGGGTAATTGTAAGTAGGGATAAACTGACATATTAACAATTTTATGAGAATTAATAATTTTATTAAATCTATATAATATAAAAATAAAATTTCTGCAACATTTTCAACGTGATGCATTTGGATGAGGGGTAAATTTTTACAGGGGTTACCCTTGAGTAGGGGTAATTATAAGTAAGGATAAACTAACATATTAACAATTTTATAAGAATTAATAATTTTAAATTATAGTTAAAAAAAGAATCTATAAAAATTAGATAATATTAGATTAACTTAATAAATATTATTTAATAATTATATTTTATAAAATTTCTCATAAAATTGTTAATATATCAGGTTACCCCTGCTAATAGGTACCAAACAAGATTTTTTACCCTGAGAGTAAGTTCTTACTTTACCACTGCAATTACCAAACAAGATATGAGTAACTCCTTTTCAAAGGTGACCCCTACTCAAGGGTGACCCCTACTCAGGAGTAACCCCTATAAAAATTACCCCCCATCCAAACGCAGCCCTAAACCCTAGGATATCTCATGATGCTCAAGCTGAATAGTTCTCTGGATGGCATAGTTATTAATTGTTCAAATTATACTCAACGAAAAAGCAATGCCGAATCACACATAGAAATATCAAATGATGAGTCAAATTGATAACGCTACAAGTAATAATATTTATCATGACCCAGGTAGACTTCAACTTTCGGTATTACTTTCAATACCAATCATTTCTAGTAAAATTTAACTGATTATGTGGTTCTAGAGCATACCTCAGCCGCGGCCTTGCAGAGTAAAACCATGCGCTTCAGAATGTCCTAAAGCCAATGAACAAACAAAGCTGTGTGAATGAGGAAGGCCACAAACGAGAGAGAGAGAGAGAGAGAGAGAGAGAGAGAGAGGCCGCACATGCATGCATGCGTGCACACACACTTGCAGAAAACTCTTCAGGAGGGACAAGACCCAGTGAAAGGCTAGGGTTGAATAGCATAACTTTTTAACTTTTTAAACTGATTGAATTGATAAACTGGCTGAATAAGAACTCACCAACCGGTTTCCACTGTAAATATTATTCTCACGGTGACGAAACAGATCGGCATCCAAAAAAACGAAATCCACACCATCAATGTATGCATGAAAATAAGTAACTTCGAAGTCCTGCATCATGAATATCAGAAGCCAAAATCAAGTTGGACAATAATCCAATTGGAGTTCAAGTTTAATCCACAAGTAAAAGGGGCAGTACCTGGCCATCTGCCTTGTATCGTTTTCGCACTCCTGTTTCTTTTGCCTCACTATAGTTGTTGTACCGTGGCACTACAACCTAAAATGCAATAAAGTATGACTTCAGTTACTCAAAGGACTATAATTTATCAATGACATGACTCTTGAAAATACTGTAAAAGCAGACTGCTTTATCCAGAACATGCCTAAATAAGGTCAGTTCACTGCAAATTTGAGTTTGTGGCCCAAGGACAGTCTATGCATGTATAGTTCAATGTAAAAACTTGTTGAAACTGGTTTTGGATGAACAGGAACATTTAAAGAAAAGTGAGTTGTCTCTATTTTGTAAATCGGTTACTTCATTACCATCATCAATGCCACTTCCCAATCTGTTTGAGGTCAGCTTTTTCAATTCTATTATTCCATTTAACCTACCATCACTTATGTGTTTTATCATTTCACAATCTATCATGTCCTTTTTATCCCTTTCCTCCATGTCTTTAAAGTCCTTCCTCTAGTTTCTCAATTCTTTGGAAGGAGGGGTATTCCACCTTCTATACACGCCCCAAACCACCTAATGTGACACACTCATTTTCTCTTCTATTGGGGTTACTTTCAAGGTCCCCCTAATGTTGTGATCTCTAATTCTAACTTTTAAAGTCACTCCACACATCCATCTTAGCATAGACACCTTGATAATCATTGCTTTGTTTAATTTGTTGCAGACTTCATGGTTCATGAAAAAGCCAACCCTAGATAGATGAGACAAAATCTTTAACAATGATGCTTAATTCATGGTTCAAAAGATAAAGCACTTACCATAACCCTATGCCCACGCCTAGCCAAAGCCTTTGGCAAAGCACTAGCAACATCTCCAAGCCCACCTAATAAAACTCACCACTAATCAGTCGCCAGACACCAATATTCAAAACAGTCAACTGTCATATAATAGATTAAGCTACATTACACCTTTTGGCAAATGTTGCAAAATATTAAGCATATTTTGCATTTAAATGTTTGATGAAATCTAGCAAATCTTGCAATAATCATGCTCTCACATTTGTATGAACACAGTAGAACATTAAATATTTTATTTTGGTACATTCCAAAGTAGTGCAACATTTGGCTTGTCCAAGTGCACCTCAAGCGTGTCATGAAGCAAGCAACAAAGATAGCCATGCATTAAAAGCAGATACAGAAGCATGAAAGGCACAGCATGGACAGATGCAAAAAATGGTATTTAAGCCATTCTCACCATGATAAAATGCTATTTACCAGTTTTGGACCAAGGAACACATTCTGCAGCTACCAATATGACATTCATGACATTTGCTCCAGCCAAAGGAGGAGGATTAGCATCGTCTTCCCCAGAAGCTGTGCCAGGCAGATCACTTGCATCCCCCACATTTGTTTCTAACAACTCTTCAACCTCTTCGTCTGTAGAAGTTACAGTTTGGACTTTTCTGGAAGCAAAGATGGTGCTACTGCAGACTGAGTAGTTCCATTTAACTCAAGAGAATCTTCAGCTGAGGAAAATTTCCCAAGTGATGAGCTTTTCTTGGGTTCCTTCTCTTCATCAAAATATCCACTAGCAGACTGAGTTGTTCTTTTTAACTCTTTCAGAGAATCTTCAGCTGAGGAAACTCCCTCAGTTGGGTAACTCTTCCTGTGTTGCTTTTCTTGGTCAAATCCTCCAGTAACGCCTATAAATGGAGCTTGTGAATTCTCAAATGTATTTGAACGTGAATAGCCTTCAGAAAGAATCTCATTTCTTAAATTTTGATCGACCTCAGTTTCTGCTGAAGGAACATCCACCTCGGAGAAAGTGTTACTGCTTTTACTGTAAGAAACTGCATCCTGTTCCGTGTTAACAATACTATTCTTTATTGATGAAATTAGTTTCCTCCTTTCAGCAATCTGCATTTAAATGGAACTAAATTAGAAACAATTGAAATTCATGGAAATACATCAAATACTCTGATATATTGAAACTGTGTCTAAGTTTCCCACACGTTAATCCAAAAAAAAAAGCTATAGTAACACCAATGCAATGCTAAGATTTACAAGCCTTCAGGTACATCTAGTTGGGATCAACTTGAATACAACAGCAGGAGACAGACAAATTCCAAAAGCAACCTCAGAGACAGAATCTTGGTGATGCTCATGCAAAAGCAAAGGTAGTCTGGAAAACAAACTTTATAAGTAACAGAGTCATATAACAAGTTATTATCACATGAAATTAAAGAGCTGTAGGAAGGAAACAAATTCCAAAAACAACATTTATTAAAAGGACAATATGTAAATTATTGCAAAGTTCAATTGTTCTTTTGAGTATTGAGCATCAAAGTGCATAGCTTAGACTTATAGGGATGTCAGAGGTTGAAATCTAGTAACGTCTGAGTGCAAAACGTGAAGCACGTGCATTGAACAGGAAGACATGTTAGAGATCAGAATTACAAATTCAGACATTATAATTGTTCACCCAATGTAACTTCCGCGTCTTAGTAGGGTCTCCACATAAGCCGGCAAGATCTTGCACTAGGTGCCATATCTACAAGAAAGATTGCTTAAGGAGTTTTAGAAACTGTACAAATATTTAAGTCAAGCAATTGCCTCTGTTGATTATTTTCCATGTCCACAAGTTGGAGTTTACAAATTAAGAAACAACATAAGTACAGATAATCTATCTAATCAGATAACAGTCGATTAGGTTCATTTTAAATAAGTCAATAGTAGTAGGGACATCACTTATGAATGACAAGACAAAATAAGAACATGTTCATTATACCCAGAAATGTAGAAAGAAAATTAATTTTCGAAAATGGTAACTACAGGAAGTAGATTGAAATAATGCAGCATATTTGAGGTCAAAATTCCATGACCAAAACATTTACAGGAGCCTGAAAATTTTCCGTACGAAACGAAAGAAAATAGAAACTTGAATGATAAAAACTACCACTGGGGAGAAAGAAATGAACAGACGGAACTGTCCGTAGATAAGTATTCATCATTGTCAGAACACATGAAAGGCAACAGCTAAGCTTAATTAATAGAGTCAGAAATGCTATTGAACTTCCTTCTCCAAAAATGATAATGATAATAATAATAATAATAATAATAATAATAATAATGCTATTGAACTTTCAAAGGGATCTCTCTCTCTCTCTCTCTCATACAGCTTATCCAAGAAACAAAAAAAAAAAAATAGTGTTATCAAGGGGTTTTCGAGTGATAAATGTGGCAGATTCTACATTCAAGCTGGCATGATCTAAGAGATCCACATTGAAATATGAAAGGCAGATTATAGTTCCAACAACCAATATGGAAAAAGTTCACAGAGGAAGGACTTTGCCCATGAACGTTGCATCATAGATACTATAAAGAAGAAAATCCATTCATTGTGGATTCCAGCATTACCCACATATGAAACAAGAAATATCTGATTCAATTTCATTGGACATGTTTTTTGGAAATGGTTGATATATTAATAAATAAAGGGGCACCAGAGGTGCAAATACAAAGATAGAAAGCAAATAAAACTAGCAACAATAATAACTGGAAAAGAAAGCAAACAGTGATTCCTCAAGAAAGATCGACGCATTCTTTCAAAATGTCTGACATGGAAATATTCTGAAACACTTTTACCGAAACAGCCCAAGAAGCACACTTAGCAAGAGCTTGATGACCAACCGCCGTACTGGACTCACTCTTCTCTTTGAAAAGCCGATTATTCCTTTCCCACCAAAGGCTCCAAAAAGTAGCAAAAAAAGATAATTGCCACAATGAGGCGCATTTAGGCGAGACATTCATTGGACATGTTACCCAAGAGTTAGCTCCATAACCATTAAATCCTCTATGTTCTTTTCTTTGTCATCGAGGTACAGTCAGTTCATTTCTCTTCTATAGGAAAGTATACAGCTTCCGATTATCAGTTATTTTTCATACCAAGAGATGTGGAGAATTGCAACAGTCTTCAAGAGGCCTTATTCAGAGACAAAAACCCACAACATAACAGAACTGCCAAACAAATAAGTAATATGCCAACATTCTTTCATGGGTTGTCTCTGGAATTAATGATAATTTCACAAGAACTTGACAAGATGCATCATAGAAGGAAAGCTTACATAACCAAATGGAACTCATAAGTAGCATATTTCCAATGTAAACAAATCAGTGATTCCAATTGAAAAGCTCACATTGCAGAAACTATATTCAGCTCAACATATAGTCATATGAAAAGGAAACTAAAAGAAATTACCTGCTCGAGTAGGTTATTTTGCATCGCTAGCACTTTCTTGCTCTTCTCTATTGTTTCCTGGAGTGCAAAATCCGTTTCATCGTCATTTTCTTCCTTCAAATTATTTCTGCCTGTTGCTCTCAGGCCCTTAGTGTGCCTTCGGCTTACTCTATTACGCCCCTCTACCAGTTTTTTACCATCCAAAGGACAATTAGTAGCAATTTACGCCATCAGTTAACTTCAAAAACACGAAATTGCTGCCACTTAAACCAGAATCAAGAGAAACTTTTCTGTCAAACCCAACAAGAGAAAATTTACGATAAAGTTTACTTCTGCCGCCTACAAGAACAGAATTCTCCATCGTGGTCTCGACAAGGAAAGAAAGAGACCCAAGGGAAGCCATCTTACTGTTAGTCTCTACACTCGCTAGAACTAACAAGCTCCTTTCTTAAAAGAAGAATAGGCCAAATGAAGAAATGCAAAAAGGGAAAAAAAAACCCAATTGAGGAAGCAAAGATTTCGAAAGACCCAATTGAGTGAACAAAGATTGAGCAGACCCTGATGAAGAAACGGGGATTCAAGAAGGACCTATACAACTCAAGAAATGGGAATTCAAGAGATGAGAAAGTCAAAGAGAGGAGGAGGGAATGGAGGAGAGTGATTAAGGAAAGAAGAAGCAATAATCATGCATAAAATAGACCGTTTGGATTTGTTTGAAGCTGCTGAGTCGATTGAAAGGGTACAGAGGGCAGCTTTGAGGTTCTGATTCGCTGAGATATCAGGTTGAGATTTGAACCATGGATTTGGGTCTGAAAATCTACTGACGAGTGGCTGCGAAATTAAAGGCATTTCACACATTCAACCATTCGAGCGCGAGAAAAACGTGGAGAGAGAGACACAGAGATCCTCATTTCATTGACAATGAAGTGCAGAAATGATCCTTTCTCCTAAAATGAAACATCAATTTGCATATTTTTTGAGGGGTCTTTTCTACCTTAGATAATAATAATAAGAATACTGAAATTTTAATTATTAAAGATATCATATTTTTCCCTTTCTACACTTGCCATCCTTTGAAAGATGAAAAAACTCACTTCACTTCTTGTAATCAAAATTGTCAATGTTCCTAACACTAACCATTAATAATTTTAAAATTATTAAAATTTCATTAACTAAAACTTATTTAAATTATCATTTTCAATTTAATTTTAAAAGTTACCAAGTTTGATGATATTATAGAGTTTAATGTAATTTAATAACAATTTAAAAACACTTGTAAGGGACATCTTCACTGTTATTCAAATGATAAAAATAATCAATTAAAATGACAATTATCTCTTACATTGAATTTGTATTCAAAATGCTTTTATCTTTTAAATTAAATAAAAATATCCCATTGATGGTGTTAAATATATAATAAATCGATAGTGTGGAAAAGGAGAAGAAATTTAAATCTATAAAAGAAATTTAGGAACTTATTCAAAGCTGTTGGCCCAGGATTTGGGGAATGGGATTAGGCCATTCACTGTTCAACGAAAAGACGACAATCTTTCTATTGACTTTTGTTTCAGACTTTGAGAGAAAAGGAAATGATTAGTTTAATACTATAACGTGCAAAAGAAATGTACCTTGGGTGCCAATATAGACACCTCAAAATCCTGTGATCAGAGATCGATTTTGTGATTTTCAGTGAAAATTACCATGCTGGCTCTTCCGTGTATAATCGATCGATCGAATGTGCAGTGCACTTTTCGCGTTGATCGATCGATTACACGAATGGAAGAAAATGATCAGAAAAATGTGAAATGATTCTGTCGATCGATTGATAGCATGCTATCGATCGATCGACAGAATACAGTAATTAAATAAAAAAAAAATTTAAATTTTAAAGTTGTTTTTTAACCATTATATATTTTCAAAATTTCTCAAATTGAATATTCGGACTAATTACGATAACCTGAACAAAATACTTTAAGACTTTAAGGTCTTTTGACACTCCCAAATATTTAAAATAGAGTGTTTTACAAATAAGGGTATCCCTAGGGTGTACCAAAAACACATTTAGAAGTGTCAAAAGACCTTTAAGTCTTAAAGTATTTTTATCAGGTTATCGTATTAGTCCGGATATTTAATTTGAAAAATTTTGAAAATACACAGTGGTTAAAAAATAACGTTAAAGTCTTATCTTTCCTTTAAAACTTTAATATTATTTTTTAAGCACTGTGTATTTTCAAAATTTCTCAAATTGAATATCCAGACTAATTACGATAACCTGAACAAAATACTTTAAGGTCTTTTGACACTCCCAAATGTTTAAAAAAGTGTGTTTTACAAATAAGGGTATCCCTAGGGTATGCGGAAAACACATTTAGGAGTGTCAAAAGACCTTAAAGTCTTAAAGTATTTTTATCAGGTTATCGTAATTATTCCGGATATTCAATTTGAGAAATTTGAAAATACACAGTGCTTAAAAAATAATGTTAAAGTTTTAAAGGAAAGATAAGACTTTAACGTTATTTTTTAACCACTGTGTATTTTCAAAATTTTTCAAATTAAATATCCGGACTAATTACGATAACCTGATAAAAATACTTTAAGACTTAAAGGTCTTTTGACACTTCTAAATGTGTTTTTGGTACACCCTAGGGATACCCTTATTTGTAAAACACTCTATTTTAAATATTTGGGAGTGTCAAAAGACCTTAAAGTCTTAAAGTATTTTGTTCAGGTTATCGTAATTAGTCCGAATATTCAATTTGAGAAATTTTGAAAATATATAATGGTTAAAAAACAACTTTAAAATTTAAATTTTTTTTTTATTTAATTACTGTATTCTGTCGATCGATCGATAGCATGCTATCAATCGATCGACAGAATCATTTCACATTTTTCTGATCATTTTCTTCCGTTCGTGTAATCGATCGATCGACGCGAAAAGTGCATTGTACATTCGATCGATCGATTATACACGGAAGGACAGCATGGTAATTTTCACTGAAAATCACAAAATCGGTGTCTAGTAGTAACAGGATTCTGCGGTGTCTATATTGGCACCCTTGCCTTCCTCCTGTCGATGGATGTGATAAAGTTGGACAATATCTACAGTTCTACACAGTCACGCATTTACCATTGAAATGGTTTATTTTATTGATTTTGAATTTATATGTATGAAAGTGCGGAATATTGAGCATAAATTAAAAAAAAAAATATTCACCATACATATATATTGCTTCTGTTTCAAATTAGTTGTCTTATATAGATTTTGGAATTGTTTCAAAATAGTTGTTTCATTTATATTTGAGCATATAAAATATGTAGAAAATAGATGAGATCGCATGAGTATTACCCTTAATAGAGAGTTCTTCAAAAAATACAAATATTTCAAATGAGACAACTAAAATGGGACGGAGGGAGTATTATTCATATTTTATATATATAAGATGTTCACACGTACATTGTGTTGCATGTATTATTATGTGTATTTAAGCGTGGAGTCGCCAAATGGTTGATAACTTATTTGGAATAATACTTCATTAGACATGGTCTATCAAGAATTACCTCCATTGAAATGATGAAATCATATTTTAAAACTTTCAAAATATCATTATTTTAAACTATTGTTTAGTTAATAGAATTTATGTCCTTTCAATTCATGATTTAATCAATCTGTTCAAAGAGATTTATGGTGGGCAACATTAAAAAATTATCACTCTAATGAGCTCATCACCACCCAATTTAATGGCCAACACTTGGGTGAGCACATTATTTGTTGACCATTTGTCTTCATAATTTTAAAAATTATTTGAGTATTATGGAGATTATATATATATTGAACTCATAATTAAATAAATATCTTGTTTCTAGTGAAGCTATGACCTTACTTTATTGTTAGTTGATTTATTAAATTCTATTTTAAATTGACTCTAACTTAGAGATCCATTTAACAAGTAAATTGATGTTGAACTACTAATTACATAATCGAATCTCCCTTTTATTACAATATATGTCACACCCCGACCCAAACGGGCACATGATAGGGAAAATATTTTTTTTGTCTCATAAATCACTATAAATATATGTGATCTCAATGCTAAGACCTAAGACCATTTGAGGATGTAATCCCCCAGTCTAATTTAGGAGTTAACTATAATTAATTGTGATTAATTAAATAAATTTTAACCGTTAATTATAAATTATTTTCCTCTAATCGTGAAGATTATCAAATAAGTTTTCGAACGGATTGGAGTTTGACTCGATCCGAATCCGATAGTTTTTTTAATTAAGTTTCAAAAGTATATGGGTAAGTTATGAATATATAATAATAATATTATTTTAGGTTTAAATTTTGACTGCTATAGAAATTCAGTCATTTGACTTAGTTTAAACTTCGAATTTTAGATTAGTCAATATTTTTTAATTCCGGACCTAATGACATGCCAATCTCGTCATAGTTTCGTTAGTTTATTTTACTCCTAAGTTTTTAAGTGGTAAAACTCCAATTTGATAGGGTAGAGAAAGTCTGAAAAATATATGGAGAGAGTCACTACTCAATCTGTAGTATAACTAAGCTATTTATTTCTTTACACTCCAAAATAATGAGTTTTTTATATTTACTTTAAGCCATGAAATATGGGCCGTTGAATATTCTTTCACTTAGAAAATGTGGTTTTTAAATTCAAAACACTTTAAAACTTTAGAATGTTTTTATTAGACAAATTTACTCTATCAACCTGTAAGGTTGGATCTTTTCAAAGTGATTCTTCAAAATTAAGAAATCTTGTTAAAACGGTGATTTTAGCAAAGACACTGAGTTTTTTATATAGATTTTACTCCAAGTTTTAATACCATACTTAGTTTTTAGTACACCACCTAATGGACCAATTGTATCATTTTAGTAAGATCCTAAAATAACCAAATGAGAGAAAGGACATAAAAGTAATTAGTAAAAAGAAGATAATAATAAAATATTATAAAATATCTTAAGAAGATAAGTTTTAAAAATACAAGAAGCTACAAATCTGTAGCTTTCCAAGGTCTACCGTGAAAATGAGGTAAATGAAAAAAGAAAAAAGAAAATATATATATATATATATTAATAAAATAATAAAATATTTAATGTATGTTTATCAAAATGCTACAAGTTACATTTGTAGCTCGCAACGTGGGCAGCTGTGGTTTACTCTGGCCGCTTATTTAACATATTGAAGGGAAAGAAAGATTGGAGAAAAAAAAATAGCAAACAAACCTCGTGTGCGTCTTCTTTCCTTTTCGATCTTTTCTTTTCCTTTCTTCTTTCTTTCTTCGTTCGATTTCATAAACAACATTAAGCGTCGGGTTTTCCCACGTTCCTTTGGGGGTTTTCAAACTTAGCCAATCTTAGATGAGATTTTGCATCCAAGGTGTCAAAATGATTTTATTCTTATTTTTATTAACTCCAGAGCAAGTTAGGAATAGAATGGCTTAATATTGGGGGTTTAAAAATGAGATTTTCTAAATGAATGGAAAAATAAGTTTTCTCTTAAAATGTAAATTTCACCTTCAAAATTTGTAGTATTTCAAGTTCAAAATATAGTTTTCGACCATAAGTAAAATCGAGGAAAAGATTAACCCTAACTGACAATTATGTGTTTATTTTCTCACATTGTGTGTTTAAATTCATGTATTGTACCCTATGGGCCGAATTCTCAATGCGTCTTCGTGGTCCTTCCAGAAGGCAATACAAAGATAGGGCATTGAGAACTTTACATTTTTCATTTTACTATAATGTTTTGGATGGCTGACAACTAACTTTCTGACATAATGTAAAGAAATCTAAAAGAGCCTAGGTGACTCATTACACATATTATGTTTTCTGAAAAATAGCACGGGGTTTGGAAAATTATTATGTGTATATACTGATAAATAGAAAATTTATAAGCTTTACTCTATCTTACAGATTTTCTGTGAAAAACTCAACCAGAGAAGGTAAGGAAACTCGAACCGATACTATACTGTATTGTATGTTAAACCCACTAATACTAGACTGAAATGGGACCTATGAACATTTAAGATGAGAAAGGCTATATAAGTCTAGAATACGAGATATGACATTGCCTACATGTAAGGGATGTAAAATGTTCTGTCACGCCCCGATCCTCTGAGCCCACTGACGTGATTTTTTTTTCTTTTCTAACACAATACTGAGTCTTTGCGGAAATCATTTTAATACATGGACTTAAAATCTCATATGACCAAGTTTGGATCTGGTATTTGACAGCTTCGGACCCATCCATACCTAGCCGGTAAAAATCTCAGACAGATAAAGGGGCACCATGGGCCCACTTAAGACCCAAAACCTCGACAGATTCCACATCGACGCATAGTATGTGGATACACTACTAACCAACATATAATCTATAACTTGACATCTTAGGAAAGTTCAAATAGAAAATGTCACATATGATCTACCTAACATTTATCATCAATCAATCCTATCAACATCAGAATTGTACATCAGAAACGAAGTAGACTTTATTACATTATAAAATGTTTCAAACGAACACCATAAAGGGTTTATTAAATTGCATATTCATACGTAAATGTCTAATAAGTTAAACATAAGATTCTAACATTTGGTAGATAGCTAAAGGGTTTTCACCCTACACTCAGCAGAAGATCCTCTTTTCCTTCGTCCCCGGGTTTCCTGTTTCGTAAGGGGGGTGAGCTTTACAAACTCAGTGAATAAAAAACAACAGAAAGTTCTAAATAATAAAACATATTATCAACATAGTAAACATGTTATCAAACAATAGTTTATACATTCAGAAATCATGTACAATAATGTCAACAACCATGAAATGTTCTTCTTTTCTCAAAAAGATACCCCCGCCAAATGACGTCTACGGTTCTTCCCTAGCCGCGAGTAATACGTTTCCTACACCGCCGGTAAATTCATACTCAGTGCCTCACACAACCCGTATTTTAATACACCTCTTACCAATGCCCTCCACGAGATAGGTACTTCATACATTGGTATGAGGTAATTTGATATGCACAATATACCAATCAATATGCACATCAACAAATGGAATTAAACATAATTGTCAACCCACATAATATCTCCCACACAAATGATCATAATAACCTCACTCAGCTAACATAGATTCCTAAGCCCTCCCCCATGGAATCATAATACAAATATTAGCAATCAGTATTTAACTATACTATACTGGAAAAACTAAACACAGATTAAAAGCCCACAAACGGGTTATATTATAACACAAATAAGTGTTACCGTTCTCTCCTAATCGGGTACCTCTACCCTATACTCATCATGTATCGCATAGAATAATTATCCTGCATTACACACAGTCATCCACAAATTTCATATTCCTATCGGAATCAAGGTTGGATACCTGATCTATCATCAGATCACCAACATCACAATACCAAGTAGTCTCTAGGAATAAGTGAGTTCCGTACTCCGTTTTACGATGACTAGATCTCTACATCTCGAAACACTCTCATGTTAACGTTTTATATATAGAAACTCATAATCACCTCTTTACGTGTGAACAGTGTCGGTATCGCATTCTAATCTCATCACATCATTTCCGTCAATAAAAATGGTGAACAGTGTCGGTATCCACTTATTGCCGTATGACTAATGGTGAAAGAAACATTATATTGAATACAAAATGAGATACATTTTAGTAAACACATAGTGTAGTTGAATCTCCTCACCTTTGGTTTGGCGAGTATTTTTCAGTAATCTGTTTAAAAGGTAAAATAGTTTAAATACAACGTATAATAACACTATATAGGCATAATATATAATCCTAAATGTTTAGAATATTATAACAATGCATTTATAATTTTTTTTTTCAATTTTATAAAAACGATTTTGTCCCTAAGCTTAATACGAAGTAAAAATAAACCTACAAATGGTCTAAAATAAGTATTTTTAACCTAAAACAACATAAAATTTATTTTTGGAACCTTTTTTCAAAAAATGATGTTTTTGTCCCCAAAAAAAATCAGAATTACCAAAATGCCCCTGGACACTATTCACAAAAATTATGAAAATGCCACTGGTACTGTTCACCAAAATTACTAAAATGTCATCGGGTACTTGTTTAGCACTGAAAATTACCATTTTACATTTTAATTTTGGATTAGCTAGCCTTTGATTTGTGAATATAGATGCGTTTAATGGAGTTTTCAAGTTTTGCAGTTATTTGTGAGAATACAATAAAAAGGAATTAAAATGTAGAAAAATGGGCCATAGTTCTATTTTTGGAAAGTTTATAATTTTTACCACCTAATTTGATTTGGAATTATTGTAAATTATTGTAATTCAGATTCGGATATAAGAGTTTGAATTATGATAATATTTTTTAGATTGTGTTAAAATGTAAAGGTGGTAGAAATTTATAAATATACAAATGGACCCACTGTTCGAGTCTGAAGCCTATACGCCAAAGTCCACTAGTATTCCGGACCAGATAAAAGTCCAAGTATAGGATCCAAGTCCAAAAGACCAAGTGAGACCAGTGAATTTCGTTTAAAGAAGAGATAAGGTAGAAGAAATTGGTTTTGCCGATCGAGATGACCGGAAGAGATAAGAGAGAGGAAGGTCGAACAACCCATCTTACTATCCAGTTTTTGAAACTCAGCAACAGTAGAAGAAGATAGAGAAGATAAGGATAAAGGAAGATCAGAGATAAAATGGTGTTGGCCGATCTCAACAGAGAGAAAAAAGGAATAAAATCGATTGAATTTGAATGGGTCCCATATCTTGGCTGAATTTGAAGGGTCCCTTATCTTATCTCTTCTGACTCGTATAAATTGATGGTTGTGGGTCCATTTAAGGTTGAACCGGGTAAGACATTGAAGGGACTGAAGTTGGACGACTGAGGACAGATAAAAATAATTAATTTCTTCTAAGTTATCTTATTTTATTTTTATGTAATGTCTAAAAGATTGTATTTCATTATATTCCAATTTTTAAATGAAATTCATGGCGGTTTTTTTAGATTTATGTTATTCCCAATTATTAAATATTTTACAGCGATGGTTTTTAATTTAATTTTAATTCTTTTTATGAACGTTATGAAACAAATTAATTTTGAAATTTTTAAAAGAAATGTGGAACCCCTGTTATGATCAGTGGGACTTGACCAATTTTCCAGTCTAAGGTTCTTTTCAAGAAAGATTTCTTTTAGATTTGGGAAATGCAAGTTTAAATCCCGCTCAAGCTTGAGGTTAGAATTGAAAAATTTTGATTTAATGGACGACGTAATTTTTCTAATTAGAATTTTAATAAATAATGAACTTGAATTATATTTTATAATTCTAAAATATTTCATAGTTTAGGCCGTGATTTTATTTTTAAATAAGATAACAGCCGCCTTCGATACTTGTCTCGATTCCATTATAAAATATGTAAATAATTTATTATTATTGTCTTATTTTATTCTTTCATCAAAATCCTTAAAATGATTTAAGTAGGTTAGAAATATTTTATTTGTTTTTTAAATTTACATTTTAAATTAGATTGAGGTCATTTAATTTTAAAATCCCGTTCAAGCTAAGGCTTGAATTGAAAAATTTAGATTTAATTGACGATGTAATTTTTCTAATTAGAATTTTAATAAATAATGAACTTGAATTATATTTTATAATTCTAGAATATTTCATACTGTAGGCCTTTATTTTTAAATAAGATAACATGCTACCTTCGATAATTGTCTCGATTCCATTTTAAAATATGTAAAGTCATTTATTATAATTGTTTTATTTTATTCTTTCATAAAAATCCTCAAAATTATTTAACTAGGTTAGAAATATTTTATTTATTTCTTTAATTTACATTTTAAATTATATTGAGGTCATTTAAATTTACTCCACCATTTTAATCAAAATTTATAAATTAATGATAAATTATGTTAACTAAAGTTAGATAATTAATTAATTATTGGTTACTTAAATCTAGAAATTTGTTAAATTAAGTTCATGTTTTAGAAAATTATTTTCTTAAATAACATTATTTTAATAGTGTCATTTTTATTTTTTACATATATTTTGCTGATTTCCTTTAGGTACGACCTCGCACTCATGCACTACACTATTAACTTGTTCGTGCGCTTACGAGTTAATTTAAAATCATAACAAGTTTTTGGCGCCGTTACCAGGGAAATCTCAAAATAAATTGTGTGCCATTAGATTTATGTGATTTTTGAAAAGATTGCTATTATGGAATTAATTTAAAATTAGAATTTTGTTAAATCTAGAAATTACATAATTAGTATTTTCTATTTCTTAGAAATTTTCTAATTGAATAGTTTCTCTTTTTAGCAACTTCTCTAATACTGGAAATATGTCTTAATTTAGAATTTCATCTAACTTTGGATAATTTCTAAATATGATTTTTTTAAAAAAAAAAAAAATTTGAAACAAAGTTTTGATTTATTGGGGTGGAATCCAATTTTCATAACCTTGACTTAATTTAAAATTTTTAATTAGGTTACAAATATTATATTTCTTCCATTAGTTGTAACTTTAAGATAATTATACTTAGATTAGTTCATACATTTTTGAGTTAAAATCTTCACTCGTGTTCATGTGTTGTGCTTTTGAGTAATTTTTAAAAATCGCGAATTAAGATTGCTGGAAAATACGCGCATAGGCTAAGGTAAGTGTCTAACTACTTTTTTTTTATTTTAACTTTTTCATGCATTCATATAAATTTTATTAGGGTGTTTGCATTTATTTTGCATTTAAAATAAAATATAAATATATTGCATTTATTTTGATCATGCATTTAGGTTGCTAGTCTAATGTATTAGTGTAGATTGTTTGCTTAATTGTTTGTATATTTGCTTTTGTATCTTGGATTGCTAGATTTAGGTTTGCATTTACAATAGAAAAATAAAAATAAGATTAGTGAAATTGTTTCATGCATCTCTTTAATAAAATCAATTAAGGAACCATTAAGCTAGAATTTAGGGTTTCATGCTCATTAGGAACCTTTTTAATCTAAATTAATTTTTATAACCGGTGAATAATTTTTCTTCAATCATGGTGTGTAGGATTAGTTTTGTCACCAAGGTGTAAAGAGTCTAAGGATAAGTGGAATCTTAAGCAGATGCCTTATGCTCCTCCACTTACCTGTCAATGATTGTAGTTAAACTTTCATCAGAGATTTACATTATTTTGAGAGAAAAGTAGGAGGAAGTCTAGAGATAATCTTTAGAAACGTAGGTTAATTTAGGTTTTTATTTTTAGTTTTAAGTCATTTATTTTGTTTAAATTTGTTTTGGTCTTGTTTCGTCCTTTTTGGTGAAAATGAGTGTTTGGAGACGCGATTCGACCAAGCGATTGGTTAGAATTGAGTCCCCAAATTGTGAACATCCCGTCAGTCATCAATTCATTATTGACGACAGTAGGGTCATGGCAATTTCAACGTTAGAACCTACATTAGAACCCAATCGTTGTAACTATGGTGAGGAGAGTCTGACCAATGGGGGCAAGAACCTAATTCTTGAGGGGAATGATGAGGTAAATCCTAGCTTTAAGGAGAATCCTATTCAGGACTTTCCTCCGTATGACATGAACAACCCATTGGATTTTACTAGATATGTAGAACTGGGAGCGTACTTAATAACAAGATATTTTGCAAGCCCTCAATTTCTAAATGATCTACGTTCAATTATATCATTTCTTCCTTATATAGAGCCACCCAAGTCATCTAAATCACGATAATCACCATCTTAGGTCAATTGATGTGTCCGTCAGTTTAGAGTCAGTCTAGTTTAGGATTTTTTTTAAGTCCATTATAAGTGAACCCTTTTAAATACACTTGAACCTTAATTAACATTATTCCAAAAAAAATCTGATTTGCACCTGATCACTATGGATTAAGGAACATTGAGGACAATGTCAAATTTAAGTTTGGGGGTATCAAAATGGGATACACTAGTTGAGTCTAAAAGTTTTTGTGAGTTTAAAAAAAAATTCAATCAAGGGAAGATGTAATACCTTGACTCAAATTAGGTGTAGTTTAGCCTAATAAATCTTACGTACACCGGTTAATCTCGAAAATTACGGTTAGGGCTTTATGAAAAGCCCAGGTGTGGCCCAATCTGAGTTCAAAAGCTCAGTGATCCAGCTTATCCAGCTGAAGGGGCAAAATGGTAATTTACCGCTTATTATTATTATTTTATAAATTATTTTACTATGTGATTATTATTGGATGATATTATTATCTTTAGTCAAGGATTTCTATTTCAGATTTTAAAATAATTTTATTTTCAGAAAATAATATTTAAAATCGCCCGTCAAAAGCCCGAAAGGGAGAAATAATTATTTTTAAATGGTTTTTGAAATGAGTATGTTAGACTATTTTAGTATGGTATAGTTTATTCTTTCAAAACCTAAAAATGAGGACTTTAAATTGTTTTATTTAATATAAGTTAAAACACGTAAATAGTGTTAAATTGTGATTTTTATTTAAATCTATGGTTTTTGGAAAGTTTTAAATCTCAAAATTTTTATATTGATTAGATTTTTTAAAACCTAACTTATCTATCAGGTTGGATTAAAATTTTTGAGCTTTTAAAATCATGTTTTAAGTTAAAAATCAAATTTTTATCAAAAGAGGACTTATTTGTAAAATTGAAAAATTGGAGAGGCTGATATGCAACCAATGCCCAAACAGTACGGTTACTGTTTGGGACGTCGGCTGCAGCTGCATGCAGCGACATGCAGTGGCTCAATGGCCACCCCCCTTCGATCAAATATCTTATATATATGGCCTCGCTCAGCTGATCGAACTCCCACATTTTTGTCCCTCTCGGTCTCTCTATTCTCTGGTTTTCCCAGTCGATCCTCCCTTGCCTCTGTTCCCAGTTTTGTCAACTAAGTTTAGAAGGGAAGTTTTTCAAAAGACCAAATTTCAGCTCAGGAACTCAAGTGAAGGTAACCACTATTCCTTTTCAAATTTTAAGTGTTTTAGAATCAAGAAAAACTGATTTTGGCCAAGTTTTGGGTGTAAAAATCGATTTGAAAATCTAAGAAAAATGTGACTTTTCTTGTAACAGTAATTCTTCAGTGTTAAAATCGAATGGCCTATTGAGTTTTAAAACTCCAAATCACTCCCTATGGAAAGAGGACTTACTGAGGAGTCCATTCGATCGGTTGGATGTAAAAATTGACGAAACCCACTGTTTCTGGATTAGTATTTCAGGTAGTGTCTGCCCGTTACTGTGTTGTTGCAGACAGTGGAGGAAGACGACGGACGGTCCGAGAGTCGATCTTCGACGATCCGAGGGTAGCACCCTTCGGACGATCCAAAAGAACCCCTTCGGACGTTCCGAGCTTCATACCGAATCCCGAAGTGTCCGAGGCTAGCCAGCCTCGCCCGGATGTTCCGAGCCCTGTTCGGAAGGACCGAACCCCACTCGGACGATCCGAGCTTCACTCGGCATGATCCGACACACAGACCCCATCGAGACCTTTTTTCGAATTTTTCAGTTCGGAAGGACTTTCGGATGATCCGAGACTAGATCTTCGGACGATCCGAAGGCAGACCTAAGTTCCGAAGTCAATGACTAGCTTAGGCAGTGGTTCGGATGATTCGAAGCCATAGTACCTGGTTTCGAGGCCTTATCCGAGGGACCCAGTTTTTTGAATTTAAAACCTTGTTTGAATTGGTGATGCATGTTTAAGTAATAAGTTTTAAATGTAATGTTTGTACCTCATTGATAACTTAAAAATGTACTAACTCTCTTCTCTTATTAGTATAGTGTATATACTATTATATTCACTTACAGGCCGACTCTATTTGTCGAGCAATAAGTGACTTCACTTCCAGGCCGACGCTATATTTGTCGGGCACTGAGTAACCTCGAGACCTAACTCAACATGTCAAGTCTGGTTATATCGAGAAGACAACCGAGAAGTGACCTAAGTATCTAGACCTAAATCAATAAGTCAATCTCGTCATGCCCAGAAGACAATATGAGTTTTGGACTGAGCACCTTATTATTACTTTATCGTGGAATATTTTAACTTAAAATGGTTAGAAATCAAGTAAGAGACTCAATTCCATTTACCTTAGAGATTTTTGGGAAAAACAAGTATGATTTTGAAAATAATACTTGTATGGATACATGTGAATGCTATGTATGTTAACTGATGATTGATTGTGGACTTGTTTATTTGTTGAACAAAGACCGCGATTCCATACATTTTCGGTGAGGGAACTTAAATTTGTAGTAGGTGTAATCATGTTCTTATGTAACAAGTCTTAAGCAATTAATGGTTTCAAGTTGATGAACCCACCCATATGCCTAGTTATGATGCACTGTTGTAAGAAGTGCTTATGTTAATTATGAAATGTTTATGATATCAATCATATGAGATGTGTAATACTACTTCCACGTGCCCTTGACTATTGAACTAATATCTGTCATGTGTGTGAGATGGTTTACGTCTACTGGACCATTGGTGTCGACAGTTGCTGACTTAAGGAGTGCTAGTATCGGCCATGTGAGGGCCGGAGATGTACTTGTAAGGATGTATTTTGACTGTGTCGGGACTTAATACGATGATCTCAGTGTAGTATGTCGGCGTTACGTTGGATGGCAACAGTTATGTAAAGGATGATGAATTGTGGAAATGATGATGAAATTATACTTAATGTTGAAAATTTATTATCAAGCACGAGATATTATATTACAACTGTTGATTATATACTAACCTAATATTTCATTAATTGCACTGTTATATTTTTTTCACTGGGCTAGTTAGCGCACTCCACTCACCTTTCAGGAGATGAACCCGAGGAGGAGAACCCTCTTTTTGAAGCTTATGGTGGATAAGCTGCGACATTGTTTTAGAATTTTCACTGAGGGGAATTCCCTTATCTTTGCTTTTTGGTTCTTGGAACCGTTTGTTTTTGTAAAGTACCGGGTGTGTTACTTGATTTGTGTTAATGTGATATATTGAACTACTATGTATCCGTAGTTACTCTGATGATGTTTCAATGATAATTCGATGTTTGGAATTATGTGTTTATGATTGAGTTTATGTTGGGTAAATTTATGGTATGTATTTGAGTCCACATGTTAAGATCATGTATGACTTTTGGGCCCAACCGTTGGTCCAGCCCAGTTAAAATGCTTGAGTTACTTTAGTTTCAAAATAAAAAATAAAAAATCAGTCCTTTTCCGGGCCTGATGAACACAGGGAAATAACTATTTTACCCTTTTATTTGGACTAGTTAGCTCCTTATTTTGTGTGTTTTATAATATGTTTAATGAGATTTTGGATGTTTTTAAGGATTTATAAGGAAATGCAAGATATGAGAATTAAAAAGGAGAATTTTGCAATTTATGGGCATAAGTTTATATTTTAGAAAGTTGAAATTTTTAATAATTATTTTACCATAATTTTTGGGATTTTATTTGTAAACTTATTAATTCAAATCCATTTATGAGAGTTTGGATTAATTTAATACATTTTTAGAGTTGATTGTAAGTGGTAAAATTAATTATTAGATTTTTCATATTTGAAAAGCCCAATTATTAAGCTCATTAAGAAAAGTCCATTAAGAAATCCACATGTGTGAATACTATTTTCATCATCTCAAGAGGAAATTCGAAATTTAAAAGCTAATATGAGAGGATTTTCGAATTTGGCAAGTGTATTAAGGAAAAAGAAAGAAAATAAGAAAGGGAGAAAAATAAAGAAGGTTTGACAGATGTTCGTTATTTTGGTCATAAATTTCTACTCTTATATCCGATTGCTTTGATTCTTTTTGTGTTGGAAAGAAGACTTCAAGGGCTATAACTTTCTACTTTACGACTTTTCTTGATTCAGACGTTAAAAGGGTCAAAACTGGGCTGTAAGATGGTGCATGTGTAAAAAACTGAATTTTACACCCAATTTCCTTGTACGAATTTAGCTCCTTGCCTTCTTTAAGTCATTCTATATTTAGCACAAATCATATCCTCCCTCCATGTGTCCCTTGCATTGAAGAAAAGGCTGTGTAAAGGAGAGGAGAGGAAGAAGAGAAGGAGAAAGACTGTGGAATTTTCTAGCCACATTGGGTTATAAGGTTGGTGGATTTTGATTTTCATTTTATTTTTCTTTTGTCTTTATTCCAAGATTCCAATTGATTTGTAATTTTTAATTCCATGTTTTAATCAATAAGAGAAGGTGAGAATTAGAATTATGGTTTTCCAATTGTTCTTTCATGTGTAATGAAAATTTCAATTTTACTTACATTCTCTTAATGATTTTATGTTGTTTACTTTTCTAAGAAATTCAAGGAAAATGAGATTATTTTAGGATTGAAAGAACTTGATTTTTTCAGTGTAAGTCTCTTTTTAAGAGAGATTATTTTAGATTCGGAATTAAAGTATAAATTTTACCTAAGCCTAAGGCCGGAATTGAATTTTCTTAGTTAAATGGATTCATAGATTTCATATTTAGAATTTTAATGAATTTGAGATTTGAATGCATGTTAAATAATTTATATGAGCTCCATGTTTTAGGCCGTTATTTTATCATTAAAATTTGGATGATAATGCCTCCTTGATTGTTTGATTTAGTTCCATTGTAAATATGTATATAGGTAATTTAGATGTTATTTATGTTTTCTTTTGTTTATAAAAACTCAAATCCTTGAAATTAATGAAATAGGTTGGGAATAATTTAATTGCATCTTAATTTTGTAATTTCAATTAGATTAAGATTGTTTATATTTTTATATTAATGCCACCATCTTAATTAAAATTAGTTAAATTGTTAGATTATATGTTTAAATCTACAATATTTCTAAATTAAGATTAAAAATCATAGATTAGATAAATTATTCTATATTTATGACTTTTCTCCATATTTCTCAAAGTTTTTAAAATACGTAATTCAATGGTGTATTTTCATGGATATATTTTCCTAAGTTCCGATGGGTTCGACCTCGCACTTAATCGCTATACTATCTAAATGATTCGTACGCTTGCGAGTTATAAATTTAAAATTTGCAGAACAAGTTTTTGCGTTGATCCGGCCCAGTTAAAATGCTTGATTTAGTTTAGTTAAAAAAAAAAAAAACCAGTTCCGTTCCGGGCCCACCTTTCTGGTCGGGGCGTGACAGAAGAGTATGTGAACACTGAGACTATCCCTTGAAAAAAAAAAGAGTTGTTCAGTCTAAGTGATTTTTCAGCATTAATAGGTAAAGAAAAATTTTCATATCATGCTTTTTCGATAAGATTTTTATAGGATTTATATTCGGAATAAATTTACACAGCCATGTTAAATTGAGTTAGAAAAGAAAAATTTTCATGAGTCTAGTAGTTAGCAAAGGAATAATAGTGGAGACTTAACTCAGTAAGTTTTAGAGCCTTTCAATTTTTCTAAGGGATTTAAGTTAATCCATTTTTCTTTCTGAAGCGCATCAATTCGTTGTGGATCTCATCATTCTTCAATTTTGGTCATATTACTGAGAACGTCATCAAATTTGAGTTAGTACATTTCAAATTTTTTATTCTTTATTTAAAACAAGGAAATCACTGTATAAAACTTAGGATATGATTTAGGCCATTTTTGGATTGTTTGAGCCTTTATGCCTACCTATCTTTGGTCAAAATTTATCCTGATAGTTCACAGTTGAGCCTTTAAGTTAGCTTGTTTTTTTTATCAGCCATGTTTACCAAACCCAACTCCGATTTTGGAGACCGAGCCTCATTAGAAATATATCTTAACCTATTCATTAAAAAGGTTAGAAATGACAAATATTAGGATGATTTTAAAAAAACATGGGCATAAGAAAGTAAAAGAAGAAAATAAGACAAAAAGAAAGGGAACATCCTGATATCAAAAGAAAGATATGGAAAAAAAGGATGAATATTTTGAAAAGTGCTGAAAAGAAAAAAATAGAGGAAGAAATATCCCGTCATATATCTTAAAGACCTCTAACCTTTTGATCAAAATATTTATTTTTACAGTCTTATTATCCTTCTTTGATTTGACTCTATCCCAAGCCGTGTTTCGTCCTATTAGAAGTCCTATTGATCTTTAGTTGAAATATGGTATTTCATGTAGAGAATAAATGAAGAAAAATAATAATGTATAACTCAACGTTCTCACGAAAGTGGCCTCCATTCATGAGATCCAACAATTATTTTCTTTGTCATGTACTATTTTTCTAATACATATGTGAGAATTTTGAATTTGAATACACAAGCTCTGCTCACATATACCTTTGAGAGAAAATAACTCGACCTCTAAGCGTTAATCTTTCTGAGAGATATCTAGCGAAGTTTGAAGTCAAAGTATATTTTCCGATGTTGGGTACGAAATTTGTGTCTATTTGGAAAAGAAAACTAATTTTAATATTGGTTAAGCACACACTACACTCCGAATATAAGTTTTATAAAATAAATTTTGGAGTCGTATGATGTCTAGATCTTTATGAACTTGTTTTTGCCAAATATGAAACTAAGACTATACAAAATTGATGTTTGTGGGTATCATCACTAAAAGTGTAACGCCCCACAATTTCCGAGAATCAGACTCTAATAATAATAATAATAACACAGGAAGAGGGCGGACGACGTCACGACGCGAGCTAAGTCCGGATTTCTAAAGTCCGACCCTTAACTGGCCATTCATGTGTGTATGGACTAAACCATGATAGATAATACACACATGGAACTAATCAAATCATGCGGAATAAAAATCACTAATTGCGGAACTAAACTGATGCGGAATATAATCAATCTTAAGTTAACCATACATTCTCTGATAGCAAAGTACAAGTCAAATTTACTTTAAACTAACCATAGCAAAGTTACTAGCTATTACATGTCCATAAACGTAATTCAAATGATAGTAAATATAATTCCATTCCAATAATCAAGCGCTTAAGCTTGGCTCCCCTCCAAGTCCACGACCTTCTCTTTCCCTTTTCCTTTTCCTGCATTATCCTCTAAGGATAGAGTTAGGGCACTAGATCAACGCGCCCAGTAGGATTTCCGATTAGGGCTACCACCTGGTTAGTATATATAAACATGCATATATCATATTATATATGGTCATCAAAAACAGATAAATCAATGCTATATATGTATGCACATGTAATGAGTCTCTCCCATCACACATATACATAGCCATCACTTGACGAGACTCTCATCGTCAAGGTAAATCACAGTACTCTTTCATTTCTTCCTGATGTGTCTTTTGTCATCATGATATTCCTTCTAGCGGGACCGTCATCACCTAAGGAGGCCAATGTGACACTTATCATCATGATATTCTTCCTGACGGGACCCTCATCGCCTAAGGAGGCCGATGTGGCTCTTATCATCATGATACTTCTCCTGGCGGGACCCTCATCGCCTAAGGAGGCCGATGTGACTCTCATCATTAAGTTGTTCCATAATCATCACCCCATGCCATGCATGAGATGTCAATGGATATATGTCATTTGTAAATATAACTCATCATTCAAATCCCATTTGAAAAACAATAACAACATAACTTATAAAAACCATGATAAAACCAATATAATAGTGGTTACAAGTAGGTAGGAAACCTAGTGAAAATTCGCTTAAGTATCCATTCTTTTCAAGCGTCACCCGTTCACGACTAACATGCTGTCAAAGAGATCCGTCACCTTATTCACATAAACCATGAATCAACTTTAATCCCATACTTCATTTGGATGGGGTTCGACCATACAACATGGCTGAACCTCATCATCTAAGTTTGGTCCCTATTTCCCATTTTTGTCATTGTTTTATAGTCTCCAAATTAAGTCCCTTGATTTAATAATTCCATCCATTAGCTTCATTAAAACAGTCCATTAAAATTAATATCTAAAAATATTTATAAGTGGGGTTCGGCCATACAGTTAAGGTCGGACTTTAGAAGTCCGGACTTAGCTCGTGTCGTGACGTCGTCCACCCTCTTCTGGTGCTATTATATTATTATTTAAAAAAAAAATTAGACTCTGATTCTCGGAAAGGGCAGGGCGTTACAGAAAGCCCTCACGAGACTATAACTCGTCCACTAGGGGTAACCTACGAGTTTAAAGGTTTATTGCATACGCTAAATACAATCGAGAGTGCTAGCGAAAGTGGTATAAATTAGGATTTAAATGTCTAGTTTTTACTTTTTGTTTTACTCGAGGAGTAGCAAAAACTAAGTTTGGGAGTATTTGTTGAGCACTGAAAATTATCATTTTACCCTTTAATTTTGGATAGTTAGCCTTTGATTTGTGAATCTTAGATGCGTTTAATAGAGTTTTCAAGTTTTGCAGTATATTTGTGAGAATAAAAGAAAAATGAATTAAAATGTAGAAAAGTGGACCATAGTTATATTTTTGGAAAGTTTATAATTTTTTTCACCTAATTTGATTTGGAATTATTGTAAATTATTATAATTCAGATCCAGATATGAGAGTTTGAATTATAATAATATTTTTTAGATTGTGTTAAATTGTAAAGGTGGTAGAAATTTATAAACACATAAATGGACCCACTGTTCGATTCTGAAGCCTATATGCCAAAGTCCACTAGTATTCCGAGGCAGATAAAAGTCCAAGTATGGGATCAAAGTCCAAAAGACCAAGTGGGATCAATGAATTTTGTTTGAAGAAGAGATAATGTAGAAGAAATTGGTTTTGCCGATCGAGATGACCGGAAGAGATAAGAGAGAGGAAGGCCGAGCAACCCATCTTACTATCCAGTTTTTGAAACTCAGCAACAGTAGAAGAAGATAGAGAAGATAAGGATAAAGGAAGATCAGAGATAAGATTGTGTTAGCCGATCTCAATAGAGAGAAAAAAGGGATAAAATCGATTGAATTTGAATGGATCCCTTATCTTGGCTGAATTTGAATGGTCACTTACCTCATCTCTTCTGACTCATATAAATTGATGGCTGTGGGTCCATTGAAGGTTGAACTTGGCAAGACATTGAAGGGACTGAAGTTTGACGGCTAAAGACAGAGAAAAATAATTAATTTCTTATAAGTTATTTTATTTTATTTTTATGTAATGTCCAAAGGATTGTATTTCATTATATTCCAATTTTTAAATGAAATTCATGGCGGTTTCTTTAGATTTATGTTATTCCCAATTATTAAATATTTTATAGTGATGGTTTTTAATTTTATTTTAATTCTTTTTATGAACGTTATGAAACAAATTAATTTTGAAATTTTTCAAAGAAAAGTGGAACCCCTGTTAGGATCAGTGGGACTTGACCAATTTTCCAGTCTAAGGTTCTTTTCAAGAACAGTTTATATTAGATTTGGGAAATGCAAGTTTAAATCCCACTCAAGCCTAAGGGTTGAATTGAAAAATTCCAATTTAATGGACGATGTAATTTTTCTTATTAGAATTTTAATAAATGATGAACTTGAATTATATTATAATTGTAGAATATTTCATAGTCTAGGCCATGATTTTATTTTTAAATAGGATAACATGCCGCCTTCGATACTTGTCTCGATTCCATTATAAAATATGTAAATAATTTATTATTATTATTTTATTTTATTCATTCACAAAAATCCTCAAAATGATTTAAGTAGGTTAGAAATATTTTATTTGTTTTTCAAATTTACATTTTAAATTAGATTGAGGTCATTTAAATTTACTCCACCATTTTAATCAAAATTTATAAATTAATGATAAAAGATGTTAACTACTAAAGTTAGATAATTAATTAATTATTGGTTATTTAAATCTAGAAATTTGCTAAATTAAGATTATAATTTCATGTTTTAGAAAATTATTTTCTTAAATTATATTATTTTAATAGTGCCATTTTTATTTCTTACATATATTTTGTTGATTTTCCTTAGGTATAACATCGCACTCATACACTACACTATTAACTAGTTCGTGCCCTTCTGAGTTAATTTAAAATCACAACAGTACTGTTCACCAAAATTGTGAAAATGCCACAAAATTGGGACTTGAACAGTGCGCCGCAAGTTACTGTTCATTGGCAGATTTTCCAATTTTTTATATTTTCTTCTCTGATTTTTAGAAAGCAAATCGTAAGGCATTTTTCTGATAAAATTAAATATCTAGCTTCCTCTTAAAGAGGTTTACAAACTAAAAATATTAATTCAAACTAAATACTTACAAAAATCTTCCAAAAAATTAAGAAAGTTGTTATAAAGCAATGGTAAACACCAGCAGAAGAGAAAATCTAAGAAAAAATTGTGTGAATTTGTGATTTTAAGTGGAAATCGAGTGTAACCTATTTATAGGGTTTAAAAAATCACTGTGTGAGATTGGGTGTGTGAACCCTACCCTTTGGATTTGTCGAGAGAATCTCAGCAGCTCAATACTGTCGGCAGATAAAAAAAATTATCTTTTACAACAATAAAAATCATTATTACTTTAACCTTTTTCTGTTCGGCTATATTAGACCCTAACTCGTGAAAATTCGATACCGCAGGTGTGTTGAGAACAAAGATTTACTTATGGTAGAATGTTCACTTTTTATTTTGACACCGAAAATAGGATATTTTTCACAAAGTCAATGTTTTAATAAAATAGATGGCTTATAATCACCGTGATTTTGACATTTCGAAACAAGTGTTTAAAATACTCATTTTGACATTTTAAAAATGTCAAAGAGTTTGATAAAATGCAGATCGATTGTGATATGAGTTTTGCCAATTTTCGGATTATAGATATCTTGAAAATCGGGGCTTTTAGATAAAAGCATGTGTAAAATACACGTTTCGAGAAATACTCGTGAAATTCCAGAAATACAACTGAGTAACGTACTCAAAAACTTAATATGTGTGTGAATTTCAAGGTCTGAATATATCAGAAGAGTGGTCCTTCACACTCAAGAAGTTTATAAGACATTATTCATGATTTTATATATAAACAAAAGACATTAAGTAATGTCCAAAATGCCATCTGAACTTCGTCGGGCTGGATCACGAAGCAAACGAGCTTTGATTGGGTCACAAAATATCTTCTCTGGAAGCTCTTTCTGTACTCTATCATATTAACCGGTCACAAAATCGAGTTAATAGTTCTAAAAATTTGTCATTTTTCTAATTTAAGGGTCGGGTTTTTACATATTCTAACTGCGTAGTATGTAGGAGCAAAAAATGGTGTCGGAGAGTCGAGGACTTGTAACCTCTAACGCAGTATGGACCCATGGAGTGTCTGGAAATTGTTCGGTAAAAAGTGGGCGAAGGAACTCGTGTTATTAAATCCAGTTTTATATATTTGTGTGAATATTTATTATTATTGATTACAAGACTGCTGACATGAATATTTCAAGCAGTAAGGTCAAAACTTATTGGGTTCTCTCGGGGAAAGTCCTTATGTAAGAAGGGCAATGAGAGTCATGCATGGTTTTGCATTGTCATGCATTTGCACAGAATGAGTATGATATTAGGTTAAGTCTGTTAAAGATAATAACCTTGAAATTTTGATATTCGCCACTGGGTTGTAACTACTGTTGTTAGCTGAGCGTCGTCTTAAACCACTGGGTTGGATGTGCTAGTAAGCTGGGTCGTGGAGACCTTATGCACTTGCAAGTTGCTACATTATTTCCGTAGAGGAATTAATGTTAGTTCTGTTTGGAACTTCAAATGGAGGCTGACTCCGGTGTTGTTGACACAGCTGGGGACCGACCCCGGTGTTAGCAACATGCACAAATCTGATTAAATACCTTAAAGAATGAACCTAGGGTGAAAATGAAATATGTTGATAACATGTATTTCTATTTCTGAGGCATGCACTACTTAGTCATTGTTGCATTATATCCATTTGTTTTTAAGGTGAGTTTTCCCCACTGGGTTGTTGCTCACATCCCTTACAATGGAGGATATGAATCAGACGATGGATTGAAGGGACCAATGGTGCCTCGTTGAAAGCCGAGACTTAGAAGTTCCTAAGGTTTTCCGCATGTGAAAACCATTTGCTTGCTTTGAATGTGTTTGTAGTAAATATGTCTTATATGGCATAAGAATCTATGTTTGTAAGTTCTAACTTATTTATATCTATTATGGTAGTATGCTGATATGTTTTTATCATCTCTCACGTGGTTCAAGTGTAAAACCGAAGGGAAAGTCAATTGAGACGAACTAAACAGACAACACTTGTTGTTGCTAGAACGATACATCGACAAGGCGATATATCGCCAGACGTGTTCGACGACATGACGTAACCAACAATATATCAACAATGATAGTTAGTTGCGTTGGCCAAAGTAAGGACAGTTAAGTTAAGTTTAGTAGTGGTGACTAGAATGGCGGAACACACATGTGATTCATGTGTGTATGGGAGATCTTTTAAATGGATTAACGGGTTAGTGTTATTTCAAAAAAAAAAAAAAATTAAGTCACATTCCTGGCCCACATCTGGGTTTGGGGCGTGACAAAAGATGTGGGGCCTTCTACCAAAATATCAGTAGAGTCTCTCCTAAAAGTTGGACATATGGACCAAACACGGTCTTTACAAAACAATGTACATGTCCAATCAACCATTCATTTTCATCTCCTACATAACAACAAACATTTCATTCCTCAAACTTTAACATAAATTAATAGGTCTACTACAAGACCTTAAATATACCTATCATCAAAATATAAGTATACATGGTTTCAAATACAATAACAACATTTATGAATATAACCATGTAATCCAAAAATAACAAAACATAATCGTCCAATGAGTGATAATTCGTGGAAATTAGCATTGGGTGGCCTAAGCTCGTCCTCTCGGACCCAGTCGATGGAATATTACCTGAAATTATAAGGATGTGAACACAAACAAGCCTAGTGAGGAAATATATGCATGTTACACACTCACGCACCCACATGGTGATGTATAAAATGAAATATAACAATGCTATGCAATATGTCATTCTATCACATCATAACTCGGGAACCAAGCTCACATAAGAATACCCCTATGGAACGTGGCAGTCAATCATCATATCAGATCACGACCTCGGGCAAAACTTAGGGCCTAACGACTTATTAAGCGGATGATTCACGCCTAGCGTGTTCTAATCCACCTCACCCTACGTCCCTTCACCTCATAGAGTGATTCAGTTAAGTTCCAAGGTGATCAGAGAGCGACTTACCTGCCTAGTACTACTCTCGTGGGGCCTACAAGTACTTAGCCCTGTACATATATGCACACCAAGTGTGCCAACAACCTTGAGAGTGCCCTCCAGCGCGTAGCATGTGAAGAACCTACTTCTTGACGGTAACCCTACAGGACCAAGTCTCCATAGCCGCCGCCACCGTTCCTATAAGGTTCCACAATACTCATTCGTTTTATTGTCACTCCAACCTCTTCTAAGGAGTTAGGTAATCTTACTAGTGTGAGTCCAAATGGGAGAAGATACACATACAAGTCCTCTCTACCCCTAGGGTCCAATTCCAATCCTAGTGTTCTTAATTCATCCATGCCCATTTAGTCAATTTCCCCACACTCACCCCTTCCACTTTAGCGAGTGATGCATTGGGAACATATTCTCAATATAATAGGCAACATACATGTCATGTGACATATCACATCATAATTACACAATCATTGAGAATAACAAGCATGACACATTTCATAAGAGTTCATACATTCAATCTAACTTCATAGTTCGGTTGACCTTGGGATATGGGCCATACACTAACCTTGGGATATACAATTTGGGCCCATTTGTTCACATGCTATACATCCCTTGCAATTCATCTTTGTTCTGGCCCATCCCTTGGTGGCTTTTCACTATTGGCTCCACTACTCCCATTTTCCATGGTCCAAACCCAAGTCTTCTTGTCCACAACCATATTATCCCTACCTGAGGATCTCCATTAATCATCACACAAGAGGAAATTCATAATCATTCTATTCATCAAACATGACACATCATTTCAATTTATCATGCATTAGAGCATATAAAGCATCTAAAAATTTCAATTTAACATATTAGCATTTAAGCATCCAAACAAGGTGTGTAGCAATCCTTACCTTGAGAGTTTACAAAGCTTCGAGTGTATTTTCGGGTCGTACGGTGTCGGGTTCAGTTTTTGATGGCTCTTATCACAATAAACAAAATAAAATAACACTCATAAGTGTCTTGATTGAGCCCCCAAATACACATTCAACACAAAACCCGCAAATCTTACCCTAGGGTTGACCCCCAATTCGAGTCAATCCCTTCGACCCATAGAAAAACTCTAATCTCTAATAATCCATCTCAAAATTCATCAACACACCCTTTTCCCCAATTATCTACCTTCACATGGGTCCATAGACCAAAATCCTACCCATTCCAACCCATGCAAAGCCCTATTTTCGGAATCCACAAATTTACTCCAAGCATTTCTTCCCAATAAGACCTAAATGACCATTCCACACTTCTATCCCATGATTTCTCCCAATAGCCCCATCATTTAAGGGAAAATAGAGGAGAAGAGATGAAGAAATTACCTTTGGAGAAGACAAATCTAAGCAAAAAGGAGCTTAGAAGATACCAATCCGAAAATCACGCATGCAAGTGTTGGGTTGTGTTGCTCAACTCCACGAAGAGGGAAGCCCGTGATTTTCTGAGAGAAAATCTTAGGGTATTGGCGTGGACTCTTAATGTAATTGGTAATTGCTATAGTTGGGATGGGAGTCCAAAGAAGAAAGGGCTGCAATAACAATTATTGTTCATGGCAATTGCTTAATCTAATGGGATAAAACAGCTTCCAAATATTGTATCATACGTGAGTGGGGAGGACATACAAGAATAGAACATGCTATAGAAGGACCGACTGCAAAGTGTATATAGTTACACGTATGATGGACGAGAGAAGACACGACACGAAGATATAGTCGGGAGGGTTGTTGCACGGTGAAAGGCCTTTCGACCTTTGACGGTACGCGTGGAGATGGCACATTCGCCATATACGTAGAGAGGCCGGGGTGATTACAGCAACACATCAGTGTGTGGGGGAATACACCATGAAGGAGACGCAACCTCGTGTTCGGGGAGCACGTGGGATGTGCTCAGAGAGCGAGCGTAGGAAGCGTAGAGGAGAGCGGGACAAAAGGTGGGTTCTTCTGAGAATGAGAGTGGTAAGAAGAGGGATATACAAAGGGCTCGAGACTTCGAGTTTGGGTTCTTGACTCAAGTGAGTCATTAATCTTGTACTTGTGTTCCTCTCATAAGGAAAATATTATGTCCGTGGACGTAGGCCAATGTTGGGCCGAACCACGTAAAATTCTTGGTGTCCTTGTACTGTGTTTATTTTGTTTGTTATTTATTTATTTCCGCTAATATTCCTAACAAGTGATATCAGAGCTGACGTTGAGACTAGTGAATTATGGGAAACAGAATAAAACACCAAGAACTGCAGATATCGGTGTTCTACAATTCTGTGGGCAGAGGTGTAGGCAAAGAAGCTATGACTGCAGTAGGAAGGTCGGTGCATATCTGAGAAAGAGCAGTGGAGATCTGGTTCTTCCAACACCTGAATTAGCAGAAGGTGGCAACAACACATACGGACGTGTATGTAAGTCTCCAAAGAGTTATAGAAGTTGCCAACATTGATAGAAAAAGAGGATGCATGCTTTGTGATGCTTTTCTAAGGTGGAGGTGTGGCTATGTGTATCAAGTACATCTGGATGGCTGGGTTTCTTTGTAGAGACAGCAAGGCACATCGGTGTGAGGCAATTAACACATATAAGAGAGGTGTTAATTGCAAACTGAGAATACAATTCAGTATTGAGGTGTAATCTGTGTATGAGAAGTATGTGCTTTGTGAAAGCATGAGAAGGGAATATACAGAGCAAGAGATCAGCCGAGCAAACCCAATTGATTAAGCATTAGCAGTTTCTCATGCAGTAACACACATCAATATATTTGCACCCAACGTTGAGTGCATTCTTGACACAGGATCTGAGAGCGACAAGAGTGATTGCAAAGGTGAGAAATCAGCCAAGAAGAGGAGTGACGCGGGAGACGGTTGCAATGGCGGTGACAAGGCATGGAGATCAGCGAACAAGAGGCTGAAGCACATCAACAAGGTCTTTTGTACCTGTGTGTTCGTGACAAGACCTTGTTTGATCAGGAAGGTAGTGGGTCACACACAACAGCAGAGAGATGAAAAACTACTCTAAAATACAGCTCGTTGCTGAGGTGAGGCAGGACAACTGTAATAACCCGATCTAATTAAGACTAATTGGGTGATTTGTATTATTAATTGTGTGATTTGTTGTTGATAATTGTATTTAAATCTGTTGATATTCGGATTGGACTTTTAAAAAAGTTCAAGATCGACCCAATCAGAGCTCGGTAGCTCTTCATCCAACTCATTTAAGTTAGAAAGGTATGATTGTAATTATTATTATTAAGTGATATTAATTATTTTCTGAAAAATATTTTAATTAAATAATTAGGCTTTTAAATTTACATACCCTCAATGATTTTTAATTATGAGTCTAAAGGATCTTTCAGATTATCTTTTGACTTTCAGTGGTAACTTTGACCCTAAAAGATCCATATTTATGAAAATAGTTATTTTAAATAATTATAAAGTAAAAAAAATTCAGAAAAATAGTCGGTGTTTAATCCGTGTGTGTTTTGATCAATTAGTTTATTTTTCAAATTTCCAAAATAAAATTTGAAAATACTTAAACAAATACTGTCTTTTTGGACAAAATCTATTTATGTGTAATTTTTGCTTAGATGGATTGATTTCCAAAGTATATTTTGCTCTAGATTTTTATAGTATTCATGATTTTTAAAACTTAACATTTTGGACCAGATTGATTTATTTAATTAAACTCCATTGATAACTAATGATATAGGCTTAAGATAAAATAAAATATATAAAAAAAATTATTAAAATAAGTTATCCTTTCACATGTGTTGAATCAATAAATAAGTCTGATGATTCATATAAGCTATGAATTCATAGCTTAACCAACGTGCAGGCTTGCAAGCCTATGGTAAAAGAAAAATATGTTAAAATATGTTATCCTTGCATGTGATTCATTAAAGCCACAAGCATGAGCTGTAGCCAACGTATATGTACTAACTTCATTGCATGCCTACTTTTGAGCCTTTAAATACCTCTCAACATGTTGTATGATTTAAAAAAAAAAATATCTTACAGTACCTGCCTAGTTACCTCTCTCTGTTGGCTCTTCCTTCTTCTTTTCCTTCTCCAATTCATCAACTTAATTTGAGGAATTAAAAAAAAAAATCCAAAACTCTATCTATACTCCCAAGGAAAGGTATGAAATTATTTATTTTCAAAGTTTTTAGTCTTAAGTAATTTAGAATCAACTTAGGTTTTGTGAAAAAAAATTAATTAAATATGTTATTGTTCTATTTGTATTTACTATTGTTTATGATTTTAAAATAAAGTAGTAAATGAAATGTCATTTTGATTACCATTTTGAAATTGTTTGTTTTAAAACTTAAAATGAGTTTTCTTATTTAATTTATTGAAATAATGTGAATTATTATTATGAAATGATTTATTTCAATTGTTTATATAAAACTTGAAATAAGTTTTTAACTATTAAAAATGAGTATGATTTTATTTCCATTTACTACAAAGCTTTTATTGTCTTTTATTTGGGCATTTTTAAAGTGTTTTAAATTGCTAAAATATTTATCTAATTTAATTAAAAGAAAATGTATGGTGGAATTGGTTCTCTTATGTATTTAGAAAAGTCCAAAACATAAATATAGTTTAATTCCATTTAAAGATCTTAGTTTTTATTCAAATTAATAGTTTGATAAATTCTATTTTTGGCTTTATTAGTGATTTTAAATTTAAGAAATAACTTGGAGACTTAAATTAATTAAGTTATTCATGTTGACATTTTAATACTTTTGATATATGTAATTTTTGAAATTTACTTCTAAATTTGTAAAATTTGGAAATATAATTTAGTAATTAATTTAAAAGGCCATTATTCTAAAATTTAAAATGAAACTGACTCTAACTACTTGTGTGTTTATTTTATCGCTTTGAGTGTTCACTTCCAAGCAGAAACCCTCTGCCTGTAGCGCAGTGGAAACACCGCTCTATAACCATCTGTAGTGCATCGGTATTCACCACTCGATGGTAAAAAGGATCGGGCATTAAGTGATTTATTTACCGTTCACTTCCAGGCCGACAACCATCCACCAACGGAAACGCCGCTCTGTCGCCATCAGTAGCGCAACGATATTCTTTTCTCTTCTTTCGCCTTTCGGTGGCACAAAAAGGGATCGGGCACAGAGTGATTTATTGAGTGTTAACTCTTCTGACATCAATTAAAATGGAGTAGTAACATTTAAGTGGACTCACATCTATTTCCCTTAAGTTTTTTCGGAAAAATGAGAAATATTGATTTTACTGTGGATGTGTATTGTATTATCTGTGAATATGTATTTACTTGTATTCTATTGTGTGTTACAGATTCCTAGATAATGGTGATGAGACTTATTGACATCAGATTGATAAAATAGGTTTTGAAAACCTAGACTCTAGGCAATAAGTGGTTTCATGGATATTATATAACATGGAAAAGACTAAGTGAGCCAGAAAACGAAACTTAACACTTTTTCCATGTAAGGGATGATATTTGTTCTAACTATTAAAACGGAAGCATAGCACGATGTCAGAGAGTCGAGGTCTAGTAGTCTATAATGGAGAATGAACCCACTTACATGCATAGATATTGATGAATTACTGAGATATATTTACGTGAATATATGATGATGTTTATGATGCGTAGTATTTATGTTATTTGAGATTGATGTCCTCCGATGTGAGAACCTCAGCATTATGGTAAGAGATGTTGAACTTGTTTCCTGCTAAGAATTTGGTTATTGGTACTGCCATGACACATTTAGCCATTAGACTATTATTGACCGATGAGGTTGGACCGTTGGGTCAGTTATACTTTATCACACATTTAGTCATGAGGTTGTTATTGGCTGTTGAGGTCGGACCGTTGGGTCAATTAAGCTCTTGCAAGATGATGCATTTTGACCGTGTCAGGACTTAATGCATTTGGGAAGTCAGTGTAGTGCTTCCTGTGTGTGGAAGTGATGTGGCAGTGGTGGTAATTTGGAGAAATGGTATATGAGACCATTTGTAGTAAGTTGGTAAATATGGTATACAAAACCATTTGTGATTTGGGTAAGATGAGTTATGATATTAATGGTAGAGTAAAAAATTACTTTTATTATGATATTTGCAAAGATTGACTGTATTATCTAACATGTGATATTATGTTAAAATGCTATTTAAGTTCTCTTCACTGGGATAAGAAGCTTATATCCCTTACATTGCAGGATTAGCACCTGTGGAGGAGGAACCTCCACCGTTGTCTTAGGATGAGGGAACCTTTGCAGTCAATCGTATATCCTAATGATGGGAAATATGTTTATTATATCTATTTTCATGCAAATGACGTTTTGTTGATTTTAGTACCGCCTATGGTACTGTAAATCTAAACATGTATAAACCGCTATATTTTCGTACGTAACTCTGATGGTACGAATGGAAATGTTTGTTTTTATGATTTGTTATTGGGGATATAGGTACATGTTTGAATCCACGTGAGAAGAGCACGTGTGACATTTTCTATAATGGATTTTTTTGTTACTTGAGGATCCATCCTAGTTATGATGTTAGGTGATTGGAGATTATTTTTTTTAAAAAAAAAAAAATTAGTCACGTTCTAACTCCACAATCGGGTCAGGCATTACACCACCAAATGGAGGATTGCATATCAATAAAGAGAGACTTGCAGATCTGCTACACACCAGTTTCTTTGAGAACCAGGTGGAGCAAACGGCGACAACAACCAAAGAAAGGCAAGCGAGTGCTTGCAGAGGTGGATACAACAAAAAGAAGTTGTTGCTGCGTGGTGGGCTCTCAAAGAAGAGGCTGCATCGTGAAAATTTTGATAACAGTCTCTGCAGCAGATCGTGAAGAGATGAGCAGCCATTCAACTGAGAAAGAGAGACGCTATCAGAGGTCTTGCTGCTTGTGGCGTCAATAAAATACAATGCAGGTGGCGTTATATAAGGTCTAGCATACGGATGTAATCAATTGGGGATTATCTTGGAATTACATTGGATATACATGGCAATAAAGTTGTGTGAGAACTGAGAAACGTAGGGTGTTTTTCATCGTGGGTTGAAGGCTGAATTCTTGTGTGTTCGAATAAGAGAAGTAAGAGAACAGGAGTTGCTCAGAATTCTCTGTGTGGTGCAAACACAGAGAGGCTAGAGGAGAAACAAATTAAATCTGTTTTCATACGGATTGGAGCGTGGACTGAATGTGTGGCTCTAAAAAAGTGGTGTCAAATTTTAAATTTATAACTCGCAAGCCCACGAACCATTAGATAGTATAGCGATTGAGTGCGAGGTCGAATCCATCGGAATTTAGGAAAATATATCCGTGAAAAATACACCATTGAATTACGTATTTTAAAATTTTTTGAAAACATGGAAATAAATCATAAATATGAAGTTATTTATCTAATCTATGAACTTTAGTTTTAATTTAGAAATATTCTACATTTAAACATAGAATCTAACAATTTAACTAACTTTAATTAAAATTGTGGAATTAATATAAAAAATAAACAATCTCAATCTAATTTAAAATACAAAATTAAGACGCAATTAAATCATTTCCAACCTATTTCATCAATTTCAAGAGTTTTTTAATTTTAAAAATAAAAATAAAATTTAAAACATCTAAACTACCTCTATACATATTTACAGTGGAACTGGCTAAAAGAATCAAAGAAGCATTATTTTTCATATTTTAAAAATAAAACAAAGGCCTAGCCTACGAAACTCACGTAAATTACTAAATATGAGTTCAAATTTTTCATCAATTAAAATTCCAATTATAAAACCCAGGAATTCAATAATTAAAAATTTCTCAAATTAAACCTTAGATTAAATAGTATTTAAACTTTCTCTCCAAACCTAAATATTTCAGTGCACTCTTGAAAACAAGAGCCTTAGATCGGAGAATCAAGTCTATTTAATTAAAATATTTCACTGCATCTAATTTGAAAAATTTATAATTAAATCCAACATGTGTTTTATAAAAAAGAATTAAAATCAAATTAAATCATCATAATACATGAATTAAATAATTGGAAAATCATATTCTAATATTTCAGCCCACCTTTACTTTATTTAAAACATGAAATTTGAATTACAACTCGATGGAATTTTGGAGTTCAATTAATACTGAATTTAAAAAAATAAAGATAAAGAAACAAACAAATTCTACTGTTATTAATTTAACTAAATTAAAAGACATGAATTAAAAAAAAAAAAATTAAAATAATAATGCTAACCTTAAAATCCAAAATTTTCCAAACCTCAAAATCTCCAAAAGGTCTCAGCCAGGTTCGACTTGCTCCTATGGAGAAATCCTTAATTTATAGAGCTTTGAAGTGATAAATAAAGCAAGGCTCGTGGTCCCACTCCCCCACTCAATTCAGCCGATTCTATATTTGTGCTGGCCGACTTCTCCTGTCTTTTCTCTCTTCAGTGGGGCATGTAGCCAGCCGATCATCCCTTTTATATTTCTTTCCTTCTTTTTTTCTCTCTTTCCATTTCTCTCCATTCTTTCTGTTGATATCTTTTTCTATTTGCAATCGAAATATTGAAGATTTTCTATAATGGATTTGATTCAGCCAATGAAATCAACCTTTCCATCATCTTCTCTTTCCCTGTTCTTAGCCCTTTTTCAAACTTTCCCTTGGCCGTCACGATGCTGCCTGGAAGACCTTTCATTTCGGTTATCTTGCTTGGATCTGTAATTTCTTCCTATTTCTTTGCCATACACGATTCTACATGAGTTTCACTCCACAAAACTAAGCACTCTCTGAACCTGATGTTTGGACACTTTTGGGTTTGGATGTGATCGTTGGCAGCAGTCCTTTCACTCCACAAGAATGTTGGTTGCTTTGATGATAAAAACTATCTGATTGACTGTTGTACTGCCCACCGTCCTCTGTTGACTTTTTCTCAATGCAAAGTTTTATTGCTTGCTGTTGTGTTTGCTTGGCTGCTACCTTCTTCTTGCGCTGTTTCAAGGTGGGTTGAGAGACAGCAACGTCTCTTTCTGTATCCTGCTCGAGATTTTCTCTAATGTGCACAAGACATCTGGATTTTCTTCTTTGCTTTCACAAGAGCTCAAACCCCTAATGATTCTCCTGCAATCTTTCTCTTGCTTACTCTTGGTCGATGCATGTACATGGGACGAACCACCAACTTCAATAACTTCTTGGCAATTTATTCCTCCAAGTACGGTATCCAAAGCCTCATGAGATGTTTAATGTGTCTCAAAATCTGCTTTTCATATCTCAAGCAGTCTCAATTTTTGACTTCCATTTTATTTTCATAAACTTCTTGGAATATGTCCTTGAACCTTCCATCATATTTCTTAAGAATTGTATTTTTTCATGCTAAGATAAAGTGACCACTCCTTCTCATAAGCTGATTCTGCTTCTAGTTGCACGATGGTTGCAATGTTGGCTGCAAAGTCTCTAAGCTTATCTCTCCTTTCCTTTGTATTTACTTGCAGATGCTGTATTTTTTCTTGCTTTGCTTCTTGTCTGGCTGATTCAACGCATTTTGTCTGATGCTTCATCCCATGTGTAGCTGATTGCCAATTGCTTTTGATAGTGGGCTCTCTGAGTTGGGACAGAACATGGGCTGCAAATGGGCTTGGACTTATGAGCTTTGAAGGCCCAAAGCTATTGAGATTGGACTCCAATGATAGGTTTGAAGGGTGGCCCTTTTGTCGACTCGATCCATGTTTTGCATCAAGCACATTTTCTATCAATTATCTTCCATTTTAATTTCTTTTCTTTAAAATATTCATTTTTCCTGCAAAATTCCAAAATTCCATTAATTATATAATATATACAAAATTCAAGAGCTAACTAATCTAAATATGAAGGGTAAAATAGTCATTTTACTGTGCTCATCACTGATCGACAGGGAAGTCTGACATATGCAGTGTAACAACTGAGGGAGTGTGTGTTGGAACTGCTAGAAGCGGCTTCAACAGGTTGCTGATCGAGCAGGCAGGCTGAGCAGAAAAACAACTTGTGTTATGCAGTGCTGAGGAGCCAGATGGCAATGCAAAGGCTCTCCAAACTACATATATACAACATCCAGCGTGAACACCAATCAGAGACGCTGGAGCTGTATAGAGAGGCAACATGCTTCTGTGGTTTAGAGGATAAGTGCAGGGCCGTTTTACCTTTAGCCGAGAAAGGTGGTCGCCTTAAGGCCCCAGACGAAGAAGGCCCCTCTTATCTGCGTGCGCTCCAATAGTACATTATTAGTTAAAAAAAATTATATAATTTTTATAGTTTTGAATAATAAAATCTCTTTAAAGTTATTTTTTAAGTAATGTATATTTTCAAAATTTCTCAAATTGAATATTCGAACTAATTTCGAAAATCTCGTAAAAATACTTTAAGACTTAAAGGTCTTTTGACACTCCCAAATGCTTAAAACACAGTGTTTTACAAATAAGGGTATCCCTCAGCTGTGCCGAAAACACACTTTCGGAAGTCCAAACGACAAATCGTAAAAACCGTTGAACTCCAAATTCAAAGCTGAACAAATATGTGAAATTTGAAAACTTAAATCTTTTAAATGATTGTTTACCAAAAATATGTGACATTTTCTATCCCAAATCCCATCCCTTTTTCAAAACAAAAAAAATACAGTTAAACAATCATTTGAAAGAACTAAGTTTTCAAATTTCACATATTTGTTTAGTTTTGAATTTGGAGTTCAACGGTTTTTACGATTTATCGTTTGGACTTCAGGAAGTGTATTTTCGGCACAGTCTAGAGATATCCTAGTGCTTAAAAATAACTTTAAAGTTTTAAAGGATATTTTATTATTCAAAATTATAGAAATTATATAGTTTTTTTTTTAACTAATGCATTATGCATTACTATGGCATATGTAGACCGTCCGAATGAATGGAATTTACGCATGAATAATAGTCCGAACGAAGGAAAAATATTCTTAACTCATGTCAAAACGGTGCCGAAGCGGAAGGGTAAAATGGTAATTTCCAATAAAAATTTAAAAACCCGTGTCTGCTAAAAGAAAAATCCCGTGTCTAAATAATTACCTTATTCAAATTATATAGAAAAGAAGAAGAAGATACGAGCAGTAGAGAGAACACATCTCTCACTCTTTGTTTGCACTTCAGCTCACTCACTATACTGATTTTTTAAATTGTTCTTATTCTATTTTAATTTTTTAATATGCTAATTTCATTGAGATGAATATGCTAATTTCACTCGGATGGGTAATTTTTTCAATGCTCTGTATTGTTGGCCTCTTGATCTTTTTAAGTTAAAAAAAATTATTGCTTAGAATAATTTATTTTATAATATATAATTAAAATTTTAATTAAATATTACTTATAATAATATATTAAATACCAATAAGGCCCCATTTAAATTTTTTGTCTTAGGCCTCAACTTGTTTCTAGACGGCCATGGATAAGTGACATACAACAGCTAGAGAGATCTGTCTGGAGTCACACGAAGTTAAGAGAGAGGCTTGGAAGAAGCTGTGGGTTTGTCTAAGAGGAGGACAAACGGTGATAGCACTCTCTACAGTAGAGAACAGAGTTCGAGGTGGAGCTGCAGATGCAGGCTTAAATTGTTTCTAGGAGTTGGTGAATTCTCGCTAAGGTAGAGATTGTTGGATTGTGTGGCTCTACTCCACGAAGAGGGAAGCTCGTGATTTTCTGAAAGAAAATCTTGGGGCATTGGCGTGGACTCATAATGCAATTGGTAATTGCTATAGTTGGGATGAGAGTCCAAAGAAGAAAGGGTTGCAATAACAATTACTGTTCACGATAATTGCTTAATCTAATTGGACACAACAACTTCCAAATATTGTATCATACGTAAGTGAGCAGGACATACAAGAACAAAACATGCTATAGAAGGACCTACTGCAAACTGTATATAGTTACACGTTGTATGGACGAGAGAAGACACGACATGAAGATGTAGCCGAGAGGGTTGTTGCATGGTGAAGGGTGTTTCGGCCTTTGGCGGTACTCGTGAAGATGGCACATTCGCCATATGCGTATAGAGGCCAGGGTGATTGCAGAAACACATCAGTGTGTGCGGGAATACACCATGAAGAAGAGGCAACCTCGCGTTCGGGGAGCACGTCGGGATGTGATCAGGGGGCGAGTGCAGTTAGCGTAGAGGAGAGCGGAACAGAAGATGGGTTCTTCTGAGAATGAGAGTGGTAAGAAGAGGAATGCACAAAGGGGTCGGTACTTCAGGTTTGGACTCTTAACTCAAGGGAGTCATTAATCTTGTACTTGTCTTATTTCTCTCATATTGAAGATATTTTGTCGCTCCGTGGACGTAGGCCAATGTTGGGCTGAACTACGTAAAATTGTTGGTGTTCTTGTGCTGTGTTTATTCTGTTCGTTATTTGTTTATTTCCGTTAATATTCTTAACAAGGTCCAAAATCAAGTGGAGAAAGCAAAAGGATTAGCTGGAAAGTAGGGTTTTCACAGCTGAGGAGGAGGGTGAATGAAAGTGGGCTGAAATTCGCGAGAGTGAATACCCAACTTAAGTTCCGTCGTCGGTCGAACCAACGAAGCCCAGAAAATGCCTCAACTCAGCTCTAGCATCGGTCGGACCAATACCCGACATCGGTTGCACCGACGAAAATCACACATATGTTGGACGCACCGACACAAGTGTCGGTCGATCCAACATATCAACCAATTTCATCGGTCGATCCGACAATTGTGTCAATCAAACCGACACACCTCAAAAGTTCATTTTTCATTATTTTCCAACTTATATCTGACAAGGGTGATCTCTGGAGGACATGTGTGCTTAGGTTGAGCCCACAAGGGACCCTCAAATACTACTTACACGTGAAACCCCTATTATCATGTCATAAATCCATTATTTTAAGGGCCGGGCCATTAGAATATATTTATTCTCCATCCTTAAATATTAGAAAAAGAAAGATAACAATAAATAGAGTAAGTAAAAATAATAATTTAATTATTTGCCTCTTTTTTTATTAATTTTATATTTTAGCCACTTAATCATCAAACAAACCATTTGAAAGTGTTCTCGAACACTTGAATTAAAAGACATAGCTCAGTTTATCAAATTAAGGTGTGGTCATCATATTTTCAATCAAGGTGATTTTTATTTTGAGCTCACTTGTATTAATCTAATCAATGTGATTTCTAACTAACTTTAAAATATAGGCCTTTATAATAAAGATAGTTTTTTGTGAGTCATATTTTTAAATGTTGCAAAAATTTAAGAACTAAAAGATAATTTGAAGCGTTTAGAATTTGGAGGGCTTAAAAATATAATTTTATAATGGCTATGGGCTCTATATTCAAGAATATACCCCTTCCAATTATGATGATATTTGTGAACATCATTATTTTAAAAGTTACAAATGTCTCTAGATTAAAATGAACAAAATTTAAATGACAAAAATAATTTAGTTTATTTAATTGAGTCACGACAAGAGATTTAAAAATATCTAAAATTTAAATAATAAAAATAATTTAATTTATTTAAGTGAGTCATGACTAAAATGTGATTCAATAGTCATCCCTTAGAGTAAAAAAATTGTAAAGTAGTTCCTATGTTTTCATAATATATGGTAATTTAGTAACATTTAAAAGAATATTTTTATAAATAATTAAGAGACTCTAAATACAAAATGTTGAATAATGAAGAGAAGACAAATAAATAAAATTAAAATAATAATTGAATGAATAACTTAATTTTAAATGATAAAATTAAAAATAATTACAAGATAGAAGCCCTAAAATTTAGAGGTTAAAATCACATCTAAAATTAATCTTTTGGAACCATTTCCCTTGCAAGCCAATCTTCCGGAGGGGCGACCGATCTCAGCTCCAACTTTCTGTACGACCAGTTCAGGTATACCATTTTTTCTCTCTTAATTTTCCTGTTTTTTCATCTCTTTTCCGTCAAAAAACCTGCATATTCTTGCTCTTCATTTCTTTATTCAGATGGATCATGTCTCATCTGTCATGGGAAGAAAAGCAGTTTGTTGGAAGGGTTTCTCTGCAGTTTCCTTCCCCTTCCTGATAGAGTTAATTTTGAAATGTGAAATAGCATTTTTATATTTATTTTATTTCTTCTTCCATTTTATAGAATGGGTTGTGGCCATCGGTGGTGACTCTGCTTCATAGAATCCTCATTTATTAAAGTTCTTCCTTTTGAAAGAAAAATGAATTACTGGGAAACTTCAACTTGCTCCATTCTTTCCTGGCATTTGCTCCTCATCATCTCTCATTTCCATGCTTTCTTTGACCCGTACCCCATTTCTAATGCAATTCCACTCTCAAATAGAAATATTGAATGCTTTCTTTTGTTTTTTAAAGCAGATAACAAAACTTATATTGATGATGGAAGCTAGAGATCATAGTTTTTTGGACGGGGTGCTCAAAAAAGACTGGATTAGTTCTTTGTCGGACTGTCTTCTCATGTACATTCTCTCTTTTTTGAACACCAAGGATGCTGTTCGCACAGGGATTTTGTCAAGAAGATGGAGGGGACTTTGGTCTTTCACTCTCGATTTCCATTTTGATGATAGATATTTTGATGATTACAAGACTTTTATAAGATTTGTGGACCGGTCGCTTATTCGCCATGTTGCTAGCAAGATAAAAAAATTTCGTTTAGGCTTTCATTACAATGAAGATGTTTTTACTTCTTCTCATCGTTCAAGAAGGTATGCTTCTCATGTAGATGCTTGGATCCATTATGCAGTGACGAATGGTGTAGAGGAACTTATTTTGAACAATTATGAAGAGCCTGATGACTACTATGTGTTGCCTTCTTTGCTACTAAAATGTGAGACATTGATTTCCTTAAAGTTGAGGGCGTGTTACATTGAGCTCCCACGTGATTTTATATGCTTTAAATCACTCAGAGTATTGTCTTTGAAGAGAATGGAACCACTTGATTATGTGATCCGTGGATTGCTTGACGGGTGTCCACTGCTTGAAGATTTTAAGATGAGAAACTGCATTCTCGATGTTGGTTGTCTCCTCCATATTTCTTCTTCAACTTTGGACTTGCAACTTAAACGTTTAACAATCGGAGACATTGATCGGGTTAATGTGATTGAGATTCAAGCCCCAAACCTTCAAATCTTGAATCTTTTTGGTTGTGAGCCCGACGACAGAGAGATTTTTGATCCATTTAAATTTCAAGTCCCAAGCCTCAAAATTCTGAATGTTTCTCTTAGCCTAAGCAACATTGATGCTCAGTATTCTTTCAAGGATATGTTAATGCTTAAAGAAGCATACCTTGATCTTCACTTTTGCATTATTGAGCCTGAGGAATATCATTCAAAGTTCTATCCCATTGTATTGTCATTGCTTAAAGATGTTTGCCATGCTGAAGTTCTTAAGCTATCCAATCATTGTGTTCAGGTATTCATTATGGCTTTCACAATATTTCTCATTTTTTTTCAATATTTACTTGGTTGAGATTATGCTTACTTGCCTTTCCATTTTTTGCTACATTAAATTTTTCAGGAGAACTAAATTTCAAATTGTGCGTGTTACCTTTTTCATGCAATATATTACATTGCATATTCATTAATCTTGGCCTTTCAATTCCTTTAAATGACCACATTCATACATCATTCAAAAGAAGTACTATATTAATTCATTAATTAATTGCATTTCTCTTGATTCACTATGCCATTGATGGAATTTGAATAACCTAAATGAGTATTGAGTGATATACATTCATTTGCTAAACCTTGTTTTCTTCAGGGTCATATCTTTTCTAAGCCTACTCATGTCTAAACAATTAGTATTCCTCGTCGCTTGGCGAATTGAAATAATAGAATCATGGTTACAATAGTCACTAATCCCATCTATCTGGGGCTGGGTTTCTACGTTCTACTTTTTTATTTTACATTTTTACCCTGTTGAGGAATTTAAATAGTAACATAGGGCAAGCCCTTTATTTATTAATGAAGGAAATGCAATGTATTTTTGAAGAATCATTTAGCTTGAGCAAATATAATTACTCTCTCTCTTTCTCTCTCTCTCTCTCTCTCTCTTGTTACAGCCTAGAGGTTGTATGTTCAAGGCCCGTGGGCGTAAGGTAGTTGGTCCATGGAAATAACTTGTTTAATTCAAATATAAAGGCTAAACCCATATTTTTTTTGAAATGGTTACTATATTAGAAGAAAATGAGGCACCAAAGGTGCAACTACAAAACCAAAAGAGACAAAACAATGATACAAAATGCCCACAACCCTTATACACCTGCAAAAAAACTCAACAATTGAAAGCAACTCTAAATGAAAAGGCTAAACTAAATCAACACATTCTTTCAAAACACGTAATATGTCATTCATAGAGATATTCCTGAATTCCACGAGAGAAGAGGCCCATGACGATTTTAATAGGAGACATGGCTTGTATTGAAGAGATCTGCGATTAGTTTGAAATGGACTACTCCCATGTGTCTCTCTATGAAAGAATCAATTGAGATACTAAGTATAGGGAATATCTGCCTAGGAAAACTAAATGGTTCTCAATCCTTGACTTTTCATAGATGTAGGCTTCTTATTGATGTAATATATATCATAAACAACTTAAAAGTATACAAAATGGAATATATGCACTAGATACAAGAAAGACGATGATATGGGAATTAAGGCCACGGGGTTGCCTTTGATATTGTAGTTTGTCAAATGCTTACATATTTTTTGATCTCTAATAAAACAGTTAGGTACATCTTTTCAATGTTTTGGGTCGCTGATTTTTTTTTTTGATGAATTTTATTACAAGGATGTAAAGGACTCGGATGAGTCACCAACCCCAAAAGGTGCATCTATGAAATCCTGAAATAAATAGAACTAGGAAAGCATCTAAAATTAACAATGGCTAATCATCAACTGCAATGCTAAACAAACTAAAAGAAACTTATCTATGTGACATGCTCCTTCCAACTTTGGCTTCATTAGCTAGTAAGTTTAGCATTTCTTGGAATGTGCTAGTGAGAGTGATCACTGACCAATATTAGATATCTTATACCTTCAACAATATCTGCTAGAGACCAAGGATAACAAAAAGGTTCAAGATTCTTCACCTAATGAACTGTTGTGGATGAATCCCCTTTAATTTGAGCTATAGTAATCCCAAGATCTTTCAGATCCTTGCACACTTGTATGATAGATTTTATTTCTACTATTTCCATTTGTAGCTTGAGCCTGTAAAGAAAATTATGAATCGTGCTTCCCATGAAGTCTCTAATTACTGCCCTAATTCCCACCCATTCACTATCCATGTAATAACTGTCACCAAAATTGAGTTCATGAAAGCTTTCTGAGGGTTACGCGAGGTTTTTTTTTTTTTTTTTTTTAACTTTTATCTTTCTAACATGCAAGAATACTTTTTAAATTCTTATTTTGAAACTCCTTTAAATAATGAAAGAACAAGGGCCCATGATATAGTCTTCTACTTAACAATCTCCACCACCTGAGAAAGTGGATTAGATTTACTTCTAAATTCCCTGTTGTTTCTTTTCATCCACAAACAGCAGAAAGCAGTAAACAAAATTAGATTCTAGAAAACAGAAAGCTGAAGTGGACCTTTCCTCAGCCTCCAACAGTTTATCAGATGCTCAAACTAAAAGAGAAAGCCCCTCACTTAAAATAAATTCAAAATTTGAGCCCAAACCTTGTATGAATAAGAGTAATGCAAAAAGTAAATGCTTAACAATTTCTAAATCATTCAATCAAAGATGACAGATATTTATTATCATAATTCTTCTAGCACTGAGATGATCAATAGTGGGGATTTTGTCCAAACCTGCTAGCCAACTTGATGCGGTGCATCCTCCAGATCCGGACCTTCCATTTACCTTATTTTCTATTTTCGTATTTTAGCTATTTTCATTTTTTATTTTTTATTTTTAGATAGGGTTTTTTTTAGCAAGAATTTATTTTTAGTAAGGAGAAGCTTATATAAGTTGTAGCCTCCCTAAAGCAAATATACAATTGATGAATAAAGATTGAGATTTCGCAAAATACCTTTGCAAGTGCGATTTTCAGATTCGGGAGTGATTCCTTAAGCGAGGCTTGGTATGAGGCCATTATTCTTCTTCAGGTACTTATTCTCTTCTGTTTCATCTTCTCTCTTCTCTCTTCTCTCTTCTTCTTAACCTTGCCGTGAACCCATTTACCCCTCTTTAGCCCCAACGATTCTTCTTAACCCCTCCTGCCATTGTCGCCGACACCTGTCACACCTAAATCCCCCTCTTTTGCTGTTGCATCCCAATCCGAGCCCATCTTTGTGTCGCCACCTCTCTACTGCCCTCCTTCGTGTTCGCCTTCCCCAAATCTTCTTTCCCTTTGCCGCCGCCCTCTGCTCCATCGCAAACCACCCCTTCCCGTCTCCCTTACCTTCCTTTCATTCGTTTTACCCTAGTAGCCCTCTATATTCACGTGCCTTTAAGTTGTAATTTAATGATCTCACCTTTTCTTTCTCATCTATTTACATGTCATCCCTTTACATGATATTTCCCTCATACCAGCCATTTAAAATCATTTCAATTTTGGTATTTGCATAATTATTTGTAATCATTCTTAAATTAATTAATTGCATTCATTAATTGAATTTTAATTCAGTCCATGTTAATTTTAGGGTCAATTGTTTTCATTCATTTTAATTTTTAGGGACCACATTAGGCATTTAGGGTCACCCTATTAGTTGTCCTGCATCACAACTGAATATCAAGACTATAATAAGTTTTTGAATTTTCTAAATGCTTCGATCTTTTCTAGGATCTTCCATGGGCTAGGAGTAGAAAAGTTGATAGGATTTGACAGTGAAGTTACCATTTCTAGCATGCACAGTAACCCTATAAATAATAAACCTTTCCTTGCTCATGAATAAAGACTATTTAAAGGTTGGCAAAAGGGTAAGCATTTCATCAAAAGTCCATCATCCTTAAGATCTCTTAAAAGTAGGAGACCACTGAAAATCTACCGTGACTTTATCAACATACAGTCAGGTAGAGCACTCTTTCTCCACTTGTGGTAAAAAAGATTTTGAAATTTGACAGAGAGGTTGCCTCCCACATATAGATGCATCTAGAATTAATGCAGAATTTCATCTTTAAATCTTATATCTAATCCCTTTGGAAAAAGAATCTACTGGTAAGCTCTTGAAATAATTAACTTTGTTTAATTCAGACCACATCTCATTGCACATATAATTAATGTTTGAGCTATAAATTAAAGAAAAAAAAATCCTTTTTTCACTGGAAGATAGGTCCCTCAATACTAAAAGATTGAAAAAGTTGCTATTTTTTAACCTTCTTTACTAAATATAAGTTTTGTTCCATCCTAACAGAATCCCTCCAGATCCCCACTGAATTTTTTTCGCCAACTAAACCTCTTGTGATGCCAAAAGTTTGAATGTTAAAGTGATCAGTCAAGAAATTATGGATGTCCCTGTAGTTGCCTTGATTTGTTAAGGCTGTCATAATTTCAAGATTAAACCATTCTTTTCTTGTTAAACTATCAGTTTTTTTTTTTGTTGCAAATGAGATATTGCATTAAAAACTAAATTAATCATTCCATAACTATTGATCCTTCCATTGCCATATTTTTAAACCCATTATAACATCTTTGTGACAAATATCTAACAAATATCCCATCTATTGGAGGTTAGTTTTGTGAGTTCACTTCCCTATCAAAAGTTGGTTTTGTGACTTTTACCACATGGATTTCTGCCACATGTTCATGTAACTTTTCTTTTGGAATTATGTTATTATATTTCTCTTTTTCTTATTTTATAGCTTTTTTTGTGTGTAGCTAATGTCCATTCCAGCATCAAACAATCTTTATGACTTCATCCCCAAGACAAAGTATCTCAAATTAGAGGTTGGATTACACAAGTTTGACCTCCCTGGGATAGCTAATTTGTTGAGGAGATCTTTTGATCTTGAGACTCTCGTTATAAAGTTGGGTTCCACTATTTCTCTTAAGGTAAAAAGCACCTTATTCCCTTTTCTTATTTTCATCATTGTCATCATCACACTACCACCATATATATATATGTATATATATAGTTTTTTTTTAACTGAACCTCCTGGTGTAGTTTGTACTTGATAGAGCCTGAAGTTTAACAGTTTCATTTTCAGTTTGATCAGGAATCTTTGTTAAAATTTAATTTTGATGAGAGGGAATATTGGGAGTCATCAACAGTTGCATTTCCATGTTTGGAGCATCGCCTAAAGGCTATAGAGATTTCTGGTTTTGTGGGACAATGTGAATCAGGTGATGGTGACATGGTTAATGGTGACATGGTTAGTTTTGTGGAGAAGCTAGACAAGCAAATACATCTATTGAGCTTTTTATTGAAAAATGCATTGGTGTTAGAGAAATGAGTATCAGTTCTTCTAAACCTAGCCCAATGAGGGAGGAGGAATGGCTACAGTTAAGATACGCAGCAACTCAAAAGATAAAAGCTATACCTAGAGCATCTTCATGTGCAGTAGTACTTCTCTTTGATGAGTAGAATACTTGAATACTTTGGTGGTGGTGTTTGGCTGCTCCTTCAAGGTGTGTGTAACATCTCCCTTGGTTAGTATCTTTGTTCTTTTGTTTCCTTTAGTGTTTTTTAGTGTTAAAATGTAATGGAAAGTCTATATGTTCTTGTTTTCACTCAAGCAATTGGTGTTTAGTTTTTTACATGCTGTGCTCGTGTTTGTAATCTTAAACCTGCCAAAATCTAATTTAACCGGATTACCCAACCCAAACCATTTATAAATTGGTAGACCCAACTGGCTCAACTATTACTATGTTTATATGCAATACATCCCAACCATATGAGGTTTACACTCATTTAAGAAATAATATGTTGGTAGACCGAAGTGGCTCAACTATTACAACGTCTATAGCAATACATCTAACCATATGAGGTTTACACTTATTTAAAGAATAATCTTTGGTATGTTTTGTGCTAGAAAAGTCTCCTTAGTAAGGTAAATGGTAAGCTCAGCCCAACCTGTTATAAACGCGAATTGATCTAACTCGTTTAACAAGACCTGAATAGAATCCAAAATAGACACAAACCGAGTAAGACCCAACACGACTCCAACCATGGCAGGTTTACATGATCTGAGCCTACTGTCCAATATGCCATGCTTCGTTTGCTGACTGCATGGACAAGGGGTGGACCTATGTTATCTACCACTTTCATGGCTAGTGAAAATTACACTACAAAATTTGCCATTTGAACTCACTTTTGATTGCTTACTAATCAAAAGTTGCAAGGGTTTAATGATCTTAATCATCCTAAGAGGGGACTTCAGTTTGTTGAATGTGAGACAACATGAAAAAACTCGGAAAGGGCTACTGCTCATAGAGTTACCCGGTGTGTGTGAGTAGGGAGACTTGCACATGCTCCGAGGATTAGTCGGGTGCTCTAAGAGGCTTGGATACCTTGGTCATAAGATAAAAATCAGAAAGAAATTGTGTTTGGCTTGACTTGGGTTGGGGTCAGGCTCATTTTCAAGCTCAAAATAAGGCTTGAATTAAAATTTATATTAGACTGGGCCTAGTACATGAAAGTTTGAGTATCTTAGAGTCCAAATTTGAGCCATAATTTATAAAATTTAATTTTTCTTATTTAAAATTGCATATAAAATATAATATTTATTTAATATGTAAGTTATTTTTACAATACAAAAAATTTCATTGTGGACCCAAAGAAATTTGAGCCTGAGTTAGCCTGTAATGCGTCTTGGGCTTGAAATTGTGCTCAGGTCCTACAAACACAGTTCAGGCTTGGGCTTGGGCTTGGGCTTGGGCTTGGGTTAAGACCATTTAATAGCTATGAGGACCTGGCTTCAGCAGAGCCAAGTTCAGCCCAAACCACTTCAGTCGTGGCCCTAGTGAGCTATAGTTACTTCTCATGGAAGACATAAAATTCCTTAGGGTTGAGGTATAAATGTGCCACTTACCATTCTCCACTCCCTTAAAAGAGAGTATTTGTATAGCAGTTAGTTTTCCACGACGACTCCAGTTACTAAATTTTTTAACTAGTAGCTCAGTCATGGTAGGAATTGCTTAATTTACCCATACATCGGCAAAGACTAGAGAAGTCGTGTGTTTGTTCCAGTGATTTGAGGCATATATCAGCAAGTCAGTGATTAGATTTGATACTTCATATAAGAACATTTTCACTTCTGCTGCATTAAAGAACAAAATTGCTAACTAGAGTTGATACTTTATATAAGAACATTTTCTGCTGTTGCTGCATATAAGAATAGAATTGCTAATTATTAAAACTCTACTCTAGGTTCGATCTTTTAACTTTCTTTTGAAACCTGCATAGGTGATTATATTGTAATAGTTGCAAAATAGTCTTGCACCTCTTTCTCTTATCCCAGAGCTTATTAGATGGCAGAATTGAATAGTTTGATCGTACACGTCTTTTTCTGTTGTTTTCTATTATTTTTATGACCAAGATGTCCAGGGGTCTCACCTGTATTTAGACATGGGACATGTTAAATAAATAGTCCTTGCGGCATGTGCAAACCTCTCAATCCCACACACACTGGGTAAGCAACTGAGCTGCCGAGAGGGGTGTTGAGCGTGAATCGAACCTAAGACCTTCCTTTATGATGGGAGATTTCTGACTGTCAGGCCAACTCCCTCTTTATGTTTTTTTCCATTGTTTTCTGTTCTTGTCCATGCATGTATCACCATTCTAATTTTTCATACAGGTTATTCATTAGGTGACCTGTTTTCTTGCGTATCACGACATGTTAAGATGTGCAACTCAAATGGCCATCAAGGGATGTACTTTAATAGGGTTTTCTACCCTTTCTACTGAAGATTTAGATGGCATGGTGTTGGTGATAGCGTGAGACTCCTGCCAATGTTGAATTGGTTGATGTTTTGGATGTGGAAATTTTTTTTCATTAGTGATTTTATGTAATTTTAATATTTTAGAATAATGTTGAAACTTGAAACTTCAGATGTCAAAGGGCTGTTTGGCATTTTCCATAAATGAGGACTCTTGGCAACTAAAGAAAATGCAATCTTTATATATATTTTTTTAAAAGAAATTCTCTTCAAAGCGTTTGCTAGATGACGGGATCAAATTTAAATATTTTTTTATGGAGTTTAATTTCTATGAAAAAAATAGATAAATAACCTCTAACAATGGATCCCACCCATTGGATGTGATTTTGTTAACCTTTCAGAAAATTGGTTCGTACGTATTGGCTTTTCGGGCTACGACTTTTGAATCGATGATCAAGGATACATATTGAAATTGCTTAGCATCGATTGACGTATACTTTTTAATTTTAAAAAATGGTTGACTGTTTCTCTAGTTAAATTGATTTGGATGGTTTAAAAAAAACTAAACAAGTTCTTCTAGTTTGAATGATATGGGTTCATTTTAATTTTTTTTCTCTTAAAATTTGATTATTTTGAATTATTTTATTAATTTTTTAAATAGTGATTAAGATATTTGCAAATTTGATATATTTAGTAAAAATAATTTAATGAAATAATATTCATTGTATATAGAATTCAATGGTGGTGTTTTAATGTGATAGATATAGTTTATGTGGTGATTGACTTTTGAAGTTTTTTAGAGAATAATGAAATTGAGTTTTTTAATATTTTTTGTGTTTTGAGTTTTTTTGTTGAATAAATTAATAAAATGATATAATTTTTTTAGAATTAGATTGGGATGCTTTAAAGTGATTGATATAATTCTTAGGAGGTGTATTTTTTTAATATTTTTATAAAATTTAAAATATTTTACAATAAAAAAATTATGAATTATAATAGAAGTTATATGTGACTGATGGGATATTTGGGAATATAAATTAGGTGTATTTTTATGTTGGGTTTTTTTTTTAAATTAAAGTATCTCTTAAATTTTAGATATTTTCAAAGTTTACATATTTTATTTATATTGAAATTTTGATTTTTTTAGAAGTCTAATACTTATAAAATAATCATTATTTAAAAAAATATGTTTACTCTAACTTTTTTATTTTTCTATGTTCTCCTTTTTTTTGATCTTTTTTTTTTTAAGAAAAAAGAGAGAGACTATTGAAGATGTATCTTCATGTGTCAGTATAAGCAAAACATGGTGCCCGAGTGCTTTTTTAACCCTCGTTTTGTATACCTAGAAATCCTAATAAACCTTCTAATCTCAATTTCAACACAACTCCCTTGTAAGAGTATTAAAAAATGTCTATCGTTCAAGTGTGGGATCTCTTCCATGGCTTTCCACTCAACACCACCTCGTCGACGTCTCTTATGAATGAAACTTCGACGTTCGCCAACTCCTGAATTTATTGGGAAGACTGAAGAGGTCTGAGTGGAGGTTGAAGATGGGAGGATACTGCAGATAAGTGTTGGGTATGAACGGGTCGGTATCAAAGTCAGAGCCTAACCACTGATGTTCGGTGACATTTATCCATTGAAGAGTGTCGTTTGAGGAGAGATTATTGGGTACGAACGAGTCCTGCATTGGTAAGAGGGAGAGAAAAAGAAGAGTTATATGGATCTGGAGATCTCCACTTATCAGATTAGTCTTTTGAGATGGAAGTCCAATCCTAACAATAAGCGGCCAAAGGAGCAAAGAGATAGAAGAGAAGAATGATAAATGGCAGTGTTGAGAGAAGCAGCCCAGACTTCTTTGAACGTTCCGGTTGCCAGACAATGCTATGGTTGATCGGGTGAAGGCGTCAATGGAGAATGGAGCCACTGTTCCCAAGGCAGAGGAGAAAAAAGGCGATGGAACTGGTTCAAATCACTGATTAAGATTTGAATAAGGGTAGATGTTACATGTATATATTTATAGTAAATTATATACTAAGTAATCTTTATTAATGATGGATTATATGGTATGTGAGACTCACTTATAAGATATAAAGAAATATGTAACTTCTCATGTTTCTAAATTTGCATATCAAGGGCTATATGCAATTTAGTCGAAAACTTTTGGATCTTAGGGTGGCCATATGGATTTTTTTTTGAAATATTGGGTTTTATCTTAAAAAGCCAAAATTTCAGGCTAAAACAGGCTTAAATTTTCTGCTAAACACAAAATTGATTATTCAATGCTTGAATATTTTTTGCCCTCTTAAAGGCTTGATACTTTGTATATGAACTTTGATTTGTTGAGGCATCTATTGGTTAACCTATTCGAATGCTGGTGTCCTCCGAAAAATATTTGAAAGTTAGGCATTCCATGGGCCCAGGAACCCAAATTACTGGCAAATATCTGATTTACTGAAAAACCAATGGGGCTTTACTGAAAATTACTTGGCCCAAAACACAAGTATCAGTAATATTGACATTTTTTCAGAGAACTATAATGGCTGAATTATATGTTAGATTTCGACTAAAATTTTGAGATTTTAGTCTATTTTGCTGATATGGAATATATTCAATATGGCTAAAATCTTAGTCGATTTTTTTTTATTCCTATCGAGACCAAAATTTGTAACTGAGTCACCCCAATGGAGTTGGCCTGACCGTCAAGACATCTGTTTCAAGAAAGTGTAGTTTTGAGTTCGATTCACGCTCAACCTCAATGAGCTACTCTTCGTAGTTGCGGATCTGCTGTGTGCCGAATTGAGAGGGTTGCAGCATGCCCCAATGATTAATCGGGTAAAGTATCCTATGAGTGAGATGCCTAAACACCTTAGTTATAATAAAAAAATATAGCTTTATTGAGTCATGTGAAACAGCACAATATAGACGAAGCCTCTAGAAAAAGAAGCAGTAGAGTACCAAAGAGACAATTGGAGACAACTACAACAATGAAACCAAGCTTACAAAATCAAGCAATATCTTTTTGAATGCTGAGAATTTGATGTCTTAATTTTTAAGACGTTTGATTTGAAGAATAGAGGAAATAAAATGGACAAAAAAATAACGTAGCATTAGTTTGGAAATTTGGGCCGTTCTGAAGAAAATTGTATGATTAGAAAGGAAAAAGTAGAATTTAGAGGAGCAAATGTTTGTTGAATATAGAATGCAAAATGACTAAGCAAGTCTATAGGGATGATCATAGGCCCATTTACAGGCCCTGGTGAAGTATTTCTATTTGATGTGTTCGGCTTCTGCCTATGGATATAAGTAATTCTCAGGTCTCAACTTAATTTATAAATGTTCAAGTCTGAATTTGGAAATCCGAAAGAGATGCACTAAGAAGAGGATAAATAGAGGAAGAGAGACAAATTTCATTTTTTTATTTAATATTTGTTTTGTATTTAGGGTAATAAGGCCAATTTAAAATTTTATATTTTCAAGTTTTAGTATAGCCTATTTTTTAAGTTTTTTCCTTTTTATCTGATGCTAAAAGTGGTAAGAAGAATATTGATTTAGTTTAAAAATGGATATTGGACTTGATAAAATTAACATTTAGGTTAAAAATGGGTATTTAGCATGGTTACATAAAAAATGAATAATGGGCTCACTTTTTTTTTTTTGAATTTACGTGTGGTTCCATTATTTTTGTCATGCCAAGCCGGATCCTGTCGGGCCGGGCCAAATCTGGATCCGTTTACAGGCCTATTGGAAACTCATTCAAGTATTATTTGATAGGATTTTGAGTAAAGCATTCAAAACGACAGAAAGACTGACTTTAAGCATTATTCACATAATCACACGAAAACTAAATTAGTTATTTGCATAAATGAGATGATCACTTGTGCACTGGGTCGTTAAATGCACCTGGAGTTCATCAAATGGGGGTGATGATGGGCCGTTGAAAATATCAGGAAATGTTTTTGCTTAAGCATGCATCCACAAAATCACCATGATCGGGTTGATTAAGTTGTGTTTTTAAAGGTCATAAATTTTAGGAATTTAACATAGAATTTAAAATGATCAAATTTTGAGAGCCTAAAAGAAATGGCTGGATACAGAACTCGACTTCTAAGATTGGTTTTAGATGGTCCCTTCTTTTTTTATTTTTAAGATCAAAGTGTCCAGGTCTCTTAGAGGCAGGGGTTAAAATATCGGTCCAAGCAATATAGCGGCCGATATATTAATATCAGCGATACCCATAAATTGTCGATATTTTTCTCTCTCCTAGTAATTTTTTATTTTAAAAAAATCAGAAAAATTAGAAAATTAAAAAATGATGGGCTTCAAGGATATGGCATTTTTTTTATTATTAAATATAGGTCATTTACATGTTCAAATATTGTTTCTAAGTTATGAACTCAAGAATTTTAAATGTTTTTAAAAATATGAAAAATTACAAAAAAATTGTAATAAAAAATTAAAGTGATCATTATCATTATTTTTTTTTTTATGATTTTGAATTTGAAATTGGGATAATTTTGGAAACTTAGATGGAATTTCCTTTAATTTGTGAGTTTCCAATTTTGGATCAACCAAATAAAGAAAAATATAGAAAGGAAAAAAGTCAGTTGGGAGTTCTTTTGACGGTGGAACAAAAGATTGAGAAAAGTGAGAAAGTTAAAACCAGTGTTGAACCAACCTTGGGCTGGATTTCCATTTGACAACAAATTAAATATGGAATAAATTCAAAAAGAAAGAAGATGAAATAATAAAAGGAAAATTCAGCCTCGCTGTCCACTAAATCAGGGTTGCATTTAGATGAGGGGTTACTCCGAGTAGGGATCAACCTTGAGTGGGGTGATCCTTGAAGTAGGATTACCCTTATGTTGTTTTAGTAATTAAAGTGGTAAAGTAAAAGCTTACCCCCTAAGGGTAAAACTCTTTTTTGGTAACTATAAGTAAAGATAATCTGATATATTAATATTTTTAAGAAAATTTTAAAATATAATTATTAGAATATTCATGAAGTAAATCCTAATAATATAACATAATAATATCATCCATTTTTATAAATTATTTTTCATAATAATAATTTAAAATGAATACTTGAATTCTAACATTAAAAAAATAAATAAAGAATTTTTTTGATATTATTATTTTAAATCACAAAAAATGAATAAAAAATATCAACATATCTCTTCATAAAAAAATATAATTTTTAGTTTTATATTATATGAATTAAATAAAAATATTAATTCTCATAAATTTGTTAATATGTCATGTTACCCTACGTACAGTTACCCCTACTCAAGGGTAACTCCCATAGAATTTACCCCTCATCCAAATGCACCACGTTGAAAATATTGACACATTTTTAAAATAAACTTCCAATAAAATAAATTTTTAATTACCCCAAAAGAGATTACTATTAACCTCGAACTCTTTCGGAGTTTCGAACCTTATCGAAATTTGAACAGGATCACCCTTTAAAAATATGACATTTTGACAATTATGCTTCATAATTTTTTTTTATTTTTTATATTATATGAATTTAATAAAAATTATTAATTCTTATAACATTGTTAATATGTCAGATTACCCCTGCTTACAGTTACCCCTACACAAGGGTAACCCCCATAAATTTCCCCCTCATCCAAATGCATCATATAGAAAATGTTGACACATTTGTAAAATAAACTTCCAACATAATAAATTGTTAATTACCCCGAAAGAGATTACTATGAACTTAAAACTCTTTCAGAGTTTCGAGACCCTATCGAAATTTCGACAGAATCACCCCTTAAAAATATGAAATTTTGAAAATTATGTTTCATAAAATTTTATTTTTAATTCTTATATTATATATATTTAAAAAAATTTATTAATTTTTATAAAATTGTTAATATGTTAGATTATCCTTGCTTATAGATACCCTTACTCAATGGTAACCCCCGTAAAATTTACCCCTAATCCAAATGCAACATGTTGAAAATGTTGACACATTTTTAAAATAAATTTTCAACATAATAAATTGCTAATTACTCCGAAAGAGATTATCATGAACCCCAAATTCTTTCGGAGTTTCGATTCAAAATTTCGACAGAATCACCCTTTTAAAATAGGATATTTTGACAATTATGTTTCATAAAATTTTATTTTTATTATTTATATTAGATAGATTTAATAAAAAAGATTAATTTTCATAAAATTGTTAATATGTCAGTTTACCCATACTTACAGGTACTCCTACTCAAGGGCAACCCTCATAAAATTTACCTCTCATCCAAATGCATCATGTTGATATATTTTTAAAATAAATTTCAAACAGAATTAAATTGCTAATTACTTGAAATATTTTATTTTTTTAATTATATAATATATATATTTTTTGAAAGATTTTAATTTTATAATATATAATTGATAAAGAGAGGAAGGCAAGGGTAATGAGGGATAGGGTATTTGAATACCCCAAGGGGTATTAAAAAATGGGATGATGAATAAATTTTTAAATTTTTACTCTCACCCCTTGTTACGGTAACAAGCGATAACATGTTACCGTTCTTACCCCATCCAAACGCAGCCTAGGTGTTGCCCAACGTTGACCCAACCTTCGGCTGGATTTCCTTTTTAGAGCAAATACAGGCGTATTCAAATAATATGGAAGAAATTAAAATTTGAATTTGCTTTTGACAACAAATTAAATATGGAAGAATTTGAAAAAGAAAGAAAAGGTGAAAGAATAAAAGGAAAATCCAGCCTCGCTGTATACTAAATTAGTGTTGCCCAACGTTGACACAACATTGAGCTGGATTTCTGATGTAGCACGTGTAGGGTGGTTGTGATTAGGATTAGAAGTAGTCAATTTTTGAATTTCTATTCCCGTTTGAATTTGAATTCCCATTAGTACAGGAAGGACGATTCTTATCAGTTTATTATTTATAGCATTGTAACCATTCAGTTTGGCACAGATTATTTGAATACAAATTGAGAATCTCTCTTTTCCTCTCTACTACTTCTTCTCCCCGTATCTTCTCTTATTCTTATGCCATCCACCTTTGCCACCAGATCTGCAGCCCTACACAACGCCTTGCAGATTCACCGTCGCCAAACACAAGCCAGCCGTTGCTGCTGCTCAGTTGTGCTCCACCGATTTGCCACTACATCTGAGAGCTTCCAACACAGGTCCCATATTCTGTCCTCTGCCACTTAACCCATTCCCAACATCAAATCAACACACCATACCCCACCGTCCCTTTCATTTACCAACTCACACCCATATATTTCCATTTAATTAACACCACCCATTGTTTGGACCTATTGGATCCCATTTAAATCCCATTCTTCATACCTTAACCTGAGTCACCCATCCAATATTTTCTTTTTGAGAGCAAATTAAATATGGAAAAACTTGAGAAGGAAATAAAAGATGATAGAATAAAAGGAAAATCTAGCCTTGCTCTCTAACAAATTCTAAAACGACTTCTAATGGCCCATAATTATCTCCCAAATCCTAACTACATAGCTGAAATTTCGGCAGGGATCCCAAGGTCTATTCGGGTTAAATGTTCCTGTCCAAATACAGGCTTTGCCGAATTTTAGACCTCTGGCCCAACCCAAGCCCAAGCCCAAGCCCAAGCCCACGCCCAGATTAACTTGAAGTGTGTTTGTAGGACCTGCGCACAATTTCAAGTCCAAGACGCATTACAGGCTAACTCAGGCTCAGATTTCTTTGGGTCTACAATGAAATTTTTTCGTATTGTATAAATAACTTACGTATTGAATAAATCTTATATCTTATATGCAATTTTATATAAGAAAAATTAGATTTTATAAATTAATCTTTGAATAGGTGGCATAAAGCAGTCAAGAAATTGTCGTAAAATTAACTCCCAACTGGATACAATTTCAATCTTAATGTCTAGCAAACAATCCTCATCTGACAAATTTCTATTATTTAATCTAAGACATCCGCCATCTTTTAATATCAATGGATATATTCATGAGCGGGATCTTTAGCTGAAAACTTGCATCAAGAAAATGGCCACTGCTGCAATCGCCACAGATGGCCTCCAGCGGTGTTGGCTGCATTGATCCTGAATTGTGCATTACCATCAACGGAGGACATGAACTTGGAGGAGCTGAAAATTATTGGAAAGTTAGAGAAGCTGATGAATGGAGAGGAAAGAAATAAATTCTTGAATATGAATTATTTTTACCATTCATTTGCAGGTTCACCGATATGAAATGATTGTTTATATATAGATAGGTAATTTTACCAGAGAGATTATTGGTATACAGGCAACACCTCTTAGATATCTTGGGACTGGACTTTCAGCCCAAAAGACTAGCCTGATAGGTGGAGTGATCGAATCCCATATAACTCTTTAATTTACCCTTCTTAGAGCCCATGTGGGACTCGATCGACTTCCCCAACAATCCTCCCTCGAACGAGGTTCACTGGCCGATAGAACATAGCCAATCATCCCATTCGGCTAAAGAATTCCCAAGCCCACATGCTGTGGATTGGGCCCTGGCTTTGATACCACTTTTTGATACTGGGCTTCCAGCCTAAAAGAGGAGTGACCCAACCCCATGTAACTCTTTAATTTACCCTTCTCACAGCCAATGTGGAACTCGATCGACTTCCCCAATAAGATGTTGATTATTTTGGTCAAGAATTATCAAAGAGATCATGATGGTATGGTTTTCTTCATTGTTGCAATTATAATGATTGGATTTGAGTTCTACAAGCCTCACATAGGCAACCACCCAATTTACCAAATCCAACTATGGGTGGTGGGATAAATTATTTTGATGTTGATAGTTATAGTATATTTTTCCTATGAACATGGAGAGCACATGCAATTTTATATGGATAGTTGTGAAAGTGACAAAAGTCCAACATTGATTAATTTGATAAAACAATGACTCCATATAACACAAGGGCCGGCCTTGAGATTCCCTAAAATCTCAGGGGCCCTAGGTAGAGTGAGATTTTAGGGGCCCTTTATGACTGGTATATTAAGAAGTTTAAGTGTGTGGGAGCTTTTTCTGTTTACGGCCTACGCCGCCTATGCCTAGAGCTGGCCCTCTATAACACTTGAGCACTCTCCTCTCAACGATTAGATTTTGAGAGTGAATTCTATCTTAAGAATGTTATCAACTCTTAGTTTTCTAACACTCATGTTGACTGACAACTCTTCTATGTGCCACTGAATAAAAAAAGCTTTTAACTTTCTTGTTGTAACTTCATTAAATGAGGAATATGAATGTGCCCAGAAATCAGTAATATGATATTATGATATATAAACTGCCCATACCAGCACTAGAGGAAGTTGGCTTTGATCGTGGCGATGTAGAGGAAGTTGGCACTTGGAACACCCCTGAAAAGAAATTAATTCAATTTAAATGGATGGTGAATTTGCTGACGACACATAATCAACTCTGTTGAGTGATGATCATCATTGATTTTCTATTTATCTTCTTATTCTAAGGTTTGAGCTGTGATTTCTCTAAAGATAAAAAACCCTGTTTGTTGCATGTTAAGGATTTGGGTATTCATTTTAAAAAAAATAATTTATTAGGTCTTTTATAAATCTCTAGATCTCCCTCTACACTTCCAATGTGAGACTCATTCGCTACCCTCAACAATTTGCCCCTTCGAGGGATCTCTTGAATCTAGATGACGTAGTCTGAGACTTGGTTTTGATTCCACTTATTAGACCTTGGGTATCAATTTCAAAAGATTAATCTATTAAGTGCAGTGACTCAATTCCTTTATAAATTCCTAAATCTCTTATTGCAGACGATTTTCTTTTGCCAAAATGGTTTGGAAAATAGCAATCCGCACCTGGGCAAGTGAAGGCGTTTGAAGAGAGGCCGCAGAGAAGAGGGAGCTGCATTGCCAAGGTTCGGTTGATGGGGAAAGAGGTGGTGTCATTCAGCAGCATGCAGAGGCAGTTGGACTGCTGCATTGTGAACACCATGAGGTTGTTGCAGCATGTCCTCGCTGGCGAAGGGATGTTTCCCTGAACGAAAGGCGCGCAAGGCGCCAACTGCAGAAGCACTGCTGGAATGCATTCCTCCACACCCTCAATGTCCATAGTAGCAGCAAAAGGGGGAGGTGGCGGCAAAGGCAAGAGGCAAAAACCTGTAAGAAGCGACAGCAAGAGCACCAGAAGAGATGTGAATGGCAGGCTTGCAGCCATTGTTGGTGGAGGTGAAAGCATTGAGTGGTTGATGGGGATGATTTTTGGAAAATGGAGGAGTCTGTTGTTGCTCTTGCTGTTGTTGCTTCTGATGGTGCTGGTGTGGTTGTCATGTATGTGTGTTTGGAGAGGCATTTGTTGTGAAGAGTGGAGAATGGAGATAGAGATGGTTTGTTTTGAGTGTGAAATGTGAATCGTACCATGCACGAAACATGCCTCTCTCTCTAACATGACACTATTTTCTTTAAAAGAAAATAGAGAAATCAAATAAAAAATCTATGTGGTTTTCTTTTAACAGTAATAGAAAAATTCATTAAGAGAAGAAATGAGAGATACAAAGAAAAAATAAAGGGTCTAACAGAATTAGACCAAAAGAAAAAGAAAAGAAAATGAAGACAACAGAAGAGAAAATAAAGAGAAAAACGCCTGCAAACTGATTGTCGAAGGGTCTATATGGGTTTTTTATCGAAGTTATCCATACATCTCACCTCTAAAAGATTTTACTCGATTTCATAAGAGTTAAAACAAATTCAGTGAACTCTCATACGGGTTCAAGCTTAGGCCTACGTTGCACTTAAAAAGTTTGAGCCATGTGCGGGGCCATATTATCTCGAACTAGTTTAACTTGAGCCCATTCAAGATTGTATTTTTAGGGACTAGAGCCCGAATTCAATTTCAAATTGTGTATGTGTGCTTATTTGATCTCGGTCCTATTTGGGCCTAAATTGGAACTTTTCCTTATTATTTTGTAAAATGTAAATTATATATCACAAAATTTCTATTTACACACAAAAATAACTAAATAATAATTAGATTTTACATTTTATTCTCAATTTGAGCTTTTGGAACAAACTCAGATTTTATGTACTAAACCTGACAAAAATGAAATTCTAATCTGAAAATGAGTCGAACCTAAGCCCAAGTCATTTTCAAAACAAATATTTTTCAAAATTTTAACAGGACTCTAAGTTAGACTCAACCTAAATTTTAATTATAGCTGTAATTGTGAACATGAAAAAAATGTATTTTAAGTCAAAGATGTCAACACATTTTATGAGTGTTTTTTATTTAAATTAAAGTTTTGTATAGCTTAGTTCATGAACACCAATTATATGATTTTAATTCCAGTGGTTTGTAAGATATGCATTGGTGTTTTTTAGTCAAATGGCTCATGAACTGAGGTCCGACCTTGGGTGAACAAACCTTTAAAGTTTAAACTAACTAGCCTGACTATTTAGTTGATTTGCCTACTTGACATAGCTTTATCCTTACATGATTATTAGGTAGGGTCAAATTAGGTGGCTTTGAGTTTTATTTAAATTAAGTTAATTAATTAATAGACTTAATTAACTCAAGCTGACGAAATAAAATTGTGATTGAATCCTTTCATTGTTTAGACATGTAGATTATGTCTTCAAATAAAATAATGAATTTTATTTAATTTGGAACTTGCGTGAGTGAATATTATCAATTTTAAGTTATGATTCTGAATTTATCGATGATGTAATTTAGAATTATATTTATTTTCGTAATCAGTGAATTTGGCTTCATTTAGTGTTTCATTAATTGTATATTTCTAGAAAAATATCTAATAAAAATTAATTGTACAAAATTGAATTGAGTTACTTGGTTGAGATACAGAGTTCCCCGGTTGACTCAACTCAGTAATTAGCGAGTTAAATTAAAATAAAAAATATTTGAAACATTGATTTCACTTGCCCAGTCGACTCAATGTACTAATTACCCGAGTTCTAAGCTCTAGACTTCAGTGGACGCTGTAGGCATTTATTAAGAGAAGTATATATAATTAACGTCCCACTACAACAATGTCGTTGTAGTATAGTGGTAAGTATTCCCGCCTGTCACGCGGGTGACCCGGGTTCGATCCCCGGCAACGGCGTCATGCTTTTTGTCAAATTAGTTTTTTTTTTTCTTATGAAAAAATTGTCCTCGGACAAAGCCCACAAGATCTTAAAAAATTGTAGGAAAATCTTAGCTCAAAATGAGCTGAAGTGTTTGAACCTTATATTATCTTGCTGAAATTTAAGACTCAGGTGTCTAGCAAAATAGAGAATTTTCATTCATGCTTTCATTATGATGAGAATGCTTTTGCTCCTTCTCATCATTTAAGAAGGTATGCTTCGCATTTGAATGCTTGGATCTATCATGCAGTAATGAAGGGTATAAAGGAACTTTCTGTGAATAATTGTGAATATCCTGATGACTACCATGAGTTGTCTTCTCTGCTACAATTCATTGATTTGTTTGAAGTTGAGAGCATGTTATATTAATCTACACTTCAGTTCAGTTCACACAGTGTTATCTTTGAAGTGCATGGAACCATCTGATTATGTGATTCAAGGATTGCTTGAGGGGTGTCCACTGCTTGAAGATTTTAAGATGAGAAATTGTGTTCTTCATGATGGTTGTCTCCTCCGCATTTCTTCAACTTTTGAGTTGCAACTTAAGCATTTACCATTGGAGACATTAATCAGGTGGTGGTGATTTAGATTCAAGCTCCAAACTTCAAATCTTGGATCATTTTGATTATTCACCCGTTAATGCAAATGCTTTTGATCCTTCCAAATTTCAAATCCCCAAGTCATGAAATTCTGAATGTGTTTTTCAATTGGTTTTATATTAATAGAGGAAAAACACGAGGTGTGCAATTGCAAAGAACCAAAAAAAAAGAAAGGGAAACCACAATAGGGAAGAAAAAAGGGAGGAGCACAATAATAGGACTTTATGACAATCCAATGCACTCTTTCCAATCTCGTAGGATTTTGTTCATGGGAACATTTCTGAATTCATCAACAGATAAGGCCCATGACGCGCAGGATTTCGTTCATGGAAACATTCCTAAATTCATCAAGAGATGAGGTCCACGACGTGCGGTTAGCGAATATTCTATTGAGACGACCGTAAGTGATTTCATCCAGTTCCTGAATACTCTATTGTTACGTTTCCACTAGAGGCTCCAACAAGTGGCAAAAAGAGCAAGACACCACAGGGAGGAACACATGGGGGAACTTTAACAATATCCTAAATCCACATACTTTGAGGCTTAAAGGCAAAGAGGGCAACAATAGCTATCATTTTGGATATGTGCTATTGTATTCCTTCACTGGGCTTGGAGCTCACACCTTTTTATTGCAGGTAACCCTTTGGATTTAGGATTTGAGGACGACGTTGAAAACTAGAAGTTATTATGGATGAATATTTAAATTCCTAGCCAGGTGTTGAACTATGTTGATTGAGTTAATTATTGGATGCTTCTTATTCTTTGAGACTTGATTACTTGATTCAAATAATTTGAGAAATTTGAGATTTATTAGTTGGTTTTATTTTATGGAATGAGATGTGAGTACTGAGATTAGATTTGATGTTGATATTAGATGTTATTTATTTTATATTGTCGATGACATTATAATGTATGCGATGTGTAAATTTTGGGCTTAAAGGATTTGATGGCTTCGTTATTTCATTCATAATCTTTAAATATATATATACTTATTTTCCCCCATCTACAAATCTGTGATGTAAGGCCCATTAGATGGGTGACGCGTTGGGTGACGTCCGTTCAGTCTGCAGTTAAGCGGGCCACGACCCTTTTAAGCTGTAGAAATGGGTGGGGCATTACACGTTCAATCGTGACAACAAATTTCTTTTGTCACTTTTGACGCACCTTGTGGTCCAGTTATGACACCTCCCTCGAGTTCAGTAGTACGTTTCACCCCAAAAAGATGGACACACCGAGGTTGTGATACAATCTTATTCGAAGTTTGTTTAGTGATCGACCGAAGCAGTGTGACTGTCACGCCCCGACTCGACAGATGGGCCTGGAACGCGACTGATTTTTTTTTTTTTTTGAAAGATAAGTTAAACTACCAGCATTCTCACTGGGCCGGATCAACAGTTGGGCCAAAGGGTCACACATGATCCCATCATATGGACTCAAACATGTACCATATGCCTACCCCATAAAATAGACATAAACAACATTAACACATAGCATAATCAAAATCAACCATCATTTATTATTACAAACCAAAACATTGTCTTAACCATTACAAAGGCAACATAGCCTAGTACATCAAATTAACATAAATTAAGTACCACATCCGGCACTTAATAAAAGATAACGGTTCCAAGAACCAATAGGAAAAGATCAGGGCATTCCCCTCCGGGGGAATCCCAAAGCACCGCTTCAGCTTATCCAACCTAAGCCTGAAAGAGAGGGTCCTCCTCTTCCGGTTCATTGCCTGAAAGGTGAGTGATGAGCTAACTAGCCCAGTGAAGGATAATTAACAATGCACATTAAGCAAATAATAAAACAGGTTAGCAACAGTTCAATAGCACATGCTTGATAACAATAAGCATAATCTCAGATAATATAACATCATCATTAAACCACTGCTATTATCCACCATAACGCCTGCCGACTACACTGAGACCAGTATTAAGTTTCGATACGGTCAAAATACATCCTTGCAAGTACATCTCCGGCTCTAACTTAGCCGATACTGACACTCTCAAGTCAGCAACTGATGACAGCATGGTCCGCCCATGGTCCAGTAGACATAAGCCATCTCTCATATGGCTTATATTGGTTCAATAGCCCAGGTACGTGGAAGCAGTCTTACATATATACGATCAACATCGTAACCTCATAATCATCACAGCACTCTTACCATAGTGCATTGTATAGGCACATGAGTGGGTTCATCAAAACCGAAACCACTCATTGCTCAAACATAACACCTGTTTACAAAATCTGCAGAGTTAAGTTCCCTTACCGTTTTGTGTGGTTTACACGGTCTATGTCAAACAACACACAAGTGCACAATCAATATACATAACATATACGTACACATACATAGTATTTGGAAATCACACGTTTTCCCACAAAATATCCGAGGTATATTGAAATGAGTCTCCTACTTGGTTTCTATCCTTTTTAAATCATCCACAAGACAATAATATAATAAAAAGGTGCTCAGTCCAAAACTCATATTGTCTTCTGGGCATTGACCAGATTGACTTATTGAGTTAGGTCTAGATCATCGGGTCACTTGTCGGTTGTCTTCTGGATAGGAACAGAGCTGACATTTTGAGTAGGCCTCGAGGTCACTCAGTACCCAACTATAGTGCCTGTCTGAAAGTGAATACAATAGTATTTACACTATAAATAATAAGAGAAAAGGGGTTACTACATTTTTAATTAACAAGGGGGTATAAATCATCATAAATAAACAGACACATTAAATAAACAATAATCAAGCAATATTTTATCATTTTTAAAAACGGGTCCCTCGGAACATCACTTCGGAACAGGTACAGTGGCTTCGGATCATCCGAACCACTCTAAACTGAGTCACTGGCCTCGGAACATGGGCCTGACTTCGGATCGTCCGAAGACTGGGTCTCGGACCTTCCGAAGTCCATCCGAAATGGAAAAATCCGAAAACACTAAGTCTCGTTGGGTTTGCAAAGCTCGGAACGTCCAAAGACAGGGTTCGGAACATCCGAGAGGGTCGGTCCTTCCGAACGGGGCTCGGTCTGCCCTAAAGAGGTCTGGCTCTCCTCGGGGTTGCTGGGCTTCGGGTGAAGCTCGGAACGTCCGAGGGTCACGGTCCTTCCGAGCTCGGCTCGGTGCGTCCGAAGGGTCAGGCTCGCCTCGGGCGTAACTGGGCTTCGGGTGAAGCTCGGAACGTCCGAGGGTCACGGCTCTCGGACCTTCCGAGAGTCGTCTTCTCCACTGTCTGCAGTAGCAGACAGTGACGGCGAATGAACAGTGACATGCGATTCCAGAAAGGGAGCGCTTCCCGGATTCGGTTTTCACATCCGTCTGGTCTGATGGACTCCTCTTTCCACAGGGATTGGTTTGGAGCTCAGAAGCTTAAAGGGCCATTCGATTTTGAGGTCAAATCCTCACGGGTACATGAAACCCATGGTTTTCCTTAGTTTTTAAAACTGGTTTTTCTCACTCCATACTAATCCAAAATCGGTTTTATTTGATTCAAAACTGGTTAGAATTTCAAAAGGAATACAATGGATACTTTGGTTTCGATTCTTGGGCTAAAATTCGGGTTTTTGGAAAATCTTCCACTAAGCTTACTGTTACTGAAAAACAGAAGCATAGCAGGGGGTTTCGGACGGGTTTTACAGAGACAGAGAGAAGAGAAGAGAAGCAGTTCTTTGCTGAGAGTTCAAACCGACTGAATGAGGCTGAATTTATAGGATTTTTGCTGGGGAGAGATGCCGGAATTCAGCTGTGGCGATGGGACGGGACGGAATAATCAGCCGGAAAATGGGCCGAACATAGTGCATGCGCTGCATGCCGTGCGCAGGACTTCTGCTGTTGCAGATCAGTCCCTAAACAGTTTACAAATTGCAGAAAGGGCCCCATTTTAATACAAATCGATTTTTAAAACTAAGAGTGATAATTTAAGAACTCAAAAACCTGATCCAACTTACAGATGGGTTGGGTTTTGAAAACCTTGGTCACCATAAAAAATTTAGATTTTAAATCATAATAAAAATCATTTATTTAAATAAAAACCATAATTTCTCAATATTTACTTAAATAAATAATTGTTAAAATAAACAATTTAAAAAACTCATTTTGAAGTGAAATGACATATCTAAACCATTCTTAAAATGTTCTAACACCGGATACCGTTTTTCGATTTTATTTCGTTTCCGAAATTAGTTAAAATAATTAAATCTCCCTTTCGGGGTTTTCGACGGGCGATATTTAAATGCCATTTTCTGAAAATAAATTCATTTTAAACTTAGAAATGCAAATCCTTCATTAAGGAGAGTATTATCAATCAATAACAATCACCAAATCACACAATTTATGAAAATATACACAACAAGCAGTAAATTACCAAAATGCCCCTCCAGCTCGACGGGCTGGATCTCTGAGCTCACGAGCTGGGATCGGGCCACACTTGGGCTTTCCTTGAAGCTTTGACCGAAAACCTTGAGATCAACCGGTTAAAACATGATTAACGAGGTAAACCACACTTAATCTGGGGTAGGGTATTACAGTGACTTAGCCCTCAGTCAAGTCAAATTTGCATACAACAACATGAAGAATTGGTCAACTGAGAAGATACCTTTCGAAATTGTGTTGGGAAGACCACCGAGTCAAATGTGATCTTGTCCCATTACCAAAGATGCCAGGTGCGAATAGAGCGGATGATGACATGGTTATACGCATGGCAAGTGTTCACACCGAATTCAAACAGAAGTTAGAAGAAACAAATGCCAAGTATAAGAAAACCACCAATAAGCACTGTCGGTCACAAGTTTACAAAGAATGAGCCATAGTGATGGTACACGTGCGCAAAGAACGGGTCCCTACAGATACTTATAACAAGCTTAATCCCAAGAAGATTGGCCGTTTTGTGTTCTATGGAGAATCAGTGACAATGCATATGTGATAGATCTGCCAGACAGCTATGAGATCTCCAACACGTTCAATGTGAGGTCGAGTTCTTCCCAACTAGGAGGGACTGATGCAGCAGGATAGAAGAATGTAGATGTTTTTTTTTTAAATTAAATTTGAAATCAGATAGTATTTTATTTTTTTTATTTTTTCTTTGGATTTTCCTCTTATATAAATACCCCTCTTAGGGGATGTAATTGATACTAATTAATCGAATGAAATCTGAGTTTCCCTCTGTATAATTGCCCTTACCACTTATTTCAGTATAGAAAAGGACAGTGATCCTCTTATTCCATTTATCACACTATTCACTGACAGCGACGGTGTTCCACCTGTGCCCAGCGATCCCTCCACCTTCTCTCACCTTCACTACTGGTTCAAAGTTCAGAACAGTGTTTCTAACCAAAGCCAGTCATCTTCTTCATTTCTACTATCTCTGTCCGTATTGAAACAAGGGAACGGTGCTTCCATAGCTTGTTGACCGCCAGAGAACTTCCAATAGCTCCTCCATTGTGGTTGCCTGAGCCACACCTTTACTGTCGCTACCAGACACGCACCAGGTCTTTCCCGTTGTTTCCGTCAAGACCTGCAACCCTTTCACCAAACCCAGCTACAAGCAACCACTCTGCTTGATGCCCAGGTACTCCTCTTTGCTGCCCAACACCCCTTTTACCCTTTGAACTCAATCCATTTATCCATACCATCAACTGCCAAGCCCTGTTGTTCATCTCCCACATGTCACCAATACGCTGTTAACCAATAGAGATTGCCACAAGTCTTGTTCCCAAACGCCCCACTCTAATCTTATCATCCACTCCCAAGTCTTTTCCTTGGCTACTTAAAATTATCCACCCATTACCCCCTTTCACAATTAATTTTCCCATCCACCAATTAGTAATCCATAGCCCATATACCCATTCAAACTTATTTATTTTCTTTTACTTTCAATTAGTCCATATCTCCTCATTTCATTAATCCACTCAAACCCACTTAGCCGATCCTCTGCTACTCCACAAAATATAGAATCCAGCCGGCACATTAGTTCAATTTTCAATTGCTACAATTATAAACATAATTGAACTTCCACCACTTAATATTTTGAATGTGATAGAAGATGTGCACCTATGGTATAAAGAACATCGATGAATAAAAAAAATAAGACCGAAATAAGAAAAAAATACCAAGGAGCTTAAAACATGTACTCACGTTGCTTTGGCAACTCAAATCTGAAGATTGGATAAGTATGATTTTCCATCAACCAAGTAAGAAAACAGTCGGTGTGAAATACGTGGGAGCAAGGCATCTCTATCGTCTCCTCACCTCTAGAGAAGTCTTCTTAACGGACTCTAAACTCGCTTGCTTGAAAGTTGGTTCTCTTTAGTTCTTCCACCGCAGACTACGGCGCTGATGCCGAAATACGCCGAGCAAACTCAAAGGACTCACCAATGATTAAATCTGTTTCAACTGTTTGATAGTACAACAAGTCCACTTCATACTCGACCAATATTGTGTTGTCAATTAATGTTGCCGGGACATGATGTCGAAGTTTTGATGTGATCTTATTTGCAGCCAGCACTCATTCGCCGGGATAAATGGAAATACTTTCCAACATCTGTTCAATATGTTAAGAGGTTAAGTGGGGAAGCAAGAAATCATTGAGGCTCCAAGTGAATGCTTCGGATTCCTGAAACCGTGGTACATCTGGGTACTGCTCTTCATCCTCTTCTTCTAGTGACCATATAAACTGAATGATCATCATATAGTTAATTCGAATGGTTGCTTTCGATGATGTCCATTTGGATTTCACGATCTTAGAAACTTGTCTAAACGAGAACTCCATGGCTGCTAGCATAAGATTATAATCTTATCTATAGAAAGAGTCCTAGTAGTATGTGGCAGACATCCATGTCAACAATGTTGCAAATGACCTCATCTTTGTACCTCTGGCCAATAGAGAAGGGTACAATGCACTGCTTCATCATTTTCGTCTCACCCACGTTCTTGATCCATCTGATCGAGTAAGGAGAGGGATGTGCTTGTCCTGGTAGTTTCAGTTTGTCTACCATCACATATGAAACTATGTTCTCATTGCTACCACCATCAATGATAAGGTTACAAAATTTTTCATTGGCGGTACAACGATTCTTGGAGATGTTGCGAAGCTGTAATGGGAGACTCTGCTTTGATGTGTAGAGTAGTCGATGAATCACCAAAGTAGTTCCTTCGTCCTCATATATGAAATCTTGCTCATTTTTGTCCACATATTAAACTTGTCATTCAAAATATTCCGTTTCCTCAAACTGGGCTTCATTGGTGGCGAGGTTGACGGGTTGACTATATGGCACAGGTTGGAACGATGCCCTGGTTCTCTACAACAAAAGAACTTGATAGGCATAAGAGGAGCATACATATTGTTTCGACCCATATTCCTACTATCAAAAGGCTTTGGCGGAACAATTGGAGGGTTCCATGGTGGAACCTGCCCAGGGGGCACCATTTGCTGAGAAGTGCATACTGGGGATGGTACGGGAGCTGAAGAAGTTGAGAGCGGGGGGGGGGGGATGATGCGTAGTCACCTGTGTATAGCTCCCACTCGGGCGATCTGCCTAGCTTTCAGCCCTTGTGGCCATCTGCATCGCATCACTCATAGTGTGAATAGTCTGGTACCTGATGCAGTCAAGGATCGACGGCCGCAGGCCTCCCAAGAACCGCAAGACTTGTTGAGACTCAGTCTCATTCAAATTGTTCCTGGCTGAAAGGCGATAGAACTCAGTGACATAGTCACAAACAAGGTGATTTCCCTGTCAGCAATTCTGGTACTATTCAGAAAGAACTTGTTTGCAATTAGCTGGGATGAAACCAACCCGCAATAACTGCCTCATTCACGTCCATGAATTAATAATGCACTTGTCCTGTCACCTACAGGTGACTTGTACTTGTTTCCACCATGCAGATGCTCCTCCCTTGAGTTGGCAGGCTATAAGCTTGACTTTCCTTGATTCATTGATTTCCATGTAATCAAAGAAATTAGGGCTGCAATTCGGATCTGGTTTTGGCCAGACCCGCATGACCCGACCCTAGAAATCATGCGGGTCGGGTCAAGAATTTTGGGCCAGCGGGTCGGGTCGGGTTGAGAACATAAAAATCCGCATGAAATTCGGGTCGGGCAGGGTTGAGAATTTTACAAGTTAACCTGATCCGACCCGACCAGGCTAAAATTAAGCTAAAATGGGTTTAGAATGCAGGTCGGGTCAGAATTCGGGTTAGAATTCGGGTCAGGTCGGTTTCTAGAGTTCGGGTTGAGTCGGGTTGGGTCCAATTCTATAAATATCAACTCGGGTCGGGTTGGATTTTAAGAAACCCGACCCGCCCAGACACGAGTTGCAACCCTAAAAGAGTAACGTTCGAGTTCTGAAATCCAGTTGAGAAAGTCTTCAACGTGTAAATGACTGTTGAAAGATGAAAGATCCATCCTGACATGATACTCTCGATCATCATGGTCGGGCGCCTCTTGATTTATAATCAAGATGAGCTTGGGGTTCGCTACCCTGATTGTCGCGAGCATTGTCCCTGAGTGGGAAACAGTGATTATCACGGTTCTGGTTAAGAAGTAGTCACATCATTTTCTGTAAATTGTTGTTCCATTCTTTGACACAATTCATCAAATGCCACTTGAGTAACAAACTGATTACCCGAGGTATTGTTAGAACCATGGAGAGAGATTTTTTTCCTTTTTTCTTTTTACCTCATTTTTTTAGGTTTTTTTTTTTTAACCTTGATCTCTGATACCACTTGATGCAGCAGAGGATCGACTAAGTGGGTTTGAGTGGATTAATGAAAGGAGGAGATATGAGCTAATGGAAAGTAAAATAAAATAAATAAGTTTGAACGGGTATATGGGCTATGGATTAGTAATGGGTGGATGGGGAAATTAATTGTGAAAGGGGGTGATATGTGGATAATTTAAAGTAGCCAAGGGAAAGACTTGCGAGTGGATGAAAATATTATAGTGGGGCGTCTGGGAACAAGAATTGTGGCAGTCTATGTTGGTTAACAGGGTACTGGTGACGTGTGGGAGATGAACAACATGGCTTGGCAGTTCATGGTATGGATGAATGTATTGAGTTCGGTGGGTAAAGGGGATGTTGGGCAGCAAAGAGGAGTACATGGGAGTCAAGCAGAGTGGATGCTTGCAGCTGGGTTTGGTGAAGAGGTTGCAGGTCTTGACGGCAACAACGAGGAAAACTTGCTGTGTTTGGCAGCGACAGTAAAGGCGTGGGTTAGGCAGCCACGGTGGAGGAGCTGCTGGAAGTTCTCTAGCAGTAAACAAGCTATGGAAGCACCGTTCCTTTGTTTCAATCTGGACATAGAGATAGTAGAAATGAAGAAGGTGACTGGCTTTGGTCAGAAACACTGTTCTAAACTTTGAACCAGCAGTGACAGTGAGAAGGTGGAGGGATCGCTAGGCACAGGCAGAACACCGTCGTTGTCTGTGAACAGTGTGATACATGGAATAAGAGGATCACCGTCCTCTTCTGTACTGAAATAAGTGGGAAGGGCAATTGCACAGAGGGAAACTCAGATTTCATTCGATTGATTGATATCAACTACATCCCCCAAGAGGGGTATTTATACAAGAGGAAAATGAAAAAATAAAAATAAAAATAAAAATAAAATACTATTCAATTTCAAATTTGAAATCAAAATTGATTTCAAATTTTGATTTTTCAAAAAAAAAAAAAAAAAAACAGCTACATTCCTTTATCCTGCTACATCATTTTGGGAACTTGAATTGAAAAATTCCTCAAAGTCATGATCCATCTATCGATGGTAGTTTTTAGTGGAGAGAGTATGACGACAATAGATTGGAGAATTTAGATATAATTGATGTCTATTTGATTAACACAAGATGTATATGTACATTCATTTTCTAGTGCTAAACATTTATAACGAGAAATATCTTTCATATATATATATATATATATATATATATATATATTGCTTTTGAGTATAGTGGATCGGTGTTGACTTGTAGACGTATCGAAAGAGAAAAACATAAATATTAATGTTGTGGTTTGCTTTTCTTTATTGATTTATCTTTTCTTTTTTTTCTAATATTGTCATTTGTATGTGGTCAAGAAGGTGATTTTCTCCCAACACGATAGGCCTTAATTGAAGTCAATTCTTGCAAAGATCTCTTATTCAACAAATGCATAGAAGACATGCATCTATTGTTATTATGGTCTTGTAAATAACCCAGTTCAATCAGAACCCGAATACCTCATACCCTACCACATGACCCAACTTGGCATAGGCTTACCATTTGAACCAAACCCACTCCATTAAGTAATTAGGTCCATTAGAGTGATGCGGTTATCTCTGAAGATAAACGAATTTTTATTTTTGATCCAGATGGGTGTGTGAACAAATTAGCCGATTTGGAATGTTTGGTTAATCGGACCCATATTTGGGTCAAGACCCAATTGAGATCAAATGGGCCCAAAGATGAGACCCAATGAGCTGCTCTAAGGTTCAACAACCCACACGTGTGAGCACTCCATGCTACATGTGGAGATGGAGGATGGTGCAGAAGGCATCAATTCAAATGGGGAATTAATCCTAGCCAAGGTATGATTCCAAGTATACTAATGCAATACCGATGGGAGACTCGAGTCCCAAAATGAATTGCATACAGAGGACGGTGGGAGTGTGAAACAGCCACCACGTTGGTTAAGGTCCTAGTTCTCTTAGGAATGTTTCAATTTTAATTTGTTCAGAACCATAGTTTTGAATTTTAATTTTTTAATTCAAAGTGATGGTCGGCTCACTTAGGATTAGCTTTTGATATTTTTTTATAAATACATATGTACTACACCGATTTTGGGGAGGCCAATTTGGAGATTGAAGAAATAAAAATTCAGACCTTTTTTTTTGAGGTCTGGAGGTGTCTAAGCGTCGCACCTGACTAGTATTTAAAAGTGTGTGAAAATCCCTCTATCCAAAAACACTGAGTAATTCAATGGGATCTTATTCTATACATATTTCCATCGGAAATGATCCTTTATAAAAAAAACAAATTTTTTATAAGAGAAGAATAACCTATCTACGTTAGAAAATTAAAAAAACAAAATTTCAACAATTTCAACTTACAAAGCATAGAATAATAGCAATATGTACATATTCATGAATCAACAACCTCCTATATTCCATCTAAATATGATTAGGAATGTGGGAATAAGCAGCTAATGCAGGCCCTCTCCACCCTTTCTTCTTTGAAGTTTATGTTGCTTAGTTTCTCTTGGCACCATTGGAGTTGTTGCGTTGAAATTACAGTCATCTTGAGAACCCTCGATACCAATTTCATATCTATCATACTAAAAAGAATCCGCAGTCTTTGGGACTCATCAACAGAATGGGTCCTGTTCAACCAACATCTCCTCCTTCCTAGTATCTTCTTCAACTCTAGTTCCTTCTGCAAGAGTACAGAACTCACGTGTCATTCAATTATCAAATATGATAGTAAATTTTGATAATGAGAAAATAAAATAAAATCATATATATATAAAGCATAGAGTTTATAATTCGACCGACAGGACATAGAAGGAGAAGGTATACTCCCACAGATATACTCCCTCTGTCTCTTTTTAGTCGTCCTATTTTAAAATTTTGAATTCTTTAATAATAGTTTTAGGAGCCAAAGTAGATAGATAGAGAGAGAAAATCTACACGTGTTTGTAATTTGTAAATGTAGAATATTAGACAATTATTTTGGGACAGTTTAAAAATACATATGAGAGAACTAAATTGGGACAGAGGGAGTAACATTTAGATGATCATATTTTCCTGAAAAATGTCACTAATCAAATAAAAATTTATATGAACAAAAACCCTTCAACATGTTTTAAGTGCCACTTTGCAATAACAAATGATAGAAACACCGATGGAACTCGTTTTTTTTGTTTAGTTGTCATTTTTTGAGTGGTGAAATAGTACACTGATGTCCATAATAAAAAAAAAAAATCAGTCTTTTATCATTAATTTGTTTTCCGTTTGGAATCTATCAAATAACTATCTTTTGATCAATGGCCATTGTTAGTTATGTTATCCATTATCATCGGTTGTCTTGCATATGTATGAAAAGACATGGTCATCTCTTAAAGCACAAAATTTCCATAGCTCTATATTATTTTTTAATTTTGAGCCATCTCACTTGATTTGTTCTCAAGAGAGATGAGATGATCATCTTAAGGTGATTTTTGTCAACTGATGCTCCGATTACACTTGTATTCTATGAAGGATAAGAGCCAAGTATGTAGCATCTATATCGATAATTCAAATATTGTATACACCAATAGTCTGATAATTTATAGGAGCTATCCATAAACGAAGTTGTAAAATAGATATGTTTATAAGAAAAAAAAATTAGTCATTCCTAACCCCATTTCACCTCAATTGTTATTCGAAGAAAAGAATCACAATAAACTTTTAGTAAATGTTATGTCTTAATCTGAATGGGGATAGCACTTAAGATAATGAGAAAATGATTAGATTTTTATTTCAAGTCATAATCACATTGATGGAAAAGTATGAATTAGATCCAAACCATTCATAATTTGTTTAGTCATTCCCTTGATCAAATTTTAAGAAATGTAAACTCAAAGTGTGACAATCAAATAAGGTGACATTAGTCCAAAGGGGTTTCAGTGATGACTAAGAATCTTCTCAAAGAGTGAGAATCTTGAGTTCGATTCCCTCCACCCCAAAAAGCCAATCTCTATAGACTTGTTCAGTATATGTATATAGGGAAACTTTCACATATCTCGAGAGTACTCTAAAAAACTAAAAGACTTGAAGACCTAAATCATAAAAAAGAAAAAGAAAAAGAGTAAGATAGACATTAAACAAACCTTTTGAAGCATCTTTGTGAGGTGAGCCAGTAGCTCTATGTCCCTTGGGTCTTCCACCTGTGGATAAGTCCATAAAAGACTTCCAATTTTCCATGAAGACCTCTTATTATCTGTCTTGAGGAAAAGCCAGAAAGTCCTGATAGATTTTTCTATTATTTTGAGGGCTTCTCTAGCAAATACAGGGTCCATTTTCCTCCCCTCCTTTGCATGGCCCACGTACCCTACAGTCACCATGATAAATAACATTGATTTGGAAGAAATTTAACCAGATCAACCTTTTCATTTGTTATACAAAACAATTAGACTATTCCTAGTCTTAACCCAAATTGTTGTTATTGTGGGTAAGCTCAAGGAAGAACTATTAAAAAATGATGTATATCTTTGACTAAAATCAGAACCACATAGTTTAATCATGTTTCTATCCTCTAAAAAAAATATTACTTTGATGACAAAAACAGAGCAATTTTACAATAATAAAAGCTTAAGCTTCCCATTTATGAGTATTTTTTTTTTTTAAATGGGAAATAAATATAAGCATACCCAAAACTAGGATTTGATTTGTGGTCCATCCCAACCTACATGGGGCCTAGATTTGGTAACTTAAATGTTCCTTGAAGATCTTTACACAAAATGCTGATGAGGGTGGAGTAGGTAGAAGTTGGATAATTGTAAAAAAAATCTTTGCATCTTTTAATATTGTAATTTCATAATCTATATTTGAGGATTGATTGCAATGTAATTGTATGAATAGTTTTTAATAAGATGAGTCAATAACTTTTGTCAAGGCTCCTTAGGCCAATGTCAATTAATCAATGCACGAGACATATAGGAGACAACATTAAACAAAGGTTTACCCCATTTTTGCCATCTTAGTATTGTCAAATGGCTCCAAATATCAATGGTTTATAAAACTTAAATCTATATAAACTAAGATCAAAAGGTTAAGATGATTAAATAAATGAAACTAGACTTTATTCTTATTTGTGTGGATAGCTAAACATCCAACTTATCCTCATTATTGTTGTTAAATAAGTGACTTTTATAAAAGTCAATATCCAATTTTTCTTAAACATTACTCATGCATTGGTGCAATAAAGATTCAATTGCAAATGATTGTCAAATATTGTGTATGAATTCAATTATTAAAAGATATAGATATATTTATAATTTAGTGTAAAATATGAGAGTCTATAAATTGATTTTCTTTCCAGTCATTGTCAAAGTTTTATTTTTCAAGCGACCAATACATAAGTTTGTTACCTTAAGGGGACCATACGATTTCTTCACACTATTTCTCGGCCGATATGGCCGATATATCAGCGATATATATTGGTCCAATATCGGTCTTTTTTTAAAAAAAAAAATCAGAACGGTGGTGGGCCCGAGTTGATATCTCAGCCAATATTTACGTTTTCAATTTTTTTTTTTAACCAGCTTCCTTTTGGGTTTTTTATTTATTTTTTAATTCAGAAAAAATAAAATAATAAAAAAATACCTATATTTAAAATTAAAAAAAAAGAAGAGAGAAATTTATCGGCTGAGATGTAGCCTGGCTGAATTTTGCACCCCTATTTGTTACCATAAGGGGACTATATACAATTTCTTCTTGCAAAGAAAATTCTCATTTTACAAAATCCAGTGTAAAGTGTTAGGACTGAATATCCAGTCCAAAAGACTATCCTATTAGGTGGAGTGATCCAAATCCAATATAAGTCTCTAGATTTTTGTCTTTACAATCGATGTGAAACTCATTTGGCTAACCAAGATAAAGAACCTTTTCTAAAGAAGAAAGAGTTGTTCCTTATATTTTATTAGATGAAATGGATTTTGGAAAGATAAGCATGTATAACATAATAGTCCACTTGCTTCAAAAATTCAAAGGCACATGGATGCCTAGTGTACATGGATAAGGGCATGGACAATTTCGCAATTCATGAGTTTATCGAAAAGAAATTTAAATGAAAAGAAAATAGCTAATAATAATGATAAATTATGAGAACGTGGAGTAGTGTACCACATGAAAGAACATCCGGAACTTGTAGCAGACTTTTCATGGAAAATCTTTCTTGAACGTAACTCCAAAACCTTTTCCCACTAGTGATTTCATTTTCCAGGAATCTCTCCAACAAAACCTGAAATTGCTGGAATTTTCCTGCCACCATGTCGTAGAAATCTCCCCCTAGTGAAGCAGAGGGAGCAAGAGCCTCAACTTTCCTGTATTGATGATGAAGGGCTTCCCAACACAAGCATGACTGCCCCACATAAACCATCTCAAAATCACTCTCTATGCTTCTTTGAAGCTTTCTTATCGCCGCTTTGCTCCAAATGGTGTACGGGGGAGAGAAATCAAAGGGTTGTATGCTCTCCAATGAACTTGAATTCCCCATCTGCTTGTTCAAGATGGCACCTAATCCATGATCAAATTAATGGAGTAATGGTTAGTGAGAGAGCAAAGAGCAAAATCAAATCAAATCGAATGAACTTAAAGGTTGAAGAAATAACATCTATCCTATGGGATATTGGGATTCAACACAGCCTGACTAGTGAAGGTTAGAAAATCATAACATGATAACATTTTTTAGGCAGAAATCACTCTCAAAAGTTAGCCTTTGTACGTGGAAACTTCACATATGTGCAACTGCGCCCTGCGGTTGTACGTGGAATCTGTTGTGATACCATTTTAGAAAACTATGACAAGATAATATTCTTAAAATAGAACTCACTTTCAAAAGCTAGCCTTTGAAAGAAGAGTGTCTCAAGTGTTATATAGAGTTCGTGGTTTCTCAAATTAACTGATGTGAGATTTATATCACTTTACAGCCAACACTTACTTTGGAAAAGCAAAAATGAGTAACATGTTTAGTGTCCGTAGCTAGATCAACAACAACAAAACTTCTACCCGATTGGAAATACACGATATCATTTTAATCAAAAACTACTCACTCATTCCGCATGTTCGCTCGTAATTGAGTAGATCAAACCATTTCATCCTTTCGGCATATTTCTCATAAAACCCATCGACTTCTCCCTCGTCTCTTGTATTCTCTGCTTCCCTATCTATGATGGGTGATTCAGAACCAGTACACTCCAAGAAAGACGACTCAATGTCTGATTCTTCACTGAATTCTTCCTCTTCTTCTTGTGCATCTTCAAACCCATTTCCATATTCTCCTGAAATTTTACCCATGTCATGAACAACTCTACGGCCGCGGTATAGCTGAATGGTTTGAATTGCATCTGAAGTTTCATGAACTTGGAACCTTCGATTATCATGTCGAACTCCGCAAATCATCGGATCCATGGAGTGGAAGCATCCAAAATGAGACAGTCCCATAAAAATCTGAAGACCCTCACTATCAAACACCATACAATTCTAGCAGGTCGAAAGACTAGAGCGAACATAGTACATGCTAGAAATTTGATCCATATGTAAACCTGGCAGAATGCAAGTAAAAGGGGATGTATGAAGAAGCTTAGACAATACCATTTCTGAAATCCATGGGGAATGAGAATGGTTTCGATGATAAACCAACAAGAACAAAGTATATCCATCTCATCTCAATCCACTGTAATCACCATTGCCAAATTGTTTTCAATATATAAAGTTCCAAAGTTGTTATTTATTAATCATTTGAAGTATCAAGGAAGGAGAGGAGTGGAAGATTTGGCTTCCCACACTCAAATATAGTTTTTTGTGGGGTCATTAAGGGTTTAATTAGTATTTTTCCTTTGTTCCTAAGGTAGACAAAGCGTGGCTTGTAATATACTTAGTTAAACTATTCACTAGTCTCTGGCCTAAAGTTAACAAAATTTAATCATCTCTTGAAATGGGTCCTATCTAAACCCCAACCATTGGAGAGCTCAGCAATGACATTAGGTCATCATCATAATTAGGAGTTGGGAGGTAGGGAAATTTATTTTAATGGGTGGACCATTATTGCAGTCTTATTAATTACAATCATAAGATAAAATACCACTCAAGAAATAATCAAGTATAGAGAATGTGACCATAATAAGAATAGGTCCACATCACCACCATTCATTTTAAAACTCCAGTGTTTTATAATTTTTAATTTCTCTAATGGACAGTTGAGATTTATGATCTAATCTTATTATAGTTAAATCGTCTGCACCCTAATTATTTCTCAGGCGGTCATTTAGACACCTTACTTTTCTGGTAGGAGACACCCTTTTTTGAAATTTATAGTGAAATTACCATTTGCCCTTCCGATGTGCATTCAGACAATGAAAAATTTTTAAAATTGAAAGTGCAAAATGGTAATTTCATCTTAAATTTCCAAAAGGGTGTCTCCTATTAGAAAAGTAGGGTATCTAAATGGCTACTCTTATTTCTCTTGCCATTGTCATATGGAATTAATAACATTAAGTAAGATACATAAATAAAATTTCATTGTTATTAACAAATCCATTCGTCTCGTCCTTTCGAATTTAGTACTCATAATTAAATTTGATATTTTATTTATAAATTTCCCATCTCACAGCCATATTATTCAAATGCATAATTTTCAAGTGGAATAGTGAATATTTAATAAATTAAAAATATAAAAAATTCTGTTGAAGTGTTTTTTTTTCTACATATTCCTATTGACTGGAGCCAATGATATCACCATTAGGTGAGACATCTTAACCAAGTGTGCCGATTTACATATATGGTTTCCAAGTTCTGATTGACCATAACAAGATGTCTCTATATTCTTTGAAATTTGGGTCAAGTTTAAAGGACTAGGTGAGGCTGAAGATGGTCGAGTCCAAGTGGATGAATTTGCCCCTGCAAAATCTATGGATGCACTTCACAAATAAGAACAAAGAGAGAGAGAGAGAGATGACCCAGTATAAGGTGAACGTCAGCCCATAACAGTCCATGCGTCATAGACCCTGTTTCTCGGCTTATCACACTAATACAATATCAATTATCAAGTCAATGGCTTATACATTATTATTAAATCAATGGCTTATACATTCACACTTATATCTTAATAACAAACTAAACACACACAGTATATATGCCTAGGTCACCTGGAAGATAGACCCATTTTGGAGCCCACCTGAGTGGCACATACACCCCTACCTCTCCTCCACACCTTTTAGCTTGTGGATTGAATCTCTACCCAATTTAAATCCATTCTAAGTTGATCTCATTGTTGAATTGGAATCCATAGAATACTACCTCGTTGATTTTTTAAATATTAAAATTGTGGCTTTGAAATCTAACAGACCTCATTTTTTTAAAAAAAAAAAAACATCGTTCATGAAATGCCTTTCCAATGGATTCAACCCCAACCCTTGACCTCTGATGCGGGCATATGTGGATGTGATCAAAATTTTAATTTGACCCGGGCGGGTACATGAGCACTTCGTCGAGTTTGATGCCCGAGTCGAAAGATAAAACTATATCTTCGATCCAAGCGGGTGTCCGAGTCAAAAGATTTGGTGTAGTGAACCCATGTGTGAACCAGACCCAATCAAAGCCCAACTAGTCAATTTGAATTCAGCCCACTATTGGATTTTTCATTGCGCCCCACATGAAGACTCCAAATACTAAATCACGTGCATGACTTTGTATGAGAAGGTTGGTGGAGTTTGATTATTCTCCACTTGTGGGGACAACGTTTGGACTCTCACTACATCACCATGTGAGTTATGGAAAGGCAGTACAAGTTTAGTTTATTTAGGACTTTATGTATTTTTATTTCTTTCTAATTTTATTTAGGAAGTTGTTATTTTTATTATTTCTAATTATAGTTTCTTTAGTTTAGAAATTAGAATTACTTGTTAGTGTTGTATTAGGAATGAAAGATGTGAGGGTCGGCTCATGTCAGTAGGGCTTTTTTCCTATTTAAACAAGTGTACTCACCGAGTAAGGGGAGGAGATTTTGGATGAATAAAAACAATTATTTTTGTTTCTTTTAAAATCGAAAGACTGTTTGTGAGGTAAATTCCTCCAGCTATTCATGTGAGATCCAGCCAGTTCTGACGTGTGAATCTTTGCTGCTAGAGGTAGCAACTGTTGTGAGATCCATTCAGTTATGACGTATGAATCCTTGCTGCTAGAGGTAGCAACTGTTGTTGATTCATGTGGTTTCCCTCTTCATTGAACATCAAGACGTGGTTGACAGATAGGCATCCAGCAAGGTTGTTTCAATTCAAGCTCAATATTGTTAGGTTCTCGCTTATTCCCCAAGTTTGTCTCGACCCATTTAATTATCAAGCTTCCGCTACAGTTTGAGGTTGGGTATCCCTCTAATTCTACCTACCCTACATCAACCTCCACCCATGTGGGCCCTATAATGGGGCCACATGGACATTGTCTCCCATGTGTGCGTTGCCAAGGTGAACTTTCTACATACATGTACTCATGTAATAGTGTTCCTTGCAAATACATTTGCACCACAAAGATCAGGGTGTAGTGGGAGGGAAGAGGCAGGGATTGAAAGGAGGGATCTTTGAAATTACATCTTGATTGGATAAGAGAAGTCATGTTTTTAAAGATTCTTAAAATTTCAACTTTATCTAATAATGGAAATTCATCGAATTAGATCAATAGATTTTAAAAGTCAATTTAGTGTTAATTGGGTACAAGTGCAATTTGTAATGGTGGGGGAAATGATTCATTGAGTGTACTATGGGTCTATACAATCCAAAGTTAACACTAGGCGTAAGTGTAAATGCATTTTTGCTTGATTCTTGTTAATAGTTTTCTTCTCAAAACAGTTATAATGATACTTCACGAAAACTTTGATTTGTAGGGCCTACAATAAACCTAATAGATTCATCCTCCAACCTCCCTCCCAACCACCCCCCCACCCCCCCCCCCCCCCGCCCCCCCCCCCCCCCTTCCTCTTCCAAACACCATCTATGATGGACGCATCAAGCCTAATGGACCATTGATAAAATTGACTTGGCTTTCATGACCCAAATTGTCGAAGATATTTATTAGTGGACTTTGCCTAATAAACCTGGACAGTTTGTTAGCCTAAGCACAATTACCTAATGTCATGGGGTTAGGGAATCCTTTAGTGATTCAACCTGTGCGGCACTCACTCGATCAGTCCGTCGTCAAGCGAGTCAGCCTAACAACTAATTTGGTCACTCTTTGGACCAAGATGCGGAAACAATCACACAAACACCAGAGTGAGATGGAGATGAAACACCAAGATAATCAACACAAACACTATCTTGTATTGAACAACTAAGGAGATTACAATGAAACACTCATAGGCTACAAGCTCTCAACTCACAATGCTATGCTAGAATCCTTGGCTAGTTTGGGAGCAAATGAATTTCCCACCCTTATTTATACTTGAGGTTTGGAACAAATGTGGCTAGGATTGTGCCAAGTGGCAACAATCTAATGGTTCCCTCTAAAATATTTACACACACTCCTAAACATTCTAGAAATATCTAAGAATCTCTACACTTCTACATTATTCCATGGACTTTCACACACTTCCATACAATTCTACAACATTTTATAGACTTTTACAATATTCTAAACTTTTCCATAGAGTTCTAGAATCTTCATACAACTCTAGAAACTTCTACACTATTCTAGGTTATTTTAGAAAATTCCACTCAACTCTAGAGCCTTGTAGAATCTTCTTGAACCCTCTGGAATCTTCTACATTGTTCCTGATTCTTATTTGAACCTTTTGGATTTCTTCTTGGGTCTTCTTCTATGAACAGATTCGGTTGAGTTGTACCCTCACCTCAAAAACTGATGTGGGAAAGTCCCACATCGGTTTGGAGGGGTGAGGGGTTGGGATAAATAAGAGGTCACCCCTCATACTCAAGCATGACGTGTTTTGGGCCTTGGCCATGGGGCCCAGGCCCAAAAGCAAAACCGTGCAGTTTCGAGCTGTGTGCGAGGCCCAAAGCGGACAATATCTTGTTGAGTTGAGCCTTAAGCCCTGTATTCGGGTCGGGTCTTACAAATTTGGTATCAGAGCCGAGTTCAACACTCGAACTGTGTGGGCCTATCATCCTTCCCTGGAGTTGTTGAGCTGGACCGGATCGAGCCAGGGACGAATCGGGGTTTCAAGGGGAGTGATTGTTATACCCTCACCTCAAAAATTGATGTGGGAAAGTCCCACATCGGTTTGGAGGGGTGAGAGGTGGGGATATATAAGAGGCCACCCCTCATACTCAAGCATGACGCGTTTTGGGCCTTGGCCATTTGGGCCCGGGCTTAAAGACAAACCGTGCGGGTTCGAGCTGTGTGCAAGGCCAAAGGCAGACAATATCTTGCTGAGTTGAGCCCTAAGCCCTATATTCGGGTCGGGTCGTTACAACGGGTCTCAGGTGATTGATCTGTGACACTAAGCCCAAATATTACCAGACCTGGCCCAAATTCCAATAAGCTCCATGAAGTCCAATTAGCCCTAATTGAACATAATAAATCAATTGGTGTCCAAGACCCGCATCCACAAGCCCAAAAGCCAACTCAATTGAGCCAAAATTGCCCTAAGATCATTATATATGGGTCCTATGGGTCAAATTCACCTAAATCAGCTCTAATTGATTTGTTTTGCTACCCTAAACCTACTCAAAACCTTTCCATATGGGATTATAGTACACATTCTTGGAAATGAGAGTGTTTGACAAGTAAAGTAGGTGGGATGAGTATGTGCGATGAGTAGGCGGAGAAAGGAGGTGGAAAGAGTAAGTGAAATTGATCCCCTTACTTTATTTGTTTTGATTTTTAGGATTTAATCTTGTTCATTCAATATGCCATGTGGCATTTTCTCGGGTTGAGATAGAATGGTCAAAATTAGACTACATTCTATCTTACGTAGGTGGCTTATTTTAGGAGTTTCTTAGATAAGCAATGTTCATTTGGTCTTTTTGAATATTTTTCCGTTTAAATACCTTATAGTAGTTGAGTTTCATGCACAATTGAATAAGATTATTTTGAGAAAAAACTTTTGCAGTTGTCGTGTGGATTCATGTCAGGCTTCGGCCCTTAGAGAAAGCCAGGTCATTGGAGTGAGATCAATTCTATCTTGCAAATAACTACTAGTTTAATTTTCAATTCAATTGGTTTCATGGTTTTCTTAAATTATGTTGTGTCTTACTCGAATTTTATATCATCTCTTTTAATTTCCTTCCGCTATTCTCAACCTTAATCAATTAGAAAAGGCCTAATTTAGAGAAATCCATAGACTAACCTACAACCTACAACCTAAACAGGGCGTGAACTAACGCAACAACATAAATAACGGGTCTTATCACAGATTTGTGGCTCGGGAAAATAAATACATTTTTTTTAAAAAAAATTATAGATAAAATAAAAGAAGCCACATATTCATGCCCAAATTAACACATTTCACAAATTCTAATGTCATCCACAAAAATAGAAAGAGCAACATCATCTATTATCAATATCATTTCTAATCTCATAGGTTTGCTCACATCCCATTCCATAAAAATAAAATCAACTAATATTCTCCAATAATTGAGTCTCACAAATCAAACAATACTAAATAATCAAGTTCAACCACATAAATTAATACCTATACTAATTAATAACATAATTAAGAATTTAAACATTCATCCATAGTAGCTTCTAATTATCGATATTCTCCTCCAAACCTAAATCCAAAGGATTACCTACAATGTAAGGGGTGTGAGCTATAAGCCTAGTTAAATAATACAATAGCACATACCCAAAGCATGATATCTCCAATATCCTCAATTTAACACAATAAAAGCAATATTAATAGCATAATTAAATGAATGTGCATTTAATGTCCATGCTCTATGTCATGCAATGCACATGCTCAGTGCCTCATCCATCTACAACAACACCTACTGTATTTGATGACCTAGCCACTGAAAAGAGGCTAACACAACACCACATTAGTGGCCTACTCGCCGAAGCAAGGGTAACACACCACCACCACCAAATAACGGTATACGTGATCTTTCATGGTTCAACAATCCAAATCTACCACATGCGCGGTACTACTCACTAAAAGCGAGGCCATACACTACCACCATAGTGGTTTACATGAAAGATCACGGCTAGGGCTGCAACTCGGGTCGGGCGGGCCGGGTTTTAATAAACCCAACCCTAATCCGACTCACACCACATTAAACCCGACCAGACCCGACCCGAATCAAAAACCCGATTTAATGAACCCGACCTAACCCGAGATTGTAATGCCCTTAACCCGACCCGACTCACAACACGTCTTTCACTCATTTTTGCAGTTACTATGCATCATTGCTTCATTTATCCTTGGGTAAAAAATGTAAAAAAATGAAAACAATAAGGGTGGACTGGGGGATACATGAAACCATTGTTTCAAAAATCAAACTAAATTAAATTGTCCATTGTTTGAAAACTTTAAAAATCGAGAGATTGAATAAGATTTAATAGAATTTTGTCCATTGTTTGAATAAAGCAAGTTAAAAAAATTGTCTATTGTTTGAATCAAGCAAGTTAAAAAAATATAAAGTCTTTCTTTCTTGTCACTTACTTCCTCCTACTTTTAAAATGAAAATTCAACAATAATTTGGATACAAAATAAAATAGGACAACTATAATTTTCATCTAAAAAAGGATTAAGTCAGCAACTAATCTTCTTCACTTCACCAAGTCAACAACAAGATCTGCAAGTAATAAACCAGTAGAAAGAATGAGAAAAGAAAATAGAGATTTTCATTACTTCAACTTAATTCACACTAATGTAGCAAAAGGAACATAGTTAAAAAAAATATTGCAACTTAATCTCCAGGACAGCTATGAGATTATGTCAAAAGACCATAAACAATCCATAGCACCAACCCACCCCAAGCAATAAGGCAACAAAGAAAGAGAAAACTAATAGCTCTGGTAAATATAGTTAAGCGCAAGTAAACTGTCGGCACACAAATAGCTTTACAATTAGCATATAAGAATAATTGAAAATTAAAAATTCTTGCATAATCTGACTTGGTAGAATATGTGAAAATGAGCTATGCTTCTATTAGCAAATCTTTTGAAATGAAATTATATAATTAAGATTTTTTTTATAAAACAACTAAATGCACAGTAGTTATTCAAGGGCAAATCCAAATATCAGGTTCTCTCCATCGTTGATTAAACTCGTTGAATCAGCGAGACTACTGATAGTTAATCATCTAAGACCAATGTTTTAAAACCCGGCCCATGAAGCAACCCGTCTTAGAGGAAGGGTGGGTTCAACCCTAGTCAAACCTGGTCAAACCCTTGCTATGAATATTATATTATAAATAATATTAAATTATTAACTAATAGATAGATGGTGAATAAAATTCTAAGTTCACTAGATTAATGAGTCTATATAGATTATTCAAGATGTTTTTATAAAAATAATAATAATTCATCCATAACTTTAAAAATTAATTATTATAATTTTAAATTAAAAACAACACTTGATCTTTGTTTTTAATTAATAATTTAAAAGTATTTTAATTTTTATTTCAAAAATAAAACCAAATCTTATCTCTTACTATTATTTAAAAACTTAAATGATCTTAAATTATATAAAAAATGGGACACTAATAACTGTTAGTCTCTTATAAAGTTAGGCCATAACCATTTCATTAAGTGTGTTAAATTACAAAATTAGAACATTTTTAACAATAACAAGCCCTTTGTTAAAAAATTAATATTTTTTATTTTATAAGAAAGGGTTTATAGTCCTTTGCCTATCAAAGATTTTGAGCTTCATTAATTAATAAAACAAAAATTATTTAATGAAGACCCAACGGCAAAACCCATGTCAATTCTCTCAAAAGACAAAAATGCCAAAAAGCCCTAAAACTGAAAGCCTTTTAGGGTTTTTTTTATGACAGTTGTTCACTGCAAAGAGATGAAGGGGGAGCCTTTCTAGGGTTTTTTTTATGACCACCGTTCACATCAAAGAGATGAAATTGGCCGCGCATTCACCGCAGAAGATGAAGTGATCGTAGTTGCAGAGGACATTAGAAATGGAGGTAGAAGAGATGAAGGGAAATTGGAAATGGAGGAAGAATCGAAGAAGAGATGAAGAAATCCAAAAATGGAACCCTTCCTGCTGCTTCCTGTTGTTTTGCAATTTGACACCGTCCCACCCCATTCCATCAACAGTCCGTTCACATTCAATTTTTTTTTTTTTCCAGATACAGGTTTTCCATGAAAACGGGTCACGAGTTTTGAGAAAACCCGGGTTGAACCATGGGTTGAGGAGGGTCACAGTTGACCCTCGAGTCAACCCGTGGGCCGGTCCGGGTTTGATAACATTGCCAGAGACACATTGACTCGTTGTTGGAAACCCATGAAACACATTGAGTTTGAATGTGTGTCTGGAGGTGTTTTGAAACAGCGTTTTCTTAAACAAATTAAAGGTTAAAATAATTTTAAAATTCTGTTTGGAACTGATTTTTCATCGAGGATTTCACCCAATTTTGAAACAGTTTTGAATGGATTAATGGCAAGTACATGGGCTAGTCACCATTAGAAATAAAGGCATTTAGAAAACAAAGGAAGAAAAAGGGAATGAGGTAGAGGTGATAACTTGCCTGGAATGCTACAGCAAGTGACCGGCAGCCCTCTCTCTGCAAACTTGTTAATCACAGTATGAACTCTACGATCTATGTCTAACTTATTGTGTGCAAGATTCAAAATCTGGGAAGTTATTGCACAACAAGGATAAGTAATGGACAAACCACTTTTCCCCTCTTCTACAAATCCAATAGCCACAACAACAATAAGAATAATAATAATGGAATCAATCAAACGAGAAATAAATCTAGTTTTATATACTATATATCCAGCGAGAGAAAGACTCACCAAGGTCCGACTGGGAAGAGATGTCGATGAAGAAAAGGAAAAACGACAATGACGAGGTGCAATCTCAGATTCGCAGGTGAGGAGGGAATGGAGGAAAAGAGCTGCGGCTAAGGCTGGAAATTGGAAAATGAAAGAAAAATCTGATTAAGGTTTGAAGGTAAGGCTTTTTATACTAAGTTATGAAAATCAGGTCGGATCGGGTCGAGTCTTCTTGGGTTGGGTTTTCTCAGGTCGGGTTGAAATTTAAAGTCCTCAGTCCAATCCGACCCGAATTTCGATTGGGTTTTTCTATCTCAACCCCACCCGACCCTATAGCTCGACCATTGTAACTCGACCCGTGTGATTTCTCGGCTCGGGTCATGCGAGTCTGGCCAAAACCCAACCCAAGTTGCAGTCCTAATCACGGCTCACACCTCCATACCTATCCCAAGAATATGAAGATGACATGCTCAATATCATGTCTACCATGTATTATCTCTATCATCATGCCACATGTTATGAACCATATTAACATGTCATGAATCTCGTCGTCAACAATATACTCCAAAAATGATTATTTGATCTCAAATTAACGTAAACATCATATACATGTTCTAAAATATTAAATCCAATATCAATAATATCCCACATACATAATAATGAATCACATCGCAGCATTATTATCATGGCAACACAATATCAAAAATCCATCTCAATCATACACGACAATATGACTACAATACATAGAACATCCGTTTAACATCGAATATAATTGTTAGACTTTTCAACAAGACTAGTGACAGATTTCCAACTATCCTGTCGGACTGAGTCTTCTCACAGCCATTAGAATACTTAGCTAATTCTCTTACATTACTTTGAGTAAGCACCGCATTAGAACCACTGTTCCAATATTGTTACATTCCGAAACACAACACATCATACAATATTTTTCATTCCTCAATCACATCAATAAAATAGATAATACCATGCACAATAAAGTATATTATACTTTTTTCCCTCACCTAGAAGTTTGTGAAGTGCACAAGATAAAATATTGAAGCTCACTTAGATCAGGACCCAAAGTTTGCTGAAATAGAATAATCATATTAAAACCAATAAAAATCTATTCTAACAATTCTCTTGAATTTCCAAAAGAACTTGAAATTGATCATAAATTTTGAACTAAAATTTTCAATTTATAAACTTTAGTTTCCAAAGTGTTACAAGTACTCTAATATTGACCTATGGCCTCAGGGTCACTAGTTGGACACTAAATGATTCAAAAGTGCAAGTTTCCACAATTTACAATCTTTTCCTAAAAGACCAAAAATAGAGTGAAAATTAGTTCATTTTACTTAATTTTTTGAGATCAGAAATTTTATCATTTTAATTCCCATATTCCACCAGTAAATAGGTCTCTAAATTACGATTGTACCAATATTTTGTGCGTCCCAACGCGATACTTAAATCCTGAAATATGGTCGTTTTACCTGAATAGTCAAACGACCAAATAGATAGTAGTATGTCGGAAAGACCTGGGTTGTAAATCGATTTTCACCTATAATCTGATTGAATTTAAATTTGAAATTTTTTTTAGAGATAGGCTCTCCGAGGGATTGATTTTAGGCACAAATTTCACACTAATACGATATCTAATTAGTGAATTAAAAATTATGCACTAGAACAATGCAAAACTGTCTAGGATTCTTTATTCTATAATAGGGTCCTCTTTTAAGAATAATTCGACCCATTAAATCATCAAATTGGCCCTTCAATTTTTTTTTTTTTGAGATATATCTTTTTGTTTTGATCAATTTGGATAAAAAGTTTACATCGTTTTGATACGCAAAGATCGAATTATAATTTATTTACCAAATAGCAGCAAAACTGTCCTGCATACCTGAACAGAAATTTGGTACAAGTTTCAGACCTAATTTGGGTATCAAATCATTAAATCTTGATCTCAATATCGGACAGAAACTAGATCCATTAGTGTAGCTTCCAACCCAATAAAATTCGTTGAAAAAACCATTCTAGAACTCAAGTTAGGATTTTTCTTGCGAGGACGCACAGAAAATCACAAACTTGATCTAAAATCTGAGTTTTACAATTTTCCACAAAATTGGTGTTTTCTTTAATCCGAGTTTAGGATCTTCAAATCAGTCTTTTTAAACCTCAAATCAATTCTTCTATCATTATTTTACATGTCAAAATGTCTTTCATCCATGATCGAATTAATTTCACAAAAGAAAAAGATCAACACCCTTTCTAAGGTTTAATCCTAGTCTTCTTGTTCCTTTCTTCCTTCCTTTTTTCTTTCTCTTCCTTTGTTTTATTCAAAATTCTCATAGGCAATTCCAGAAAACTTGTTTTAGTTTGAGAGTTATTAAGGAAGAAGGACGAGAAAAAAGAATAAAAGACCAAAGGGAATGAGATGTTACTTTACTCGACCAAGCTCAAGGAGGAAGATGGAGTTTCACCCAATGAGAAGGGAAAAGAAGAATCGTTGGTGTGTTTAATTTGTTCTCTGTTGCTGCATAATTTTGGATAATCAATTCATATTTTTTTGATCTCATATTTGGAGGGTAGTTGGATCTCTTTCTCTACTTTTCAGAAATATAAAGATATCCCCAAGATGATTTTTATACATCCAGTTATGATTTTTTTCGTCACAAAGCAGAAACGGACTAAGTATAAACATAATTCTTTATCTTTGTTATTTTGGTTACTTGTAGAAATATTTTGGGGTATCAATCGAACTTCTTTCGATTTGAAATTTTTATAAAACTCTTATCTATCAGTTGGCTTCCTCTAGAAAAAATTTCGTGGGCATATCATATTAGAAACTTTAATTCTAAATGTTTTTTGTAACGGGTACGTAGAAATTCTATATAGAAAACTGTTTTTTGGACTATTGTAGCATCGAGTTACTGTATTCTTGCAAATTTTCTTATAACTACCAGATTTTTATAATTGTTGGTTCCTATGTGATAATATTGGATATTATTTGTGTTTACCACAAATAATTTTCCACGTTTCAGGCTCTCTTGTTCGTTTTAAATTTTTATGAAACACAGTTATAATACCAGACTTAACATGGGTAAGAACAGAGGTATCGGTCCTGAGAACATCACTTTGGTGGTCCGAATTAGCAATGGATACCAAAACGACATGCATTTGAGATGGTTGATCTATGAGAGACAATTATAGCATTGGCAAAACAGATAGTTATGTAGCACACAATCTGACATGACCCAGGCCAAACATTGAAGACTCGGCCCAACTCATTTTCTTTATTTTTTTATTTAATATATATTTTCATTTTTATTATGAGCTAATTTTTAGGATGGGTTTTAGAATAATTACCCATTTTGGGAATGTAATGGAGAACATAATAGATCGATGAATATAAATTGATTTGGAATTTTCCCTGTATATATTCTTCTTCCCCAATAGATTCCGGTTCTCTTTTGTCTCCTCTCGTGGATTCGAGTCTTTTCTCCAACGACAGCATTCGACGGAGTTCTTCTTTTATCTTCCTCCTTGGGTTCCTGTTGTCGACAATGTTCAAAGCTTCTCCGGAGTTTCTCTCAGCCTGCTGAAGAAGGATGAAGTTTCCCGGCCCACCAGAATAGGTGTTTCTGCTCTGTTGGAGTGCCCAACAATCCCATCACATCCTCTCTTCTCCTGTTGTTCAACTCATCAAACTCATTCTAATCACCCACCTGTAAACCCAACACCCCTCTTCAATCTCGCCATCTATCTGTAAGCCATACAGCAAGTCACCTATCACATTCCCCTGCTATTGTTCGTCCTCCTTATACCCACTGCAATTTTCGCCTAACTCACTTTTAAGTCATACAACCCACTTCGCCTCTATCCCCCAAACCTCCTCTTCAATTAACACCATATTCAAAATTTGGTTGCCCATCAGATCCACCATCTTCACTCTTGGTTGTATAACCCAGAGACACCTACAACCTTCGCCCATCAGCCTCTCCATCGCTACAACCTGTTATTCTCTATCTCATCTTCATTCCATTCTTCGATCCCTCTGTGCAAACACATCCATCACCGTTCCTTTTTTTTATTTTTTTAAATACCCATTTAAACCCCTTTGACCCTTTCATTAAACCCACCTTCTTAAGTTCACCAACTTTCATTAAATACCATTAACACCTTTTTATCCCATTTACCCAATTTCCACCACCATAAACCATCAACATTGACCCTTGTTGATAGTTCGTTGCTCAATTCATCTTATTTCACAACTTTATTTATTATTATTACCCATTTAATTCCATTTAACTCCATTCAAATCCTATTTAACTTCCGTTTTAATTCCATTCACTTAGTCATTTAAGGTAAGTCAACCATTCATATTATTTACCCAATCCTACCCACTGCATCAGATGACCACATTGCAGATTTGATGTTGCAACTTGTTTCATGAACATTTGCAGACATCTTCATTCGTCAGACGGTCGCATGCTTCACCATCTAGATCATGAGCATTGTCGTCACCATACCAAAGAGGGCAGTACCACATAAAGATCATTTTACTAGTGTCTTTAGGGGTATTTGGTTTCCTTTTTTATTGAGTTGGAATTGTAATTTGCATTTTAATGTATTGGGGTTTTTCTGTATTTGGGGTATTTCATTTTAAGAGGTATCTCAAGAGCAACAACCCATCAATGTACGACAATCTATGAGCCCTAATTCCTCAATTTTTAGGGTCACCCCAGGATCGTTGTCAGATTAGCTATATAACTCTCACATGTAGTTTCCTAGGACACATGGTTTGTGACTACCGCCGAGCCTACTGAAGGTGGACTTAGTGCATGGTGATGTCAAGAGGTAGCAGAATTTTTCTTTGAGAGAGAGAGACTATGATGTAGCATTTGCACCACCTTTACGCAGTCTTAATGCAGATGGAACTTGGTGGATCTGTCGACAGTGCAGGTTTCTCCATGCAGTTTGTTATGGATTGTGATACCTTGTACACATGTAAGCATTGGAGCAATAGTGAGCTAATGTTAGTAGCAGCAATATATTAAGTTCTGTGGATTTCAGACACGAGACCCCACCTATGACAGCAGTCATCATCCACGTCTTGCAGTATATCAGTTGGATATGATTTGCTTCCTCAGTTCTTTCAGCAAATGCAGTCGTAGCACCTCCAGTTCTTGGCATGAGGGAGTGATACAGATGTTTATTGCCCAAGCCATAGGTGGACTCCTTCAGTTTCATTACCTTTGGTGGATCTTTGATGGTGGGCCTCAATTCCACATCACAAAAGAAGGTTACTCGGTGTTGTACTTTAGATAATAAACTCAAGAACGAATTTTTTCCAAGAGGGGGAGAATGATAGAGGCATTAGGCCTAATTGACCATTAATAAAATTGACTTGACTTCCATGACTCAAATTGCTTAAGGTATTCATTAGTGGACTCTGTCTAATAAACCTGAACACTTTGTTATCCTGAACCCAATTACCTAATAGGCCCAAATAACCCAATTAAGCTTGTAAGTCCAAGTCCAATATTACTAGGCCTGACTCAAATTCCAATAAGCTCCATGAAGCCCAATTAGCCGGTAATTGAACATAATAAATCATTAGGTGCTCAAGATCTACATCCACAAGCCCAAAAGCCAACCCAATTGAGCCAAAATTACCCTAAGATCGTCACGTGTGGGTCATATGGGTCAAATTCACCTAAATCAGTCACAATTAGCTTGTTTTGCTACCCAAAACCTTTCCATACGGGATTATAGTCCACATACTTGGACGGAGAGGGTTTGACAAGTAAAGTAGGTGGGATGAGTAGGTGGAGAAAGGAAGTAAAAAGTGTAGGTTGAAAAAAGAGGTGGAAAGAGTAAGTGCAATTGGCCTCCTTACTTTTTTTGTTTTGATTTTTAGGATTTAATCTTGTTCATTTAATAAACCATGAGGCATTTTTTAGGGTTGAGATAGTATGGTCAAATTTAGACTACATTTTATCTTAAGTAGGTAGGTTATTTTAGGAATTTCTTAGATAAACAAGGCTAATTTGGTCTTTTTGCATATTTTTCTCTATAAATACCTTGTAGTAGTTAAATTTCATACACAATTGAATAAGATTATTTTGAGAAAAGACTTTTGGAGTTATCGTGTGGATTCACGTCAGGCTTCAGCCCTTGGCGAAAGCCAGGTCCTCGTAGTGAGACCAATTCTATCTTACAAATAAATACCAGTTTAATTTTCAATTCAATTGGTTTCATGGTTTTCTTAGATTAGGTTGAGTCTTATTTGAATTTTATATCATCTCTTTTAATTTCCTTCCGCTATTCTCAATCTTAATCAATTAGAAGAAGCCTAATTTAGAAAATCCATAGACTAATTCGAATTCCTAGAAAAATTGTGCAATTAGTGGAGATATTGTTTGAGCAATTTCTTACGAAGGCAGAATTCTTTTACGAACCGTAATCGGCTGCGTTGGGTCTTTCAGAGACCATACTCTGAAAACTACACGCCTACTGGCGAATTGCACAAATTCGACTGTAGGCCTACATCAATCTACCACCTAATTACACCTACAACCAATTGGACACCAATCCGACTATTAAATCCATTGAACTAATAAGAAGAATTTACATTGTCAGATAAAGTTGAAATTTTGAGGACCTTAGAAAACATTGCTCACTTCATAGAAACTATATACAAGCTTAAGGCCTTTTAAGTCCACCCATTCAAGTGGCCAAGTAGGACTCATCGGGTTATTTGCATGAAGGTTTCATAAGAATTGTTCTTGAGGGAACAATTTTCTCCAAGGACGTCTTTCCTAAGAGACAAAGTTGTCCCTTGGCCAAATGGTGCCTACGAAAACCCACACTCCTCTTCTCCGTCTTCCCCCCACCCCAACACCCCACCACTTACCAAACCCAACCCAATCCTTGAACCTACTTGATCTCATCATGGGATTGAAACTCATCCCAAATTAATCCCAATTTTACCTTTGACCTTTGGACCCTTGACAACCATAGTTTCTGGAATTCAATGGCCTTGTTTTTAGTTAAATCCATATCCATGAAAAAACCTTAAAAAAATTAATTTCCATTCGTTTAGGCTCAGGGGCCCACAAATTACAAATTACCGTGCATGGCATTGTCAAACAGTTGAAGTTGTTCCTATATAGAGAAACTCTATAAAGAATGGGTTTATAGAAAATTAATAAGGAGAATTCTCTCAAAGATGATAAATAGAGCTTATAATCAGTACCAGCCCTGAAAGCTCAGGGGTCCTAGGCACAGTGCATTGGTGGGGGCCTTAGGCCCTGAGAGCAGTGCAAGTGGGGGCCCTATAGATCATTGGCCACATTGAGGAGCCCTAGGCGGCGGTCTAATTGGCCTAAAGCCAGACCAACTGTGCATATAATTATGTGAGATGTGTAAAAGATCACATGGGATGCATAACTACTTATAGCACTGCAAATTTTAATGATCAGTTTAATTTTAGAAACATTTGGATCAGACCATCAAATGCTCATAGGTAGCATGTAGATTGAACCATAAACATCAAACATTGCAACTAGTATGCCACATCATAAGAGCTAGGAAGGAAGCTTGATTCCAATAGATACACTCATTCCTTTAAAAGAAGTAGAACCACAGAACCCTGAATAAATTCAGATCTTCTGTGACTTGCATACAACCATTTAACTTATGGAAGGAACCCCACAAACTCCATAAGGTACAATATAGAGAATATAGTATTGATTGAAGCTACATGGAAAACATGTGTTATACTGGTGAGGGTGCAAGAGCTGGTGCAGCTGAAGGCCCATTTGTTGCATTCGTTGATACCAATCCAAGCTTTGAAACAATCTCATTTGCTATAATCTCATTAGCTCTATCTTGGGTGGTACTCATCCCAGAATACATACTTGCTCCTATCACTGCATAAGGACGATGCTGGAGTACATGTCAAAGCCGGTCGAATCCGACCCAAGGAACAACATGGGGAGTCTGAGTTATCGAAACCTGCAATCAGCCAGGCAAGATTTAACCACACGAGTAATGCCATGATATTGGAAGGTTTACTAGTCTATGAGTCTGATATGTCACATTGGCTGAATAGCCGAGGCAACAATTATATTTGGCTCATTTGCTGATACGAAATTAAATTTAAGATACTGGTACTGGTCCTTTAGCAAGCCAGTAATCAGAACTTCAACTACTTCTCAATGTCGTTTAGGCTTACCGTGCTTATTCGGATTGTTAATTACATCCTCGACAGCAACATAAGCATCTCCAAATTGGAAGTTTGCATTAGGAAGGCTTCTTGATAGTCTTTGCAAGAGCTCTCTCCCAGCTTTGTTGAAGTCCATGGCCAGTTGATTTGTTTTCTCTTGACAGCCTCCAGAAGTACTCAAGACTCGTTGTAAGGGGATGCAACCCATTGGCCCAAGTCCAAAGAACATCAGCTTTCGCACGCCTAAGCTATGCAACAGCTACACAGGAAAATAAATAAATCAAAGCATCCTCTCTTCAGTAATTAATTGAAATCAAATAAAGGAATGCAACCAAAATGTGGCTTGAGTTTGTTCTCTGCTTTTTCATGACATAATGGGTGCTGGGTTGGGATTGAACCTGGTTGGTCAGCATGCCCATTGGGCTGGGCTGGGGTTTATCCCATTGGCATTCTAATGAATTCCCTATTTTCAAGTAGGCTTAAGGGGATGCACCAATTGGACAATTTTCTTGTGGACTATCAAGAGAGGCCAAAACTCGGCCACCCATCATCTGTACCAAAATCCGATCCAGTTTCCGAGCCCATTTTTGTGTTCTGTGATGTTACCTTTAAATGGTCTTCGAGCGTTTCCATTAGAAGATCAATGAACCCTGTTCCAGTGTACTTCCATGAATCAGCATAGAGGGGAAATAGGTAGTTGTTGATGAAGTCATTGCTCCCCAAAGCAATCACATAGTGAGATTCCTGGAAGAAGTTGTCAGCTGCTTGCTTGCCAATTTTCTTTCTTATAAGCTCTTGTGTCCCTTGAAATAGCTCAATTTGCTTGGACAGTGAAAACTTTTGCACCTGCCAAAAAACTTCACACTTGAGAATACACTTTGTTCATATATTCAGTGGCTAATCGAACACATCTTAATCACGCTTTGAAACTGATGAGGAGGATTATAAATCTGACTTACAAACAACTGTCCTGTCTCATTCAAGATCCCAGCACCCCCAGAAGCATAACTCAATCCATTCTGCAGTACCACATCTTGGTTCACAGATGGGTCTAAGAATGCTGGTGGTCTTGGTAGACCCATCTTGTCACCTTGAAACAATTAACATTATAGACGTAAGTAAGGATCAGAGAAATCAAACACCAATAGTTAGAATGAAGACCTACAAACAATGAGAACTCAATTCAGGCTAGTTCGGTCTCGACACCAATAGTATTGTCTTGAGAAGGTTTGGAGTAGTGTAAAAACCAGTTGGAATTAACAGGACATTAGAAAAGAACAAGAGCTAAAAGCACCTATTATGTCAGCGACAGTGCGACCATTTGTAAACCGCCCATTTGGCATTCCATTGCCAAAATCAATCCCATACCATGGAAGAGATGCTCGAGCCAGGCTCCGTGGAAGGCGGTTGTTGTTCCCAACATCAGACAATGAGTCTCCAAAGATGAACTGCACTACTTTACCAGATGCTGGCTCAGTGAGGAGTCCTAAGATCACCACCATCACCATGGCCATCGCTGACCTTGCCACCTTGAGCTCCATTCCTATAGAAAACAGAGCACTCACACTTGACTAAACAGAAGCTTTTGATTGGTGCAGGGGGGAGCTTGCGAAATTTAAACATATGGCAGCACTGACTAAGTAAAAGGATATTGGTCTAGAAGTGGAGAACAAGGAATAGAACGTTCGTTATGATTTGTGTAGGAAAGGTTGGAATTCGAAGCTTATGTTAATAACTATAAGAGAGTAGAGAGGGATGGATGGAACAACCATCACAAATTCAAACCTACTTATAAATAAGATTTAAAATCAACCATTGATGTCTTTTATACTTTTAATTTAGACCTGAGTCCATAGCTATGATTGGGATAGTTGTAAAGCTCAATGGGTCCACTCAAAGAAAGACTCAGCAGTCTGTCACCTTCGACATGAAAGTTACTTGGATCAATATTTATTAAATGGAACCAAGAATGAATCGTTCTAGTGGTTCATTTCTGGTTCATTTCTCAATCAAAACCTTGACATCTAAAGGAGGTTAGAACAGAAATTTAAATTAACAAATATATCTTAAATAATGAATTTGGAATGGCCTAAACCAATTATTAGAGTTTGACCAATATTGACCTTCCAATCATTTGGTTTAATCAATTCATCCGAGGGGCTGATTCTGGCTGGACGATTCGTCCTAACGAGTTCTTATAAAACTGCTAACTCTCATAAGCAAGGTTTCTAAGACAAATCAGTTCAATCGGACATTGAGTCGACTGGTGCTTTGAAATTTGTTACATAGCAATGACATAACAATATTCTTGAGGTAGAATTCACTGTCAAAAGCTAGCTGTTGAGAGAATGGTGTCTCAAGTGTTATATTGAATCATTGGTTTCTGAAATTAACCGATGTGGGACTTTAATCACTTCACACATGCCCTAACATGCAACTGCACCCTTAGGCCCGTCCTCACATTTAACTGGAGCTTATGGCTGCACGCAGAACCTGCTTTGATACCATTGATACCATGTTAGAAAACTATCATTCTTGAGGTAAAACTCACTCTAAAATGCTAGTCGTTCAGACAAGGATGCCCAAAGTGTTATATGGAGTCATTGGTTTATCAAATTAACCAATGTGTGACTTTTGTCACTTCACAAAAACCAAAAAACCTCGCTGAAAGCCTCAGGAAAACTACATATAATCCATTAATAGTAGTCATTCCCAAGTATGAGGGCATTGGATAAAACTCCGAATGCAAGCAGCTCCAGCCCACGAGCCACAGGCATTGAGTGACTACGGGACTCGAACCTGAGATATCTGGTTCTTGAGTCAAAGTGACAACGAGTTGAAGCAGGGGTTAAAAAAAGGGTATCGGCCGATTCTATATATTGGCCAATATATCGGCTGATAAATGTCTCCCTCTTATTTATTTTTTAATTTTTTTAATTAAAATGACCATATCGTATTGGCCGATATATAAAAGTATTAAAAACCGATACATATTGGCCGATATGATATATTATTACCCCTGAGTTGAACAACTCCGTGTGAGGTTCATTTTTCTCTTTTATTTAAGTATACTTTTAATTCAATATTTTTCTACCTTATCATAGTGGAGATATTCTCAATCACCTTACGCTCTATCATATCTTTAACTACATCCGCAATCCAATTGGAAAGATTTACCCCTTCTTCCATGACACAATTCGAAAAGATTTCTTTATAAAGTCTTTGTAACAAGTTGCTTCTGGTCTCATATACCCTTACATTTAGACACACATTGACACGATAGACGAGCACCATGTCTAGATCATCCATCAGTGAGACTGTGACCAATTAGGTATTTACACAGTCCACATTGAAGATAAACAGGTTGTCCGTCGTGAAAAAAATGACTAAGATAATGATGATGACCTATAATTTTAAATTTTATATATAATAAAATGCCCATGAACAAAATTGAGCTTTGTGGTTAACCATGATATTTCCCAGCTAATATCGTTGACAAACGAGTATTATTAAGAATCATCACTCAAAGAAATCAGATGGGAAAAGAGATATCTGCCGAGACTTTTGTCATCTAAAACCTTACTGGGTTAACTTTTACTGAGCTGAAATCAAAAGTCTTAAAGGACATTCTTGCAGACTTCCAATCTTTTTCCTCTTACTCCAAGTCATCCATTATAAAGAATGACATTACTTGTATCCTAATTTTTCATAAAAGGAGCCTTTTTTTATGGAATTATACATCAATTTTGGGACAGAACCAATGATAAATATTCTTATGATGAGAATTATATAGAGTCCCTACAAATAGATTTTTGAGTAGTGTCAAAGTTTTCATCCCAATGTTAAAAGCTCAAGTCCTTGATTCTTCTACATTAGCCCTGTGTATATGGGTGTTTATATGCAGCTTGTATATATTATATAGAAATTTTCATTCCATGAAGTGTATCTGAATCCAATTTGAATCTATTTTGAGTTGATCTCATTGCATGAATTAAAATTTAATCCAACACTAATCTTATTTTGACCATTGATTTATAGGCTCTTGAAAATTATAAACTCGATTGTCTTTTAGAAGAATCATTCTAAAAATACCTTTCGAATCCTCTAGGATCTAGGGTACAATCTAAAACTGATCTCATTTTGACCATTGATCTGCCTTTGAAATCTAAAGAACCTAATTGCCTTTTAAAAATATCATTCTAAAAATACATTTCGACTCGATAGGGCCTAGGGCCCAGAGGCAAAGGTTTCGTGAGCGATATCGGCCATATGAAAGCAAAAAGTATAAGAAAAAGTGCCTCATAACCTACTACTACGCTGAAAATTGACAGTGGAACCAAGTTGGTTTTTTAAAACTCTCTTTATTATATAGATTACTTGCTCTTACAACATTGCTTGAGATTAGGGGCACTCTAATCTGGGAAATGAAGGGATGTGTCAATTGGTCTTTGGGTAAAGAGGAATTTTGTTACCTTGTTAACAAATTTTAGGGCACTAAAAGCTGTTGTTGAAGGTCAACAAATGGGAAAATGGTTGAACTACTCTACATAAGTTTCCCTCTATTGTTCACCTACTAGGACTGCAACCTTCACCAAAACCATGTGTGATGCATCCCAATTGGAGGATCTATGGTGCCATATGGTTTCAATTTTTCAAGCCAATGGATTTAGATCTTATGATTAAACAGGTTCACTACTCTTTATAACTAATAAAGTATGTGGGCTAGTAATTATGATCATAACTAGATGACCATGAACAAATCATCAATACCTACTAGGGGTGAAACTTGGGTCGGGTTTTAACCTGACCCACATGATCTGACCCGAGAAATCAATGGATTTGGGTTATATTTTTGTATATCTTAGATCGGGTCAGGTTGGAAAAAAATAAACCCGTATGAAATTTGACTCGGGTCGGGTTGAAAATTTTAAAAGCAACCCAACCCGAGTGCACCAAGTTATAAAACAACACTCGGGTTGAATCGGGTCGGGTCAGTTTGAGTAACTTGGTCAGCAATTCGGGTCAGGTTGAGTTGGGTTCAATAATTTTTTACATGTATTAAGTTGAATTTATTGAAACCCGAGCCGACCCGAGTTTCAACCCTAATATCCACAATCGACGCTACTCATGCATGATAGTGAAGTGGAATATATTGGTGCTCCCACCATTGCAATGTTCCATTTGAAAAAAGTTGGCATAAAAAGGAAAATTTAAAAAATATGAGAATATAAAAATAAAATAAAATAAAATAAGTGCTTTCATCAGTAACAAAGTTGTCGATAAAAAGTTGATAAAATGACCAACCAATACAATTTAGTAAGGAAAGCTTAAATTTATGATAAAATAATAATGGAAGAGGAATAATTATTTAGATTGCGTTATATCTAAAAGTGGAATAGAATTTATTTAGATCTTTTCTGATACCTATCAAAATGAAATGAATCTTACAACCTTGTGAATACTTCCTGATTGTTAGACATCCTATTATTACCACTCGTCTGATCTAGTTGGCAAATTTGCCATTTGCTTCACATACTTCAATCTATCTATTAAATGTAGGTGCAAGAGGACATCTGAAAGTACAACGTAGATAAGATCGGTGACACCATATTGAAATTTTATAGCCGATTATACAATGGAAAAAATGGATCAAAGACTAGCAATAAAACCTATTCGTTGGTGATCATGAACTCACTTGACCCGACAAATACAGAGTCAACATATGGAGATTCAAACTCAGTTGAGCCACACCCAAAATAAGAAGCAGCTGCGTTAACTATCACTTGAAAAAGTAACCAGCTGCATCGGCCAAACATCATCCCATGCAAAGGAAATTTCATTGCCAATGTTATCTCATGCAAACCAAGTCTCATTGAATATTGAGCTTGTTATCTCATTAAGAGAACAAGCATGGCATGGTAATATTTTTAATGCACCAAGGATATCTCCACATTACCAAGCTTATCTCCTTGAATCTCTAAACTAGAGGTGTCAATGTTCCAACCATGCATGAAGAAAATGTAGTCTTTTGACTAAACCAAGTCTTGGAATGCCCGAGCAAAGGCGTGGCCAATTGTTGGCTAAGTTGAGTCACTTTTTTTATTATTTCTCTTGATTTTTGTAAACTCAAAAAAACTATATAAGGAATGTTTTGGGATCAAAAAGAAAAAAATGAGAGAGTGAGAGAAAAGAAAGTTTTGAGTGGTTTTGTTTGGGTCCAGAGTAGGGATGTCCAAGTCCAAATCAGTACAAGGTAACAGAAAGTGGTAGCCGAATTACCTTTTATACTTGTAAGTGATTACTGAATCTCGGTTAGTACTTTTAGTGTGGATTGACTCAAATGAGATACTGTTTTCGTGTTTGTTGACATTAGATACGTCTCCATATTTTTTGTGTGGTTCATCAGATAGTTCAATTAGATTACTATCTCAGACTATATCAAAACATCACCTTTGCAACTATCACCCATCAGCGACAGTCAGTCCAAGGCCCTATTTGGGGCCATCAAGATCCGAATTGATACCTTATATTTTTCACATTCATCTATATTCTTGTGAATTATATGTGTACTTAATATAACTCATTTCAAGTTAATTTCACAATTAAATTAAAACTCCATTCAAAATTGACCCTATTTTCACCACTGATTTTGGACTTTCAAAAATTAGGGCTTTTCAATTCCAACTATTTTAATTTTTATGAGAAGCATCTTCAATATCTTTCAAACCCATCCATTCCCTCACATTAGGCCCCACCTATGTCGCTCAAGAGAAAGTTATTCTAGGGTTTGATACTTAGTTTTCATATGTATTGACTTATGGTTTCTATTAATAGAATAAAAGCTTCAATGATAATTTTGATGACAACAATTGGCTCTCAACTAACGTGGTATAAGAATGAAAGAAATTTAAAATAAAAATTAGAAAAATTAAAAGACATCTATTTAAATGTCCATGATAAAGATAAGCATCAAAAGCCTTCAAAAATATTACTAAGATCGAACCAACAAATAGATGTGAATGTCGTGGAAAAAGCAAACATTAAAGAATTAAGAAGCCCTAATAAATGTAATATCATTAGACTAACTTGCACTGAACATGCAAATGAAAAATAAAAAGAATGGAAATGAGACATTTCTTTCTTGTTTCATGACATATTTCTTTCTTGTTTCATGACGAAAAGAACACTTCGGGAAGAAACAAAATTAGTCTTTCCCCTCTTTTTCCAAGAAATTCATTTTCTATAAAGAGGGATAGAAAATTTTAATGAGGAAAAAAGGATAATTTTTCTTACTCCTTAAGATGACACTTTATTTATCTTGAATGAAAATAAAGATTTTGACGTAAGTAACAAAAATACCGAGTTTCTTTAGTTTAACGTAAAGTTGAATTTTATAACAGAGATTTTGCATAATATAAACCAAGCATAATTATTATCTATTACTTTTTTGAGAAAATTGACAAATAATCCAAAATCCAACAATATGACACTATGGGTCATCATATTCGTCCAATCAAAGATGATGCAAATAAATAAATGCAATGAAAGTTATACTATAATGTTTTAAATTCGATATCGGCTTATATTTTTCTCTCTCCTCTTTTTTTTTAAAACCACCGATATTAGCCGATACGATTTATAGTAAACATCCATTTCACACCTATCTATCATCGAAACATCCATTTCATCACCAATAATCAGATCAGTAATACAACATGCCTACCTTATTTTTATCTAGGCTCATCCACAACTGCTCTTCGTATGTGCCTATGTGGTGAGGTTAAGGAGACCTACCTATGTTCCATTATCCTTTAAGAGTGGGTCAAGAATCTCTAACAAATGACTACCCCTATCAAAACTCTTAATACATGTATTTTTATAACAACATTGGCCAAGCAAGAGACTATGGTGCGTAAAGTTAAGAGGTTATAGTTCTTAAGTATTAGGAGAAGAGGCCGACCACTTAAAATGTGGAGAAAATGGATAAAGGACATGTTAAATTGTAAAGAGTCAATGATGGTACGATTATGATAGAGTCAATTTGAGAAAATAACTTATAAAGTTGACTCCAGATAAATGAGCTACAGAAAATAATAACTAGAAAACTGCTAACATTTAAATTTTGAGAGGCCAAATCATAGAATTAAAATAATTTGAAAGAAATAAATCTTGATATACAGTTTTCCATCACTCACTAACACTTGATCACAAAAATAGTCATCACTTCGTCTACGTATATCAGAATTGTACAAATTTAAATTTGTTGGGATGAAAATCTGATATCGTTTGATACAATAAATAAGCTTGAAAATTTACCACATGTGTTTTTGCCAATTTCTAAGTAATATGTGTCCTATTTAAAATTAAAAATAAAATAAAAATATTACATCAAATTCCCAAATCTGCTATGGATGATCAGTTGCTGCTGCTAGATGCTGTTTTGAAGAAGATTCACTCAGAAAATCTGGAAATAATCATGCTTTGCTAACAGATGTTGTCTCTAATTTTTGCTGTAGGCGTTTTAGGATGCTGCTATTTTTTGTTTAATTTGTTTCTCCATAGAGTTTGGATGAATTTTGGAGAGAATTAGACCTCATTCACACCCTTTATTTGCTGCTAGAATCCTCATTTAGAAAGGAGGTATAGAAAAAGTGGTGAAATAAGTAGGAGGAGTGCATTCCTACAGGATTCTGCTACAGCCACTAAATGGGTCTCTTCTTAGAATTGTTTTGGGTTGAAATTTGTAAATTTAATGCCTAACCCATTGTACCAGCTTATGGGCCAATCAAGTAATTAATTAGGGCCCTAAAGGAAGTCATTTTGGACCCTATTTTGACAACCAAAAATTCTTTTACGAATTAGATTGTTATCAGTATTTTCTTCGAATCTCTGGCCCATTCTTCTCTCAAAATTAAATTTTATTTGCTAAATTAATTTTGAATTGATGACTCATCAATCTTGCCAAATTTGAAGTTGTCCCTATGCCATTGTAAGGCAGTTAAATGCCACTAATGAAAGAACTAACTTTGTGATCGCAAGCTTTTGCAACTTCCACCTATTTATACAGGTGCAGTTCAAATAGTTGACTTTCGTTTTAGACAGTAGGAGATTGTGGATTCGAGTCTCTATGACTTAACGTCGGTGTACTTTAGAGGTAGTGAGTTCACGGTGAAGATTTTACACTGAGTATTTCACGATTTCGCACACGTAAATTAAAGAAAAAATAATAATAATAAAAGGCTCCACTTCTAATTAGAAAGCATCTCAGCCAGCCATGTACGACTAGCTTTATTTTTATTTAATTATCCTGTGCACCTCAATGATCTAGGGAAATGTGTTTAGAAGATGCGGGAAATTTTTTATGAGGACCTTTCCTGTCTCAAACATGTCTGCCAAGTTGGGAATCAAAATCCTTGAAGAAGATCTGGTACCATAAATAAATAAGTAGACACCAATTAAATTGCCTTAAATTATACCACCCAAGAAGAAGCTCTCAAAGTAACCTCAATAACAAAATCTGTTACTCATGTCCACTCCTACATACATATATATTGCAAGTTAGATTATTTCAATTGCCGTAAATCTAATAACTAGTTATTAATCTAAATACACCATCCTTTGATGGGACTAGTAAAAAATTAGCAATAAAATTTTAAAAGAATTATGGAAATGAGAGTGGTTTCCTTGATTGCTTCGGGTTGGCATCCTTGAAATCAGGGCCGACACCACACAAGTTGAGTTATAAGACAAAAAATTTAAATGGAGTCTTCTTAGTATTTAACATATTATTATAAATAATATTTAATTAAAATTTTAATTATATATAATAAAAAGAGTTTATCTAAAATCTATTTTCCTTGTTTTTTGTTTTTTGAGAATAATGACATTTTTAAGTTGGAACTTCCTAAATGAGGTTTTCTTAAAATAAAAACAGTTCTTTTCAAATTACCAATAACTTTAATCAAATAAAATAATAAATAGATAACTAAAATCAAAATTCAAAATATCAAATACTTTAACTAAATGAAATAATAAAATTATAAGTGCCTTGTAAGAATACGTACCTAGGGTTAAAATCATGTCATTAAACCATATAAAAATAGAATAGTACAATAATACTGATAATGATATAAAAATAAGAATAATAATATTTTCACATTGTAATTTGTTTCCTTCTCTTAAAACAAATGTAGATAAAAATACATGAAGGTTGAAAAAGTAAACAACTGTAGCAAAAGGTTTAAATTATTAAACTGAAATCATAAATAATTAAAACTTGAATTCTCAAATACTTTCAATCAGCTAATTACATAAATGAAAATCATAAGCAATAAAATCCAAGAGTAATGAAAACCATATAATATAACTTAAAGTACGTTGTTTAATATATTTAAAATCAATAATTATTAGATTATTAGAACTATTTAGCAATAACTAATAATATTATAAATATTAAATATTAATTTAGACATAAGATAGATTAACCCACTTATATGTTAATTAATAGTTATCCTGGGGAGTGTATATAATAGATTAAATGGACCATACTCAACAAATATTAATAAATTGGATATGGACTATTATATAATAATAGATATTTTATGTGATATATTAATTATTAGAAACTTAAGAACTGAATGACCCTCCTCCTAGCTTATTTTGTGAAACCCTGACCCGGCCCAGACGGCCGAGTCTAATAAGGGTCGGCCCAAGTGAAGGTGTGTGAGTGGGAATGCAATAGAGTGGGAAGACAAGAGTCCCATATCGAAAGTGAGGAATTTCTGTTTGGAGTTTATAAGTGGCAACCCTTCCTCACTCAGTAAGACGTGTTTTGGGGCCTACCAGTTGGGGCAGGCCCTAATCCAAACCCGTGTGGGCTCACGCATGTAGGCCCAAAGCGGACAATTTCTTGCTGAGCCAAACCCTAAAGCCAAATTTTTCAGATCGGGTCTTTACAAATGGTATCAAAGCCAAGTTCAGCACTCGGACTGTGAGAGCCTACTGCCTTCTATTGGATTCATTGGGTCGAGCCAAGGATGGCTCTGGGCTTAGGGGGGTGGATTGTGAGACCCTGACCTGGCCCAGACGGCTGAGTCCAATAAGGGCAGTCCAAGTGAAGGTGTGTGAGTGGGAATGCAGTAGAGTGGGAAGAAAAGAGACACACATCGAAAGTGAGAGATTTCTGCTTGGAGTTTATAAGTGGCAGCCCTTCCTTACTCAGTAAGACACGTTTTGGGGCCTACCAGTTGGGCCAGGCCCCAATCCAAACCCGTGTAGGCTCGCGCGTATGCTTATACACATGTGGGCCCAAAGCGGACAATATCTTGCTGAGCTGAGCCAAGCCCTAAGCCCAGATTTTTCGGGTCAGGTCTTTACATATTTAAACTTCTCTTTCTCCTCTCCTTGCTGCTACAGAACTCAAATATGCAGCAACCGCCGCCCCCTTGAAAAACCCTAGTTAACTGACCCCCTCTCTCTTCTATTCTCTCTTAAGAAACCCTAAACCCTAACCTCCCCACCTTCTCTCTTTGTCTCCTCCTTTTCCCTCTCCTTCTTAATCCCTCTAATCTTGTCCTTGCCGCCTCCTCTGCTGTGTTTTTCTCTGCTCTTCTTCCTCTCTCTGTTCTTCTCCTCTTTTCATTGGCTCGCCACTCCTTTTCCCCTCTTCTCCCTCTCTTGAAGCTCGAATTCTCCATCTTCCCTCAACCCTCTGCAAATAGGGTTATGATTAAAGGGGTTTTGCGAATAAAGGGGTCTTGGGGCCTTTTCAAAACAGAGGCCTAAGCCAACGGCCTAACTTGGCTAATGGTTAGACCAGCCCTGCTTAAAATGAGACATTAGGGTCGAGTAGGGGTGCAACTTAAGTTAGGGTCGACCTAAGATATGGGAGGACCAACTCAACTTATTTAAAATATGGGATGGACTGAAAAAGCTTGAACCATTTAAATTTGGGTTAGACTAGGGTCATGCTTTGTATAATCTGACCTACCCAAATTACCTGGATAAATATAAATATAAATATGTTCACTATAAATATAAACACTCTTCGTTTTTATATCATTATTTAGTATTTTTTATAATTATCCCTCTATAATAATTATATTTTAATAGTAAAGACTTAGTTTTATGGATGTCTTTTCACTTGAAACATATCAATACAATATATATAGATCAAATTATCTATTTAATTATATAGGTTAAATCAAGGGTACTAATCTCGGTCGATACGATATGTATCGGCCCAGATTACCTTTATCAGCCGATTTCCGACAATATATATCGGCAATATCGGCCGATAAAGGTAGGTTTTTTAAAAAAAAATAAAAGGCAAGAAATTTCTCGGCCGAGATATTGACCAATATCCGAATATTGGAGTTAAATCATGATCCAATTTAACCTGACCCAAGTTGATGGGTACAAATGAGTTGGAGTTTTAAAAATGAATTGAGTTATAAATGATTTGAAGATGCCAAAACATGAGTTGAATTGAAAAATAGTGATCTGAAATAAATACTAGCGAGTTAAAATTTAAATCTCAACCTAACTCACCTCCGTCTGTTTGCACCCATAAGTTGGAGTCCGATTTTGTATAAGCATTGATGTCGGTGTTAGTTCTTGTGGGGATTGCCGGAATGTGAAAAGGATATGGAAGAAGTGACGGAGAGCTTTCCCTTAGATGGTGGGTGTCATTTGCGCAACAATAGATATGCCGTAACGAGCATGGCGGCTCAGAAATTATCAAAAAAATTGGCTTGGCATTAAAAAAACACTGTCAAATCTTATTTTTGAATATAGCCAATAATTTAATCTTAATTGAAAATTTCATTTTGAACCAGTTCAAAAAGAAAATGTCTCTGATAGCTGCACAGATGTTAATTGTGAAATCGCGAGAGTTAACTAGATGGTAAATTTCCATATTTGTTAGTGAGAAGTTTTGGAATCAAATTCCCTTCAATACAAAAAGGGTTACTCTCCATAGTTTGTACCTAGCGTATGCAGATAAAGAGATTTACACATATCTCAAGGATTAGTCAGATGGGACACTAAGAAAATTCAGGTGAAACACTTGGACGCCTTAGTCTTAAAAAAAAAAAAATATACGGTAATTATTAAAATCTCACAGTAAGGTGTAAGTTGTTTTTCATGGATCTACTTTAGAAATATTAACATTTTTTTTTACATTAATCACTATCACAGTATCACCACAATTAAACACAATATACTCATTAACAAGAAAATAACTTCCCACCAAATATTTTAAAGAAATGGTGTAAGGTGAGTTCAATAGCAAGACGAGAGAGAGAGAGAGAGAGAGATGAATGCAACCAAATTGAATAGCAACAAACAGTGAATGAATGGAATATAGCACTGCCGCCTTATATACACCCTCTGTTAACTGTACTTTTGAGTCATGACCTTACAAGTTACCACGCCTTTTGTATGATACAAAAACGGTATGAGTACCAATCCTACCATTCTAAAACCTTGAGCCATTCTACTCCCAACCAGCTTTATCTGTTTCACGTATAAAAGGGAAGAAATTCTATTCCCCTCTCAAAAACCCTGGTTACAACCCTAAAGTCCCTGAATAACTATTGTAGAACCCTATTAATCACCACCTAAAATTGTTAGTAATGAGCCAAATTCTTCTTAATACCTTGTAAACCACACCAGTTGGTCATCCGTTAACGTACGTGTAGCTCACTAATCATACTAAATGCTAATTGCCACAGCATTTCGCACCTTTTCCTTCCCGCAGCTTCTGCCAAAGACAGAGCATCTCTCTAGGCTCTTGGTAATGCGCAACGACATAACCATCATTGCACCCCTCGTTGTAAACTCTTTCCTCATTCACATACCTAATGTCCAAGCCTCCTTTTTTCATTTCTGCTATCCATATGCCCATTGCCACATCCTCCAGTTTAAAAATCTGTCATATCAGCAACCCAAATTCAACTTCAAATAGTATAGCAAATTCATCTACTAATTATACATGTATATGATTAGTGCTAATATAGCAACAAAAGCTGTCACCAAAGTAGTCAAAGCGCAAAGCACAATCACCAAGCGCAAAGGGATCTTGGAGCTTAAAGTGCAAAGCTCATATTTAAGCACAGGCTTAATTTTGCCAGACGCACTCATTTAAATACTCCAAAATATGTGTTTGATTCCTGAATTTATGCTCTTATTGCATTAATATTAACAAAATACAATAATATCATTCAAAAAACCAAAATATATTGGCAACTAAGCTTCTAAGAGCATTATGTAAGAACATACTATATACATGTAAAAGTATAGTATAAAAAATTAGAATTCTTTATTCAGTATTACTAAAAATTGATTCATCCTAACTATAATCTTTAATAGATATTAAAAAACTTCAAAAAATAAGCTTCTATGTTAAAAATCATCAAGATCTCGTTGACAAAAGGTCTGTTAAAACAGTGACATGGTTGTAAATAATCAATTAAATTTCCCGATGGGAAGTTGGGAAGATATGCATACCTTAAGCATCCCCTTTTTGTACCATTTGTAGACTGCCTTTGCAATGTCACGTGACACCACATAACCAGGACCATGTGCCCAAGGTGGGTAAGCATCTCCGTGCCATTCCTTCACATGCACAAGACAGATTTTAGACAGCAAACAGACAACTGCAATTTAGGAAGTACAGAAAACAAACAAGAATTTTGGTCAAGAACCATTGCAGCTAGACCAGTTTTTTTTCTGAAATGTGCACCTAGACCAATATTCAAAAGTCAGATCCAATTCACACAACTGATTTTCAATTTTAAGGCCTGTTAATGAGAAATGGGTCCACATAAAATATCAACTGCATGATAGAACTAAAAAATCTAAGTTTCAACTCGGAGCATTGAAGCAAAACCAACATATAAGAGGTGCAAAAGTCACAATCAAGAACAGAAAAATGGGCAGAATGGTCATTTGATCTGGATTTCCACCCAAAAGCTTGCACTAGACAATTTCAATGCACCAACTGTTTATAATCTGCCCATATGTCTTGTATCTGAAACATTTGTTGTTACAGTGCTACAGACTCTTATCAGATTCTATCATTTGACATAATTGAACATCCAAGTTACACGATGATTATTTGGTTGGAGCATTTTGTGAACTATGGGCCGCATTTAATCTGCAACTTGCTATATCTAAAATCTTGATTCGAGTTGGAAATAAGTCCTAAGTAATCTGAGGACTTCCTTTCATGCTCCCAGGTCATAGTCCCTCTTTTTCTGACGAGCTGTTCCAGAGGGTACCATTTTCAAGGCGGGTTATATGGGGAATGCACATCATTTTGATGTCTTGCCTGTTAAGTTTGGGGTCTATCTGATTATCCTAATCCATGATCTCAGGGTCCAAGAGTTAATGGTCTGGGGATACAACAGTGAAGATCACTCAGATGTTTGAGAGGGTACTAAAAAAATCATTGGACAGTAAGCTGCATAGAGGATTGGGAATGGAAAAAGACAAGTGGTGCCCATCCTCCCAAATATGGAAAAAGGGTATTACCTCCAAGGAGTAATTGAGAAAAAAATTGAGTAATTTACAACCATTTAAGAACAAAAAAGATAATTTTCCTGACTGAACTCAGTGACAGACTGACTCACCAGTTCATGTTTAATGAAAATCCAAGTCTAACCAGTTGGTCCGATCAGCTGGCTACTGAATACTGATCTTTGAGTCGAGCTACTACATGCAACCCACTCCTTTTTTTAACTGTAGTAACATTAAAATCTAAAAAATAAGACTAGACAGGGCTCAGAGTATAGAGTATTAACCTCTGGGCTAATGTACCATTTACTATCGGTACTCCGATGAGGTTGGGAGTCTGAGTTGATGAGACCATACAACAGGCCACGTGTAACATTAAACCTACGTAGAGAAGCAAGAACCTCATCCACACGAACAAATGCATCATCATCTGTTTTCATCACGTATTTGGCTGAAACAACTTCTGTCTGGATCAGGTAAACCAACTACTATGATTAGAGATCATTGATTGCAGCTAAGAAATTGCAGCTCCAATAAAAATATGACCATATTTACCCCATAGATGCAAATAGCAATAGTCTTCCATGTAATGAGAGTGTAATAGTCAACAAAAGGCATCAACTGAGTATCCCCGTATGTGCGTGCCTCATTCCAGAGTTCTTCATTCACCATCTGATTTTTGTGCTGCAACATACCCAAGATACCACAAAAATAAATTCAGTTCAAGATGAACATTTCATTCACAAGCAAGAAACAAATCCAATCCATTAGACATTCAGCAATCAAAACCAATACAAACAGAACAGCAAGATAATTCAAGCCAACAAAATCCAAAGCTGAATTTTGATGGAATAAAATGGAAACTTAGAACTCAGAACCGACCAGAGATAGAAGAGAAAGTAGCTTTGATGCTGATGATGAAGACATCTCCTACATTCAGTTTCTTATAACAGGAAAAAACCACAAGAATCTCAGTGTCGTGCAAGCTGTCTTCCCTATACTACTGAAGTTAATATCCATTTTATTATGTGATTAAAGACCTAAGCTTAGTAATAAAAAAACAACTCTCTCAGGAAGAAGAAGTTTAAAACAACAATTTGGCCTTTGAGTCATGAGTCACCTACACTGGGGGTGCGACATACCTCTTACTTAAGAAACATATTATTTCCCATTATAGGATAGAGATCAGCCTCAATACCCCACAAGTGCTTTACAGTCAGAGCACCATGTGGGGGCCCATTTATGATCATAAGGGTGGGTTGGTTAGAAGGTCTATGCTTGGATCTACCACCAAAAAAATCAACTTCATTGGATGATTCTATGCAGGGTTTTTGAGGCCCCACAGATCAACCCTAAACAGGTGCATTTTTTATCAAGTTTCAACTCAACAGCACGTGTAACAAAGGTATGGGATCAAATTGGGTAGGGATCTAAGTTGACACAAGGGGGAGGGGGTGATTTAATTCCTTGCTGAACATTCACCTTCCAATAAATAACTGCTATCATTAAACAGAATGAATAGTCAATAACATAATTAAATATAAGTTTTTGACAGGTATCTTATGTTGAACTTGAAATGTAGCAAACATACATGGCACACCCAAAGCGAGCTGCAGGCCAAAATGTAGAGAAATCAATAGAAATAATAGCAGCAGAAAAGAAAATTATATCCGGTACCAAGTACTAAGTTCTGTTCTCACCAACCCAACAAAAAAACGAACAGCAACGGTTCCTGATCGCACGGCATCGTATTGCATCCATGTTCTCCGAACAGCCATCCGACGCTTGAAATTATTTGCTGTAGAAAATACGCCAATGAAAAGATCTAGTGGCTTGTGAACGGGTAGAGGAGCTGATTTAAGTGTCTCTAAATCAACGACATGCTCTAAATCCTCTGACGTTGGTAGACCACCGGCCAGAACCGATATAAGCTCCAGGTCACCTAAAACCCTCACTTCACTGACGAGCCACGGCTCTAAACTCTAAATGCAGTGACAGAAATGTAAGTGTGACTGAAATGGTAAGTTTTCTAGGAATGTAAATGACAAGTAGAATAAAGAAAACAGATTTAAGTTAGTGTAGTTACATCACGGTATGCAAAGGAAGTTATATGCTTTCCATCAACCGTCATCTGGATTCCTTCAGATCCCACCCGAAGAGTGGCTACAGATGGATATCCTTGCTTGAAAGGAAAATATTGTCTTGGTTTAGCACTTTCCTTTGACATTGGAGGTTGCCTTGACCCATTAGAATATTTAGTAGATGGAAACCACCACTTGTCATCTTTACCCACCATTGGGTTGCACTTATCCAAATCATCAACTGAAACAGAATTCAATATAACAAAAAATCAAATTATGAATCAATTTAATGTGAATTTGAACAAAAGACCAAAGCTATAGAAACATGACAGAAAACAATGAACAAAACACAGAAAAAAAAAAAGTTCGCTTTGCTTTGCTTTATTCTTATTTTTTTGAAAGATAGATAACAAATTTTATTCAATATATGTTAACTGTCATCAATTAAAAAATCGAAAGAACGTGCTAGAATAACACAACCAGATTGTCTCTTGACATTTGCTAGGGCATGGGATCAATCAAGAGCTAACATGGTCAAAATAATGCTTTAAAAGTGAGTGAATCTTACACCTTAAGGCCCATGCTTTCAATACAAGGCTCTCCCAAAAGTTTTCCCATATTAGGCAATGAGGAACTATACAGACATGGTCAAGACTTGGGTAGTTGGGTGGCATGTATATCAGAGAAAGAAAACTAACTTCAAAATATAACATGTTCAAGATATTTTGGATTTTTTATATTTTTCATATTGGGGGCTAATAAAATCTAAGATGATAAATTGATAATATCTGGCAGAGATGATACAAATTGGTTACTTTGGCTGGATGTATATTGGCTTTCAGGCTGACCAAGACTTTGACATAGTTACAACTGCCAAATAATATTGTTTAACTACTCACCAAATATTTCTTCAATGAAAGAGCAAAAAAACCTGTTTTGAAGTGATACAATAAAATTGTCCAGATGAAAGTAACTTAAAACAAGAAAACAAAACTAAGGTGGTTAAATTACAGGAACTAAACAACACATAGTTCTAACAATGAATCAAAAGAGGCAATGAAGCTCCTTTATCTACATGCCAGAAACATAGAGTGGTACAATACCTTTCTCATTATTCCCAGGAGTAGGAGGAGGACACCGCTCCTCTGCACCCCAATCATGAGCAATGGTCCATGTATTTTGGACAATTACAGGATCCTCTGTAATCTTATCACCACTAAGCCTGACGTTATAATGCAAGATTATAGGAGGATCTGGCTCTCCAGGAAGTGGTGTTCCAGTCAAGTCAATCCGGAAGTTACCAAGAAGTCCACTCGGAGTGCCAATGATAGTAATGGAAGAACCCTGAATCAAGCCACAAGGTATCCGTAATCTATATCCACCACCATCCCCAAGCCCCGAAGCATTCATACTACGAAGAGAATATGGACATTGTTTCTCTTTTGCCTTCTGGAGTAGACTGCCATTTCCAGAGCCAAGCAATCTGTCCTCTTCAACAGAAGCCATAAGACTTTCCCATGCAGCTCCAGCTTCTCTGATAGCCTCAACAGCATTAGGTAGAACCTCAGAATGCTTGATTAAGTGGTTCAAATGATTCCATGTTTGTAGAGATCGTACCTCCTCATCAGAAAAATTTCTTTGCTTGAAAAAGCTGGACACTAACACATCAGCTGAAATTACCTCAGAATTATTTTCTGGATTTTGAACAACAATTGGTTCCTGAAAATGTTGCCAGTTAAGATGATCTGACATATTGTTGGAGAAAGGATTTAAAAATGACCTTTGTCCAAAAGGATTTTCCATCAAACCATATCTCAAGACCAACAACAAAAATAAGGATGCTATTAGAACACCTCCAGACCACTTCTTCATCTTCTGCTGACTATACACTGTCACTTCAATAGTCACAACCCAACAACTGAACGTTTATAGGAGTACAACATAATAACTTCAAGTGCAACACTGTAACAGCAAAACTTCCAAAGCCTTAAGCAGCAAAGGACTCACGTTTTTACACTAGAACTATGATACATCTTCAATTTGATGATTTTTTCTCCATTGCAAGTAGACCACACTAACTGCAGACCGCGCCAGTATGCTCACTGTCAAACTTCCAAATTCAGTACTAATTAAAGCAGCTCCTATTGTAGCATTCCTCAAGCAAGCATCTCCAGAAAGAATTTCTACCTGCGAACCCAATACATCTCTTCAACTGACTTCCCAGTTAAAAAAAAAAGTGATATATTGGAAGAATAATCTTTAGTCAAAAAGCTAAGCAGAAACAACTAAATGTCCTGAAAGAATCTGCAATAATTCATTTCACAATGACATCAAAACCCAAAGGGGTTGGAGTGATGGCCAGAAATCAACCTCAGGAAGCGAGAGTCCTGAGTTCAATTCCCACTTCACCCCAAATGACCACTCCTCGTAGAGTTACCCGGTGTGTGCATGTAGGAAGGCTTGCACGTGCCCCGAAGTTTAGACGGGTACTCTAAGAGGCCTGGACACTTTGGTCATAAAAAAACAAGCAATGACATCAACAAGTATCAGAAGGTCACATCGAAAGTTGCAAATACTGTTGAGTTGTCCATCGAAGTAGTACTTCTAGAAAGAACAGGAATAAAAACTTTTTCTGATGCTGTGTGAGTGTTATAAGGAACATGGTTAAGTGATTTTATCATCAAGGAAAAGATAATCACCACATTTTACATGCGTCACCCATACAATTGTTTTACCAAATTGGTAGTATGAAGTATGAACACCTTATGGATCATCCGATGGAGCACTTTTCGCATGGACTTTGCTCATTTGTAGAAATGCTAATGTATCAAGTCATGCTTTGACTCACATGAGTTACAATAGTTTGTTGCTTCTTTCTCCATTGATTTTTTTTTAGATAACGAGGGTATCCATGAAGTATTTTAATTGATTTATTGATTGAATGAAAATTGAAGTAAGTGCACAATGAGGAATGGTAAGGGTGCAAAGGACTTGCATTTTGATGACTCTGGTCACATGAAATTATTTTGACATGAAGGTCTTAGTAGTTTAGGAATATGATGGGTAAGTGAAAGGGTCTTCCATTTTCTACCTGGTTGTTTGTTTTATTTTTTGTCTTTTAAAGGTTAGTTTTACGTTGCAATTTTGTAACCTCTGGTCATCCAATACTGTAGATTATTTAAGTCCACTCTCCTAAATAAAATTACAAATATGAGAAAACAAAATAGAGAGAGCATTTGACAGACAACCCACGTTAACTCTGAAACTTTAGTAATTATTAATTACTAATTAACAACCTTGATTTTCCTAAACCAATGGAAAGCAGGTAGATCAAATTTCAAACCAAAATCATGCCATATGCAAAGAAAACAAACCAAGGTTTTCTAAGAAATCACTAAAAATGAAAATTTTTAATTAACAAATAAAAAGAAACTCAGGTCAAATTATGAAAAGCTATTCATCCAGAAATAAACCCAAACCAAGGTCTTCCAAAAAATCACTAAAAACGAGATTTTTAAAATTAAAAAATAAAATAAAATTCAAGAGAAGATTATGAAGAGAGAGAGAGAGGGAGGGAAATTCTTTAGGGAAAAATTGATATTCATCCAAAATCTTCCCTCAACACAAATAAAAACGAGCATACAGAACAGAAGAAATCATAACCAGAGATCTCCCAAAACCCCTAATTTTGACCAAATTTCCTAAACACGGCCAATGAAGAAGATCATCAAACAGACCTATTCTGCACAATCTAGAATTCATCATTTTCACAACCTTTCGACCTATTCAAAAGGAAATTCTTCCTGCAGAAATCATCAAAATGCCCAAGAAACACAAACATCCAACCAAAAGCTGGAAAAACAAAGGTCCGTTCAGATGCATGAAAAGGAAAGCATTTTCCTGGAAAATAAACAATTTTGAATAAGAATTTTAAAACCATTTCCAATTCTAGTCAAAATTTAGCTAGTTTCCAAAACAGTACTTCCCTCCTTCAGCAAACAGAAGAAGGGACAGTTCACCAGAACTGGATCTGTAACTGCATCTATTGAATCAAATCACAGTCTCTGACCAGATCTGGAATCTCCTGGCCATAAAATCTGTGTAGGACAACTAAAACCTACATATCAAGTCAAGGTGTCAGAATTTCCTGGAAATCCATTTGAAAATGTGCTTGGATGGGTACGGAATAACGAAAACCGACATTCCAGAAATGTCCATTTCCAAGATTTGTAACCCGCCCTTTGCTCCAGATTCCAGGAATTTTAAATTCTCTAGGTAACCAGTAGGTAGAACAGGAAATTACCTGTAAAGTTCGTCCATATAACCAAACAGCATATTTTCTCCCTCCTTTTTTAAGAAAAGAAAAGAAAAAGAGCACATATAAGTGTTTTCAGGAAAACCCATTTCCCTATTTTGCCAATTTCTTGGAAAATGCACCCACGTAAGGAAATGGAACGTACCTGTCGCTGAACATTTATCTGTTTGTCAGAGAGAGAGAGAGAGAGAGAGAGAGAGAGAGAGAGAGACAGACAGACAGACACACAGTGGTGCGGTTTGTTTGGAGAAGCCAAGGGCCGGTTTGCTTTGGTTGTGTAATTTGAACTTGAAGTCGACGCTTAGCGTTTGAACGAAGCTGTGTGCCTTTCTGTCAAATTTGTATTTTTGTCTTTAAAAACATAAAGCAGAAGAAAAACACAAAGAATGAGAGAGAAATATGTTTTCCAAGAATTCTCCTATTCTTTTTTTCCAGATTTTTCTTTTCTTCTCTTTTTCTTTTTCTCTCTCTCTCTCTTTTCCAGATTAATTTCTCCCCTGGAGGCCGGCGAAGGAAAAAAAAAAAAAAAGCAGACTCCGTTACGGAGAAAACGGTTTTCGTCTGAAAGCTTTTCCAAGAAACTACCGCCCTGGTGTTGGACTTTTCCTACTCCCAAGTCTTCCCAAGTAAATTACAAAAATGTCACCGTTCTTTTATATTATTTACTTTCCCAGATAACGAATTCGGATTCGCTTCTCCAGTGTAAGAACGGGATGCGTCAAGGCCGCCTGGTTCGCACTCTCTCTCTATATCTTCTCATTTAAAAAAACAATTATTATTATATCATTTTTTAAAATAAATGTTATTATTATACTATGGCTGAAGTTTAGTGTTTTAAAAACTCAAACAACGTTTGACTGGTTTAACGTTAATCAGTTTAGTTTAGTTTTACAAAAGTTATTACAATTTTTACTTATTTTTTTTCTCTTATTTTCTTTCAAATGATAATATAAGAGATCTTTTATGAAAATACCTCAGAAACTACTATTTTATGTGAGAGTACTCCAAAAGTTTTAATTTGGTCAGAGTATCCCTTATGCTGAGTTAGATTTTTTTTAGACGACGAAAAAGCATACAATGAAGCCTTTTTTAAATGTGCACCTGTTAGCACATAAACTGGCTTACTAACACATAAATTGCTTTATTAGCGCATAAATTGCAGTATTATCTAAAACTAACACATAAATTGCATTAGTGGTGTATATATCATTCATTAGAGCATGCTTTTTTGCCTTCTGATTTTACTCAAGACTAACCCTGAACAAAATAAACATGCTTCTACAAAGAATTTCGTTTGACAAACTGAACTCGAGTTTTTACTTAAAGCTCATTTATTTAGGTTGAGTTCGGTATGTTAAACAAAATCTTTATCGAAGCCAGTTTAGTTAGGTAGACTGTTTATTTAGGTCAGTCTCAGACAAATGAATGTCTCCTAATTATTACTCATTTTTCTAAAAAAAAAAATATGAAAAAAAAAAGGGTATAGATGAAAAAAATAACCATTAAAAATATTTGAACTTAGATCACTTATATGAGAAATAAATATCTTTGCCACAAAACTACAATAACTTTTATAACTTATTTAGAGAAGTGACTTTTGCACCCTCACTTTTATCCATTGTGCACCTCTTCAATGTGAAATTTCAGTTTTACCCAAAAGAGAAAAGAGGAAATTTGAGTTTAGAAAAAAATCAAAATTTCACATAAAAGGAGTGCACAGTGGATAAAAGGTCGAAGTTCAAAAATCACTTCTCATTATTTATACTATAAAATAATATATATCAAAAAACAAAAAATGCACTAGGGACAAAAACATGCGCTAGGTTTGGATAGCACTACAATTTATGCGCTAATAGTGCAATTTATGCGCTAATAGGTGCACATTTAAAAGCGAAGCTTCAATGTGCACTAGCGCATGAGAGCTTTTTCATCTAAAAGAAGTCTAACCGGATGTACAAAGCACTTTGACTAGATTAAAAATTTTGAAGGCACTCTGACACAAAATTGCAGTTTTTGAACTATTTTCGTCAAAAAATTCCTAAATATAATCTTTTATTTTTTTATTATAGTATCATAATTGTAGTATAATTTTCAAAGGTCATATAAATTGCTTAGATGATAACGGTAGCAACATGATTTTCAATTTTTTATTATAGATTAACTTATATTTAAATATAATAATAAATTAGATCATTATAATACTATACTGATATTATGGCTCAAAATTGTTTAAAGTGGGAAACCGTGCCCACTTCCTCGCAGGAGGTTGCGGGTTCGAACCCTTATGGCTTAACTTTGGTATGCCCTAGGGGTAGTGGGTTCACCCGTGGGGGTTTTATACTGGGTATCACATGGTTTCCCACTTGTAAATTAAAAAAAAAAAATTGTTTCAAGTGAGCTAGTTCACCTTTTGAACTTAATTAAACTTAATCCTAATAAAATTAGATCCGTTAAATCTAGTGTGGTCTTTACAAAATAAAGTTCTCATGGCAACTATTCTTGAAGGATCAAACCTACACAATTTTCTCAAGTACAATGCCACCCATGAGTGAAAAAAAAAGAAACTCCAAATACGGTCACTTGAACCCCACTGCTATAAGAAAAAAAAAAGGGAAAAGAAAAATCATCTTTCCCCTTGAATTGGATTCCACTGTTTAGATTGAAATCCATCCAAAAATAGCTCATTTCAAACCCTTGATTTTTGGACTCATAAAACATAATTCTTTAAATCCAAAAATTTATTTCTAATAAACTTAGGTAAAAGATAGATTATTAAAATAGTTACTAAATATTTATTCTCTTTATCTCTTTATAATTGTTCAACATTTAGAATTATATCGATTATCATGAAAAAGAAAGGAAAATGTTACATGTGTATTATAATAATAATAAAAACAAAATAATATATATGAGCTAAAATAGTTAAAGAAATGGTGAATTATACATTATAAATATAATATATGTATTATATATTTATATTAAATGTATATGTATAATTAAAGTATCTTTGAAAGAGTACACCTAGATGTGACTTTTTAAAATAAGTATAGAAAATATATAATAAATATATTAAATGAAAAATTTTGTGTTTCAAAGTCCATACAACTCCACCCAAGAAGGGATAAAAAATTCAGTGCTCTATTACGCTTGTATTTCTTTCTCCTTCGATTTTTATTTGAAAATTTCTGAATTTTTTTCAGAAAATCCAGAATATTATGGGCTTTATTTATATGTAATTCTATTATTATTTAGTGGAAATTTAGATGTTCAAATGTGGTTTTAATGTTACAAAATCCAGAAATTCAAATGTTTTAAAAAATGTGGAAAAATCCCAAAAAATCCAGAAAAAATGAAAAAGAAATTCTAATATTTTTTGCTAAGTTAATGACATGGTTAATTATTACAAATGACTATATTATAAAGAATTTAGTCAAATATTCAATGAAATTTGGTAAAATTTAGGAAAAAATGGGTATAAATTAAAGTTATCTTGTATAATGAATTTCAAGTAAAAATATAAGTACAAATAAATTTAAAAAGAATGAATTAATTGTTTAAAAATAATTACAATTCAAGAATGAGAGATTAAAAAATAAAAAATAAATGAAATGATACAATAAAAACAATTAAAAATAAAGAATGAGACATTATTACAATGAATAATAAATGGAAGAATGAATATCTAAAAGGTGTACATGTGTAAGTTTGTACGTATTGGACGTATCTATCTTTGAAACTGTTGTTAAAATTGTGCGTAGTGGGTGTGTTATGTTGATTGTGACGGAATAAGATATGCAATTATGATTAGTATCAAATTATAAATTGAGTTAAATTACTGAAATAAAAGGACAAATGCTTAGGTGGATTAGTATTTAATGGGCAAGGAGATGTGTATCTGAGGGTGTGAGTGACATGGGAACTTCGTATTTCCGAGGATAGGGTACTGTTGTATTTCTAAGGATAGGGAATATTCCTTCGTAATAAAATACAATCATAAATTCATAACAGTTAAGGAGTAGAGTTTTTTTTAACACCAAGGTGTCCAGGCCTCTTAGAGAACTTTTCTAATCCAATGCAAACCTCCCTATCTACACACACCGGTAAAACTACGGGGAGTGGCCCTTTGGGGAATAGTGATAGAGTTTAGATTAAAATTAGATTGGATTTAGATTAACTTTATCTTCTCTCATTATGATGTCATTTGATTTTATCTTATCATAGATTTAGATGGGTTTAACCTTATCTTTATGTATTTCAAGTTTATTATAAATAAAACACATTGCATCTCCTTTAGTGAGAGACCGACCATTATCAAATTTCACATGGTATCAGCCAAAAGATCCTGAGTTTTTTCCTAATGTTTAGCTTTTCTTTGATTAGAGAGAGGAACACCCATCTTCTGTCGTTTCTCCCTCTCCCTCTACTGGTTGCAGTAAACCCAATAGAGGGAGGAACCGTATGATTCCCATTTTTTTTTTTTTAAATCCCCGTTGTTCGGGACTACCATCCCCTTCAATGACCCCATCTCCATATTCGTTGGAGAGGACTTTCAGCCGGAGTTAGATCTCACTCAGTCTACATATCTCTGTTTGTCGTACCTTCTCCATCGCAATCTCGATTGTTGCATCGGTTCTATCCTAGTGTCGGTTCCTGGTCCAGATCCCAAATCTTAGACGCATGCAACCTCCCAATCGCACGTCTCTGGCGCAAATCTCTCCCTCTGTTTCTGCAAACAAGCGTACAAGACACTGTAAAGGACACCCACCTTCTCTTCAACTCCAATCTACTAGCATCCAAATGCTTCCGCCCTTTCCATGAAAGAATCTTCAACTGTTGCAGACCAACTCTATGGAACCTCAGCTTCCACTATCGTTTTTCACAGTTCGACTGTGCTGATGTAACAGTCAACAAAAAAAACACAAAAAAAAAAAAAAAAAAAACAAAATCCAATCCCTTTTGAGGCTGCCATCAATATTTGTCACCTTTCAATTAGCAACCAATCAGTGCGTTGTCACTTTGGAGCCAGTCAGTGTGTTGTCACCCATCCACTTCTCACAGCCAGTCAATGTGTTGTCCATTCCTCTCCGCAGCCAGTCAGTGTGCTGCTCGTTGATCCAATTAGCAGTCAATCAGTGTGCTGCTCCATCACTTCATTTGGCCAATCAGTGTGACACATTTTCTATGTCATTCCTACCGTTTTCAAGCTTAGCATTATTCTATATACGCTACAGCTTGCGGGGGCATGATAGAGTTTAGATTAAGATTATATTGGATTTAAATTATCTTTATCTTATCTCATTATGATGTCATTTGATTTTATCTTATCATAGATTTAGATGGGTTTATCCTTATCTTTATGTATTTCAAGTTTATTATAAATAAAACACATTGTCTATCCATTAGTGAGAGACCGACCATTATCAAATTTCACAAATAGGAATTAAACTCAAGACCTCCCACTTTATAGAGGTGGGTTGTTGGCCATTACTCAAACCCCATTGGGTTAGTTAAAGAGTAGATAATTGAAGCATTAATATAAAGAAAGACATCGTCATGGTCACTCACGAAGTCAGGCTCGGGAGAGGAGAGACTGCTAGAAATAGAGGGGAGGTCCACTATTTGCTGATGATGTAAGGGTGGATATGCTATTGACGAGTCAACATTTACATGTTTGGTTCATGCAAAGACAAGAGATTGAATACATTAATTTCTAAAATTAAATAAACAATGTTCGAAATAAACAATATATGCAATCAAAATACATAATAAATGTAATAATTGCTTTCCTACAATATGGAACATCAATATCGAGGCTCTCCATAATCATCATGCTATAATCTCGAAACGATAGTTCCAGTTAGACTAATGACGGGATTAAAATCATCGTCGGACAATATGGATCCACTGCACCAAACACATTTCGTTCTAATTTTTCCTCTGTTGTCATGTGTTGTGCACTAAGTTCTGACCCACTCAAAGGTTGACCCACATATGGCATACAAGTGCTACCGTACGACTCATCGGACTGCATATGTGGATAATGAGTGGTCAATCCGCCCAATTAGTAGCCTCGACCATGGGTCCTCCCGTAGTTCAGCATGTCGAACGGTTGGGATATGGCAGTTGAGAGACCTCAGAAAAGAAGGAACCCGAACTTCTATGTGATTGCTCGTCACTAATGGACATGGATCGTATATTGCTGGACAGAGAGCCCATGTCTACCGATAGATACGAAGAACCGTCACAATAATACAACAGTCTGTATAGTGCCAATGCAACACCATGTGCAATCATGTATGTTCCTCCATAAAGAGGTGTACGCATTGGAGCTGACTAATTGTCCTACACCTCTGTCTCCCCCGGTACAACCTGGGTGGAACATGAGTATTGTCATCTTCCGCTGCATCATCCCTCGTCAAACCCCCACTCTCCAAATCCACCCTGCTAACCACTACCACCATCTCTACCGCCACCTGTATCACTTGTGGATGTATTGGACTAATCTTGCACATATCTACGGCAGGATAGTGGTTGACTGCTGGGTATGATGTGTTTTTTCCCCTTCTCCGTCCTCTTCCTCTATGTTGTCGCTTCTCCTTTGTTTATACTAGATGGTCATTCTTAACTGAATGGTGGCATGGGACCATCCGACTATTGCTCCCTTACCCATTACATCGCCCATCCTCAGCTTTGGGCCGAGGTCCACTGATAGAATGATGATGGTCAGACTTTGTTGCACCGTCGTCGCTTCCATCTTGATATTATGACAAAGCAGTTTTGTATCGAGATTATGGAGGACCAGCGGCTTGCGCTCTTTGATCCATTCTGACAACGGATCATCGTAAGTGAAGAAGTGATCCAGGTTGATGGTGCATAGAAGTCCTCGCTACCTGTATACTCAAGCTCTAGGTACCCCTGTTGATTGCATGCTTTTAAGCTTTGGTTGTAGTGGAGGTATACAATGTCGTTATATTTTTTGGAGGACAATCTATTGTGTGGCTTACTATAGATATATTTAAACATAGACCTGTTCCGCTCACAATTAGATGCATTATATTTCTGACTGAGCAAGCAGATGGCGTACTACCTCAAGTGATGTGCACTATGTTCAAAGTGAATGCAATTGTGTTGCACTCATCTTTACGGTCTCAAACAGTCTAACATCTATAGCAGAATTCTTGATGCAGACGTCAAGTTAGATTTGGACCCGATCAAGGATGAATCAACCCAATTGGATAGGATCGACGAAATGACACTCCAAATCTATGCCCAGATAGAAGGAGGAAAGAGAGGGCCCCACTGAGGATTGCCACATCATCATACCTAGATTACCATTGTGGGGATAAGGAAAGCTTCCATTTGTTGTTCATTGCAAAAGGAAAGAGGGAAATGGGAAAGAAAGAGAAAAGAAAGGAGGCCAGGAGAACCCGAGATTTGATCATACAAAACTGGGGATCATCGGATCGTCCAATGGATCTCATCGGATCATCCGACTGAGAGGAAAATCAACTGTATGATAATCAAGTCTATGAAAAACAATTTGACAGAAGCTTCAGATTTTATTAGATCATCCTGTGGAAGATCAAATTGCCTGGTGGAAGATCAAATTGTCCGTTGGAAGATCAAATCGTACAGTGAAAGATTGGATCATCCGATAGTTGTCATCGGATCATCTGATCAACTCAATGGACTTTGACCTACCGATGCAGTGCATAAAGCTTAGGAAACTCATTTTTTTAATTAATTATGAATTTATGTCTGACAACTTTGAATTATTACTAATACCTAATGTGTCGATTGACTTGTGGAATATTGTACACATATGAATGTAGATGATAAAATTAACTATACTCCTCTCATCATCTGACCTCCACCCATTAGTCATAACAATCACTCTCGTCTGCTCACAAGTACTCTTAAAGGTACCCACCCACTCCCGGATCCACTCAACCTCATACAAAATGAAGTGTGTCGATAACTCATAAGGGGCGGGTAAGTTAAGCGACACCCCCAATACGGCCGATGCCCAACAAACACCTTTAAAATAAGGGTTGTCAATGTCACACGGGCCCTGTGCACATCTACGAAATACTACATCACCGTGGTCCCAATAGCATCATTGGACACATCCTTGTCGGCCTGGTTGATCCTCCTCTGTCTCAAAGAAAACAAAATATCCCAAGTCAAATCTTGTGGACCTACATACACCAAATTTGCAGCATCCATGGCCCTCATCTCAAACTCCCGACTACTCTCTTTTAAGGCCCTGCAGAAATCATGGTCTTCTTTCTCTCTCTCCCCCCCCCCCCCCAACCTCATATCCATTACCACCTAGGAGCATAAACTCCTCCTCCTTTGAGGCCATATCTTTATGTTTCTTCTTCTGAGCGACAGTGTCAAGCATGGATCGACAGATCCACACATGTTGCGATGTGGCCCTTTTTCACCGGGCCACATTACCTACTTACTTACAATATGCTCCTTCAATCGGGTAACTCCATCGGTAATGACATTGCCACACAACATGCATCTAATATTTTAACAGTTGGTGTCAACTAGCCTCTTGCCGAACTCCCATGCTAGATTGTCGATATTTGGTGCCGTTACTCTGCAATATATTCAAAAGTAATGATTAGAACAAATTCATATCCTAGAGCAAAAAAATTTGTTTAACTAAAAAAATACAAATGCATGATATCTAACATTCAAATACTACATTAAATTCTTAAACACTACATCAACCATTACCAAACACATTACACTAGTTTTAATCAACTCATCCATGAATTTCATTTCCCAAAAAAAAAATTATGAAAAAATTGGAAAAGATATTTTCAAAATGTAAACCACAAAATCACACCTCCATTACCCTTAAAATTGAATGATTAAATAATAGCAAGAATTTATTTTCAAAAATCTATAATTTCTCATGTACCTTAGAGCAAAAATTCATATTTAATTTTTTTTTTTAAAAAGTACAAATGCATGAGATCTAACATTTAAACACTACATTAAGTTCTTAAACACTACATCAACCATTCCCAAACACATAACACTCATTTTAATCAACTTCATCCATGAATTTCATTTCCCAAAAATTTCATGAAAATTTTGGAAAAAAACATTTGAAAAAATGTAAACCACAAAATCACACCTCCATTACCCTTAAAATTGAATGATTAAATAAAAGCAGGAATTTATTTTCAAAACCCCCTAATTCAGATTTACTTTAGAGGAAAAATTCAGAATTAATTAAAATAAAAAAATAAAAATGCATAACATCTAACATTTAAACATCATACAGATCTCCTAAAACACAAATGAGAAAAAAATGAAGTGTTTAGAAGTTAATACCTTGATAAATGAAGGATTTCTTCAAAAATCATGAAAACAAATTTGTACGAGTGGAAAATCTAACAAAGAACTTGAACTTAGACGATGTAGATCTCACAAAATGGGCCAAAAATCACTTCCAAATGGCCGAAAATGGAGTCAGAATTTTTTTCCAAAACTTTCTTCGAAGTGTGTTGGCTGCTGAAGTGGTAATAAAGAAAGAAGAAGGGATGAATTCCCTCACATGTGGGCCTCATACTCGACTGATATGTGCCGCAACCCTGTGGCCGTGTCGGTGTTAGTATCTGCCGAACGTATCATGGCCACAACATAACGGTACGTGTTTGTATATATATATATATATATATTAGAAAAATTAAATTTTTTTTGAAACTTTAATGAAATGGAACTTAGGGCTTAAATAGTTGAATGTAATGTTGCATATGAAGTCTCATCTTCATTATTCCATCCATTAATTTTAAACTTTTAAAAAACCGTGACCTACACCTATCAAAAATATAAAGGCCAAAAACATCTAATATCACTATATCCATTCCCATGCCAAAATATGACTCAAGTCGGTTTTCTTGTCAGTCAAGCATTAGGAAAGGAACCGGCTGGTAAGTCGCATTCACTGGGCCCCACCAACCTACCCCTTTTGACCTAATGGGCAACATGTTCAATGCCAGCAGCCCAGCGTTTCTAGATTATGGTGGGTAAGTCGTAACATGAAAGTCTTAACTAGCGTGAAAATCATTTGAAGAATCAAATTACAAGAAAGATATAAATTAAGCTTCATACCAATTAAAAATAAAACATTGAGAAGAATGGCAAACTTAGAAAAGAAGAACTTACAAACATTTGAAGAATTTATTTTTATGATCAAACCTTTCCACACATACACATTGAGTATTTCAGGGGGAATGATTTTTTAGGTGGAATAAGAATTAAATTAAGGATTTCCGCTTTCTGAAATAGGTTTCTGACTATCACTCCAACTCTTTAACATGAAAGTTGAGAAAAATAATTTCTCAAGATATGCAATTAAAATAAAAGAATTTTTTTTAGTAAGATATTAATATTTTACTTGGTTTAGAATAAACTTAATTACTAATAGAAAGGGATGCCAATCCTAGTACGGGCATACTCTTTTAGGAGACTTAGATTTTAGTGAACTTCTCACTTTGTCCTCCATCCATCCGCAGAAATCAATTCACTTTCCAATGAATCGGTTCACTCATCCGGTGCACTGATTTGGACTCTTTCCATTTTCAAGTGAATCGGTTCACTCATCGATGCACCGGACAAGTATTCTACAGATAAATGGGGGCCAAAGTGGAAAATCCAAAAAAATTGTGTCTTCTAAAAGTGTTTTCCCGTATTAGGATGGCCACCCTAGAAAATAACAATAAACTAAAAAATAGAAGGATTTATCAGCATAATTCTTTAATTTTTACATCTAAAAGTATTTTAAAATTGCTCTTTGATCATTTGATGAGCCATACGAAGAAATGAAGAACAGGTACCTTCTTTGCTACAAGGATAAAATGCGAAGAAGGAAGTTTAATTAAAAAACTATATACGTGTGTTACAATTTAAGAAAATGTTTTTCTTTCGATATTTACTTAGGGTGCAACTTGGATCGAGCTTGAGTGAGTCTGATATTATCCAAAAATACGAATTTCAATCGATCAAGCTATAAAAGAAAAGTCTTAATTAAGATCAGCCCAACATTACGTTTTAAAGGCTCAACTCAAAGGTTTAAATTTTGAGTAAATTCGATTTAAATTAAAAAATGTGTCATGTACTATATGAATGACTAAAAGTGTTCAAAGGTTTTTGAACCTCTAACTAATTTTCGGGAGCATGTGCAAGCCTCTCTATCCACACATTAGTTAATTTTACGGAGAGTGACCCTTTGCAGTAGAGTGAGAATCGAACTCAAAACTCCTACTTTCCGAGGTGGATTCCTGACTATCACTCAACTCTGTTGGATTTACTTTTATGATATATTTATTTAAAATAATTTATATAATATTTATTTAAAATTTAATTAAAATAATTAAAATTTTAACTATTTAATTATGAACTTAATCTATTCTCTAATATAAATCCATTCAAATTGACTCCTCTCCATTCACATTTTTAAATAAATTTGAAATTATATATATAAAAACAAATTAAAAATATCCAATAACAATACTCTCACTGTCCCAAAATACTTGTTCCATTTCAGAATTTTTTATTTCTTAAAGATCATTTTATAAAATATTATTTTTCTGATGCTGGTATTTTATTATTTGAAAAAAAATCAAACCTTATAAAAGAAGACAACAAATCCTTAAGCACTTGAGTTTGATCCTAAATTTGGAACCCATATTTACAATAGGGCACTAGTGTGAATCAATTCAACGCCAGCCCATCCTACCCGGTTTGCATTCTCAGTATTCACATGTTCAAAGAAGAGTAAAAAAATTATACGTATGCACCACAAGACCTATTTTAATGATTATAAACCTATTGGTCCAGGAATTTTTAATATATAACGAGGAGTATGGTTTAATTGAGTGAGGTTCATTACTTTGTTAATTTCACTCAACTACTTTTAAATTGGTAAGAAAATCCCTCAAAATATAAATTTAAGTGAACTTCATCGTACAATTTAACATATTTATTATCATATAGTTAAATTTTGAATCTTAATATAAAAAAATCAGAATGATTAAATAGATTTTAAATTTTACAAGAAAAAACATTCAAATGACCCCTGTATATATCTCTAGAAACAAAATTTTAAATAGTGAACCCTACTCTTTAAGATGAATCATTAAAGAGAGTCATGAATCAAAATGCCCCTATCGAAAATATTTTCAATAATTCAATCGATGTAAGTTAAAAAGCATAAGACCATGTGGATTGGGATTTTGTGAACTTGCTTTTTCAAAGAATGGACTTTACGTGTAAGTGGAGGAGATGGATGTGGACATGTATTGCTAGGATATGATGCAAACCCGATTGTTGTCGAAAATCATCTGAGGTTCGACAGGATTATCGAGGTCCACAATCTTAAGATTACTAGAGCTCAAAACCAATCAAATCTTTATAAAATTTGGTTTGATTCCAACAACCACGTAAATTAACGTCCATGGAGAGTAAGTTCCTCAAGAAATTAAGGTGGGTTCTTAGGCTTGAATTAAATTAAAAAAATATGGATCTTTCAATTGGTGAACTCAACCAATAAAAAATTCAATCCAACCAAATTTTAATTAATTTAATTAAGAATCTAAGAAAACATAAATTCAAAATAAATTGGGATCTACTTACTTGCAATTGAAATTCCAAAAGGTGTAGAGGCCCCTCCTCTCAAACCGAAAATTTAATTCCTTATTCATGATCGAAAAAATACACATGCAGTCCTTAAATGATTACACTGAGGCCATGGTCGGCCAACACTTTTTAAACATGGAAAAAAAAACAGCAAATTCTAATTCTTAGACTAACCAACGATCCACATAAACATTGTGGATTTATTTTTGACATAAAATAAAAGCAAAAGGAAACTTCCATGCAAACCTCCACCGTTTGCAATTGATTTAATGGAAACTTGGAAAATGGATGGTGCTTTGACGAGAATGGGTTTTTGGAATGAATGTGGAGTCTAGCCAATGGAATTGGTGAATTGGGTAGAGTACTTGGTTAAATGGGTTGGATAATTTAATTGGATAATAGATTGGTTAATTGAGTCGTTTAGGAGCTTCGGGGTCCAGTGAATTATCCAGTCAATATGAAGGGACTCTTGGCTAGAGCCCAATTGTCATTGCTTCTGTAGAATCTGTCAAAATAAGCCAAATGTAATTTTTTCAATCATGTCCAAGTGCACTAAATCATCTTCACCCTAGACGTTTTCATCAGGTCCTCTCTTTCCATTGTCGATTCTTCCATACATTTGAAGTACAATGTCAGTAAATAAATTCATATTGGGCCAACCACCCTCTAATGGGTCAATCATAAATTTCATTTAGCCTGGTTGAGCTTTTGATGCCGGCATCACGTTATCTTGGTGAATGGATCTCATGTCTCCCCGATTAAGGCTTCTAAGGGGTTAAGAGAAGGAGACCCTTTGTTCCCATTCCTTTTCACCATGATAGTTGAGGTTTTGAATAAGGTTGATGAGAAAGACTAAAGAAAGTGGCATTCTAAAAGGGTGGGTTGGATGTTAAGGCTAGAGCCAGGGGTTAAAAATACAGTATCGTTATCGGCCGATATTTTTCTCCCGCTTCCTTTTTTTTAAAAAAAAAAACGGCCAATACGTATCATATCGACCGATATTCACTAATTTCAAAACCGTTTCATATCGACCGATACATATTTGTACCCCTGGCAAGAGCCCTATCTCTCACTCATCTACAATTTGCAGATGACACTCTCCTTCTTTGAGAAGTGCCTAGAGAGGAATTGTTGGGGTGAAATCAGTTCTAAGATGATTTGAATTTGTGTCAGAGTTCAAGGTGAATCTAGGGAAGAGTAGCAATATGGGGATTGGAGTTGGAGGGAGAGTACTTGAAGTCTGGCAGAGGAAATGCGTTGTGGAGTGGATACTGTTCCATTCTCCTATCTGGGCTTTCTGTGGGAGGAAATCCTAGATCCAAGGTGTTTTGGAATCCTATCAATGAGAGAGCAGAGAAAAGATTAAACTCCTCGAGCAAAAACTATCTTTCTTTGGAGGAAGATTGGCCATTATAATGTCAGTTCTGGTTAATCTTCTGACTACCTTTCTTTGTTCGAGATCCCCTTAGGAATGGCCAAAGAGTAGAAAAACTTCGAAGAGATTTTATTTGGGAAGGTGCCTAGGAGAGTAAAAAGATCCACCTAGTGAATTGGGAGGAGATTTTGAATCTCAAGGAGAGGGAGAGAGGGAGGGAGGGGGGGCATCTTAGGTTTATTTAGTATCCAGGATAAGAATCATGCGTTGCTTTGTAAATGGCCTTGGATATTTGGTATGGAAAAAGATGCTCTCTGGAGAAAGGGTCTTGATCTCTAGGTGTGGAGTAAGAAATGATGGAGGTTGGAGGTTAGGAGCCAAGGCATCCAGGGAGGGTTCATCATTGGCAAAGCATATTGTGAAATTGGGCAATGAAGAGCGCAGTGCAGGAGTAGTTTTTAGTGAAAGGAATAAGCAATTAGTAGGGAAATGAAGCATGATTCCTTTCTGGAATGATACTTGGTTGGGAGAGAGACCCTTGAGGGAAGCCTATCTTAGGTTTTTTAGGGTTGCACGTAATAAGGATGCCTTCGTGGAGTAGTACCGTGGAGTATTGAGTGGACAACCACATTGGGAGATGAGATTTAAGAAAACACTTAGAGCCTTCGAAGAGGAACAATATACACTCCTAACAAGACTTCTGGGAGAAACTCAGGTGTGCCTAGAGGAAGAGAATAGGTGGATTTGTATGTATTAACCCTCAGGGGTGTTCTTGGTGAAAGCCCTCTTAAAAGCAATTTATTCCAACCAAAGACATGTAATGCCTTGCAGTCCTGCTTAGAACACAAGATTCCCTCCAAGATTCAAATGTTCACCTGGGCAACAATTTAAGACATGATATCGGTTAAGAGAAATCTTAGGGTGAGGGAAATCTTACCAGAGAGCACAAATGAGGGTTGCGTTTTATGTGATTTAGAAAAGCAATTTGTTGATCATTTAATGTGTATGTGCTAGTCTTTATATCCATTTGGGATAGATCCCTGAATCTCATGGGCTCCCTATGGGTGTCCAATAGGATGTGAAGGGTCTCATAACGGAGTGGTAGGGTGCTCCGTTTATTGGAAAAAAATAGAGTAGCATGGAGGCTAATCCGACATGTCATATTTTGGTCTATATAGAGGGAGAGGAAAGATAGAACTTTTGTAACTCCCTGCCCCGCGACGAACCAGTGACTGACACCTCATGATCCGCCACGTGACAAGAGCGTGGAGTTTTAATTCAACAATTTAAATCTTTCCACTAATCATAACGAGGAGGACTATGTTCCTAAGTACAATTGGGATTCCTACCAAAATTTCGGTAGAGTCTCCCCTAAAATTGGGCTTTTAGGAAATTTTATTTCCCACACATCTCATTCTCATATCACCTGTCAAACCATGGGAATTATATTTCTTAACAAAAGAACATCAAATAATATTACGTACTCCACACAAGATGTTTGGAGTCACGGACTAACCCAAATAACTTAATACAAACCATGAAATTCTCAAAGTTATATTTCAATACTATTAAAATAGTCAAAGCTCTAATAAGGAAATCAAGTAAAGGAGTTGTCATTGTAATCCACTTTCTCGTTGGTTTTAAGCATCTTCTTGGGGTTCTTCAAACCCCACTTCCATGGTGTTCCCTGAAAATGGTAAAGGGTGAGCTACACTAGCCCAGTGACGAAATATAACAAAACACACATCTTAACATTATATTTATCAACATACAAATCATTAAAATTCCATATATTCAATATTTCAAAATAAAGTATAATAAATTCCATGTGACTCACATTCACCAATCAATCCATGTGCAAACTATATGATGCACATTCATATGCCAGTGTCAATGCATTTCACACGTCCCACGTATGTTATCTCACTACCAACACGTCCCACATGTCAACAGTGCGAAACATGCGTCCCACGCATGTTTACATATTCGCACATAATATATTCACAAGGCGGCACATACGTCCCACGTATGTCAACACCACTGCGTTCACGAGGTGGCGCACATGTCCCACGTGTACCAACACCATCGTGTTAACATCCATACTCATGTTCATGCTCATGCTCACGCTCACATGCAATCATGTTTATTACAATACACCTGGACACCCACATACTACAATCGGGGTTCAACCACAACATTAATATGTAAGTTTGCATGTGATATATCAAATAAATTACATGGTCATACATTTCATCTCATCTATCTACTCATGCATATACATCAAGTTCAGTACTCCAATTTAATTAGATGGACAGTTCATGTCTTGTCATTGGGTCGTCTAATCACCTTACATTTAATTTCTATGGCTCAATCCTCACCAATTTCATCCATTTTGGTGATTTAACCCATTACTGACCAAGATAACTCCCATTTACCCATTCATCATTTAATTTTCCATGCCTCCAACAATGGCACATAATCAACTCATTCACATACATATTATCGTGATTCATCTTAGCCTGTAATAACGTCATCCTCATAGACCACATCATAGCATGAATCTTATATAAATCATATATCAGTTCATGTAACGTGTCAGTTTATCAAACACCCTAATTTATCAAACATATCAATAAGGAATTAAATAAAATACAATAATTTATAATGTTCTTCTGTGTATTAGAACCCCCACCTCTAATTGAATGTGAAGCTGCTAGATAAATGAATCTGCCTGACTTGATGGGGTTAGAACTTGATTAAGATGCTTTTTGATTTTCTGTTAAGAGGGTTAAAAGGTTTCAATCACATAAGGAATAATTGAATGACTCAACTGAGTCAGCTTGGTGATATGGCTGAATGAACTGAGTTGAGGGAAAAAGTAATTATATAAAACACTCAAGTAAGATAGTATGATGGCAGGGCAAGTATTTAATTAATTGAACTAACATCAAAGTAAAATAATCTATCCCAAACAACGATCTCATTGAACAAGTTTATGATGAGGGTTTTGGGAAAAGTCTTCAAAAGAGCTACTTTTACAGTGGGCAATTGGTTGGATTGTATCATCAAAACACAACATTTGGAAAGCAAAAAGAAATTAGAAGTAATTGACTACAATTAGAGACAGGAATTCAAAGTAAAGAATAACTGGGTGAAACTTGAAATAAATCAAATAAACAATTAGGAATAGAAAGGCCTGAGAAAAGAGAAATCGACAATGGCTGTCATACAGTTGGGCAATCAAAACATCAAAATAAAATAAAGGTTGAGGCAAGCAATAAGTGAACAAGGTAATTAAATCATAACAGTAGATAAGAATCAAATTGGACTTACTGTTCGAAGGGGTGATTGCTGGGTGAAGGGAGGAGCAGCTCGGTTCTGATTAAATGGTGAGCTCCGACATTGGCAGTCTCAGGCTTCACCAAGGCTAGATCTGGATGGAACTGCTCTAGATTGAATCGGCTTGGCAATGGTCGATGAACATCAAATGGGTTCCAGATGATGGAGGCAGTGAAGATTGGGAGTACAGCAGTGATTGTTTGGACTGCTAATCAAAGAGGTAGAAGTGCTGCAAAAGGAGTATAGCTAGAGAAAAGAAAGATTCTGTACAGAGGGACCATTTGGGTTTATTTTGGAGAGGAGAGAGAGACGTTGGGGTTGTTAGAGAGGATTGGGCGAAGATAGAGGGAAAGAGATGAGGGAAAAAAATTGAAAGTGAGTTTTCCGCCGCTGCAAGATTCAAGCGAAGAAGGAAGGGCGAGAGAGAGAGACTTGGGGATTTTGTTTCCATTGTGAGCAAGTGGGTGAGAGGATGAGAGATTTGGGGAAAGACGGTTGAAGGAGGGGAGTCGGGAGAGATAAGAGTAACGAGAGAGAGGAACAAGTATGCGTACAAAGAGAAGGTTGAGTGGGGTCTACTTGGGTTTGGGTAATTAATTAGAGATTATATTTTTTTATTTTTTTTATTTTTGAAAATTCAAAAATCACAGCTAAATAATTTTTTTAATTACACAAATTCGAATTTTAAATGCGGTATTTAGGATTTAAAAATCACATGATTAAACCCGAAAAGAAAAGTCAGGTCATTACAACACTAACTCCTTTTAGAAATTTTGTCATCGAAATTTAAAATAGACATACCTCTTGGAGCGAACAGATCAGGGTATTCTTCTCGTATCTTCACGTACCCAAGTGGCTTCTTCTACTCCATGACGTTGCCACTGCACCTTCACCAATGGGATGGTCTTAGCACGCAGGACTTGCTCTCTTGAGTCCAATATCCGGATTGGTCTCTCATCATAGGTAACATCATCATCAATATCCACATCTACCCAGCTTAGCACATGTGACGGATCTGGCTTATATTTTCGAAGCATTGAGACGTGGAAGACATTGTAGATTCTAGATAGTCTTGGAGGGAAGGCAAGTCTAAAGGCAACCTTCCCGATAGGCTCTAAGATCTCAAAAGGTCTGATATAACAGGGTGACAGCTTAAACCATACATCCAAATCTTCGGATGCCATGTCGTGGCGCAAGTTAGAGAAAAACATGATCACCTGCGGCGAACTCCAATGGTCTACACCGACGGTATGAATAGCTCTTCTATCTGCTCTGGGCAGTCAATAAACGCTGCCTAATCAATTCCACTTTATCAGTAGTCTCTCTAACCATGTCAGGACCAAGTAAAACTCTCTCCAATTTCTGCCCAACACAACGGAGAACGACGTGGTCTACCATACAAGGCCACATAAGAAGCCATTTGAATACTAGATTGATAACTTTTATTGTAGAAAAATTCCACTAAGGGCAAGTGGCACTCCCAACTTCCCTTTGAGACTAGCACACAGGCACGGAGCATGTCCTCTAATATTTGAATAGTCCGCTCCGACTGCCCATCTATCTCAGGATGGAAAGTTGTATTGAGACAAAGTTGAGTACCAAAATCTTTTTGTAAACTCTACCAAAATTGTGACACAAACCTCGAATCACGATCTGAAACAATTGACACTAGTACTCCATGTAAATGGACAATATTATTAATGTATAGTTTACTCAATGACTCTAGGAAGTCGGCCTTCTTCATGGCCAAGAAATAAGCTGATTTAGTCAGTCTATCCACGATCATCCAAACTGAATCATGGCCTTTTGGTGACCTCAGAAAACCAGTCACAAAGTCCATAGTGATTTATTCCCATTTCCACTTGGGTATTTCAAGGGGTTTCGACAAGCCGCCGTGTTTTTTATGTTCAAACTTAACCTGCTGACACGTGAGACATGTGGTCACAAACTTCGCCACCTCACGCTTCATCCCACTCCACCAGAATTGTCTGTGCAAGTCTCGATATTTTGTGCCGCCAGGGTGCACTGCGAATTTGGTGTGATGGAAGTGGTGTAGTACTTCCTCTTGACACTGCTCAGTCGATGGTACAAACAACCTGCCATGAAAAACTAACCCTCCATCTGATCACACTATCCAACCTGGTCATTACCACTAGCTATCTGATTTCTCAACCTGATTGCTTCTGGGTCATTTTGTTGAGTCCTCAACACTCTGTCCACCAAATATGGTTGAGCCACTATACAGGAATTCCAAACTTTACCACTGACTCCAACCAACTGTGGGTTATAATCAGCTTCAGACTCCTACATTTGTCGTTCCTAGATATTCAAACTAACAATCTCGCCTGGAGATTTTCGACTCAGGGCACCAGCTACTACATTTGTTTTTCCGGGATGATAAAGAATTTCGAACTCATAATCGCACAAATATTCTACCCACCTCCTCTATTTCAAATTTAAATCTTTCTGAGTAAACATATATTTGAGAATTCGGTGATCTGAAAATACCTCGAATCGTTCTCCAAATAGAAAGTGCCTCCAAATCTTTAGTGCAAACACCACTGCTGCTAACTTGAGGTCATGGGTCAGATAGTTTTGTTCGTGCACCTTTAACTGTCTAGACCCGTAGGCAACCACTTTGCCACTTTGCATCAAAACACATTCGAGTCCCACTCGGGATGCATCACAATACACTGTGTAACTTTGACTTCACTCTAGAATGATGAGTATTGGAGAGGATGTCAGTCTATTCTTAAAGTCAATAAAAGCTTTCTCACATACTTCGTCCCATTCAAACTTCATCCATTTTCTGGTTAACCTTGTCATTGGTGCTACTAGCTTAGTAAAATCTTTAATAAAGCGTCTGTAATACCCTGCCAAGCCTAGAAAACTGCTGGTCTCAAAAACATTTTTCAGTCTCTCCCAATTCATTACCGCTTCAACCTTGGTAGGATCTACAGTTATACCTTCGCCAGATATCACATGTCCAAGGAATTGTATGCTTGATAACGCCTGAAGGACAAGCCTCAGATGTTGCTCATGCTCCTCCTCTGCGGCCGAATTCACCAATATATCATCAATGAACACTTCAAGAAACCGGTCAAGGTATGGTTTAAAGACTCTGTTCATGAGGTTCATGAATGTGGCAGGAGCATTTGTGATGCGGAGCATTCTCCGGATTCTTCAGATCCGGACTTTCCATTTACTTTGCTTTCCATTTTCGTATTTTGGCTATTTTCATTTTCTATTATTATCTTTAGATAGGTTTATTTTTAGTAATTAGAGAGAATTTATTTTTAGTAAGGAGATGTTTATATAAGTTGTAGCGTCCATGAGGCAAAGACAGATTTGATGAATAAAAATTGAGATTTTCGCAAGATAATAGTCTAAAGGTGCGATTTCACATTGTGGGAGTGATTCCTTAAGCGAGAGGCATGGTGTGAGGCCATACCTTTTTCTTCAGGTATTTTTTCTTCTCTTCTCTCTTTCTCTTCCCCTCTTGTTGCTAGATTTTTCCCTTAGACCAAGATTGCTCAAATTAGCCCATCCAGCTTTGCCGGCCTTCCAAAACCCTTCCCTGGTATTTCTGCCACCCCTCCTTGAATTTCAGAAGTCATCCCAAGCCCTTAATACCCATCGTCGGCCTTCCCGTGACCTTCTATCTCCTTCCCATGCTTCCGTAACTTCCAGAAACCCTTCCCCTGCTGCTGTCCCCTTTGCCTCTTTTCTTTTGCTGCCGTAAGTTCCTTGTCCTCTTTTCCTTTTCTTTTGAATGGTTGCCGTAACTTCCTTAAGTTCACACGTGACTACTAAGCACCCATTATTAAGTTGTTTCTCATGTGCCTAACTTAAACCATACCCAATACACATTTAAGCGTTTGGATTATCAATGAATTAGTTACATTTGATTTCTGGATTTCTTTATTATTTGCAGCTTATCATATTATTTCATTGTTAATTTGTTAATTTTAATTTTAATTTCAACTCATATTAGATTTAGGGTGCATTATTTTCATCTCTTTTAATTTTTAGGGACCACATTAGACATTTAGGGTCATCCTATTAGTTGTCCTGCATCAATTTATTACCCCAAATGGCATCACGACAAACTCGAAACGTCCAAAGCGTGTGGGCTGTCTTTTGGATATCACTTTCCATATCTCTTAGTTGATGATATCCTGACCGAAGGTCAATTTTGGAAAAGTAGCGGGACCTCTCAGCTGATCAAGCAGATTGTCAATCCTCAGCAATGGGTATTTGTTCTTCACTGTGACTTTGTTCAACTGCCTATAATCGAAGCACATTCTCAGTGATCCATCCTTTTTCTTTGCAAATAATGTTGACGCGGCATAAGGAGATGTACTTGGACATATGAAGCCAACTTCCTGTAGTTCCTGTAGCTGGGTCTTTAATTCCCTAAGTTCCACTGGTGCCATTCTATATGGCGCAATTGAAATGGGTGAAGTGCCAGGGAGTAGGTCTATGACAAACTTGATTTCTGGGTGTGGTGGTAGTTCTGTCAATTTCTCAGAAAATACATCGGGAAATTCGTACACCACCCGAGGTAAATCTATTCCAGACACCCTTCCATCTTCCCAACCCAAACTGGCTACCAAACTCTGGATACTAGTATCTCTACCAAAATTATTCAATTTTGGATCACAAGATGGGGTCAAATTTCCGACAAACTTTATACCTAAAGGTGAACAACTGAATATTTTTCTACTAAAACAGTCCATCGAGATTCGATAAGTAGACAACCAGTCCATGCCAAGGACTACATCAAATCCCAACATATTTAACGCCAATAGGTCAAATTTTAACTCAATGTCACCCAGTGTCAAGACACATGCTCTACACACTTGATCCACTCTGGTCTTTGGTACCAATGGGGATGTAACACAACGAGGTATATTCATCAACTCAAAGTTCAGACCCTGATTATGAGCAAATTGAGAAGCAATAAACGAATGTGTAGCACCAGTGTCAAATTATACTCTAGCCCAAGAACTGAATAATAATAAAGTACCTTGCATGAAGGCCGGTTCCTCGGGCTCTTCAGTTTGGGACGTCAAAGCAAACAACCGACTCTATGTCATTTGGCTTGGGCGCCCACGACCCCTACCCTACTTAGGCCCCTGATGTGGACTACTTGGTGCAACTGATGCTCTGGAAGCATGCTGAGACTGAGGCTAATAATATGAGGGTGTTGGATTTGGATTTCGCAGAGGCATTGTAACATCAGCAGAATTGCTTTTCTGCAGACACATCCTAGCCAAATGTCCAGTCTGATTACATACGAAACAATTGCGATCTTGTTGTCCCGTACAATCTCGTGCAAGGTGTCCAATCCAACTACATTTGAAACGCTGTTTCTGATTCCTCCCAAAATTGTTTGTCTGCCCAGAAGACAGTGGCCGTGATCTAAAGGAAGTACTTGGGATGTGATAGGGACATGTCGGCCTATTCTTGAAATGTTTGAATTTCCTTTTACTGTGACTAGAGGACATCTAGCTCTTACCTCCACAGGTCCTCCCTAATGAAACAACAATCTTCAGTGCTCTCCACTACATCAGCATAGGAGGCAAATTTGTGTCCGACCACATGGATATGAAGAATAGGATCTAATCCTTCCTCAAACCTCCTGACTTTCATTTTCTCTTCTTTCACTAGTTCCAGAGTGAATCGGGCTAAATATGAGAACTTGGCCTCATATTGTGCCATTGTACCACAACCTTGTACTAATGCCAAAAATTTTGCCATTTTAGCTTCTCTCACCACTGGAGGAAAGTACTTGGCCAAAAACAGTTCCTTGAACTATTCCCAAGTCTTCGTTGTGTTTGGGTGCGTTTCAATCTCAAGCAACCACCAATGCCTGGCATCTCCTGCCAGCTGATAAGTAGCCATCAAAATTCTAATCTCATCATCCCTCAACATAAAGTATTTAAGATAATTTTAATATGTTCTAGCCATTCCTCTGCCATCATTGGATTCCGCTCTCCCATGTAAGTTGGAGGATTTAGATGTTTAAATTCTCCAACAACCGTTATTGTCCTCATATTTGACGGGGATTAGAGGGATTAGCATGTAATGTCTGTAGACTCTGTTGCACAACCTCTAAGGTAGCTTGTTGGTTATGTATTGTGCGTTGCACGGTGTCTAAAGTCTCTTTGATGGTCTGGAACATACTACCATGTTCCGAATTCATTTGTTGAGATACAACAATCACTCCACCATCTCGGATTTCCTCATTGTTTTGGGAGGTGGTATTTGCCATTGTTTGTTCAGAAGTAGGGCTGAAACTCGGGTCGGGCGGGCCGGGTTTTGACAAACCCAACCCTAACCCATGTCAAAAATATTTGAACCCGACCCGACCCGACCCGAATTGCAAACCCGAGTATGTCAGCCCAACCCGACCGAATTGCTAATACTCTCAACCCGAGAGTTGACCCGACCCGACCCGAGTTAGCCCGAGTTAGCCTGATTTAGCCCGAGTTAGCCCGATTTTTTAAAGAGGGGAAGAGGGGAAGAGGAAGAGGAAGATGAAGAGGAAGCGAAGAGGTGGATATCGGTTTTCGAAAGAGGAGAAATGGAAGTGGAAGGGGTATAGGGTTTTATTTAAGTTATGAGTTCGGGTCGGATTTTTCCGGGTCTGGTTTTTTTGGGTCGGGTCGGGTCTGGTTGAAGTTTAAATTCTTCAGCCCAACCCGACCCGAATTTCAATAGGGTTTTTTTTTCCTAACCCAACCCGACCCGAGTTTACAATTTCTATAACCCAGCCCACACTATTTTCGGGTCGAGTCAGTCGGGTCGGGCCAAAACCCAACCTAAGTTTCACCCCTATTCAGAAGATATATACTTAATCAGTCTATACACAAACAAGAACCAAAATCACAATAATATCATCCTGAGGACTGAGTCCGAGGGATTAAATCAACACTCACACATGATCCTACCAATCCTTATTCAAAATCAAGAGAATAATTATAGACGCTTAAAATCATTTCATTTTTTTCCCATTCGCACAGTCCGAGAGTTGAACCATGCTCTGATACCATACTGTAACGTCCCGCCCCGCGACAAACCGGTGACACTGACACATCACGATCCACCACGTGATAAGAGAGTGGGGTTTTAATTCAACAATTTAAATATTTCTACCAATCATAACGGGGAGGACTATGTTCCTAAGTACAATTGGGCTTTCTACTGAAATTTCGGCAGAGTCTCCTTAAAATTGGGCTTTTAGGAAATTTTATTCCCCCTACATCTCATCCTCATGTCACTTGTCAAACCATGGCAATAATATTTCTTAACAAAAGAACATCAAACAATATTACGTACTCCACTCAAGGTCTTTGGAGTCACGAACTAACCCATGAAATTCTCATAGAAATAGCAGCTCCATCCAGTAGAACTGTCAGACCCAGACTTCCTTAGAGGAATGAACCCTATAATACAATCCTTCTAAGATTAATGAATGAACAAAGAAATTGCCACTCACCTAGAGCAGCCTCTCCACTTGAGCCCAATACGTTCATAGAAGGAATTTCTTTCAGAAATATCTAGAGGAGCAGACAGTCCTTAGAAGAGTACAAGAACAAGCTTGAAGAAAAGCTAGGAGACCATGCTAAAGAGATACTGATGTATCTATATGTAGCCTTAGACCTATTAAAACTCCCAAAAGAGTTTTATGAGCTAAAAATAAGTATTTACTTTCGTGGATACTTATACACAGTCCACGATGAGTTCTTAGCTAGAAGACTCAGTATAGGTAACCATTTGCATAAATATGGAAACCTAATAAATAGACCAGAAATTGAACATCCTTTCGATAGACATGAAAGAGCCATAAACTCTTTAAGGATTCAATTCCTAGTAGTAAAAAGAGCAGTCTATACCCTATAAGACTTTGAAAACTCAGACATTGATTTTCCTCGGGAACTCAGAATATCTTGACGTATATCTATAGAAGAATTCATAGGAATTCTTGAAGAGAACATTGGAAGAGATCAACCCATCTCTAGCCAACCTGACTTATTAGTCCTAAGTCAAGAGGTTCAGACCTTACCGTTATTCTTGTTATAAATGGCAGTACAACCTAATCAAGATATAATGGATGTTGTCCCATTCAAGACAACAATCATAGAAGAAGTCAAGACCAAGTCCCTTCTCCCTTCTAACCCCAGCAGAATGGTTAGAAAAATTGAACACTACCCTTAGAGATAGTTTGATATCTATGATCTCAGAAGGAATGACCTTGTTAAGAAATAACAACCTTCATGAGTTTTTAAACAGTAGACTTCACTTCATTACAACTAGTTTGATCAGAGTCATGAAGATATCGTGATTATTCAGAACAATCTGAATAATCTGAGACCAACACGATAAAAGTAGGACTCCAAAGCCTCTATGATTATCTCAAAAGAATTGAGACTAATCAAGTCCATGCCTTCAATAGAATTATAGAAGAAGAACAGACCATTAAGAATCAGTTCAGATCAGATCTAACTATTCTTTCTCAGAAGTTGAATTGATAGAGAAATCAGACCAAGCAGTTGCTTTAGAAGAAACAACTAAAAGTACGATACACAATATCGTTAAAGAAGAAAACAAAGTCATCCTGGACCAATTAGCCAAAGAAGTCCGAAGTGTCAAACTTGATATAGTGACTCTTAAAGAAGAAATAAAAAGACTCCAGAGTCCAGATAAGACAGTCAAGAAGACTATAACAGAAGAAGTTCAGAAGCCTTTGTATAGTATCCTTTCTAGGATAGAAACTTCTATGAATAAGAAGTTCTCAGACTTAGAAGAAAATCTTGAAAAGATTAATTCCAGACACCAGACTAATCTTGAACAGAACGTTCAAAGAGACCTTAGTCCCAATAGAAGTAAAGTAGTTGGCACTCTTCTAACTCTTTACCAAGAGAAGAATGAAAGGAATCTTTTAAAAATAGAAGAAATGCTCAGAAGACCTTTAGAAGTTGGAACTTCTCGTACCATCAATGATGGAAGAAACAAGAGGCAATTCCGAACAGGTAAGCAGACCTTAGGAGAAGAACCTGTTACAGAAGTCAATATGTTCCTTGCCAAAGGAAAAGACAAATTGACAAACTTTATTTCAGACAAGAAAAAGCCACCAATGGAATGGCACAAAGAATCTCAGGAGTTAGAAGATTATATCAAAGATAATCTTAAAAAGTAGAAACTCCCAGCAGTAAGATACAAAGATATCTTCATTAATGAAGAAACTCCATTAACAGCTGATTACTAGATGACCAAATGGGGCAATACTTTAACAGTATCAAAACTCCAAGACACAATAGAAGTCTTCCCCCATAAGTGGATAAACAACTATAAGAAAGCTGGTTATAAGCATATGACATTTGGATTATTCCAATGTAGACTTCAAGGTCTCCATATGCCAACAGACGAAGTCAGACTCTGTGTCATCCTAGTAGATGAAAGATATTCTATCTTTAGAAAGAATATCATTGGGTTAGGAGAATTAGGTTTACATAACAATGTATCCTATTTTTCTTGTATCCCTGGTTATGCAGTCAGCATAAATGCAATCCCTCAGTTTAAATTGATGATTCAAACGAAAGGTTATAAATCAACTCTAAGGTAGACTAATTATATGTCTTTTTTTATCCCAAAAAGCAGAAGGTAACTCAGAACAACATTCGTCTTCAATTTCTTTCTGAAATTTTTCTAATTTTTCTTTAAACTCTTTTTGTTCTAATTCATTTTTTATTTTAACACATTTAATTTCATTTTTTAATTCTTTTATATATTCTTCTCGATTTGCAATAATTTGATTTATCCTTAAATTTTTCGTTTGACTTGGTTCATCAATGAAATCAAAATTCGCTTCTGTCTTTGATCTCGAACATAAATACAAACAGAGGCATTTAATCCTAATCTGAACAAAGGTTTAATTCCTACCTAAATTAATCTGATATGCTGGTAATTGTATTTTGATTTAATTTGTTGAATAACTCTTTGATCTGAATGGAACTATTAATCTGAATTTGTTAACTTATGGAGCTATTGTCCAAAGGATTAACAAAGTTGGATTAGCTTTGTGTACTGATCTGAAGATTAGTAGACAAATGGAAAAATTGAGAAAATACACTGCTCAAAAGGAATTAGGAGATTTTTGTTACCAGTTTGGTTTAGATCAAGTTGTTGAATCCAAAAGAAAACCCTCTCGATCTAGATTCTTTCCAAAAAGAAAAAAGAAAAATTTCGAAAGCAAAATATAAAAAATAAAAATACAGAGATAAATTGAGAGAGTGTTTCCCTTTTAAGAGAAAGCCTAAGGGAATGTCTAGTAGAAAGAAATCTCGTGAGAAAATTCCTACTTGTTATACATGTGGAGAAAAAGGACATTATTCTAATAAATGCCAGAATAAAAATAAAAAGAAAGTAAATGAAATTCTTCATAATAATGATTCTGAAGTCCTTGAAGAAGATGAAACTAATCAGGATTCAAGTGATAATGAGTTAGAAAATCCCTCAGAAGAAACTAACTCCTCTGATGAAAAAATAAGATTAGGAAACGAATCTCATATTCAACTCATAAAACAATTTCAAGCTTGTCATTGTGATTCTGATTATACTGAAGATGATGAATGGTCAATCAACTCTTCTGATGATCTTGGTATCCATATAAGAGTTCTTACTGCCCCACAAAAACTATTGCTTGAAATGGTTGATAATATTCCTGATCCAGAGACGAAAGTTCAATTTTTGAATCAAATTTCAAAACTTGGGGAGGGAACAGATGAAGGAACCTCAAAATCACAAAAGAAAATTGTAAATTTTTATGAAGAAGAGGAAGAAGAAGAAAGACCCTTCCTTCAAAAGAAAAAAGAATTTAATTTCCAATCTCCTAGTTATTCAATTATGGAATTAATGAATAGACCTGGAAATATCCAGATGAAAAACCGCGCTTTAACTTTATCTGATCTGCAAAAAGAATTAAATGATTAGAAGAAAGAAATTCGTGAATTAAGGTTAGAATTAACCAGAAAACATAATGAATTAGATGAAAGAATTTCATGGATAGAAAGTAGTGAAAATATAAAAGATTATGAAGATGAACAAATGCTAACCAAGTCAAACGAAAATTTTAAGGATAAATCAAATTATTGCAAATCGAGAAGAATATATAAAAGAATTAAAAAATGAAATTAAATGTGTTAAAATAAAAAATGAATTAGAACAAAAAGAGTGTAAAAAAAATTTAGAAAAATTTCAGAAAGAAATTGAAGAAGAATGTTGTTCTGAGTTACCTTCTTTTTTTTGGATAGAAAAAGACATGTAATTAGTCTGCCTTATATTAAAGATTTCGATGAAAGAAACATCTCTACAAAAGCTAGACCTTCGCAGATGGATGCTTACCATCTTGATCTATGTAATAAAGGAATAGAAGATTTGGTAAAAAAGAAATTAATTAGAATAAGTAAATCTCCTTGGAGCTGTATTGCCTTTTATGTTGAAAAAGCTTTAGAGATTGAAAGAGGTGTCCCAAGATTAGTCATAAATTATAAGCCTCTTAATAAGATTTTGCAATCGATCAGATACCCTTTGCCAAATACTCAAGATCTATTGAACAAATTGTACAATGCAAAAATATTCTCAAAATTTGATCTTAAGTCTGGGTTTTAGCAAATACAGGTTAAAGAGAAGGATAGATACAAAACTGTATTTACTGTTCCAATGGGTCATTATGAATGGAATGTCATGCCTTTTGGATTAAAAAATGTTCCCTCTGAATTTCAGAATATTATGAACGAAATATTTTCATCATATATTCAATTTTCTATTGTCTATATTGATGATATTTTGATATTTTCTGAATCAGTAAGTCAACATTGGAAGCATTTAGGTATTTTTAAGAAGATAATTAAACAAAATGGTTTAGTTTTATCTAAGAAGAAAATGAGCCTATTTCAACAAAAAGTTAGATTTTTAGGCTTTGAAATACAGGATAAAATGATCACTCCTACAAATCGAGTAATCCAATTTGCTGATAAATTTTCTGACGAAATAAAAGATAAAAAAATGCTACAAAGATTTCTTGGATGTTTAAATTATGTTACTTTTTTCTACCAAGATCTAGCGAAAGATAAAAAATTGCTCCAAGAAAGATTGAAGAAAAAACCCTTAGAATGGTCTGAGGATCATACTAGAGTTGTCCAAAAAATTAAAGAAAAAGTTAAAAATCTTCCATGTAGATGTTTATCTAACTCTGATGCTTTTAAGATTGTTCAGACTGATGCCTCAGAGTTAGGCTATGGAGGAATCTTATTACAATTAGATGAAAAAGGTAAAGAAGAATTGGTAAAATTCAACTCTGGACTGTGGAATGATGCTCAAAAGAAATACTTCACAATTATGAAAGAAGTTCTAACTATTGTGACATGTGTTACTAAATTTCAGCATGACCTTCTAAATAAAAAATTCTTAATTAGAGTGGATGCTAAATCTGCTAAAGAAATTTTAGAAAAAGATGTTAAGAACCTTGCTTCCAAACAGATTTTTGCTAGGTGGCAAGCTATTCTTTCAATATTTGAATTTAAACTAGAATTTGTTGAAGGAAAATCTAACTCGCTCCCTGACTTTCTTTCTATAGAATTCTTATAGGGAAAAAGAAATGGCGAGTAGTTCATCTCCATTTAAAATGATGAAAGGAAAGGAGAAAGTCCTAGGCAATACAGAAGAAAGCCAACAAATTCATATTCCAGCTAAAGATATCCACCAATTTGAATTATACATCTATACTAGATTTACCGTCTACGTTACTTCTGACTCACTTCAGGAGGAAAGGTCATTAGAAGAAAATGTCCAATTCCTATTTGGAAAAGGATTACACTATTATTCTCCTGATAAAAAGAAGAATCGAGAGTGGTATCCCAATATCCTTCATCAGACGAAAAGTATTCTCATATTCCATAACAAGAATCATAATGACGTTGTTACTTATTCAAAATTCACCATTCTGAAGATTTTGACTGAAGATGATTGGAATGGTCCTCTTCATAGGACGAAATCCATCCAACTCTATAATTCCATTGATTATTTCAATTATTGGGATTATATGGATGCTTGGAAATATGCTCTCATGTGGCAAAATAGACAATATGCCCATTCATGATTCATCAGATTGAAAGAAGAAAGTCCTGATGTTTCTCCTATCTACCAAAATATCCCATCTTGGTTCTATAGTTGGTGGTGTTATTTTGGTGTTAGTCAGAAAATTTTTCGTCTTAAAGTTTTTCGCAAAATTCCACATTCCTTACATTTTACAGTGGAAATTTGAAGTTAAGAAAGATTTTTATAGTCGACCATCCCTTTACCAAAATATATTTAAAAAATGGTAGCAAAAAATTGATGAAGAAACGTATGAGAAGATTTTGAATCAAATCTCTCCGCCAGTTAAAAATGAAAAGTCCAAAATCGAAGAAAGGACAGATGATGACAGTATTTTAATGGCAGATCTCCTTGCCAAGAAAATTGCAAAAGAAATGGCAAAAGAGAAGAAAGAGAAAACATCTCCCATGGATATTTTTGTTAAATCCCTAAATTTTGAAGAAAGGATTAAACAGATTCTTGCAGACTATCTTCCCAAGAAGAAAGATAAACATGATCATGATTGGGATAGTAATCATGATCCAGATGAACATTTACACGAAATTGCATCTTATAATTCAAATGAAATTCTTAGAGAAAATATTGTTGGGTTAAGTCCCCGTTGGGATCCAGATTCAAAGGTTAACCCAGATGATTCTGTCACTGATTATAAGCGTGGTGGTCGAAAATTTTGGTATTCATCTCCAAAGTTTGACTCATCTCAAGCTGCTGAGCCATCTTCCGCCGTTCTTCAAGCTTCCAAGTCTTCCACTCAAAATGAAATGCTGATGTTTCGCTCTATGATGATAGAAAAAGAAAAGAGTTGGCGCTCTCAGATGAATGAAAATAAGAAAGTTAAAAGCTGAAGAAAAGTTTGAAAAGTTGATCCTGCATTATTGGTATCAGAGCCTGAACTCATGCTCAACTTTTGAAGGGGGAAAATCATAGAAGATCATAGAAGATTTACAAGAAAAATAGGGGTCATTGTGTCATTTGAATCATCATTAAAGTTGATGTCACGAATGTCATCTCAAGAATTATTGACAAGACAAAAACAGCCGATATCATCCGATATTATGATATCGGCCAATATGATACGGCTGACTGGTTGAGATTAATGGGTTATTTGATTTAGGTATCACTAGATCCAACTCTTAATATGAATACAAAGGGTATTATATCTGGATTTAAATTTGGCTAAAAAATTAGATAGATATTAAGTTAGCATCCAAATAGATGTCTCAGAATTTCAGATTTTTAGATATTCATTTATTCGCTTTCTTGAACTACAACAACCAATGGATCTTTTAATATGTGCACTTTATACATATGAGTGTGAGTCACCATAGCTGATTGAGACTAATTTATTGAATGTGTCTATGTTTGAACTTGTGAGTCAACATATGAGTAGTAACTTTCCTCTCTTATTTCATCTCTTTACTTCTGCTATTGAATCTTGGATTGGGGCCATCTACCTTAGCTCTAACTCTTTGCCCATTGGAGTCATCACTAGGCGTTTGGGCTTTCCCCAAGCAGATCTCTCCCCACCCTTCTCTTCATTGCTGATTGCCTGTTTATGCTTCTGGAATCTAATTCTCCTCTTGAACGTGTCCTCTTCAGCGATCAAAGCTTGGTCCTCTTACTGAAGAATAGAAGGCCTGGGTGGCGTCTCTTAGTTCACACTGAGTCTATCAGATCCATTCTGAAGCTGATGCATCGGGATTTTGATCTGGTTGATGCGGCTCTCCCCCACCTGATTGGTTTGGCAAACTGCACCCTTCACGCTCACGCCCTTAACTCCCCAAGGCTGGCCACCGGCCCTTTTGCAGGCGCTCAATTATAGTTTTGTTTCGGGAGCTTGCTCTCTATTTTGTGGCTCCTTTTGAGCCTAGTTTCATTGGTCACCAGATTTTTTCTCTCTTTTTGTTAGATTCTTTGTGCTTTGCCCAGGCCATACTCTATATCTTTGGGCTTTGTCCCGCTTTGAATGAAAGTACCATCGTTCAAAAAAAACACTTGTGATATACAAAAAATCTGTTTTGTACACTTTTCAAAACGTGTTCACTTTAAATATTTTTTTATCTCCAAAGTTATATGATCTATTTAATTACAAATTGAAAATATCTACACTAAAGTATAAGGCTCATTAAAAACTCAATTAGATAAAATTGAGAATCAATTAAATGAAGTTGATCACATGGTAAGTCATAGTAAAATTGAGTTAGTCTCTGCATGGACTTCACTTTTAATTGAAGAAAAAATTGGATAACATTTTTCTGTAATTTTTATAGGCCCCAATATTAAACATCTATGAAAACTATTAAAAATTAGATTGAGATACAATTAGATCCGACAAAATTTGACCTGATTCGATTACCTGAATCAGACTCATGCATTTTAAATGGGTATGGGTTTAAAAAATTGTGAATCGAACCAACTACATATGTGATAAGAAAGTAAGTAATGAGTTAAGATTTGTTGACCCGAATCCGAAAAGAACCTGACCCAGAATTGACCTGACAAAATTTGCCCCAAACTGAACATGAGCATTTTAAATAGGTATTGGTTTAAAATTTTGTGACTCGAATTGAAAATAAACTCGAACCTTCAAACTTACAAACAAGTAAGTAATGGATTCGGAGTTGTTGACTCAAATCCGAATAAGACCTAGCCAGAAATTGACCCAAATCAACCTGTCATCAGGTCTAGATACAACATGAGTATGGTGGATTATAATACCTTATGGTATATCTTAATCTAATAAAAAATTGTGTTGTGGCTAATTTTGCAGTTCATTATCCATCATACTAAGATGTTGAGATGTAATGATTTTCTTTTTAAAAATGGCCCCACATATAAAATTTATTCAACTTACCATAACTTACAATGAGGTCTACGTCATTTTATCATTCCTCAATTAAATTAATTATGCTATATTTTTAGATTTTCAATATTCATTCCTCAATTTTTTTATCTTATGTGACCTATTCATTTAATAAGGAGTCTAACACAAATCAACTCGAATTCTGTTTCAACTCGCATTTTAAACCCATTTTAATTTAATTTTAGTCGGATCGGGTCGAGTTAACTCGTAAAATAGTCAACCCAACCTGACTTGATGCAAATTTTATGCAGGTTTTTGTCTTCTCAACTTGACCCGTTGACCCAAAATTCTCAACTCGACCCAAATGATTTCTCAAATCAAGTCAAAATCCGACCTGAGTTGCAGCCCTAATGTTTAGACATGAGATAACAAAAATTCTTTAGACCTTCTTAATGGTGTTATCCGAAGAACGACAGTGTGCTTACAAAATTGATTTTGAAATCACTATTTCTAGTCTTTATAGAGTAGAGGTGTTTATTTGTCCTAACCTAGCCCAAACGCGACATAAATAAGTGGGCTGGACAAATATATCTATCCGCTGAACCGGGCTCGGGCTTTAATTTGAAGCCCTCGCGGCCATCGGGCTTTTCAACCCGTCTGTTTTCATATATGTGAAACACATGAGACACATGTTCACAGTTCCCAACAAGCACCGAGATGGTAATTAGGGATTTAGCCATTTAGGATTCTAGGTTCCTCATTTCCCCTTTCACTAGTCACGACCCCTCTCCCCCTCTCTATTCTCTTCGCCCGTGACTAGAAGACACATCCAAATTCCTGAATTCCACTTCCACAGTTCCACTCCTCCTTTCCACTTCCTACTTTGATGCTTCCATCTTCCCTTTCGCTGGTCCTTCTCCTTCTGATTTGGCAACCCCTTTTCTAAGTTTTATCTTTTTGATTTGGCCTCGACGACCCCTCTTCCATCAGAATTCAGCGTCGGCGACTCTTCTTCCTTCTCGATTCAACAACCTCTGTGGCTCTGCCTCTTCTATCTCAATTCGACAACCCCTCTTTTAGCTTCTCAATTCGGTGATGATGTCTTCTACCCTGGCCATTTGCTACGCTCTGGCAATTTTTAAAAATAAAAAATAATATAAATTAAAATTTTCTAATCAAAATAAGCTTTAAAAGTGATTTGCAAAAAATCTAAATTATTGAGTTTAATGGTGAAAATTACTAAATTTAATAAAAATTGAATTGCAAATTAGTTGGACTTAATCTGACGGGCTGAGACTTTCGCATCCAAAACCCACCGGACTTCAGACAGGCTCAAGCTCTTTTAGTGAAGTGCAGCCTGAATCTGCCCCGTCAACATCCCTGCTATAGAGTTTTATTGTAATAAAATTTGACTCTCCAATATTAAACGATACACAGTTTGTGGATTTATATTAGATTATTAATCTGAAGTTCAGAACACTTGTATATACTGTATAATGTATATACTATATAAATAGAATATTTATACAGATGAAAGGATATTCATTGATTTGAATTATTTATATGATATGATTTAAATTATGGACGCCTATTCTAATATGGATAAAATTTGTTAGGAGATACGGAATGGGTGAAATTCCAATTTTATCTTTACCAGTGTATCGCTCATCAAATACCGGTATTTGATAAACGATACATAAATAGAGATAAAATGAGAATTTTATTTTATGTCTCCTAATCAATTTTATTCATATTAAGATGAAGTGTCTTTGAATCATTTATCATTTATATCAAGAAAATATTACAAATATCTCCTTATATAAAAAAGATATTATTGTTCCTTTAATCCCCATTTCCCTATCAATAACTTTCACCGTGATTTTTTTTCTTTTTCAAAGATTTTTTTTTTTGACTAGACAGAGAAAGGAACCTTCATAATGACTCTCCACTGATTTAAAAAAGTCAAAAGCACAGAGATGAAAAGGAAAACTTTGGTCATTGGACCTCGTGGGCATGCAGCTGTTTTTGTCTTGAAATCAACGGGTCCGTTCAACCTCGTTCGTAAGCTTTTTTTTTTTTTAATAGAGATTGAATATTTATTATAAATTAAATTTTATATAGTTAGATTGATAAATAGAAGATTTCATAAATACTATAAATAAAGTAGTCAAATGAGTGGTGAAAAATAAATATGACAATTGAATTTTAAAAATAAAAAATCACAAAATCAATATATTTTTGTCTTTCTCTACATGCTCATTTAAAAAATATATGACCTATTTAATATTTAAAGAATAGTTTTTGAAGAACTCTTTCTAAATTTTTACTATTTTAACTTATATAATATTTTTTTTTTATATTTTTTACTTCTAAATTTCTTTAGAGCCTACTAAATTGTAGAATTTTTTAAACATGTATCTGTGGCTCACTTCAGCAATGTTCGAGAATTTTTTTCCTGTTTAAAGATAAGAAATTCGACCGGTACAATATATATTGCTATGGTGCTGCATATTGATTGATATGTATTATTGTATCAGTACAGTACAAGACATGTATCGGTCACAATGTATCAACCAATATTGGCTGGTACAATTTTTTTTACTTTTTTGAAAAATGTTTCGATCAGTTTTTTCGATCAATTTTGCATTTGGATATGATGATAAGAAAGTTTGAAAGCAAGTTTTTCAAGTGTAAAAAGTATTTGCCAATTCCAAGCTTCTTTTCTCTGAAACTTAACTATTGTGGGTTAGTTTCATCATTTTTTAAAAAATTGCTCTAAGATAATAAAAAAATTGGGATTTTTAAAAAATAATTTAATGAAATAATAGTAAGTGTGTATGGAATTGAATCAAGATGTCTTAATGTGATTGATATAGTCTTTAGAAAGTCTATGTGATTTTTCAAACTTTCTTTTGAAAAATTAATGAAAGTTGGATTTTCTAAGGTACTTTCTATTTTCGAGTTTCTTTTACAAAATTAATGAAATAAAATTCAAATGTTTATAAAATTAAATAAAGAGCCCTTATTGTGATTGATATATGTTTCAGAGTGTTTGCGTGATTGATTGAATAGAAGATAGATGTCACTATAGCATGCTAAAAAACATGAATTTCATATTAGATATTTCCTAATATTGTTTCTAATTTTCTAAAGTTTTAGAAATTTTTCAAAATTTTAGAATATTTTTAAAATATTAAAAACATAATTTTTTCGTATTAAATTTTTTACTCTCAATAGCCTAATACTTCATAAAAATAAATATTATTTTTAATATAAAATATGCTCATACTAAATTTTTCACTTCGCGGATACACCCATATTCCACGTTTCAACTTGTCTTTTTTTTTTTCCTTTCTTTTACTCAACACTCGGTCTACACGTCTCAGGTGTAATAATCCACACGCGTTACAATTTCAACCAACTCCATTAACTGAGTCTTGTATTTAAACTCAAACTGTGAATGCTCCCACTGCAAGTTTATTGCGGCAAGGGTGACTCAGTAACAGGCTGATTTCTACAGCAAGTTTCAGCCTATTTAAACTCAGTGAACAGTGACTGAGTTCCACTTCAGTCACAGAGTATTAAACAACGAACCAAGATGGAGTTATGGACCATGTACACACTGAGTTTAACTCGTCTCCACAGCAGTATGTTTTCTCCTTTTTACATCGATTTCCCATCCGATTTGACACACAACAGAAACCCAGTTCTTGACCGAGTGACTGCAGTCCAACTCAGGAATCGACGTTTAACAGTGACCGAATTGACGGGCTGTTTCCACGGTGAATCAGATTTTTTTTTTCGAGGGCATGTTTTGTTTTGGCCCATTTTCTCTAGAAGTAGGCATAATGAGAGTTTATACCGGATTATATTTCCAATTCAATTCATTTAAATTTAAGGAAATTAAAAATTCATAAAAGACTTATTTGCAATCCCAAAATAATCCAAACTGGAGAATTTTGCTCGACTTTTAAATTTCTCCGTTGTCCAGGGTCCTCCAAATCTATCAAATAAGTCATTTATTTATAACCTTTTACAAGATAACAAAGAAAAATAATAAAAAATTCTATAAGATAACCCTGTAAGTCAACTACCCTAGAGGAAGGATGAAGATGGAGTCCTTCAACCCCCATCCATTTGCATAAGTCAACTTGATTTTGAAATTCAAGAGAAAGAGAGAGATAAGCAGGACCAGAGGTGTAAAAAGGGGCACTGCATAGATCGGCCGATAACTTTCTCTGTCCACAGAATAAAAAAAATTTATAGAAGCTTCAGAATATTATGACCTTCATGGATATGTAATTTTTCATTAAATATCGATCATTTACATGTTAAAATATTAGTTTGAAGTTTCGATATTGAGAATTTAAAAATTATTAATAAAATGATAATAAATTACAAAAAGTGGTAGAAAAATCAGAAAAATTATACACATATTTTGTTAACTAATTGGCTTAGTTAATTAGTGAAATGATCGAACATGATAAATTATTAGTTTATAACCATTAATTCCAACCCCATTAAATTATTATTGTCATCATGTTGTATAATGATTCATGATATATAATGAAACATAGATAACAAATTATTTGCATTTGTAACTGTTGCTCAGAGATGTTTCGATGTATTATGAGTTTGTGATAGGGTAATAAGATATTAATATTCTTTGATATTTTATAATTTTTTTAGAAATAAAAATGTAATAATATATTAAAATTTTATTCTAATCTTGTTCTTGAAGGTTAGCTATCTATATATTTCAGAATATTTTCTAATATTTAATTAATAAAATTTGATTTTTAAGTTCTATTTTTTTAATCAATCCTATCCATAATGTTTTTAAATTAAATCTTACAATATAACATTATATATGACAATAAAATAATAAATGCATCTCCATAATGTCTCAAATCTCTTTTTCTTCAAAAATATTAACTTCTTGCATGTATTCATCTATTTTTCTTAAAAAAAGACATTAATTTCTTGCATATGTGCATCTCTTTTTCTTAAAAAAATTATTAATTTCTTGAATGCGTTTACCATGGGAATTCAAGTTCTAAAATATAACATTCAAAATTTCAAATAAAATACATTCAGATATGATGGCCGAATCTTTTAATTTTTCTTTTCTGTTTTTTTTTTAAATGAATTGACTGAATCTCGGCCGATATCAGGACCGAGATTTTAACCCCTGGGCAGGACTAGTGAGGTTTGAAAATCAAATGAGGGAGAGAAGGAGAGGAAAAGAGAGAAAAGACACGTGTGACTCATTTTGGGAGGGTTGATTTTTTGGTCAAATGTGTTCCATGTGATCTTCAAATGAATGGGCTTAAGTGAGGCCCAATGGGCTTGGAAATAGTTGGGCCCAATGAACCCTGGGCATATGTATAAGGTCCGTATTTTCCTCCATTAATTCAATGGGTCGACTTGTCAATCCATACAACTGGGCCTCGATTAGGTCATTGTCGAACTCATCGGATTCGATGTCCGCATCAACCCAACATTAGCCAATAAAATTATTGTAAAAAAATCTAAATAAATTTTGATGTGCAAACTCTAAACACCACCACCTATTTCCGTGCTCCCTCATCTTAATTTAGAGAGACAAATCTCAGCTTAATTTGATCTCTCAGCCTCTTTATTTATCAGTGCTTAAGTTAATAGTCGTTATCTATTATTAAACATTTGGAAGATGGATTTTAAGTAATCAACTCAACAATGAGTATTTGTTGGGCTTGGACTTCATGACTTTACCCATATGAATTTGAAGGAGGGGATACTGACATATGAGTATGACCATATTTTAAATCTCTGGCTATATTGATCTAAAATATTTTAAGTTTTTTTTTTCTCAAAAAATTAGAAAAAGCATACGAAATTGGAAAACCAATATGCACAAAATTTGCATTAAAAAAACATTGTTGATCTTTTTCATAGCATTTTGATGCCTACAAGCAGGGGTGAAAAATTCAGTATCGGCCAATATCTCGACCGATATTTTTCTATCTTTTATATTTTTTTAGAAAACGTTTCAATATCGGCCGATATCGGTGATATATATCGCCCATATATATCGGATATCGGCCAATATTTACAATATCAGTCGATACGTATCATATCGGTCGATATCTCGACTCCTGCCTACAAGTCAAAAAAATTAATACATCTAAAATATATAAAAATTGTACAAAAAAAATCTTTTATAAATTCCAAAAAGGGAAAAATTATACATGAGCAAATATTTAACATGTATTTAACAATGTTTGAATGGTAAACTGTTAAAGAGTAGTGTTTGACTGAAAGTGTAACTTAAACTATTGTAAGGAAAATGCTAAATTTATCCTCAATTTATAGAATTTTATATATTTTATTGATATAATAAATCATTTAATTGATATCTTAACTAATTCTTGAAAAATTAATCAATTATAATTTGTCACATGTACCTGAGAGTATAAATTGTATAACTTAAAGGATGTATAACATTTTTTTATCTTCAATTATCCTCACATCAAATTAATTTTGAGTTCTATAATTATTAAAATTTTAACCTATAAATATAAAATTATATTTATAACAATTTATCTAAACTGATATTTAGAGTATCGATGTTTTCAAATAATTAATTCGTACAACTTAAAATAATTTATAAAAAGGTTATACGGTAAATTAAATTCTATAAGGATAAGAATAATATCTCAGTTTTATCAATCCAGTTGTATAAATGAACTAAAACATACTACAAATTAATAAAAATAGTCAAGGCTGACTCTAGTTTCAAGTTAAAAGAAATTCAAATAAATATCTTCAACTAGATGGAATTGCATCCGTTTAATTTTAGTTCATCCGTTTTATGCAGTGTCCTCCATCCGTTTGCTCAATCAAACGTCGTTTGCAAGGACTACAAATGATGCACTTTTTTTAATATATTAAAAAGATTAATTCTGAACTTATAATTTATAAAAAAGTATCTAAATGATCAACAATCATTTCTCTTCCTGTGGTTTGGATTTAAAAATCATTTTTTTCTTTTTCTTTTAAAGGAAAATCCAAACACCAATATTAAATCAAGATGAAAGACTATAAAATTTATTCGTATTATTGTAATGAACCGTTCCGAGTTTGTTCGATTTTTTTTTTTTGAGATTTTCAGATCTCTGAGTTGTTTCGGAACTGTGGTAACAGTGAGGAGGGTGTGGGCTCCGTGGTGGGCCCTAGTTTGCTTGGTTTTGAGTTCGAGAACTCGAAGGGCATTTCAGTAATTTTGAATTATTGTATAATCTGTCATAAAAATACTTGAAAAATCACACGTCTTTTTCTCTTGATGTTCGACATTTGATTTGAAATCATTTTCTTTTAACATAGTGTGAGTTTTGAAACTCTATTTTCATACGATTCGAGATTTTTCTTAAAAGTTTAAAATAAAATAGTAAATGAATGAAAATGAAATAATTACTAATAATATTTTTATATAATATTACAGCTTGAGCTAAATGGTTTCAAAAAAAAAAAAAAAATTCAAGAGTTTATGGGTTCTTAAATATTTTTTTAAATAGTAAAAAAAAAAAAAAACCTCAATACCCTAAAAGGGGCCTCCCCCTTTTATATTTCCTCTTTTCCCGCAGCACTGTAGCTGGACAGTGCCGCTGCCCCCCTTGGGGAGACTCTCCCTCTTCTCTCTCTCTATCTCTTTCCTCATCTCTTCCTTATCTCCCTTACTGAAAACCCTAACCCTAACCCTCTAGTGTGAGCCACCGCCCCCCCTTTTTGCCTTGTCTTCTCCCTATCATCTCTTCAAACCTTCGAAACCCTAAATCTAACACCCAGTCGCCAACCCGCCCTAATTTCTCTCTCCTCTCTTCCTCTTCATCCCTTCCTCGACCGAAACCCTAACCCTAGTCTCTTAGCTGCCCAACCCCTTTGGCCGTTTCTTTCTCTCTTCCTCCCCTTTCTAGCCTTCGGCCACTGCTCTATCTTCTTCTTCCCATTTGTCTTCCTCTCGACACCTATGTCCTGAAAATCCTAAACCCGCCGCCGTCCTTCCATCTTCTCCTACTCTTTCCCTCCTCCGCCCAAGAAACCCTAATCCCCAATCCTTGGACCCATTTTCCCATGTCCGACCCAACCAGACCCGCTCAGCTGAACCCAACTTGGTCCGACCCAGTAGCATGAAGCCCAACTCGCTTCAGGCCCACTTTAGTTGGATCCAAGCCCAGTCCACTTCAGGCCCAGTTTCCCAAGCCCATTTGAGTGCTGCCCTTTTCCAGACCCAACAGACCGGCCCAGATCCTTCATTCCAGTGCAAGCCCAACTCAGTTTCTAGGCCAGGCCCAGGCCTGTTTGGCCCGGTCCAGGCCCGTTTCGGGCCCATTTCAGACTTGTTTTTGGACCTGTTTGGGGATCGCTTCTAGAGTGTTTCTGGATCACTCTCAGCTCGGTTCTAGCCCTTCTGTAGACCTGTTTGCAGCCTGTCTCGACCTTGAACCCGTATGTCGCTTCCTTCAACCCTTCGACTTGTCTTCATCGTATGGATTTTGAAAACACACTCAAGTGAGGGGACTTATCACTGCTTTAGCATACATTTGCATTCTTAAACTTTGACCTTGGACTTAGAGTGACTTGATTGGGGCCCTTCGTTATTGAGCCACTCGGTAAGGGAATCATTGAATGAATCTGTGGCAAGGGATCCATTCGAGTGCACTCAGGTCAACTTTATGCAGAAAATAAAATAAAATAATAATAATATTTCTGATCAAACGAACGAATATTGAACATGATGTTTGAAATTGAGTGACAACACGTGGTGTATATAACTATTTCACATGAATGAATTTATGATGAGAATAAGATATGCGTTGGGTGTCGAATATGATGTATGAGATTTAATGATAACATGTGGTATGTTTACATGTAACTTGAATGAGATCATGAGTATGGGGAATTGTGACTTGTCATAAGTTTAAGCTGTTGTATATGATCATGACATCGTGTGTATGCATTGGAGGGATTGTTCATATGTGTATATGTTTATGACTATGTGATGAGTTTGATTGTTGGGAGGATTTCCCCGTTACGCTCCAGCGGTTGAGATCCCCATAGGAGATGCGGGTTTCCCCGTTGAGTTCCGGCGATCGAGGTGCCTACCCTGTGAGATTGGCTTCCCCGTTATGCTTCAGCGGTTGAGACCTCCCTAGGGGATGCGGGTTTCCCAGTTGCATTCCAGCGGTTGAGGCGGTTGTGTATAGTATGGTCTCCAAGTTGGATTGACTGGTCAGAGGGACCAATTGGCTGGTAATATAGTTGAGCACTCGTGTACGGAGACATTCACTCTATGATGATGTTCTTGCATTCATGCATAAAATACATGTTGTTGACAAGTGATATTTATTATCTATTCACTGGGCTGGTTGTATTGTGTAGTCTCCTGATGACATTAGTAGGGAGACCGGAGTTTGCTAGAGGACCCAGTGTGGATTACCAAGATGATGTCTCGGATCTGACCGGTGGATTACTAATTGATGAGGTTGGGTTTTACGTGCTCTTGAACACCTTTGTTATCATGATGTTCTCACATTCATGCATATGATTTATTTATTGCTGACATGTGATATGCTTTCTCCCTTCACTGAGCTGGTAGCTCACCCCTTTCCTTTCACGTACCCCGATTGTGGAGGGGCCAGATGGGTCCCTTGAGCAGACAACCAAGGAGTAGTAGTTGAAGTTGGATATTTTACATTTATGTTCATGCATTAGTTTGAGAGGCTTTTGTTCCATATGGACATACTACCGTATGATGTTGTCTGGATGATTGTATAATTGTATTCGGATAGTCTGTGGTTGTTCGTTATGTTTAATAGTATAATAAGTTTTGTTCATTCGGGTTGTTAAGCAGGGGCAGTGGCCCTTTTTTTTTAAAAAAAAAAAATGCCTGGTATCTTATTTTTGGTAGTGTTTTTGAGATGTTTCGGAGATAACGTGCCAGTAATGGGATGGGGTGTTACAATTATCCTTACTTTGGAGAATGAGCCATTTGAGAGAGTGGAGAGCGTTAATAGAGAGACTCGAAAATGGAGAGAGTGGCTGCTGTTATGGAAATGTCAATCGAAATAGAGAGCATCAGATCGAGGAAATGGAGAGACTCGAAAATGAAGAGAGTACATGCCGCAATGGAAATGCCAATCGAAATAGAAAATGTACAAATGCTTCAGAAGGAGGGAAAAAGAAAGGGAAGAGAAAGGGAAGAAGGAAGACACAGATGCTTAAGAAATAAGAAGAGAGGGAAAGAGAAAGGGAAAAGAGGTTATATTTCGTCTTTGGAAAAGAGTCTGTTGAGGCTGTATTTTGTTGCTAGAAAAAAGAAGGAAGAGAGTCCAAGGAAAATGGTAGGGCTGCAACTCGGGTCGGGTTTAGGCCCGACCCGCATGACCCGACTCGAGAAATCATGCGGGTCGGGTCAAGAATTTCGGGCCAGTGGGTCAGGTAGGGTTGAGAATATAAAAAACCTGCATGAAATTCGGGTCAGGCCGGATTGAGGATGTTACAAGTTAATCTGATCCGACCCGACCTGGCTAAAATTAGTCTAAAATGGGTTCAGAATGCGGGTCGGGTCAGAATTCGGGTTAGAATTCGGGTCGGGTCAGGTTCTAGAGATCTGGGTGAGAAATCGGGTCGAGTCGGGTTCCATATATATCAAGTCGGGTTGGGTTGGGTTTTAAGAAACCCGGCCCGCCCGACCCGAGTTGCAGCCCTAGAAAATGGACAAAAAAGAAACGGAAGAGAGTCGAAGCAAAAGTGGAAAAGAAGAACTGATGGAGTCATTAATATGAAGGGGTAAAATTGAAAAAAAATTATAACACAGTATTCCCTGTATTAAATTCTCAGTGTCCAAATGATTACCCTATTATTTTCAAACATATAAAATTTTAAGAGTTAAAAAAAGCCGTCTAAAGTTTTTAGAACTTGATCAATTAAATCAAGATGATTTTAGAGACTACAAATTCAAACTTAAAACTCTTTTAATAGATTCACCATCATCACCATACATGAGCTTTATATAGATGGGCTCACGAAAAGTACGGTATAAGGAGGACGATCATTGTTATATATATATATATATATATATATCAATGTAAGTGGACCCTATATAGGTGGACTCACCAGAAGGACGTTAGAAGAAAATGTGCAATGATCGTCTTATTTCTAGTGAGTCCACTTACATTCTAGTGAGTCCACCTATATAGGGTCTACTTACATTGATGGTGTTAGATCCATTGAAAAAGTTTAATTCTGAACTTGTGACTTATAAAAAATCATCTTAATTGAATGCATGAAGCCCTTGTTTTCTCTCAGACCCATAATTACAAATGTACTCAATTTGACTTTCAAAACCCATGGATTAAAATCGATGAATTGTCTTTGTTAAATAAATGTAAAATTTTGAAGACTTTAAAAACATGACTTCTTTTATTCAATGGAGATGAAATTTTATATGCACCATATACAAATAAAGGCCTTTCAAACCTATCTATCCATGTGGGTCCAGGAGTTGCTCATTTGTCATTCTCATGAGAACTATTCTTGCTAAGGAGAAGAGGGGTTCTCATATTTTTCCTATTTCTATTTTTTAAAAGAGAAGAAAAAAAAGGGAAAAACACATCAAAGATAAAGAGGTCTTAACGTGTGAGCGTTGGTTTGGCGGTCAAGAATCCATCTGAGATGTGAAAGCTTTCGGTTCAATTCACTCTCTAACACAAAATGGTCACTTTCTATAGTGTTACTCAATGTGTGCGGATAGACGTTTACATATCCCCAAGGATTTAGTTAGATACTCTAAGAGGCCTTGATACTTGATCTTAAAAAAATAAAGGATAAAGAGGTCTCACACTTCCCTCATTTTATGAGCGTGAGGATCAAAATCTTTTTTTTTTTGGTAAAATTTTATCTTGCATTTGAATGGTATTATTTTTATGCATCCGTTGACAATGAAAAGGGTAATCGGATTCGAACCAGATGCCACCAAAAAAATTTAAACAATCTCAAAAGGAATGAATACTTAGATTGTTTAAGCAAGTGCCTTGGATGCAGAGTTTGAAGTTGAGGATTGGATGACTAGTGTTGAGTTCAAAAACTGGTCCCCTCAGTCATTACCATTGGTCATTGAATCCCTCCACCTACAGGGCTTTAAAGCTAAACTTGATGGAGATTGAAGGAGTCACTGGAGATCCAGTAGGACCTTTGAAGGTAATGTGGTCATGGCCTTTGCTTCTGTGGTTAATGGAATGTCACCTCTTCATGCAAAAATCTTCACTTCATTCCAAGATTTGAAATTATTCATGGAAATAAAGATATTTCATATAACTTTGGAAACTAATTTGAAAATTTTGTTTGAGATTTTATAGTGTAGGTACAACCTAAGTTTGGATGAGAAAAACAAAAGAAATATGATTGGTGGAAATGGTTCAACAATTAAATGTTTATGGTACTTTTTTTTTCTTTTGAAGAGACAAATGAGATTAGTCGTGAAGTACTTTGATTCAAACTCGAAATGTCTAAAGTATAACATTTTGAAATTGATTCGCCGATATAGCAACCGTTATTTTCGTATCAACGAGTCAATACATATCCGATCACAACAAATCGATACGTATCCATCTATTTTCTTTAGTGGCTAAATATACCTATTGAGATAATTTTTTATATTTAACATATCTACGATTCTTTGATTTTGGTGAAATGGCTGATTACTATTACATATCATAGAAATGAAATAAAAATAATGAAAGGTCCCAACCCTTCAACTTAGATTAATAGTTCGCTTAAAGTTATCAAAGATTGGCTGATTATTTTTAGGACTTCCTCTACCCTGTCAATTTGGGGCTTTACCACTTTAAAACTTAGGGGTAAAATAAATTAGCGAAATTATAACGAGATTGGCATGTCATTAGGTCTAGAATTTAAAAATAATGCATAATCTAAAATTTGAAGTTCAAACTAAGTCAAATGACTGAGTTTATACAGCAGCTAAGGTTTAAGCCTAAAATAATATTATTATTAATATTCGTAACTCACCCATATATCTTTGAAACTTAATTAAAAGAGTTATCGGATTCGGATCGAGTCAAACTCAGATCCGTTGAAGAACTTATTTGATACTCTTTACGATTAGAGGAAAATAATTCATAATTAACGGATAAAAAGATTATTTAATTAATCCTAATTAATCATAATTAACTCCTAAATTGGGCAGGGGTATTACAGAAACATAATGAATTAGATGAAAGAATTTCATGGATAGAAAGTAGTGAAAATATAAAAGATTATGAAGATGAACAAATGCTAACCAAGTCAAACGAAAATTTTAAGGATAAATCAAATTATTGCAAATCGAGAAGAATATATAAAAGAATTAAAAAATGAAATTAAATGTGTTAAAATAAAAAATGAATTAGAACAAAAAGAGTGTAAAAAAAAAAAATTAGAAAATTTTCAGAAAGAAATTGAAGAAGAATGTTGTTCTGAGTTACCTTCTTTTTTTTGGATAAAAAAAGACATGTAATTAGTCTGCCTTATATTAAAGATTTCGATGAAAGAAACATCTCTACAAAAGTTAGACCTTCGCAGATGGATGCTTACCATCTTGATCTATGTAATAAAGGAATAGAAGATTTGGTAAAAAATAAATTAATTAGAATAAGTAAATCTCCTTGGAGCTGTACTGCCTTTTATGTTGAAAAAGCTTTAGAGATTGAAAGAGGTGTCCCAAGATTAGTCATAAATTATAAGCCTCTTAATAAGATTTTGCAATCGATCAGATACCCTTTGCCAAATACTCAAGATCTATTGAACAAATTGTACAATGCAAAAATATTCTCAAAATTTGATCTTAAGTCTGGGTTTTAGCAAATACAGGTTAAAGAGAAGGATAGATACAAAACTGTATTTACTGTTCCAATGGGTCATTATGAATGGAATGTCATGCCTTTTGGATTAAAAAATGTTCCCTCTGAATTTCAGAATATTATGAATGAAATATTTTCATCATATATTCAATTTTCTATTGTCTATATTGATGAATTTTGATATTTTCTGAATCAGTAAGTCAACATTGGAAGCATTTAGGTATTTTTAAGAAGATAATTAAACAAAATGGTTTAGTTTTATCTAAGAAGAAAATGAGCCTATTTCAACAAAAAGTTAGATTTTTAGGCTTTGAAATACATGAAAAAATGATCACTCCTACAAATCGAGTAATCCAATTTGCTGATAAATTTTCTGACGAAATAAAAGATAAAAAAATGCTACAAAGATTTCTTGGATGTTTAAATTATGTTACTTTTTTCTACCAAGATCTAGCGAAAGATAAAAAATTGCTCCAAGAAAGATTGAAGAAAAAACCCTTAGAATGGTCTGAGGATCATACTAGAGTTGTCCAAAAAATTAAAGAAAAAGTTAAATCTTCCATGTAGATGTTTATCTAACTCTGATGCTTTTAAGATTGTTCAGACTGATGCCTCAGAGTTAGGCTATGGAGGAATCTTATTACAATTAGATGAAAAAGGTAAAGAAGAATTGGTAAAATTCAACTCTGGACTGTGGAATGATGCTCAAAAGAAATACTCCACAATTATGAAAGAAGTTCTAACTATTGTGACATGTGTTACTAATTTCAGCATGACCTTCTAAATAAAAAATTCTTAATTAGAGTGGATGCTAAATCTGCTAAAGAAATTTTAGAAAAAGATGTTAAGAACCTTGCTTCCAAACAGATTTTTGCTAGGTGGCAAGCTATTCTTTCAATATTTGAATTTAAACTAGAATTTGTTGAAGGAAAATCTAAACTCGCTCCCTGACTTTCTTTCTATAGAATTCTAGGGAAAAAGAAATGGCGAGTAGTTCATCTCCATTTAAAATGATGAAAGGAAAGGAGAAAGTCCTAGGCAATACAGAAGAAAGCCAACAAATTCATATTCCAGCTAAAGATATCCACCAATTTGAATTATACATCTATACTAGATTTACCGTCTACGTTACTTCTGACTCACTTCAGGAGGAAAGGTCATTAGAAGAAAATGTCCAATTCCTATTTGGAAAAGGATTACACTATTATTCTCCTGATAAAAAGAAGAATCGAGAGTGGTATCCCAATATCCTTCATCAGACGAAAAGTATTCTCATATTCCATAACAAGAATCATAATGACGTTGTTACTTATTCAAAATTCACCATTCTGAAGATTTTGACTGAAGATGATTGGAATGGTCCTCTTCATAGGACGAAATCCATCCAACTCTATAATTCCATTGATTATTTCAATTATTGGGATTATATGGATGCTTGGAAATATGCTCTCATGTGGCAAAATAGACAATATGCCCATTCATGATTCATCAGATTGAAAGAAGAAAGTCCTGATGTTTCTCCTATCTACCAAAATATCCCATCTTGGTTCTATAGTTGGTGGTGTTATTTTGGTATTAGTCAGAAAATTTTTCCAGATAATTTTCATTATCTTTTTGGAAAGTTTTGTGAAATAGAAGAAAAGGTGCCTTGCGAAGCCATGAACGTCTTAAAGTTTTTTGCAAAATTCCACATTCCTTACATTTTACAGTGGAAATTTGAAGTTAAGAAAGATTTTTATAGTCGACCATCCCTTTACCAAAATATATTTAAAAAATGGTAGCAAAAAATTGATGAAGAAACGTATGAGAAGATTTTGAATCAAATCTCTCCGCCAGTTAAAAATTAAAAGTCCAAAATCGAAGAAAGGACAGATGATGACAGTATTTTAATGGCAGATCTCCTTGCCAAGAAAATTGCAAAAGAAATGGCAAAAGAGAAGAAAGAGAAAACATCTCCCATGGATATTTTTGTTAAATCCCTAAATTTTGAAGAAAGGATTAAACAGATTCTTGCAGACTATCTTCCCAAGAAGAAAGATAAACATGATCATGATTGGGATAGTAATCATGATCCAGATGAACATTTACACGAAATTGCATCTTATAATTCAAATGAAATTCTTAGAGAAAATATTGTTGGGTTAAGTCCCCGTTGGGATCCAGATTCAAAGGTTAACCCAGATGATTCTGTCACTGATTATAAGCGTGGTGGTCGAAAGTTTTGGTATTCATCTCCAAAGTTTGACTCATCTCAAGCTGCTGGGCCATCTTCCGCCGTTCTTCAAGCTTCCAAGTCTTCCACTCAAAATGAAATGCTGATGTTTCGCTCTATGATGATAGAAAAAGAAAAGAGTTGGCGCTCTCAGATGAATGAAAATAAGAAAGTTAAAAGCTGAAGAAAAGTTTGAAAAGTTGATCCTGTATTATTGGTATCAGAGCCTGAACTCATGCTCAACTTTTGAAGGGGGAAAATCATAGAAGATCATAGAAGATTTACAAGAAAAATAGGGGTCATTGTGTCATTTGAATCATCATTAAAGTTGATGTCACGAATGTCATCTCAAGAATTATTGACAAGACAAAAACAGCCGATATCATCCGATATTGTGATATCGGCCAATATGATACGGCTGACTGGTTGAGATTAATGGGTTATTTGATTTAGGTATCACTAGATCCAACTCTTAATATGAATACAAAGGGTACTATATCTGGATTTAAATTTGGCTAAAAAATTAGATAGATATTAAGTTAGCATCCAAATAGATGTCTCAGAATTTCAGATTTTTAGATATTCATTTATTCGCTTTCTTGAACTACAACAACCAATGGATCTTTTAATATGTGCACTTTATACATATGAGTGTGAGTCACCATAGCTGATTGAGACTAATTTATTGAATGTGTCTATGTTTGAACTTGTGAGTCAACATATGAGTAGTAACTTTCCTCTCTTATTTCATCTCTTTACTTCTGCTATTGAATCTTGGATTGGGGCCATCTACCTTAGCTCTAACTCTTTGCCCATTGGAGTCATCACTAGGCGTTTGGGCTTTCCCCAAGCAGATCATCTCCCCACCCTTCTCTTCATTGCTGATTGCCTGTTTATGCTTCTGGAATCTAATTCTCCTCTTGAACGTGTCCTCTTCAGCGATCAAAGCTTGGTCCTCTTACTGAAGAATAGAAGGCCTGGGTGGCGTCTCTTAGTTCACACTGAGTCTATCAGATCCATTCTGAAGCTGATGCATCGGGATTTTGATCTGGTTGATGCGGCTCTCCCCCACCTGATTGGTTTGGCAAACTGCACCCTTCACGCTCACGCCCTTAACTCCCCAAGGCTGGCCACCGGCCCTTTTGCAGGCGCTCAATTATAGTTTTGTTTCGGGAGCTTGCTCTCTATTTTGTGGCTCCTTTTGAGCCTAGTTTCATTGGTCACCAGATTTTTTCTCTCTTTTTGTTAGATTCTTTGTGCTTTGCCCAGGCCATACTCTATATCTTTGGGCTTTGTCCCGCTTTGAATGAAAGTACCATCGTTCAAAAAAAACAGTTGTGATATACAAAAAATCTGTTTTGTACACTTTTCAAAAACGTGTTCACTTTAAATATTTTTTTTATCTCCAAAGTTGATCTATTTAATTACAAATTGAAAATATCTACACTAAAGTATAAGGCTCATTAAAAACTCAATTAGATAAAATTGAGAATCAATTAAATGAAGTTGATCACATGGTAAGTCATAGTAAAATTGAGTTAGTCTCTGCATGGACTTCACTTTTAATTGAAGAAAAAATTGGATAACATTTTTCTGTAATTTTTATAGGCCCCAATATTAAACATCTATGAAAACTATTAAAAATTAGATTGAGATACAATTAGATCCGACAAAATTTGACATGATTCGATTACCTGAATCAGACTCATGCATTTTAAGTCGGTATGGGTTTAAAAAATTGTGAATCGAACCAACTACACATTTAATAAGAAAGTAAGTAATGAGTTAAGATTTGTTGACCCGAATCCGAAAAGAACCTGTCCCAGAATTGACCTGACAAAATTTGCCCCAAATTGAACATGAGCATCTTAAATAGGTATTGGTTTAAAATTTTGTGACTTGAATTGAAAATAAACTCGAACCTTCAAACTCACAAATAAGTAAGCAATGGATTCGGAGTTGTTAACTCAAATCCGAATAAGACCTAACCAGAAACTGACCCAAATCAACCCGTCATCAGGTCTAGATACAACATGAGTATGGTGGATTATAAATCAGGTCTAGATACAACATGAGTATGGTGGATTGTAATACCTTATGGTATATCTTAATCTAATAAAAATTTGTGTTGTGGCTAATTTTGCAGTTCATTATCCATCATACTAAGATGTTGAGATGCAATGATTTTCTTTTTAAAAATGGCCCCACATATAAAATTTATTCAACTTGCCATAACTTACAATGAGGTCTACGTCATTTTATCATTCCTCAATTAAATTAATTATGCTATATTTTTAGATTTTCAATATTCATTCCTCAATTTTTTTATCTTATGTGACCTATTCATTTAATAAGGAGTCTAATACAAATCAACTCGAATTCTGTTTCAACTCGCATTTTAAACCTATTTTAATTTAATTTTAGTCGGATCGGATCGAGTTAACTCGTAAAATAGTCAACCCGACCTGACTTGATGCAAATTTTATGCAGGTTTTTGTCTTCTCAACTTGACCCGTTGACCTAAAATTCTCAACTCGACCCAAATGATTTCTCAAATCAAGTCAAAATCTGACCTGAGTTGCAGCCCTAATGTTTAGACATGAGATAACAAAAATTCTTTAGACCTTCTTAATGGTGTTATCCGAAGAACGACAGTGTGCTTACAAAATTGATTTTGAAATCACTATTTTTAGGCTTTATAGAGTAGAGGTGTTTATTTGTCCTAACCTAGCCCAAACGCGACATAAATAAGTGGGCTGGACAAATATATCTATCCGCTGAACCGGGCTCGGGCTTTAATTTGAAGCCCTCGCGGCCATCGGGCTTTTCAACCCGTCTGTTTTCATATATGTGAAACACATGAGACACATGTTCACAGTTCCCAACAAGCACCGAGATGGTAATTAGGGATTTAGCCATTTAGGATTCTAGGTTCCTCATTTCCCCTTTCACGAGGCACGACCCCTCTCCCCCTCTCTATTCTCTTCGCCCGTGACTAGAAGACACATCCAAATTCCTGAATTCCACTTCCACAGTTCCACTCCTCCTTTCCACTTCCTACTTTGATGCTTCCATCTTCCCTTTCGCTGGTCCTTCTCCTTCTGATTTGGCAACCCCTTTTCTAAGTTTTATCTTCTTGATTTGGCCTCGACGACCCCTCTTCCATCAGAATTCAGCGTCGGCGACTCTTCTTCCTTCTCGATTCAACAACCTCTGTGGCTCTGCCTCTTCTATCTCAATTCGACAACCCCTCTTTTAGCTTCTCAATTCGGTGATGATGTCTTCTACCCTGGCCATTTGCTACGCTCTGGCAATTTTTAAAAATAAAAAATAATTAAATTAAAAATTTCTAATCAAAATAAGCTTTAAAAGTGATTTGCAAAAAATCTAAATTATTGAGTTTAATGGTGAAAATTACTAAATTTAATAAAAATTGAATTGCAAATTAGTTGGACTTAATCTGACGGGCTGAGACTTTCGCATCCAAAACCACCGGACTTCAGACAGGCTCAAGCTCTTTTAGTGAAGTCCAGCCTGAGTCTGCCCCGTCAACATCCCTGCTATAGAGTTTTATTGTAATAAAATTTGACTCTCCAATATTAAACGATACACAGTTTGTGGATTTATATTAGATTATTAATCTGAAGTTCAGAACACTTGTATATACTGTATAATGTATATACTATATAAATAGAATATTTATACAGATGAAAGGATATTCATTGATTTGAATTATTTATATGATATGATTTAAATTATGAACGCCTATCCTAATATGGATAAAATTTGTTAGGAGATACGGAATGGGTGAAATTCCAATTTTATCTTTACTAGTGTATCGCTCATCAAATACCGATATTTGATAAATAGTATATAAATAGAGATAAAATGAGAATTTTATTTTATTTTATGTCTCCTAATCAATTTTGTTCGTATTAAGATGAAGTGTCTTTGAATCATTTATCATTTATATCAAGAAAATATTACAAATATCTCCTTATATAAAAAAGATATTATTTTTCCTTTAATCCCCATTTCTCTATCAATAACTTTCACCGTGATTTTTTTTCTTTTTCAAAGATTTTTTTTTTTTGACTAGACAGAGAAAGGAACCTTCATAATGACTATCCACTGATTTAAAAAAGTCAAAAGCACAGATATGAAAAAGAAAACTTTGGTCATTGGACCTCGTGGGTCATGCAGCTGTTTATGTCTTGAAATCAACGGGTCCGTTCAACCTCGTTCGTAAGCTTTTTTTTTTTTTTAATAGAGATTGAATATTTATTATAAATTAAATTTTATATAGTTAGATTGATAAATAGAAGATTTCATAAATACTATAAATAAAGTAGTCAAATGAGAAAAATATACAATTGAATTTTAAAAAAAAAATCACAAAATCAATATATTTTTGTCTTTCTCTACATTTAAAAAATATATGACCTATTTAATATTTAAAGAATAGTTTTTGAAGAACTCTTTCTAACTTTTTACTATTTTAACTTATATAATATTTTTTTTAAATTTTTTACTTCTAAATTTCTTTAGAGCCTGCTAAATTGTAGAATTTTTTAAACATGTATCTGTGGCTCACTTCAGTCGAGAATTTTTTTCCTGTTTTCAAGTTAGGCTTCTACATGAGAAATATGCACAATTACTTATAATTAAAGATAAGAAATTTGACCGGTACAATATATATTGCTATGGTGATGCATATTGATTGATATGTATTATTGTATCAGTACAGTACAAGACATGTATCGGTCACAATGTATCAACCAATATCGGCTGGTACAATTTTTTTTACTTTTCTGAAAAATGATTCGATCAGTTTTTTCGTTCAATTTTGCATTTGGATATGATGATAAGAAAGTTTGAAAGCAAGTTTTTCAAGTGTAAAAAGTATTTGCCAATTCCAAGCTTCTTTTCTCTGAAACTTAACTATTGTGGGTTAGTTTCATCATTTTTTAAAAAATTGCTCTAAGATAATAAAAATTTTGGGATTTTTAAAAAATAATTTAATGAAATAATAGTAAGTGTGTATGGAATTGAATCAAGATGTCTTAATGTGATTGATATAGTCTTTAGGAAGTCTATATGATTTTTCAAACTTTCTTTTGAAAAATTAATGAAAGTTGGATTTTCTAAGGTACTTTCTATTTTCGAGTTTCTTTTACAAAATTAATGAAATAAAATTCAAATGGTTATAAAATTAAATAAAGAGCCCTTATTGTGATTGATATATGCTTCAGAGTGTTTGAGTGATTGATTGAATAGAAGATAGATGTCACTATAGCATACTAAAAAACATGAATTTCATATTAGGTATTTCCTAATATTGTTTCTAATTTTCTAAATTTTTAGAAATTTTTCAAAATTTTAGAATATTTTTAAAATATTAAAAACATAATTTTTTCGTATTAAAATTTTAACTCTCAATAGCCTAATACTTCATAAAAATAAATATTATTTTTAATATAAAATATGCTCATACTAAATTTTTCACTTCGCGGATACACCCATATTCCACGTTTCAACTTGTCTTTTTTTTTTTCCTTTCTTTTACTCAACACTCGGTCTACACGTCTCAGGTGTAATAATCCACACGCGTTACAATTTCAACCAACTCCATTAACTGAGTCTTGTATTTAAACTCAAACTGTGAATGCTCCCACTGCAAGTTTATTGCGGCAAGGGTGACTCAGTAACAGGCTGATTTCTACAGCAAGTTTCAGCCTATTTAAACTCAGTGAACAGTGACTGAGTTCCACTTCAGTCACAGAGTATTAAACAACGAACCAAGATGGAGTTATTGACCATGTACACACTGAGTTTAACTCGTCTCCACAGCAGTATGTTTTCTCCTTTTTACATCGATTTCCCATCCGATTTGACACACAACAGAAACCCAGTTCTTGACCGAGTGACTGCAGTCCAACTCAGGAATCGACGTTTAACAGTGACCGAATTGACGGGCTGTTTCCACGGTGAATCAGATTTTTTTTTTCGAGGGCATGTTTTGTTTTGGCCCATTTTCTCTAGAAGTAGGCATAATGAGAGTTTATACCGGATTATATTTCCAATTCAATTCATTTAAATTTAAGGAAATTAAAAATTCATAAAAGACTTATTTGCAATCCCAAAATAATCCAAACTGGAGAATTTTGCTCGACTTTTAAATTTTTCCGTTGTCCAGGGTCCTCCAAATCTATCAAATAAGTCATTTATTTATAACCTTTTACAAGATAACAAAGAAAAATAAAAAAAAATTCTATAAGATAACCCTGGAAGTCAACTACCCTAGAGGAAGGATGAAGATGGAGTCCTTCAACCCCCATCCATTTGCATAAGTCAACTTGATTTTGAAATTCAAGAGAAAGAGAGAGATAGGCAGGACCAGAGGTGTAAAAAGGGGCACTGCGTATATCGGCCGATAACTTTCTCTGTCCACAGTATAAAAAAAAATTATAGAAGCTTCAGAATATTATGACCTTCATGGATATGCAATTTTTCATTAAATATCGATCATTTACATGTTAAAATATTAGTTTGAAGTTTCGATATTGAGAATTTAAAAATTATTAATAAAATGATAATAAATTACAAAAAGTGGTAGAAAAATCAGGAAAATTACACACATATTCTGTTAACTTATTGGCTTAGTTAATTAGTGAAATGATCGAAAATGATAAATTATTAGTTTATAACCATTAATTCCAACCCCATTAAATTATTATTGTCATCATGTTGTATAATGATTCATGATATATAATGAAACATAGATAACAAATTATTTGCATTTGTAACTGTTGCTCAGAGATGTTTCGATGTATTATGAGTTTGTGATAGGGCAATAAGATATTAATATTCTTTGATATTTTATAATTTTTTTAGAAATAAAAATGTAATAATATATTAAAATTTTATTCTAATCTTGTTCTTGAAGGTTAGCTATCTATATATTTCAGAATATTTTCTAATATTTAATTAATAAAATTTGATTTTTAAATTCTATTTTTTTAATCAATCCTATCCATAATGTTTTTAAATTAAATCTTACAATATAACATTATATATGACAATAAAATAATAAATGCATCTCCATAATGTCTCAAATCTCTTTTTCTTCAAAAATATTAACTTCTTGCATGTATTCATCTATTTTTCTTAAAAAAAGACATTAATTTCTTGCATATGTGCATCTCTGTTTCTTAAAAAAATTATTAATTTCTTGAATGCGTTTACCATGGGAATTCAAGTTCTAAAATATAACATTCAAAATTTCAAATAAAATACCTTCAGATATGATGGCCGAATCTTTAAAAAAAAAAATTCTATTTTTTTTTAAATGAATTGACTGGATCTCGACCGATATCAGGACCAAGATCTCGGCCGAGATTTTAACCCCTGGGCAGGACTAGTGAGGTTTGAAAATCAAATGAGGGAGAGAAGGAGAGGAAAAGAGAGAAAAGACTCGTGTGACTCATTTTGGGAGGGTTGATTTTTTGGTCAAATGTGTTCCATGTGATCTTCAAATGAATGGGCTTGGAAATAGTTGGGCCCAATGAACCCTGGGCATGTGTATAAGGTCCGTGTTTTCCTCCATTAATTCAATGGGTCAACTTGTCAATCCATACAACTGGGCCTCGATTTGGTCATTGTCGAACTCATCGGATTCGATGTCCGCATCAACCCAACATTAGCCAATAAAATTATTGTAAGAAAATCTAAATAAATTTTGATGTGCAAACTCTAAACACCCCCACCTATTTCCGTGCTCCCTCATCTTAATTTAGAGAGACAAATCTCAGCTTAATTTGATCTCTCAGCGTCTTTATTTATCAGTGCTTAAGTTAATAGTCGTTATCTATTATTAAACATTTTGAAGATGGATTTTAAGTAATCAACTCAACAATGAGTATTTGTTGGGCTTGGACTTCATGACTTTACCCATATGAATTTGAAGGAGGGGATACTGACATATGAGTATGACCATATTTTAAATCTCTGGCTATATTGATCTAAAATATTTTAAGTTTTTTTTTCTCAAAAAATTAGAAAAAGCAAACGAAATTGGAAAACCAATATGCACAAAATTTGCATTAAAAAAAAATTGTTGATCTTTTTCATAGCATTTTGATGCCTACAAGCAGGGGTGAAAAATTGAGTATCGGCCAATATCTCGACCGATATTTTTCTATCTTTTATATTTTTTTAGAAAACGTTTCAATATCGGCCGATATCGGTGATATATATCGCCCATATATATCGGATATCGGCCAATATTTACAATATCAGTCGATACGTATCATATCGGTCGATATCTCGACTCCTGCCTACAAGTCAAAAAAATTAATACATCTAAAGTATATAAAAATTGTAAAAAAAAATCTTTTATAAATTCCAAAAAGGGAAAAATTATACATGAGCAAATATTTAACATGTATTTAACAATGTTTGAATGGTAAACTGTTAAAGAGTAGTGTTTGACTGAAAGTGTAACTTAAACTATTGTAAGGAAAATGCTAAATTTATCCTCAATTTATAGAATTTTATCTATTTTTATTGATATAATAAATCATTTAATTGATATCTTAACTAATTCTTGAAAAATTAATCAATTATAATTTGTCACATATACCTGAGAGTATAAATTGTATAACTTAAAGGATGTATAACATTTTTTTATCTTCAATTATCCTCACATCAAATTAATTTTGAGTTCTATAATTATTAAAATTTTAACCTATAAATATAAAATTATATTTATAACAATTTATCTAAACTGATATTTAGAGTATCGATGTTTTCAAATAATTAATTCGTACAACAAAAATAAAAAGGTTATACGGTAAATTAAATTCTATAAGGATAAGAATAATATCTCAGTTTTATCAATCCAGTTGTATAAATGAACTAAAACATACTACAAATTAATAAAAATAGTCAAGGCTGACTCTAGTTCCAAGTTAAAAGAAATTCAAATAAATATCTTCAACTAGATGGAATTGCATCCGTTTAATTTTAGTTCATCCGTTTTATGCAGTGTCCTCCATCCGTTTGCTCAATCAAACGTCGTTTGCAAGGACTACAAATGATGCACTTTTTTTAATATATTAAAAAGATTAATTCTGAACTTATAATTTATAAAAAAGTATCTAAATGATCAACAATCATTTCTCTTCCTGTGGTTTGGATTTAAAAATCATTTTTTTCTTTTTCTTTTAAAGGAAAATCCAAACACCAATAATAAATCAAGATGAAAGACTATAAAATTTATTCGTATTATTGTAATGACCCGTTTCGAGTTTGTTCGATTTTTTTTTTTGAGATTTTTAGATCTCTGAGTTGTTTCGGGACTGTGGTAACAGTGAGGAGGGTGTGGGCTCCGTGGTGGGCCCTAGTTTGCTTGGTTTTGAGTTCGGGAACTCGAAGGGTATTTCAGTAACTTTGAATTATTGTATAATCTGTCATAAAAATACTTGAAAAATCACACGTCTTTTTCTCTTGATGTTCGACATTTGATTTGAAATCATTTTCTTTTAACATAGTGTGAGTTTTGAAACTCTATTTTCATACGATTCGAGATTTTTCTTAAAAGTTTAAACTAAAATAGTAAATGAATGAAAATGAAATAATTACTAATAATATTTTTATATAATATTACAGCTTGAGCTAAATGGTTTCAAAAAAAAAAAAAAATTCAAGAGTTTGTGGGTTCTTAAATATTTTTTTAAATAGTAAAAAAAAAAAAAAACCTCAATACCTTAAAAGGGGCCTCCCCCTTTTATATTTCCTCTTTTCCCGCAGCACTGTAGCTGGACAGTGCCGCTGCCCCCCTTGGGGAGACTCTCCCTCTTCTCTCTCTCTATATCTTTCCTCATCTCTTCCTTATCTCCCTTACTGAAAACCCTAACCCTAACCCTCTAGTGTGAGCCACCGCCCCTTTTTGCCTTGTCTTCTCCCTCTCATCTCTTCAAACCTTCGAAACCCTAAATCTAACACCCAGTCGCCAACCCGCCCTAATTTCTCTCTCCTCTCTTCCTCTTCATCCCTTCCCTGACCGAAACCCTAACCCTAGTCTCTTAGCCGCCTAACCCCTTTGGCCGTTTCTTTCTCTCTTCCTCCCCTTTCTAGCCTTCGGCCACTGCTCTATCTTCTTCTTCCCATTTGTCTTCCTCTCGACACCTATGTCCTGAAAATCCTAAACCCGCCGCCGTCCTTCCATCTTCTCCTACTCTTTCCCTCCTCCGCCCAAGAAACCCTAATCCCCAATCCTTGGACCCATTTTCCCATGTCCGACCCAACCAGACCCGCTCAGCTAAACCCAACTTGGTCCGACCCAGTAGCATGAAGCCCAACTCGCTTCAGGCCCACTTTAGTTGGATCCAAGCCCAGTCCACTTCAGGCCCAGTTTCCCAAGCCCATTTGAGTCCCGCCCTTTTCCAGACCCAACAGACCGGCCCAGATCCTTCATTCCAGTGCAAGCCCAACTCAGTTTCTAGGCCAGGCCCAGGCCTGTTTGGCCCGGTCCAGGCCCGTTTCGGGCCCATCTCAGACTTGTTTTTGGACCTGTTTGGGGATCGCTTCTAGAGTGTTTCTGGATCACTCTCAGCTCGGTTCTAGCCCTTTTGTAGACCCGTTTGCAGCCTGTCTCGACCTTGAACCCGTACGTCGCTTCCTTCAACCCTTCGACTTGTTTTCATCGTATGAATTTTGAAAACACACTCAAGTGAGGGGACTTATCACCATAGTGACAAATACCGTTCTCGGGATATTAACGGCAACTGTTAATAACGGGATATTTTCAAATTCTCGGGTTTTTAACGGGAATTTAACGGGAAAATCTCGCGGAAAATATAAATATTTAAAATAATAATTAAAAATTAATATAATAAAGGGAGTTTTTCTGAAGTTTGCATTATGAGATAATTTAAATCAAATAAAGGGATTTTCAAATTTACAAACTGAAATAAATTTAATTATTTAAATAATAAAATTTATTTTAAAACTTTAAAGTTATTTTTTTAGCAGTGTGTACTTTGAAAATTTCTCAAATTAAATATCCGGACTAATTACGATAATCCGATAAAATACTTTAAGACTTCAAGGTCTTTTGACACTCTTAAATATTTAAAACACAGTATTTTACAAATAAAGGTATCCCTAGGGTGTGCCGAAAACACATTTAGGAGTGTCAAAAGACCTTAAAGTTTCAAAGTATTTTTATCACGTTATCGTAATTAATATGGATATTCAATTTGAGAAATTTTAGAAATACACAGTGCTTAAAAAACAATGTGCATAGTGTATTAAATAATAAAATCTCCTTTAAAACTTTAAAGTTATTTTTTAGGCACTGTGTATTTCCAAAATTTCTCAAATTAAATATCCGGGCTAATTACGATAATTTGATAAAAATACTTTAAGACTTTAAGGTCTTTTAATACTCCTAAATGTGTTTTTGGCACGCCCTAGAGATACCCTTATTTATAAAGTACTGTGTTTTAAATATTTAGGAGTGTCAAAAGACCTTAAAGTTTAAAAGTATTTTTATCAGGTTATCGTAATTAGTCCGGATATTTAATTTGAGAAATTTTCAAAGTACACACTGCTTAAAAAATAACTTTAAAGTTTTAAAATAAATTTTATTATTTAAATAATTAAATTTTATCGATGCTTCTCCTTTCCTTTCCAGCGGCGTGTGGATAGCGCCCGTGAAGCGCAGCGTGTATATGGGATAGCCGTGTACGGAAGAAAAATTTAAACGGTAAAAACGCATTTTTAACGCGTTTTTACTGTTTCTCGCGTTAAAAACGCGTTTTTAACGGTAAATTTCCGATAAAAACGGTATAGGCGATAAAATCACGTTTTTAACGCGGTAACGTTATTTTCCCGATATTTTCGCGGTAAAAACGAAAATACCGGCGGTATTTGTTACACTGCTTATCACTGCTTTAGCATACATTTGCATTCTTAAACTTTGACCTTGGACTTAGAGTGACTTGATTGGGGCCTTCGTTATTGAGCCACTCGGTAAGGGAACCATTGGATGAATCTGTGGCAAGGGATCCATCCGAGTGCACTCAGGTCAACTTTATGCAGAAAATAAAATAAAATAATAATAATATTTCTGATCAAACGAACGAATATTGAACATGATGTTTGAAATTGAGTGACAACACGTGGTGTATATAACTATTTCACATGAATGAATTTATGATGAGAATAAGATATGCGTTGGGTGTCGAATATGATGTATGAGATTTAATGATAACATGTGGTATGTTTACATGTAACTTGAATGGGATCACGAGTATGGGGAATTGTGACTTGTCATAAGTTTAAGCTGTTGTATATGATCATGACATCGTGTGTATGCATTGGAGGGATTGTTCATATGTGTATATGTTTATGACTATGTGATGAGTTTGATTGTTGGGAGGACTTCCCCGTTACGCTCCAGCGGTTGAGATCCCCATAGGAGATGCAGGTTTCCCCGTTGAGTTCCGGCAATCGAGGTGCCTACCCCGTGAGATTGGCTTCCCCGTTATGTTTCAGCGGTTGAGACCCCCATAGGGGATGCGGGTTTCCCAGTTGCATTCCAGCGGTTGAGGCGGTTGTGTATAGTATGGTCTCCAAGTTGGATTGACTGGTCAGAGGGACCAATTGGCTGGTAATATAGTTGAGCACTCGTGTACGGAGACATTCACTCTATGATGATGTTCTTGCATTCATGCATAAGATACATGTTGTTGACAGGTGATATTCATTATCTATTCACTGGGCTGGTTGTATTGTGTAGTCTCCTGATGACATTAGTAGGGAGACCGGAGTTTGCTAGAGGACCCAGTGTGGGTTACCAAGATGATGTCTCGGATCTGACTGGTGGATTACTAATTGATGAGGTTGGGTTTTACGTGCTCTTGAACACCTTTGTTATCATGATGTTCTCACATTCATGCATATGATTTATTTATTGCTGACATGTGATATGCTTTCTCCCTTCACTGAGCTGGTACCTCACCCCTTTCTTTTCACGTACCCCGACTGCGGAGGGGCCAGATGGGTCCCTTGAGCAGACAACCAAGGAGTAGTAGTTGAAGTTGGATATTTTAAATTTATGTTCATGCCTTAGTTTGAGAGGCTTTTGTTCCATATGGACATACTACCGTATGATGTTGTCTGGATGATTGTATAATTGTATTCGGATAGTCTGTGGTTGTTCGTTATGTTTAATAGTATAATAAGTTTTGTTCATTCGGGTTGTTAAGCAGGGGCAGTGGCCCTTTTTTTTAAAAAAAAAAAAATGCCTGGTATCTTATTTTTGGTAGTGTTTTTGAGATGTTTCGGAGATAACGCGCCAGTAATGGAATGGGGTGTTACAATTATCCTTACTTTGGAGAATGAGCCATTTGAGAGAGTGGAGAGCGTTAATAGAGAGACTCGAAAATGGAGAGAGTGGCTGCTGCTATGGAAATGTCAATCGAAATAGAGAGCATCAGATCGAGGAAATGGAGAGACTCGAAAATGAAGAGAGTACATGCCGCAATGGAAATGCCAATCGAAATAGAAAATGTACAAATGCTTGAGAAGGAGGGAAAAAGAAAGGGAAGAGAAAGGGAAGAAGGAAGACACAGATGCTTAAGAAATAAGAAGAGAGGGAAAGAGAAAGGGAAAAGAGGTTATATTTCGTCTTTGGAAAAGAGTCTGTTGAGGCTGTATTTTGTTGTGAGAAAAGAGAAGGAAGAGAGTCCAAGGAAAATGGTAGGGCTGCAACTCGGGTCGGGTTTAGGCCCGACCCGCATGACCCGACTCGAGAAATCATGCGGGTCGGGTCAAGAATTTCGGGCCAGTGGGTCAGGTAGGGTTGAGAAGATAAAAAACCTGCATGAAATTCGGGTCGGGCCGGATTGAGGATGTTACAAGTTAATCTGACCCGACCCGACCTGGCTAAAATTAGTCTAAAATGGGTTCAGAATGAGGGTCGGGGCAGAATTCGGGTTAGAATTCGGGTCGGGTCAGGTTCTAGAGATCTGGTTGAGAAATCGGGTCGGGTCGGGTTCCATATATATCAAGTCGGGTTGGGTTGGGTTTTAAGAAACCCGGCCCGCCCGACCCGAGTTGCAGCCCTAGAAAATGGACAAAAAAGAAACGGAAGAGAGTCGAAGCAAAAGTGGAAAACAAGAACTGATGGAGTCATTAATATGAAGGGGTAAAATTGAAAAAAAATTATAACACAGTATTCCCTGTATTAAATTCTCAGTGTCCAAATGATTACCCTATTATTTTCAAACATATAAAATTTTAAGAGTTAAAAAAAGTCGTCTAAAGTTTTTAGAACTTGATCAATTAAATCAAGATGATTTTAGAGACTACAAATTCAAACTTAAAACTCTTTTAATAGATTCACCATCATCACCATACATGAGCTTTATATAGATGGGCTCACGAAAAGTACGGTATAAGGAGGACGATCATTGTTATATATATATATATATATATATATATATCAATGTAAGTGGACCCTATATAGGTGGACTCACCAGAAGGACGTTAGAAGAAAATGTGCAATGATCGTCTTATTTCTAGTGAGTCCACCTATATAGGGTCCACTTACATTCTAGTGAGTCCACCTATATAGGGTCTACTTACATTGATGGTTTTAGATCCATTGAAAAAGTTTAATTCTGAACTTGTGACTTATAAAAAATCATCTTAATTGAATGCATGAAGCCCTTGTTTTCTCTCAGACCCATAATTACAAATGTACTCAATTTGACTTTCAAAACCTATGGATTAAAATCGATGAATTGTCTTTGTTAAATAAATGTAAAATTTTGAAGACTTTAAAAAACATGACTTCTTTTATTCAATGGAGATGAAATTTTATATGCACCATATACAAATAAAGGCCTTTCAAACCTATCTATCCATGTGGGTCCAGGAGTTGCTCATCTGTCATTCTCATGAGAACTATTCTTGCTAAGGAGAAGAGGGGTTCTCATAGTTTTCCTATTTCTATTTTTTAAAAGAGAAGAAAAAAAAGGGAAAAACACATCAAAGATAAAGAGGTCTTAACGTGTGAGCGTTGGTTTGGCGGTCAAGAATCCATCTGAGATGTGAAAGCTTTCGGTTCAATTCACTCTCAACACAAAATGGTCACTTTCTATAGTGTTACTCAATGTGTGCGGATAGAGACGTTTACATATCCCCAAGGATTAGTTAGATACTCTAAGAGGCCTTGATACTTGATCTTAAAAAAATAAAGGATAAAGAGGTCTCACACTTCCCTCATTTTATGAGCGTGAGGATCAAAATCTTTTTTTTTTTGGTAAAATTTTATCTTGCATTTGAATGGTATTATATATTTTTATGCATCCGTTGACAATGAAAAGGGTAATCGGATTCGAACCAGATGCCACCAAAAAAATTTAAACAATCTCAAAAGGAATGAATACTTAGATTGTTTAAGCAAGTGCCTTGGATGCAGAGTTTGAAGTTGAGGATTGGATGACTAGTGTTGAGTTCAAAAACTGGTCCCCTCAGTCATTACCATTGGTCATTGAATCCCTCCACCTACAGGGCTTTAAAGCTAAACTTGATGGAGATTGAAGGAGTCACTGGAGATCCAGTAGGACCTTTGAAGGTAATGTGGTCATAGCCTTTGCTTCTGTGGTTAATGGAATGTCACCTCTTCATGCAAAAATCTTCACTTCATTCCAAGATTTGAAATTATTCATGGAAATAAAGATATTTCATATAACTTTGGAAACTAATTTGAAAATTTTGTTTATGATTTTATAGTGTAGGTACAACCTAAGTTTGGATGAGAAAAACAAAAGAAATATGATTGGTGGAAATGGTTCAACAATTAAATGTTTATGGTACTTTTTTTTTCTTTTGAAGAGACAAATGAGATTAGTCGTGAAGTACCTTGATTCAAACTCGAAATGTCTAAAGTATAACATTTTGAAATTGATTCGCCGATATAGCAACCGTTATTTTCGTATCAACGAGTCAATACATATCCGACCACAACAAATCGATACGTATCCATCTATTTTCTTTAGTGGCTAAATATACCTATTGAGATAATTTTTTATATTTAACATATCTACGATTCTTTGATTTTGGTGAAATGGCTGATTACTATTACATATCATAGAAATGAAATAAAAATAATGAAAGGTCCCAACCCTTCAACTTAGATTAATAGTTCGCTTAAAGTTATCTGGCTGATTACTATTACGTAATCATAGAAATGAAATAAAAAATAAAATAAAAATAATGAAAGGTCCCAACCCTTCAACTTAGATTAATAGCTCCCTTAAAGTTTTCAAACATTATACTCATCGAAATATCCAATAACTTAAAAAATTAGCTCCAACCAACCACCTCAAGACAAAATCCTAGCATCATCCATTCATCTTAAGTCCTAACCCACTAATCATAAGCCTTGATAAAATAGCATCATGTAAAAGGGTTTTTTTTTCTCCTTTTTTAGGGTAGAGGACAAGTCACCTGTGTAAAAAACAGAAACTTTGAAAGGGCTAACGTGCAAAGCTCTTATATGATTAAACTCTTATCTAAATATCTTTTAACTTATTTAGGCCTGCAATTTTAGGGGGGTTATAGCCTTCTCCTGCTACTCGTATTACATCTATTTTAGATCTAGATGGTTAGGCTCGACTCATCCAATTTATTTATTTTGTATTTTATTTGTAACGGTGGCCATGGCATATATATTATAGTTCAAAATATGAAAGACGATTTAAATGTCTATTCAAATAATGGACTTTGTTACTAAAATTAACTATTTATTTTAGATTGAATTTTTTTGAACATATTTGATAAATGAAGTTTGTAAATGATTAATCCCTCATATAAAATTAAACTAAAGGTTTTAGATTGAATTTTTTCAAACTTACTTGATAAATGAAGTTTGTAAGTGATTAATCTCACATATACATGAAACCTGTGTCACGTAAGTCTAAGCAGAGTGGAACCTAACACCTCTAATTTAATTCTAGAAATTTAGATCAATTAAATTATTCATGTTTTAGCTAACAAATAAGATTATATTTTCAAAATTTTAGAGCTTAGATCGATCAATCAATACAACTCGCATTTTTTAATCGATTTTTTACAAAAATAAATGAGATACACAAACAAAAAGATAGTCAATCTAAGCTTTAATATTCAAAGTTAATAATAACCTGACTATGATAAAAATGGTTTCATTTACTAAGCAAGAACAACTTGGAGTGATACGGTTGGTGAGAGAGTAATTGTAGGCGACTCTGAGTCTTAGAGTAGTTTAAAAATACAACCTTTTTTTTAATGGGTGGAGCACCATTTCTGATTTTAATTCAAATGTGACGATGATAGTGATGATTGTTATTAGATGTAAATTCTTTTAAATAATTGTTCTCATTATATATCTATTTATATCAATTTAATAAAATTAAGCCATATAGATAGTTGAAGTAGAGCTTTGTTAACTATTCATTTCATTTGTTTAAATCAATAGATAAAGATATTTAAATAAAATTAATTTCTTGTAATTAAAGAGATGCTACACTTATTTTGGAATAAATCCTTTTATGCCCTTAATTAGTTAGATTTTCAAGAGTTTATTAAAATATTAATAAAATGATTTTTCACATAAGCAAAAGATATAAAAATGGTACAATAAATTTATCATTTTTTATGTAATTAATAGTAATATTGCTATTATATTGAAAAATAATTAAAATTAATATTCTTAAACTCTCAAAATTGTAATAAACCAGTGAGAAATATGGATTCACATGAGTAACATTGGTAAAAAAATTGACAATTAATAATTCTTTCTTCTATTTTAAACAATTTATTTTTAAACGTTTAGATGGGTTAAAATAAAAAAGTTAAAAAAAAGAGAGTGTTTAGGTTATAGATGGCTTGCCCAATTTAACGTAGATTTATTTTAGGTTGGATTAACTTAATTTATATATTAATCTTTTTAAATGTACATTATTCGAATTTGAAATTTGAAATTTAAGTGATTAAATTTTCTTTAATCAACAAATTTTGGCGTGACTTATAACACTCAAATTTTCTGCCTCTACGCATCCGATTTCAGATTTTTCGAATAAAATTACTATTATACCCTCGCATTTTTACTCATCCGAACGATGCCGGTTCATTCGGCATTTGTTCGGATGAATGAAGTCATCCGAACATTGTACGAGGCTACAGTCATGCATAGTATATTCTTTAAATAATAAAATCTCCTTTAAAATTTTAAAGTTATTTTTTAAGTATTGTGTATTTCCAAAATTTCTCAAATTGAATATCCGGACTAATTACGATAACTTGATAAAAATACTTTAAGACTTTAAGGTCTTTTGACACTCCCAAATGCTTAAAACACAGTATTTTACAAATAAAGGTTTATTTCAGCTGTGCCGAAAACACATTTGGGAGTGTCAAAAGACCTTGAAATCTTAAAGTATTTTTATCATGTTATCGTAATTAGTCCGGATATTTAATTTGAGAAATTTTGAAAATACATAATGCTTAAAAAATAACTGTCTATGTTGTATAATACATTAGTTAAATAATAAAATCTCCTTTAAAACTGTGTATATCCAAAATTTGTCAAATTGAATATCTAGACTAATTACGATAACTCAATTAAAATATTTTAAGACTTCAAGTTATTTTGACACTCCCAAATGTATTTTCGGCACAGTTGAGGGATAACTTATTTGTAAAACAGTGTATTTTAAACATTTGAGAGTTTCAAAAGATATTAAAATCTTAAAGTATTTTTTATGAAATTATCGTAATTAGTCTAAATATTTAATTTAATTTTTTTTAAAAATATACAGTATTTAAAAAATAAATTTAAAATAAATTTTTATTATTTAAATAATTTACTATCCTATTTCATTCGTTTGGATGCTTCAGACGAGTAAAAATACAAATGACTGAATTATAATGGTAATTTTCCCAAAAATTCGAAATAAGTGTGTAGAGTGAAAAAATTCATATGCAGCGCCCAAATTTTGAAACCGCTGTCCGTGCATAGACAGCTGTCGGTACTTGTACCTAGCCGACAAGGCGTTAGGGTTCAAACAAAATACCATATGTTCTCCGCAAGAAAGACATGTCTCGCCAGAGTTTCTCATATTCAATCGGCTGCTCTCTCCATCTCTCTCTCTCTCATTCTGAAACTCTCTATCTACGAATTTCTGCGAATTTCTTATAAGCGAAGTGAAAGAGAAAAAAAACTCCTGCAAATTCGAATTTGTTCGAGAAGAGAAGATCTCTTTCTGCAAATCGTTCGAGAAGAAAATATCTCTTTCTTTTCTGCAACTCTGTTGTTCGTTTGAGACCGTTCGCAAGCGATTTGATCCCGCTCGGTTTTAGGGTTTCTGAAGATCATCTCATCGAGCGTGCTTGTATTTTGTCTTTTGGATTATCGTTATTTGCTCAAATTAGGGCATTTTCTTTCTTGTAATCTCTCTGTTATGTAAAAGAAAAGAAAGAATGGCTGTGTATTACAAGTTTAAAAGTGCAAAAGAATACGACTCTATTCCAATTGATGGTCATTGCATATCTATGTGGGATTTGAAAGTTAAAATATATGAATCCAAGCATCTGGGCAGGGGCACTGATTTTGACCTTGTGGTTTCCAACGCGGAGACCAACGAAGGTCCTTTCTTTTCTCTTGAATCTCTTGATTCTCATCGTGTGTTTGAATTACATCCATTGAAATAGGGTTTCTGCCTGTTTCGGAGAATGTTTTATCATGATTGGCATATTACCAGCTTCTTCTTCTTCTTTTTTACTTTTATCCATGGGTGTAAACAAGAAAAAGAAAAGAAAAGGAGATTTGGCGAATTCTGTGGATTCATGGTTGGAAAGCTTGGAATTATTAACTTGCATTTGAGAGTTTTGCAACATGTGCGATTTAATTTATAGTTCGGCTAGAATTTGAATTAGGGTTACATAGTTGTCATTCGAGAAATTGGCTTTGACCAAACTACGAAGCTCATTGTGGAATTTAATGAATTCTAGCTGTTGATGTCAGGGTACCAAGCGGACCCTATCTTTGTTTCATTGTTATGTCTCTGTGTGTCAGCCAAGATGGAAATAAGAAGCATTATACATTTCTCATCTGGACAAAAGAATGTATGTTGCTTGGCCATTGGATCATATGGGTGTGACCTGATCCTGTGGAATGGATTGGACCAGGCCAAGGTAGCCATGTCTGTATAGCCTGATCAGAAATGCTCTCTGTGGTTCGGTTTGATTTTGTCGATTGATGTAGTTCATTGATGGAACTGGATTCATTGAATGGAAGTTTACTGCATATTTTCAATTTGTATTTTTTCCATATTGTCAATTGTATTATAATAGAAATACATGTCTACTGAGGCACAAATTCTTTGAAGCAAATGACCAGAATGAAATGATTTTGACAATGCTTGATGGAACATGAGAATGTGTTTTTCTTCACATCATATTGTATGTGTGTATATGATCATCTTGTAGGTGTATCATTATTCATTTGTGATGGACTGTTAGCTCAGATGTTGGAAGTCATCGTAGCATGTCTGCATAGCTTCTAAACAAATGGTTGCCTAGTTTGGCTGGGCATTGTTCATTATCTGCAGATGTAATAAAATGTTTTGGATTAGCAGTAGTTTTAGAATTCAGTGAGAATGTTGGATTCAATTCAAGCACTACTTTAATTGAGAGGATATTAGTAAATTGAAATGTCCTTCACATGGGTCTTTCATCTTCAATATCCTTTTTCCTTTCTTGTTGTTTATTTTGTTGATGAGGGGGATGAGAGTGGTTGATTCAATGTTGCATGTTTTAGCATTCCTTTTTGGTCAAATATGTGGATTGAACTAATCTCTGATATTTTATAGAATTTATTTCTGAATCTGTTTGTGCCATGTTCAATTTCAGAGTATGCTGATGAAAAAATGCTGATACCAAAAGATACATCTGTTTTAGTTCATCGGATCCCTGGATTGCCTTGCAAGCCAATTGTTGTTGAACGAGACGAGTACTATCTCATTCCTTGTTTCTTCATCAGTAGTTTTTGAGTGCTTTAATTGCTTTCAGTTTCTTGTATGCCACTTCTTCTCAATTAAATTTGTAGTTTTTGAGTGCTTTAATTGCTTTCAGTTTCTTGTATGCCACTTCTTCTCAATTGAATTTGTCTCAGCTCCTCCACGTGCTGGTTTTGAGTACGTGAATTGGAGCATTGAGCCGCTCGGCTCTCTTGTCCTTGTTTGAATTTTCACAATTGAATGTAAAATGCAGTTCTGATCTTGAGAATGCCAACGTGCTTCATTTTTTCAGCTCAAAAGCGACAGAGCTCAAGGCAAACGAGATTCCAGAACGTGATGCATCAACTGTGAAATCTGTAAGCATTGTACTCTTATGTAGTTTGTTGTCTAGACAATTGAACATCCAATATGTTATTTCTTATAATCCTATTTATGGAATGATCCATGCTATGGGATTGCCAATTGTAGGCAGGGAGAAGGTGATTTAGTAACAAATTTTGATTGGACTTTGCAGCCTGAAGAGTCAGAATGGGATGAATTTGTGAAAGAGTTGCATGTCATTCCAGAAGTGTTGTTGGCACAGTCTGGAAATCCTGTACAAGAAGCTCCATCTCTTGACAAGGATGAGGAAGACAGAAGAATTAAGGCATTGGTCAATACTCCTGCCCTTGATTGGCAACTGTAAGATGTCAACATGGATCTTCTTCGCAAAATTTGTTCTTAGACAACATGGATCTTCAGTTTTCACTTTCGAATCCATTTCATTTTACATACTCTGATCGGTTTAAGATGGCCTACTTGCAGACAATCACAGGATGCATTTGTCCCTGGAAGAGGCTTTGGAAGGAGTATGGGTCGTCAAATAATGCCAGGCCGTGGTTTTGGTAATATTGTCATAGTTCTTGGAATTTAAATCTATTTATCTTGCTATGTTACCATTAAAAAAATCTTGCTGATCACCTGGTCCTGATATGTATGCTTTGTTCAATTGAAGGGCGGGGTGGTATATTGGAGCGTAAAACACCTCCACAAGGATACGTCTGCCACAGATGCAAAGTGCCTGGTGTGTAAATATTTTTTCTTGCTAATGAGTGGTATTCTTCTTGTGAAATAATTGCGGACACATTTATGATTTGTGGATTTTCTATTTAGGCCATTTTATTCAACATTGCCCAACAAACGGTGATCCTAATTTTGACGTTAGAAAGTTGAGGCCTCCAACGGGGATTCCAAAGTCGATGTTAATGGCGACTCCAGATGGGCCTTATGCATTGCCTAGTGGTGGTGTTGCTGTTCTGAAACCAAATGAGTAAGTTGATATATGAATTTTCTTGTTTCATTTTCATCATGTTTAATTCGATATTGGTTGTAGAATTTACATGCATTATTGATGGGTTGTTGAATTTGCAATAGAGCTGCTTTTGAAAAGGAAATTGAGGGGTTACCTTCTGCTCAATTACCTGTTGCTGATCTTCCACCAGAATTACATTGCCCAATGTGTAAAGAAGTAATGAAAGATGCTGTCCTCTCCAGCAAGTGCTGCTTCGGGAGTTTCTGTGACAAGTGTAAGTGTTATGATTTCTGCTTTGGGTTTCCTTTTGGTTGAAGTTGCAGTCTACTTTTTTTTGCTTAATGATCTTCTCGTTTCTAATTGAATTTTCAACTCTGTAACTCCCTCTTAAGAAAAGCTCAAATGCTCTTCTGGGTGGGAAAAAAATGATCTATTTTCTATTTGGATTTTTAACTCTGTAACCCCTCCCCTTGTCAAAGGCTCTTTTCAGAGAGGAACAAGGAGTGGCACACTCTTGACTTCAAATTTTGAATATGGAGAAGCACCTTTTGTAAAATCTTTGAATATAGAAAACAAAATGGTGACCTTGGACTTCCAAAAAAAAAATGTACATACTGATTTTCTTCATATTGGAGAGGAGACTCATTAGGATTGCGCTAAATCTGTGGTTTTTGCATTATGAGTACTTAAGAACCCTTAAAAACCATTACCAAGTTTTTAAGTTACTATTGCAGTACATTTCATTATATTCTTTATTATCCTTTGTTTGTTGGGTTTCAAAAGTTCTTGGATGTTTTTAATCTTTTTGTTGTCTATTTTCTGGGCCTTCAATTGTGTGTGCATGTGCATGTGCATGTTTTTTGAAAGATGCCTTTAACTTGTGCTTTTTGGATATATTTAGTTACTGACTCTGTTAATTTACATTTTGAATCAGGTATCAGAGACCGCATTATATCAAAATCAATGTGTGCATGTGGGGCTACAAATATTCTTGCAGATGATTTGGTACCTAATAAGACACTTAGACAAACCATCAATCGCATCTTGGAGTCAACCACTAGTGGTGCAGAAAATGCTGGTAAGTTTGGCCCTTGTCCAAGGTTCTGAGTTTGATGATGTGCATCTTCCGTTATTGGATTCAACTATTTTTTCAGTTCTAAACAATCTAACCCACTTGCTTCTTGCCGACACAGAATCTGCTCATCCCCGGCTCAAAGTTCCATCATATATTCTTTATTCTGCTGTGAAGGAAGAGGAACACACCCTGCCTCTCTGTAAAGATAATAATCCTATCACACAAGTGCCTATGAAAAAGGAGAAGGTTGACGTTAATCTTGAAGAGCAGTCTTTGGATAAAAGTCGAGCAACTAAATATATGGATGAATCTAAAGCAACTCTAGAATCTGCAAGTGTAAAGGAAGCAACTTCACATCAGAATGCTCCACAGGCAGAGAAAGAAGGCCAGCAGAAGCTGCCTAGTGAAGAAGGTTCACAACTACATTCTTCTTTATTATCAATCAAAAAAAAAAAAAGAGGAGGATAATTTACATCATTCTGAAATTATTTGTCACACCACCATCTTTATCTGTTGGCCTCTTTGAAGAACTTTTCTGGCATATTTTAATTGAGATATTAATAAAATGTTAATGTATCTGTACCATATTTTTTTGACAAAAGCCCATACATTGGAATGTGCAAAATTACGGGGTTGTGGATGAGACAGCTTCCCTTAAAAGAAAGTTGTGTGCCATAACTTGTGTTTCTTCCCTGATACGTTCTCTTACTTTGTTCATTTTCGTTGTACAGGGGAAAAGAAGAAAAAGAAGAAAACGCTTCCACCTGCTAATGGTTAGTTTGTTGCCTGTCATTTCCTTTGACATATGCTTTGTGGTGATAAATTATTAACATCTGTCTCCTTTAAATTTTGCTTAAACAATTCATGCATTAAATTTTATTATTCTTGTAAGATGTCAAATCACCATGATGCATCTGTAATAAATTTGTGAATGCGCACGGAACAAATAAAGCTAATTTTCTTAGAACTTCTCTTTTATTCCCTTGACATATGGATCATTGGACTTACCATTGTTTGACAATGGACAAGGGAATCATTTGTGTCTGCTGCTATTGAGGGTGGTTTGTAAATGAATACATCAGTTATAATCATTTCCTTTGTTATTTTTTTGTTGCAGCTCTTGACTTGCAGTGGGAAACTCTTCAAGATCCCTTTGTGATGCCCTTTGATACTTCAGCTTACAATCCATACTTGGGAGGCATGCTTTGGGGCATTGATGGATATATGATGCCTTATGCTGGTCCTTTGCCACACTATATGGGTTATACCCCAGGTGTATTTGAGGCTCCTTTTTCGGGTATCTTACCTCAAGATCCCTTTACAGGACAATGGTATACGATGCCACCACTTATTCCTGAGAGGTATTATGTTGTATTGTGATCATTTCAACATTAGAGAAGTAGTAAAGCCCGTTTATTTATTAGATAATTGAACTGCTGTTGTACTGATGTTAGATATTTGGTGTTTTATGTTCTGTAGGGAGCCCTCTAAGAATAGGGAATGCTGTAGGAAAGTGATCGGTGGTGCTGATGATTCATCATTGAAATCAAAATCTGTATGTTCCATTTTACCTAGTCATCTATTTTCTTTTAGAGATGTACGAAGAGTATTATCTAATTATTTATTTGACATGGTGGATGCTAGTAGGAATGATAGATGTGGTATTAAAATACATTACCTATCTTCTACAGAAGGGAAACTACGTTTTATTGCTCTCCATCTATCAGTTCTCTCAGTTCTCTCTCTCTCTCTCTCTCTCTCTCTCTCTCTCTCTCTCTCTCCTCTTCTTCTTCTCCAATCACTCGAGAGATGAGATCATAGTCCAAACCTTTCAAGAGATGAGAGTTGCTTTCTTTATCATTCCACTCAATTTGATGCAATGATTTATGTGGTTTTACTTTTAGCATTTCGTTCGTGTGACTTCTTAGTATTGAGTAGGTTTTGATTTTGGAAGCTCAATGTGAAAAGTAGTTCCCACAAAGTTGGAATTTAAATTTTCATAATTAACCAAAAAAAGAAATAGAAATTGTTATCTATTATTTCTAAACATGTCACAAATTTGACAATGGAAGGATGGACAATGAAGCTGCCTTTTGTTCAATAGTAATAAGCATTAAACAATTAAATATTTTCATGAATATATTTTTGGGAATGATAAGAAGATTTCATGTTACAAATTTCCGTTCTGTTGGGAATTTTTTGTCCCTGGATTGATACAGTTTCTGCCGAAATTTGAAAATATTGGTAATATTTCAGAAATATTGGCTGATATTTGATAAAAATGCATATTTCAGCTTGAATTTAGACAAAAAAATTCTGGTGATAATTTTGTAACTGAGGACATAATAAACTAAAAATAATTAAAGCATGATTTCTCTTGGAAAAAAATTTCTAATTCTAAAATTGCGCAAGGGCATTGGTATTGGTTCTCGATAGATTCTGGGCCTTGAAGATTAGCAGCAAATTTATCTTTAGTGATATTCATTGTTTGTTCGTCGCTTGGTACTGGGAAAAAAAAATAGATTAGGGCAAAATTTGAAATTTCGGATAAAATTTTTAACGTTAGAGAAAATGGGGGCAATAGGTAAAATATCAATTTTTTTAATTTTTTTTTTCTCCCCTTGTTTAATGAGGGGTAAATTTTATAGGGATCATTCAGGGTTATGTTTGAGCAGGTTTTATCCTTAAACGTGAGTTATTCTTATCTTGTTTGGTAATTATAAGGGTAAAATTAAAATTTATTTTGAGAGGAAAAAATCTTGTTTGGTATGAAATTTAATTATTAAATAATATTTATCAATTAAAAAATATTTTAAAATATTTTTCTCCATAGGAACAAAGAGGGAGGGTCAAAGAGGGATAACGAGATGTAAAGAGGCACAAGGGTTTTTTTTTTTTTAAACTCCCATGTTCCAAAGGGTTTTCAAAAATAGAGAGGGAGGTAAAAATTTCACCCTTCTGTTACCAAACAAAGGTAACAGAAGGTTAAACCCCATTACCCCTCCTTGCCCTTCATCCAAACGCGGCGCACTTAAGGGATGAGTTTGGATGAGGGGGGTGCAAGGGTAAAAAATCAATTTTACCCTCACTTGTGAATACCCTTTGAAAGGAAAGGGTATTCATTTTTGGATGCACTCCCTTGTATTTTTTTACCCCTCATCCAAAATCAGCCCAAACAATGCCGAGGTTGTGATTTTGGGTTAAATTGTGCTCAATTTTTTTTCTCTTGAGCATGTGCAAGAGTAATCTTTTGGAGTGGAGTGAGAATCAAATTAAGATTCTTATTTCTTAAGATGGATTCTTGAACATTGCTTCAACCCTTTTGCATTAAATTGTGTCCAATCCTTGACAAATTTTATTTGAAAATTTGGATTTTTTGTTAAAAATATTTTTGTAGAAACAAAAAAGAAAATCAGGGTCGAAACTGGGCCAAAATAGTTGATATATCAACGACGTTTTTAAGTCTTTTAAAGATTTAATATTTTAGGTCTCACTAAAATCTATAACTTAATTCGAGAAAGTCCACTAAGAAGGGTTGGTACCATCACTATTTTCTCCTTTTCGAAGAGTTCTATTTTCTCTTTTTCACTGGATAGGTTTTAATTTTGTATAAAAGAATTCCGATATATTTACATTTCGTCGTATATTTAGGCCTTTCGAGGATGCTGTAGACAAAACTTTAAATTTTAGAGAGGCTTTGTTTTGAGTATGGGAGATTACAATAATAATATATGCAGTTATAGTAATAAATTTAATTATATATATATATATAGTTGCCTAATTTGGCTAAAAGCTATTTTCTTTTTCTTTTTTTAGTATGAATACGATTGAATTTATTACATGGGCTAAAAAAATTAGTTCATCAGTGAAATTTATATAAATATTTTTAATTTGTGCCATCAATATATACGTATAGATCATCACTTCTGTACAACTCAGTTAGAAGTCATCCAAGTAATTGTATTGGCTAAAATTTAATCAGATTTTAATTAAAGCTTCAACATATTTCCATAACTATTTCAGTCAACATATGACCTATTTAAAAATTTCGACTGCCCTAGCCAATGATTAAAATTTATAACTCAAGGACTTTGTATTGCATTTTATTAGTGTTTATTAATTAATAGCCAGCTATAAAAACAATTGAGAAATGGTTTATTAATTAATTAATTAATTAATTTTGTGTTGCAGAGGCTGAAGCACAAGAGAAGCGTGTTTGATTTAGACAATGACAGGAAGAGGAGGAAACTCGCATTGAGTGGAGGCTTTATGTGACTCGAAGACTATCAAATTTAAAATGAAATGAGTGGTGTAAATGATGTATGGCATGTAATTTTTTTTCCCTTTATGTGTTGGTATGGCAAACTTTTATAATTTTTTGTAATAATTGAATTTTTGTTAATGCAATTTTTTTTTTTTAAGAATTTGTCTTCTGCATTCTACAATCTAATCATGTAAGTGTTACATGCCATTATTATCGGAGGAGATCATTAAATTTTATTGAATAATTCGAGGTTTTATTTAGAGATGTGGATTGGGACTTGGGGATGTGTTCAATTTGAGTTAACTTTTATATTGTGGATTAAATTGAGTTCAAGCTTGAATCATTAAAATTTTAAATTATTTAAATTAAATGTTTGAATAGATTATTTATATATATACAATATAGAAGTGCATATGTAATAGGCCCTCAGGCTTGAATTCAGGTTTTAATATTGGGTCAAGCCATTAAAATGAAGGCCTGTGATCGGCCCAATTTAAAATTTGGCCCTATTTCTTAGCCTAAAAATAAACTTGGCCACGGCTAAGTAACTCGAGTTAAAAGTTATTAGATTGGATAATTAAGAGTTATTCTTTTCTTCTCGATTTTTGATTTTATAGTATAAACAATTATATATCTAATATGATGGACCCACTTACCTATTACATGCATGCGGTTAAGTTATAATTTCAATTATCTAAGTAACCATAATTAAATTTGCTTTGTTAACACACTTTTTATTCCACAAGATGGCAATTTCTTACCCAACTTATAAAACAAAAAAAATTATTAATACATATTAAAAAAAAAAATGGCTTGATGCAACCTGAAATAAATCTTGATCAAGTTTGGGTTGAGAGGTCCCAGACCCAAATCCAAACTCAGGACCCAAATAAAAAATGATATCTAAGTTCTCCTTTTTTACTTTTTAAATTTCTTTGGAGCCTCGCAGGGACACCAGCTAAATTGATAGTTATCATTTTTCGAAGGGTAGTCATTTAGACATTCGAATTTTCTGCTAGGAGACACTCTTTATCAAATTTAGAGTGAAATTACCATTTTGTCTTCCGACGTGCGTTCTCATGATGAAAGATTTTTCAAAATCGAAATGGCAAAATGATAATTTCATCCTAAATTTCAAAAAAAGGTGTGTCCTACCAGAAAACTCAAGTGTCTAAATGTCCACCCTTCTTCGAATTTTTTGAACATGTATCTGTGACTCACTTCAGCAATCTTCGAGAAACTTTTTCTTTGTTTTTTGTTTTTTTTTTTTTCCAGTTAGGTTCCAATTTAGTTTCTTGGTGTGCTAAGAAACAACCGACTGTTTCTCGCTTTAGCGCGGAGGCTGAATATCAAGCGCTTGCTTATACTTGTGCAGACACTGTCTAGATTCGTCACCTTTTACGCGAACTTCGGCTTCCTCTCTCTTCTCCGACATTGCTTCTGTGTGAAAATCTTAGTGCCATGTACATGGCCGCAAGTCCTGTCTTCCATGCGTGGACTAAACATATTGAATTAGATTATCATTTTGTTCGCGAGTGTGTTGTTATAGGCTCTCATCACATTCAATTTGTGTCTTCCAAGGATCAACTTGTTGGCATCTTCACTAAGGGCCTTCCCAAGCATCGGTTTTTTGTACTCAGTTCGAAACTCGTTCACCTTCCACCGCCGAGTTTGTGGAGGAGTATTAGCACACATGCCAACCCAAACGGTTGACTTTCCTCTATGGAATATTTCCTCTCCCTAATCAAGGGATTGTAATTTCATTGTAATTGATTCTTGCCTCCATTAGATAGGTCTGTGATACCATATATACTAGTGTTAATGGAGAAACTATTGAGCAATTATTCAGAATTCTACAAATACCCAGCAGCGTTATTTGCCAACTCGGCTGCTAACAATTAATGAGTGTAGAATGAAGGAAACTCGTTTGAGTTCTTTTCCACCTCTGGGCAACTACTGAGTATGATGTATACTCCAGGCTCATGTTGCTCAACCAGGGGTATGAATCTCGGTCGATACTGTGCGTATCGGCCAAGATATCTCGGATTTTTGAGGATCGAGATATCTCAGCCGATACGCATAGTATCGGCAAGAGGAAAAAAATATCGGTTGTAGGTCCGGCCAATATCTCGGCCTATATTTGCCTATGTCGGACGAATATCGGCTGATATTTATATTTTTTATTTTTTTAAAAAGAAACAGGATGAATTTTTTTCAAAATTAAAAAAACACCGAAATAAAAAAAAAAAAAAATTGAAGAGAGATCTCGGTCAAATTTTCGGCCTGTGTTCAACCCATTCTGGCTCTTTATTGGGCTCCACATATGTAGTTTTGCCCACATTTGTTTTTTCCTTTTTACTTAACACCCAGGCTACACGTCTCAGGTGTAATAATCCAAGCGTCACAATTTAAACCTACTCAATTAAGTGAGTCTTGTATTTAAACTCACTTAGAGGCTGGGTTTCTACAGCAAGTTTCAGCCTTATTTAAGCTTCAATTAGATAAGTGGCAACCTATGATAGAATAAGTGTTGACGAAAACCAGTTTTTTGTTTGATTGAATTAAATTGAAAATAAGGAAAAGAAATTAATTTCAATTAATTTAACAAAAATCGAGACTTTATGCCGGGTTATATTTCCAATTTAATTCATGTAAATTTAAGGAAATTAAAAATTCATAAACAAGTTACTTGTAATCACAAAATAATCTAAAGTCGAGAACTTTGCTTGGCTTTTTCAAGTTCTCTGTTGTCCAGGGTCCTCCAAATCAATCAAATAAGGCACTTTTTATAACCTTTTACAAGATAACAAAGAAAAACCAAAAAATTCTATAAGATGACCCTGTAAATCAAACCCCATCCATTTGCATAAGTCAACTTGATTTTGAAATTCAAGAGAGACAGAGAGGACCAGTGAGGTTTGAAAATCAAATGAGGGAGAGGGAGAGGGAGAGGAGGGAGAGGAAGAGGAGAGGGAGAGGAAGAGGAGATAAGATTCGTGTGACTTATTTGGGAGAGTTGATTTTTTTAGCAAGTTTCTTCCATGTGGTCTTCAACTGAAATGGGTCTAAGTGAGGCCTTATGGGCTTGGACCTGGTTCGGCAGAATGAACCATGAGTTTGGTCCATGTGTATAAGGTCTGTGTTTTCCTCCATCAATCTGAGTATAAATTCAACGCATCAATTTGTCAATCGCATCCAACTGAACATTGATCGGATCGTTGTCAGACTCATCGGATTCGATGTCCCCATTAACTCCAACATTGATCGGTCTTCTTCCTAGCATTTTTTATGCCTACCAACATTGATCCTTGAAAACAGAAGAAGCACCAACTTGGGAGAGATCTAGGTTGCTACAGTGCAGGTCGTCTCGACACAAGTTGAGACCCAAGGCAAAAAATCTAAATTGGACCTTCTTGATATTTAAGATATTATTATAAGTAATATTTAATTAAAATTTTAATTTATATAATAAAAAGATTTTTTTGAAATTTATGTGGCTATGAGTCTATACTGTAGCTAAAAAAAGTGTTGCGATAATACACTATGCGTCTATGCCGTATGTAAAAAGAGTTTTGTGATAATAAACTATTTGATAACTAAAAAATTGGACTTTCCTAATGGTGGACCTCAGACGGTTGCCTTTTAAAACTTATGGGTTAAGCTGGTCCTACAACTGCACCAATGAGGGACTAGGAGAGAAAGACGGGTCACTGTTGGGACTCTCCTAAGAAACGCCTCGAATGGTGAGGACAGGCGTTGGAATCACAGGCAAGTGAGAGAAGGAAAAATGAGTAGCTTTTTTTGCATTTGAGACTCGATTTTGTAGGAGGAAATGGAAGTATGAGACTAGAGACACCGAGATATGGCAGCAGCTTGTATTTCACACACTCGATCGATGGGTGGCTAAATACACCTATTGAGATAATTTTTTATATTTAAAATATCTACAATACTTTGAAATAAAAATAATAAAAGGTCCCAACCCAACTTAGATCAATAGTTCGCTTAAAGTTATCAAAGATTATACACATCCAAATATCCAATAACTTAAAAAATTAGCTTCAACCAACCACCTCAAGCCAAAATCCTAGTATCATCCATTCATCCTAACCCACTAATCCTAAGCCTTGATAAAATAGCATCATGTAAAAGGCTTTTTTCTTTTCTTTTTTTTTTTTGAGATGACAAGTCACGTGTGTAAAAAAAAAAATTTGAAATGGCTAATGTGCAAAGCTCTTATAGGATTAAAATCTTATCTAACATATCTTTTTACTTATTTTAGGCCTACAAGTTTACAGGGGTCAATACCCCTCTCCTGCTACTCGTATTACATCTATTTTAAATATAGGTTGTTAGGCTCGACTCATCCAATTTGTTTTTTTTTTTTTTTTAACAGAGGCCATTTTTCTAATGGTCATATTTTTTTATAAATCACATCATATATATTATAGTTCAAAACATCAAAGACGATTTAGAATGCCTATTCAAATAATGGCCTTTATTTTTAAAATTAAATTAAAGGTCTTGGATTTAATTTTTTCGAACATAGTTGATAAATAAAGCTTGTAAGTGATTAATCTCATATATACACAAAATTTGCTTTCTATGTTTCTAAAATTAAACTAAACGTCCTAGATTGATTTTTTTTTTTTCAAATTTACTTGATAAATGAAGTTTGTAAGTGATTAATCTCACATATACATGAAACCTGTAACACCTAAGTTCAAGAAGAGTGGAATCTAAGACCTCTAATATAATTCTAGAATCTGAGCTCAATTAAACTATTCATGCTTTAACTGACAAATAAGATCATATTTTCAAAATTTAAGAGCTTAGATCGATCAATCAATGCAACTCGCAATTTTTAATCAGTTTTTTACAAGAATAAATGAGATACACAAACAAAAAGATAGGCAACGTAAGCTTTAATGTTAAAAGTTAATAATAACCTTCATTGAGTATGATAGAAATGGTTTCATTTACCAAGCAAGAAACAACTTGGAGTAATACGGTTGGTGAGAGAGTAACGGTAGGCGACTCTGAGTCTTGGAGTAGTTTAGAAATACAACCTTTTCTTTTAATGGGTGGAGCACCATTTCTGATTTTAATTCAAATGTGACGATGATTAGTGCTGGTTGTTGTTAGATGTACATTCTTTTAAATAATTAGTCTCATTATATATCCATTTATATCAATTTAATAAAATTAAGCAATATAGATTGTTGAAGTAGAGGTTTGTTAACTATTCATTTAATTTGTTTAAATCAATAGATAAAGATATTTAAATAAAATTAATTTCTTGTAATTAAAGAGATGCTACACTTATTTTGGAATAAATCCTTTTATGCCCTTAATTAGTTAGATTTTCAAGAGTTCATTAAAATATTAATAAAATGATTTTTCACAAAAGCAAAAGATATAAAATGGTACAATAAATTTATCATTTTTTATGTAATTAATAGTAATATTGCTATTATATTGAAAAATAATTAAAATTAATATTCTTACACTCTCAAAATTGTAATAAACTAGTGAGAAATATGGATTCACATGAGTAACATTGGTAAAAAAAATTGACAATTAATAATTCTTTCTTCTATTTTAAACAATTTATTTTTAAACGTTTAGATGGGTTAAAATAAAAAGTTAAAAAAAAGAAGAAAGTGTTTAGGTTAGAGATGGCTTGCCCAATTTAACGTAGATTTTTTTGAGGTTGGATTAACGTAATTTATTTATTAATCTTTTTAAATGTTCATTATTTGAATTTGAAATTTGAAATTTAAGTGATTAAATTTTCTTTAATCAACAAATTTTGGCACTACTTATAGACACTCGAATTTTATGCCTCTATACACTCAATTTCAGATTTTCAAGTAAAATTACTATTATACCCTTGCATTTTTATTCATCTGATGATATAATAATGCATAGTACATTATTTAAATAATAAAATATCTTTTAAAACTTTAAAGCTATTTTTTAAGTATTATGTATGTTCAAAATTTCTCAAATTAAATATCTAGACTAATTACGATAACCTGATAAAAATACTTTAAAACTTGAAGGTCTTTTGATACTCTCAAATGCTTAAAACACAGTATTTTACAAATAAAGGTATCCCTTGGCTGTCCCGAAAACACATTTGGAAGTGTCAAAAGACCTTAAAGTCTTAAAGTATTTTTATGATATTATCGTAATTAGCCCGGATAATCAATTAGAGAAATTTTGAAAATACAAGGTGCTTAAATAATAACGGTGTATGTTGTTAAATAATAAAATTTCCTTCAAAACTTTAAAGTTATTTTTTTAACTGTATATATCTAAAATTTCTCAAATTGAATATTTAGAATAATTTCAATAATTTGATAAAAATAGTATAAGACTTTAAGTTCTTTTGACACTCTCGAATATGTTTTCGGCACAGCCGAGATATATCTTTATTTGTAAAATAAGGAATTTTAAACATTTGGGAGTGTCAAAAGACTTTAAATTTTTAAAATATTTTTTATTAGATTATCATTCATATATTTAATTTAATTTTTTTATAAATATACAATATTTAAAAATAACTTTAAAATAAGATTTTATTATTTAAATAATGTGTTAAATTATCATGTCGGTACGTTGTTCCAAGCCCGCAATAGAAGGTGTTAAATATTTCTTTATTCAAACAAAATGCCATAACATTTGTTCTCCGCAATACAGACCCGTCTCGCCAGAGTTTCTCTGTCGGCTGCTCTCCATCTCACTCTCTCGTTCTGAAACCGGCTAATTCTCTTTCTGCAACTCTGAGAAGAAAAGATCTATTTCTCCGTTGTTCGTTTGAGACAGTTCGATCCCGCTCGGTTTTAGGGTTTCTGCTCAAATTAGGGCATTTTCTTTCTTTCTTGTAATCTCTCAATCGTGTAATAGAAAAGAAAGAATGTCTGTGTATTACAAGTTCAAAAGTGCAAAAGAATACAGCTCTATTCCAATTGATGGTTATTGCATATCTGTGTGGGATTTGAAAGCTAAAATATACGAATCCAAGCATCTTGGCAGGGGCACTGATTTTGACCTTGTAATTTCCAACGCGGAGACCAACGAAGGTCCTTTCTTTTCTCTTCAATTTCTTGATTCTCATCGTGTGTTTGAATTACATCATTGAAATAGGGTTTCTGTCTGTTTCGTAGAATGTTTTATCATGATTGGCATATTACCAGCTTCTTCTTCTTCTTTTTTACTTTTATCCATGGGTGTAAACAAGAAAAAGAAAAGAAAAGGAGATTTGGCGAATTCTGTGGATTCATGGTTGGAATGCTTGGAATTATTAACTTGCATTTGAGAGTTTTGCAACATGTGCGATTTAATTTATAGTTCGGCTAGAATTTGAATTAGGGTTACATAGTTGTCATTCGAGAAATTGGCTTTGACCAAACTACGAAGCTCATTGTGGAATTTAATGAATTCTCGCTGTTGATGTTAGGGTACCAGGCGGACCCTATCTTTGTTTCATTGTTATGTCTCTGTGTGTCAACCAAGATGGAAATAAGAAGCATTATACACTTCTCATCTGGACAAAAGAATGTATGTTGCTTGGCCATTGGATCATATGGGTGTGACCTGATCCTGTGGAATGGATTGGACCAGGCCAAGGTAGCCATGTCTGTATAGCCTGATCAGAAATGCTCTCTGTGGTTCGGTTTGATTTTGTCGATTGATGTAGTTCATTGATGGAACTGGATTCATTGAATGAAAGTTTACTGCATATTTTCAATTTGTATTTTTTCCATGTTGTCAATTGTATTATAATAGAAATACATGTCTACTGAGGCACAAATTCTTTGAAGCAAATGACCAGAATGAAATGATTTTGACAATGCTTGATGGAACATGAGAATGTGTTTTTCTTCAAATCATATTGTATGTGTGTATATGATCATCTTGTAGGTGTATCATTATTCATTTGTGATGGACTGTTAGCTCAGATGTTGGAAGTCATCGTAGCATGTCTGCATAGCTTCTAAACAAATGGTTGCCTAGTTTGGTTGGGCATTGTTCATTATCTCCAGATGTAATAAAATGTTTTGGATTAGCAGTAGTTTTAGAATTCAGTGAGAATGTTGGATTCAATTCAAGCACTACTTTAATTGAGAGGATATTAGTAAATTGAAATGTCCTTCACATGGGTCTTTCATCTTCAATATCCTTTTTCCTTTCTTGTTGTTTATTTTGTTGATAAGGGGGATGAGAGTGGTTGATTCAATGTTGCATGTTTTAGCATTCCTTTTTGGTCAAATATGTGGATTGAACTAATCTCTGATATTTTATAGAATTTATTTCTGAATCTGTTTGTGCCATGTTCAATTTCAGAGTATGCTGATGAAAAAATGCTGATACCAAAAGATACATCTGTTTTAGTTCGTCGGATCCCTGGATTGCCTTGCAAGCCAATTGTTGTTGAACGAGACGAGTACTATCTCATTCCTTGTTTCTTCATCAGTAGTTTTTGAGTGCTTTAATTGCTTTCAGTTTCTTGTATGCCACTTCTTCTCAATTAAATTTGTCTCAGCTCCTCCACGTGCTGGTTTTGAGTACGTGAATTGGAGCATTGAGCCGCTCGGCTCTCTTGTCCTTGTTTGAATTTTCACAATTGAATGTAAAATGCAGTTCTGATCTTGAGAATGCCAACGTGTTTCTTTTTTTCAGCTCAAAAGCGACAGAGCTCAAGGCAAAAGAGATTCCAGAACGTGATGCATCAACTGTGAAATCTGTAAGCATTGTACTCTTCTGTAGTTTGTTATCTAGACAATTGAACATCCAATATGTTCTCTCTTATAATCCTATTTATGGAATGATCCATGCTATGGGATTGCCAATTGTAGGCAGGGAGAAGGTGATTTAGTAACAAATTTTGATTGGACTTTGCAGCCTGAAGAGTCAGAATGGGATGAATTTGTGAAAGAGTTGCATGCCATTCCAGAAGTGTTGTTGGCAGAGTCTGGAAATCCTGTACAAGAAGCTCCATCTCTTGACAAGGATGAGGAAGACAGAAGAATTAAGGCATTGGTCAATACTCCTGCCCTTGATTGGCAACTGTAAGATGTCAACATGGATCTTCTTGGCAAAATTTGTTCTTAGACAACATGGATCTTCAGTTTTCACTTTCGAATCCATTTCATTTTACATACTCTGATTGGTTTAAGATGGCCTACTTGCAGACAATCACAGGATGCATTTGGCCCTGGAAGAGGCTTTGGAAGGAGTATGGGTGGTCAAATAATGCCAGGCCGTGCTTTTGGTAATATTTGTCATAGTTCTTTGGAATTTTAAATCTATTTATCTTGCTATGTTACCATTAAAAAAATCTTGCTGATCACCTGGTCCTGATATGTATGCTTTGTTCAATTGAAGGGCGGGGTGGTATATTGGAGCGTAAAACACCTCCACAAGGATACGTCTGCCACAGATGCAAAGTGCCTGGTGTGTAAATTTTTTTTCTTGCTAATGAGTGGTATTCTGCTTGTGAAATAATTGCGGACACATTTATGATTTGTGGATTTTCTATTTAGGCCATTTTATTCAACATTGCCCAACAAACGGTGATCCTAATTTTGACGTTAGAAAGTTGAGGCCTCCAACGGGGATTCCAAAGTCGATGTTAATGGCGACTCCAGATGGGCCTTATGCATTGCCTAGTGGTGGTGTTGCTGTTCTGAAACCAAATGAGTAAGTTGATATATGAATTTTCTTGTTTCATTTTCATCATGTTTAATTCGATATTTGTTGTAGAATTTACATGCATTATTGATGGGTTGTTGAATTTGCAATAGAGCTGCTTTTGAAAAGGAAATTGAGGGGTTACCTTCTGCTCAATTACCTGTTGCTGATCTTCCACCAGAATTACATTGCCCAATGTGTAAAGAAGTAATGAAAGATGCTGTCCTCTCCAGCAAGTGCTGCTTCAGGAGTTTCTGTGACAAGTGTAAGTGTTATGATTTCTGCTTTGGGTTTCCTTTTGGTTGAAGTTGCAGTCTACTTTTTTTTGCTTAATGATCTTCTAGTTTCTAATTGGATTTTCAACTCTGTAACTCCCTCTTAAGAAAATCTCAAATGCTCTTCTGGGTGGGAAAAAAATGATCTATTTTCTATTTGGATTTTTAACTCTGTAACCCCTCCCCTTGTCAAAGGCTCTTTTCAGAGAGGAACAAGGAGTAGCACACTCTTGACTTCAAATTTTGAATATGGAGAAGCACCTTTTGTAAAATCTTTGAAGTAAAGAAAACAAAATGGTGACCTTGGACTTCCACAAAAAAAAAAAATGTACATACTGATTTTCTTCATATTGGAGAGGAGACTCATTAGGATTGCGCTAAATCTGTGGTTTTTGCATTATGAGTACTAAAGAACCCTTAAAAACCATTACCAAGTTTTTAAGTTACTATTGTAGTACATTTCATTATATTCTTTATTATCCTGTGTTTGTTGGGTTTCAAAAGTTCTTGGATGTTTTTAATCTTTTTCTTTTCTATTTTCTGGGCCTTCAATTGTGTGCGTGTGCGTGTGCATGTGCATGTTTTTTGAAAGATGCCTTTAACTTGTGCTTTTTGGATATATTTAGTTACTAACTCTGTTAATTTACATTTTGAATCAGGTATCAGAGACCGCATTATATCAAAATCAATGTGTGCATGTGGGGCTACAAATATTCTTGCAGATGATTTGGTACCTAATAAGACACTTAGACAAACCATCAATCGCATCTTGGAGTCAACCACTAGTAGTGCAGAAAATGCTGGTAAGTTTGGCTCTTGTCCAAGGTTCTGAGTTTGATGATGGGCATCTTCTGTTATTGGATTCAACTATTTTTGCAGTACCAAACAATCTAACCCACTTGCCTCTTGCAGACACAGAATCTGCTCATCCCCTGCACAAAATTCCATCATATATTCTTTATTCTGCTGTGAAGGAGGAGGAACACACCCTGCCTCTCTATAAAGATAATAATCCTATCACACAAGTGCCGGTGAAAGAGGAGAAGGTTGACGTTAATCTTGAAGAGCAGTCTTTGGATAAAAGTCGAGCAACTAAATATATGGATGAATCTAAAGCAACTCTAGAATCTGCAAGTGTAAAGGAAGCAACTTCACATCAGAATGCTCCACAGGCCAGAGAAAGAAGGCCAGCAGAAGCTGCCTAGTGAAGAAGGTTCACAATCACATTCTTCTTTATTATCAATCAAAAAAAGAAAAAAGAAGGAAGATAATTTACATCATTCTGAAATTATTTGTCACACCATCATGTTTATCTGTTGGCCTCTTTGAAGAACTTTTCTGGCATATTTTAATTGAGATATTAATAAAATGTTAATGTATCTGTACCATATTTTTTTGACAAAAGCCCATACATTGGAATATGCAAAATTAGGGGTTGTGGATGAGACAGCTTCCCTTAAAAGAAAGTTGTGTGCTATAACTTGTAGTTCTTTCCTGATACGTTCTCTTTGTTCATTTTCGTTGTACAGGAGAAAAGAAGAAAAAGAAGAAAACGCTTCCACCTGCTAATGGTTAGTTTGTTGCCTTTCATTTCCTTTGACATTTGCTTTGTGGTGATAAATTATTAACATCTGTCTCCTTTCAATTTTGCTCAAACAATTCATGCATTAAATTTCATTATTCTTGTAAGCTGTTAAATCACCATGATGCATCTGTAATAAATTTGTGAATGCGCACGGAACAAATAAAGCTAATTTTCTTAGCACTCTTTTATTCCCTTGACATATGGATCATGGGACTTATCATTGTTTGACAATGGACAAGGGAATCATTTGTGTCTGCTGCTATTGAGTGTGGTTTGTAAATGAATACATCGTTAAAATCATTTTCTTTGTTATTTTTTTGTTGCAGCTCTTGACTTGCAGTGGGAAACTCTTCAAGATCCCTTTGTGATGCCCTTTGATACTTCAGCCTACAATCCATACTTGGGAGGCATGCTTTGGGGCATTGATGGATATATGATGCCTTATGCTGGTCCTTTGCCTCACTATATGGGTTACACCCCAGGTGTATTTGAGGCTCCTTTTTCGGATATCTTACCTCAAGATCCCTTTACAGGACAATGGTATACGATGCCACCACTTATTCCTGAGAGGTATTATGTTGTATTGTGATCATTTCAACATTAGAGAAGTAGTAAAGCCCGTTTATTTATTAGATAATTGAACTGCTGTTGTACTGATGTTAGATATTTGGTGTTTTATGTTCTGTAGGGAGCCCTCTAAGAATAGGGAATGCTGTAGGAAAGTGATCAGTTGTGCTGATGATTCATCATTGAAATCAAAATCTGTATGTTCCATTTTACCTAGTCATCTATTTTCTTTTAGTGATGTACACAGAGTATTATCTAATTATTTATTTGGCATGGTGGATGCTAGTAGGAATGATAGATGTGGTATGAAAATACATTACCTATCTTCTACAGAAGGGAAACTACGTTTTATTGCTCTCCATCTCTCAGTTCTCTTTCTCTCTCTCCTCTTCTTCTTCTCCAATCACTCTCGAGATGAGATCATAGTCCAAACATTTCAAGAGATGAGAGTTACTTTCTTTATCATTCCACTCAATTTGATGCAATGATTTATGTGGTTTTACCTTAGCATGGCGTGTAACTTCTTAGTATTGAGTAGGTTTTGATTTTGGAAGCTCAATGTGAAAAGTAGTTACCCACAAAGTTGGAATTGAAATTTTCATAATTTACCAAAAAAAGAAAAAGAAATTGTTATCTATTATTTCTAAACATGTCACAAATTTGACAATGGAAGGATGGACAATGAAGCTGCCTTTTGTTCAATATTAATAGCATTAAACAATTAAATATTTTCATGAATATATTTTTGGGAATGATAAGAAAATTTCGTGTATTATGGCATTTTTTTGCACACCTGGAAATTTCATTCTACAAATTTCCATCCTGTGGAGAATTTTTTGTCCCTGTATGTATAAAGTTTTGGCTGAAATTTGAAAAAATTGGTTATATTTCAGAAATATTGGCCGATATTTGATAAAAATGCATATTTCAGCTTGAATTTATACGAAAAGATTCTGGTGAAAATTTTGTAACTAAAAATGATTAAAACATGATTTCTCGTGGAGAAAATTTGCTAATTCTAAAATTGCGCGAGGGCAGTGGAAGATTAGCAGCAAATTTATCTTTAGTGTTGGATAAAAATTTTAATGTTGGAGAAAATGGGGACAATATGTAAATATCGAAATTTTCTCTTTTTACCAAGGTGTCTGGGTCTCTTAGAGCACCCGATTAATCTTTTTGATATGTGCAAGTCTCTCCACCTATGGGAGTAGCCTTTGAGAGTTGTGTGAGAATTAAATTTAGACTTCTGCTTTATAAGATGGTTCTTGGCCCTTCAACCCCTTTGGGTTAAATTGTGTCCAATCTTTGGCACATTTTACTTTAAAATTTGGAATTATATTTTTGTAGAAACAAAAAAATCAGGGTCTAAAATGGGCCAAAATAGTTGATATATCATCGAAATATTTTAAGGCTCCTTTACGAAGAGTTCTATTTTCTCTTTTTCTCCTGTTAGGTTCTAATTTTGTATAAAAGAAATTGGTACCAGGCTACAAACTACTAATTGGACCGCGTATTGAATAAGGAATTCTGAATGGATTTGTATAATAATTTTTATATTTACATTTCGTCTTATACTGTAGATAAAAAAATATTGACATATTGATTCTTATAGCATGTGATATATGTGTTGAGAGGATGCTGTAGATAGATATTAGACAATTTCAGAGGTTTTGTTTCGAGTAGAGGAGATTACATTAATAATATATGCAATTATAGTAAATAAATTTAATTATATATATAGTTGGCTAATTTGGCTAAAACTGTGAGCTATTTGTTTTTAGTATGAATACGTTTGAATCTATTACATGGGCTAAAAAAAATTAGTTTTAGTTCAATGTATCGGTAAAATTTACATTAATATTATAATTTGTGTCATCAATATATACGTGTAGTTCATCACTTCTGTACAACTCAGTTATATATAAGTCAAATCAATTTTGTTTCCAGGTCGAGACACAAATATCAACAAGACCAGTTTTTTTTTTTAATTGTATTGGCTAAATTTTAATCAGATTTTAATTAAAGCTTCAACTTATTTCAATAACTATTTCAGTCAACATGACCCATTTACAAATTTCGACTGCCATAGCCAATGATCGAATTTTTTAACTCAAGGACTATGTATTGCATTTTATCAGTGTTTATTAATTAAAGCTAGCTATAAAAATTATTGAGAAATGGTTTATTAATTAATTAATTAATTTTGTGTTGCAGAGGCTGAAGCACAAGACAAGCGTGTTTGATTTAGACAATGACAGGAAGAGGAGGAAACTCGCATTGAGTGGAGGCTTTATGTGACTCGAAGACTATCAAATTTAAATGAAATGAGTAGTGTAAATGATGTACGGCCTGTAATTTTTTTTCCCTTTTTGTGTTAGTATGGCAAACTTTTATAATTTTTTGTAATAAATGAATTTTTTTTAATGCGAATAATTTTTTTTTAAGAATTTGTCTTCTGCATTCTACAATCTAATCATAAATAAGATTACAAGCCCTTATGAAGGGAGATCATTAATTTCATTGATGAGTCTGCTCAACACACTGAAGCGATTGGGCCGGTGGAATTCACTTGATTAATTGAATTTTACACAATTTAATTAATTTTTTAATTTTTAGAAGATAATAGTTATTAGATTTGATTTGATCCAAAGGAATTTAGTCTAGATGATTACGATTTAGACTCATTTATCTCAACTTGAAAAATTCTCCTAAAATCTAAAAGCACATGTGAGAATAGTTAGATTAAAGTAATAAAGACAATAAAATGTATTTGATTGTATAGTTACAGAGATGATTAAAGAAAAAGTGACATGATGGGTATGACTTGAGCAGAGATTTACAAAATGGAGTGAGATTTAGATCTACCTGCCTTAACTAGACCCAAAAATTGATTAGAGGGTCGACTTGAAGGCCAAAAAGCTTTTTTTCATGAAGGGAGGGAGGTCTTGGATTTGATTTACACACAAACTATTCGGACCACTTCCCATGAGATTATTCTTCATCGACTTACCAATGTGTGTGGCAGGAGTCTGAATATCGGCCGATATGAATCGTATCAGCAGCAACATATCGGCCGTTTTTGTTAAGAAAAAAAAAAAAAAAAATTAAGGAGAAAAAAATATCGGCCGATATATCAGCCGATAACGATTTATCGGTTGAGACCGTTTTTTCAACCCCTAGTGTGTGGGTTTATCCATACTCGTGGGATTAGTCTCACCTCCAATAGAGTGAGAATACCCATATTACGAGAAAAATTGACAAGCTCAAGCGTGATAAGCCCTTGTCATGGGTTGAGTTAAGTTAATCAATTCATGAGTTCACTCATGTCAAGTAGGGCCAGGGTTATCTGACCTCATAGCCCAGGTTGAATTATTTGTAGTCAATTTTAACTTGTTCACTACGAATTCTGAAAAACGTCTAAATCATGAATAAGAATTTTTCTTAAATTTTTTTGAGTACAATGAGAAAATATTTAAATGTAAATAATTTTTAATTTCCATTTCCATACGCCCCACCAAAAAACGAGCCTCAGTTTTTCAAACCATTAGTTTAACCGCTAAGATGAAAGTATGGAACAACTATTTGAAACAGGGCGAAAAAATGGTCTCGGCCAATACGATATAGACCAATCTCGTTATTGACCTATATTTTTCTCTCCTTAATTTTTTTTTAACAAAAACCGCTGATTTATGCCGATATTGTGACATCGGCCGATATGATGGGCCTGAGATATTGACATATCGGCCGATATTCGGATCTCTGATTTGGAACCTTTTTTTCTAAAGTTGTCATAAAAAATGTCAAAAAATATCAACAGTATATTCAAATTTACCACATTTTTATCAACAAAGTACTATTATTGCATGAATAATACATAGTTATCGACACTAACAGTAAATTGCCAATAAATTCCTGATAAAATCACATTAAAACATGATAGATGGTAATATATCGATAAAATCCCAATAAATTACTAGTAAATTCCTTATTAAGATTTTATTTTTTAATATTTTCATTTATTCTATTTTTATTTTAAATAATATATTTTTCACAAGATTTTTCGAGTAATTTTCTGGTAAAATCTAAAATTTGAAAATATCTCGATATTACCAATCGCCGTTAACCATTAATACGCTGAGAATGACAATGATCATAACTATTATTCATTAAGAAAAGAAATAAAGAGACATGATGCTCTACCCAGAAAAAGCTGATGCACGCAACAAAAGTTCCGATAACATTTTCAATTTGAAATTGGTAAACATGCATTGGCTCATTGAGAAAAACCCAATGCGCATCAAAAGACATGTTATCAAACTGTCTCATAAATGAAACTTGACTAAAACAAAAATGACAATGTTCTAATGAGATCGTAAACCTCAATAATTGACAGAAACCACTGTTGCAACACATGAGAGTTCCTCACAGGGCCAATATGCCTGGGCATCAATCAGCTGAGATTTAGATGGATGAGTACAGCTAAAAAATTATTCGAAGAACAAATCTTTCCAGCCATGTCGAAGTAGGAAGAGGTTATATAGCCATTTTAGAGTCATTAACCAAGTTAACCAACTTCCAGACAATTTGATGGCTGCCTACAACGATGGAGGATACGTTCATACATGCTGTGCCCGGTTTTCACTGATCAAAACAAAGCATATTCTAGTAAAACCGACATACCCAAAGAGGTTCCTATGCATAAAGATCCATGCCCCAAAATATGGCTGGTTGATTGGTGCGAAGCTTTCGGTCCACACTCTTGATCTTGTCCATATCCTCCTTGGATATCTCGAAATCAAACACCTCAAAATTTTCCTTCAGTCTCTCAATCTTTGATGACTTGGGAATGACAACGGTGTTTCTCTGAATGCCCCACCGGAGGACGATCTGAGCTACAGTCTTATTATACTTCTCAGCTAAACCCTGACATCACCAGATCAAGCAAACATTAGCTATAACCACTCTGTGAAGGCAACTCGGTGTCTTTATTATGAGAGAATTGATAGATGGCATACCTGGAGCACTGGATCTTCCAGAGGAGAGACTGACCCAAACCACTCAATGTTGGCAGCAGCACCCCCAAGGGGAGTATGGGCAACAACACAGATCCCATGCTTTTGGCAGAACTTAACAAGAGAGTCACGTTGAAAATAGGGATGTGTTTCAATCTGATTCACCGCAGGCTTCACTTTTGAATAAGCCAAACAATCTCTAGTGAGGAAAATGTCATAGTTGCTGAAGAGGGGGGAAAAATCTAATTAGAAAGGGGGTCACATGTACCAGGACTGAAGAAAAAGAACATTTTTTCGAGAAAACAGAAATTTGTTCAATTAAAAAAAAAACAATTAATACTACGACTGTTGACATAAGATGATAATGTCACAAGCAACTGACTAAAATATTATCTAAATACCTACACCCGTCTTTGGCAAAATTAAAGGTCAATATCTCTTTATCTATGAATTAAATCCGATGCCATTACTCCAGTCGAGTTATTCTGCTACCAGGCTCAAAATAACTGAACAAATGACCATATAATTTTGGCTATCAAAGACAATTATATACCCCTCTTCTATAGCTAGAACCTCATTCAGTCATTAGAGATTGCAAAGACCAGTGGACTTCCTTTTTTATTTCTTCCTGTGTATGTGTGTAAAGGAGAAGTGTACAGTGTACAGATAGTGAGATGTTCACCCGCGTACTTGGTCACACAGTATTACCGTGTGTACCTCATCATTGGACTACTAAATGAGGTGGTGATGAGCCAGTTGGAATGACATTTTCTTCAATATGTTTTCTACCAAAAATCACCTTGATCAGATTGATTAAGTCATGTTCTTAAAGGCCATAAAGTTTAAGAATTAAAAAAACAATCTAAAATGATGAAATTTTGAAAGCTTTAAAAATATGGCTTGATCAATCCAATTAAAGTGATTTTTGGTGGACAGCATATTAAAGAAAAGACTATTCCAATGAGCCAATCACCACCTCATTTGATGGGTCCCACACTTGTGTGAACAGTAATACCGTGTGACCCAGTGAGCGAGTGAACATCTAATGAAGAAATAAATCATCAATCATAGTTCTAAAGCTCAAAGTTGTCTTAGTTGACTCAATTAACTCCTTGGCTGGAAGGTCAAGTAACTTAGAGATGGTGTGTGTTCCCTACTGCTAAGGAGATTTAGGACACAGTACAGAGATCTTTATTCCGATGAGAACAATTTGGCCCTATTTTTCAGATATGTCAAGATATAGCTCATCTCCATTGGAGAAGTCCTCTATCATTCATTATTATACAACAATGAGGAGCTATTGAATTGACTTGGATCACTTATAAAATTAGACTTGTAAATGCTTTGATGATGCCCTAGCTCACAAGCCATACGTTAACGACAATAGGTGTTTGCCTTATTAGCTAGATTGAAGTAGACTTTGAACAAGTCAGGGAGTGAATCATTTTAATAATAAGTACACAGCCGCGCATGAGCAGTGAAATAAGAACCACCCTTTTACATTTCAGGTAGAACCGTCAATCTATTTAGGCTTGCTGGTTTTTCCATCATCCAATCCACAACAAATCGAATGAAACCTGGCGAAAAAGAAGTGAACACTTTGCTGAGGAACGAAGCTTCGTGTTTGTTTTTCTTCCCCCAATCCGCTCTCGCTCACCGCTACTAACGGATCTCGGTTGATTTCCCTTCCTTTAGCTACTTAGATGTTTCAGTTCACTGAGTTTGAAAAATCCAAAGAGCGCAGACTGGCCATGGAGCTTGGATACGGTTTCCCGATCGGAGATCCATGGAACACAGACGGTATCTCCCCATGGCCTTTCACCTCTGAAAGCGTCCTTCCTTCTCAATGCCCAGGCATCCATCCAATGCATGATTTTCGATACAGTACGGTACACTGAACACCAACCCAATCTCGATTGAAACAACAAAAGAAAATTGGAACCGATGACTTACGCACTCCACTCGTGACCACTGAACGACGAAGCCAGGAGCGGAAGGAGGGACTTGAACCCTCAACCTCAGCCTTGGCAAGGCTATGCTCTACCATTAAGCTATTTCCGCCAGCTCCGGTAGTGGCGAAGCACTACTGAGCAATTCACGTATCACTTGATACGGACGACTTCTGTTTTTCCGCCGGACCAAACTCTTGACCTCCGATCGAGCTACGAGCACGAGTAGGTAGGCGGCTAGGGGGGTTTCGGGGGGAAGGAAGGGGGGACCTTTCTTTTTGCTTCGCGCCAGATGAGATGATGATTAGTAGGTCAGGGGAGGTGTGTGTGTGCTCTTTATCACTATCACTAAAGGGGCGGGCTGGCTGGGCTGCCTTTTCAATCAATCTCCGGCCGCTCAGTGCCGCTATTGGTGCGAGTTGTAAGGAGTCTTGGTCTCGAGTCGAGCTGGGGCGTCATTTCATTCTCGTAACGGGAGAAAGATAACGCAAGACCGGACGACGTTGCTCCCTCGCCTCGCAGCGGCGGCATCTGTCTTTGTTGTGAAGTCATTTCCTAAGGATCACCAACTACATCTCTTTCCCCTACCGCGTTAGGTAGCTCATTCATACATGAGAGACTTTCCTTTCATACGATGACTGCTTCTTTCAGAACCTTGACTCACTGCCTTCTTGCGTAGTTCTTACCAGGGGCCCAAGCAAGGCAAGGGTTGCAGGCACCCAAGCCAAATGACACAGGGCCGAGTTTTTGCATTGACTCCACAGTCTGAAGAGCCCGAGGAGCCAGCCGTCATGCAAGGCTCTTGCTTAGCTTGACTCATTCACAAAGACTTTATTTACTTACCTGGGCAGGTTCGGTAGAGCCAGACCTAACCTCACAACGGAGAGTCGTTTTTCCTAAAATCTACACTAACGGTTGATCGGTTAGAAGAGACATAGCAGATGACCTTCCGTGAGCACCGAACTGTCTATTGTCAATTGGAATATGTTTCCAGCATCCCATCCAAAAATAATGCCAACCAAGATACGGCCAAAAGAACAAGCAACGGAATAGATATTCACAGGCGAATGGCCTACTTCGTTTACGGAAGGTGCTTAGCGGTTAGCATCTAACCCAGACACGACTTTGGCCCGCTTTCGGAGTGCGTCAACAACCTTAGCCTTAACGAGGCTGATGCAAGCCCTCCCCAGGCCGAATTCATATTTAAGTAGAACCCAGGAGAGCTATGACTATTCCAAATTCACTGTTCGGGGGTGTTGGTCTATCTAGGTTGGGTAGGGCCCCAAAGGTAGTTGCCCCTTATGGTATCTCGTACACATTCCGATGATTGGCCGAGCGAATAAGTCAACTTCAAAGTGGAACTGTTGTGCGAAGTGTGTGTTATGACCTGTGGCCACCTGCCTCGTGGGGGCGGCTCCTCCATTGTGGGTAAATGGGAAACTTGACTCTACGAACCCGAGGAAAGGCTGCACAACAGTAGTAGGGGCGTTAAGACCGGAGCTTTCTGTAATGCTAGCAGGAATGCTAAAGAACAGTTTCAAAAAGATAATACAAATATAAATCCTGAAACTAAACAAAAGTGCTTTTGAAGATGAACAGTGTCCTTGAAGGTGTTTGATGTAGGACAACTAATAGGATGACCCTAAATGTATAAATTTAAATAAAAATAATACATCCTAAAATCTAATATGACTGAAATTAATTAATCAATTAATAACGGCAACAAGAAATGGTGTAGAACAACAGTAAAAGGGTTAAGAAGATGCTTGTACAGGTCTAAGATACAGATCTAAATGTAGTAGCAGATCTGATAGGTCTAGGACAGATCTTGGACAGAACTAGGATTGGTCTTGGAGCTGTTTTGGGACAGATCTAGAGCTGAACTGGGATAGATTTTAGGACAGGTTTTGGGGTTGTTTTTGGGACAGATTTTGGACAAGTTTTGGAGCTGTTTCTGGGAAAACAATTCAAGGAGAAGGAAAGGAAAAGAGAGAGGAAGATAGATAAAGAGATAAAAGAAGAAGAAGAATACCTGAAGATGGAAAGATTGTAGCCTCAGGCTAGGCTTCACGCCAAAAGGGCCTCACACCAAAGGAATTACTCCCAAATTATTTTCGTCGCACAAGTTAGCGGAAGAAAACTTACATTTCATTCATCATTAAATGTCAATCCAGTATGTAGGGGTTACATCACATATATAATGACTTAAAAACATGAAAAAGACCAAAATACCCTCAAATAAACAAATATCAAACTACCCCCAATGATTAGAAATCCCCAACTACATGTAAAATCACTAAAATTTCCCCAAACAAAACCAACTATTGGACTAAACAAATAAATGAAAGAAAGAATACAAACATGAAAAGATAGAAATTCTAAACCTAAATATACAAACTTGCTAAATATGGAAGCTCGTATGGTGCTCTGCATCAGTGTTACTTGGCCACAACCTTTCAAGTGGTAACTGATAGAAGGTGCCAATTAAGGAAAACCTTTGACACCATAAGGTTTATAACTACATGATATGGGAGGGTTATGGAGGCAACTCGCACACGGGAGGAGGGGTTCCAATACAAGTTCACATCAACTACACAAATAAAAATTGCAAAATTTTTAGCACTAAAAATTGAATAGAAATGCTTTAGATGTGCAGTGTTTTCAAAGATGTTACTCGACCAAACCTTTTCAAGTGGTCATAATTCATACTAAAAAAAGGTGCTAATTAAGGAAAACCCACGTACACAAAATGTCAACAACTACATAGTACGGGAGAGTTTTTTGGAGGCAACTCATACAAGGTTTCTGGAGGCAACTTGAGCATGAGAATAGTCCGCTGTCATGCTCGTGTCAGACACATGATGAGTGTCAAGGGCCATCAAGTGAAGACAAACAGACAAACTATGGCCCAACCAATTTGAAAAGAGAAACAAGTTAGATTAGACCAAACCATTAGATCTATAGGACTAGAATCATCAATTTTATGAAAAGGAACACTCTTTCCAATGAAATGAGGTGTGGTGTTGGTCTCTCCATGTTAGACGGGAACAAACTCACCAAACCTTAAATCTCACTCAAGTCTAACCATGTGAGGGCAATTGGACCCACCCAATTGCCAAATTATCATGTTGACTGCAGGTTCAAGTCTTGCTAGACCTTGACACATGCCCAAAGTACGCCACCTGCTACGCTGGTTTCATAATTGTTTGAAACCAAGGCAATCCAACACCCCAACCCATCCAGCTAACCACCCAAAAGAGTACCACTCAAGACCAAGTTTTGACATTGCATGTAATAATTCTTTTGACATGGCGCATGTAATAATTAATCAGGCATAGACTTGCACAATTAAAAGGGAAGATGCATTTGCTAACCTTCAAAAAGAAAAAAATTGGGAATTCAAGACCAAACACAAATTAGTTACCTGATCCCTATGCTGCGAACCAACCCCATGGAAACCAGATCTTCCATTGCATGCCAGGTTGTTTCCAGTGATATGGTTGTGTCTAAATCCAGCACACCATCTTCATCCAGTGCACTTGACGTCGTTCCCACACCTGCATTTACGTTTAATCAAGGACAAACTGATTAATCAATCAGCATCAAGCACAACCAAAAGGCAATAAAGAAGACAAGATAATGCAGCCAAGGCCTATGGCCACTATCAAATGTGTAGAATTCGAAACACATAATGCCCATCCATTATTGCTAGTTTGTTCTCTCTCTTCTTCTTTTTTAATTCTGTAAAACCATGTTATTATCAAGTTCAACAAGTCCTTAATTAAGTAGGCCAAGTTGAAAGACAAGTTACGCATTTTGAGCAAGGACAAACATTCCCATGTCTTGGATGAACATATTTTTTTGAATATTTAAATGTAACTAGGCTTGTATAATGAAGTTGGTTTGCATGTCAGGCCCACTTAAAAAAAAATTATTGACTCAAATTAGACATGTTTACAGTACCATTTCAGACCATCCAATGCAAAAGCATAAGTACCTCTTGCAAGTATCCATTGGGTCCACTATAGGCCCCAAAAACCAATGTTTGGATAAAGTCTAATGAGAACTAGTCTTAAGGGAAATTAGTTACGTATAGAATTCTTATCCAAGTTCCACAATGAAAAATTATCCATTTTGAACTGGTTCACAAAAATTGGCATGTACATTCAATCAAAGCCCTTGGATCAACAAAAAGAACTATCAAGTTTCACTATAAAATTTAGACAATCCCTTCAATCCAAGGGCTTTCATTGAAAGTTCACTCCACCAATACAATGGATAATTTTTCATTCCACATCATCCTTTTGCAAAGCGACTGTCTAACATTTGATTCTTCCAAAATCCAAATTCTGTAGTACTTTTTTTTTTTGAAAATTAAATCTTATTACTTTTCTTTTCTAAAAAATGCAAGTTCTATAAAATTATAGATTTGAAACATCAAATTGAAGCACTATTGTTGATCCAATCTTGATCTTACCACCAAAACACGAACATATTCAAGATCGGAATAAAAAATAGAAGAATGAGAAAAAATGAATCATGGAAGAAAACATGATAGAAATGATAGAGGGAGTGCATGACTTCGTTTGATGGTTGATTTCATGTGGTTTTATCGGTGTTTTTCCGTCAATTTATTTTGAGATTTTGAATATGCTTTGATTTCCTTGTGAAAACATGATGAATGATTTGATGTAACGTGGTGTGATTTATGTGATTTGGGACATTTTGGAACGACGTGGACATGACCTTTTGATCAATACCGTTTCCGGAATGTTTTGTATGTAAATTTGTATGCTCCGAATAACATGACTGATCCCGTCTAATTGATCGATTTCCCTTCACGTGTTATATGATGTTGTTGATTGAAATGTTATGCATGGATGTGACATGCATGTTGAGATATATTCAGATGTGTTATCTCAACACCCCAAACAAACTCAACTAGGTCCCACTTGAGTTTGAACATCATATTCAACTTGACAATCCAATGGTGATGCCATCTGAAGGAGTGAAAGCAGATCAACAAGAATCTCCAAAAGTTGAGCCCAGTCGAAGCAGAAAAGCCAAAACTGGAACTAGCTGAAGTCCCGCAGCAGCATGTACTGAAGCAAGTACTAGAGGAATGGTGGAAACTCAGTACTTGAAAAATCAAGGCTGCAACACCACCATACAGAGGTATAGTTCTCGAAAAAACGGCAGGGCGCCGACAGAAAATGTGCTAGTGGCCGGATCTGATGCTAAAAAGTGCTAGTTGCAAAGGAAAGAAAGGTGGTAATAGTTCAGAAGACACAAGTAATGAGAATCCGCTATAGAAGTCCGTTGCAAACAGAAATTGATCCAAAAAAGATGCCGAAGTCCGGTGAGGAACAGTAACATGGGCAGGAACAGTAAAACGGATAAAAACATAAACCTCCATTTAACAAGACCAAAGAATAGGCCTCAGAGAGTTCCACTAGCATTCAAACTCAAAATCGCGCCATACAGATGTGATATAGGGCCAACAACGACTGTAAAGTTGTGACATCATTGGTTCAAATCTGAAGAAAAACTACAGATCTAAGGGAACAAACAAAGATGGCCCTATGAACCACCCACAAAATGCAAGGAGAAAGTCTCTGAAATGAGAGGTCAAAGGGCTGGAGAATCATATCTGGGAAGCAAATGGTGGATCGTTTGGCAAACAAAAGTAAAGGAAATTGTTGAGATATGAAAAATGACTATTTTACCCTTGATGATTGGACCAGTTAGCCTTCAATTTTGTGTATATTAGGTATATTGAATATTGTTTGTTAGTTTTGTAGATAAAAATGGAAAGTATAGGAAATAAGCCAGAAACCAAGAATAAATGCAGAAATTTGTGCTTAAATTGGACGACCCAGAATTTATAATTAATTTCAAACCACTTTTAGGATTTTAATTGTAAATTGAATAATCTAGATCGAATTATGAGAGTCTAGATTAATTTAATAATTTTAGATTTTAAGTGGTAAATTAATTATTTTAATTCTGGAAAGAGAAGATGTGATTCAAGAGGCCAAAAAAGAACAAGAGTCTGAAATTTTGGGCCAGAGATCCATTCCAATGGGCCAAGCCATGTTCCACACAGCAGACATTGGGCCAGGTTCAGTATCCCATGCGCATCTTGTAAATGGGACAGATTTCAGTGTACAGGCCAAAGTACATGAAGCTCACAAATCCAAGTCCACAAGCTTAGGTCCAAGATGTTCACTGGAGGCCCAACTGCTCAAACCCTGAGATCCAATACCCTATGCAAATTTCACCCTAAACCCCAATCCATTCACACACCCCCTCTCCATGCATATCAACCATTCATTTCATCATCCTTTAATCTAAATCATTCATTTCATGCATGAAACAAAGGTAAACCCTAGAGCCTTCTTTTGAAATTCATTCCATACATTTTTCATATTAGATATAGGTCATCCATTCAATCTTTCATCTAAGTCAACCTTCGAATCTCAACCCTCCATACAAAACCTTATCATTTACACAAACCATCCTATCATCCATCAAAACCACCATTAGATCTCAATCCTTCATTGCAAATCCATTACATTCCATTCGACCAAGCCTCCATAAAAACCCTAGATCTAATCCAACTTGCATTCCAAACAACCCTAGATTTTGTACACATCATCACCTATCCACAAACACCAAACACCTCACAAGATTTTCCCAATCCCCATCCACTCCATTCAAATTTTACATACTAAAAAACCATCCATGTCACACTCCATTCATTCATATCAACTTTGCATCTCAACCATACATATCATGCATGCATTAAAACTCTTAACTCCACATGTGAAATTCGACCCCACTCAATCCAATCCCTACCCATTCAAAATTCCTTTCTTGCACACCAAGCCAACTTCTTTCCCAAGCCACTATATTCGAGCAACACTATGTAAAACCCTAGCCATCTCATTTAATCCTACCCATCCTTAAGATAATTTAATCATAGCCCTTCATATATCAACCAAACCAAGATTACCATCTATTCCCACCTGAAGCCTATAAATACAAGGGTTATTGCACAGTAAATTTCGAATTGGGTCAGGAGCTAGAGAACACCATTGGAACTTTGGAATACACAGAAGACAAGGAAGAGAATTCGAATTTTACATGTGAGTCTTTTCATTTGTAAATTTTATTTTGGTTTTTCTGGTGTATTTTCCAAACCTTATGTATTTATTTCAAATAAATAGATCTGAGATTTACTTTTAGATTGATGGAAAGTCCAATTTTAGAGTTTCACATATGATTGTTTGATTTATTTAAGTTTCTGTTATTTAATTAATTGATCGGACATCTGAAATATTTTAGAACTTTTCATCTCTTTAATTCAGATCTAAGGTTCTTTTGAACATATGAAATATTTTAGATCTAGAATTTAATTGTCCAAATTTAAGATCTAAGTTTCATTTAATTAAATTGAAGAATATGGAATTTAATTTTAATGAAAGGCATGAATTGAAATTTGGATTTTTACGTGAATTCCATGGTCAAGATCTCATGTTTATTTATTTCATCGGGTATAATGTACGATGGCTATGATTGTCATAATCCACTAGTAAATATTTTGTTTTATTTGTTTATTTGTTGGTTTTATTTTGTTTATTTATTTATTTATTTTATTGAATCAATTCTTTCAATTCTTTGAACTAGGTTGGAAATATTCTAATTATGTAGTTTTAAATTAAGATGAGGTGATGCGGAACAGATTAGCATTAATTCTCTTATTTTATTTCGTTATTAATTTTATTTGTCATTAGTTGAACTTTCATTTATTTCTTTATTCCAATGCATGGTTAGAGTTGTAATTTTGGGTTTCTTTATGGGTATTTCCGATATTTTAAAGTAAAGCGGTATTTTGGTCATTCTCTTGTGAGTTTATTATATATAGGTTGTAAGCCCTTTTGGGCAGGATCGATTATGATGAATGAAAAGAACGATTGCTGCTTGAGGAAAATCGTCTCCTGCGCATCTAGTGTTGGTGAGAAGATCACGGAACCTCGGTGAGAAGCTAAGGACGGCGAGAAGCCACCGGAACAGGTGAGAAGCCTCTTCCAAATCCAAGTATTTATCTACCTCTCTCTTATCTCCTCCTTCCTCTTCCCTTTCTCTTTTTTCTTTGGTTACCCAAACCAAACCAAAGCCATCTAAACCATCCCTACCAGATTCACCCCCTCCAAAATCCCTCCTACCACACATTCGCCTTCCCCAACCCAGCCCAGATCTCGCTTATACAGTCCTTTCCCTCCCCTCTCCTGTTTCGCCCTTTGTCCAAATCTCTCCCAATACTCTCGCCCAGCCCCAAAACCCATTATACTACCTTCGTCCCTCTCCAAAGGCCCCTTGCTACTGCTGCCACCCTTTTCAGAGACCCCTTTGCTGCTGTTGGACAGTTTTTGACCCTCCTCTACCCAACGCCGGTCCATACAGTCCATTCCCTGGCCTACGCCTCCCCCACACCCTATCCCTTTGCTGCCATAACCCCTTTTAGACATTCCCAGCACTGTTCCTATCCTATTTCTCCTTTCCCTGCGCTTCTAACATCCTCTTCTCCTCTCTCTCCCCCCCACCCCACCCCACCCCACCTCTTCCTTCTTCTCCCTCTCCCCCCCCCCCCCCCCCCCTTCCTTCTTCTCCTCCTCTCCCCCCCCCCCCCCCCCCCCTTCCTTCTTCTCCTCCTCTCCCCCCCCCCCCCCCCCCCCCCCCTTCCTTCTTCTCCTCTCTCCCCCCCCCCCCCCTCTTCCTTCTCTCTCTCCACCCCCCCCCCCCTCTCTCTCTTCTTCTCTCTCCTCCCTCCCCCCCACCAAAACCAAGTTAAGGCTGCATCAATTTGTTTTGGCAACACTAAGACACCATGCAACCATCCCAACCTGTTTTTCCCCTCCTTGCTGCTGTCCCAAAATCCACCCCCTTCTTAACACCTTTAACCTTCTTATTGCTGTTACCCCTACCCTATTACACTGCTGTCCCGTGCTGATTTTGCCATAACCTTAATACCAAACAGCCATAGTAATCCTGATTTGGTGATAGATCCATGTGTTAGTGGGATCGGACAAACCTCTTTGTTTTGGGAGTCCCCTACCGTGAACTGTGACTTGGCCTGGTAAGTTACATAACTGCTTATATTAGATTTCTAAGAATTACTTTGAATATTTGTGGCACATTTATTTTTTTTAATTGCGATTATTAATCTAATTCTTGATTTCAGCCCCATATTAGTTTTAGAGTTCATTATTTTCATTTTAGGGAACCACATTAGGCATTTAGGGTTGCCCTTTCGTTTTGTCCTGCATCATGAGGTTACTTAAATTTTGCTCCACCATTTTAATTAAAGATTTTAGATTCATAATCATAAGTTAAATACCATGATCTTTAAAAAATTCAATTAGATATAATATCTTGTTAAATTCCAAAGTTAGATGATTATTTTGAATGTTGGTTTTCCAAAGATGGGGTTTTCAAAATTAAGAATATAATTTCATGCTTAGGAAATTTTCCATGTTTTGATTTAATTCTATAAATTTTATTCCTTAAAACCACATTATTTTTCATGGTGTCGATTTATCATCTTAGCCATATATTTTGTGATTTCCCTTGAGAACGACCTCGCACTCATATGCTATACCATAAAATAATTCGTACACTTGCGAGTAAATTAAGACTGCACCATAAATGGTTTTATTTATTCAGACGAGGATCTGGTTGGAAAAAAAAAAAACTACAGCAGTGGGTCCCACAAAGCACATACCAGAGTAGAGGCCTTGTACATGCAAACTAGAGGGGGGGGCGAAATCAGTGGTCCAAAACCCAGGGACTAGGATGTTGGTCCCTTGCAGATCCAATGAAAAACAACACAAAAGTGGGTCCCACCATTGACGGAAGGTGGACCACACAGGTGCGATGGAAAGGAGGTTGGGGCAACCATGGTGGAGGTGGTTTGAAGGAGATTCAAAACCAAAAACCAGCAGATCAGGCAGGAAAAGTCCCAAAAAATTGGTTCTGGGTGGAAGAGAGGCAGTGCAGAAAACACAGTAAAAAAGAACCCCACCATTGACCGAAACCCTAGGTCTACCTTAGGCGTAGATAGGTGGGCCACGGGCGACCAGGGCGGTGGAGGAAAAAATCTAGGAAACTGGGTTGTGTGCGTCCCAGATAGCAACGGCAAAGGCTGGACAGAGGAGGGTCCCACACGAGTCAGATCAGAGATCTAATGGTACAGTTGGATAGACTATAAAAAAAACGGAAGGGCTATGGTGGGGTCTCGCTGGCAGAAGCGTTTTCGATCAACTGATTAAAGGCCTAGAAGGAGCAAACGTCACCCAAATCTAGCGACAGTAAAAAACAGAGGAGAGAGCGGAAAAGCAATGATGTCCTCCCTCTGTTGATAATGCTGCAACCAGCAGGGGGATAGGGAGAAATAACTCAACATGGGCTTCTCTCTCTCATCACACAAAAAAAGAAAACAACCAGGATCTTTTCTCTGATACCATGTAGAATAACACACAGAAGATATGGTGTGTCTTCCTTAATCAAGGAGAGACCCTATAAATAACACACAGAAAATATGGTGTGTCTTCCTTAATCAAGGAGAGACCGTATGATTTATATTTATAAAAAAAACATGATACAAATAAAGAAGATAAGATCAAATAAAGGGAAAAGCCCTAAACTTAGTAAATATATGTTTAGTAAATGCTAATTAAGCCAATAATCCAGATAAATCAACTAAATAACAAAATACATCTTAACACATCTAAATAAATCTCAAGTTCTCAACAATGCATGCAGCAGTGGGTCCCACAAAGCACATACCGGAGTAGAGGCCCTATAGATGCAAACTAGAGGGAGGGGCGAAACTGGTGGTCCAAAACCCAGGGACTAGGATGTTCGTTCCTTGCGGATCCAATGAAAAACAACACAAAAGTGGGTCCCACCATTGACGGAAGGTGGACCACACAGCTGCGATGGAAAGAAGAGGTTGGGGCAACAGTAGTGGAGGTGGTTTGAAAGAGATTCAAAACCAAAACTAGCAGATCTGGCAAGAAAAGTCCCAAAAAATGTGTTCTTGGCGAAAGAGAGGCAATGTAGAAAACCCAGTCAAAAGGGCCCCATCATTGATAGAAACCCTAGGACTACCTTAGGTGTAGATAGGTGGGCCAGGGGCGACCAGGGCGATAGAGGAACCAAGGTGCAGAAGGCAGGATCCTTGTGGATCGAAGGAAAACATCTAGGAAACTAGGTTGTGTGCGTGCCAGATAACAACGGCAAAGGCTGGACAGATGAGGGTCCCACAAGAGTCAAATCAGAGATCTAATGGTATAGTTGGATAGACCATCAAAAAACGAAAGGGCTATGGTGGGGTCTCGTTGGCAGAAGCTTTTCCGATCAACTGATCGAAGGCCGAAGGAGCGAACGTCACCCAAATCTAGCGACAGTAGAAAAACAGAGACGCGAGAGAGCGGAAAAGCGACGGTGTCCTCCCTCTGTTGATAATGCTACAACCAGCAGGGGGAGAGGGAGAAATAACTCAACGTGGGCTTCTCTCTCACCACACGAAATCCTAACACAAAAAAAAAAAATTAGGATCTTTTCTCTGATACCATGTAGAATCACACACGGAAAATATGGTGCATCTTCCTTAATCAAGGAGAGACCCTATGATTTATATTTATAAAGAAAACATAATACAAATAAAGACGGTAAAATCAAATAAAGGAAAAAGCCCTAAACTTAGTAAATATATGTTTAGTAAATGCTAATTAAGCAAATAATCTAGACAAAGCAACTAAATAACAAAAAATATCTTAACACATCTAAATAAATCTCAAGTTCTCAACAATGCATGCCTTTGATTGTTGAATGTGGATGTTTGGAGTGTCCTTTGTCACACAACGCATTTGATTGGGCCTATGAAGTTGTGTTTGACACATGATGGGTTTTCGTGTGTAGTGAGTAATCAGGTCTATCGGTGAGATCTATAGATTGGTTGGTGGTTGAGCCGATGATGATTGTGGGAGCTCCTCGTGCATATGATTGAGATCTATGAGACTCAAGGATTGTTAGACACATGTTGGTCGGAGGTGAATGTGTAGTGTAGACCACATGTTGGATTGTTGGATTATGATAGCCACATGTGGATGATATTTCTGATTATGGGATAGTTGTTGATGCATTTGGTGAGATTGTATTCCATGTGTTGAGCCACAGTGCGAGAGCCACATATGTGAGATGTGATAGACCGTATGGTGGTGTCCACGTGAGACTGTTTTTATTGATGGCATCGTTTATTAGAATGTTGATGATATGGTGATTTGTCGCCTATGGGAAAGAATATCATGTAAGAGGTTTGATTAAGAGTGTGAACTAATCTGTCTTTTGTATGAGGAGTGAGACATATAGACCCAAAAATCCAGTGGACGGAGTGTTGGTTGGGTGATGGTTGTTGCTGGGGCGATGGTGATGTTGGCTGGCCTCTTCACTAGCGAGCTACCACACTGACTGTCTAGGTGAGGGGTGCGATACTCACAAGTCCCACACCGGAGCCAGATGAGTGAATATGTTGTGTATGATTTGGATTGTAAGAGAAACGTTGTACTAGGCGAGGTGGATCCTATTGATCTATGGTGGTGCCTGATAGTGCAGTGAGTTGCACTTTTCGGTTGGTTGATCTAATGACCGAGTGCCTAGGGTTATGGATGCTATGTATATGGTATATAAGATAAGCGCGTCTAGATGGGGTGTGTGTGGTCTTGACTGCGTGTTGTGCTGTTTGGCAGTACCTTATACCTTATCACATGTTTTGTGACATTTGTGTGTGCCTGTGTGTTGAGAATGTACGGCGTATTGTATTGTTGCATGTTGGATGTATGTGCTGGTTGTGGATTTTCGTTGGATTCTTGCTTGTTTATGTTGAGATTATCATATGCGGGTTTCCAACTGTTTTATTGTACCACTACTTGGTTGGTGATCTTTGGAGAAGTGAAGCTCACTCCATAACGGTTTTCAGGTTAACTACCGAGGAATGGCTGGGCAAACTCTTGGAGTTGGCGGAATGATGCTAAGTCATGGTTGGCTTCCACCTGATGAGTGACTCTTATTCATGTTGTGTGTTTTAAATTCGGAGTTGTAGTTATTTGAGAATCAATTTACATATGTAACCCTTGAGTTTGAGTTTGGATGCCCATTTGCCCATGTGTTTTGTTATGAGAAAAAATTCCACGTAGGTGTCGTCACGGGGCGGGCCTGACAATGGTGTTCATATCTTTGGTAAGGTTTGAGATCATCTCTCTCACGTCAACTCCTTGTTCAGTCAAATCTTCCGTTCCCTTGGATTGGATCCTATATATGAGTTTTTAGGCATTCTGAATTATTTCCACTAAATCTATCTATAGATCTTCTAGACCAGCCCCGTTTCTTTGGTTGCATTCAGTGTTTCCTCCCACCATTGACGTATGAAAAAAAGAACTCACTCTTCCAATAGTGGAGATGTCTGCTACAAAAGAAAATAAAAAGACACCATTATAGTAATGTGATGACGCCATCATAAGCTTCAATGGACCTATTGCAAATTATGAAGAGTCCTTAGAAGATGATGGAGCCAATCTGAATTTATTTGTTGTATTTCTGCTTCAATTGCACCAAAGAACCGATGGAGGTAAGAGAGGACTTCATGATCTTTCCAACGCATCAAGAATCACATTAATTGGAGTCCAGATGAAAGAGATATCAACTAAACAATATTTCATGGCAATTAGGACTTCCAAGTGGTGTCATGTGGGACTCATTGCTTATGTGGAAGCCACATGGACGAATTTGACACATCATCAGCCACCTCACAATCGCATGGCATGCCAACATGGCAAGGAGTCTTGCTAGAAAAGCAAGGAGTGGTCGAACAAGGTTTAAGGGAGTAAGTTTCCATTTTTGGAAACCAAGATAGAAAGGAAATCAGTGGCAGAATTCGTGGTCTGACTTTGTAGAGAGATTTGAGGTATCAAATGACATCGGATTTTGATGAAATTAGATTTTCTGGAAAGCTTATTCAATGGTCTTTCCAACAAGCCCAAGTTTGCGAAATTTTGATTTACGTAGCCTGAGTTATGATCGATTTTGTGAACATGTGTCAAGAGGTGACGTGTTTAAAGTAAGTAGGTGGCGAGTTTTATTGCGACCTATAGATCGGCAATCAAGTGAATGGATCTAAAGATACAATTTATGGCCTACTTACGACAGTCCAATGACCACAAGCAGAAGTTCATCTCGAAGATGTACGTCTTAGCATTATATGGCAACCTACAAATCGATGATTAGGTGAATGGATCAAAAGAAGTAAGCTATGACCCACTTATGATGGCTAGATAACCACAAGATCAAAGCCATGAAGAACCATATGTTAGCTCTCTATTAGGGCATGGATTGACAATTAGACATATAGATGGAAAGATAAAAGTTGTGGCCCACTTAGGATGGTCTGATGACCACAAGATCAAGTCTGTGATAAAGATATGTATGTTAGCTCCCCATCATAATTCATGGCTCAAAGGTCGAGCATAAGGATCGAAAGATACAAGCTATGGCCCACTTATGATGGTTTGATGACCAAAAGGTTAAGTTTGTGTCAACATTCCCTTACAACTTATGAATCATCAATCAAATAAATAGATCTTTGACTTGTGTCAACATTCCCTTACAAATTACAAACTATCAATCAAATACATAGATCAAAAGATCTATGTGGCCCACCTATGATGATAGGCACAACCTGTGTAACATCTCAAAGATCCTTGAATTATCTTTCCCATAAACTTACAAATCTTTGATTAGACACATGGATCAAAAGATGTAGTTTGTGGCCCATGTACCATGATATGATGATTGAGGCCAACATGCCTAGCTCCTTGATACAACTTATGAGTCATTGATTGAATACATGCATCAAAAGATGCAATGTAGAGGATACATACAATGAATCAAATGATTGTCACCCACATGAAATCACAAGATCTCTAAATTAGCCACCCAATGCAATTTACAAATCGTTAATTTTGATACACAAATTAAGAGATCCAGTGCATGATAGACTTGTGATTGTAGAATAATAGAAGAAAGAGAAGAGATTGGAGAAGAATTCTCTCAATAATGTATTGATTGTGCTGTCCTCTTAGAGGTTACAGTATTAAATAAAAAAAATTAGAGACAATCAAGGGACCTAAAAGGAAAAATACACCAAGCGTATCAATCTAATCAATTACAATCAATCTACTGTTTACTTTCAATATACATTGAATCTGGACATATAATTTGGACCCCACATCACCAGACATATGGATCCCACAAAACTCTCCCTCAAGCTGGTTCGAAGATGTTGAGTAGACCCAGCTTGCTAACGACCAAATTGAGTTGAGTTCAGGGAATGGACTTGGTGAAGATATCTGCCTACTGATCCTTAGACTGTAGATGAGGAGTAAACAGTCGCCCTTCTAAAATACGATAACGAAGAAAATGGCAATCAACCTCAATGTGCTTAGTCCGCTCATGAAAGACTGGATTTGATGCAATGTGGATAGCTGCCTAATTGTCACAGAACATATGAGTGGATCAGCAGGAGCAAAGCCCAATGCAGTAAGGAATTCCCAAAACCACAGCAATTCAAAAGTAGTATTAACCATGACACGATATTCAACCTCAGCACTGGAACGAGCAACAACGACTGCTTCTTGCTTCGCCAGGCAAATAAGTGGGAGCCCAAGAAAACACAATAAGCAGTTGTAGAACAGCGATCATCAGAAGATCCGGCCCAATCAACATCAGAATAACACGAAGTGGACAGTTAGACTGGTGTGCATAGAACAAGCCGCGGCCGGGATGAGCTTAATATATCGAAGGATGCGGAACACAACATGAAGGTGAGTGTCCCATGGTTCATGCATGAACTGGTGACGATGCCAACAACATAAGATAAGTCATGTCTCATAATGGTGAGATAAATGAGTTTTCCGACAAGTTTCTGATAAAAACTTGGTTTGTTAAGAAGAGTTCCATCAGAAGCAAATATCTTGGTATTTACATCGAACAGAGTATCTGCAGGTTTGCAACCAGAATAGTCAGTTTCCTGGAGGAGATCCAAGGCATACTTTCGATGAGAGAGATAGAAGCCACGAGAAGATAGAGCAACTTCAATTCCAAGAAAGTACCGGAGGGACCCCAAGTCCTTAATATCAAAAGTCCGCTGAAGATATTGTTTAAAGAAAGAAATAGCGTCATCATTGTTACCGATGAGGACAATATCATCTACATAGACCACCAAAATCATCACAACAAAGTAGAGACGGTAGATGAAGACAGAATGATCCAACTGACATCGTGTAAAACCATAAGGTAACAAGGCACTGCTAAACTTCTCAAACCAGACACGAGAAGATTGCTTAAGACCGTAGAGAGCTTTCTTGAGTTTGCAAACTGAGTGAGGCCCCCCCTGTCGGACAAACCTCGGTGGATGAAGCATATAAACTTCTTCCTAAGGATCACCATGGAGAAAAGCATTCTTCACATCGAGCTGGTGCAAGGGCGAGGAATAAGTGGTTGCAAGGGAAAGCAAAATGCACACAGAGCTAATCTTGGCGACAGGTAAAAAAGTGTCCTGGTAGTCAACTCCATAAGTCTGTGTGAAGCCTTTGGCTACAAGTCGTGCCTTATAGTGTGCAATAGATCTACCGAGATTATGCTTCAAGGCAAAAACCCATTTGCACCGAACTGGAGTCTTGCCTGGGGGAAGAGAGATCATATCCCATGTGTTGTTCTTTTCAAGGGCAGCTAAGTCTTCATCCATGCCTGCTTTCCAGGAGAGATTTTGCAAGGCCGTGTTAATCTTCTTTGGTTTCTTAATGTTGTCCAATGCTGTGAAAAACTATGATAGGAGGGTGAAACAACATGATATGAGACAAAACAATCAATGGGATGGCTAATACAAGAACACTTATCTTTGCCAAGCGCAATAGGAAGATCAGACGAGTCAGAGACCGGTGGATCTAAAGCACTTGCAGATGGATGGGTGGAGTCGGCCGCAAATGGCACTTGAGATTGTCGGTGTTGGTATACCAAAAGAGGCTTAGGAGGACTTGGAGAAGGAAGGTCGCCAAGGATAAGAGGAAGAACAGGAGAAGAAGAAGATGTAGAAGAAGCTAAAAAATTTGGGTCCTGCTAAAAAAATATGACATCCATGGATATGTGTTTTCTCAGATAGGATTGAGGCACTTGTAGCCTTTGTGAAAAGGTGTGTAACCTAAAAAGACACATAGCACAACCCAATGAGAAAGTTTATGGCCAGAGAAGTTGTGACCAAAACAAACACCTAAAGACATGTAATGAAATTTGAGGAATGATATTATATAAGGACAGATGATCTCTGGGGGACTTATTTTTGTAAAATGAGAGAAGGCATTTTGTTAATGAGATAACAAACAGTTAACACTGCTTCTGGCCAATAGAACGATGGGACATACATCGTAAAAAGAAGAGACATGCTACTTCAAGAAGGTGACAAAAACGATAGATAGAGGGGTCCCAATTGGTAAAACCTTTGCTGGAAAGAGAGAACTTCGCTGGAGAAGAAAACTGCTGCAGAGAGGACGATTAGGGAGCAGAGAAACTGTTCCTGGTTGATACCATGTAGAATAATAGAAAAAAGAGAAGAGATTGGAGAAGAATTCTCTCAATATTGTATTGATTGTGTTGTCCTCTTAGAGGTACAGTATTAAATAAATAAAATAGAGACAATCAAGGGACCTAAAAAGGAAAATACACCAAGCGTATCAATCTAATTAATTACAATCAATCTACTATTGACTTTCAATATACATTGAATCTGGACATATAATTTGGGTCCCACATCACTAGACGTATGGGTCCACAACAGTGATAATCAAATGATTGAAGATGGTCAAAACTTGTGTATTGTCTTAATGATGATCCTTAAATTAACTATATGATACAACTTAGGAATCATCAATTAGATATCTAGATCAAAAGGTTTAGTGAAGGGCCCACTTATGATGTTTGGATGGCCACAACCCATGTACCATCTCAAAAATACTTAGTTTCCTTAAGCAACTTATGGATCACTGATTTGACATACAATATATAATGATACAAAAGATCCCTGGGTCTACGTGGTTGCTCTAGACGAGGTTGCACACTATAGGGCTGCCCTCTTCGAAAGAGTGGCACACCTCACAAGGCAAAACTTGATAAGGTTGTACTCAACTATACTCCATGGGGTTGCCCTCAAAGGTATAGCACCCCACAGGATCATGTTAAGGTATTTGTTTGCAGCCCTCCCCACTCAAACTTTAATAGGTCCGTGGATAGAGGAGAGGGGTCTTTTGGAGAGTGATTATCTTGCATGCACTTAGAGAAAATTGGAGTGCTTTCTTCTTCTTCTTTTTTGAGCGATACGAGAATGAATTATAAGGAAATATAAGAGGACAAGTAACGGGTATACGAGACTTAGACCCAAATAAAACCAATAGTGTAGAAATTTAAAAATAAAACTCTCATGTCCTCAAAAAGGCAAAGCACAAACCAAGACAAAAATTCCAAATTCCACTTCTTTTATTCAAAGGAAAAGGACACCTTGGTGCTCCTTATCCACCCCGCACTTTCCTCAAAAGTCCGCCACACCATTTGCTAAACTCCTAACAAGAGCGAAAGAAACCTCATGACACCGAGCTAATGTACTGATCTCCCTAGCTACTGAAACCAATTTTCAAGGAGGACGCTTAAATCCCATGGCCCAACTAATTGTATTCACTGAATCCCCCTCTATTATTAGCTTCTCCTAACCAAAACTCACCCACGTAGTCAAGTATCTCCTAATTCCTAAAAGCTCTGCCTCATTTGAATATCTCAATCCCATCGACTCTGAAAACACTAGGGACACTAGGGACGGTTCTCTCCAACAAAGTTTTACTGAGAGAAAAAAGACAGTACAGTTAGAGATTTCTAATATCATTTGTACTTAAAGAACTTGGCATGGTTTGGAGATTCCACTTTCATTTATATCATCCTTCACAATGTAGTTTGAGACTTCTAGTCTCATTTACAATTTATTAATAATGTTGTTACAATTCTCTAAATCCTTTAGCACTTAACCTAATATTGGTTCAAGGATTCAACTCTATCCCAAAGCTCATTTGTTGCTAGCAAAATGAAGCCTCTTTTGGCCTTTGTTCGTGTTGATCAAAACTCTACACATTAGGCGAGAACAAGTGTTTCCACCCTTGCCTACGTTGTTCGCAAATCAAGTCTTTCAAGGCCCCCTCAAGGCTTATCAAATCTAAATTTCTTTGTGCACAAATTTTTACTTGTAAAAGGATGATGGATCTGTCTCTCTAGGAAGAGCCAATATCCATTGTTATGATTCGAATATTCATTGAAAGTTTTGTGACGCAATTTTGAAAATCTATGCCTACAGGTGTGAGACCTCTCAAAAAACCTCCAAGTAGCATCAAACAATAGTCTTCACTTGGACATCCTCTTTCTTTACATTCTACTGCACAATGGTAGGCCTCCATTTGACCAAACACCTAATGTTCCTTTCCAACCTATGAAGCAGCAAGCTGCCAAGAAAGCAAGTACCCAAAAGACCAGACCTCTCCTATGCAAGTGGACCATCCCACCAAGACAGGAAGTGATTGGGTAGATTGTTCACGAACCCAAGTAACATTGAACCATGAGAACACCTCCATCTAGATTTAAGTGTGCTATAGACTTCCCACCGCCTGAGGGAACAAGAATTGAAAATTTTGTGATGCAATTTCCGAAACGCTATGCCTACAGGGTATGAGACATCTGAAAAAACCTTCAACTAGCATCAAACAATAGTCTTCACTTGGACATCCTCTTTTCTTTACATTCTACTGCACAATGGTAGGCTTCCATTTGACCAACTTAGAACACCTAATGTTCCTTTCCAACCTATGAACCAGCAAGCTGCCAAGAAAGCAAAGTCCCCAAAAGAAGACCAGACCTCTCCTATGCAAGTGACCATCCCACCGAGACAGGAAGTGATTGGGTAGATTGTTCACCACATTCACCGCAACCCAAGTAACTCTGAATCATGAGAACACCCCCATCTAGATTTAAGTGTGCTATAGACTTCGCACCGCCTAAGGGAACAAGAAAGAAAACATCTGCCACCACCATAACCATTAATCGGGAGAAATTTGTGAAAGCCCACGATTAACTGGGTATTTCTCCATGACGGTCGTCTTGCGTAAGCCCTTCAATAAATCTCCAATCCACCATGGCTATTTCCTTGATAAGGCATGATTTAAATAGAGGCTAAGCCAGCTGAACCTCAAAGCCTTAATTTGCGATCAGGTGGCACACCATTGGTACTTCTTTTGGTCCTCCATGCCTTGCCAAATGTTGTGCTGATTTTCTGTGTTTATCACCTCCACAGACACAGGATAGAGAAGAATAAATACGAAGTAGAGATAAAACTGATCTGATAAAAGTTACTCTCTCCTCCAGCCCCAACAGACAGTTGCGTGACTTTCCACAGTGGTGGCAGACTTTTTGTCTACCTTCACCACTATATCAAATTGAAGTTATGCACTCTCCGTAACACAAAGGCAACAGAAGGTAATAAGGCAACAAATGGATCAAGTTGCACCTAGACTCATCTGCAATAGAAGAAATGCAACCAATAGAAATGTTGAAAGCCAATCTCTCTATTTTGTGAAGTTAATCTTCAGACTTTACAAGGATCAAAGCCCATAACAGAGCCTTCAAAGTATGAACCTTGGTGGCATCTGCCCCACAGAACACAAAAGTATCATCAGGATAGCTGTAGACCCCCTGATTGTCATCGAGAAACCTCATGACAAGCAGATCTACTTGTTTCATTGATCATATGAGCCAACAAGCAGATAATAGATCCCTGTCTCAACTCCCTTGGTGTTCAAGATAAATAGGTGCTTGCCCAAAAGAAAAACTTTTAACTGCACCATTTATTGTCAAGTATTTAGCTAAGGAGACCCACTCCATTACCATCTTCCACCTCACCTCAAACCCTGTTCTATTTGAAATGTGTTCAGAGAAACTTGATTCCACCCTATGTGAAGCATTCTCCGAGTGAAATGTGGTTAATTGCTGATCAAAGGTCAGAATTTAGGCCAACTTTACAAGCTACTCTTCTACACTATGGTTTAATTTTCAATGTGGCGATTCTAATTGGTTTGATTTAGATAATTGACAATTTATCCATTAATAAGATTTCATTGTTCATAGGTTCAGTAGAAAAGTGGAACTCAAAAACTGACTCCAAATAGATAGGAAAAAAGGTTTAATAACAATGGTGATGAACTATTAGGAGGGCTAAGGGAATCAAACCATATCTCCTCTTCATATGTTAAGCATCACGATAGAATTAATTTGTACATGGATCATCAAACATGCAAAGGATGATCCTTGTCATTAATCAAATGAAATCAGTTTAGCACTGCTCTTATTCAAAAATTGTGTAAATTGCTCCATCCAATGAATGATATTTCTGCCTCCTTGCCCGCATCAAAATATTGAATTAGCATTGAAGCTTCCAAACTATGTCTGAAAGGTCATCTTTTTTTCTTGAGTCCATTGCAATTCAGTCTGCATCAAACCCATAAGAAGGACTTACTGGGTCCTAAGGAAGATCGTTGATGCAATGGGCCCTAGATGGATGATGCACAGAGCAAATGAGACAAAGTTGGGTCATTCTCTGGTCCCAGAATTTTCTTCTTCTTTTTTTAGATTTTGATATTTCTACGCAAAGATCAAATAAAACCAAGTTAGGTCATTGTCCTAGAATGTTTTTTAAGAATTTAATATTGCTATGCAAAGACCAAATAAGACCAAGTTGTCAAATGTTAACAACTGTACTTGCTAAAACAAAAATAGAGAGGGCTGAGAATGGATAGAAGATGGGGAGTCAGGGACACACCAGTATGCCTTGTAGCAACAGGAAAGTGCACAAGGTATAGATCAAGATATTCGAGGCGAAGTTTCTTCAAGCTGTCTCTACAAGCCTCAAGAACATGCCCATGATCTGAATTCCAAAGCTGAAATAAAAAAGCAAAAGGTAAGGCCATTTATTAATTGTTAAAACCTTGGAACAGAATCTTATCCAACTAACAATTGTATATTGTAACACAAGTGTACTTATACTGGCCTTGGTGGTAATGAAAAGGTCCTCCCTTTTAACAAGACCAGTTTGAAAAGCTTCTGCAAGAGCTTCACCAACTTCTGCTTCATTTAGGTAATCAGCTGCAGTTAACTCTATATTGTCAGGCCAAATCTTGTCCATTTATTCATGAAGATAACATGTTCCAGAACCAAGTAACTTTAGCAATGACCAACACAGTTGTCAATAGAATAGAGGATCCCAATCCTGGGAGGGCCATGATTTGAGACTTCAAAAGCCATTCAGGTTCACAACAAAAGATTCATACACCAATATTGCTGTACAACATGTCAACTTCATGGTAACGATAGTACATTTGCCAATAAAGAAACATCATTAAACTACTTTAAAGAATGTTAAACTAAAAAGAAGAACAAGAAAAATCAATTTGAATCAAGTTGTCCTGACGTCGCTGGAGATAGCGAGCAGCGGATCAAGTCATTATCACCCCACCTGAACATATCTAACAATGGATCAAGTTGTCAACAGAATAGAGGATCCCAATCCTGGGAGGGCCATGATTTGAGACCTTAAAAGCCATTCAGGTTCACAACAAATGATTCATACACCAATATTGCTCTACAACATGTCAACTTCATGGTAAAGATAGTACATTTGCCAATAAAGAAACATCGTTAATCTACTTTAAATGCATGTTGAAGTAAAAAGAAGAACAAGAACAAATCAATTTAAATCAAGTTGTCCTGACGTTGCTGGAGATAGCGAGCAGAGGGTCAAGTCATTATCACCCCGCCTGAACATGTCTAACAATGGATCAAGTTATCAAGACCCATCAGAAGCACAATCCAATGGTGGATCAAGTGATCAAGACTCCTCTTGAACATATCTAACAATGGATCAAGTCAGAAATACCCACCAGAAACATATATCAATGGCAGATCAAATCATCAAGGCCCGGCTGGACATATCCAATGGTAGATTAAGTGAACAACACCTTGCTAGGACATATCTAACGATAGATAAAATCATCAAGACCGTACAAGAGATATCCATGGTGATTAAAAGACCATCATCCCACCTAAACATACCAATGGATCAAGTCATCAAAACCCACCCAAAACATATTCAATGGCAGATTAAATCATCAAGACCTTGTTGGACATATCGAATGGTAAATTGAGCAACCAACACCCCAAAAGGAAATATTTAATGGCTGATCAAGCCATCAAACCTTGTTGAAGATATCTAAGATTAAGTGCTTATCACCCCCACCAAAAACATTTTCAACAGTAGATAAGTCACCAAGACACCGTCAAATGTGGATTGGTCATTGAGACCCATTGACAATTATCTAATGGAAGACCAAGTCATCGATTCAACAGTTGATCCAGTCATCAAGACCCTATCAGATGCGGATCAAGTCATTGATACCCATCGACAAGTATCCAATGGGAGACCAAGTCATCGATTCAATAGTTGATCAAGACCCTCTTAGATGTGGATTAAGTCATTGAGACCCATTGGCAATTATCTAATGGGAGACCAAATCATCAACACCCTATGATGAACACCTTGCCGAGACATATCCAACAATAGATTAGGTCATCAAGACTCTATCAAACATATATAACGGTGGATCAAGTCATCAAGACCTACCGAAAGAACACATCCAACAGTAGATCAAGTCAATAAGACCCTCCAGCCACATCTAACAATGGATCAAGTCATCAAGACCCACCAAAGATACACCCAACAACGAATTAAGTCAACAAACCCATCGGGGACATTTTACAATGGATCATGTCATGGAATACCCCACTGGAACATCTCCATGCATGGAGAAAGTTAGGTGAACCCTTTCGAAGCATATCCAGGCACGTGGGATAAGTCATTAAGACCCTACGAGAGAATTGCAAGAAAGTACGGGGTTCAAATTGTAAAGTAAATTCTATAAGTAATTTTTTGAGATAGAGATATTGTTTGAATCCTTGTACTTGTTAAAGGTATTGAGCCAATATTCCAAGTTGTTGACTCAGTTCCTCAAATCTTAAATCCTCTAGTTTCTAATAATAAAAAACAAAATCAATAGCAAATTTATAGATATGTTGTTTCAAATTTTATTTTTATGTACGAAATTTGTGCCTACAATATCCTTTTGTTCTCAATATATTGTTATTTTGATCATTATAGGAAGGGGAAGAGAGAGAGAACTTCAAGTATAATTAATTGACCTAAGAGTTGCAAGGACAATTGGGTTAACATTGAAAACGACTTTATTTGGGGGGATAATAAAGAATTAAAGAAGTATCGTCTCGTGAGCTGGGATCAAGTGTCTACCTACTGTTATTGGGGGCCTGGGGGTGCCCAATCAAGGCCATTAATTATTGCCCTTCTCTCCAAGTGACTTTTGAGATTAGGTACTGAAGGTGATTCCCCTTGGAAGGCTGTTCTTATTTGCAAGTATAGATTGGGAAATGTTGGTTGGGACGTTAATCCGGCCCATGAACCTCTGGCATGTGACGAGCTATTGCAGCTTGTGTCGACAAATTTACAAAGGAATCAGGTTTAAGATGGGTCATGGTGATAGAATTCAGTTTTGGACTGATCTTTGGTGGGATAATTCATCTTTGGTTGCTCTGTTTCCTTCTATTTTCTGCCTATCTCTGAGGTCGTCCGGGCTCATTTCTAATGTCTATTTCATCACTGGTGACCAAGTTGTTTGGGACATTCCTCTACGTCGCAACCTGTCAGATTCTGAAGCTAATGCCTATTCAAGCTATTCTGTACCATCTCTTCCTACTGGATCCGTATCACTGCGAAGGACAATCTCGTGTGGTGGCCTGACGACAATGGTAGTTTCTCAGTTAAGTCTTTTCACATGGGAATTACCATTATGCCGCTACTGCTATCGTCAACCCGAAGATTTGATCCTCCAAGGCACCTCCGAGGGCTATTAGCTTCATTTGGACTGCTGGGTTGGGTAAGATCTTAACCCAGGAGAATTTACGGAAAAGAGGTAGAATCAAGGTTAGTATTGCCCTTTTTTGTCTTCGAGCCTCAAAAGAGTCGAATCACCTACTTATCCACAGCCCCTGTGGTTTGAAACTCTGTCTTGGATCAATTTGGTATGGCTTGGATGATGCCATCATCAGTGGGAGAGTTATCGTTTTCTTGGGACATTGTCTCCGTTTCGCTTAGGTGTTCTTCCTTGTGAAATTTCGCTTTCTTTGCCACTGTTTGGAGCCTCTGGTATGAGCAAAACAACAATGTCAACTGAGCAAAGTGGATCAGTTGCAAGACACGTTTTTGCCAAGTGTGCATCTCGGGCCACCTCTCTTCAGGACTTCAGGAATATCTCTATGTCTGACATCTTGCGTGCCTGGAAAGAATGTGTTGATCTTGCATGAGCCTTTAGTGTTTTTGTTCTTTCCTAATTTTGGATTCCTTTCCAATTCTTGTTGTTTACTGGTTCTTTCCTTCATTTGTCTGTATTTGCACAGCCAATGCTTTCTATCTATTAATATATGAACCATTTCAACCAAAAAAAAAAAAACATTGTAAACGACTTAGTGACACAATATGATAGATTTACACTTAGGGGGCAACTATATAATTGAGCAGAGAATTAAATTTAAACAAAATAATCCCCACCAATAAGGGTGGAGCCCACCTATGGTGTTGATAATGCATCTATCTAAAAGGTTATGTGTGGACACGTGGCCCACCAAAATCACCTTGACTAGAACACTCAAGCCATGTTTTTTAAGTAGCCCCCAAATTGTGATCACTTATAATTACTTTTTCTTTTTTGAGTCCCCAAATTTTAATGGAGATCAAAGGCTTCTAGTGAAAGATAAGGATATATAGGATGAATTGCATTAGTACTGAAAAAACTTATCGAATACGAGTGAAGTACACATGGAAGCATAACACATGTAGGTTGGTAAACAAAATATCGAAAATAAAAGTAAATTTGGACTTAACTACAATGAACGATGGAAATTAGATTCGATTCATGTAGACCAAACCTATCACAACCAATCATCCTAGGACCTCCTCTCGATTAGGAATGCGTTAGAAGTTATCAAAGCTATCAACATTTTTTAGAAGACAAAATTGAGCCGAGAGGTGAGCAAGAGAAAAGACAACAGAAGGAGAGAGATAGCTACAACTCTCCTTTCATCTCTAGTTTGTTTTGTTTAAGCATGTGAGTAAAATCGGTGACAGTTACATCCCAACCTCCAAGTGTTTAGGCATCCAAAGGGGTTTCACGTTCTTTAAATTTACATGAGAAATTAAAGTGTAAAACACTCAAAGTGGAGCGATCAAAATAAGAAAGAGAAGCTAGATTTGCCTCGGTCTCCCCTCCAATCTTCCTTCCCTTTCTGGCTATGCTTGTTCCTAAGTCAAATCGATGAAGGAGAGTCTTTAGCCTTCCTGTTATCCTTTTCCCCTTTTTTCCTTCCTTGTAAGCACCGGATCTTGCCTTTGGGCTCAAGAATAAGTCCATAACTTAAAGTCTAATTTGGCCTTACCTGAACTCATCTGTAACACATCTGTAAAACTCCTTTCCACTCGAGGTTGCCCTAACTTCTCTTTCCAAACTACCCCTTGCTCCAGAAGCTGTGAAACACCCTCCACATTCTTCACCTAGGAATCCTTCATCGTAACCAAAACAAGAGGAGGAAACGGCTGCGAGATCACAAGAGAAGAACCCGCCTACAAATTCGAACCACCAGAAACTGCCAAAGGAAGAGACGTTTCCTTTTCCGTCACAACACCACCACCGCTCGCCGTTGTTCTTTTTCAAACGCAGGTTGGCTTTGCAAAACCCGTTGCGAGCTAGTTACAAGAGGTAGTAAAGGAACAGCAACACTATCCCCCTCCAAAACCTCCTCCTCCTCTGTGACAGCAAGAGGGCAGGCCACATCCGATCGCAATCAGCCAAAACTTCCTCCATGCTCTTCATCACCCGTGGCTCGACCTACGTCCTCAGACGAATATCTGCCAAATCCAACCACAGAGTTTGAGGAATAACTCCATCAGGACGAACAATTTTCAAACGCGCGAATTCCACCATCTCCATCTTCAAACATCTTTCATCCACCTCTTCGACCATCCCAATCAGCTCTCCCAATTTCCACAACACTTCCTTACGCCAATCATGCAAGGGGATGCCAAAGATCCTAACTCAATCCACCACAAGACCAGGGCCCTAAATCTCAATCTAGCTATCAATCCGCTTCAATGGACCTCAGCAAAGTGGGAACTGCCATAATTGATCGTCTTTTGTCCTCCTCAGTCTCGAGCACAACCCAGAAAAGAAAAGGGGACAGCCACCGGCCCATCACTCTCAAATCGAAACCCCGTACCTCCAGAAGCCACTCTTTGATCTCTCTCACCGAAGTGTTTGAATGACGGGCGACCCCTATCCAGGTACCAGCCAATATGTCCTTATTGTTCTCCGCAAACACCTCATTAACCTACAACAATCGACCAGTCGGAAGAGCAACAATATGAAGGATGGGTCGAGGTTTATTTTTTTCTTCGTCGTACTTGTTGATGCAATCGTTTAATTTCACTAGCAGATCTTCCACTGCTTGACTTTTAGATTCACCCAAGCCTTGCACCTCCTAGACAATGCAGGACTTTTTCACCCACCCTCTATTGTAGCACAAGTGGCACTTTCTGTGAGGTTGTGGCGGTTAGTCCACTAGGGCAATTAGTCTTTACGGGCCTAAGGGTAACACTGACAAGGGTCCCCTCCACACAGCGCTGGATTGCTGAGCCCCATAACCCAACAATCCCCCCCTCAGCAATCACGTTGGGTTCCCGAACCTCAGACCCACTCTGATATCAATTGTTAGGATTGTGCCTCACACGTGTAATCTTGTCTGCTTTGCCAACCAATCCAAATCCTCTCACCCCCACAAGATCTTTTCAGCACACCGCAGTAATGGGCTCACAGTTTTCAAAACGCATCACACTAGATGAGGGAGGTGACCCCTCATATAAGTACCCAAGCCTTGCACCTCCTAGACAATATGGGACTTTTTCACTCACTCCCTATTGCGGCACAAGTGGCCCCTTTTTGTGAGGTTATGGCGGTTAGTCCACTGGGGCGGTTAGTCCCTATGGGCCTAAGGGTAACAGTGGTGGGGTCCCCCACACCCAACAATATCAAGTTTTCCCACATATCAAACAAAATTTCTTTCATTTATGAAAAGCTCTTTTCTTCTCATACCTTTTATGCTATAATTTACCAAACAAGATATTGGAGAATCACTTAGCGGGAGAAACCCCTATTCAATGAAAACCCCTGCAAAGAGGAAATCCTATAAAACTTTCCCTAACACAAAGCCAGCCAAACAGTCTACAGTCAATCGCTCAATCAAAGCCATCTTTTAATTATTAAGGTCAAATATCGTACGGATTTCTGTGCACACATGCCACTTGCATAGGACAGTCACTGAAAGTTGTATTATGAGCAAGACTAGCATCAAAATAACTATTAAAGTATAAAAGGAAGAAGAAATAGTAATAGTAGTAGTAGTAAATCATTATAATAGCCAGCCTCCTTGTTGAAAAGGCCCTTGCAAAGTTGAAATGCTGAGGTTCATTTTATTTTATTTGATTGAAGCAAATAAGTACTGTGATTGCAGAAAGAAAAGAAAAGAAAAAGAAACGATGAGGGAAAAGAGAAGATGAACGGACGAGATTTGAAACTTACCGGCACAGTCGAAATGTCGGTATCCGATTCGGATAGCGTTGATAAGGAGATCTCTGATAGACTTGCCTTCCATCCTCCAAACTCCAAGACCCATCACTGGCATCTTCAACCCACTGCTTAGAGTGACTGCTTCTGCCATTCTCTCTCTCTCTGTGTAAGGAGCCAAGGGCTGGGGAATGGTCAAATAATTCTGATCTGGGAGAAAATAAAAGTTTGGAAGGCCAGGTTGCCACGTTCCATTCCGGATAATCAATCCGTCGGACCTTCAATAATCTATTTTTTTAATAAAGCATTTGTTCATTTTATTTTATTTTTTTTATAATAATTAAAAATAAAAGTATTATCAATTTATTATAACAAAATAAAGGATAAAACAGCTAAAATACTCCATTTAATAAAGAGCATTAGTGTACAAATCAACTCTCATGAGATTTGAAGCATGTGATAAGTTAGATGAAAAGGTTAAGTGTATAGAGTTTGATTATTAATATGTTGTTCAAACATTAATTGAACAAGTATTCAAATTTTAAGCTTTTTTTGTTGAGTGAGCTTCGTGTTTTTATATTTTTTTAATTTTTTATTAATGTGCGAGAAACTCAAACACATTCTTACTAAAATATCTATAGATGAGTTTACTATTCTTAAGACACACCAAAATTAGACTTAAGATTAATGTTAAATAAAATGTACTATCATATACTCTATCTAATGATAAAGTTTTAATTGAACCCCAAAATAATTTAATTAAAGTTGATTTAAAGTTTTTTAATTAAATGCAATGTTTGCATAATTAAAATTCTGAGTCTCGGATTTCTTACTATTTTGGATAATGATTTCTAAAATTTAATTGAACCTAATTTAAAGATTTGTAAGTTGAAGAAACAATATTAATTAATAACTAATAAATTCAAATATCCCTACAAATAATAAATAATTAACTCAAATATTAAATAATATGAATAGAATAATAACAAACAAAAAATAATGATTAAATAAATAAACTTTTGTCCTCTCAATTCGACCCAATCCATTCTTGCAAGCCAACTCACTTGTCCACTCAGACTCGTCCCAAAACCCACTTAGGCTCATCCTAAATCCCACTCAAACTTATCTCGATTTCTAATTAGAAATCCTTACTTCTAATTAAAATTAGATTATGTCAATAATTAAATTTATTTAATAATGACAAAATAAATGGACTGAAATAAAATAAAATAAGAATCAATCCCCTCAACTCTGTCCCTTCCAACTCTCACCATCCCTCTCTTCCTCCATTTGCTCAACCCTAACTTGCCCCCTCACTCGTGTCTCTCACTCAACTCTCGACTCACACTCTCCCATTTCCCTCATTCATTCTTTCCTCTCTGTCACAATCGAACCCAAATCCTTTCCTCTCTCACAGGTGGCGACCCTTCATTTCCCTCTCTTCACTTCTCACGGTTGTTATTCCACTCTTCAATCCTTTGCATGAAAACACCCCTTTCCTTTACCCTCTCTTCCCAACCGATGCTTGTCCCCCTACCCCAATCGATTGACTCTCTCTCTTCCTTTCTTCCCCTATAAATACCTCTCTCTCCCCATCGTTCCCTTCCTCGTCTCTTTCTCTCTCCCAAGCTCTCAAAGAATTCTCTCAACCCTCTCTCTCACCAGACTAGGAATAAAAAACAGAAGTCGTCCCAATTCCTCACGAAATATTTCCAGTTCCTTTTGAATAGACCAACTCTAACTCTCAATGCGCCAAACGATTCTTCTCATTCTAAGCCCCGTTAAAGACCATCCTAATGTCTCTGCTAGGATGAGTATTCAAGAAGACAGTGATCGAGTTTTAGTTCCAACACGAATCTGTTACATGTCTGACTAAGTCAAACATGAGTCATGGGTGTGTAGGGTGTGTTGTGTTGCATATATGGCTGTTTCCACTAATCGCTCCACGCGGTTTAGCGGCAGTTTCCAATAATTTCTCCTACAGTTGGGATAGCATATGTTGAATAAGAATTGATTAGGTGGTTTCCTTTTAAAATTGAAATTCTTATAACTCCTTTACATGATTTGAGGAGGACAAGTCTATTTGTATAGCAATTTGAAAATACAAAGTAAGTAAAAAATGTTATCTCGATTTCACGTGCACGGTGTGTAGGAGGGTGGGTCGCCTAGAACTGGCCTTTTCTTTTCACATTCACTTCTTACCTTCTCCTATCACCCTGTTCTATCAGCGACAACACCATTTGTAGACTCATTGGAATGACACACTTAACTCAAACTCAAAGGGCACGCTACAAGGTATCAGAGTCAGGTTTCGCAGCCATGGCGGAAGCTACCCAAAATGCAAAAATTGATGAGATGATGGCTCTCCTATGCAATGCCATGGAGACACAAGGAAGACGGTTGGATGAAGTTGTCAACAAATTGGCAGCAATTGATGCAAGACTAGAAATAATGGACACTAGATTGGATAATATATCTCAGATTCGTACCACTGATGTGGGTGACGCCTCTAGTTCTCACTCGTATGGCAGTGGGCCACGCTCTAGAAGATCCGGAGGTGGTGGGTCGGATCATGCAGTCTTCACTCGTATGGTGCGTTTGGATTTTCCACGATTCGATGGAATTCACTCGTTGGGATGGGTCTACAGAGCTGAACAATTTTTTCTCCACTAACAAACTCCAATAACACAAAAATTGTTACTACCCTAATTTCATTTGGAAGGGAAAGCCTTGCAGTGATTTCGTTAGATGGAAAGATCTAATGCATTAGCTAGTTGGGAGGACGTCACCAAGGGTCTGCTCACTCGCTTTGGGCCCTCTCCCTATGAAGACGCCACGGCCTCTCTCACCAAGCTACGACAGTCTTTGATTGTCGAAGATTACCAAACCAAGTTTGATGAGATTGCCAACCGCACCACAAGACTCAATGAGTCCTTTATTGTGAGTTTTTTCTTGGGAAGCTTAGAGGATGACATCCGATTGAGTGCCCAGATGTTGCGGCTGCACAACCTCCTCGGTGCAATCGGGCTAGCCTGCATGCAAGAGGAGAAAGTCAACGTGTAGAAGAGACAATCATATTTTGAGGCAGAAAAATCAAGCACCTTCCTTGAAGTGGCCTATCAAAAAACTTCGACTCCTGTTATAAAGAAGTTAACCCTGATGGAGATGAAGGAAAGAATGGTTAAAGGTCTATGTTATAATTTTAATGCTCTCTCCCTCTACAGGCGCGTTATCTCTGAAATATATCAAAACATCACAAAAGAACGGGTATCGAGTATATTTTTTTTGAAACTGGGTAAGTACCTCCCGCTCTACAAACCACAAGTCCATAATAGTAAAAAACATGACAAACAACCATAGACTGATCAAATATAGTTATACAATTATCTAAATAAACATGTGATAATGAGTCTATACAAACTAGGGTATCTCAAATCTAAGGCATAAGCATGATCATAAAATGTCTAACTACTACCACTCCTCCCCAGGTGCTTGCTCAAGGGGCCCGCCTGGCCCCTCCTCGATCGGGGTACCCGAAAGGTAAGAGGTGAGCTAACCAGCCCATGAAGGGATAAAACATATCATATGTCAGCAACATAAACATATCTCACATGTATGAAATGTAGTGAACATCATAATAGAATGGATGCGTATGTACCTGAGTGTTCAACTATACTACTAATTAATGGTCCCACTAACCAGTCCAAAATATCACCTCCACAACTCACAACGGTCCTCCAACAACTCTGGTCTCCCTATCAATACAAACAGGAGACCATACAATAGGCAACCGCCTCAACCATCGGAATGCAACGGGGAAACCCGCATCCCCTATGGGGGTCTCAACCGCCGGAGCATAACAGGGAAGCCAATCACAATAGCAGGCACCTCAACCGCCGGAACGCAACTGGGGAAGTCCTCCCAACAACCAACATCATCACATCATCATAAAGATACACATATAAACAACCCCTCCATCTCAACATCCAACGGCATGCTGTCCGTTGTGGGGTTATCTCTTATACACCTACATGATATCATGATCATATACAACTATATAAACATATTCCAATATAATGAACCAAATCAGTATCATACTTCAGTGGGGTTATCTCTTATGCACGTACATGATATCATGATCATATACAACTACATAAGCATATTCCAATATAATGAACCAAATCAGTATCATACTTCATCATGTGAATCAAAAGCATATAATGAGTTACTTAAACACAAATTTTTATATCTGACATGATTGTATTTGCATCTTATAAATAAATACGGAATGCATTACCAACATCTTCCAAATATCATATTCAAAATCCATTTATCCAATTAGAATTTCCACAATTGCACATAATTGACAGGAATACACTCGAACCGATCCCTTGCCATAGGATCATTTTCAACAGTTTCTCCTTACCGAGTGGTTTAGAAAATAAAGGGTCTAGTTCGGGTCACTCCATGTCCAAGAATAAGTATTTGATATATGCAAATGTATGGTAAACCGTAATAAGTCCCCTCACAGTGTGTGTGGAGTCGAAAATCTGAAGTGAGCAAACAACTTTATGGGTTGAAGGGAGCTCAATTTGTTGAAACAAGGATGAACGATTAAGTAAATAAGCTAAAACGGGCTAAAACAAGGCCGGATTGAAAACATGCCTAAAATTGGGCCCGGCTCGAAACGAGCCGAACCAGAAAACGGGCCTGGAAAAAGGACTGGAGTGGAATCAGGCTTGAAATGGGCCAGGCAGAAGAACTGGGCTTGCCAGAAGTGGGCCGAACCAGAACTGGCTGGGCCAGTGGGCCAAGTAGGTGGGTCACACTAAAACCCAACCAAGTTCACTCAGAGACTTGACCGAGTTGACTCAGTCACCCACTCAATCTGGAAAAAGGGGGAAAAGAGAGGGGAAAAACAGGAAAATTGGAAAACAAGGAAAGTAGAGGAAAGTAGAGGAATATCAACGAAACCCAAGGAAAGTCACAGAAAAAAAAAAGAAAAACAAGGGGAAAACTGAGAGAGGACGAGGAAGAAAAGGGGGAAAGATAAAATGGGGCATACTTGGGTGAGCTTTAACCTGAGGGGCGGCGACGATTAGCAGAATAGCAACAGAGGAGTAGAAAGTGGATTTGGTCGGCAGCCAATTGTACCACCGACGGAGAGGGAGCGAGAAAGAGAATGAGAAGGTGCAACAAAGAGAGAAGTGCAATGAAGAGAGAGTGAACTGAGAGATGCGAGTGGAGAGAGAGGGAGAGAGAGACCGCAAGGAGGAAAGAGATAAGGAAACGGTAATAGAGAAGGGGGAAGTGGGTCAAGAGGAGCATTGTAGTGATCCAGCTACAGTGTTGCGGGAAAGAGGGGTTAAATACTAGGGACCTAGGGTTAGGGTTTTTTTGAGGGTTAAGGTTTTCTCTCTTCTTTTTTTTTTTGAATTAAAATCAAAGTTTTAAAACCTTTTTTTTTTCAAAGGAAATAAATAAAAATTACAATGAGATGGAAAAATCAAGAAAAAAATTTCGAAAGCCCAACGTCAAGCGAGAAAAAGTGTGATTTTTAAATATTTTTCATGACAACAATTATAAATTTACCAAAATACCCTTCGAGTTCCCGAACTCGAAATCAGACAAACTAGGATCCACTACGGAGCCCACACACTTCTCACTGCCACTATGGTCCTAAAAATAACTTGGAGATCTGAAAATCTCCCTAAACATCGAGAAAACTCAAAACGAGTCATTACAATATTTGCGATGAAAAGTTTGCACCGGGCCAAAAATGTCACGTGCAAAAATTATTCATCATGGAGGAAAGTTGGCCAGAAGAGACAAATGAGTGAGACGACACCACCTGGAAACTTTAACACAAGGTCCGAACCAAGTCTCTTGAATTCCTCCTCGAGGACGATGTCGAAGATGGACCAGAGGGAATGATACGTGCCTGATTGAGTCCAGCATGAGTCATGGGCGCGCATGGCGTGTTGCGTTGCATGTATGGTCGTTGCCACTAATCGCTCCACACGGTTTAGCCACAGTTTCCAATAATTTCTCCATAGCGGCAGTTTCCAATAATTTCTCCTATAGTTGGGATATCATACGTTGAAGAAGAATTGATTAGGTAGTTTTCTTTTTGAATTGGAATTCTTGTAACTCCTTTCCATGATTTGAGGAGGACAAGTCTATTTGTATGGCAATTTCGAAAGACAAAGTAAACAAAAAAGGTAATCTTTATTTCACATGCACGGCGCGTAAGAGGGTGGGTCACCTCGAACTGGCCGTTGTTCTCTTCACATTCACTTCTTACCTTTTTCTCTCACCCTGTTCTATCAACGACAACACCATTTGTAGACTCATTGGAACAACGCACTTAACTCATACTCAAGAGGCACGCTGCAAGGTATCAGAGCCAGGTTTTGCGGGCATGGCGGAAGTTACCCAAAATGCAAAAATTGATGAGATGATGGCTATCCTACGCAATGCAATGGAGATGCAAGGAAGACAGTTGGATGAAGTTGTCAATAGATTGGCTGCAGTTGATGCCATACTAAAAATAATGGACACTAGATTGGATAATATATCTCAGATCTGTACAACTGAAGTGGGTGACGCCTCTGGTGCTCACTCGTATGGCAGTGGGTTACACTTCAGAGGATCCGGAGGTAGTGGGTCGGATCATGCAGTCTCCACTCATATGGCGCATTTGGATTTTCTATGATTCGATGGAACTGACCCGTTAGGATGGGTCTACAGAGCCGAACAATTTTTCTCCACCAACAAACTCCTATGATACAGAAATTGTTACTAGCCTCATTTCATTTGGTGTAATAACCCCTTAATAAAGGGTTAGATAAGAGGCTTTTCTCTTTCTTCTTCTCCAAAAGAAAAAGGAAAGAGAAAAAGAGGAAAGGAAGAAGAAGAAAACGGTGAAGAACCCTTTATTTCCATTTTGAAACCAACCCTTCATCTCATTTTTCCCTTGGATCTCACCATGCATGTATGAGAATTAAATCGAACTTTCCTTGAGGCCTCCATGCTCATTTTTTACTCTTCTAGGAGGTAAGTGAAACTCTGTGATACCCACCGCTCCCAACCAGATGTGGGAAGTCCCACATCGGTTGGGAGGAGAAAAAGAAAAGGGGTTTTAAGTGGTTTAAGCCCCTTTGACCATGTGTGAGGCCTTTTGGGCCGGGCCACGTGGGCCCAGGCCCAAAAACAAAACCGTGCGGGTTTGAGATGTGTGCGAGGCCTAAAGTGGACAATATCACACTGAGTCAAGCCCTAAGCCCTGTATTCGGGTCGGGTCATTACAAACTCAAATCTTCTATTCTTAAATTCTCAACACTTGGGTAAGCTAAGGATAAGTGAAATGGGGGTGGGTTTGATGTGTTCTTGAGAAAAAGTAGAGGATTATATGGATTGAGGAAGGTAGAAGTAGGGTTTTTGGTAATCTTGGGTCAAGACTCTACTTAGAGGGAATAATTTGGGGTTTGTGATTTTTATGCAAATTATGCTTAATTTGGTTGTAATGCAAGTGTTTATACATGTTGAACAGCTCCGGGACAGACTGAAGCAAACAATCTTCAAAAATTTGGAGACTTCAACCGTCGGGAACGCTAGGTGAGGGTTTTTCCTATTTGTTGTCTTCTAAGTGTTTGATAAAATGCTTCAATGAATTAAAATATGAAGATATTTGTATAGTGTTGGTTAGAATGTTTGTGATGAGATGCAGTAATCTTAATTCCTGTAACAATAATGAGTAGGGTGTATTTGGCATTATATGGCCTTAATGTAGTGATGAAAGTATGGTATAGTTGAGAGGAGATCCAAACAAATTAATATCTTAGCATGTGGGTGTATGGAAAAGAACTGAGAAGTACTTCTTTGTGGTTATTATTTATATGATATGTCTGTGTGGTAATGGGTAGTAAGGGTATCTCTGTGTGGAAAATTATCAAGGATACACACAGGTGGAGAATGGGTTTGAGATGTTTAGAGTACTAAAATGATGATATTTTACATTTACATTGTCTTTCTCTTTATGCTTTCAATGTACTTCTTTTACCATGCACAATTATATGATGTGATGAAGGTGGACTAACCCTCGTAGTTGCAGGAATCGTGCCGAAGGCAGGGTCCGATGGGCCCATTTCTTAATGAAAAGTCAATCTAGAGGCGTCAACATACTTTTGTATTTTGTTTTGGTCCCTTGAATTTGATTGTAATATTTATATGGGAAACAAAATGGTCATGTTTTGAAACTTTAATGTTTATGTTTTGTAATTATGAGTATAGATGTTTATCTTTGGTTAATATTAGTACTTTTGGTCACGAACTTAGGTTAGGGTCATGACATTTGGAAGGGAAATCCTTACAGTGGTTTTGTTGGATGGAAAGATCTAATGCATTAGCTAGTTCAGAGGACTTCACCAAGGGTCTGCTCACTCGTTTTGGGCCCTCACCCTAAGATGACACCGCGACCTTTTTCACCAAGCTACGACAGTCACCAAACCAAGTTAAAGGAGCTCGCCAACCGCACCAAATGACTCATTGAGTCCTTTATGGTGAGTTGTTTCTTTGGAGTCTTGGAGGATGACATCCGATTAAGTGTCCAAATGTTGTGACCGCACAACCTCCCCGATGCAATCGGGCTGGCCTGCATGAAAGGAGAAAGTAAACATGCAGAGTAGACAACCATATTTTGAGGCAGAAAAATGAAGCACCTTCCTTGACGTGGCCCATCGTAAAACTTCGACTCCTGTTATAAAGAAATTAACACCAATGGAGATGAATGGAAGAAATGGCTAAAGGTCAATGTTATAATTGAGATGAAAAGTTCGCATCGGGCCATAAATGTCACGCACAAAAATTATTCCTTATGGAGGGATTTGTTGGAGGAGACAAATGAGCCAGACGACGCCACCTGGAAACTTTACCACAAGGCTCTAACCAAGTCTCTTGAATCCCTTATTGAGGATGATTTCTGAAATGAGCCGAAGGGAATGTTACGTGCCTGATTGAGTCAAGCATGAGTCATGGGCGCGCATGGTATGTTGCGTTGCATGTATGGCCGTTTCTACTAATCACTCGACGCTGTTTAGTGGTAGTTTCCAATAATTTCTCCTACAGTTGGGATAACATACGTTGAATAAGAATTGATTAAGTAGTGTCCTTTTTGAATTGGAATTCTTGTAACTCATTTCCATGATTTGAAGAGGACAAGTCTATTTTTGGCAATTTCGAAATACAGAGTAAAAAAAAAAGGGTAATCTCTATTTCACATGCACGGTGCGTAGGAGGGTGGGTTGCCTCGAATTGGCCCTTGTTCTCTTCACATTCACTTCTTACCTTCTTTTCTCAGCCTGTTCTATCAGCGACAACATCATTTGTAGACTCATCGGAACAACACACTTAACTCAAACTCAAGGGGTACACTGCAAAGTATCAGAGCCAGGTTTCACGGGCATGGCGGAAGCTACCCAAAATGCAAAAATTGATGAGATGATGGCTCTCCTACGCAATGCCATGTAGACGCAATGAAGATGGTTGGATGAAGTTGTCAACAGATTGGCTGCAGTTGATGCCATACTATAAATAGTGGACACTAGATTGGATAATATATCTCAGCTCTGTACAAATGATGTGGGCGACACCTCTGGTTCTCACTCGTATGGCGGTGGGCCACGCTCCGGAGGATCCGGTGGTGGTGGGTCGGATCATGCAGTCTTCACTCGTATGGTGCGTTTGGATTTTCCACGATTTGATGGAATTCACTCGTTGGGATGGGTCTACAGAGCTGAACAATTTTTTCTCCACTAACAAACTCCAATGACACAAAAAATGTTACTACCCTAATTTCATTTGGAAGGGAAAGCCTTGCAGTGGTTTCATTGGATGGAAAGATCTAATGCATTAGCTAGTTGGGAGAACTTCACCAAGGGTCTGCTCACTCGCTTTGGGCCCTCTCCCTATGAAGACGTTGCGGCCTCTCTCACCAAGCTACGACAGTCTTCGACTGTCGAAGATTACCAAACCAAGTTCAAGGAGCTCGCCAACCGTACCACAGGATTCATTGAGTCCTTTATGCTGAGTTGTTTCTTGGGAGGCTTGGACGATGATATCCGATCAAGTGTCCAGATGTTGTGGCCGCACAACCTCCCTGATGCAATCAGACTGACCCGCATGCAAGAGTAGAAAGTCAACGTGTAGAGCAAACAACCATATTTTGAGGAGATGAATGAAAGAAGGACTAAAGGTCTACGTTATAATTGAGATGAAAAGTTTGCACCGTGCCATAAATGTCACGTGCAAAAATTATTTCTCATGGAGGGAAGTTGGCTGGAGGAGACAAATGAGAGAGACGACTCCACCTGGAAACTTTACCACAAGGCTCGAACCAAGTCTCCTGAATTCCTCCTCGAGGAAGATGTCGGAGATGAGTCGAAGAGAATGTTATGTGCCTGATTGAGTTAAGCATGAGTCATGGGCGCGCATGGCGTGTTGCGTTGCATGTACGACGTGTTGCGTTGCATGTATGGTCGTCTCTACTAATCGCTCCATGAGGTTTAGCAGCAGTTTCCAATAATTTCTCCATAGTGGCAGTTTCTAATAATTTCTCCTAAAGTTGGGATAACATACGTTGAATAAGAATTGATTAGGTAGTTTCCTTTTTAAATTAAAATTCTTGTAACTCATTTCCATGATTTGAAGATGACAAGTCTATTTGTATAATAATTTCGAAATACAAAGTAAGCAAAAAAGGTTATTTCTATTTCACGGGCATGGCACGTAGGAGGGTGGGTCCCCTTGAACTGGCCTTTGTTCTCTTCACATTCACTTCTTATCTTCTTCTCTCACCCTGTTCTATCAGCGACAACACCATTTGTAGACTCATTGGAACAACACACTTAACTCAAACTCAAAGGGCATGGTGCAAAATCAAACATTGTGAATACTGTTCTAAATGGGCTGAGTGTTCTTTCCTCTCCTTTGATTGAATCAAGTGGATCGCCTCCTGTATGGAATTTAGGACTCGTTTATTTCAACCACTGAGTCACTCTGAATCTCAACTCGAACCAGTCAGATTAGTCACTCTCTCTATTTAAATAGTAGGGGTATCTAAGTTAAACAAAAAATATTAATAAATAAATAATTAACTTAGATACCCCTACTAATTAAATAACAATGAATTAACTCAAATAATAATTAATGAAAATAATGATTAAATAAATAAACTTTCATCCTTTCAACTCGACTTGACCTGTTTCCTTGACCCAACTCACTTGTCCACTCAGGCTAGTCCTGAATCCCATTCAGACTCGTCTCGAATTCCACTCAGACCCATCCCGATTTCTACTCAGATATCTTTACTACTAATTAAACTTCGATTATCTCAGTAATTAAATTTATTTAATAAATGACAAAATGAATAGAAATGAAATAAAATAAAATAAAAAACCATCCCCTGAACTCACTGTTCACTCACTCGTTTCCTCCCCTTACAACTCTCATCCTCCCTTCTCTTTCTTTCATCGCTCGCCCCTCACTCGCCCCTCACTCACGTCTCTCACTCAACCCTCGACTCAAACTCTCCCCTTTCTCTCATTCATTTTTTCTTATCTATCACAGTCGAAATAAATGTACAAACTACAAAAGTGATTTAGCATGGCAAAACGTTATTCGCTAGGATGTTTTGTTAGTTTCGCCCGACTTAATCTAAAATTATGTGTTCATTGGCTTGTCTCATTTTAATGATTTGTGAAAGCAGGTCATGCTTTTCATTTATACGTTTCAGAGGGACACAAGTGGTATTTGAATGTCGAATATAAAGGGATTTTCGGAAAACCCTTGAAGCATTGGGGATGAATGAAAATGTGTGAAGGAAGAAAAAGGAAAATATTGGAAAAATACCGGATAATATTTTCAAAATATCGCTTGCTATTTTGAGGTGATATTTTTTTATTTTTTTCTTAAAAAGTTGTATCATTTGGTTTGTAATGAAGGGAAACCATTATAAAATTAAAATTTGACTAAACATGTAATTTTTTCATTTTTACTTATTCTTCAATTTTCTGGCTTTTACATTTTTGCTATTTTTCAATTTTTAAATAAAACAAGATAATATTTTGCATGTAGATTTAGTGACTTGACAACAAGATTTCTTACTTAGGCATATGAAGAATTTTTTATTTTCATTTGCTTAATATATTTTACTATTTTTCAAAACAAATTATGATAGTTATTAAATCTATGTTAGTCATAGATCTTTAGAATGCAATTCTGTATTACATGAGTGCCTGACTTTATGAATTAAATACTTTCATTTTCTTCAGTCTCCATTTTTTGACACCAGATATCTTTTTTTAATGCTTAATTAGTAAATTTTTTTTTTTGGTACTATCTTACCAAAATAGATATTAAAATGATTAAGTTTATAAAAATATAGTTCAAATTAAAATCATAAAGCAATACATATATTAATAGAGGTGTAAACGGACCCAAGTCCAGCCTGGCCCGACAAGATCCGGCCCAGCCCGATAACAATGGGTCCGATTAACCTAGTATATGGCCCGGCCTGACAAGCCTGTCGGGCAGTCTGTGGCCCGATAAAAGCCCATTTGTGTGTTTTGAGCCCATTATACTACAAGGCCAGATTTTTTTTTTTTTTAAACTTTAATTTTTATCAAATTGAGACCAACAAATCAAATATTTAATTCTAAACTAAATCAAGGTTTGAAATTTGAAATTATGACCTGATTTGATAGTTCTATCATGTTGAGAAATTTAATTAATTAAAAAAAATTAAAATAACTCCTTAATTGCTCAACTTGAATTGTTTTTTTTAAGTCAAATTAACTCTAACTAAATCAACTAAATTTTTGAAAAAATTTCAATGAAGTCTCTGAGTATTCAAATTCAAAAAAGATAATTTTTAACTTCTTATATGTTTAGTAATTTTTCCTTGAAAAAATTTGTGTTGAATGGTGCAGGCAGCAGAGATGTCATGGACAAGGAAAATGAAGTATCAGATGTGAGGGAGGAGACAATGAGAGGGAGGAAGATTCATATTGTACCGTGTATTAAGGGATGGTGTAAACGTAATAATAATAATAATTCCATTGAAGCAGTCACCAATTCACGAGACCCTGATGTCTTTCGCTTCTGGTGTTGTATCCTAAAGAACATTTGCCATATCAATAAGGAAGATTGTATAAACATCTGCCCAAATCCACCTTCTACTGCTACTGCTACTCCTACTCTCACTCCTACTCCTTACAATCGACATTAGATTCTCTTTCTTTCTCTATGCAAATCTGTTATTGATTGTATCGTTATCGTATGGTATCAGTGGAATAAATGAATAAGATTCAAGTTATCTGTTTCTATCTTATTTTGCAATTTTCTTCACTCGCTTGCTTCAATTTCCAAAATACCAATTATGTCTTAAATTTTCAGTATTATATGACAGCAACAACAATATTATATCGACAGAATCACTCAAATAGTCTGAGCCTAGACACATGGTCGGCTAAACCCTAAGTCAAGTCAGGTGGCTGCTTTATGCTCTTGTGTTTTTGAAGGCTCCAAATACCTTGTGCACACTTGCTTTCCCCCTTCTTTCGTTCCATCTCCTATCCCTCTTTGGGCATAGACAATGCTTTAGCATTAGTTTTGGCCCAACTTTTTTACAATGAATTTTGACCTAACTTTAATATAATTAATATTTCTGATATATTTTTTAAATATCACAAAATACCCATATTATATGGATGGGCATCTGACAAATATCAATCCAAAATTTGAATTTCAATCAATATTTGTAGCACAGTATCTACTAAAATACATAATATACATAAGCCGATATAGGAGGGAAATGATGAAGAGAAGAAAAAGATTTAAGTAAGAGAGGGCTGATGAGACATAGTTGAGCTGAGGGGCCTTTCACAGTATCTACTAAAATGCATATATTTGTATCTAATAAAATTATTATTTCCTCATTTATAATTATAGTAGATAAATTACTTCATTATTAAAGAACCAAAAATTAACTTCAAAGATACACCTTTTGATATTGGAAATCTACCGAAATAGGAAATCATTAAGAAGAGACTCAAAAATTGACTTAACAAAATCCTCCTTTGGATATTGTAAAGCTATAAACATGAGGAAATCAATAAAAGGGGATCTGAAAATTAACTCAAAAAAATCCAATAAACATTGGAAATCGATACTAAGAGATCTAAACATTAATTAAAAATAATCCTCATGCAATGTTGGAAATTGGTGAACATAAAAAATCTACATATAGAAATTAGATTGGCAAACACTTGTCTTGCCATCACCATATTCTTATTCCATGGCTAAGTTTAACAAGATAAGTGTAGTCCTTCTCTTCTTCTTTCTGGCAAGCTTTTTCGCTCTTCAAGAATATAAGTATGGCTCTCATAATCCGTCTGTATGCTACTTTAAAATTAAATGGATTATGTTTAAGCCCAACTTATCATAAAATAGAGTGGCAAACAAGGATAGAACTCAAGATTTTTTTTATAGAGAGGAAATTTTGGCAGAAAGTACCAAATTGCAAAACTTTAAAATATCTTAAAAAACCCCACTAAAAGTTCATAAACAATTTGGGGGTTCCATTAAAAATTAAAAACATAAAAATAATGGCATGTTATGACCTTATGACAAATGTATATATTAGTTAAGAGAATAAACGAGCTGAAAGTGCTTTGGTCTTATATGGGCTTTAAGTAAAAAGTCTGAACCGTCCATTTATAAAAACAGGCATTAAAGAGCCGAAGCCCAGCCCATCATACTAAAAAATGCTTGTACATGCCCTTTTATTTAACAGGGTTCAGGCCGAAAAATATTTGTATTTAAAAAAAACCCTTTATCGGCTAAAATCTAACAAATTTGGCTGAAACTTTTATAAATTTTGACCATTTTGCCAACATCGTTGATATCGATACCAGTTACAAACTTCAGCCAACATAGTCAATATGGTTGAAATATTTCAAGCAAAATTTATAGCTGATTCCACAACCTTTTCTGCATCCTAGTTTTTTTTCCATTTACAATATTCAATTAATGCAACATCAATGACCATAGATGACTGATAATCGCAGTTCTTCGTAATTTTTTTTTGCTATTTTTGGGTTGAATGACACAGGCAAAAGGGATGTGGTGAGCAAGAAAAGTGACGTATTAGAGCAGAGGAAGGAGACAATGGCAAGGAAGAAGATACATATTTCACCATGACCCCATGTAAAAAATCAACATGTGACTCCCCTCCACCCTCCACTCAAAAATCCATTGAAGGCAGCATCAATACAAATGGGATTTACAGAGAGCCAAACCATTCCATGCTGGTGTTGTATCTTCACTCCTAATTGCTACAGTACACAGCTTTTGTGAGGGAACCTGCAAGTAACCCACAACTCAATCCAGTTTCCATGTTTCCATCTAATGTAATTTCTCAAGTTTGTGATCTTGGGTGCACTTGTGCACCTAAAACTATCTAAATGATACATCCACCTACTGAAATAATATAATATTGAAGGAATAAAAGAAAGAACATTAGTTTATATGTATTTCGCACTCTTCTTTACTCTTACAAACTTAACTCATGTACACTCGCATCTGCAAGTGAATTGAGTTCATATATATTTTTTAAAGTTAGTTATAGTGTGCCTTGGCAAGTGTGTGCATTTCACATAATGATTTCGTACAAAGGCATAAAGAAATAAGCATGGTTTATATGTTTTTTTTTTTTAACGAAAGGGTAAGTTCATTGAAGAGGCAAAAATTTCAAAGAAGGAAAAAAAGATATACAAAAAAGAGCTCATAGAGAGAGCAGCAAAGCCTACAACCCGGGTCAGGCAAAAAAGACAAAAGATCCCAGAGGGACACTATAGATCAAAAAAGACTTCCGTACCAAAAAAAGAGAGAATGAGAGTACTAATGTTGTTAGTCTAGGATTTAAGATTCAAAAAAGGAATATCGTTTTTCTTTGCAATGTACATATGCTTAACATGTAGGTTGTCAAGAAGTTCAGCAACAACACGTGCATGAGTTCTGAAACTCCAGTAGCAGGAAGAAGTATGAGTGATGGTTTATATGTTATTTTACACTAATCTTTACTCATTAGGTTGAATTTTAAACTTGAAGATTGCCTTCAAATCTTAGCACCATATGATGATCACTACGATGATGACAACAACAAAAACAAAAATAATATTAAAACTAAATATTATATGCACATGCAAGTGAACTGAGTTTGTATTTTTTGCAAGTTTTGTATAGTGTGGGTGTGCATACACTCAAAACACTTATAACTATCTACATATTCATATAATGGATTGGTATTGAAGGAATAACAAAATAAACATCATTTTGTATCTTACATCGCATTGTTCATCAAATTGTATCTTACATACGCATTATTCTTTATTCATTGGTTGAATTTTTAAATTGAAATTTTGATTTTAAATCTCACTATTATATGATGATGACAACAAGAACAGCCATAACAACATTACTCATTATTATATGCAAATGTAAGTGAGCTGAGTTTGGATCTTTTGCAAGTTCTATGGATTGTGGCCTAGCAAGCGTGTACGACATATGGATGCATGCATTTATTCACTCTAAACTATCTATATTATCACCTAATAAGATGGTATTGAAGGAGTAAAAGACCAAGCATTAGTTTATTACTAGGCCAGCGAGATGCTAGAAGCGAGACGCTCTAATGATACTAGTCATTAAATGGATTATGAGTCTCATATATTTGGGTTCATTTCATAGGTGAATTATAAGGATATAAAGTATAAAAAAGTTTCACTATCAGATAATCCAATCTATATAATCTTTGCCTTTAAATATTACTGACTATAGGTCAATGGTTTTTAAAAGTTTAAAATTAAGGGATAGAATGATCAGATGGAAGTGAAACTTCATACGTATCTATATAATCCTTTTCACATCACACCCAGCTATGTGGTTCCTAAGACTCATTTGATTGGATGTCTCGTTAGTGTGTCCTGGTAAAGAAAGTATCGATACAGGTTTTGTCACTATTCTTTACTCATGCCAGATTGACTTACATGTAAAGTTGCAACTCAAGTAGGCAAGGCCGAGTTTTGAGCCTTCACAAGCTTGGGCTCAAATTACAATTTAACGACCTATATCTGGGCCCGTGCCCGAGTAAACATGAACTAATAAAATTTGAGCCTGACTAGAATTGTAATTATATGGCCAAGTCCGATTTTAAACCCTTAATGTATATGCATGCGTATTTGTTGACGCAGTCTTCTATAACTCAATTAAAAAAATATGAAGAAAAAATAGAAGATGGAACTAACAAATATGCTCTACAATGTGGCCAACCATATAGACACCCAGATTTTCTGCCTCTATACACCCGTTTTTGAATTTTTGGGTGAAGTTACCATTCTACCCCCGCGTATAAATTCATTCGAACGAACTTTCAGTTCATTCTCATTTCGTTCGAATGAATATACTTATCCGAACGAATACCTTAGTGTAATTTTCGTTCATTCAAACGAGTAGTCATTCGTTCAAATGAACAGTTTGGTTCATTCGAATGAATGAGTCGGATTTTGTGAAGGATGGATATATATATATATATATTCGTTCGAATGAACTAAAAATACACTGAGGTATTCGTTCGGATGACTGTATTCATCTGAACGAACTGAGAATGAACTGTCAGTTCGTTCGAATGAGTTAAAACACGAGGGTAGAATGGTAATTTCACCAAAAAAATAAAAAACGAGTGTGTAGAGGTAGGATATCTGAGTGTCTGTCTGACCCGGCCTACAATTTTACAAGACTTTTAATCGAAGTAAAAGGGGGCGAAAATCATCAAAGTGGGCCACAAAATTATTCAAATAAGGACTCATTCATGCTATTTTAGCATCCAAATAACTTGCTTTAGGGATTAAATTATTAAAATAAAAGGCCTATGGTTCAATACTTCAATATATATGGGTCATGGATATCAAGTATCAACTAGCGTAGGAAAAAAGAAGATTAAAATAGCAAAAATGGATTCATAATTGGGTCATGAGTTCAATAACAAAGTTTTGGATGAAATGTGAAATTTCAATTAAAATTTGTTCATGTGAGCCTACGCCGAAGTATATATTTATTATTTTTAAAAATATCAGGCAATCTTTTGAGAATATGAATTGATATTAAAAATAAATAAATCAAAATTCTTCAATATTAGCCCACACGGAAACCAAAGATTTCTGGAATCTTAAATTTATAAGGGCATGATTGTAAGTAGAGGTGTAAACGGACCCAAGTCCGGCCTGACCCGATAAGTTAATCAGACATTCTGCGGCCTGGCCCGATAACAATAGGTCCGATTAACCTAGTGCCCTGCCCGGTTCGACAAGCATGTCGGACAATCCGCAACCCGATAACGGCCCATTTGTGTGTTTTGAGCCCATTATGCTACAAGGCTAGAAATTATTTTTTTTAACTTTAAGTTTTATCAAATTGAGACCAATAAATCAAATATTTAATTCTAAAGTAAATCAAAGTTTGAAAATTTGAAATTAAGACCCGATTTGATAGTTCTATCATGTTGAGAAATTTAATTAATTTTTAAAAAAAAATTAAAATAACTCCTGAATTGCTCAACTTGAAATTTTTTTTTTTAGTCAAATTAACTCTAACTAAATCAACTAAATTTTTGAAATTTTTTCAATGAAGTATTTGAGCATTCAAGCTCAAAAAAGTAATTTTTAGTTCGCAAATAAAGTCCAGATTGCTTTTAAACTAATCTTTAGCTTCCTTTAGACAAACATATAATAATAATAATATTACAATCAACTGAAATTAAACTCAAATAAAATGATTTATGAATTGGAGCTATCCTTATGTATCCTCTCCTTCCTTTTGTAGCTTTCTTGAGATCTTTCGTCGAAATTACAAGTTTCAAACATTTCACTCCCTCCGCCATAAACCAAATTTATCCTCCTCTCCTTAATAAATAAGTGAATTCCCATACATCATAAGAAACCAATGGCGGGAAAATGGATCGAGTTTGTCCAAATTCAAAACAACTCCATTGCATGATGGATGTACAGATATTATTCAAACGAAAGGCATTAGATATATTATTGTATCATGTCATCTTTGGCCTGCTTGCATCCATTTTCTCATCCCAATTGAAAATGATAGACTCCCACTTGAGTCATTATGACCGATAAAATAAAAAACCCATTGACATAAAAAAAAAGTAGTTCATTCTCATATAATGAAAAAATCATGAACAGAAATCTAAAAAGTAAAAACGATTTCAAGGATTTTAGACCATGAAATAGAGCTCAATCATGAACTCCCATCCATGTATCACATTCTTTTCCACAACAGAGTACTAGAATAGAAAAAGGAATGAGAGAGTGAGAGAAGATAGTAAAAAAAGAGAAAAGTATACTTATACCAGATTCCCCCACCACTTATATCAGATTTCTTCCCACCATTGTTATCAGATGGGCTGTTACTGTCACTAGATCTTTGACCAGGATTGGTTCGTCTATTAACAGATGAAATATACAGGACAAAATAAGTAAACTTTCCCAAAATAGAATATATTCACAAATTATCAAGGGGCAGATTGACAAGCACATTAATGGAACCTGAAAATTGGTTGTTTTGTAATTACCTGCAAATGGCAAATGAGAAGTTACTTTGAAGATGGTATCTTTGTATTTATACCACTGAAGAATAACCCTGCATTGAAGAGAGTAGCTTATAAGAAAGTGAATCTTTTGGAGAGTATTATAAGATAATGAAGGAAAATGGCACAAAGCAAAATGTACCAATCTAGGTGATTTGACAAGTAATATTTTCAAGCAAAAGTCCTTTTCAACCAACCCATTCAAGAGGATCCATGTCAAAATCCTGCATCCCATAAAATAAGTAAACAATCATGTCAGGGAGAAGTTCAAACATTGGATAATCATTGCTAATAGAATAGAGTTAAACGAAATCAGAATCAAACATCACAAATATTATTGTTGAGCTGCAAAAGTTGAGGCATTCATGTCATCCACAGCACTACATTAGCAAAAAAGACTGTGTAAGTTAAAATTAAAAAAAAAATCATAAAATCAAATGATATTGAATGGTAAAATTTATTTAAAACATAAAAGATTACCACTCATCAGTCCACAAAGAACCCAAGCTCATATTACTAAGCCCAGCTTCAAGTGAGCACAAACTCTTTCCACCTAACATAAAATAAAAAATATAGATGCAGTTACACACTTCAATCAAATAAATAGAAAGCAAGACAACAAATTTAAATAAGCACTAAAAATAACATGCATTTGATTCCGCAACCAATCTTAGCCACACACCAACGCTTCAACAGTTTCTGGATACATAGAACTACGATACTGCTCAAGAAATCTACCTCCAACACTAAAATCAGATTCTGATGCAAAAGTCGACACTGGAATGGCTAGAATATCACGGGCCAGCATTGCAAGAATAGGGTACTTGGGAGCATTACTTTTCCACCACTGGAACACGTCAAATTCATCGGACTTTGGAAAGACGGGTTCCTCCAAATATAAATCGAGATCTGATTTTGCGAACAGAACTTGAACTTTTAGCAAGAAACTTCGAAAATCTTTTCACCCTTTTTGTTCCATGTGATGTCGATGAAGCAATTCTACAAATGGGTGATTGACTTTTTGCACTATGCATTGGCAATTTAGTCTCATACTCTTTATGAAGAGCTTTAATATCACGTAGAATCTTAGCCATTTGATCCTTAGCAACATCAGGCCCAAAAAATTTTGGATGATAGAACTCCATCAACTTCATCTTATATTGAGGATCCAAGAATTGTGCAATTGCCAGAGGTAGGCTACAATGTCCCAATACTTCTCAAACTTGCCAAACATCTTATCCACTATAGGGGCAAGTATATTGTCTGCAATGATTGATTGTTCATATAAATATAACCGAATATTACAAACTTCAGAAAAAAATAATTTGAGGTGGGATATTTAGAACTAGAAAAAACATTTGTAGTAATATAAAATGGCGCTAAAAGCTTAAAAATCTTTTCAATGTTCTCCCACTCACTCCGAGATGGCGCTTCCGTTTTCTCTTTATAGTTGGCATCCAAAGGTTCCAAACGTTGGAATGCATCTTTCTACTTCGAAGCCACATCTAACATTTTATATGTGGAATTCCACATTGTAGGGACATCCATGACCAACTTCTTATTGGAATTTATTCTAGCTTGCCTACACATGTCATTGAAGGTTTTCAACCTTGATTGTGACCCCTTGACATATTTGACACTTTCGCGAATCTTGTCAACATCTTTATTTATTACCTTCATGCCTTCTTAGACTATTAAATTTAAAACATGTGCACAACAATGGACATGAAATAGCCTACTACTAAGAGCTAAGCTCTCCCCCAACTTTCCAACAAGCTTTGAAACCAAATAATCATTTACTCTATGGTTATCGACTGTTATTACAAATACCTTCCGATCGATATTCCAATCTATTATGCTCTTGAAAACGGAATTGAATAAGTTTTCTCCATCATGAGGAACATGTTCTACTTTAAAACGGAGTAATCTCTTTTGCAAATTCCATTCGGCGTCTATGTAGTGTGCCGTTAAACAACTGTAGCCTAGAGTTTGTATTGATGTCCACATATCAATGGTAAGGCTAATATGACTAGTGAGGGAATCTAAATCCCTATATAGCTCACCTTTCATCTTCTCATACAAACCCATACAAATGCCCTTGACTGTATTCCTTGAGACAAACTGAAATTGAGGTTGAAGATTTCTCGAATACTGTATAAACCCTTGATGTTCAAAGATTGAAAAAGGATACCCATGCAACATTATTATACTCGCAAGATCCTCTATACTACGTTGTTGATCAAATTCTAAATGAGAATCGACACACTTTGTTCCATTATGGCCACCAGATTATGTTGGATCATATTTCTTAAAAGAAAGTAAGTGGCGCCGCAAGTGAAAAGTTCCACTACTGCTCGAACTTGTAAATAATCCTGAATAATGATTACATATTGCAGTCCCAACTCCATTCATCTCCATGTAATGGAAATCATTCCAAACAGTCGACGTCTTTTTTCTATGTACATCTTTTTGGGGTCTAGAGCATTAGATCTATCTCATTCTCACAATAAAGTCATTCCTCTCATTAGGATTAAACATTATAGTGCAGAAAAAGTTACGTTCAAATAGGCAAAGTGTTTAAAATGGAGAATTCATTATGTTGAAGTAAAAATCTTAGAATAAAAAAATAGTAAAACAGCAAAATATTATACATTCTCCTCTATAAACTTGCTAAGCATCAATTCACCATGGCCATCACAGAAAGATTTATTAAGGTCACTTGAGAGGAAACAATTATTGTAAGTAATTTTTTCTTGAGGTATAAATTTAAATTCGTCAAACAAAGGAATTAGTTGCAGGAGAAAATAAATAATTATTGCTGAGTTTTTAAAGTATTGAATCAATTTGATGTCTTGTAATAATGATGAAATTCAATATACATAATAGAGGAAATAATTGAGAAATGAGATCTGACAGTTGTCTTTAAAGATTCAATTCTTTCTGATTTATAAGTGAGGATGAATTTTCAAATAGATTAGATTTGAATGATAAAGAAGAATCTAAAAGACATGTTTCTCTCCTAAGTCTTCCTGTACACATTCAAAAAATTGAATTCTCTCTCAAATCTCTTGAATGCATTAGTGTTTTCTTTGAGATGATCGTGATATATATTTAAAGAGAGGAACTGAACACATCAAGGATTCAAAGTTTGGTAACTCAAAGGAGTTGGAGTGACTCTCAAAAACTCATTTTAGAAAGCGAGAGTCTGAATTCGATTTTTATTCTACACTAAACAAATGATGGGGCTAGTGATTACGAAAGATCAGTAATCTTCTTTAGAAATCAACATCCAACATGATTATTCCACAAAGAAAATCAAAGTAATGAACTACAGAGCATTCGACAATAACAACACAAACACACTGCTATCCTTTAAAAATAATAACAGGAATAGGAGAAAACCAAACAAAATCTCACTTCCCAAAGAGCCCATTAAATACAAATCTCAATTGTCATTGTCAAGTTTTAGCTGATGAGTTGGCTACCATCATTGGATAGCAGATTTCAAAAGTGGTTTGTGTCATATTTAATTACCAACAAAAAATTCCTATACATATGGGCATGCACATCAGCCGACATAAATATTCTAGCAATCCAACATTAGACATGATCAAGCATAGGAAAATTTAAATGTAATTCATCAGACGATACGAACGTCGTATGTGATGCCTGCATCGATCAAAGCCATTACACTTGCTCTTGTAAACACTTGTCCCTCCTCTCTCTCTGGTAATTTTCTCTGAAGAAATAGAAAGCTGTTTGGAATTCTGGTAAACATTTCTGGTATATTTTCTTTCTGATTATGAATATTTAGATATTTAGTAAGTAAAAGTATTATTAGTACGGTTTCACGTCTCACTGACGGAAGAGAATCCCAACTGACCGACTCTTTTAAGTCTGCTGCCAGGGGGTCGGACTAAGATACTATTACTTTTTTTTTTCCATGTCCTTTATAAATTTCTTTTAATTTCCATCTCCATTAAAGTACTGTTCAAATCTACAAATTGAACAAGTATTTTGCGTAGTTTATCTCAATGTGATTGTGTCAACCATTACCCGCTATACTGTCCAAATGTTGCCGTGTTTGGCTTAGTGGTGGACATATTTTGGTGTTGGAATCTTGGCCTTGAGCCTTGGTGTTGGACTGTTGCACTCTGTGCTTCTGTCATTGACTGATATCTCTGCAAAATAACTATTCAAAGTTGCATCTTTGCACAAGAAAAATGAAAAAATCAATTTAGAAGTTTTTAAAAGAACAGAGAATACGAAATAGTACTTCTTCTGCTTCTACTTCTGCAATATATAGAACTACTAATGATAGTTTTCCATCTAGAACATTTACTTCTTTTAATTCTGCTTTTAATCCTGAACTTAGAACATCTGTCACTAATCAATTAGTAATGATGGATTTAAAAAATTATGAAGAAACTAATTTTAAAGATGTGGAACATGCCATCGAAAGATGGACTATTCCTAAAATCCATTTTGAACAGATCTATGTAGGAACCTTTGAAGACGAATCTGATTATATAATTCAAACAGTTGAAAGAACATTTTCATCCCAAGATGAAGCTTTTCTCTTCCTCTTGGATGATCAAGAAAAAATAAATCTTTTAAAAATGAGATATAATTATTTACATATTGGATTAATTCAAATTGCTATTAAACCTCTAACTAGAAAAGGTCTAAACATACCCTGTTTAGCTTTTCTTAGGGATGCAAGACACCATAATTTTGAATCTGCTTTGCATGGTTTGGTTTCTTCCAACTTTGCTGAAGGACCAGTATTTTTCAATTGTATTCCTGACATAATCATTCCTTTAACAAGTAACAACATACATAAAGTGGTAGAATTAGTTGTTAAAACACAAGGGTTCGATATGGAACCAGGAAGTGAAAATCTCGGAATAATGTATCGAATATATTATAAAGCAATGAAATCATTTAAATCAAATATAGCCTATAGCAATTTAATTAAAAATGAGCCAACATTATTTCAAACAGATTTTAGAAATAAAACTGTAATTCCTCATAAACCAACACCTCATCAAATTACTATAATAAAAAATTGGAAATTAGAAGAATTATGCCAAGTTGCTCCTAAAATAGAAACAAAAGCTAGTAGTATAGTTCAACATCCAAATGGAACTGTAGAAATTAATATAGGAGAACAAGAAGATGAAAAACCATCATCCAGTAGAACACAGGCTCCAATTCCACCAACATATCAAACTTATCCAAATTTTCAAGAATATGTTAGAGCTGGAGTTGTTCAACCAGTATATGAAAGAGCTAACTCCAAAAGATTTAATGCTGATACTATAAACTTAACAGAAGCTGATATGGTAGGAGCAATAAAAAATAATGATTTAGAAAAATTATTAATTGAAGAAAATTTTAAAATCGATGAAGTTGTTTTAAAAGCTGAAATGATGTTTGACTCTAGAATAGATGATTTGTTTAAAAAAAATTTAATGGAACAAAAGTTAAACAACTTCAAGATGTATTTATCAAAGATTTAAAAGTCTTAAGAAAATGAATGAGTTTCTTTGAATGGTATGATTATAAACTAAACAGAAATAATCAACAAGAACAAAAACATATACAAATGTTAAAATCTAAAGAAAATATTTGGACAACAGTTGAAGGAGAAAAGATTAAAAGTATTCCTTCCTCAAGAAAATATTCAATTATCTTTGTCAATAAAAGTTGCTCCATATAAAGATGATTTGCAATAAATGAAAAAACCCCTGTAAAACCTGAATTCTTTGTTCATTTGATATAACAAAATAATTTTACAAATATGTATTTACAAACAATTGCCGAACAAACAAATAGAATAGAAGAAAAAATTCAAATAACTGAACCAATAATCCAAGTACAGCAGGAAAATAAAAAAGAAAAAGAATCTTTATTAATAGAACAAGGGTTTAGCAAATCCGTAAAAATTAGCCCTGGTGCTATTCTTAAAAAAAAACCATAAAAATAGTTCCAGACTCTTCAGATGAATTAATTACACCAATTAAGAAAAAAGTTAAAAATCTTAAATAACCAACCAAGTATAAATATGGTAAAATTAGAAGAAGAAAGTGAAGAAAATCCTGAAATAAATAGATTAAAATATACACAATTGGATAAAAACACAAATAGACCTCCTTATTCAAAAATAGAAAAACCACAAACAATTACTTCAAATTCATTTGATGGAAGTAGTATATATGAATGGAATATGGATGGATTATCAATAATTCAAAAAATCCAAGTAATTCAAAAAATGCAAATGTATGCCAACATTCTTAGAGCAAATCTTAATTTAGAATTTCACATCTGTGATCTAATTATATCTGATTTTACTGGTCAATTGTATGACTGGTGGATTAATTATTTAACAATTGAACAAATAGATTTAATTCTTGATGCTGATGACAATTTGGTCTTAGATCCTATGGGAAGACCAATAAACGATAGTGTAGATTGTTTAATAAGTAACATTTCTAAATATTTTATAGGAATATATCCTAAATTTGAACAAAACATAAAAGATTATTTACATAATTTAAGATGTAGATCAATTTCTCAAGTTTCAGAATATAATGACTATTTTATGACTTCTGCCTATAAAATAAATGACTCACAAAATGTATATTGACGAGAAAAATATATTGCTGGCTTACCATCATTATTTGAAAAAAGGTAAAAGAAAGACTAAATAAAAATGACAATGGAGAAATAAATTATCGTAATTACACCTTTGTTGAGCTACATCAAATAATAAATCTAGTTGGTTTAGAAATATGTAATAATTTAAAATTAGAAAAGAAAATTAAATCTGAACAATATTTTAACAAAAGAGAAATGGGTGATTTCTGTGATCAGTTTAATCTCTTTAAAACTATAAAAAGAAAAACGTCAAAATTAAAATATAAAAATCCTAGATATTAACAAGAACATGTTTCTAAGAGAAATAAAAGAAAAATATAAAAGAAATTATAAAAAACCTCAAAATAAAACTTATAAAAAATGACCTTTCAAAAAATATGATAAACCTGAATCAAGTCAAAGAAAACGAAGTCCTGAAGATAAATGTTTTACATGTGGTAAAAAAGTCCATTTCTAATAAATGCTATCAAAATAAAAATTATAAAAAAGGGTTGAAAGCTATTTTAGAAAAATTAAATGAATTAAATTTATCAACAAAAGAAAGTGATAATGAATCAGAATACTCTAAACAAACAAGTGAATCAGAAAGTGAATATAATTTAATAAACAAATTAATGGATCAATTTGACAAATAAATCAAAAGACTTTGAAGATAATCTAGACTGTAAATGTAGCATATGTATGATAAGAGCTTATGAAGATTCTAATGGTTATGAAGATATAGATTTAGAAAATCCTGGCTGCTATTAAAAATTTTAAAATTTCTGATCAAATTCAAGAAAGTTCATTCTTAGCCAAGAAAGAACTTTATGAAAAAACGTTTGCTTTAGAATGTTGTTCTGAACTCCCGAACGCATTCTGGAGGAGGAAAGAACATATTGTTTCTTTACCCTATATAAATGAATTTAAAGAAATCAAAATCCCAACAAATGCTAGAGCTGCATAAATGTCACAAAAACAACAAGAAATGTGTAAAAAAGAAATAATAGATTTAAAAAACATAAACCTGATTAGAGACAGTAACTCCCCTTGGAGTTGTACTGCTTTCTATGTTAATAATGCTGCTGAACGAGAACGTGGTGTACCTCATTTAGTGATAAACTTCAAACAATTAAATAAGGTCTTGCAATCAATTAGGTATCATATACCTAACATTCAAGACATTCTATATAGAATTTATAATGCAAGAATATTCTCAAAATTTGATTTAAAATCTGGTTTTTGACAAATTCAAATTAAGGAAGAAGACAAATATAAAACTGGTTTCGTAGTACCATCTGATCACTATGAATGAAATGTAATGCCTTTTGGACTAAAAAATGCACCATCTAAGTACCAAAGAATTATGACTGAAATTTTCAATTATTTTAGTACATTTATACTTGTTTACATTGATGACATATTAATCTTTTCAGATTCAATATCTCAATATTGGAAATATGTAGATATATTTAAAAGGATAGTTATAAAAAATGGTTTAGTCTTAAGTCAGAGAAAAATGAAATTATTTCAAACTGAAATAAATTTTGTAGGGTTTAAATTAAAAAATAACACAGTTGAACCTATAAATAGAGTTATTGAATTCAGTGATAAATTTCCTGACGAAATCAAAGATATTAAACAACTGCAAAGATTTTTTAGGATGTTTGAATTATGTTTCTAACTTTTATCAAGATTTAGCAAAAGACAGGAAAACACTTCAACAAAGATTAAAAAAGAATCCTCCTGCTTTGAATGAATCTCATACTAAAATAGTTCAAAGGATCAAACAAAAGATAAAAAAATTATCTTGTTTAAATCTTGCTAATCCTGATGCATTTAAAATTGTTCAAACAGATGTTTCTGAAATAGGATATGGTGGTATCTTATTACATAAAGAAGAAAATCAAGAAAAAATAATTAGATTTATCTCAGGAACATGGAATCTTGCACAATCTAATTATTCAACAATTAAAAGGAAATCTTAGCTATTGTTCTCAGCATTCAAAAGTTTCAGTTAGATCTTTTAAATAAAAAATTCTTGCTAAAAATTGACTGCAAATCAACTAAAGAAGTCATCGAAAAGGATGTTAAAAATTTAACGAATAATCAAATTTTTGCAAGAAGACAAGCCATCCTTAGTGTTTTTTATTTTGAAATTGAATTTGTAAACAGAACAAATAATTCTCTTGCTGACTTTTTATCAAGAGAATTTTTGCATAAATCAAGAACAACATTGAAGAAGCCCTAGAAATCGAACGAGAGTTATTTGACACTTTTACTAATATTCTAGTAATTGTGTCAGTTGCAACATTTGTCCATTGGATCCTCTTTTGGATTATCAATTATGCAACCTCCTCCTTGTAGGCCCATGAGGCCTGCTTCTCCTTTTCAGAAAGCCCAACAAATGCAACAAATAATGAACACATTTGACATCTATGCTGGAGCCCCTATTTCTCCTAGGCCCAGAACAATTAGACCAAACATTTATGAAAAACATGCTCTTTGGGGATCTCCTTTTACTCCTTAATTCACTTCTCCAACATCTGTTCCAATCACCCGACCAGGCCCAACATCTGAGTTCCAGACAATTTTCAATAGATACAACCAACTCATTTACACATTACCTGACACTTGTCATTCTGACTCTACTACTGTTCAAGAAATAGTCTCATTTTGCTTTGTACCCGAAAATTATGTTCAGACATCCCATCCTTACAATTTTCATCTTGCTATTCTGATTGAAACTCAAAGCTGTGCTTTTGATCATTTTTCAAAAGATCAGAACAAAAATCATTTTGAAGGGTATTTGCTGAACAACTGTGAGAATGGATATTCAAAAATAAAAATTTTGAAAGTAATTTTTGAAGAACAATGGAATGCTCCTCTTTTTCAACATATTACAATTTCAAAACCTGGTTTACATGATTTAACATTTAATTATTGGGATTATATGTCTGCTTGGGAAAACATTTTGTTTTACCAAAATTCTTCTTTTTTACATTCTTGGTTTGTTAAAATAAAAATCGACAAAATTGATGAAATTCCTCTTTAGTGATTTAACAAGTTTTGGACTCCCTTCAGAGCTCATAAAGAAGATCTTTCCAAAATTGTTCATCCAACATTTCAAAAATATACTTCTCTTTTGAAATTTGAAAACAAAATTCTTTTTGGCAAAATAACATTTGCTTTTGAAGATTGGTCTATAATGATGTTTTATGTTTTTTTCAACATTCCATGGATTTGCAAATGGACATTTGAAAAAAGAATGAATCTTGCTCCTCCTGTTTTATCTGGCAAAATTGAAATTCGAAATTGGGAAAAATTTAGTTTTGATGAGATTATTTCTTATGGAGTAGAAATCTGTCAAACATTTGAAATAGTTGTGAATCCTGTTATTAGGACTAGTATTAGTTTTCTTGATGCACTTAATGTATCTACAAAAGAAACACCTGCAACAACTGTTTCCCTTTTTAAAAAAAGTCAACAATATCTCCCTCTTATTCTGCACCTTCTCCTCAAATTTCAAAAGAAAATCTTGTGATTGCTATGGATCTCCTTAAACTTAAGGATGTTTGGATGAAAGAAATTCTTGCTCAGTTTGGCCGTTCTCCTGCAACATCAAGTGAATCATTCTCAACAAAGGCAAATGAATTGTTGGTTGAAAATCAATTGCTGTACTTCAACAATTGCCCAAGACTGAAGAGAATGTTCAAATAGAAGATTTGGATGAAGAAGCAACAACTGTCAAGAAAAATCCTTTCGTCACAGTGAAAGGAAAAAAAAAGAAGTTGACACGTATAAATACTATTTTGTATTTATATTGTATTTCAACAAAAGACAATTTCGTCTACTCAACAGACTACTACTGAGAAGTTTCTTCCCGACAACAATTGTTAAAGACATTTGAAAAATGAATAACCACTTCTAGAAAAGAGTACTCATCTATTGACACTTGTCTTCCATCTGTCGGCATGACAATTATATCTGATGACACCTGTCCTCCGTTTCCACCGAAGAAGATAACATCTACCAATAAGATTCCCTTGCTTTTGTTTTTTTTTTTTTTTTCTCATTTGTAAACACCTGTCTACCTTTATTTACTTCCTTTAAGATTGTCTATCTTATTTATAAGAAATTCAGGTTGCAACTGCTCTACTATTTCTACAAGGTACGATACGCCCAATAAACCTGAAGTGAAAATGGGGTATGGAGAGATCATTGATGATATATGAGCTTCTTTCCCCATTTTCTTTTCCATTACAAGTATTCTTTAGTTCTGGGTCTTAGACTACCATGACAGATTTTAACACAATCAAAGCAAAGTTATAATTATATCCTAATTTTTAGAGGGAAATCAAGATAATGGTCACTACTTACCTGCAACCAATCAAAGCAAAGAAGTGGGCTTCCAAATCTACACTCAAGACTGTAGCAATGACCAATAATCTTAGCACTAATCACTTACAATCTGACAGTTGGGTGCAATGAACGACAATCAGGTAGCGATTTCCCACAATGGTGCGTTTGATTCAACTTGAAAAAAATAAAATAAAATGAGAGAGGTGAGTAGAGTCACGGTTGACCCAAAAAGAGAAGCCGAGAGAGTGTGTGTGTGTGTGTGACCAATAGAGAGAGACCTAGAGAGACCGAAATAGAGACTAGAGAGAGGGAGAGACCTAGAGAAAGACCAAGAGAGACAAAGAGACCTAAATTTGCAGATCGACCAAACAGGGCCAGAATCAACAAAAGGGAATCGGTTGGCGGTGAGAAGGAAGGCAGGGGGTTTCCCTGACTTGATCTGAGTGCATAGGCTGTAGGCGATGGAGTCTCGATCGGATTTCTAGAGAGGTGCGAGAGAGGAGAAAGGAAAGAGGGAGAAAAGAGGTTTTCTCATGGTCAAGAGAGATTCGGTGAGATCGAGAGGAAATTCCGATAATGTGAAGGTGAGATCCGGTGCGAGGGAGAGCGAGAGAGCAGCGAGCGCGAGAGGGGTCTATGAGAGCAATCGCAAAGCACTAGGTCAATGGATGGGGAATGGTCTGTGAGCGCGAGAAGTGTTTTGAAGAAACCCTAAAATTTTCATTTATCCATCAGACTCGCAGACTGTCCACGGCTCGCCCGAGTCCTTATAGAACTCCACAAGTCCCTGTCGGACTCGTTCATGGACTCTAGGATTCGGGTCGAACCATCCGCAAGCCAGACCAGGGTCCGATTACAGGCCTACATATATATTTAATTTATCTTTCTTCATTCTTATTTTCTTTTTTGTTCTCTCTCTGTTTCCTCTCCTCATCTCGTCCCTATCTTCTATCTCTCTGTCTTTTCTTCCCCTTCCCTACAACTCTTTCTTTCTTCACTACCTGGCTACTGCCACTGCGGCCATTGTTTTCCTTTTATTAATATTATTAGAATTATTATTTTTGTATATATCGAATAGAGAAATTTTAAAAATATTTTGTGTAAAAACAACTATTATTGAGTTATATTAGAGAAAGTATAGAAAGAACTTGAATAAGATACTTTCAATTTCTTATTAAAAAAATTATTCTATATTAATATGTACTTTGGCCCCGTCAAGAGAAGATCCTGGCTCTACCCCATATGCTAAGAGAACAAGTTGTATAGAAATCCCAAAACTAGAGAAAAAACTCTGTAAAGGGAAACTTTAAACACTTCAATCTATACAACAATGGAATCTATGTTGGGATATGGAGATGGAAACATTTATCTAAGCTCCAAATGCAACGTGAGCTTAACCTAGAGGAAAAGCCCAAGATGGGCTGATACATTTGTATTGACGTAATATAATGTATCAGTCGTTAAAGGTGGATACATCTGGTTTGTATTTGTTCGGACTTTAACTGCAATGTATCGGGGACATTTTCTATCTATGGCTTAAAGAAGAACTGCTATTGGAAACGTGTAGTAAAGGACTTTGAAATTTCCTAAGATAAAACCATAGTGACAAATACCGTTCTCGGGATATTAACGGCAATTGGTAATAACGGGATATTTTTAAATTCTCGGATTTTTATCGGGAATTTAACGGGAAAATCTCGCTGAAATTATAATATTTAAAAAATAAAAAAAATAGAATAAATAAAAAAATTAATGAAATAAAAATGGTATAGGGAATTTACCGGGAATTTCTCGGGTTATTATCGCGTTATTAACGTTTATCGCGTTTTTAACGCGATTTTATCGGGAATTTACCGGAAATTTATCGTTTGGCGATAAAAACGCGTTTTTAACGCGGTAATGGTATTTTGCCGATAAAAACGCGGTAAATTTGAAAATACCGCCGATATTTGTCACATTGGATAAAACAATAGAAGATGCCTATTTGAGGTTAGCTTTTGAAGAAATTAATTTAAAATACCATAAACATATTCTAAAGATCCTTAAACGATGCACTCCTAAGTGTATGTGAAGAATAGTAGAATCGGTTTTAAGACCTACCTATATCATGTTTAAGAAGTTGAATTCTACAAGATTTGGCTCAAGTTTGCTAGGAAACAAACTCATGAGAAGGTGAAGTCAAAGAATTCTAAGTTCCTTGAATCTTTGTCGACTAGAAGCCAATTGATAACTCACCTTAGTTATATGGGCAAACACAACTTCAATTGGATGAACCAAGATTTCAACTTCTTACTTGAAGAATGGAATAAGATCAAACATTCGAGGAGAAATCGACACCACGCGAAATTCTTCGAAGAGGTGAAAATTCGATGAAAATCACGTTCGGATTCACTGAATTACTTATATTTTGCAAACTGAAATCATTGAATTTGGGTATGAAATAATTTTATAGGTTTTGACTAGTAACAATTAAGAAAAAATGTTAACTTAAAATTTCACACGTTCGGCATGAATCAAATCCGGTAATTTGAAATTGCTGAATTGGATGAAATAATTTCAATACTTCATATGTTTGAATCTGAATTATGATTAAATTCAAATCTATATTTGTAAACAAAGATTCAACCGAAAGAAAAACTTCAGCAAAAATTTAAACTGTTTGATGGTCGAAATTTACCAAAAACCGAATCATAATTGCGTGTGTAATTTAGCCAATTGAAACTCGATTGAATTGAAATTGATTTAAGATTTTATGTGTAATGAATATTTCATATTTAAATAAAACCTCCAACAACAATTGTTTTCTAGAATTTGCAAAAGAAAATTTAAATTAATTCAATTTAAAACTGAATTGGAATTCAAAGAAGAAAATAAACAAGACTGACCACAATTGGAGAGACCCAAAAGCATTATTGCTTTCAATTAGACTTCAATGAAACTTGTGTGTGTTGTCTATTCCTCTAATTTATAGAGATTTATTGATGGAAAACTTTAAAATTTACAGTTTACCATAATTATTTGTCAAATGGTTACAAAAATTGTTATAACTTTATTTACATATATTGGAATTGGACAAATTCATTGGAAAGGTAATTGAATTAGTTTTCCTAAGAATCCAATTTCATGAAAATCCGATATTACTTGATATCTAAAATTTGTCTACAAAGTCATACCATGTTTTCTGTCAAATCTCTGAATGACATGTTCTATCTAAAAATTGGTGACATTCCACAGCCACTTTGTAGGGATGATGATGATGTGGCTTACAGTTAGGAAATGACATGGAAACTTCGCCACTTTAGCTTATATGTAGCAAATGGGCTTCAAAAGATGGACTTTTAAAGCCCAAAACATCTCATAGCAGGCCCTGACGTATAGTATATCAATACGAGTCCCAGATTGATTGCAAGTGGGTCTATTAGAAAACATATAAAGTCCTATCTTGCCTCCATCAATTCTAACAAGAAAAAATTCTCCAATTAAGTGTTCATGGCCCCCCATCTTTCTCTAATGGGTCTCCATGATTCTCATTTTCTTCACTTGAACTTCCGATGGCCGCATCAGTATGCATTAATTTAGAGATGGGTCACCGTCAATGAAGTGTCCTATACAGGAGATGAGAAACTGAGGTTAACAACCACACTTGAACACCCTCAGTGGCTATCCTACAGCTAGTGAAGACCCATATGCCTCTGGTGGATGAGATGTAGAAAACATTGTAAAACATCTGCAAGTGATAAGGAGGAAGCATTCACAAATGACCAAGTGTAAGCCATACCGAAAGCCTTCTTCATTGCTTATGTACTGGGCAACCTGGAGATTGTCCCTGATAAAATTCTTCTTTGGCTTTGAAAACAAGCATTTCAAGATTCTGATAATTGGATAAATCTAGAAAGCTTCGCGGTGGGATTTGGAGCATAATCGAGAGCTTAAGCGAAATGAAGAGGAGTTTTTTACTACTATAACTGAGATTAAAGAAAAGATAAATAGGCTAGTGAGAGAAAGGAAGCAGAATCCTATTTGCTTGTCATGACAACCTAGCCAATCTGAGAAAGGGAACGCATACAAACAATAGCTCAACCTGTTGGGCAAGCCCTTTAGGTAAGCATTGAGAAGTCACAAAATCAGCTCCTGTCCAAGATAGGGAACGGGGCACAAGCAGAAAAGGAAAAATTGTAGCAATAAATAGGCCAACTAAAACGGCTGCTGTAATCAAGGAACTGAGAACAATGGTGGACTAGCTTCGAGTACCTAATATACCCCTAGAAAATCAAACAGAAACAAGAAGCGTATGAAAGCCCATTGGACTTTTCAGCCAATTTTGCCACTAAATGCGATGTTTGTGTACACCTGGTCCATTTTCTCTTTTTTCTTTTTAAATTATTTCGAAATTAATTAAAAACTAACTGCTTGGATTGAAAGTGGACATGATGAGTTACAAGTGGATGAAATTTGATCTCATAACTCAATTTTTATCTACTCGATCTTAGTGGTCGAAGTCACCACACACCTTTAACTTAGTGATTTTTAAGGACACACAGTGACTATGACTACTGAAATTGTTGAGCTTAAATTTTGTCCACACTCATTATCACTACTTTTACCACTACTTTTAATATGAACACTTGAATTTTTAACGGTCTCAAATAGACATACTTGGGCACAATACTTTTCCGTGAACGAATGGGTTTGGGCTTTATCTTTTAAAAAACCAAAGAGATTTAGGCAGACTCGGGCTTCTGTATATATAAATGAGCTTCAGTTTGCCACAGAGCAAATCCTGGCCCGTGAACACTTCTTATATGAGTTTCTCAAAGATGTATATTTAAATTTCTAAGGAAAGTCTGGCTAGATCGATGCATGGTCCTAGAGGGGGGTGAATAGGATCTGCTACCAATTTTTATTTACTTTTTAAATGTTTTAATCAAAACAATGTGCAACGGAATAATCAAGTATGTAACTAAACACTAAACAAAATCCAACGATGCAAACCACTAAACACACGTCGATTTTTATAGTGGTTCGGTTCAAAGAAACCTACGTCCACTCTTGGAATCACCCAACTTTGGGCTATCAAAAACACACTAAGAAAGGATCAATACCCTAAGCAATACACACCTAATCTTGAGAGGTTCGACCACCAAGATCTAGTCATCGACTCTTATTTTTTATGGTAGTTCGACCACACAGGTCTAATCCACCTCACAACAACTTAAAATGAAAAAAGAACACTTGCCTTGGTCTTCAGATTTTGATTAGTGTTCTTGGATGATGCCTCCATACTACGGTCTTTGATGATTGAACTTCTCTAGGGATTGCGCAACTATAGGAGAGGCTGGATCTAAGGTAAGGTTAAGATGCTACATTATTTCTTACAGGATAAACTCCTTAATCACACTAATGAAAAGCTAAAATAGCTTTGAATATTCAAAAGACATTTGATAACGTGATTATGAAACGTTAACAGTGGTTCAAATGTGATTTGCAAAGGCTTAGAACCTTGTCTGAGGATCTGGGATGCTTAGGCTTAATCTCACAATCAATTGGCTTACACACACTTAGAAAAACGAGCCATTTATTTATAATGTTATTGAGCAAACCGCTAGTCCTCGACCCCTCGAGGGCCTGGCTCGGAGGGTCAAGTCCTACAATGGCTAGTACATCTAGCAAGAAATGGCTAGTTCTCCATTCCTCGAGAGCTAGGCTCGAGGGGTAGAGACCAACCTTCGAAGAGTCGAACACGAGATATTTCACTGAAAATGATTGAGCTCTCTAATAAGGGTTCGGAGGGTTGAGAGTCCCTTCGAGCCATCGAGCTTGAGGACTCGAGCATGGGTTTGAAGGGTCGAACCCGAAGGGTGATTTTACTGTAAAACATGTAGGGCTCTGATATAGACTCGAGGGATCGAGAACACCCTTTGATCACTTTGATAAATTTTAGACCAAGGGATTTTAGGCTCCAAAACAAATTCTACAATTTGGTCAGCTTACCTAAGCGTGTTTAGGGTCAACCTAGGATCAGCCATGGTCCATTTTACTTGTTAGGTTACCAAACAGATGGAGATGTTCTGCAGCTTGCTTCTCTGATCTTCAATTTACTTGATTCACTATCTTTGATCTTCTAGAGGCAAGGTTCCGAGCCAATCACAGAATTGACAAGGCGGAGATACAAATAAACTGTGGGTCAACATCTTATATAAAAATATTACATAAAACCGCATACACATTCATTACTATAAAAAATAGGCTTTAAAACGAAACATGCAAAATCTACCTTGTAAAAGAAATAGGCTTCGAGCAAGCCATGTCTGATAATCCATGAGGGTTGGCTTAGTGGTCAAAAATCCGCCTGAGATGTAGAAAGTCTTGGGTTCAAATCACTCTCAACACAAAAAATGTCACTCCCCGTAGCGTTACCTGGTGTGTGTGGTGGAGAGGTTTGTCTCTCACACCTTTTGCCTTCCATTCATCCATGAGAGCATCCTCCATATCATTCTCCTAAATCATTACATCAGATTCTCACACCCTCAATGTTGTCTTCTACCAATATTCCTTGCAATCCAATAGATGTGGCTCCTGAGGTTGGCGTGGAAAACTCTTTTGATTCCAGGAAAACCTTTAGAGATGCTTTAGGCTTTATCCCATGCACTCCAGTTCATGGACCAGTGGAAGCCCCTCTCTTTTTTTTGACACGGAGAGTTTCCAAATCTCGCGAGAAATGGAGACCGACTCTTATTGGTAAGTTTTTGGGTCCTAAGTTGCCTTCTTGAGTTGTTTTCCGATGATTACTAGCTTAACCGAATTTATCTGAAACTCCAAAATTGGCAGAGTTGCCGAATAACTTCTTTCAATTTCAAATAAAAACTGATGTCTTTAGAAGGTTGATAAGATTAAGATACCTTTACGAAAGGTATTGAGATGTCCAAAAATGCATATTTTGCCAGTGCTTTGGTGGACGTCGGTCTAGATACCCTCCCTGGAGTTAATCTTGACTTGGAAGATGGAAACCAATTTTTTGAGTGCTTACCAGGATTATGTTCTGAATGTCGACTTGCTTCGTTATATTTTAGCATATTTTCCTTCTGCCATCAATCTGTTAATGATGATATTACAAAGCAGAACGACAATGGGTCTCAAGAAGTAGCCACTAAATCCATCTCCAAAGGAGATCCTACATTCGGATGTATGGCTGCAGGTTATACCAAAGGACTCAATAATTTAGAGAGAGGTGGGAAACAAGCAACGTATTCACAGTTCTTTGAGAATATAGAAAGTGCACAAAGCTCCTATTCAGGGCACTTTGAGAAGTTTAGCTTCATCTGAAACTGCTGGCACTGATGACCAACAAGGGACCTGCAAAGAATCTAGGGATGGTAGTCAACAACTTGGATGATCACCCTTCTATCTTTGAGAACAACTGGTGCAATGGAATGTGTGGGTAACCAGTCAGAAGGGAATCTTAATCTTGTTCTAAAAGATAAAATATTAGCTCCAAAATTGAGATCTAGATGCAAGATCGAGCTCTATGTTTGAAGTAAGGTAAAAAGCGGATGGAAGATCCCCTGCAGCCAATGCATGCAAAGAAATTTAAATCTCAAGCATGCACCTCGGTTAATTAAAAAACAGTAGAAAATAACTTCTTGCAGACCATAATCCACCTACAGTACCACTCTCACAGAGTAAGGTATGGCCTATACTAAACCCCTTTTAAATCAAAAGAATGATTTGGATGACGACGTGCTAGTTCCTGTTTACATCCAAAGTTTATCGAGGAGGATATGCAGTACACAAATTGAATGCTGCACAGGAGACATAGACGGGTGGGCATTCTGCATGGGAAGGTCTGAGAGATGATTGCTATGCATGGTGTACATTATGGTTCCATGGGATGTTTGTCTCTACAACAGGGCTTTAGTTTGAGTCAAGTTGAGTCTTTTGTGTCCGAATATATATGGGTTATGTCTTTGCACGAGCCATCTCAAGTGTCTGTAGTGTATTCTGGACTGTGTATATACTTTTCTTTTGATTCTTTTACTCTAATCAGCTCTCTCTACAGGGGAAAAAACTTCAAAAAGATAAATTATCAAAACCGGACATGCAGTATGACCAGAGGGCCTCTTCACATAGAGAGAACATATAAAGTGAAGTGCTTAAGGAAATAAATCAACTGGAATAACACACACAATGAAATATTGAACAAGATGCTCAAAATATTATTAGTATAATAATTGACTGAAAGGGCGGGGGGATGGTTCTATCAGCAGCCATGGGCACCCTAAAAGCTAGACACAACATACATATAAGCTCATGCAAATCTATTAACAGAAAATGTTGAGATAGCATATGAAATATAAAAATATTGACAAAAACAATATTCTAACATTTATAAAGACAAGCCCCCTCTTTGATCAGGGAAAAGTTTCTCTTCATACAGGCGACTCCACAGGCTTAAATCAGACAAAATTTGAGTGTAGATTTTGCTAAAAGTAATAGAAATCAAATAGTTGTTTTGCCGTAACTCTTGTGAGAATAGAATTCACTTGGTTTACATTCTAAAACCACCTCTTCTTCCACGAAAATGACCCCTACCACCTCTCTGATTGCCTGCACCTCTTCCTCCGCGGTAATGACCCCTTCCACCTCTTTGGAAATGAATTCCAGCATTTGTGGTTTTCTTCATATGATCCGGCAAAGGTAGTATCTTATCAATGCACTTTCGGAAGCTGAAATCACTGCTTGATCCATCCTCTTTTACAGCAAAGAAGCACTTGCTATTCCAGGTGGGATGATATCGGACCTGGAACGCATTAACACCTTCAATCTTCTTGTCATGATCTACTTGACCCTTATTAAGCAAGTCCAGCAACACTAGGTACTCATACTGTATGATCACAATGCAGATTCACACATGTTAAAACTTGAAAATATACTTGGTGAAATAATCCGAAATGTGATCAACAAAAGTCCTAATTCCTTCTTTTTTTTCTAAAAAAAAAAGAAGTTTTTGGCAATAGGAAGTATATAGATCGATCCACAGAAATAAAATAAGAAGAAAACACAAAGAAATGTCCACGTGGGCCCAAAACAACAGATCTAGTTAGCACAGTGATTATTGTTATTGATTCTTCTGGAATATAACGTTTGTTAGACAGATAACAGAATTACAAATGCTATTTTGATAAGATCGTTTTTTGAAGGTTTTCTGCAATAATTGGATGGCAATGGATAGGGTGCAAATTTGGGCCACATCATGAAATGGCCAACCCTAAGCAGAGCAGGATATTTTTTTTTTTTTTGAGCAGAGACAAATATGAAATTTATTAAACTAAGATAAGAAGCAGACAAGATCTATGGTTTGTATCATGGTTATTAAAATCTTACGATACACGATTCGTATCTTACGATTCATACGACATGATAAGAGGAACGATTCGTCTATCAACAAATCTTACGATTCGTATAAATAATAGAATTATGGGGTTATTATGAGTGTGAAAGTATGAAACATTTCGTTTTAATGGTTTTTAAGGCTTGAGTTAATGAGCATTTAAAACCTTTCGATTTTTTGAGGTTTGTAGTTCATTATTGACTTTTCACAGTATAGTTGGATTATATACTGGTCTTATACTTTTGGGAGTTGGAGCATTAAAATTTGAACTCTAATGAACTAATTATATTAAATTCACTTGATATTGAAAGAAAGTTGGAGAATTATTCATGTTATTATATTTTAGATATATTTTACGTTATTTCATATATTAAATATTTTTTAGGGAAAACACTTATGAATCTTACGATTCTACGATTTACGATACACGATTTGCAATTGAAGATGTATTAAAGATTTACGATACGATTCGATTTTCGCAACATTGGTTTGTATAGGATAGTTATATAGACCATATCTATAAGAGAGAAACCATACAGGTAAAATAGAAAAGAATCACAAAAAAAAAAAAACAATAATAAAACAGGGAATACACAATATTCTATCCTCCATCTGCTGCACCAATATCATCGCCTCAAGTAATGGGGTGAAAAAATTCCATTATTGGCACCAGTTTATTGACCCAACCTTGGCAAAAAAATCAACAACACTATTGGCCGATTGTCTCACGTGTCTGAAGTGGATGACCTTTGTCCTTGTCAGGACCTAATCTCCCTCACTACATTAACCTTTTTCCAAAGGGGATTCTTTCTACCACTAGCCCAAGCTAAAGCATTCCTTGAACACCTTTCACTACTAGGTTGCCGTTCCCACGCGATGACCAAATCAGGATCGCCTTCCTAATAGCCAGTAGTTTTGCTTCATTAGAATCCAATACCCATACTGACTCCGAAAAAGCTAGAATCATTCTTCCTATACCATCGTGAATAACCCCACCTATACTTGTTGGACTAGGTTAACCCCTAGCAATGCCATCAACATTAAATTTGTAAGAGCCTCTATCAGGCTTCTCCCATTTAACTGTGGAATGCTTCCTGATTTTTTCACCCCTAAGACACCCCTCCCAGGAGAGAAAGAAGTCCTCTGCACAGTAGGTGAATTCTTTGCACAGCAATAACCAACCCACCAGACCCCATTTTGATTTCTCGAAGACTTCTCTTACCCCAAGAGACTTACCTTAAAAAATTCTATAGTTCCTCTCCTTCCACACATGCTAAAAGATCATTGTTGGAATTAACCTCCAAACTACTCTTTTTTCCCCTACCACTGGGGCTCCCCACCACTCAGTTGTGAGACATTCCACCTCCTTATTGAAAACTCACAACATACTCATCAAATTGAAAAACTAGTCCCAAATGGTTCTAGAAATTTGACACATGCACATCAAATGATCGACAATTTTCTCTTCTAACCCACATAGGACACAAACATCAAATGAACCTTCAGGTAGGATACCCTGATTCTTGAGGTTGACTCTTGCGGGTATTTTACCTTTGATTGTTGCCCAAGTAAACACCTGGAGCCTTGGGGGGGATCTTATTATTCCAGGCATAATTACAAGGGAGAACCTGACTTTGATTGGCGTCGACGGAGGTCAAGAGGGATTTCACAGAGAAATCCCCGGAGGAGTCATAGGTGCAAGTCTATTTGTCTTTCTCATCTAAGCTAACCTGAAGTTCCCCCATAATGTTTTTAAGGAGAGCATACTGGTCCTCTTCAAAGCCTCTTAGAACTCTCCTAAAACCCACTTCCCATTGCGTTTGGCCATTAGATTGTCCTAAATAATCCACGACGAAGGCATCCTTGTTACTCACCGCCCTATGTAGTCTATGAAAGGCTTCCCTCAATGTCCGTTCACCCAGCCAAGTATCATTCCAAAAGAAGACCATATTCCCTTTCCCCACGAATAGCTTTAACCCTCCCTTAAATGCTGCCCCTATCATGCTTTCACCATTGCCTAACTTAACTATCATTTTAGCTACATAGGAGCCCTCCTGACCCAGCCTTTGCGCCTCTCTCCACCCACCCAAGTCTTCGACTCCATGTCTTGAAATCAAGACCCATGTCCAAAGGGCATCTTTCTCCAAGCCAAACCTCTAGGGCCACTTACAAAGCAGAGTGTGGTTCCTATCCTGGATACTGAACACACTCAGGCGGGATTTCCTCCCATTTCACCATGTGAATCTTCCTTTTATCTCTTAGGACTAAACCCTTAACATGTGAAGGGAAAAGAACTGGAAATCTTTATGGGTTGGTTTATCCTAAACCGTTGCTTTTTAAGCATGTGAAGTGATAAGGGATTGTATGGATAGCATGAATCAGCTAATTGTTGGGTTGAGTTAACCAAGAGACTGAGTAGATTTGTTTATTTTATTGTCAGGACCTGGTCATTCAGCAGATCAAGTTGCCCAAGTGACTTGGTAAGTCAAAGACGTGACTTGGTTCATTATTTATAAAATGATTTTTATTATTTATAAACATGAATAGATTAAAAATGAATATTAAAAACATAAAAAATCAATAAAATACCAAAATCAAGCCATCATACGAAGAAAGCATAAAAATTCTAACCAAAATATCGAAAATACTAAAGTTGCTTGTAAATATTCACCACCCATGAGTACATGACTAAGTTGCATGGATACATATTCAATTGTTTTGGATTTTGATACGGATGTGAGGTGTCAGACTCAGTGAACCAAGGAAAAAGGAACAAGGAACACAACACCATATTTAAACAAATTTAAATCTAAATTTATTTTAAATGAAAATAAGGTGCAAAAATAACACTAATAGAAAATAATGTACTCAATGTTGTGAAAATCGAATAGTATCGTAAATCGTTAATACACCTTAAATCGCAAATCGTGTATCGTAAATCGTAGAATCGTAAGATTCATAAGATTTTTCCTAAAAAATATTTAATACATGAAAAAACGTAAAATATATCTAAAATGTAATAATATGAGCATTTCTCCAACTTTCTTTCAATATTAAGTGAATTCTATATAATCAGTTCATTGAAGCTCAAATTTCAATACTTCAACTTTCAAAAGTATAAGACCAGTATATAATCTAACTATACTGTGGAAAGTCAATAATGAACTAAAAAAAACCCTCAAAAAATCGAAAGGCATTAAATGTTCATCAACTCAAGCCTTAAAAACCATTAAAACGAAATGTTTCATGCTTTCACACTCCTAATAACACCATAATTCTATTATTTATACGAATCGTAAGATTTGTTGATAGATACGAATCGTTCCTCTTATCATATCGTATGAATCGTAAGATACAAATCGTGTATCGAAAGATTTTAACAACCATGAATGTACTAATATTACTTAAATAATTTACTAACAAAATACATTGACATTTTAATCAGGATTTAAGAGAAAAAAGTGTTTCAATATTTTAATCATCTTGGAAAACAAAGTAAAAAAGTACTAGAAGAGTCTGAAAAATGGATGCAAGTGTTCGACAAGTGCATCACATATCTTGTAGGGTCTGTAACATAAGTTCACAAATGTCACTATATACTTTTGAACAAAACAATCAAATTCCCAAGTTATAACTGTCAATTATGCACCAATAATGAAAATCCATGACACGGGCATCTTTTGAAGGATAATAGAGCCAATACATAAATAGAAATCGACAATAATTTTCTGGTTTAAAAATCTATTCAATCAAGGAACAAATTGTAACATGGCTGATTCTGCATGACCAGGTGAGTTGTCGAGTCCACCACACTATTTAGCCTAGTTACATGAATACTTGGTTCCACCTGGTAAAACCAGACCAGATGGCCAGTGTGACTGGATCAGTCTACTTGGCTCAGTTGGAAGAATATTTTAGGATGACATGCTACCAGCTTAATCATCAGCTACACAACCAATCAAACCACCTCAAACCCAGATCCAACCTTAATATAGACAAGACATATTTACAACAGCAACAGACCTGGCATTCAGAAATGAAAAGAATTACAATAATAAAACAGAGGATAGCCTTGTTAATCAATCCTCCCATATGACCCTCATAAAGCCTTCCAATTCAACTGAACCACAAAACATTAATTGGATTCCTCTTCCAAAACATGAGCAAATTATGTGATGATTATCAGATTCCTATTTTGAGCCATGATCTCCCAGACCAATGAAAAAACATTAGTCAGTCTTTCACTTTACTAGCCTTGCCATGCTAGTGACCGCATGCTCAACAAGCAGATGATCAACAGTTAAAAGCGGCATGTCCAATTTCCTAGCACTTTGGGAATTACTCCCTCCCAAAGGTTGTTATCTTTGAAGGCTAAGGGTATTGGCCCAAGCCCACACCACCATTTCTCCTCATCTTTAACATACCAATTACCAAACCAATACGTGCCCCACTCAGTCAATTTCACGATGCAAATCTTAAAAAAGAAGAAAGAAAGAAAGAAAGAAATGAGATGAAAAAAAATCGACTGTAGAAGATGATTTTACACATGGATTTCTCTCCAAGTTTCCTTTGATCCCTGGAGAAGCTCATCATTTTCTCTAAACACAATAAAAAACCATGTGACTTTCCCATCCCTAAAGAGACATTATTTATATCATTTCCAATGTTAGAGGTCTCTAGCCATTCTTCTTTTCTTTCCAGTCCAAAAAGATGTCTTCAAGATTACTCAGTGGAATTGATACGCAACAGGCCTATGACTCTAGAGACCTTGCACATCTTATCACTAGGAAATAATGAAGGAATGATTGGTTCAAAGAAATCTTAGGTTCTGGAGTTACTGACGAAATGACCTTCAACATTGATGAGCATAGAAGTACAACTCACCAAGTCAACACTAGATAGATGGCAATAAGATATTGATCTATGGTGCTAAGGCACTTCATAATAGAAAAGATTTCTTTCACATACAATCCCTACCGTGTCTGATACTTCATTATTTTGTGTCAGCTCCATATCCTTGATGCATTCATGGTGCATGGCTCAGAGAGAGAGAGAGAGAGAGAGAGATGCAGACACTTTAAAGTAGGCAACATTTCATCAATACCATATCAGATACTGCATTGTTCTGTCAACTCCATGACCTTGATGCATTTATAGTTTGCCCTACCATATCCATGGCATAAAAATCATGGATGAGAGAGAGAGAGAGAGATGGTTCCATGTTTCTAACGGCTTTAAAAAAGAAAAACACGAGAATTATAGGTTTCTCATTTAGGAAATAGGTACTCTTCTAAAGGATCTTTAAAATCACAAACTATAGATTTCTCATTCTTGTAATTTAAGGAGCCAAACAAATACTTAAAGAGAGAATCCACCACAACCCTTAGAAGAATGCATAGGATGAAATTTATTTGTCAAATCCATTCCGTTCCGATAGGTATACCGGAAGAGATCTAAATAATTTTTATTGATCCTTTTGTCTTTTTTGTTCCATGTCCTTTTTCTTTACAAATTAAAGTTTTAAGAAAGGATGACTCTTTATGATTTTTTTTCCTTTGTAAAAATCATTGTTAAATGCAACACATATTTATATATTATTTATTCTTTTACTATTTTTGACATGGTTATAGTTTTTATCTTTAGTATTTTCTGTTGAGATATATTAGAGATATATTAGGATTTATTGTTGTATTTCCATTTATGGTTGATAGGATTAGATTATGATTGATTTTGTAATCTGTTAATTAGAAAATTAGGATCCCTAAATATTGGGAAAGATTATCCCTTGTACTCTATATACTTCTTCCATTTGGTGAATTAATAAAAAGACAGAGATTATTTTCTCTTAACTTTCAACATGGTATCAGCCTAGACAACCACAATCCTTATTTTGATTTCATCTCTTGAAAGAGAGATGACTACAATCTTTCTTCTCTCCCCTGCCGATGAAATTTTTTTTGGCAGAGGGAGGAGCACCCATCACCTAATGCCTGCGACTCTATAACCCTTTTCTTCTTCCCTTTTTCTATTTTCCATTATCACCATCCCTGGCTTGTTGTGCCTTCTTCAACGATTGGCTAGATCCGTGTCCTCCGCTCTCTGATCGTGCTCAAACTTGGAGGACACCTTCACCCCATGTCACCCTATCTTCGCCTAAGGATCCCTTATGATTTCGGTCCAAGGTGGGGCCCTTATTTCTGGTTTTTGTCGCATCCTGCAATAGCGTTTTCTTCCTGCAGCACACCCTTCTCGGCCGTCCCCTGCTTTACCGGCGAGGCTTTTGCCGGTGGGACCCTACCATTTTTGGTTGGACTAACCATCCATCGGCTTGGATCTCCCATATAAGGCCTTTGGCCTACATTTTTGGGCCCTCCTTCAACAAGCGACTCTATTGTTCAACAACCTAGTTTTTGGGTTCCGCTGCTTCAATCTGTGGGTTTCTATTCTCAAGACCTTGCAACAGTGGTGTCGCCCCTTCTTCTAGTCTTCCTCTATACTGTTCGATCTCACCTTTGGACTATGTGGGACCCCCTTTGGTTGGTTTTTCTAGAGCACTGTCGCCCAAGCACCAAGTTTTTTTTGGTTTTTCTTCTAGGATCTGTTGGCTTTGCTAAAGGGTTGTCTTCAATCTACCTCTCTGATTTTGCCCCTTGCTGCCCTTTGGATCCCACCCAATTGATTTCGGTTCTAGCACTAGTGGGGCCCACTTTTGCAGAAGATCTTCATCTCAGACTTGCTGGTGCCTTAGATTTACCCCTTTTTTTCGCTATTATTCACGCATCATAAATCAATACAATCCTCACTTCCTTTTTGTTTGCCAAACGATCCCCCACTAGCCTCCTAGATCTGATTCTCCAACCTTTTTGACCTCTCATTTCAGAGTTTTTTTTCCCTGCATTTTGTAGGTGCCTCATAGGGCCATCTTTGTTCCCTTAGATCTGTAGTCTTCCTTCAGATTTGAACCAATAATCCCACAACTCTATCGTCATCTATATGGTGTGATTTTGAGTTTAAATGCCAGTGGAACCCTCTGAGACCTATTATTGGGTCTTGTTGAATGGAGGTTTAAGTTTTTCTCCATTTTACTGTTCATGCCCATGTTACTGTTCCTCACCGGACTTCGGCATCTTCTTCGGATCAGTCTCTCTTTGCAGCGGATTCTCATTACTTCTCGTGTCTTTTAAGCATTACCAACGTATTTTTCCTTTCCAGCCAACACTTTCCTACATTAGATCCGGCCAGAACATTTTCTGTCGGCACCATGCCATTTTTTGGAGAACTATACATCTGTACGATGGTGTTGCAGCCTTGCTGAGTTTCCACCATTCTTTCTTGTTCCGATACATGCTGCTGCAGGACGTCAATTGGTTCAAGTTTTGGCTTTTCTACTTCGACTGTGCTCGACTTTTGAAGATTCTTGTTGATCTGTTTTCGCTCCATTAGATGGCATCACCAATGGATCGTCAAGTTGAATATGTTCAACCTAAAGTGGGTCCCACTTGAGCTTGAGGGAGAAGAGAGAAGAGGGAGGGGGGGAGAGAGAGAGAGAGAGAGAGAGAGAGAGAGAGAGAGAGAGAGAGAGAGAGAGAGAGAGAGAGAGAAAAGAAGGGGGGGGGGGGGGGGGGGCGGGGATGGGTTGAGATATATTAGAGATATATTATGATTTATTGTTGTATTTCCATTTATGGTTGATAGGATTAGATTATAATTGATTTTGTAATATGTTTATTAGGAAATTAGGATCCCTAAATATTGTCCCTTGTACTCTATATATTTCTTCCATTTAGTGAATTAATAAAAAGAGAGAGATTATTTTCTCTTAACTTTCAACACTTTCTTCATACTATCTTTTTTGGAACAGAACAATTAAATGGCTGAACACCAAAATGTTCGGCTATAAATGTGAATGACTTTGGATGGAAAAGCCAACAAAACTGATCTAACAACTTTGGATGGAACATTGGTAGAACCAAAAAAGATATATATTTATAAGGAATAAGCATGGATATTGCAAGGGTGTTCAGGGAGGGCCAAACAATGAAAGAGATCAGTCTCCAATCGGGTTATAGAGTAAAAAGCTGAATTGGCCTGTTTGCCCAAAAGGGCTTAGAAAGATTTTTAAAGATCATTTAGGCTGAATAATCTTAGGCTTACTGGATGCAGTAAAAAATAACGGAACAGCACAAATTAGAAAATGCTGCTCTGGTCAATGAGTTCCTCGCAGACATTGGAAGGCTAAAAGTTATAGTGAAAGAGAGAATGATGACATCACCAAAAGGGTTCTCACGAACAAGCAAGGAAGACGGATATAATTCCAAATTCTTCAACAGGTCATGTCTCTTTTGCAAAATCTTCGATAGAAGTATCTCAGACACTGATAACTTTCAGAGAGAGAGAGAGAGAGAGAGAGACTGTTCAAGAAAGGATAAATCCAGTAGCTGATATTCTGGTGAATTTAGAGCTGAAGGAATTTTTTTTTATGGAAGTAGTTGGTGCAGATAATTTTGGAAGTTCCTAATTGTGAAGATTCTCATATACAGTTGTTTTTCGAAGGCCACATATGGGGTCTCCTAAATAGGTTTTTTATTTTTTTGAAGGAAAGAAAAAAAACTATGGGAATTTTGCCAAACATGGTCAAGCAGTTAACACTTAACAGAGGAATTTTGAAATTGGAATGGGCTTCTTAGCCTTTAGGTTATTTGAAGTTTTTGCTTATCATTGGTTGTATGACATTCTAGCTTCTTTTCTTTCCCCCTTTTTGCCTTGATGGAAACATCACCGTTATTTATTGATTGTGAGAGGAGAAGACGAGGAAGAAGAAGATGATGAGAGGGAAGATAATATTGTCTCTATTCTCTACGATGTATTTGTATCATGGTTGTTAAAATCTTACGATGCACGATTCGTATCTTACGCTTCATACGATATGTTAAGATGAACAATTCGTATCTATCAACAAATCTTACGATTCGTATAAATAATAGAATTATGGAGTTATTAAGAGTGTGAAAGCATGAAACTTTTCGTTTTAATGGTTTTTAAAGCTTGAGTTGACGAGCATTTAAGACCTTTCAATTTTTTGAGAATTTTTTTAGTTCATTATTGACTTTTCACGGTATAGTTGGATTATATACTGGTCTAATACTTTTGGGGGTTGGAGCATTGAAATTTGAGCTCCAATGAACTAATTATATAGAATTCACTTAATATTGAAAGAAAGTTAGAGAATTGCTTATTTTATTACATTTTAGATATATTTTACATTATTTCATATATTTAATATTTTTAAGGAAAAACACTTATCAATCTTACGATTCTACGATTTACGACACACGATTTGCGAATCAAGATGTATTAACGATTTACGATACGATTCGATTTTCACAACATTGATTTGTATAGTGGTGGAGCTATTACTTTAAAAGACCACATGTACCCACTAGCTTGACCCCAAGCCAAATAAGCTTCACATAGGCCACATGGCCTTTCACCCTTTCCCATGCCATGCAAAGCATCTGTTCTCTCATTTGTTGAAAAAAACATATGCTTCACTCTCATTTGTTAGAGAAACACATGCTTCATCCTCATGAGTTAGTGAAAAGCATCCAATGAGGCATTGGATGGGTGTTGAAACACATGTTTCACTCACATTTGTTGGAAAAACACATGCTTCATCCTCATGGGTTGGTGAAAGCATCCAATGAGCATTGGTTGGATGTTGAAAAACATGTTTCATTCTCATTAGTTGGTGAAACACATGTTTCATCCTCATTGGTTGATGAAAAGCACTGGTTGTTTGTGGCAAACCACATGGAGAGTTTGTCGCAACCACACACCCATGGTGAGTTGGCACACCACTTGTAATTTTCCCTTTCTTGCATTGTTGGAATTTCCATGTAATTGTCCACCTTGGATCTACATGAGCATCCTACATGTGCAATATTTCTATTATAAATAGAGGTCTTTACTTACCAATTTTTCACATACAAAAAGGAAAAGAAAAATTGTGTAAGGCTTTGAGAAGCTAATACAAAGGGCAAGGCCCATTTGGAGAGAGCTCCAAGTTTTGTAAGTAAGTTGTCTTTAATTCAATGCTTTCTGTAATTGAATTTAATTTCTAATTCCATTTTCCTTTTATTTATTCTCTTCACTGGAATTTCAAAGTCTTAATTGGAATTTGCATTTTAAAATTTAAATTCAATTAGAAGAAACAGACAATTTTTGGAAGCTTGCTCATCATAGACATTCATTGATTGATCTTTAGTAAGGAACCGTTCATAAACACTTGAATCAGTTTGGGATCCTGGAAATCGTAAGATTGACAGGTCCGATGTCCTGGACGAACCTCGATCGATTTTCGATAACACCCAGGTTTGCATCAACAGATCTTGTCATACATAATGTGGTCATATAACAATACAAATTACATAAGAGCAAAAATCATAGTTATCAACTAAGCCCAACTTGAGAACATATTGTTATAGTAGGGATCGGGTCACAACTTCACTTAGCATATTGGGTAGTTGATCATTGGACTTGAGATATGGAGTCGTGGCAAAGGTAATACGATCCCGTATGAAATAACAGTCAGCTTCAATATGTTTCGTTTGCTCATAAAATATAGGATGGAGGCAATATAGATGGCTACTTAATTATCACAAAACAAAAATAATTGAAACAAAATATAGGAAGCCTAACTCAAGGAGTTGCTTAAGCCATAACCACAAGGAAATTTGCTATTGCACATATTCAGCTTAACACTAGAGCAAGCAACAACAATTTGCTTCTCCTCAAAGGGATGATGTTGCCACCAAGAAAGATCAATAATCAAAAGTCAAGCAGTAGTCATCAAGTGACCCAATCCAATCTGAATTCAAGTATTCTTACATTGAAGCTTGCCACATGAAGTATAAAGAATCCCTCTAATTTTTTTGGAAGAGGTAGCAAAGAGAATATTATTAAAGAAAAAGATCTAAAAGGTAAGAAGAAGAAAGGAAAACAAGCAACAACAATAAAACAAAGACAATAAAAGTTCCAAGTGAACAAGGAGGTTCATAATGCACAATCCTAAGAGTCCCCTTCTTCAAATGTGGAAAACACCTAGAACAAGTCCCTCTACACCGTTCTTAGAAAAGTAGTCCGCTACCCCATTTTGTTGCACGCCTAATGTGAACAAAGGAGACCTCAAGGCCCCTAACTAGTGCCCTGATCTCCCTAACTGTAGTAATCAATCTCCAAGGGATCGCTTCAAACCTTTCGCCCATTCTATAGCATTTGTCAAATCTCCCTCAATTACTAATTTTCCACCTCCTACCCAAATGAGCAAAGCTCTCCTAATACTAAAGAGATCAACTTCATTAGAATCTCCAGTCCCTACCGATTCTGTGAAAACCACAGATGTTTGACCATTGTGATCTCTAAGTACGCACCCGATACCCGCCAACCCCAGTTTTCCCCGGGAAGCTCCGTCAACATAGAATTTCATGACCCCTTGTTGAGGAGGTGACAAATCCACCAAGACTTTGGGTTTCCTAGCTCTCATACAACCCTCCCACGAAGAGAAGAGGTCAATGGCTTTGAAATCTTTGAATTCCTTTTTGGACATGAGCCAAGCACAAAGTCTCCATTTGGCTATTTAGAATAACTCACAAATCTCAGTGGACTTTCCTTAAAAAAGTCTTGAGTATCTTTCTTTCCAAATAGTCCATGAAATAACAACCGGAATTGTGAGCCACGCCATCCTCCACCTCTAATGGGATTGTGTTCTTGAGATATTGAATGAGAAGAATACCTTCCAGAAGATGGGTGTTAGAAGAAGTGTGCATGAATTGGTTAACTCCAACAATATCAAGCCAAATAAGGTGAGATAAATGAGCTTGCCTACTAGCTTTTGGTAGTAAATTGGATCAAACAACAGTTCCCCATTAGAACCATTGACTGTGTTTGGATGGGGAGAAGTGAAAAGACTTATCCTAAGTTCTCAATTCTTTTGCTTGGATCTCCTTTTGATGAGAAAGTGGGCCCCGCAAATATCAAACTTCTCGTCCTCCAAGAGAAGATCATGTTCTCTACCTCCTATAGGAGAACACCATCTTCTCTTCGAGGAGGAGAAGATGGTGTTCTAAGCAACCTGCCACTTGAGTTGCACATGGTCGTGCTTCATTTTTCTATATTTTTTGAATTTAATTAAAGATATATAACCCTTGGGATTAAAAGTCTATTTCAAACTTGAAACATGAAAGGAATTTCATCCGAAAAGTCAACTCCTAGCCACTTAGAATTAGATTTTTTGGTTGAAATTTAGTCCACATGTCGAGCTTGAAATGGTATTCAATACCAAGGATATTTTCTTTAATAATTCATAATTATTTTTAAATAAAAGAGACCAACATACAACTTAGATAAGCCGTACTAAGTTCTCCACTTAAAACCATTTAAACTACTGATGTACAGGAGAACCTCTGCGAAGTACTCCTCACTTCTCTTACCCCAGAAGAAGTAGGGAGACGTCTACTTCTATGTTCTCTCCATCCAAACAGTCACTGAATTTCATATTGACATCAAATGGTGTGCCAACAGGTTTGTAGCCCAAATAACCTGTTTCATGGAGAAGATCCATGCTGATTTTCATTGAGTAATGTATATACCCTATGATGAGCTAGCAACTTCTTTTCCCAGAAAATAACGTGGCACAAAATCTTTAATATCAAAGGCATTTTGAGGGTGAGACTTCAATGTTGTGATAAAGGAGGCATTATTCCCTATGACGACAAAGAAAAATATTATCAACATACAATATATAAATTCAAGAAAACCCGGGCTCAAAGAACCCTAATGTCTAGGGAGATCTTCGGATCAACTTCGACAAAATAACACCTCTCAATCACTTATCCTGGATTTATAGGCAAACGGAGCTTCGAAAGGATGACCAAAATCCTAACTTCTCATCGGAAGAATGGAATAAGGTCGATAACTTTCTTAGGCAACATTGACACCATGCAAAATTCACAAAAGAAACTTGAATTCTAGAATTCTAGAATTGAATTTCTTAATTCAATTCCAAGAACTAGAACAAAATTCTCCCAAGGATGGACTAATTTGATAGAAATTAAAACTAGAAGAAAACTTGAAAACGAACAAGAACTCAGAGAAATCAAATTTGCTCAAAGCAAAAGAGAGACTTGAATTGATTTGTGTTTTGTACAATGGCCCAAGGCCTCTATTTTTTTTTTATGACCGAAGGTGTCTAGGTGTCTCACCGAAGGCTTCTATTTATACAAAATTGAAAGAAAATAATTACTGAACCATTCATCTTTTTTTTTTGAAGACCAAGGTGTCCAGGCCTTTTATTGCACTGATTAATCCTTGAGGCATGTGCAAACCTCCCTATCCACACACACTGCGTAAAACTATGGGGAGTGGCCCTTTGGGGGAGTGGGAAATGAACTCAAGACCTCCACTTGAAGAGGTGAGTTCTTAGCCATCCATTTCCAACTACTTACATGAGATTAAACCCTAGCCATACATCAAACATTGCTAAAACCATGCTTTCTTTTTCCTTTTCCTATTCTCTTTGGTTCACCTTCCTTTATTGCTTCTTGAGACCACTCCTTGCATGTGTGAGCAAGGAGATTCGTATGGACACCTTATCCCTTGGATTTGGGTCTCCAATTGGGCCAATTATGCATGGAAACAACGTAGAGAGTTGATTGCATTGGGAAGTGAACTAAGAGCATTGGCAGAGATGACCACCCTTTAGTCATCAGCAATTACTTATGCTTTCACCAAGTTTTGATACTGTATATGTAGACTATATCGGCACAATTTGTAAACTCTTGTGAAAAAAAATCATATATATGCTAACTTTGTGATTGACACGTTTCTAGGTTTTATAATCCTCCTCTTCGACAAGACATCATGACAACTCTACATCAGTCGAAGAATCAAAGAAAAGGATAGAGATCGAAAACTTCGTTAATTCTGTCCAATGAAGATCCTCCAAACTCGAGGACGAGTTCTTTCCAAACGGGAGGAAATGAAGAGGGCAACACAAGCTCAATTAGAAGAAATGAAGATCAATTGAGGTTTGACGATGAAGACACTTATTTTCTTTGTGAATTTTGCATGGTGTCAATTTCGCCTAAGGAAGTTATCGACCTCATTCCATTATTACGATGAGAATTTGGGGTTTTTGTTCATCCATTCGAAGCTCCATTTGCTCGTACAACCGAGGTGAGCGACTGAGTGGCTTTATTTTGTCGAAGCTAATCCAAAGATTTTCTTAGACATCGGGGCTCTTTGAGTTTGGGTTTTCATGGCTCTATATTGGGTTCGAGCCGGATCTTGCGAAATTCCTTATTTTTCTACTTTCTTTTAGTATGGAGGCATAGATAAGTGTTAAAATCGATCCTACCCTTCATCACTCTTCTTCAAGTAGTGTGCATGATGCAGGACAAGGGATAGGATGACCCTAAATGACAAGGGATATGATGACCCTAAATGCCTAATGCAATTATGAAGGGACTAAAAAGATGACCTAAATTTAAAATGGGACTGAAATTTAAGAATTAAATTAATAATCACATCTAAATTATATAAATAAGGCACAAATAATCAAAAACAAATCTTTAGAATTAAAATGTAAATTATTATGTAACTCACCAAGTCCAATTGATGCTCAAAATGGAGATCTCTCAAAGTCACGGGCTTGTCGGGACCCACGAAAGTGTAAAACTAACACCAAATTAGGACTGAAATTAGATTTAAATGGCTGTAAAATGACTAATGGCAGTATGGTAATTAAGGATAACAAGGGATCGGCTAACAGAAGGGGCGGAACTACATGGATTCACGATAAGTAGAGGGCTGGGTTAAGGCCTTGCGATGGCTGTATGGCTTAGGAAGGGACTGGCAATGGCTGAATGGGTCTGCAAAAGGCCTGCAATGGCTGTTTGGCTTAGGAAATGGTTTTAAAACAAGGTGCGGCAACAATATTGGGGCTTAAATGGGTTGCGGCAGCAAAGTGGGAGGATAGGAGGGGTGTTGAGAACAGGACAGGGGGCCAAGGAGGGGTGGCGATGTCGGGTAGGGCCCAAGGAAGGGATGGCAACACAGGACAGAGGCTGATAAAGGTTTCGCGACGGCAGTAGATGGTAGTAATGGGTGCAGCAAGGGGCAGGTGGCTTGGAAAGGGTACGGCAGGGATAGGGATGGTTGGTTTGGGTTTGAGTAAACCAAGAAAAATAAAAGGGAAGAGGGAAGAAAGAGAAGATAAGAGATGAAAGAGAAGATAAGAGATGGGATAGTTAGGTAAATACCTGGATTTTGGAAGAGGCTTCGCACCCTTCCCGTTGGCTTCTCGCCGTCCTCCGCTTCTCGCCGAGGTTCCGTGATTTTTCACCACTATATGCGCATGGAGTTTTCCACAGCAAAATTTCGATGATTCTTGTTATTCATCAATCTGCCCTAAATGGCTTACAACCTATATATGATAAACTCACAAGAGAATTACCAAAATACCTAATTACAGAAATATCCAAAATACCCATAAAATAAACCCAAAATTACAACTCTAAACAATGGAATGGAATAATGAAGTAATTAGAAATCCAACTCATGACAAATAAAAGAAATAAAATAAATAACTGGATAATGAAATAAGGGAACTAATGCTAATGCATCTTGCCAATGGTTCCTTTATTACAATTTCTTGTAAAGGTTCTATTAGTCTTACTCCCAGTATTTAGCATTCTTATGTTCTTTATGAGCATCTTTCTTTCAATCTTCTATCTGTTATTTCACTCACCAAGTCCTTAAAATGTTCAATCACATTTTTTCCTTTCCATTGTCTTTTTCAAGAACAAGATATGAAAAAGTGACTGGTGGTGGTCAAGAAGTGTGGACACTATGTCTTTGATTTTTCAGTGATGCATTTGTTGCTCGGTCTTTGCTATGCTCATATTTGGCATTGTCGCTAAGGGCACCCTTCACGAAATGTTTAGCAATTACTTCTCTCCAATTCTAAATTTGAAAGCTTTGATTATGAGACTTGCAGTTGGCTAAACGATCAGGAAATGTGCTTCCTTCAAAACTTGAATAGAGAGACACTCATTTTCTTTAACTCATTTTGACGTTTGGAAATCTCCAATTGCTTCTAATGGATTTCGTTATTATGTTAGTTTCATAGATGAGACTTCTTGTATGACATGGGTATATCTTATGAAATCTAATGATGAAGTGCTTATTTATTTTAAGTCTTTTCACAAATGGTGACTACCAAATTCAATATACCTATTAAAACTTTGTGAGGTGACAACACTAGAGAATGTACTTGCATTCTTTCTTGTAGGATCTTCAGGGCAACGAAATTACTTCTAAAACTTCTTGTCCTTGTAGTCCAGCAAAATAGAGTAGTTGAGCAAAAATATCATCTGTTAGAAGTCACTCGTGTGTTTTTCTTTTTCAATGAAGGTGACCATTTCTTTTTTATGTGATGCCTTGTTAACTACTTACTATTTAATAAGCTATCTTCTTACTCCTATTTTAGACAACAGGTTTGTCTTTTTTTCTCACTATTTTGTAGGCTTCATTCCTTCACGAACCTTTGGTTGTCACTTTGTTCATAAGTTTGAGTCATCATCATAAATTGTCTTGTACTGTTTATTGACTATTCTCCTTCTAAAAAGGTTATAAATGTGTAGATATTGTGAATGGTTGCAAATTTGTTACTAGGGATGTCACCTTCTTTAAACATGTACCATACTTTTCCACCACAAACATTCACCCTAATAACACCTCCCTGTTTGTTCCAGTCTCCTTAAGGATATTACTAAGGTTCTTACAACAGTGTTAACTTGTTCAATTAAGTAGCCAATTGGATCTATATATAGTGAACATTATGTGGCCTATTTCAAGCAAAAAGGAATCCATAAAGCAAGTCTCCATCAGCAAAACATAATCACTTTAAAGAGTTAAGTATCAAAAATTGAACAAACAAAATGCAAAAAAGAAGGGTGGGTGGGTGGGTGGGTGGGTGTGTGTGTGTGGGTGTGAGAGAGAGAGGGAGGGAGGGAGGGGAATGGTCCCATGTTGCCTTCCTTACCATTAATATGACAATAAGGGATCATTCCTTTATATAAATATAACTATTTTCACTAAAAATAGTTCTTACAAGACATCTGATGTAGCGGAAGCGAATAGGGAATTAATGTGCTGAGTCAGTCCCGACAAAGATCGGGTCACACACGCAAGGTCCCTTCACACGTGTGAGTTGTGACTAAAGGGGTAAGGTTTGGCACGTGGGTTGGTTTAAAGGGCACGAGTTTAGGGCTTCAGGGGACGAATAGGATAGGAAAGAAAGAGAGAAAAAGAGAAAAGCGGGTGTAGCGGTAGAGGAAGCAGAGAATGTAGGAGAAGAAGGAATCGCAGCAGGAGGAAGAAGATGGAAGGGAGGGATGAAAGAAGAGGGCTTTTACCTGGGCTTAAAGATGATGGAAACAAGAGGTGAATCTGTTTGCAACGAAACAGATCAGAGGCAGAAGCAATGTGAACTTGGGATAAAACCCAAGCATTTATCCCAAGCAGTAGCAGCGATGGGTATCTCCTCTGGGATTAAGCCCAGACTCAACAACAACGATTGTAATAAGACTGGAACAGGGCCAGCAATGGCTTGTCTACAGCTGCGGCAGAAGATGGAAGAAATCCTCGTGCTCGACAGCAAAAGAGATGGGCAAATCTGATTTTATTTCATAATTTCGAAAGAGGTGTGTTCCTCGGTTTACAACCATAGCTTATATAGAAAAACTAAGAACTCTAAATAGAATTATGCGAATTAGGGAAGCCATGTGAGTGGTTTCCAAATCTTCTGCAACTTCTAAACTTGTTTTAGACTCCTAAACAAACTACGAAAGCCACCAACCTGGCTTCCTTACTAAAATAGGGACTCTAGATCCTAGATAGGATCGAACAAAATAAAAATAAAAATAAATACGAAAAATGCTAAAGACTCCTTGTAAGCTCTGTGTGTCCTTATCATTTCTCCGGTCTTGAAAAGAACTTGTCCTCGAGGTCAATGGGGTCTTTCGCATCTGCGTCAACTTTGGTATCGGTAAACGGGTTGGCAAGAGACGAATCGCACAGTGCAGCGACAGGAGCATGGGAAACAGGCAGTGAGGATGCAAGAACAAACTGCAAACCATCTTTCATGAAAGTCTAGGTGTTGGCTTGGCTGTCATGTAAGGCGTGCACATCAAATTGCCAAGGACGTCCAAGTATCAAGTGCCACATATCAATGTCGATCACATCGAACAAAGCAGAATCCGTATAGTTCCCAATTGAGAATGGGACTTCACACTGTAGAGTAATCTTCTCATGATAATCGTCATTGGGCCAACGAGTAGGGTGCGGTGTAGGATGCTGCCAGACAGGAAGCTGCAACTTGTCGACCAGTGGTGGTGAAACCAAATTGTCTTCACAACCGCTGTCCATGGCTAAGAGACATGGGGTGCCGTGAACTATGCACAAAGTGCGAAAAAGGCGATGTTGCGGAGATGGCGTCTCCAGAAAAGTAGAAGAGAGGGTACGAACACTCAGGAGACATGTGCCCTCGGTATTGCCATATGTAGGTGGAGCATCTACTTCAATATTTTCAATGGCATCATCATCCTCAACAGGTGGAGTATCTGGTGTGACAAGCACTGCATGGCTACGATATTCATGGGATCGGTGTCCAGGCCGGTCGCACTTGAAGCACTTGGCGAGGTTTGGACAGGTATAAGGATTGGAAGAGGAAGATGGGGGGGTTGGTTGTAGTGGAGAGGTCGGTTCCGAGGAGGTGGTTGTGGTGTGAGAGCTTGATAAGAAGCTTGTGAAGTGATTGGTTCTGGGTTGGATTGGGGAGGGTTATAGATGTATAAGGGGCGGGATGAGGTGGGACAGCTAGAGGGTTTGGTTGGTGGTGGGGGGTTATCGATGAAGGTTTCCACGCTGAGGGCAGAGCTGATGGCCGCATGTAAATTATAATAGCTGGTAAAAGCATGTTCTTTCTATATATCCCATCTCAAACTACGTAGAAAATCTGGCAATCTTTTGGTCCTCTGTCTCATGAAGATCATTGAGACAGAGCAAGCGATAAAAGTCATCAACATAATCCTGAACAGAACGGGTACCTTGATAGCAGTCGTGAAGTTTGTTGAATAAGATCTGTGAATAAATTAAGAGGAAGATACAGATTTTTCAACAACTGCTTCATACGGTACTGTGTATGAATAGGAGTCATGTTCTGTCTAGATCTGTCCTGCTGAATTTGCTCCCACCAAGAGAAAGCACCTCCACTCAGTTTCAAAGCAATCAACTGAACTTGCTTGGCCTCGGGAACTCCCATATAAGTAAAGAAGCGCTCGACCATGGTCATCCATTCCATAAACTCTTCAATATGTAGAAGACCATTGAAAGAAGGAAGGTCTACCTTAGGCCGGTAATCATATGTATCAGGAGATCGACGAGAATCTCTGGCGCTCTGTTGATTTTGATGGGGTGGGTGGGTTGGGAGAACAAATTGTTCTACCTCATCATCATCCATTCATTATATGAACTCTAATACTGACGTTGTGGTGGCTCTTCTATCTGTTTCTTGCCGATGTCTCTTCCCTGAAGGGCTTGAAGCATTATACATGATACTTCAGACACTTGCCTACACTTAGCTCATTTTGTGCCCATCATATTAGCTATATCCAAATTAGATCCTTTATATGGTTCTATAATTACACCATGTATCGAAATTTATCATACTTATTTTCAATTCAAAAAGTTCATCCTCTCTATGATTACACAATAAAGCTACTTTCCATATATTCTTTTACTTTCTTCCATCAATTTTCAAATGTATTGGGAATCCTTCGCAACCAATAGATTCTGATATTGGAGACTCTAAATTTAGAAGATAGGAGAAAATCTACTTAGATCAAAATCTTGTTGTTGGAGGCCACTAAAAGATGGAGATTTTTTTTTAATTGGTAACAAGACCTTAGGATTGAGGTCTTGGGTTCAAATCTTGGCATCCTCAATTAAGGGCTACCTCCCATGGGGTTATTCCCCATCGAAGAACCCAGTGTGTGTGTGTGTGTGTGTGTGTGTGTGTGTGTGTGTGTGCAGGGAGGTGTGCACACACGCCGAAGGATTAGTCGGGTGAGATGCCTGGACACCTTCAGACATAAAAAAAAAAATGGTAACTGTATTAATAAAGAAAAAAAAGCACCAAAGGTGAAAAGGAATTGTACAACAGATAGCAAACAAAGAAACAAACCCTCAGTCCCATACACCCACGATCCCAAAAGCATTAGTGAGTGGATTAGTTGTTCTTAAAGTGGAAAAAATGTAAGGGGGCTTTAAACTCAAGAAATGGAGATTTACTTGTACAAGGTACACCAATTAGCTCAGAATCTCTTACTTTTCTATATATTTTCTTTTAATCTACTGCCTACAAAATGCATAGATTGAAAGATCCAATTTTCTAGAGATTGAAGATCTAATATCTGGAGACTCAAAGTTCCCAAATAGACAATTAACCTTAGGGGGGAGGAATGAGTGACTTAATTAAAGAAGAGATGGCATAAAGAATGGGACACAACACCCCAAATGGAAACACAAGCACCTACTCAAAGAAACAACAAAAGGATGATACCCTACCCAATGATGCAAAAATAATCCAAAGGAAACTCCAAATTAGCCAACTACAATGCACTCCTTCAAAGCCCAAACAAATCAAATTTTGAGATGCCCTAGAACTCTTCCAATGCAATCCCTTTGCATTAAGAGTTTTCCTCCAAAATCCAATTCATTATTTCTCCTCTTACTAATTACTACCACTCCAAAATCCAATTCATTATTTCTCCTCTTACTAATTACTACCACATGGTCTGTAAACAACATAATCTAGGAACTTCATTTTGGATTTTTCATGCTATTCTCTATAACTAAAACAAATAGGTAAGTGCTCAAATCAGACCCTACGGTAAGTCCAACTGCAATTGTGAACTCCATTTTCCTTTTTTTCTTTCCAGAAAGAGGGAAATCCATTCTCTCTCCACACTACATTCAGTTCTAATTACTTCATCCTTGCTACTCTCAAATCCTAGCAGACTTCGTGAAGAACATTTGAAAATTTTCCGATGAGCTCGCTGTCTGATCTCAAAGTATGTTGAGTGAAGTGCAAATGGGGAGCCAAAAAGCTCGCTAAAGGGGTATTCAACAATGCAAATCTATAATTGGTAACTTGAAACAGTTCTTTGTTTTATGCCAGGTTGTGGATTTAAAAAATTATTGTCACGCATCTGTTCTCCCTTTTTATTCAATGACATCAATAGCACTGCTCAAAAAAGGGGGGTCAAATGAAACAAGCCAGCTGTCATACGAGTTCAGTGGATAAATGAATCGAAGAAAGCAATTAATAACCTTGTTGAAGTTGAGCTTGTGAGGCCAGTAATGGAGCAATTTGACAAAGTAATCTAACATCTTCATAGACGAGCCGAAAATCTTGGGGCCGAGAGCTACAGAAACAGATTCTTTGTCGTCTCCCTGCCCTTGGTTGCCGATGCCCTCTTCCTCTTCTCCTTCGTATTCCTCCACTTCTTCTCCTTCTCCTTCTACATCACTTTCTTCATCTCCTCCTCTTTCATCGTCTCCGTCATGTGCTTGGAGCTGCTGCTCTTCGAGAGAGTTCTGCGAGTTGGGTTTCTTGGAAATGCTGTCAAAGTCGTCTCCCTCCATTCCTTGGGCTTTTTCTTCTCTGGGTCGCTTCAAGTTGGACTCATCGTTGATGGTTTCTTCATCTTGTTTGGAATGGTTTGGGAGATCCATGGGTTGTTGTGATACAGAACAGACGGGTATTTGGGAGACTTCTTCAGCTACTTCAGCCATGAAATTGCGATCAATAGCAAAAACCTAGAAATGATCTTATCTGATTCTGAGATTCTGACTTACTCCTCTCCGTTTCTAGGGTGTTAAAATTTTCAACTGAAGTCTGAAGGCATGGGATTCTTCATACAGTTTTCTAAGATCGAAAGAGATGATCCCACGACCAAACATTGTCATCTCCTGAGACGCTCCCCATTTTCTAGCAAAACACACTAACTAAACATATTATTATTAAATCAACGGTAGGTCTCAGTAATGTCACAAATATTTTTCAGTTAATATTTCGAGATTTATTGAGAATGTCGGTAAATTTTTGATAAATTCTTGATAAAATTATAATAAATAATAATATTGCAATAATATTTTGATAAATTCTTAGTAAATTTTTTATTAACATTATTTCCACGTCTAAGAATTTAAAAATATCCTGACATTATCGATTGCTGTTAATATCTCGAGAATGGTATTATTTTTTACGTGTCGGAAACTGCGGAAATCCAATGTAAGACCTCCACAGGTGAGCCCACTACCCCTAAGGCATACCAAGGTTAGGTCATGGGGGCTCGAACCCGCAACCTCCCTTTTCCTGAGATGGGAGGCAATCAGTTGAGCTACACCCATATGAATTATCCCAAGAATGATATTTGTGACAATGGGTTTTACAAATTTAAGTTTATTTTATAGATAATAATAATATAGATATATAGTATATAAAATTTCACTATCAATTGATGTCTAAATTAGATAATATGAACTTTTCAATTTTGATAAATATAAACTATTAATTTTTAAAAGTTTAAAATCAAAAAATAAAATCATCGGACTTCATGAAAAAACTATTCATATAAGTTTCTTTAAAATTCTATGTTTATTGAGTATCTCACTATCTAATCAAAACACTCATATCTTAATAATTTTTTCTTTCTTTCTAGAGTATCCAATTTGGGTCACTCGTGATTCAATTTTTACTCCATCAAAACAATGTTGAGTTTTGACTCAGTTTCAATGAAGTGGGACTTAATAACCTTATGATATAAAAAAGATAATTTTTTACTTATATCAAAACACGTAATTTCTTATGTAATATTTTTAAAAATATATTATTAAATAGATATACTCAATTAAAAGATTGTAATACCCTGACTCAGATTAGGCGTATTTTAGCTTAATAATCTCGCTTGGACCGGTTAATCTCGAAGATTTCGGTTAGGGATTTGAGAAAAGCCCATGTGTGGCCCAATCCGAGCTCGAGAGCTCAGTGATCCAGCTCATCCAGCTGGAGGGGCAATTTGGTAATTTTACCGCTTATTATTATTATATAATTTGTGTTATTATGTAATTATTATTGGATGCTATTATTCTCCTTAATCAAGGATTTGTATTTCTGATTTTAAAATAATTTTTATTTTTAGAAAATGGTATTTAAAACCGCCTGTCAAAATCCAGAAAGGGAGTAATAATTATTTTAAATGATTTTTGAAATGAGATAATTTTGGAAACAAGTATTTTATGATAGACCATTTTAAGTATGGTCTAGTTATTCTTTCAAACCCCAAAATGAGGTTTCTAAGTTGTTTTATTTAACATTTGTTTAATTAAGTAAATAGTGTTAAATTGTGTTTTTTATTTTAATCAATGGTTTTTAGTGAGAGTTAAATCTCCAAATTTTTATGGTGATTAAGGTTTTGAAAACCCAACTTATATGTAAGGTTGGATTAAATTTGTGAATTTTTAAAAATCATGCTTTTAGTTAAAAATCCAGTTTTTATCAAACCAAGGGCCTTCTTGCAACCAAACTAGTGAACAGTGATTTCATTGTACCGGACGTCCGCTGCAGCTGCATGCAGCGTCATGCAATGGCCGGATGACCCCAATCTGCGGCTGATTTTCTATAAATTCAGCCTCAGACCAGCTTTCAAACTCCCACTGAAATCTCTATCTCCCTCCCTCTCAACTGCTCTGAGTTTCTCCTCTCTGTTTTTCCACCGTAAGCTTAGAAGGAAAGTTCTTTCAAAAATCAAATTTTCAACCCAGGAACTTCAGTAAAGGTAACCACTGTGTTCCTCTTTCAATTCCACTCGGTTTAGAATCAAGAAAAACCAGTTTTGGCTTAGTGTTGAGTGTGTAAAACCATTTCAGAGTTTAAGGAAAAACCCAGTTTTAGTGTACCAGTGAGCTTACAGTGTTAAAATCTACTGGCCTATTGAGCTTCAAAACTCCAAACCATTACCTATGGAAGGAGGACTCCCAGAGGAGTCCATCGGACTGGATAGATGTGGAAACCGAATCCGGGAACCCACTGTTTCCGGATTCGTATTTCGCACTCTGTCTGTCGTAGTTGCAGACAGTGGAGGAAGACGACTCTCAGACGGTCCGAGAGTCGATCTTCGGACGGTCCAAGCCCATCAGACAGTCCGAGAGGACCCCTCGGATGATCCGAGCTTCACCCGAAGCCCCGATGCGCTCGAGGCTAGCCTGACTCGCTTGGATGTTCCGAGCAGAGTTCAGAAGGACCGAACCCCACTCGAACGATCCGAGCCCTACTTCGGATATTCCGAGACACCAGACTCACCGAGACCAGTTTTTCAGATTTTAATCGGTTCGGAAGGACTTCGAATGATTTGAGACCCGATCTTTGGACGATCCGAAGTCAGACCCAAGATCCGAGGTCAGTGACTAGTTTAGGTAGTGGTTCGGATGATCCGAAGCCACAGTACCTGGTTCCGAGGCACGTTCCGAGGGACCCAGTTTTTAAGTGTTAAATCTTGTTTGATTATTATTGATTGGATGTGATGTTAGTACCCCCTTCTAATATAAAAATGTACTAACCCCCTTCTCTTATTAATATAGTGTATCTACTATTGTATTCACTTCCAGGTCGACTCTATTAGTCGGGCACTGAGTGATTTCACTTTCAAGCCGACTCTATATTTATCGGGCACTGATTGACCTCGAGGCCTTACTCAACATGTCAGATCTGGTCCTATCCAGAAGACAATCGAGAAGTGACCTGAGTATCTAGACCTAACTCAATAAGTCAATCTGGTCAATGCCCAAAAGACAATATGAGTTTTGGACTAAGGGCCTTATTTTTATATCTTGTGGATTATTTTAATTTAAAAAGGATAGAAACCAAGTAGGAGACTTAATTCCATGTACCTTGGATATTTTTAGAAAAACAAGTATGATTTCGAAATACCACTTGTGTGTATGTATTTGATGTTATGTATATTGATTGTGCACTTGTTTGTTTGTTTGAACAGAGACCGCGATACCACATATTTACGGTGACGGAACTTAACTTTGCAGTAAGATGTAAACATATATTTATTGAGATGGATCTTGAGTAATGAGTGGTTTCAGATTGATAAACCCACCCATGTGCCTAGACATGATGCACTATGGTAAGAAGTGCTTAAATTGCTTATTAATGCTATGATGTTGATTATATGAAATGTGTAAGACTTCTTCCACATGCCCTTGACTATTGAACTAATATCGGCCATGTGTGTGAGATGTTTTATGTCTACTGGACCATGGGTGTCGACAGTTGCTGATTTGAGGGTGTCAGTATAGGTTATGGGAGAGCCAGAGATGTACTTGTAAGGATGTATTTTGACCATGTTGGGACTTAATACAATGGTCTCAGTGTAGTCAGTAGGCGTTACATTGGATGACAGCAGTAATGGAAAGATGATGAGATGATGGAAATGATGATGAGACTTTACTTGATATTGTGAATTTTGTTATCAAGCATGATATATTATTGCAACTGTCGTTTATATACTAACCTGTTATTTACTACTTAAAACTGCACTTTTATATTTCCTTCACTGGGCTAGTTAGCTCACCCCACTCACCTTTCAGGAGATGAACCCGAGTATGAGAACCCTCTATATGAAGCTTAGAGTGGATAAGCTGCGGCGTGGTTTTGGGATTCCCACTGAGGGGAAACCCTTATCTTTGCTTTCTGGTTCTTGGAACCATTTTCCTTTATAAAGTACCGGATGTGGTACTTGTTTTGTTTAAATGTCATGTATTAAAAACTACCATATATCCGTAGTTACTCTAATGATGATTTTGAAATGATAATTCAGTGTTGGAATTATGTGATCATGTATGTGTTATTACTTTTGTATCTATTGTTGGGTAGACTTATGGTATATGTTTGAGTCCACATATTGGGATCATGTATGACATTTGGGTCTAACTGTTGATCCGGCCCAGTTAGAATGCTTCTTCTGTTAGCTTAGTCTTTAAAAAACAAAATCAGTCGCGTTCTGGGCCCACTATTCAGCTCGGGGCATGACAAAGATCAAGTAAATTGAAGACAACATTTTATTTACTTAAATTAAATAAATAAATATATTTAAATATTTTTTATGATAGTATTTAATTTAGTTTTGTAAAATTATTCTGCATAATGAAATAATATAATATTAATGACATTAAAAGTTAATGACGAAAACCCATGACTAAGTGTCAAGGTTTTTGTATGCTAACATTAGATAGTCTTACTAATTCAATTTATAAAATAAGATTTATTTAAACACTTTTTTCCATCAGTTTTTGCAATTCAATGACATAGCACTTATGTGGGGTATCTCTATAAGAACGGATAAGGACCACACAGAAGATAAATAATAATAATAATGAAAGAAAAAACAAAGAACGGATAAGAACGACACCCAAGATAAATAATAATAATAATAAAAGACAGGTGTATGGGTGAGGTGAGGGTGAAACTTAGATCCATTTTAATTTGACTCGTATCATTTGATTTGAAAAATTAAGTGAGTTGAGTTTTATATTTTAAAAATTAGAGTTGAATTTAGTTGAACAAAAAAATTGAATTAAATTTGAATTGATTTGATTTAAACTTTTTTAAAATTGACTCGACTTCACTTAAATTAATTTGATTTGACTCATTCAAAAAATTTAATATAACACTTAAATTGAGTAGACTATCAATTTAAGTTAATACTGGCATAGAGTTAAGTTAGTAATTCGACTTGTATTAAGTTAAATAATTTACCTCAACAATTCAAATCAAATCAGATTCAATAAATTTTTAGATGTGTTGATTGAATTTATCAAGACTGAATGGAAGTTGCATGAATTTCAACACTGAGGCAAGGGAAAGGAGCTCATCCATATTAATTTTCACTTCAAATGTGTCATTTCATTTACTACATTACATGCCATGTGGCCCTTCATATTAGTTTCATGTCATTCATTGTCAACAAATGTATCCCCCTGTAATGCCACATCAATGTTGCATGTCATGTATTTGTTGACAACGACTACATCTACCATGGCATTGGAAGCATGTCGTTGAATGACACATTGACCCCACAAACTTCAACAGCAAGCTTCTTGTTAAACCAAAAGGAATAGACCAAAGCCTAGAAAATGATGCAAACAAAACCACCAGCTATCCCACAACTTAAGAGAAACCCACCTATTGTGGATGACCCAATCAATTCATCTACCAAATCACAACAAAAACCATCGGAGAACAATTTAAGCCATCCACACAACCAACCATTCACTAACCACAACATAAGCACTAACTAATTGACGCAGGCATCATATATACACTGGATGTGATACAAGTACTACCTACATTGAGATTTGATAAGATCATCATGTCGATTGTTAAGAAAGGAAATTTGTTTTTTACCATGGCAAGTGTAGGATGAAACTAACTAATTGAGCTTCAAATTGGAAATTGTCATGCATGCGGACCTCTATTTGAAGCTTCCTTCACTATGTGAAATGGGTTCAAGGGATTTTGTACTACCTAAACATCCACCTAGGTAGCCACCTAAGCTTCCACTTAATCATCATCCTTCCACATTATTTTCCATGTGACATTAAGTCCTTGATCCATGTCACCACCTATGAAAAGCGTGTATGGCATTCATTGTTTTCCCATTCCAAGGTTCATGGCATGAAAATTGTTAGTGCCCTGGCATGCCGAGTCCCTAAGTTTATTAATTCTATGAATCGGGAAAAAGCAATTGCTAGAAGCTTGAAGACTCAAGGTGATGATCATACTCCACTGAATTAAAGCTCATCATTATGGCAATCACAAAACATGTATTAAGCCATAGATAGTTTTAGGTGGTACCCACACCTTAAGAGGACCATTCCTATGCTTGGTTGAACAAATGGTAAAATTATTAAATGCCTAGAGAGGAAGTTTGACAGTGAATTGGAACTCAACTTGGAAATATATATATTTGGTTTCACTGCCAGCTTGACCAGTCATTCTCACTGATCCCTCGGTGGAGACAAGATCGACCCATCGTGGTCAAAGACTGGTCGGCCGAATTGACAAATGTTCTGGATCATAAAACTGTCATTCTGGGTGTGCCTTTGATCGAGAATCTCGTATGCACCGACCTCTCAGTGAAAGGCTGAAACGACCCCTCGTGGTCAAACGACTCTTCGATAAAGACTTGTGAGTTCTTGAACTTAGAACCCATGTGGACTCTCGAGAAAACAAATATATTGGTAATACTGACCGGTCGAGAATACCAGGACCGACACATCAATAAAGGGCGATAGGTCGGTCTGGGTAAGACTAGTTTCTGGACTTGAAACTCCTCTGTCAGCATGGTGTTGCCCTAGACTGAGCCTTTTATATGGACAGACCTCTTAGTGCCATAACTGTCGACCCATCGGTAGCACAGACCTGTCGGTTAAATAAAAATTGTGTCGTTGGAAGTGCATTTAATGCGCAACGGTCGGGTTGTTGAACGGTAATATCTTTAGTCACAGAGCCCTCGGTGTGCCCGACCTGTTGGTATATGGCCGTTGCTAAAATTGGTTGCCTTGTCTATAAATACCAATCCTTATGCAACCAGTTGACATCGTTTGGCAAATCGGTTGGACCCTCATCATTATCACTGAGCTTAAGCAAGGGCCAAACAAAATGATCACTCACTCTCGTGCTTACACTTGGGGAATCTATTACAACCAATCATATGAATTGAATTTATGAGAGAGAGAGGAAATGATAATCAATTAGGATAGATATTGGTAAAACCAATTTCCTAGTCACTCTGGAATTGTGATTACTTTACGACTGCTATAAGGCGGAGCATCGGCATACATTAGGTGGATATTGAAGAAGCATACATCAACGAGAAAGAACTTCAAAGGCAAGTGCTTCTTGGTTTTAATTTTATTTAAAACATTTGTCCCGAAAGTGGATTAAGGAGGCTTGGCTTCGGAACTACTATAAAAATCTAGAGCGTCGTCACTGATACGGTTGTGGGTGGAATTCCCAGCCAAATGAATAAGTAGAATTCATTTTCTACATATGGTGGGTGAAATTCTCAGCCAATTGAGTGAGATGGGAATCCTACTCTAATTATGAGGGTGTAAGTCCCCACTTAGTAGATTTAGGGATAGTTCAAGGTTGAGCTATTCCTAACAGTAGATATAGGTTGGCTAACCGAACCACTATAAATTTGGTCTTATGGTGTTTGATCATTGTGTGTTTGTATTTATCATTTAAGTACTCTTCTCAACACACATCACTTTGCATTTTTATTATCTTATTTTTCACATTGTGCATAAGCATCGATAATAAAGAAATATGCAAAGGGTTATAAACTTACTGTAATCGTTTAAAGAAATTATAAACAATTTATCACACTAAACAAATCTCTTGATTAAGATTGTTATTCCGCTGCACTTAAAAGTTAAACAATCAAGAAATTTGTAAACACCATGGAAACTGGGATTGACCTATGCACCCCCCCCTTTTTTAGGGTCAGTAGTGTTCTAACACCGAGGGAAAACTTTCAATTGGTATCAGAGCCTCGTACTCTTTATAAGGATCTAACCATCCGAGTTAATCTGTGCTAGAACAATGGCTATGAGAGAAAGCCATGATATTTCCAAACTTCCATTTGTGATGAAAAATGGAATGAAAAACGTTAAATGTTTTCATTAATGAATATATTTGGAAATAGGTGAATAGAAAATGGTCTAAGCCTATGGAAGAGGTATTGGATAAACCTCCAACTTCCATGATCACTCAGGCCAAAGAGCAAATAGCTTGGATTAGTGATGAAATGACTATGCACTTTAAGCAAATACTAGTAGCATTCATCAGTGTTGTTTTCTAATATGTTTTTAAGATATTAAAAAATATATCAAACAACAAAAGAGGCTGAAAGAATCTAGGGAAAAATTGCCTCTTTTAGCCCAATGGATGACATCACTTATCATGACAAATTTGTATACTAATAGAATAAGTGATTGACTACAGTTCATTCATTGAAAATGTCTAAGCTAAATCCTCTAGAGAAGAAGAGGATGGAGTAAAGGAACTTGGTGAAGGTAGTGACCTCCAAATATCCTTTATGGCCATGTACCAAAATATTTGCCTCTTGTGTTGGGTCAACATCATGGTACAAAATCTGGAGTTTTAATTCATAAAGTCAAATGGGAAGGCACCCAAAATTAAAATAATATTTGATAAAAGGCCATCACTGGATTGTGGACTTAGATTCCAAGTCTCTCATGCTATGTTCAAATGTATGATGGGATACCACTGTTTGTGTCACATTTGAAACATGTTTTGAAATCACCATCGTATCTTACCTCCAATCTATGTTCTTGTTTGATTGTTTGATTGATCTAGTGTAAGATATTTGTATGTACATGTAGGTTTGCACTCTAGTATTAGATTATACTTGTTTAATTTCATTTCATATGCCGTGTTATTTGTGCATCCTTGGGCAATGAATGCAGTTTGTGCATTACCTCATATATAGGGTGTGTATGGTACACATATATAGTGTCGTTTCATTCCAAGTTATCCTTAGTGGAATGAAACATGCTCTATGTCTTTAAATGAATCTTTGGTTTGGTATGAATTACCAAAAGTATTGATCAAAATGATTAAATGTGCATATCTGTAATCTATTTATGTACTAGCTATTTTCAAGGAATAAATGATACGCACTGGAAAATGATAATTTTACCCTTTAATATTGGATTAGTTAGTTCTTAAATTTTGTTTATTTTATATTATTATTGTAATATGTTATATATTCTAAAATTATATTTGTTAATATATTATATTAATGAAATTTATCTAATTAATGTATTTTTGTGTGTTTATAGGTTAATGATTCTTGGTCAGCTCATCAACTCATTTAGAGATCCATTTGATCAATCTTGCAAGTAACTGAAACAAAGACAGCAGAAGGAAAGATGAAACAGAGAAAAGCAGAGGGCTGAAACAGGTCTGGGTGTAATATCAGCTGGGATGAATAAGAAATTGCAAGCAGTCGAACAACAAAAGAAAAATACAGCAACAAGACATGTCAAGAGAAGAAAAACCAGAGATATGAAAGGGTGTTGTTGTCCCATTCACATGCACGTGTACCAACCCAGAGTAATATGAAGAGAACAACAAAAGAAGAAAAGAAGTCATACAAAAGCTGTAGCAATAAGAACTAGATACCAATCAACAACCATTTCATACAACAGAGAAGGGGATTAAAATAGAAAAAGAAGAAATGCAGGAAAGATGAGACGGTAGTAGATGCAGCGATTTTGGACAGCAAATATCGAAGCAACATCTTGAATGTATAGCAGCTTTAGATTTGTTTGTGCAAGAGAATCAATTGCCAAATGAAAAGAAACAGAGAAACACGACAAAAAGAGAAGATTAGAAGGAAAGAGTTATTTCAGCCACCGAATGAGTTGCCGTGTAAACAGATAGAAAGAATGGAGAGAAAAAGGAAACATCAGCTGTATGGTGTACAGAAAGCAGAAAGGAAAGAAGAAAAAAAGAAAGAAAGATGGCTGCCACTAAGAATAGAAAATATAGGAAGTTGCCGTGTACAGTCTAACCGACTGGGGCCACTTCTTGCTTATTTCATCCCTTTCTTGCATTATAAATACACTGTTTGGGTTATAGAAGAAATTCAAACCTGGTCTTGTATTTTTGGAGAGTTTAGAGTTTTGGAGAAATTTAGATTTTTAAGGTTAGTATTTTTATTTTATTTTATTCTTTTGTAATTAGTTTCTTTTATTTTTATTCATGTCTTGTAAATTAGTTCCATTAATAAATAGTACAATTTCTTTGTCTTTAATTTCTTCAATTCATTAGTGTGATTAAATTCAGTTATAAATTAATAATAGTCATGAGTCTTTTTGTTTTGTTTTTATTTAAATCCAAAATTCCAATGTATTATAATTCTTAATTCATATTTTATTAATAAAGGAGAGGTGAATTTATTTAGAATCATGGTCGTCCAATTATTTAATTTATGTATGATGAGAGTTTGATTTTGTTTTTATTCTTTTTATTATTTTATGATTGAAATTATTTTAAGAGATTCAAGGAGAGTGGATGAAATATTTAGGATAGATAAAACTTGATTTTTCCGATTTAAGGCTCTTTTAAAGCGTCGATGAAATATTTGGATTTGGAATTATAAGTTGAAATTTTATCTAGACTAAGGCTTGAATTGAATTTTCTTAACATAATAGATTTTATAATTATTATAAGAAGAGTTTTAATTAATGAAAAATTGGAATGCATGATTAATAATTTAAGTGAGCGCCATATTCTAGGCCTTGATATTATTTTTAAAATATGGAAAATAAAGCCTCCATATTTCTTTGACCCAGTTCCACTGTAAATATGTACAGAAGTAGTTTAGGTGTTTTAAATTTTATTTTTGTTTATAAATTCAAAAACTCTTGAAATTGATGAACTAGGTTGGAAATAATTAATTGCATCTTAATTTATGTTTTCTAAGTTAGATTAAGGTTGTTTATAATTATTATATTAATTTCACCATCTTAATTAAAATTAGTTAAATTGTTAGATTTTATGTTTAAATCTAGAATGTTTCTAAATTAAGATTAGATTTCATAGATTAGATAAATTATTTCATATTTATGATTTATCTCCATATTTCCTAAATTTCTTAAAATATATAATTCAGTGGTATGTTTTTCACGGATATATTTTCCTAAGTTCCAATGGGTTCTACCTCGCACTTAATCGCTATACTATCTAATGGTTAGTGCGTTTGCGAGTAATTATAAATTTAAAATTTGCACAACAATAAACCTCATTGGAGTATACTTGAAAGAATGGTAAAAGTGTTTATCATGTTTTGGGTAATAACATGATAACAGGCATGAGAGCTGTGTGGTACCATCATACTTCATTTCCATATGCATGATTAATGTATTCAAAATGTGAAATGAATGCATGGTCTGTGTGCTTAGTGTCTCATTCCAATATTCGTTATTTTATACATTATGTGGAATAAGTTATGTTCATAGACACTTTTTCCTTGCTAAAGCCTGGAGATGCCACATCTCATGACATCACACACTTGGGCAATATGTTTGAATTAGTAATTTAAATGTGCCCAAGGTATTTGGATTGGTTTGGATCTAGAAAAAGAGATTCGTAATCCATGTTCGTGCCTATCTTCAGAAGGATGAGTTGAATCTTCTAATGGCACAAAACCTGTGTGAATGTATGGATTTACACTGCCATTGAAAGATTTATAAGCAAAGCTTGATGAAACTATGAACATTGAAAGTACACACACATACCCAGTCATCCTTCGAAAAACCTTGGTCAAATGATAGACTCATTGGAAGAACATACATATCACTACTGTTCTAAATCAGAACACTGTCTGAAAAGGGGGAAAATCGAAAGGAGGGACAGGTCGATACTTATCGACATGTTGACACAGACAGGTTGTTGGTCACGACCCGTCGGTGAGTCAGAAAGATTAAGTTAAAATATCTCTTTCTGCTAAAACGACAGATTGTTTCAAAATTGTCGTTCCTTCTCCCGTTGAGCTCTGGCAATAGACATCGCGAACCGATTTCGGGCTAAAAAACAGAGGGTTTTTGGTTCTTCCGACTCTAGTAGCTTGAAAAATACAGATTCTGTGATTTCCATTCTCTGGGTAAGCGCAGTGCATTCTTCTCTCCTCCAGTAGTTGAAAATGACAAGGAACAAGTCCTCGGTCAACATTGTGTCTCTGATTTTGAGAATGATCAAGCCACCTTAAAAAACCCAAATCTTAGTGGTATCAATGAGAATTTACGTCTCTCCTGAATATTATAGGTCATCGAGTCAAGATGCTCTCGAGGAGTTCCCACAAGAAGAACTCACCACCACCCATTCCTCGAAGGGCAAATTGGTATTACAATTAGAGAACCTATCTCTCCTTCTAGGGTGTCAGCCAAAGAAAGTGGAAGAAAAAGGATAACGAGTTCAGGTCACAACCTCTAAAGGGGTCTCGAGTGGTGAAGAAAAAGAAAGGCATGTTAAAAGTAAGAGGATTAAGGTAAAAGACGAGAAAGGAAAAGAACAGATGAAAGATACAAAAGCCAAATCTGACAGAGTTCTTATAAGACAATTCTACTTTCTTTTTGAAAAGCATCGGAAGTTGGAAAGAAAGATTGGTGCCTTTACAACTTTCGTGAATGAATCAATCCAAAGCCTCACCATTTTCAAGGAAAAACTCAAAGAAGTCCCCGATGAAAATCCTTTTCCCCTCCAGCATCACCTCGTCAGGGTGGCTCTACTTAAGATAGTTTTTCATGCCTTAAGTTTTATATTTTTGAAAAACTATATGTCTGGTGTTTTGTCTAAGCATCCATGATACCCCCTCTTAAACCATATGTACTGAATGCAGTTTTTGTTTATCAATGAAATGATACGGTTTGATTTAGTGTGTATGCTAATTTAATGGAATGCCTTCTATCTCATGTCTATTATTAATATGGAATTTGTTAGATAGACTAACATACATGTTGTGATGATTTGGTTTTGTATTGGTTTTTAAAGAGATATGGATCGGGCTAAGATATTATACACACCCTTGAAGTTTGAGAGAGCACAAAATATGTGCTGATTAGCACCTGTCACTAGTCATGACAGTGTCGGGAGGAAAGTTTATACAAGTTTGAAAGGAAGCTTGGAGAAAAATAAACTTAGATGCAGCTAAGTTTATGGGGGAATGGAGTCAAAGAAGCTACAAAAGATAGGTAGGAGAATGGGGGAGAAGATTCCAAAAAGGGAAGCTAGGTAAGTTAGCTTGACCCCATAGGAAAAATACCTTTAAGACAGTACAAATCTTAAAGGGGAAGAAGAAGAAGAAAAACAGTAATGCAATAGCAATGTGCATTGTACTGTGGAGGAGATCAATGTTTGAATGTACGAGAAGCATGCATTGATCAATAAAGTAGTTAAATGAGTTGGAAATGAACTCATGAAAGCACTAAATGTAAGAAGCATGGGGGAGTGCTTAAAAATTGATATCTGCCTACTAATCTTTATCAATTATATGACAAAATGGGGGAGAAAGTAGTAGAATGTATAAGACATCAAAACCAATTATGAGGAATAATTGGTGAGGCCTAAAGTACTTGGGCCACTAGAAAAAGAGAGCTAAAGATGGGAGGAATATGAAGAAGCCAATGGACGTGGGAGAATGTCTATGCTTAGAGTTTGGGACTTAAAACTCAAAGAAGATTGGGGGAGAAAATCTTCTCAACACTGATAGCTTGGATAAACTATGGGCAACGTTGGTTACTAGGAAATCATGGTGAATGGGGGAGCATGAATACAAATCTAGTTTAGTCCATAGATGCATATTTATGTTTTGGGACTAACCCCTCTAATAATTTTCTAGTGTTTTTGCTTATGTGCTTGAAAATGAAAACATGAAATGAAGTAAGCTGAACAAGAATATGCGAAGATCATAATCTTATTTTCCATTTGTATATATACATGTAAATAATGTAATATTTTGTATTCAAATGTGATGTAATAAGGGTTAGATTGTAATTGAGTTAACTTCTAGGTTTTGTCATAAAATTGACAAAGGGGGAGATTGTTAGTGCCTTGACTTGCCAGTCCCTAAGTTTGTCAATTCTATGACTCGGGAAGAAGCACTTGCTAGAAGCTTGAAGACTGAAGGTGATGATCATGCTCCACCAGATTAAAGCTCATCGTTACGGCAATCACAAAACAGTTATTAAGCCATAAATGACTTTAGGTGGTACCCACACCTTAAGAGGACCATTCATATGCTTAATTGAACAAATGGTAAAATCATTAAACGCCTAGAAAGGAAGTTTGACAGTGAATTGGAACCCAACTTGGAAATATATATATTTGGTTTCACTGCTAGCTCGACCAGTCGTTCTCACCGATCCCTCGGTGGAGATAGGATCGACCCATCGTGGTCAAAGTCTGGTCGGCCGAATTGACAAATGTTCTGTATCATAAAACTGTCATTTTGGTGTGCCTCTGATAGAGAGTCTCGAATGTACCGACCCCTCAGTGAAAGGCTGAAACGACCCCTCGTAGTCAAACGACTCTTCAATAAAGACTTGTGAGTTCTGGAACTTAGAACTCATGTGGACTTTCGAGAAAACAGATATATCGGTAATACAGACCGGTCGAGAGTACTAGGACCGGCACATCGATAAAGGACGACAGGTCGGTCAGGGTAAGACTAGTTTCTGGACTTGAAACTCTGTCAGCATGGTGTTAATCTAGACCGAGCCTCTTTTGTGGACCGACCTTTCAGTGCCATAACTGTCGACCCATCGGTAACACAGACTTGTCGGTCAGATAAAAATTGTGCCGTTGGAAGTGCATTTAATGCACAGCGGTCAGGTTGTTGAACGATAATATCTTTAGTCACCGACCCCTCGGTGCGCTCTACTTGTCAGTACATGACCGTTGCTGAAACTGGTTGCTTTGTCTATAAATGCCAATCCTTATGCAACCAGTTGACATCGTTTGGCAAATCGGTTGGACCCTTATCATTATCAGTGAGCTTAAACAAGGGCCAACAAAATGATCACTCTCTCTCGTGCCTAGACTTGGGGAATCTATTACAACCAATCATATGGATTGAATTTGTGAGAGAGAGAGGAAATGATAATCAACTAGGATAGATATTGGTAAAACCAATTTCCTAGTCACCCTGGAATTATGACTGCTTTACTACGGCTATAAGGCGAAGAGTCGGTACACATTGGGTGGATCTTGAAGAAGCACACATCAACGAGAAAGAGCTTCAAAAGCAAATGCTTCTTGGTTTTAATTTTCTTTAAAACCTTTGTTTCGAAAGTGGATTAAGGAGACTTGGCTCCGGAACTACTATAAAAAATCTAGAGCGTCGTCTCTAGCACAGTGGTGGGTAGAATTCCCAACCAAATGAATAGGTGTGAAATTCCTATTCTACATGTGGTGGGTGAAATTCTCAGCCGATTGAGTGACGTGGAAATCTTACTCTAATTGTCAGGGTGTAAGTCCCCACTTAGTGGATTTGGGGATTGCTCAAGGTTGAGCTAGTCCTAACAGTGGATGTAGGTTGACTAACCGAATCACTATAAATTTCATCTTATGGTGTTTGATCATTGTGTGTTTGTATTTATCATTTAAGTATTCTTCTCAACACACATCACTTTGCATTTTGATTATCTTATTTTTAAAATTGTACACAAGCATCGATAATTAAGCATTATGCAAAGGGTTATAAGCTTAGTGTGATCGTTTAAAGAAATTATAAACAATTTATCATAATAAACAAATCTCTTGATTAAGATTGTTATTCCGCTGCACTTTAAAGTTAAACAATCAAGAATTATGTAAATACCATGAAAACTTGGATTGACCTATTCACCTCCCTCCTCCTTCGAGGGTCAATAGTGTTCTAGCACCAAGAGAGAACTTTCAAAAATCTATGTTTATGTCTCAATTTCCCATGTTGCATTGACACATTTTCCCATATATATGATTTTTTTTTAATGATAAACGGTAGTTTATTCATTAAAAGAAACAGGAAACCCCAGAGTAGAAGACCCAGAACAGGAAAGTTAGCTCTAAGTGCATGAGAAAACATCAAACAATGATTTGTATCAAAGAAACAAACATTCAAACAACAACATTATGATTACAATTACAATTGGAAGACTTCGTGACCAATATTATTTAATTTTCTATTGATGGTGAGACTGTTTTTCATTATCCGAATCACGTATCTTTCATTTTCTCCGGTTAGGCAAAGATGCCATTTGTGATAATCTGATAAACATGACATGATAGCGTCGATATGGTGTTTTACGCTCCAAATAGAACAATCAGGCTTTTGAATTTCCTTTATCAGATTCTGGTCTAAAGAACAGGATGTAAATGCTCAATTTTTAAGTTCTTACTGGACCAAATAAGACTTTTCTGTGCAAACTGCAGAAATTGAGATATATCTTCTACTGTTGAAGTGGCTATCTCCAGGACAATTTTCATGGGTTGCAGCCAAATAGCACCTGCTCGATTACTCTCAGCTATAACAATCAATCGATGAAAGCTTGCATCTTGCACTTGAGAGTGTATTTTTTAAACTGCATTTTGGTTATTTTCCTTAGCAGATGATGGAAGATCCTAGAAAGCAGCAATGACATCAGGGGCAACAAGTAAGTCCTTGGAAGAGAAAAAGGAATATGACCCTATTCTGAATGTCCACTGTTATTTTTCTGAGTAGTTCTTCTTTATTGACGGCTACACCATTGAAGATCTTTTCATTCCTTGCAATCCATAGATTCCACGCTAGAGCTGGGAAAGAAAGATGTGCTATAAGATTTGAAATTCTATCATTTCATGCATCATTCAATACTCTTTGAACCTCCAATTGTCCCTGTAAAGTTTGGTTATAGTGTAATCCCAGTTTCATAAAAAAAGATTTTCATATCCATTGAGTGAGACTACACTCAAGAAACAAATGGGAGCAGGATTCCAAGGGATAATAGCAACATGATTTCTCACATTTAACTCCCTTTTCAGCAAGATAAGATCTTGTTGTTAATCTATTATGGAATATTTTCCAAGCTATGATGGAATGCTTTGGATTGACTTTGAAACTATACAGCATCAACCCAAGATGGTGGGATTTCAATTTCCCTGTGGAAATCAATGGCTGATTTTAGAGAAAATTTGCCATATGTTTCAGCCTTCCATACCACCTGATCTTGAACATAACCATATGGAAGAGTTACTGCTTTAACTTCTGCCATTATGTCCCTAAGGGCATTTGATCTCGGTGTGGGAAGAGTCCATTCCCTGTCATTGATGAAATGGGCAACTTTGATATCAAGTCTAACACGAAGGTCATATGTAGGTCTAGCACCAAATCTATCAATCAATCAGCCTATAGGCAGCCAGTTGTCAGTCCAGAAGTTTGTATTTTTACCATTTCCTATTAGGTAGAAAACAATAGATTTTGCTTTACTTCTTACATTTAGAATTGAGCGGAAACCCCAAAATGCATTTGTAGGGCTTCATGGACCAGTAGTCTTTTTGTTTTATATATTTTGCTCTAATCCAATCAATCCAGATGTTCTTTGCTCCCCTAGCAATGTCCCAAACTTGTTTGGTAAGTGCAGCAACATTTGAAATATGTATAGAAGTAATACCCAAGCGTCCCTCTGTTGTTGGCATACATATTTTGCTCCAAGATATTGTATGTGAAAGCCCCTTCTTATCTATGCAAAATGATGTGTGTTGAGAAGTGTAACATCTCAGATTTTCAATGCAATTATTATATTGGATATTATCTATTTTAATTGTTAAATTTAAGATTTATAGATGGAATGAACGTTAGAGGGATAAGAATTAGGGCAATGGCCCAATTATGATCCAACGGATCATGGATAGAGTTGATTTTAATTAATTGGGTAAATGTAGTTAATTGTCAAATACCCAATTGGGAACCAATGGGTCAAGATGAATTAATTTAATCGGGTCATGTATCCAATTAATACCTAAGGCATGGGATCCACCTCATCAAGTAAGGTGGTAAGTGTATGAGGTGACATGGAAATGGCATAGCCAAGTGGGACCCAAATCCACCTCATCAAGTGAGGTGGCGTGTGGTCTAAGGTCACATGTAGGGCCGGCCACTGGTCAACTATGGGTGAGTTCATGGGTGAGTTCAAGAGGGTTAAGTGAAGAGAGTTGAATTAAGGAATTAGTTAAGAAATAAATTCTAAGTCTTGAGTTAAGAGTTACATAGGTGAGTTCAAATCAAGATTGAGTTGAATGGGAAGTGAGTTCACAAGTGAGTCACATGGAAGTTGAAGAGACTTAAGTGAGTCAAAGAGGGAGGTGGTGATGGAAACCCTAGACACAAAAATCGTTGGGAAGGGGGAGATGGCCAAGTGTAAGCCATGTGTCTCCTTGGCTAACCAAGGGACACATGGGAAAGACCAAGATGTAAAGAGGGTGGTTGGGAGGTTAGGGTAAGACACAAAAGATTCACACCCAAACCCTAGGGTCGATCCTTTCCTTGAGACAAGTTTCATCTCATCTGTCTCCCTCTCTCTACACCCTTGGCCGATCCCCTCCTTTGGAAGAAGAGTTAGAAAACTCTCCATCTCATCCTCTCCCTCTCTCCCTCTCTCAACCTTCACCTAGGCCGAACCCTCCCTTAGGGTTTTTCATCTCAAACACCTCTAAGAAACCTAGAGATCTTCTTCTCTTCTCTATCTCTCTCTCTCTCCCATTTTGGCACTAAACTTGGAGAAACCGAAGAACGAAGGAGGAAGAAGAAAGGACTAAGGAAGGAGAAGAACGGAGGAGCAAAATCAGACCTAAAGAAACAGAGGAGTCGCGGAATAGGTATGTATTGTTTAACAAGGGTTATGGATTAAAAAGAGGCTAAGGAAACCATGGTTTCAGCTATGGAATGGTCGAAACCGGGGTTCCATTTCGGATTGAAAAGGATGGCTGAAATGTTATGGGCCATGAAATGTAAAAGAAAAATCCATCCAAGAAGATGGTTAAGCATTTGGAATGAAAATACCCGAACCTTGTTGGTGGGTAAGATAGGTTGCACAAATGAAGTTATGACAAGGAGAACTAGGGTAATATATGATTAAATGGATGATAATATGTATGTTAAAGTAATGAAGCTCATAAGAAAGTGATCAAAGAACATGATTCGGCCCCTTGCATGGCCGAACCTATTTTTGATATATGAGGACCATTTGAGGAATCAAAGAAAAACTAGATGAGGTTCGGCCATACAATCAAGTGCTAGGACATGTTGGATATAAACACTCATCCTCAAGGTGATATGAAATGGAAATAGGATGAAGAGGAGGAACCATAGGTTCGGCCATGTTGTATGGCGGAACCCCATGGAGGAATTTTTATGGATCTAAAGATGTTTTAAATGAGTATCTATGGACTATCAAGTTAAGAAATGAGAAGATGAAAATGTGGAACCATGGGTTTGGCCATGTTGTATGGTTGAACCCCATGAATGATATTTATGAATCTAGGTATGTTTAAAAGATTAAATGATTAACTATGGATTACCTAGTTAAGGAATAAAAGGAAAAGAAATGATGGTTAAAATGGAAAGAGGATGAAGAGGAGGAACCATGGGTTCAGCCATGTTGTATGGCCGAACCCTATGGAACATTTTATGGATCTAAGTATATGTAAAAAAAGTAAGTGATTAACTATGAAAAGAAATGATGGCTAAGATGGGAAGATGATTAAAAGAGAGAACCATGGGTTTGGTCAATTTGTATGGCCGAACCCCATGGATAACTTTTATGGACCTAGGTGTGTTTAAGAAGATAAATGACTAACTAGGGTTTATTTGATTAAGAAATAAAAGAATGAATAATGTTTGACCACTTTGTTTAAAATAAAACAAGGTTAATAAGGGGGTCAAAACCAAAGAGTGAGGTTCGGCCATGTTATATGGCCGAACCCCACTAATGAGTTTTGGGTAGACATGAACACACCCTATGGTCGAACCCCATTGATGGGTTCTTTTTATGGACTCAAGCACTTTTTCACCCATGACGTATGGCTGAACCCCCTTAGGGGTCTTAACCGGCTTAAGGACTATGATCGTAAATGGAAAAGAATATGGGATATGTAGGGGTTGATGGAAATCAAATGGATCACCAAATTGATGTATGTATATATGTTAAATGTAATAAGGTAACGAGATTTCACAAATGGGTGTACGATCGGCTTTGACGCGATTGGTGATCGATTTTGAAGAAAACGAAAGAATACAATACTTGGACGTTGGTAGGATTCTTACCTTATTGACAACCTTGGACTATGTATATGAATGGTTTTTATTTCCACGTGTTATGATCTATTTTTGGTATCAAAGTGCTATGTTTTAAGAATTTGATTTCAATGCTATATGTTTAATATGAAATGGCATGCTGCACTCACATCTCATGCATGGCATGGGAGAGAACAAATGAGGGGAGTCCACGCTCCATTCGGGTATCTGATAAACAAACGTGGGCAGGGATCCGCACTGATTCCGATTATGAAATTGTAAATGATGTATGAAATGAAAGAGGAGTCCACGCTCCATTCGGTGGGACCGATAAGGCATACATGGGGAGTCATGACAATACCTTGATGTGGCTTGTTCATCAAGAGGATTATTTATGTGATTGAGATATGGATGATGGGTGGGAAATCATGGCATATGCACCCATGGCATGGCATTGATTTAGCATGTTTTGACATTATGTATCTATATGATTTTAATACTAATCCATGTGTTTGACCCTACTCGGAATACTTACTGGGCGCGTTGACTAAGACCCTACTTTTACCTTAGATGATGATACAGGGAATGGACGGAACGAAGGACAAGAAAGGAGACAAACTTAGGAGCTTGGATAATTTAGAATTACTTTATTTAAGTTTTATTTTCGGACAATGTAATTTGAGTTATTCGCATTTTGGGACTGTAATAACTTAGAACTATCTTGCTATGGTTTGATTTTATTTTTGGACATTTGATATTAAGTTAATTAATTGTGATGGACTTCCTTGCTTAAAAATGGATAGGGTTAGTAATCTTAATCTCATATTAATTCCGCAAGTATAGCCTTACTGCGTGTGAACCTTTTTCGTGCACTTAGTCCATGCACACGTATGATTGGCCAGTTAAGGGCCGGGCTTTGGAAGCTCGGACTTTTCTCGCATCGTGGCGTCATGCTCTCTATCACTCTTTATTTCAAAAAAAAAATAGACTCTGATTTTCCGCGAGTGAAAAAGGGCGGGGCGTTACAGTTGGTATCAAAGCGAAATCGGAAGTATGAATCTTTCGAAGTTAGATTAAGACAGTATCATGTCTCACTGACAAGATAAGAATCCCAACTGACCGACTCTTCGAAATCCGCTGCACGAGGGCAGGATTAATTTACTTTGTTAAGACTCGCACTGAAGCGTTCAATCTGAGTGCAACACTTGACGAAAAAGGAATGATAGCAAGGGAAGGACAGTCACTATAAAATGTATTTATCAAACATAGCAAAAACATGACATATTTCCCTGAAATGAGAAACATCAGGACTTTTCCCCAAATTGAGAAACAACACTAGATACATAGGAAAGTTTCCCCGAAAACAAGAAAACATCAGGATTTCCCCAAATTGAGAAATAATACTTGATAGTTAGGAACGTTTCCCCAAAAAACAAGAAATACAAGATGCTTATTTGGCAATTTCTCCAAACTATGAAAAACACAAACCTTTTCGAGAAAGCTAAGTCAAACGATGTTTCAATGACTTAGAAAAATGCCTCCGAGAAGAAGAACTCCACAAAACCCGCACATAGAGGAAGTGATCCAACAACCGCACCAGGAGGAGGAGCAGAATAGCGTGAATATTCCAGTGGTACCTCCTGAGCTGCAGAACTTAGTGCAGGCTGTGGTCACTTCCGCTCTACAGCAACATATGAATGGCAATGGAAGTGCGACCACCAAAGAGGCACATGATCGAAGCATGGTTCGAGACTTCCAACAGCAGTGTCTCCCTCACTTCAAAGGGAAAAAAGGGCCTACCGGAGCGGAGAATTGGCTGAGTAACATCACCAAGATCTTGACATTACTGAAGATCACCGGTAATGAAGATAGAGTATTGCTGGCTACTTCGCAGTTGATCGATGACGCCGGCAAGTGGTGGGAAGTGATTGAGAGACAGCGGGCACAGATTCCAGAAGGGGAAAGGACTAAGATGACATGGGACCAGTTCTCTGCAATGTTCCTAGATTACTACTTTCCGGAAGAGGAGAAGGAGCGTCAGACACAAGCGTTCATATCTTTGGTGCAGGGCACCATGATTGTGGCCGAGTACCATCAGGAGTTTCTCCGTCTATCATGTTATGCTTTATACATGGTGGACACAGAATACAGGAAGGTTCGTAAATTTAAATGGGGCCTTCGACCAAGCATCAAGGTCAAAGTGACTATCTTCAAGTCACCTACATTGGCGGAAGTGGTCAGTCGAGCTACCATTGCTAAGCAGGAGCTGACAGAGATAGTACGGTTTGTGGACAACTGCCGAGTCCAAAACGGGGGAAGTGCTTTTCGTCCAAACAAGAGATTCTGACCCAACTTTGGGAGACCATCACCTTCTACTGGGTCAACTGGAGGTTTTCGTCCCAATCAACCCTCCACATCAGTATCCGTCTCTCAGGTCCCTCGAGGTGTGAGAACTTGTTTTCAATGTGGCCAGCAGGGCTATTTCAAGAGAGAGTGTCCTTAGAACAGTAGGCCTTCTCATTCCAGGGGTTCATTTCGCCCTCCCGCTCGATCAACTCCTTAATTCACTTTCGGGACAAATGTCTTAAATAAAAATTAAAACCAAGAAGCACTTGCCTTTGAAGCTCTTTCTCGCTGATGTATTCTTCTCGAAGATCCACCCAATGTGTGCTGACGCATTATCTTATTGTCGTTGTATAACAATTACAATTCCAGGGTGACAAGGAAAACTGGTTATACCAAGGATTTCCTAGTTTATTATCATTTATCCTCTCTCTCTCTCTCACAAACTCAATCCATATGATTGATTGTATTAGATTCCCTAAGTGTAGGCACAGAGATAGAGTGATCCTTTTGTTGGCCCTTTTTTAAGCTCATTGATAATGATGAGGGTCCAACCGTTTTGCTAAAGGATACCAACTGGTTGCACAAAGATTGATTTTTATAGACATGGCAACCACTTGCAGCATTGGTCATGTATTGACAGGTCGGGCGCCCCGAGGGGTCGGTGACTAGAAATGTTACCGTTCAACAACTCGACCGTTGCCCATTAATGCACTCCCTACGGTATAATTCTTTCTCGGTCGACATGTCGGTATCTCCGATGGATCGACAGTCATGGTACCGATAGGTCAATCTATACGAGAGGCTGGGTCTGGGACAACACCATGTTAACAGAGTTTCAAGACAAAAACTTGTCTTACCCAGACCGACATGTCGCCCTTTACCGGGGCTCGGTCCTGGTAATCTCGATCGGTCTTGAACTATCGATATGTTTGTTTTCTCAAGAGTCCACTTGATTTCTAAGTTCTAGAACTCATAAGTCTTCATCGAAGAGTCGTTGACGATGATGGGTCATTTTAGCCTTTCACTGAGGGGTCAGTGCATACGAGACTCTCAATCAGAGGCACACCTAGAATAACAGTTTTATGATCCAGAACCTTTGTCAATCTGGCCAACTAGTATTTTGACCATGATGGGTCGATCCTGTCTCCACCGAAGAGTCGGTGAGAACGATTGGTCGAGTTGACTGTGAAACTAAATACATATTTTTAAGTTGGGTTCCAATTCACTGTCAAGCTTCCTTTCTAGGCTTTTAATGATTTTACCATTTGTTCAACTAAGCCTAAGGTCTTCTTTAAGATGTGGGTACCACCTAAAGTCATCTATGGCTAAATAGCTGTTTTGTGATTGCTATAAGAATGAGCTTTAATCCGGTGAAAATGATCTTCGATCTTGATCATCTTGAGTCTTCAAGCTTCTAGCAAGTGCTTTTTCTCGAGTCTTGGAATTGACAAACTTAGGGACTCGGCAAGCCATGGCACTAACAATATCCCTTTTTGTCAATTTAATGACAAAACGTAGGAGCTAACCTAATTACAAACCCACACTTATTGCATCACATTTGAATACAAAATATTACATTGTTTACATGTACATATTCAAATGAAAAACACGATTATGTTCTTCACATATTCTTGTTCAGCTTGTTTCATTTCATGTTTTCCTGTTCAAGCATATACGCAAGCAACACTAGAAAATCATTAGAGGGGTTAATCCCAAAATATAAATACGCATTCATGGACTAAAGTAGATTAGTATTCATTCTCCCTCATATACCAATGATTTCCTAGCAATCAACACTACCCATAGCATGTCCAAGTTATTAGTGTTGATCTTCCAAACTCCAAGCATAGACATTCCCCTATGTCCATTGGCTTATCCATATTCCTTTCCTTTATGGTCTCTCTCTCTAGAGGCCCAAGCACTTACGCTTCACCAATTACTTCCCTTAATTGGTTTTGATGTATTATAGCTTCTATTAATTTCTCCCCCATTTTGTCATACAATTGACAAAGTTTAGTAGGCAGACATCGATTGGATTTTAAGCACTCTCCCATGCTTCTTAAATTTAGTGCTTAAATAAGTTCTACTCCAACTCATGGTTTTCCCACACTGTGCAATGCACATTTCTCGTGCATTAACATTTATTTGTCTCTGCACAAGCTAAGTTCCAGCTTAGCTGATTTCCTCCATGAGTCAAGCTAATGTCCTAGCTTCCGTAGAGTCTCCTCCCCCATTCTCTAAGCAATCTTTTGTAGCTTCTCCAGTTTATCTCCCCCATAAACTTAACTGCCTCTTAAGTTTATTTTTCTCCAAGCTTCATTTCGAGCTTGCATTAATCGTCCTCCTTACACTGTCATGACCAGTGACAACAACTAATTAGCACTTAATTTGTGCTCCCCCAAACTCCAAGGGTGTGTGCAATATCTTAGCCCAATCCCTATCTCCTTAACATGCCAATACAACTGCATGTTAGTCTAATGAACAAAATCCATGTTAATAATAGGCATGAGATAGAAGACATTTCATCAAATTAGAACACACACTAAGTCAAACCATAACATTTAATTGATAAACAAATCAGTACATATGGTTTAGGAGAGAGGAAAGAGGAGGAGGAGGAGGAGGAGGAGGAGGAAAGGGAGGGGGGGGGGGGGGGGGGGTGGGAGGGGGGGGGGGACAACGTCAATGCTTAGTATAGTTTTTCCAAAATACATAAAGCATGAAAAAACTATCCTAAGCAGAACCATCTGGAGAAGGTGATGCTGGTGGGGAAGGGGATTTTCTTCAGGAACTCTCTTTTAGTTTTTCCATGTATGTGGAAAGGTTTTGAATTGGTTCATTCATGAAGGTTGCAAAGGCACCAATCTTACTTTCCAACTTCCGACGTTTTTCAAGGGAGAAATAAACTCTTCTTATTAGAGCTCTGTTAGACTCAGCTTTAGTATCTTCCATCTGCTCTTTTCTTTTCTTCTCTTTTACCTTAATCCTCTTACTTTCAGCATTCCTTTCTTTTTCTACATCACTCGAGACCCCTAGAGAGGTTGTGACCTGAACTCGTTTTTCTTTTCTCCCACTTTCTTTGACTGGGACTCGTAGAGGAGAGGTAGGTTCTCTAATGGTAATACCAATGTAAACGCCCCGCCCTTTCCGAGAAATCAGCTTCTAATTTTTTTTAAAATAATAATAAAACATCGGAAGAGAGCGGGTGGCGTCACGACTCGAGTTAAGTTCAGACTACTCAAGTCTGAACCTTAACTGGCCACCCATGTGTATATGGACTAGACCATGATAATAAATCACACATGGAACTAACATCAACTTGCGGAATACACTAAACTATCTGCGGAATAAAATGATTAGATAGCAAGTAGCAGTCTCAAACATTAATTAACATAAACCAACCATCCAAAGTTATTAACCGAATCAAACCATAGCAAGTAATGACTTATTACATGTCCAACAAAATATAGTTCAAATGACAGTAATAAAAAGAAGTCCAGTCCAACATTCAAGCACTTAGGCTTGGCTCCCCTCCCAGTCATCGACCTTCTTTTTCCCTTTACTTGTACCTGCATTCTCCTCTGAGGATAGAATTAGGGCGTTAAATCAACGCGCCCAGTAGGTTCCCTATCAGGGCTACCACATGATTAGCATATAAAACATGCATATATATCATAATACATGATTGGTAAAAACAGGTAAAACAATGCTATGAAGTATGCACATGCAATGAGACTCTCCCATTATGTACATTCATAGCCATCACTTGACGTGCCTCGCACCGACAAGGTAAATCACAACACACTTCCATCTCTTCATCAGTGACTTGATTCATATCACGTATTAGTCCTCCTGGCGGGACTCTCATCGCCTAAGGAGACCACTGTAACTATGATCATTATGTTACTCTTCTTGGCGGGACTCTCATCGCCTAAGGAGGACGTAACTCATAAATTGCAATACTGTAGAACCTCATTCATCATCCCATGTCTATGCATGAGATGCCAATGCTTGTATGCCATTTGTTAATGCATAATATATCATTTGAAACCACATAAAATAAACAAGAGTCTCATAAAAAAAACTAGGGTAAAACTGTGGTTACAAGTAGGTAGGAAACTTACTGAAACTTTGCTTAAGTGTCCGTTCCTTTTTGAGCTTCACCCGGTCACGACTCGCATGTCGCTCAACTCTCGTCACCTTGTGATGTAACAATAAGTAAATCATACTATCATTTAAATGTCCATTCACATATAAAATCCAAAAACATCTTGTGGGGTTCGGCCATACCCATGGCCGAACCTTACCCACTTAAGATTTGACCTCCCTTTCTTTTGATCAATACCAAAATGCCTTTTATTACCTAATTTAACTTGATAGGGTTCGGCCATACAGTATGGCCGAACCATACCACTTTGGTTTGACCCCACTTGTAAGTCCTTTGATCAATCCCTTCATTTGACTTGTATTCACAGATTTGCCATTGGTCTAACCAATGTCTAATCTTGCTCATAATCAAAGTTCATACATCAATCTTCATTTTGATTTTTAACCAATCAACTTACAAGTTAGCCACTAGGTTTACTAAATGAGCACTAGTGGGGTTCGGCCATACTACATGGCCGAACCTCACCATACTGATTTTGGTCTCTTCTTTCATCATACATAATGGCTTATTATTTACTTATCACTAAGTCCAAAGATACATACATATGTTTCCCTAATCCAAATCATACAACCAAATCTATGGGGTTCGACCATTCATATGGCCGAATCCTATGATCCTCCTACTCAATGATCCCATCATTTGTTTACAAGTTAGGCTTTACTTTTTAGCCATGTTAACTACATGGTTCAGCCATCCCATGGCCAACCCAAAACAGCAACCCTTTTTTCCATTTAAATCACATAAGACTCTCCACCATTGGTATGGTTTTTATCTCTCCAAAAAAAAACCATACCAAATTATCAAATACTTTTATGGGGTTCGGCCATCCCATGTGGCCGAACCCTATGCCCATTAGTTGGACCTTTTTAACTTACATATTATGTCCATTCAATCACGTAAAAAAAATCCCATAGTATTGTATGGTTTTTACACTTCAAAAACCATCAAATACCCATACAATTTCAATGGGGTTCGGCCATCCAAAATGGCCGAACCCAATGGTCCATTTTTATCATTTACACCGACTTTACCAAAGGCTTGAGCCCATGATGGATTTCGGCCCTTCCATGGCCCAAACCATGACATCCAAATCCATAATTTAAAAACCCTTTCAACTTGCATCTTAGGTCTAATTAAACATACAAAAACAGTCCATCATTTTGCATGATTTTAACTTACAAAAAACCATCACTTTAAACAAATAAAATTTCATGGGGTTCAGCCACCCAAAGTGGCCAAACCCTATGGTCCATGTTTTTCCCTCTTTTAACCATAAAAATCCATATTTTGAATCTTTGGTAGATTCGGCCAACCCAAGGCCCAATCATGTTTCATTTATCCCATTTTATTAATCAAAAGTCCATGGAAATACTTACCAAATTCCAAGCTTTTCTTCTTGCCTTTGCTCCTTGTCTTCTTCCCCCTTGTTTCCTTATTTCTTCCTTAGCTTCTAGCTGAATTAGTGCTTGATCTATGGTGAAAAACACCACTGCTGGTTCGGCCAAGAGAGGTGTTCTTGAGGGAGAGAAAGAAGATGGAATTCTAAGGCTTTTCTTGGAATGAAATTCGGCCAAATGGGGAATGCCTTCCTTTTGTTAAATCAGCCCCTTAATCCACTCATTTCCATCATAAATCTTGCTCATACCAATGGGACACTTGCTGCCAAATAATGCACCCATTGGCATCCCAACGTTGGAGGCATGGGTTTCCATATGAGATGGAAACCCCTCCATATTCCCATTTAATGTTTGCATGGAAATCACCATAACAAGTCCCCAACGTGTGGGACTTGTTTTGGTGGTTATGACTGAGCCAAACTCCTCCTATTCCCTCTGAACTCAATGATATACAGTCCCATTGACTTCCACTTTGACTCACCCAACTCACATGTCCAACTCACTTCATTAATTGACAATCATTTAATGCATTTGAATCAACTCATTTTTAATTCAAATTAAATAAAATCAGTTCCACTTAACCTGATTTAACTCACCATTGAACTCATTTGTGGGGCCACACGGTCGGCTGTGGTCAACAAAGTCAACCCGACCCGTTGGGTCCCCCTTTGGCTCCTTGACCCGTTTTTGACTCTATGACCAAATTATGGGTATTTTGGTAATTTGTAATTGGTTTTTACATGTGGATCAGGCCTACCCATTTTTCCTCCACTTGATTTCCAATCAAATCAACCTAACCCCATTTAATTTAAGTTCACAAAACAGTCAAATAATCCAGTAAGACCCGATGGGTCCCATTTGGGCCCTTTGACCCATTTAGCCATTTTCGACCCAATTGATTTACATTACCCATCCAATCAAACTTGACATTCATAATGTGCTCATATGATCTTAGTTTGAGCAATGGGCCCCACCATTTCCTTACTTAACATCACAAAATAATTAATTTAACACATCAGGGGTATTTTCGTAATTATCCATTTCATTGAGAAATTGGGGTATTACAACCAACTTGCCTTCAAGGTATGGGTAGTGGTGAGTTCCTTTTGTGGGATCTCCTCGAGAGGGTCTTGACTCGACGACCTATAGTATTCATGAGAGACGAAGATTCTCCTTGAAACCACTGAGATTTGGGTTTCTAGGCAAGGTGGCATGATCATTCTTAGAATCATAGGACACAATGATGATTGTGAACTTGTTCCTTGTCATTTTTCACTACTGGTGGAGAGAAGAATGCACTGAGCTTATCCAACCAATGGGAATCACAAAATCCGTGATTTTCAAGCTACTGGAGGCGGAAGAAATAAAAACCCTCTGATTTTCAGGCAAGAAATAGCTCCGGGATGTCCTATCGACTGGTCTAGGGCACGGGAGGAGAGGAGGAAATCGCCAGAGCTCAGTGGGAGAAAGAACGACGATTTTGAATCAATCTATCGCTTTTGCAGAAATAGACCTTTTAACTTAATCTTTCTGACTCACAGATGGGTCGTGACCAACTACCTGTCTATGTCGACATGTCGATAAGTATCTACTTGTCCCTCTTTTCAATTTTCCCCCTTTTCAAACAGTGTTCTGATTTAGAACAGTAGCGATATGTCTGTTCCTCCGACTAGTCTATCCTTCGACCTGAGTTTTTGAAGGATGACTAGGGGTGTCTGTGTGTGTGTGCGCTTGCGATGTTCATAGTTCATCAAGCTTTTCTTATACACCTTCAATGCCAGTTTAGATACATACATTCACACAGGTTTTGTGATATTAGAAGATTCAACTCATCCTTTTGAAGGTAGGCACAAAACATGGATTACGGATCTCTTTTCCTGGATCCAAACCAATCCAAGTACCTCGGGCACATTTAATTTACCAATTCAAACATATTTCCCAAGTGTGTGATGTCATGATATGTGGCATCTTCAGGTTTTAGCAAAGACAGAGTGTCTATGAACACAACTCATTCCACATAATGTGTAATATAACGAATTGGAATGAGACACTAAGCACACAAACCATACACTCATTTCACATATTGAATATATTAATCATGCATATGGAAATGAAGTATGACGTTACCCTCACAACTCTGATGCTTATTATCATGTTATTACTCAAAATATGATAAACACTTTTACCATTCTTTCAAGTACACTCCAATGAGGTTTATTCCTTGAAAAGTGCTGGTACATAAATTTATTATAGATAAGCACATTTGATTATTTTGATCAACACTTTTGGTCAATGTTTTAAAATCCGGCCCGTAGAGCAACCTGCCTTGGAGGAAGGGTGGATTAAATAAGGTTCAACTGGATTGACACATAGTCAAACCTGGTCAAACCCGTGCTATTAATATAATATTAAATTATTACTAAGGTTATATTTCATAAAAAATATATTCTTTCTCTCACAAACACAATTGTAAATACCATTGTTTTAAAAACAACCCGTGAAGCGAACTGTCTTGAACGGAGGCCGAGTTAAATAAGGTTTAATGAATGAGTTGAAATAAAATTTAAATAAAAATGTTATTTTAAATAAAAAATAAAAATTTTAATTAATGTATTACAACTTTTGAATTTAATATCACAAATAAGAATATTTATATAATAAATTTATTTTAATTTTAAAGTAAACTTTATTTTAAAAATATATTAATTCTCATATTAACATGTTCTAAGTTCTAACTATTAATTTTTTTTTTTTTATAAATTTGATTGGATGTTCTTAAGCATTGTAGTTGTTGTTTGCAAGGGATTGTTGGAGGGGGAGATGACATCATGATGAAAAATAAGAGAGAAGTAGAAAAAAGAAATGTTGGGATGTGGTGGAGCCAGAGAAAAGAGGTTGAAAATGAAGAAGAGGAAACACCAGCAACCAAGGTTGCTTGTCCCACATCAAAAAAAGGAGAAAAGGTGACCATGCATGAGGCTATATATGGGAGAGCTGAGAGAGGGCATTAACACTAGGCAATATGCACTATGCACGACTCTTTTGGGCTGCGCAATATGTGGCCCATAGGGATACATGATATAAAATTAATATTTTATATATTTTTTAAAAATTTTAGAAATGGTTTTTCCTTTAAACGGGTCACGGTTTTAATACAAAAACCCGGTTGAACCACGGGTGACACAGGGTTTTAAAGGGTTTTCAACTCAGACAGATTTTAAAATGACCCGACCCTGCATATAGTCGGTTACGATCGAACCGGCGGGTCGGGCCGGGTTTGATATCATTGCTTTTGGTAATTCATACCAAACCAAATATCAATTTAAAAACATAGAACATGTTTCATTCCACAAGGGATAACTTGGAATGAAACGACACTGTGTATGTGTACCATACACACCCTATACACGAGGTAATGCACAAACTACATTCATTTCCTAAGGATCCACAAATCACACGGCATATGAAATGAAATTAAACAAGTATAATCCAATACTAGAGTGCAAACCTACATGTACAAATGAGTATCTTACGTAAGATCAATCCAACAATCAAACAAGAACATGGATTGAAGGCAAGATACAAGGTGATTCCAAAACATGTTTCAAATGTGATACCAAGAGTAGTATCCCTTCACACATTTGAACATAACATTGTGAGACTTGGAATCTAAATCCACAATCCAGTGATGGCTTTTTATCAAATCTGGTTTTAATTTTGGGTGCCTTCCTATTTCACTTTGTGAATCAAAGTTGCAGATTTTGTACCACGATGTTTGACCTTATCTAAAAGGCAAACATTCTTGGTACATGGCCATAAGGGATACTTGGAGGTGATGTCATCCATTCTCTTAGTACAAAAATTGGTCATGATAGGTGATGTCATCCATTGGGCTAGAAGAGGCAATTTTTCGTGGATTCTTTCAGCTTCTTTTGCTGTTTCATATTTTTCAAATATCTTAAACATATATTAAGAAACAACACTGATGAATGCTACTCGTATTTGATTAAGGCACATAGTCATTTCATCACTAGTCCAAGCTCTTTGGTCTTTGGGCTGAGTGATCATGGAATTTGAAGGTTTATCCAATACTTCTTTCATAGGCTTAGACCACTTTCTATTCACCTATTTCTAAACAAATTTATTCATGAAAACATTTAAAGTTTTTCATTACATTTTCATCATAAATAAGGGTTTAGGGATATCATGGCTTTCTCTCATATCCATTGTTCTAGCACGCTCAGATGGTTAGATCATTGTAAAGAGCACGAGGCTCTGATACCAATTGAAAGTCCATTCTCATGGTGCTAGAACACAATTTGACCCTAGAGGAGGAGGAGGAAGGGGGGGTGAATAGGTCAATCTCAGTTTCCATGGTGTTTACAAATTTCTTGATTATTTTAAGTGCAACAGAATGTAAATTTTAATCAAGAGATTTGTTTAGTGTGATAAACTGATTTGAATTTGTTTAATAGTTACACTAAGTTTATAACCCTTTATATATTGCTTGATTATCAATGGTTGTGCACCATGTGTAAAATAAGATAATCAACATGCAAAGTGATGTGTCATGAAAAAAGTACTTAAATGATAAATACAAACACACGAAGATCAAAACACCATAAAACCAAATTTTTAGTGGTTTGGTTAGCCAAGCTATATCCATTGTTGGGACTCACTCAACCATGAGCTATCCCCAAATCCACTAAGTGTGGACTTACACCCTCATAAATTGAGTAGGAATTCCACCTCACTCAATTGGCTGTGAATTCCACCAACCACTATTTAATACCCTGACCCAAATTAGGCGAATTTTAGTTTAATAAATCCTTCTTACACCGGTTAATCTCGAAGATTACGATTAGGGCTTTGTGAAAAGCCCAGGTGTAGCCCAATCTGAGCTCGAAAACTCAGTGATCCAGCTTGTCTAGCTGGAAGGGCAAAATGGTAATTTACCGCTTATTGTTATTATTTTATTAATTGTGTTATTATATGATTATTATTGAATGATATGTTCTCCTTAATCAAGGATTCCTATTTCTGATTTCAAAATAATTTTATCTTCAGAAAATATTATTTAAAACCGCCTGTCAAAACCCCGAAAGAGAAATAAATATTTTTAAATGGTTTTGGAAATGAGAATTTTTTTGAAACAAGTATAGTATTGTAACAGCCCGGCCCATAAAAAGGGCTTGGGACTCAGCCCAACAAGATACTGTCTGCTTTGGGCCCACACGCAAACACACGTGCACATGCGTGAGCCCGCACGATTTTTTGATCGGACTCGGCCCAAGTTCGGGTCCAAAATGGGTCTTGCTGGCAGAGGAGGGCAAGACTACTTATAAACCCCCTCTCAAACTCCTCAACTTCCGATGTGGGACCTTATTTTCCACCCTCAAGCACACAAACACACTCCCACTCCACTCTCTTCACTTGGGCCGGGCCCTTAAAAGACACTCGACCGTTTGGGCCGGGTCAGGGTCTCACAATCCACCCCCTTAAGCCCAGACCGTCCTCGGCTCAACCCAATGAATCCAGTGGAAGGCAGTAGGCCCACACAGTTTGAGTGCTGAACTCGGCTCTGATAACAAGCTGTCACCCCCCGACCCGAAAGGTGGGCCCGGAACGCGACTGATTTTTTTTTTTTTTAAAACTAACAACACTCAAGAAGTCTAATCAGGCCGGATCAACGGTTAGGCCCAAAGGTCACATGATCTCAACATGTGGACTCAAACATATACCATAAGTCTACCCCAAGAGACACAAACATCAACACATAAACACATAATTCCAACACTGAAGTACCACACTCGGTACTTTACATAAGCATACGGTTCAAAGAACCAAAAAGCAAAGATAAGGGAATTCCCCTCAATGAGAATCCCAAAGCAACGTTGCAGCTTATCCACCCTAAGCTTCAAACAGAGAGTTCTCCTCCTCGGGCACATCTCTTGAAAGGTGAGTGGGGTGAGCTAACTAGCCCAGTGAAGAAAATATAACAGTGCAGTTTAATGAAACATCAGGTTAGTAAATAATCAACATTTGCAATAGAATATCTCATGCTTGATAATCAATTCTCAATATCAAGTATACTCTCATCATCATGTATATTCTCATAATCTTTTCCATTACTGCTGTCATCCAACGTAACGCCTACATACTACGCTGAGACCATTGTATTAAGTCCTGACATGGTCAAAATACATCCTTTTAAGTACATCTCCGGCCCTCACATGGCCGATACTGACACTCCTCAAGTCAGCAACTGTCGACACCTATGGTCCAGTAGACGTAAACCATCTCACACACATGGCCGATATTGGTTCAATAGTCAAGAGCACATGGAAGCAGTATTACATATCTAATATGATTAACATCATAGCATTCATAATCATCATAAGCACTTCTTACAGCAGTGCATCATGTCTAGGCACATGAGTGGGTTCATCAACTTGAAACCACTAATTGCTCAAGATCTATCTCATTAAAACCTGATTACACCTACTGCAACTGCAAAGTTAAGTTCCCACAAAAAATATGTGGTATCGCGGTCTCTGTTCAACAAGCAAACAAGTGTACAATCAATTACAAGTCAACTTACATAGCATTTACATGTATACATACAAGTAGTATTTCAAAACCACGCTTGTTTTCCCAAAAATCTCCAAGGTAAATGAAATTGAGTCTCCTACTTGGTTTCTAACCATTTTAAGTTACAATAATCCACAGTATAGTAATAAAAATGTGCTCAATCTAAAACTCATATTGTCTTCTAGGCATGAGCAGATTGACTTATTGAGTTAGGTCTAGATACTCAAGTCACTTTTCAGTTGTCTTCTGGATAGGACTAGATTTGACATGTTGAGTAAGGCATCAAGATCACTCAGTGCCCGACAAATATAGCGTCGGCCTGGAAGTGAAGTCACTCAGTGCCCGACGAATAGAGTCGGCCTAGAAGTGAATAAAATAGTAGATACACTATAGTATTAAGAGAAGAGGGTTAGTACATTTTTAATTTATCAAGGGCATAAACATCACATGCATCATCAAACAATCAAGATTCTTCATTCAAAAACTGGGTTCCTCGGAACCAGGTATTGCGGCTTCGGATCATCTGAACCACTGCCTAATCTAGTCACTAACTTCGGACCGTGGGTCTGGCTTCAGACCATCAGAAGATCAGGTCTCGGATTGTCCGAAGGTCCTTCCGAACTGACAAAAAATCTGAAAAATAGGTCTCGGTGGGTCTGTGTGTCTCAGATCATCCGAGAGGGGTTCAGCCTTCTGAACACAGCTCGGAACGTCAGGCTAAGAAAGGGCTAGCCTCGGATGCTTCAGGACTTCGGGCTGAAGCTTAGAACGTCCGAAGGGTTACATTCGAATCGTCCGAAGGGTGTTACCCTCGGACCTTCTGAAGCTCGACTCTCGAACCATCCGAGAGTCGTCTTCCTCCTCTGTCTGCGACAGCAGACAGTAATGGGTAAACACTCCATGAAATACGAATCCAGAAATAATGGGTTTCTTTGATTCGATTTTCACATACAACCGGTCAGATGGACTCCTCAGTGAGTCCTCTTTCCATAGGGAGTGGTTCAAGACTTTAGAACTTAACAGGCCATTAGATTTTAACACCAAAACCACACTGGTACAAGAAATCCCATGATTTTTCTTAAACTTCAAAGTTTACACACTCAAAACTTGGCCAAATTTGGTTTTTCTTTATTCTAAACCGACTGAAATTCAAAGAGGAATACAGTGGTTACCTTCACTTGAGTTCTTGGGCTGAAAATCCGACTTCTAAAAATTCTTCCTTTAAAACTTACAGTGAAGAAAAACTGGGAAAAACAGAGGCAAGAGATTGGTTGGTTTGGTTTCAGCTGAGACTGAGACTGAGAGAAGATGAAATTTTTTATCTGGGAGTGAAATCAGATGGAGGAGGGGATGGTCTTATATAGGTGACCGATCAATCAAGGGTGGCCAGCCGGAGGCTGCATGCCGCTGCTGCCTACGTCCCGAACAGTAACTGTACTGTTTGGGCGTTGGTTGCAGATAAGTCCCTGCCAACTTCCGATTTTGCAAAAAGGCCCCCAATTTTGATAAAATCTGATTTTCAACTTAAAATCTGATTTTAAAAGCTCAAAAATTTTAATCCAACTTGATGGATAAGTTGGGTTTTAAAAACTCTAATCACTATAAAAATTTGGAGATTTAAAACTTACCAAAAACCATAGATTTAAATAAAAATCATAATTTAACACTATTTACGTGATTTAACTAGTGTTAAATAAAACGATTTAAAATCTTCATTTTTGGGGTTTAAAAGAATAAACTAGACCATACTAAAATGGTCTAACATACTACACTTGTTTCAAAAGTTATCTCATTTCAAAAACCATTTAAAAATATTTATTTCTCCTTTTCGGGGTTTTGACGGACGGCTGAAAATAAAATTATTTTAAAATCAGAAATAGAAATCCTTGATTAAGGAGAATAATATCGTCCAATAATAATCACATAATAACACAATTAGTAAAATAATAACAATATGCGGTAAATTACCATTTTACCCCTCCAGCTGGACGAGCTGGATCACTGAGCTTTCGAACTCAGATTGGGCCACACATGAGCTTTTTATAATGCCCTAACCACAATCTTCGAGATTAACCGGTCTAAGCAAGGTTTATTAAGCTAAACTGCGCCTAATTTGGGTCAGGGTATTACAAGTATGCTAGACCATTTTAGTATGGTCTAGTTTATTCTTTCAAACCCCAAAAATAAGGATTTTAAATTGTTTTATTTAACACAAGTTAAATCACGTAAATATTATTAAATTATGATTTTATTTAAATCTATGGTTTTTGGTGAGTTTTAAAACTCCAAATTTTTATAGTGAGTAGAGTTTTTAAAACCCAACTCATCTCTCAGGTTGGATTAAAATTTTTGAGCTTTAAAAGTATTGTTTTTAGTTAAAAATCGAATTTTAATTTAAAAGAGGGGCCTTTTTGCAAAATAAAAAATGTTGGAGGACTTATCTACAACCAATGCCCAAACAGTGCGGTTACTGTTGGGGACGTTAGCAGTAGCTGCATGCAGTGGTCCGGCTGACCTCCATGGATTGATCAGCGGATCCTATAAGACTACCCCTCAACCCAGCTCTCAATCTCCCTCAAATCTTCATCTCTCAGTCTCTCAGCTGCTATTTGAAAATCAGCCGATCACCCCTCTCCCTCCCTCTATTTTCTAAGTTTTCTTCACCATAGCTTAAAGAGGAAGATTTTTCAAAAGTTGGATTTTCAACCCAAGAACTCAAGTGAAGGTAACCACTTTGTTCCTCTTTGAATTTCAACTGGTTTAGAATCAAGAAAAAATGAATTTGGCCAAGTTTTGAGTAAGTAAAACAGATTTACAGTCTATGGAAAAACTTGATTTTTCTTGTATCAATGTGTTTTTGGTGTTAAAATCCAATGTCCTATTAAGTTTTAAAGCTCCAAACCACTCCCTATGGAAAGAGGACTCACTGAGGGGTCCATCTGACCGGTTGGATGTGAAAATCAAATCCAGAAAACCCACTATTTCTTGATTCGTGTTTCATAGAGCGCTACCCGTTACTGTCTGCTGTTGTAGACAGAGGAGGAAGAAGACTCTCGGACGGTCCGAGGATAACCCCCTTCGGACGGTCCGAGAGTGACATTCGGACGTTCAGAGCTTCAGTTCGAAGCCCGAAGCGTCCAAGGCTAGCCACTTTCGTTCGAACGTTCTGAGTCCTGTTCTGAAGGACCGAACCTCTCTCGGACGATCCGAGCTTCACTCGGCATGATCCGAGACACACAGACCCACCGAAGCCTGTTTTTCTCTGTTTTTCGTTTGGAAAGACCATCGGATGATTCGGAACCTGACCTTCGGACGGTTAGGAGACAGACCCAAGTTCCGAAGTCTGTGACTAGTTTTAGATAGTGGTTCGGATGATCCGAAGCCATAGTACCTGGTTCCGAGGCATGTTCTGAGGAACCCAATTTTTGAAAGTAAAATCTTAATTAATTGGTGTTGCATGTGTTAGACCTAAGTTTTAATGAGATGTTTATACCCCTTAATATATTAAAAATGTACTAACCCTTCTTCTCTTAATACTATAGTGTATATACTATTGTATTCACTTCGAAGCCAACTCTATTTGTCCGGCACTGAGTGACTTCACTTCCAAGCCGACGCTATATCTGTCAGGCACTAAGTGACCTTGAGTCCTTACTCAACATGTCAATCTGTCCTATCTAGAAGACAACCGATAAGTCACTTGAGTATCTAGACCTAACTCAATAAGTCAATCTGGTCATGCCTAGAAGGCAATATGAGTTTTGGACTGAGCACCTTATTATTATTATATTGATGATTATTGTAACTTAAAATGGTTAGAAACCAAGTAGGAGACTCAATTCCATCTGTCTTGGAGATTTTTGGGGAAACAGGATGGTTTTAAATTACTACTTGTATGTATACATTTGAGTGCTAGGTATGTTGACCTATTAATGATTGTGCACTTGTTTGCTTGTTGAACAGAGACCGCAATACCACACATTTTTCGGTGAGGGAACTTAACTTTGTAGTAGGTGTAATTAGGTGTTAATGAGATAGATCTTGAGCAATGAGTGGTTTTAAGTTGATGAACCCACCCATGTGCCTAAACATGATGCACTGTTTTAAGAAGTGCTTATGATAATTGTGAATGTTTATGATGTTGATCATATGAGATATGTAATACTGCTTCCACGTGCCTTGACTATTGAGCCAATATCGGCCATGTGTGTGAGATGGTTTACGTCTACTGGACCAGGGGTGTCGATAGTTGCTGACTTGAGGACTGTCAGTATCGGCCATGTAAGGGCCGGAGATGTACTTGTAAGGATGTATTTTGATCGTGTCGAGACTTAATACAATGGTCTCAGCATAGTATGTAGGCGTTACGTTGGATGACAACAGTTATGGAAATGATGATGAGATTATACGTGATATTGAGAATTTATTGTCAAGCATGAGATATGATATTGCAAATGTTGATTATTTACTAACCTGATGTTTCATTAGATTGCATTGTTATATTTCCTTCACTCGGCTAATTAGCTCACACTACTCACCTTTCAGGAGATGTGCCCATGGAGGAGAACCCTCCACATGAAGCTTAGGATGGATAAGCTGTAGCGTTGTCTTGGGATTCCCATTGAGAGGAATTCCACTATCTTTGTTTTTTGGTTCCTTAAACCTTTTGCTTATATAAAGTACCGGGTGTGGTATTTAATTTGCATTGATGTGATGTATTGAACTACCATGTGTTCCGTAGTTACTCTGATGATGTTGTAATAATAATTCGTTGGTTGGAATTATGTGTTTATGTTTGTGTCTCTTTGGGGTATACTTATGGTATATGTTTGAGTCCACATGTTGAGATCATGTGTGACCTTTGGGCCTAACCGTTGATCCGGCCCAGTTAGACTTCTCGAGTTAGTTAGTTTAAAAAAAAAAAAATCAATCGCGTTCCGGGCTCACCTTTCGGGTCAGGACATGACACACTGTGCTAGAGAAGACGCTCTAGAGTTTTTTTATAGTGGTTCTGGAGCTAATCCTCCTTAATCCATTTTCGAGACAAGGGTTTTAAATAAAATTAAAACTAAGAAACACACCTCTAAAGCTTTTTCTCGTTGATGTGTGCTTCTCGAAGATCTACACAATGTGTGCCAACGCTCCTCCTTGCAGTCGTCGTATAGCAATCACAATTCCAGGGTGACAAGGAAAACTGGTTATACCAAGGCTTTCCTAGTTTATTATCGTTTCTCTTTTCTTTTTCACAAACTCAATCCATATGATTGGTTGTATTAGATTCCCCAAGTGTAGGCATAAGAGAGAGTGATCCTTTTGTTGGCCCTTGTTTAAGCTCACTGATAATGATGACGGTCCAACCGTTTTACCAAAGGATGTCAACTGATTGCACAAAGATTGATTTTTATAGACATGGGAACTAGTTGTAACATTGGTCATGTACCGACAAGTCGGGTGCACCGAGGGGTCGGTAACTAGAAATGTTACCGTTCAACAACCCGACCGTTGCGCATTAATGCACTCCCAACTGTATAATTCTTTCCCGGTCGACATGTCGGTGTCACCGATGGGTCGATCGTCATGGCAATGATAGGTCGGTCCATACAAAATGCTCGGTCTGGGGCAACACCATGCTAACAGAGTTTCAAGACAAAAACTAGTCTTACCCAGACCGACCTGTCACCCCTTACCGAGAGGTCGGTCTTGGTACTCTCGATCAGTCTTGAACTACCGATATGTCTGTTTTCTCGAGAGTCCACTTGAGTTCTAAGTTCCAAAAGTCGTAAGTCTTTATCGAAAAGTCATTGACCACGATGGGTCGTTTTAGTCTTTCACCGAAGGGTCGGTGCATACGAGACTCTCGATCAGAGGCACATCTAATATGACAGTTCTATGATCCAGAACCTTTGTCAATCTGTCCGACTAGTCTTTTGACCACGATGAGTCGATCCTATCTCCACCGAGGAGTCGGTGAGAACGACTGATCGAGCTGACAGTGAAACCAAATACATATTTCCAAGTTGGGTTCCAATTCACTGTCAAGTTTCCTCTCTAGACTTTAAATGATTTTTCCATTTGTTCAACTAAGCCTAGGAATGGTCTTCTTTAAGGTGTGGGTAACACCTAAAGTCATCTATGGCTAAATAGTTGTTTTGTGATGCCATAACCATGAGCTTTAATCTAGTGGAGCATGATCTTTGATCTTGATCATCTTGTGTCTTCAAACTTCTAGCAAGTGCTTCTTCCCGAGTCATGGAATTGACAAACTTAGGGACTCGGCAAGCCGTGACACTGACAGTATGCATTCTCATATTGGTTTTTGAATCATTCTACAGAAACTGTCTTATATGTTTCTCAATTGTGTTCATGCATCTTTTACGAAGGAGAAAAACATTGGACCAGAAAATGTAATAAGAGGTCAAGGTAGATTTGATTAACTCTAACCTTTCTGCAAAAGAGAGTTGCTTCGCTTTCCAACCTGATAGCTTCAATTGAACTTTTTCAACCAGGTCTACACAATCAGCTAGTTTGAACCTTGTTGAATAAAGAGGAAGACCAAGGTATCTTACAGAAAGCTGGCCCATAGAAATACCCAAAATACATGACTTCTCTTTCTAAGGTACATGATTTCTCAATCTTGAGTAAACCAACCATCTTCTTTGAATTATTTACGGCTTCTGAAACTTGAAATTTGGTAAGATTAAGGCTTAAAAAATCTCACAACCTCCTTGAGATTGATCATGGCTTGAAATGAGAGTGTTGGTGTCAAGTCCAATGCAAAATACTTTTGAGAAAAAAAGAGAAAAAAAGGGTTGCATGCATGAAGTTCTTGGGAAGGTTCCCATGAGAAAAAACCTAGGTGCTTTGTGTAAAGTGAAATATTGAATTTTGTGTACATGACTTGGAACTTAGCACAACTTCATTAAATTGGGTGGATAATCAATGTAACCACTCCCCTCCTTGGCCTATAAAATGAGACGGGCATGTGTAGCTTGGAGCATCTTGATTTTGAGTTTGAATTGATTTTGTACCTAGAGGGAGGCTCTACAACCAAAGCTGTGTTTGGATGAAGGGCAAATTTTGCAGGGGTTACACTTGAACATGGGTTACCTTTATAATGGTGTTTCCCTTATCTTGTTTGGTAATTACAATGGAAAAGTTAGAAATTACCCTAAGAGAAAAAAATTTTGTTTGGTAATTGTAAAGAGGAAAAACATGATATGTAATGGCCTTCACCAGAGGAGGGTGCTTGAGAGAGAGTTCGGCTATGAAAGATTTGCGTCAGAGAGAGATGAGGGCCCAAAAAGGTCCCACATTGCCTAGGACAAGAAATGGAGAGGAGTATATGAGCATAACTTTTCTACCCTTCTACCATAACATGTTTTGGACTTAAGTGTGACACTTGGGTCCAATGCATAGCTGTAAAGATGTATGGGCTCCAAAGCGGACAATATTGTGCTAGCATGATGAGTTGTTACAAATGATATTAGAGTCTAGGTATGACTTTTGTCCTAAAGGGGTGGGATTGTAATGGCCCGCACTAGAGAAGGGTGCTTGAGAAAAAGTTCGACCATGGGAGATTATTATGCTAGCGAAACAGGTCGTTACATGATATATTATTAATTTTATAAAAATCAATGATTTTTAATAAACCTAAATAATATAAAAATAAAATAAAATTCTATGAAACATAATTATCAAATAATATCCATCAAGTAAAAGCTAACAATATATCTTATAATAATATTATACAATTTTCTATGGATTCCTTATCACAATTATAATTTAAAATAAACACTTGCATTCCAACTATAAAAAGTGAGATGAAGAAAAAATATGCTTTACGCATAATTTTTTTAAATTATAATAAATGAATAAAAATTGTCAACACATCTCTTCATAAGAATTCATAATATGTTCCTTCCTGATGTGAAATATATAATAAAATAAGTAATTATAATAGTTTATAAAAATCCAAGTTAATAAATCACAACTAAGATAAAATTAATATTAAGAACCCATTATTTCAAGTTAATAAATCCAAGTGATTCTTTTTTTTTTTTTAATGTGAAAAGAACATGTCTTTCTCAAATTAAGTAAAATTGTCACTGTTTTTTTTTTATAATAACTTTTCAAATGATTATATGAGCAATTTAGTTTTTTATTTTTAATGTTTTGGTTTTGAAAGTATTATTGAAAGATAGTGCAATTCAAATTTTAATAAATAGTTTATTTTATAAATTTAGCATTATCAAGTAAATAAAGCATGAATCCATAACCAATAAGAAAAAAGTTGAAAATAATGATAATTTTATATGTTTAATAAATAAAATTTTGCATGTTTTTTATATTCTTATACATTGTAATTAGTTATGGAACAAATAGAATTTATAAAGAATTTTCTTTTAATTGAAATGACTAAAAATTTTAGGGAAAATTTTATATTTTAAAAGGTAGAGCTTTAACCCAAGCTTCTGCTGAAATACCTCAATGTTTTGACAGGTTGAGTCAATAAGTAAATATTATTTTATTATTATAAATTTTGCTGATTAAATAGATTGTTATGAATATTATATTTATAATGTAAAAAAACCTATTTAAATGTTATTGTTTAACTTTTAGTTTTCAAAATAAAAGATAAGTATTTGAATAAAAATAATACAATATAAAAAATCTATTTAATTGTTATTTTTTTAACTTTTAGTTTTCAAAATAAAAGATAAGTACTTGAATAAATGTTTTTTTACTAATCCAAATCAATCTAACAGTCAAAATGTGTCAAATAACATTAATCAAAATTTGATTTAAAAGTAAAATTAAAAATAATATTTTAAACAATTTTTTATTTAATGAAAAATAGATCCCAGAAGAAACCAAGGCAGTTGGTTGAAGCCTACGCGTGCAGTGGTTTCATACTTTCATCCTTTAAAGATACTTTTTTTATTTTAATCAAAAAGAAATTTCGGTTGAAGTAGGGGAAGAGAGGAATACAAAGAGAGGAGAGTGAAGTGGTTTTATGAATACCTCTTACCTCAACGGGTTTTCGGATTTGCAGAGGAGGAGGGTAAATCACGATTTTTTATCCTTTGTTGCTACCAAATGTGCGAAATCGAGGGTTATTCTTGTTCTCCCCCGTTATGTCTCAAACAAACGCAGCCCAAGAGTTTGAGCATTAGGGGGAAGATCGGTAAGAGTCCAAGTATTTTTATCTTTAATTGATCTTATTATATTGCGCATTGTTAATTTCTACTAATCTGCATCAGGCAAAGACAAAGCTTCTTTATAATCTATAAATTCTTCTAAGTTAAAATTTAGAACTTCTAAGACAAAGGTAAAGATGTTGGGACCTAAATCTTTTTAAAGGTCTTCTTCTTAATTCAGGTTCTTGAGGTTCTTCTACTTCATTCTTTAAGTTGAATAAATTTATCATTTTCTTAAACAATTTGGTTGTTTTTTATCTCTACTTGAAGATCTTTTTCAATTTAAAATGGAAAATGATTTGTGTACCCCCATCTTTTATCCATTGTGCACTCCCCCTATGTGAAATGATAATTTTACCCAAACTCAAAATTCCTCTTTTCTCTCTCCTTCCTTTCTTTTTTTGAGCAAAATTGTCATTTCACGTAGGGAGAGTGCACAATGGGTAAAAGATGGAGGTGCACAAGTCATTTCTCTTTAAAATTGTTTGGCAGTTTTTATTGTTAAATGTTCAAAAAATTCAACAAAGTTACTTTCAAAAATTGAATTGGTTGATAAGTTCAAAAATCTATAGGCTTTAGACTATTAGAGTTTTGAGCGGTGGATTTAATACCTCCCAATTTTGTCATTCATGGGAAGGGTCAAGAGCTTCAGCTAGACTCCCCCACACTTTGAAATAATTTAAATTTCATTTTTTATTTTTTATTATTTTATAAGGAGACTTATTATATTCATCTATGTAAAATTCTATCCAAATGTGATTTACAGCATATAAGGCTTCTTCTCCCATAAAACTCAAAGCCAAATTAGGATATAAGCATAGCACCATTTCCATTAAAGTTCGATTTACCCATTCGGCTACACCATTTCTGTTGGGTAGTATAGGGGGCTATCACATTATGGATTATACCATAGTTTCACAAATTTTTTTAAATTCATTTGATAGGTATTCCCCACCTCTATCAGTTCTAAGGTTTTAATTTTCTTTTCTAATTAATTTTCAACTTCGACTATGGAAATTTTAATTTTTTATAGAGCTTCATTTTTATGTCTAATCAATATATTTAAATTTAAAAAAGTCATCTATGAAAGTTATGATATATCTTTTTTCTTCCTCTAGTTTCTATGGATTTATTGTCACAAATATCGCTATGTATTAGATCTAAAAGATTGGTAGACCTTTCAACTGATTTAAAAGATCTTTTACATAGTTTAGATTGAACACAACATTTACATAGATATTTAGTCATTTTATTTTCAATTGTAGGAATCAAATCAAATTGCACCAATTCAGGGGTATAAATCTCGGCCGATACGTATCATATCGGTTTTGGGCCCAGGTCGATATCTCGGCAGATATTTGTCCATATCGGACGAATATCGGTCAATATTTATATTTTTTTTATTTTATTTAAAAAACAGCTTTTTTATTTTTTAAATGATTTTTTCCAAAAAAAAATCCATGAAGATTTCAAAAAAAAAAAATTTGAACAGAGAGAAAGATCTCGCTCGAGATCTGGGCTGAAATCTCGGTTCGAACGAATTTTCGACCCCTGCGTCAATCTATCTATAATTCTTTTACCGGCATAGCCTAGTCTAGTCTAGAATGCCATACATCAATTAACTTAGTCAAATAAGAAAAACCAACAGTATTATTCATAACAGATAAAATATACATCTTATCTTTAGTATAATCTTTTCAACAAATGATCTTTTCTTAGTAATGATCACTTTGTCAGAATAAAAAACAACACGAAAACCACGATGGTTGAGCAAATAGATAGAAATCAGGCTTTTCCAAAGCCCCTGTAGATGAAGAACAATCCTGTTTTCCCTGAGGAAAGGACAATGTCCATTTTCTCAGTCCCTCTAATGGACTTGGAAGGTGAGCTACCCATGTACAGTTTGCTATTATCATCAATAACTTGGTAAGTTTTGAACAAAATTTGTTTCCTTTTGTTGACCATTTCATGGCGACAAAACTTAGCGATATGCCCATTTTTCCCACACACGTGATAAGATTTATTTTTCTTATTAAAATCTCCACATTTCTTAGGATGGTGCTTAGAACCAATCTTGGAATAAGATTTATTTTTCTTATTTTATTCCAAGATTTTTTCTATCTTTCTTAAAAACATTTATCTCTTTTTCTTCCTTTTCCTTAATTTCAGGCATATGAACCTTTTTCATTCAAAGACCTTAACTTTTTCATTTCCTCCTCCTCACACTTGTCCCTTTGATGGAATTGTTCTCCAACTTACAAGTGTCAGAGCAATCCATCCATATTATAGTTTTTTTTTTTTTAACTTCCGTTAGTAATCGCTTCAAGATGGTGGTAATTTTCCAGTTGGGTTCACCTCTACTGACAATCTCTTGAGCAATTCGTTGCATTTCATGAACTTGCTTATCCGAATTCCACAAATTTAACAATTAAAAATGAGTGATTACCAACATCTTCACAAACATACCTGGCCACCAATGCATACCACATCTCTAGCGGCGTTGAATAGATTGAGAAGCTCATTGGACGACGCATTGAGAATGATGCTTCTAGACACGCAATCACCATTGTACCACTTGATTTAGTATGGTGTGTAGGAGACACATGAAGTTGACGTTGATCCTCCGTCACCCTTCGTTGGTGATGCTTGAGGATATAGAATGTGGAACACATAGACAGGGCCGACTTTGAAATTTCAGAGGCTTGTGAACTTTTAAAATGGGATCTTTTGCCCTTATATAAACTTAAAAAAAAATTATATATATTTTTTTATAACGTGTGAAATATCTAAATAAAATATAAAAATTAAATTTATAACAAAGTATTATTTAAAATTTATTCTTCTCGATTTTGACATGCAAAATTACTAATTAAATTACTATATTCAAGTTATTTTAACATATCTTTTTCAATAGACAATATTTTTTTATAAATTTATAGTTTTTTCATATTTTATTATAGTTTTTACTTCTTCTTTTTTGAAATAAAACACTAAACACCCAAAACAGATCTCCTAATCATGAATCAAGTTCTAACCTGTAGTCTATAGGAGTACCAACTATTGTATTTGACTATTTCACTATTTGTAGTGATTCGATCGCAGTTAAAGGGCCATGGAAGTAGCACATGACAGAAGAATAGGAAATGAATCATATTATAAATAACAACAAGTCATTGATGATTCAAATGAATATCAGATCTACATTTCAAACACCCATTAAGAATTCAAGATGACGAAATCGATGAAAAAAGTACCTACAAGTCTGAAGTCTATAACTGAGCAAGGTGAAGGTGAAAGAAAATAGAGAGAGGAGTGGCGAGAGAGACCACAGAGAGAGAGATCAGATGAGAGCGAGAGAGAGCGCAGTGAGAAGGATTGAGAGAGCAGTGAGAGAGCAAAGAGAGGAGAGGATATTGCAATAGTCACTTGAAGATTTTATTTGATTAGTATTTTTGGATTTAAAATATAAAGGATCTAGAGGAATGTGATGTAAGTTTTCTAGCGTTTCGAAAACCGAAACAGTTGAATGGAATACAAACTGATGCGAAAATGCAGAACGAAAGATGAATGGACGTATAACCGCGGAAAAGCCAAACGAAGAAAACTCGGAAATCCAAATGAGGAATGGAACCTCGTGAGGAACGCGGAACCACGCAGAACCGCGTACGGAACGAGGAACCGCGCAGAATGCGGGACGCAGAACTCGTTCCAAGCGGGATGCGGATCACGAGGTAAACGGAACCGAGTTCAACAAGCGGAATCGAGTTTCTAGGCCAAGCACCCAGGCCTTTTACGAGTTATATGGATATTTGGAGGCCCTGTCTATTTAGAGGCCCTAGGCTCCAGCCTACTTCGCCTATAGGCAGGGCCGGGCTTGCACATAGGTCTCCCTTTGCATCACCAGCATGAGGTAAGCCTTCATCTGCCACTATTTGAAGGTAGTGGATTCAAAAGTCTCTAATTTCTCAAATTTGTTTGGAGATGTCTTTGATCCCTTCGACGCTATTGACAAGGAAAAAAGATTGTTGTCTTAAAAATGTTGTGGAAATTATAATAAACAACAAATATAATTTGAGAAATGAAAAGAGCATGGTGCACTATCACAACGTTGTCTTTAGAACAACAATTTCCCCACTACATGCAGATGGACTCGCTGGAACTTCTGGTTTTAAGATCCAATGCCCTTATTTTTGCTCACTAGTTTGCACCTCAACTGTCATGTGGGGATAGATTTTCATTAATACATATATATTTTGACATATTTCACAATGAACAATATATCAGACACGTGAGAAACACACATGTAATCTAATTACTAAGACCTTAGACCAACTTTGGGATTGGAGTCCTCTACCGAAATTTCGGCAATCTCCCCTAAAAATAGGACAGTTGGGCCGATCATGGCCTTTACATATACACATGTCCAAACCATCATCATTCCATTCATTCATATCTCAACATGAAATGAAATCCCAAATATACAACATCATCTCAAATGGTCTTAGTACATGTCATAGTCTCAAAGATGATACATGGTTTTTAAACATACAACAACATAATCAGTTAACCATGGCATCAAAATCTCAAAACTAGTAATAATCACGTGGAATAGTGCGTGGGAAGTGCAATGTGTAGCCAAAGCCCGTCCTCTTGACCCCTTAGACCTAGCCGGTACAATATTACCTGAAATTGCAAGGAGGTGAGTATATACAAGCCCACTGAGGAAATCAATGCATGCTACACACTCATGCACCCACATTGTGACGTATGAAATGGAATATAAATCGTGCTATGCAATAGTATCAAGCTATCATATCATAGTAGTAGGAATCTATTCCATATAAGGACACCTCTATGGAACGTGGCAATCAATCATCAAATAACACATCACGACCCCTAGCAAGACTTAGAACCTACGTCTTACTAAGTGGGTGACTCACTCCTTGCGTGCTCTAGTCCACCTTGCCCTGCATGCCCTTCACCACACCGAGATGATACAATCAAGCTCCTAGGTGGTCGGAGAGTGACTTACCAAGCTAGCACAACACCCAAGGTGTATGAAAGTGCCTAACCCTACGCATGAGGTGTTGTGCAAATTTTAAATTTATAACTCGCAAGCGCACGAACTATTTAAATAATATAGCGATTAAGTACGAGGTCGAACCCATTGGAACTTAGGAAATTATATCCATGAAAATACACCATTGAATTACGTATTTTAAGAACTTTGAGAAATATGGAGAAAAATCATAAATATGGAATAATTTATCTAATCTATGATTTTTAATCTTAATTTAGAAACATTCTAGACTTAAACATAGAATTTAACAATTTAACTAATTTTAATTAAGATGGTGGATTTAATCTAAAAATATAAACAATCTTAATCTAATTTAAAATACAAAATTAAAATACAATTAAATTATTTCCAGCCTAGTTCATCAATTTCAAGGATTTGAGTTTTTATAAACAAAAGAAAATATAAATAACATCTAAATTACCTATATACATATTTATAATGGAACTGGATCAAAGAATCAAGGAGGCATTATCATCCAAATTTTAATAATAAAATAACGGCCTAGAACATGGAGCTCACGTAAATTATTTAACATGCATTCAAATCTCAAATTCATTAAAATTCTAAATATGAAATCTATGAAATCCATTTAACTAAGAAAATTCAATTCCGGCCTTAGGCTTAGGTAAAATTTATACTTGTAATTCCGGATCTAAAATAATCTCACTCTTAAAAAGAGCCTTAGACTGGAAAAATCAAGTTCGACCAATCCTAAAATAATCTCACTTTCCTTGAATTTCTTAGAAAAATAAACAACATAAAATCATTAAAAGAATGTAAATAAAATTGAAATTTTCATTACACATGAAAGAAAAATTGGAAAACTACAATTCTAATTTCACCTTCTCTTATTGATTAAAACATGGAATTAAAAATTACAAATCAATTGGAATTTTGGAATAAAGACACAAGAAAAATACAATGGAAATCAAAATCCACCAACGTTAGAACCCAATGTGGATTGAAAATCCCATAGTCTTTCTCCTTCTTTTCTTCCCCTCCTCTCCTTTGTACAGTCTTTTCTTCAATGTCCAAGTTCAGTTTTCTCAATGGGAGAGGGCTAGTATTTATAGATGAAAGGAGGTGGAATGAATGGATTGGATTTAAAGATTTAAATAAAGCAAGGGACATATAGAGGGTGGATATGATTTGTACTAAATATGGAATGACTTAAAGGAGGCAAGAACTAAATTCGTATAAGGAAAGTGGGTGCAAAATCCCGTTCTTTACACATATATCATCTTTCAGCTCAGTTTTGGCCTTGTTAAGTTCCGTATCAGAAAAGGTCATAAACAACAAAGTTATAGCTCTTAAAGTCTTCTTTCCAACGCAAAAAGAATCAAAGAAATCGGATATCGGAGTGGAATTTTATGACCAAAATACTGAACATGTGTCAAACCTTCCTTATTTTTCTCACTTTCTTATTTTCTTTCTCTTTCCTTAATCCACTTGCCAAATTCGAAGATCCTCTTATATTGACTTCTAAATTTCGAATTTCCTCTTGAGATAATGAAAATAGTATTCACACATGTGGATTTCTTCATGGGCTTTTCTTAATGGGCTTAATAATTGGGCTTTTCAAATATGGAAAATCTAATAATTAATTTTACCACTTACAATCAATTCTAAAAATGTACTAAATTAATCCAAACTCTCATAAATGGATTTGAATTAATAAGTTTACAAATAAAATCCCTAAAATTGTGGTAAAATAATTATGAAAAATTCCAACTTTCCAAAATATAAACTTATGCCCATAAATTACAAAATTCTCCTTTTTAATTCTCATATCTTACATTTCCCTTTAAATCCTGCAAAACATCCAAAATTTCATTAAACATATTATAAAACACACAAAACAAGAGGCTAACTAGTCCAAATAAAAGGGTAAAATATTTATTTTCCTGTGCTCATCATGAGGCACACCTAGCGTGTCAATCAAGTATGTGAGAGACGTCACCTCCGCCTCATGCAGGTGGGGGACGTACTCCCCTACGGCACCTACAGGACCAAATCACCGTAGTCTAAGGCCACCGTTCCCACAAGGATCCATTAAACTAGTTCGTTCTATTATCATTCCAACCTCCTCTAACGAGTTGGTGAATCACACTATTGGGATTCAAATGGGAGAGGTATAACTCTCAAGTCTTGTCTACCGCTATGGCACAACCCACTCTAGTGGCTTATGAATTCATTGCCCTTTATGCATATCCCTCCCCTCACCATTTTGGTTAGCCTATCCCAGGTCCAACCTAAGTGAGTAATGCACATGGGGTGCCAACATCGATGTCATGGGTATTCAGTCCTACCATTATCACACAATCATCTCATGTGTAAAGATAGCACATATAGCAATATTCCAAACATTTTCAGACGCTAAATTCAACTTCTCATTTGGGTTGACCTCAGAATGTGGGCCACATTCCATCATCGGGATATCCAATTGGGCTGTTTTAGGCACTTATCACATTTTCCTTGCAATTTTCCCCAATGCAAGCCCATCCCCCCCCACTATTCCCTTCACATGTGGTCTAATCCAATCTACTTGTTTCACAATCAAGGGGGGATGGGGATACTCATTTTCTATCTGCACATGTTAATTCACCTGACAATATATGCGAATGATTTATGAATTTCACAATATAGGCAATATTCATTACATCCTAACATGTAGCACAACAATTATCAAGCCACAATGGATAAAACCAATTCATAAATCCATACATTGCATGCTAACACAAGAAATCATTCATTAGGGGTGTGTAGCGTTCCTCACCTCGAGAGTTTACGAAGCTCCAGGTTGATTTTCAACTTGTAGTAGGCTCTAATCATACACAATAGTATAATCAGTTCATGAATTAGACCCAATTAGACCTTAGAAGAAAAAACCCCAAATTTAACCCTAGGTTTGACCTACAAATCAAGTCAACCCACTCAATCCAAGAGGAAGCCCAAATTTCTCCCATTATCCAGCTCAAAATTCGAATATAAACCAATTACCCCAAGCATTGTCTCCCTTATGGGTCCCTACACCCAAATTCAATTCAAATCTTCCCCATGCAAACCCCATTTTTCGAAACACCAAGCTTGGTCCATGGATTTCTCTCCAAACAAGGCGTAATGGCCATCCCAAACATCATTTCCACAAAACCCCATCAAAACCCCATCAAACAAGAGGGAAAGGGAGTGAGAGGGAACAAAAGTCTTACCTTTGGGAGGAGAAAATCTGCTCAAATAGAAGGTAGGGATGAGGTCAATCCAAATCTAGCACATGCACGGGTGAATGGAGGGAGAGGAGGATATCAAGTTTCAGCTGGAAATAGGGTTTTTTCTAGTTGCTGGAAGGGAAGGGAAGAAAGAATGGCTAAAAACACGAGAGTTGGGTTTTAAATGCCCCAACTTAAGTTTCGTGTCGGTCACACCGATGGAACCTGTCTGTTGAACCGACATTGCACTGAATGCCTCCCAACTTAACACAGCACCGATCGCACCGAGGGGTTTCATCGGTCGCACCGGTGAAAAGTTGCTATCTGTGGGATGCACCGAACCAAGTGTTGGTCGATCCGACTGATCCGCCATTTTCATTGAATAGTCCTCTTCGATCTGACGCAATCATCGGTCTCACCGATACCATCGGTCGGTCCGACGGTTTGGTCGATCGCATCGACAAACCACAAAAATCCAATTTTTAACTCATTTTCCAACTTAGATTTGTCAGATGTGGTCTTTAAAGGACACATGTGCTCAGGTGGGACCCCCATGGGACCCTCAAACACCTTTCACACGTAATAAATCAATTATTACATCATAAATCCATTAATTTAAGGGCCGGGCCGTTACATCAATAAACATAGAACCGAATGCCCAAAAGAAATTGGCAGAGTTTGAGAAATAAAAAACAAAGGAAGAGAGGGAGAAGGCATTGAAATTTGATTGTATTCATTCTATCATCAACTTGCCTTATTTATAGAGGATAAATGACAATGGTCGAGTTCTAGGCTTCAATGCTAGTGACCCTTTTCCCAATCTCTCCGTCCTAAATGATCAAGAGTGTGAATGTTTTCCTAGTGTCTCTCCCAAATGGTCAAGAAACTTAAATTTTGAGAGCATTACTAAACCATTAAAGGAGAGAGACATTGAGCTTTTTAATCCCCCTTCGATTTCTTCTCCACTTCTTTTTTCTCCCTTTTTTATTATTATTATTATAAAATATATTTTTATTTTTATTTTTCCCTTCCCTTGCACTAGAAAAGAGTGAGGATCCCAAGCAATGGAAGACTTGTGGAAATGGATGGATTGATGAGAGGGTATTTATAGATCACACATCTCATCCAATTTTTTTCAATTCCAATGTGGGCCTAAAAAGTTACCATAAAAAGTGAAATTTAAATTTTTATAGAAAATTTGCCTCCAAGTTCAAAGTTATGGTTTAGCTCAAAATTCAAAAAACATGGTTGAATTTTGGATTTTCCTAAAACGGTGATAATTTCAATTGTTTAATGTAGATTTTTTAGAAAATATTATAACAATACATTGTATAGTATTAATTTTTTTTTTAATTAAAACAAAGATATACTAATTTAAGACAAAAAATGACTTCTTTTATGATATTTCTCTAAAAGTGAAAGTGATAAAGATAGCGAGAGCAAAAATGATGAAGATATTGTATTTGTAGTTAAGAATTATTTGGATCAATGCTTTGGATAATTTATTTATGGATATGACTCAATAGTTAATCTTTTTTTAGTTAATATTACACCATGGAGTGCTGAATGTATTTGAACATTTGTAGATAGTTGATTTAAGTCTACTGCGTTGAATTTGAACCACTCATCAAAATTGATTATAGTCAATGATATTCCATTTTGGTCAGTGGTTTTTTCTAAGTTATTCACTTTTGTAATTCATATGTATGTAGAGAATACCTTCTAAAGCCATTTGGACGTATAAAAGTCGTCATCCTTAGTATCATAAGTGGAGGCGTACTTTTAGAAAGGAGTTTATTTGGGAAGAAACTATGTAGGACTGGGGTTGGGTTTCTTAAAATTCAATCCAACCCGAGTTGATATATATAGAATCTGACTCGATCCGACCCGACCCAAATTCTCAATCCGAATCTCACAACCCGCCCGTCCCTAATTCTAACCTGAATCAACCCGAATTCTAACCTGACCCGCATTTTGAACCAATTTTAGACTAATTTTAACTGAGTCCTGTCGGGTCGGGTTAACTTATAAAATCTTCAACCCGACCAGACCCGAATTTCATCTGGGTTTTCTTCTTCTCAGCCTGACCCGACCCACTGACCCAAAATTCTCGACCTGACCCGCATGATTTCTTGGGTCGGGTCATGCGGGTCGGGCCAAAACCCGACCCGAGTTGCAGCCCTAAAACTATGGATTAAGTGAGCAACAAACTTCAATGGAAATTTTGGAACAATTTTACTCTTCATCATTGTTATAGATATTGTTTTCGGGATACTATTGACGACCAATAATATTAGTCTATTTTCAAATTCTAAGAGTTTTATAAAGAAATTAATGAAAAAATCTCACAAAAAAAAATAAAAATATTTATAAAATAAAAATCTTAATACTATTCTTGAACAGCTAACAATAAATTCAAACCAAATAATATATTAGAACACAGTTTAATAAATATCTTACAATCTTTAGAATATTGACAAATATTTTAAATTATTGAAGAAATTTCATAAGTTTATTGCAAAGATTTATTAATTAGGAATTTACCAAAATATTATCATGATACTATCATTTATCACATTTTTAAAGTGTTTTTATCAAAAATTTACCGTTAAAAATGGCAATGCCAATAAATACGCATTATTAATACCATAATAATATTTTGCCAATAAAAGGTTGGTAAATTTGAAATTATCACTGATATTTGTGACAGTTCTCCTCTATCCAGTGAATGGCGATACCAATAATATGAAACATACATGGCAAAATGTATTACAGATGCGGAATGACCTTGAGTGAGGTCATTCTAGATAAATTGCAATGGTGAGTGATGCTAGAGAACTGTATTTACAAGTGGATTTTAATATCATTTTCTTGAAAACATAAAAGGGATATTTTGAAAGAAACCCTATTTTTTTTCTCAATATAAAAAATATTCTATTGTTTTTTAATATTTTGAAAAATGCTCCAAACCTTTTATAAGATTTTACGAGTATATTAATTGGTATCAGAGCTCTATTGGAGTTGACCCCCCATGTTAAAGATAATAATTTGATCCTTGATTGAAGAAGACATTTAGCATTTCTCCTCATACGGCCAAGAAGCCATTAATTGTATAGTTTGGTTTAAACTGCCAATTTACAATGATGAGCTTATAAATGATGAAATTATAATTGAAGATCTAGCTATTGTTCTATCAACAAAGGAGGTCAATTTTATTGGGGGTTGGCCCTGGGCAGAATGAGATTTTAGGGGCCTTTTTTGACTGGTATATTAAGGAGTTTAAGTATGTGGGGTCCTACACGACGATCAGCGCCGTCTATATCCAGGGCCGGTCCTGGATTTTATGCTCATCAACTTTCAATGTGTGAACCTTAGTATTTCAAGAGGTATGGACAATAAGATAATTGCTATTGGTACCTCCTCTAACTTGCTTATTATTTTCTATTTCCGTTACTTCGAAGATCGATTCTCTTTTTTCCCCACAAATATCTTCTTTCAAAGCAAGTGTTGTGCCTCAGGCAAATTTGAGCCATATGTGGATCTATTTTAGAAACATTTTCTTCATTACTCTTTGGATCTAAATGATTCACAATAATTTCTTAGCTTTAGAAAAGACTGACAATTGAAGAAGGCTTCCGTTTCATTCATGCATTCACTAAGGTGTTAGTCTTTAAAAAGCCTCAGATGCATGGGTGCAAAACTCGGCACAGCTCATAAAACTCTCTCCAGTTGGTTTTTGTTTTTTTTTTTCCAAAATATTCTGAAAAAATTAGAGAAAAATTAGAAAATTATGGGTTTCATTAATATGTAATATTTTCATTAAATATCGATCATTTACATGTTCAGTTATTATTTTCAAATTATGAAATCGAAATTTTCAAAAATTATTAATAAACAGATGAAAAATTACAAGAAATTGTTAAAAAATTAGAAAAAAATTTGTAGAAATATTTTGATAATTTATTGACTTAATTATTGAACCGATAAGCACTCAAATGTATATAATACATTTGAATATTCAAATAGAAATGTCCTCCATGATATGCTCCATAACAACCTCTTCTCTTTTAGTTCTTATTCTTCTTTTCTGAACATTAAAGTGGAGCAACTCGCAACAAATACGTTGTGCTTGCAATGTTGCGTTCTTGCAACTGGCAACATTACTCTTCTTCCCTGATATATATTTTTTCAGACGGGTAATTCCACATGCCATCGCTCACGGAAATTGTACTTCACCCGATTATCATCTAGTTCACAAAATTCCCATGTGTTTGGTGCCATTACTTTGTAGTTCATTTACAAGTGTATGAAATGCAATATATTAATAGGAATATAGAAATATACGTTATATAATAAGAAGAGAACATCTAGCACACCAAATTAAGTAAAGTGAAAAATTAACTAAGTAAATAAGAAAAAGACTTATAGTAAATAACTTTGAATTGCTGGATAATCTGTAGCAACAAACAAGAAAAACTTACAGCAAATAATATCAATAATAATGAACAGAAATATTTCACAAAATTATTTGTAACATTAGGCATTTTTTTTTTTTTTTAATAGTTTTAACCAATATAAGGTACATTCGAATTAAAGAATAAAATAATTTATGAAAATTAATGAAAATGTAATTTCTAACATCAAGTAAGAAAGGTCTGTGCATGTCCTACTGAAATCAATTTTTTCATATTTCTCTTTAACTGTAGGTATTTCTTACATATTTTTCACAAATATAAGATACGTTGGGATAAAAAATTAAAAAAAAATAGGAAAATGCATGAAGATGAATTTTTTAACAGAGGATAACAATGTACACAGTATGTTGTACTGAAAAAATTCACTTATTTGTTACTCCCACTGTCTCAAATTAGTTGTCTTATATGGATTTTGAAATTGTCCCAAAATAGTTGTTTCATTTATATTGGAATAGCATAAAATGTGTTGAAAATAGATAAGATCACATGGAGTGTTAGTCTTATATATAGAGTTCCTTAAAAAATACAAATATTTCAAATAAGACAACTAAAATGGGACGGAGGGAGTATAACTTTAGACATTTTCTAAATATTTTTTACATATATAAGGTAGTTTCAGATAAAAAATTAAAAATAAAACAGGAAAATACATGAAAGTAAACATTTTATCAGAGAGTAAAAATCTAGACAGTAAGGGGTACTGAAACTAATATTTTTACTCTTTTTTTTTAAAAAAAACTTAAGGGTTTCTTTTCATAATTTCTACAAATATAGGGTAGCTTCGGATTAAAAAATAAACAAAAATAGGAAAATACATGAAAATAAACATTTTATCAGAAAGTAAAAATTTAGACAGTAAGGGGTACTGAAACTAATATTTTTAATTTTTTTTTAAGCTTTAGGGTTTCTTTTCATAATTTCTTCAAATATAGGGTAGTTTCGGATTAAAAAATAAACAAAAATTGGAAAATACATGAAAATAATCATTTTAACAGAGAGTAAAAATATCGACAGAAAGGGCTACTGAAACTAATTTTTTCACTATCTTTTTATTATTTGAAGGATTTTTTCATATTTTTTTAGTAATATAGGGTACTTTCGGATTAAGAAATAAAAATAAATTATGAAAAATGCATAGAAATGAATTTTTTTAACAGAGATTAAACATGTAAACGGCAAGGGGTACTGGAAGTAAATTTTCAGCTTATGTGTTTAACTTTAGCCCTTTTTTTTATTTTTTACAACTCTAAGGTAGTTTTCGATTAAAAATAAACATAAATTAGGAAAATACATAAAAATGAAAATTTTAACAGAGATAAACAATGTAAACAGTAAGGGTTATTGAAATTAATTTTTTTAGTTTATTTTTTAACTTTAGGTATTTTTATATTTTTTTGCAAATCTAAGAGAAAAAAAATTATGAAAGTGCATAAAACTGAGTATTTTAACAGAGATCAACAATGTACACAGAAACGGGTACTGCAAGTAATTTTTTAACTTTAATTTTGTTAAGTTTAGGCATTTTGTTTTTATTTATTTTAACAAATCTAAGGTACTTTCCGATTAAAAAATAAAAACAAATTATGAAAATGCATAAAACTGAAAGTTTTAACAGAGATCGATAATGTACACAGAAAGGGGTACTGAAAGTAACTTTTTCACTTTATTTTTTTTATAGGCATTTCATTTAAATTTTTACAAGTCTAAAGTAATTTCAGATTAAATAATAGAAATAAATTATGAAAACTTACAAAAATTAAATTTAAATAAATATTAACAATATACACAGCAAGGGGTACGGAAAGTAAATTTTCAGTTTGTTCGTTTAACTTTAGCCATTTTTTTTTTTTTTACAAATCTAAGGTAATTTCTGATTAAAAATAAAAATAAAGTATGAAAATAGGATGAAATGAAGATTTTAACTGACATCAACAAAGTACACACAAAGGGGTACTGACAGTAGTTTTTTCAGTTTATTTTTTTTAACTTCAGGCGTTTGTTTTATTTTTTACAAATCTAATGTACTTTCGGTTTAAAAAATAAATTATGAAATGAATGTAATAAAATTATTTAACAGGATTAGATAAAAATATACAGAATCTAACAACAAACTGAAATTGTTTACATAATTTTTTCGAAGTTTAAGCATTTTTTACGAATTTTCACACATTTATGCTCATTTCGGATGAAAAAATGAAATCAAAATACCAAATGACTTAAATGAACTTATTTTACTGAATCAGACAAAAATATACAGCCGATTACAACAAACTAAAAATATTTACATAATTGTTTCTAACATTATGGATTTTTTACGATTTTTCAAACATTTATGCTAATTTCGGATGAAAGAATGAAAAAAAATATCAAATGACTGAAATGAACTTCTTTATAGGATCAAATAAAAATAGACAGAAACTAACAACGAACTAAAAATTTCTTACACCATTTTTTCTAAGTTTAAGCATTTTTTTATAATTTTTCCCACATTTATGTTAATTTCGGATGAAAAAATGAAAACAAATTACAGATTCATATAAATAAATAACTAAAAATTATAATAAATTCTAAGATAAATATTACAACAGAATTAATCCACTGAAAGTAAAGAAAAAATCATTATCAATTCAAAGGCAAAATATACATTAAATGCATGTAAATTTGATATATACCTTTCAACAATAATACATTCAGATATTCAGGCTTAAAAATTATATATGGGAAAAAGACTTACAATACATGTAGATCTAGTAATGAACAAAACTCTAAATGGTTTGGATCGTTGAATTTCATCGAAAAACCAAGTTTTTTTAGATTGATTGAAATCAAGATATGAGGAAGGAAACTTGTTTCGGAAGAGAGAGAGTGAGACGGTTGGTTTGAAGAGAATGGATGTGTGAAAATGAGAGGGTACATGGTTGGTTTTTACAAAAGAATTTGAACCGGGTTGATTCTCAAGATTTTGAAAAAATATTAAAATATTAGGAGTGGCTGACTGGTCGAATAAAGCACTGGACCATACAACAGCTTTCAGGTGGCGATATCTTGAATACAGACGATTTATTAATGGATATATTGCCGACATACTGTGGGCCCAAGGTTCGATATCAATTTTTTTAAATGTTGTTGTCTCAGGCAGGGGTTCAAATATCGGCTGATACATATCGTATCGGCCGATATGTATCAATTTTGAGCTAATGAATATCGGCCGATATATATCGTTATCGGCCGATATTTACAATATCGGTTGAAATATAGGCCGTATTATATCGCCCGATATCAAAATATCGGCCGATATCGGCCAATATCGGATGGAGAGAGAAAAATATCGGCCGATATATCGGCCAAAAACGCATTTTAAACCCCTGATCTCAGGTGATATTGTCGAAAATGGGTGACTGGCCGATATTTGCACTGAGATATTGGCCAATATAACTGATATCTTCAACGAATTTTATTTTATTTTATTTATTTATTTTACCAACCAATATTACATGATATCGGCCTTAAGGGAACACAAGTTACGTTGCGTCCAATTCAAACATTTGTTTGTTAGTTCCTGCTTAAACTAAAATGAAAGGTTTAGATGGTGTTTGGGTGTGCCCAAAACTATAATAGTGTCTCTAATTATGCACCAACGAAGTGCATTTGTGGAATGGTTACCAGTACAACCAATTCTTCTAAGATGCAAATGGTATGTAAACCCATTTAATTTTTTGGATCCATATCTGCATTTGGTTTCAATCTAATTGACTTTCATTTGTGGATTTAGATTTGGCCAAATCCAAATTCAAGAACTCATTAATCCAAATTGCATAGATGTCTGATAAGCATTTAGTACGTATATAGAGTAGTTCTTTTAACATGATTAAAGAAGTCTCCAGCTTAGAGTCTTTGCTTGTGTTTTTAGAACATGGCCACACAAAGATCAGGACAAGTTTATGTTATCTTGTAGAGGTAGTCTCATCATCGTTCGATATGAGAGAGCTCTGTTTTGAATTTGGACAAACTTGGGCCATTTTACAGCAGTTGGTTTCTTATGATGATGTATGTGAATTCACTTATTTATTAAGGAGAGGTTGTGTACTTATTATATGAAGTAATATGAAAATTCATGTTGGTTTCTTTATCTGTTGTTTTGCATGTTGAAAGTCCTTCCCCTTTGTGCTAGAACACGATTGACCCGAGAGAGAGAGAGGGGGGGGAGGTAAATAGGTCAATCCCAGTTTCTATGGGGTTTACAAATTTTTTTTATTGTTTAAATTTTAAGTGCAGTGGAATAAGAATCTTAATCAAGAGATTTATTTAGTGTGATAAATTATTTATAATTTCTTAAATGATCACACTAAGTTTAGTACGCTTTGCATATTGCTTGATTATCTATGCTTGTGCACAATGTATAAATAAAGATAATCAAATGCAAAGTGATGTGTGTTGAGAAGAGTGTTTAAATACGAAAACACAACACACAATGATCAAACACCATATGACCAAATTTATAGTGGTTCGGTTAGCCAACCTATATCCACTGTTAGGATTCTGTCAACCTTGAGCTATCCCCAAATCCACTAAATGGGGACTTACACCCTCACAATTAGAGTAGGAATTCCAGCTCACTTAATCGGCTTGAAATTGCACCCACTACAGTAGAATAGGAATTCCACCTATTCATTTGGCCGGGAATTCCACTCACCACTATGCTAGAGACGACGCTCTAGATTTTTTATAGTGGTTCCGGAGCCAAGCCTCCTTAATCCACTTTCACGGGACAAATGTTTTAAATAAAATTAAAACCAAGAAGCACTTGCCTTTGAAACTCTTTCTCGTTGATGTGTGCTTCTTCAAGATCCACCCAATGTGTGCCGACGCTCCGCCTTATAGCCATCGTAAATCAGTTACAATTCCATGGTGACTAGGAAATTGGTTCTACCAAATCTTTCCTAGTTTATTATCCTTTCTCCTCTATCTCTCTCTCACAAACTCAATCCATATAATTGGTTGTATTAGATTCCCCAAGTGTAGGCACGAGAGAGAGAGTGATCCTTTTGTTGGCCCTTATTTTAGCTCACTAATAATGATGAGGGTCCAATCGATTTGCTAAAGGATGCCAACTAGTTGCAAAGAGATTGGTATTTATAGACTCAGCAACCTGTTTCAGCAACGGTCATGTACCGACAGGTCGGGAGCACCGAGGGGTCGGTGACTAAATATATTACCATTCAACAACCTGACCGTTGCGTATTAAATGCACTCCCAATGGTATAATTCTTTCCCGGTCGACATGTCGGTGTCGCCGATGGGTCCACAGTCATATCACCGATAGGTCTATCCATATGAGAGGCTCGGTCTGAGGGAACGCCATGCTGATAGAGTTTCAAGTCCAGAAACCAGTTTTACCCAAAACGATCGGTCGCCCTTTACCGAGGGGTCGATCCTGGTACTCTCGATCGGTCTTGAACTACCGATATGTCTGTTTTCTCAAGAGCCCACTTGAGTTCAAAGTCCAGAACTCACAATTCATTATCGAGGCGCCATTGACCACGAGAGGTAGTTTCAGCCTTTCACAGAGGGATCGGTGCATACGAGACTCTCAATTAGAGGCATACCCAGAATGACAATTCTATGTTTCAGAACCTTTATCAATCTGGCCGACTAGTCTTTGACCATGATGGGTCGATCCTGTCTCCCCTGAGGGGTCGGTGAGAACAATTGGTCGAGCTGATAGTGAAACCAAATACATATTTCCAAATTCGGTTCTAATTCACTATCATGCTTCCTCTCTATGCTTTTAATGATTTTACCATTTGTTCAACCAAGTCTAGGAATGATCCTCTTAAGGTGTGGATACCACCTAAAGTCATCTTTGGCTAAATACCTGTTTTGTCATTATCATAACAATGAGCTTTAATCTGCTGGAGCATGATCTTCACTCTTGATCATCTTGAGTCTTCAAGCTTCTAGCAAGTGCTTCTTCCCGAGTCATGGAATTGACACACTTAGGGACTCGACAAAGCCGAAGCACTAATACATGTGAGTTGCAGGTGAAGAGAATGATAAATTTGGTTTATGGAGTGAGATGTTTGAGGCTTGTAATTTTGACAAAGGATCTCAAGAAAGCAACATAATGAAAGAGGATACATAAGGAGAGCTCCAATTCAGAAGTCATTTTATTTGAGTTAATTTTAGTTGATTGTATATTATTATTATTATATGTCTCTCTAAAGGAAGCTAAAGATTAGTTTAAAAACAATTTGGACCTCATTTGTGAACTAAAAATTACTTTTTTGAATTTGAATACTCTTTGAAAAAATTTCAAAAAAATTTATTAATTGAAAATTTCAAATATATCTTATTTTTTTCTTTAAACTTATTTTAGGGAGGTATTCGATGTGCCTTTCATCCAATATTTTGTTTAAAAACTTGAAAAATTTAGTTGATTTAGATAGAGTTAATTTGACTCAACAAAAATTCAAGTTGAGCAATTCAGGAGTTATTTTAGTTTTTTTAAAAATTAATTAAATTTCTCAACATGATAGAACTATCAAATCAGGTCTTAATTTCAAAATTTCAAACTTTGATTTAGTTTAGAATTAAATATTTGATTTATTGGTCTCCATTTGATAAAAATTAAGGTTTAAAAAAATAAATTCTGGCCTTGTAGTATAATGGGTTCAAAACATACAAATGGGCCTTTATCGGGCCGCGGAGTGTCTGACAGGCCTATCGGGCCGGGCCGGATCCAAGGCTAATCGGACTCATTGCTATCGGGCTGGGCCGCGGACTAACCGATTAACTTATCAGGTTGGGCCGGGCCGGACATGGGTCCGTTTACAGGCTTAGTATAATTATATGGGAGGAAGTTTTCTACATAAGCCTTTTAAGCTTCTCTTAAGAATGAATCTGGTATATCTCTACATTCAAAAACATTTTCAATTGTTTCTATCCAATCTATAAATTTGTCATTGAACATACCTCTAGAATTCTCTGGAATGTCAATTTTGATGCCAAACGAGTCATGGTCATTGCAAAGTCTTCTTTTTTGCTGTCTTTTTGCATATCTTGGTCTTTGCCTGTGTTGATAGTACGATATGTTAAAATGTTCTTCTTTTGATGATTCATGAGATATTGTTCTGGAGGATCTGGACCCGACTGAAGGTGAGCTTCGGCTCTCAGGAGTCCTTTGTTACAATCTATCAACTTCTTGGGTGAGGCTGTTAATCATCTCTAGCATTTGATCCTTCCAAAAATCATCCCCGTTGCCACCTCTTAAATGCTGTCTCGGTTCGAATTTGACTCCATCTTCATTTTGGTCTTGTTGGTTACGCCGAGTGTAACCTCCCGCCATTGACGTATGAGGTACGATTTGTCGGTTACCACAAGTAAAGATCCTTGCTACAAAAATAACATCGTCTTCAAATAGAAAAGTAGAATGCAAATGAAGCAAGGTGTGTCGAACACAGGTGTGGAGCAAGGCTCTGATTACCAATTGATCACGACCAAGGTAGTGTAAAAACCTTCTTTAGTTTTCAATAAAGAAATGATCCAAATGAACTTCCTTTCCTAGTGGTTTCCGACCAAAGACGTCGCTAGAAGCACTATTTGGTGTCTCTAGTTTCACCCGAATCCAACTTCCTATAAATTGAATCCAATCAACATGCAATGCACCTTCAATTGACTAATGAAATAATTCTCAAATAAACATTACAACAAAGATTCAATTCAATTTAAGAAAACTGGATGGTAGCATAGATAAATATAAGACTAAATTAGTAACAAAAAGATACAGACAAAAGGAGGAATTGATTATCTTGAGACTTTTTTCACTAGTAACTAAAATTACCTTTATCATGTAGCCATTGCTTCAATTTAAACTTGCATGTTCACCAAATGGACGGTGAAATAGCCTTCTTAAATGATGATTTAGAAGAAAAAATTTATATTGATCAACTTGAAAGTTATGCTAGGATCTACTTCATGTGGCACTCATTAAACTAGTTGAAAGTGCGTCAATCATTTAATGACCATTATTTATTTGATAGACATATAAAAATATCATATGAGAAGAGCATTGAAGAAGTTTAGCCCTTCTATCTATTCTCTGTTCTACTATTACGTGAAGACAATATGATATTTATCTAATATAGATTTTGTGTACTTCTGATCATTAGTTACTTAAAGATATTAAATGTAATAGGATTACATTCGCTGAGCCTGAACTCTCTCGTCAGCTCAGATTTTGGGCCCGCAATAGAGACTTGACTAGTAGAAACGGATCTGGTTTTTATGTGGGATGGATTCCTCTGTAATTTGATGAGTTCTGGCTTGTGGTGTCTATTTTGATGTTTTTTTTTTTCCCTTGGCCCAGATTGTGCATTGGGTCCAACCTTGTGGTTATTTGTTTGTTTTGTGCTGGTTCTTTTTCTAGCTTTTATGTCTGGCCCGGGCTGTGGGTTCTATGGTTGTATTCTTTTGGGCTTCCTCTTGGAATGAATTTACTAGTCTTTCATTCAAAAAAAAGAAGAAGAAGAAGTACCACCAAGAATTTAAATTCTAATTGTACGGCATTTAAAATTGCACAAGAAATCCCCAAAAAAGCGGTTCCTACCATGTTTGGTAATATACTAATATTAATGTAAACTAGTGGGCCTAATAGAACCCCATGGGCTTTAAAGCCCAAACGCGTAATGCCCAGCTGGCAGCTATAGGGTTTGGCAAGGACTAGGGCTTCCTTGAATGATAACTTCAGAATATCATGAGAATGGGTGTCATTGGATTATTTTCCATTATGAACCTAGTTCAAGAAAGTCTGAGTTCGGTCTAAGTCCAAATTTAAGCTAAAATTTATAGAAAATTAATTTCCTTAAATTACTATTATTTACAAATATAAACTTTATGTAACTATTTTCGGCGAAAAACCTGAGCCATATGAGCCCACTAATGCATTTGGGTTTGATACTGGGCACAAGCTTTATATAAGTCAATCCAGCCTTGGATTTTAGCAAATTAGATCAATTTCGGGCTTAGGCCCTTAAATTTCTAATTGGGTTCATGCTCAAGTTGCCTGAAAGCCCAGTCCAACTCACCCAAGTTGCAGCGTTAAATGCATCTTAGTTAACACTTAACACCTAAGTTGTAAATATCAATCAGCATTGAAACGTGTATCTTAAAAATTTGACATATATTAGGCTGGTATTTAGTTTGATTGATTGATATTTAAGCCTGTACAATATTTATAAAATATTAAATATAATAAAGATAGCAAATTGAATCGGTCAATGTATGGGCATAAGTGGATTTGGAAGGTATTTTTAAGATAATGTTTCTCAAAAAAAAAAAAAATCTACGGAATTTAAAAGACCATGATTTCTGAGGCCCCGAGGTCAATTATGAAAATGAGTTTAGTTTTGAATGAATTTTTAATTCAATATTGAGATCAATTCAAAATAGGTTAAAATTGGGAATATATACAATTCCAGGAAGATAAATGAGTGTGAGAAGAATACAAAATTTGAAGAATTTTCATAACCGAAATACTGCAAACACCATATTCGCATACTTGATGGTTTTTCACAGGTATTTGACAGACATATTCTGAGACATATTTGTCCAAAATGGTCTATAGGTGATACGATATATAAGTCCTTTTTGTAGAATACTGGACTATTAAAAAATATTTTTATAAGAATAAAGTATTTCATAAAAATTGAAAAACTGTTCAAAAATTCTAAAATGTGGAAAACTAATCTTTAATAATATATAAGTAGGGCTGCAACTCGGGTCGGGTTTTGGCCTGACCCCCATGACCCGACCCGAGAAATCATAAGGGTCGGGTTGCAAAAGTTGGGCTATAGGGTCGGGTCGGGTTGGGAATTGAAAAACCCGAACAAAATTCTAGTTGGGTTGGGCTAAGGTCTTTAAATCTCAACCCGACCCGACCCGGTAAACCCGAGAAGACCCGACCCACATTTTTGGATTTCCCAAACACATTATTACCACCGTTTTCTCTCTTTCTCTCTTCCCAAGGACGGATAAAGGAGAGAAAAATTGAGAAAAGAAGAGAGAGACCATTTCCACGATTCCAGCTACTCTTTTTTCCTGTAGCAAAGTCAAACCCTAATAAAAAACCCTCACTTCTTATCAACATTCTCTCTCCATCACCTACTCCTCCCCTCCTCCTTTGCCATTCGCCGATCGCTGCGGACTGGAGATCCCTTCTGTGTCTCTCTCATTACAAGGTAAGCCCTCTAAGGCTTTCTCTCTCGCGTCTCTCTGTTCCTTTCTCTTCTCTCCCTGAGTTCTCTTTTTTTTCTCAGATTTCTCTGTTTCTTTCTCCTTCAGTTTTCTCACAAGCTTTAAATCAACAACTGGAAAAATCTTCACAGAGTGGTATTAGATTTTAAAAATGCTTTTAGGTTTTGTGATGACTGAATCATTTGGTGTCTGAATCATTTGTAGTTTGTCCCAAAATACCGCATTTCGGATTGAGAGGTACGAACTGTTTAAAAAGTTTTTTTTTGGCATTTTTTTCATGACCATTGAGCTCGATTATCTTCTGGGTCTTTCTTTTAAAGTTTTTTTTTTCTTAGACTTACATGCGAACATTTATGTCAATATACAAGCTATGGTTGCAACTCGGGTCGGGTCAATTGTCGGGTTGAGGGTATTACAAACTCGGGTCGGGTCGGGTTGACTAAATCAAGTTTTTAATTCGGGTCGGGTCTGGTTAGGTTCAATGCATTGTGACTTGGGTTAGGGTTGGGTTTATGATATCCTGACCCGCTTGACCCGAGTTGCAGCCCAATATATAAGTGAGAAGGGTGTTTTTCTTCCTTGCATACACTAAAGAGATAGTGTAAAAACTTCGTTATATAGAGAAATGATGGGTTGCACCTTGTCTATGTTTTTTTTTTTTAATTTTATAAATACCATATAAAATACTAATTCTAACTGATTGAAAGAAGAGTTGCATAGATATATGTATGCTGTTTTTTGTCCTATTTCCTTGCTTTATAATTTTTTTTTTTCACTTCTACCATTCTTTCATGCATCTCTATATTTCTTTTTCTCTTCTTGTTTTCATTTTTATATAATCTTAAATATTTTTGTGATGAGGTGGGAAGATCAAGATTAGATCAACTAAAGTATTACAAGTTTTTTTTTATATCTACAATTTTTTATAGCTTACATTTTTTGAAAAGAAAAGATATATATACATATATATACATATATATACATATATATACATACATATATACATATATATATATATATATATACATATATATACATATGTATATGTATGTATATATATATTGTTGGTTTAAAAGTTAAATCTGCCTCCCCTGAGTCAGAATGAGTTGTCAATTCCGTGACTGTGTCCGACTGATTCATGAGTTGTCAATTTGTGTGACTTCTCGTGACCTTGTTCGCGTGTCAAAACCGCGCATTTGGAAGACCTGCATAGTCATATCAAGTTTGAAGCTCCAGAAGACGCGTCACATGGAAGGCATCGCACCAAAATAGGAAGAATTCATGCATGCCAACCAACATAGGTATTTGGACTTAGGAATGACTTAGAACACCTACACTTACCATCGGGACAAACCTTAGAATCCATAACTTAGAATTTTGTAGAACTAAATTAGATTTCTTAGGTTAGTTATGTTTTACACTGTTTTAGAGAAGATTTTGCTCATACCAAATGTGCTCAAGTATTAGTAAAATCTTTATGATTTGATAAATCACTCAAAGAACTTTCTAAGTCCAAGAAAACCAAATTTGGAAATGTATAGCTCAAATTATGAGCATTTCAATGAAAGGGTGCAAAACAGATCAAAACAATTTTGTCATATACCCTCCATTTGAGAGATTATTTGAGGTATCAAATGGACTTCAAATTACACCAAATTTTGTAATTAGATAGATCTCTCAATGACCTTTCCAACGAGCCTAAGAACTCCCAAAACCGAGTTCGGGAACTCAAGTTATGGCCATTTTAGTAGAGATATGCAAAACTGCCAAGTTTTGAGTCTGCTGAATCTTAAAATTCAGTCGACTGAAACTCTGCTGAATGGATTTTTCAGCCTTCGATGAGATTAAGTCGGCTGAATCTTGGAATTCAGTTGACTAAATGTGCCCAAATGTTTCAACAGTCATTTATAGACATTTCAGTCGACTGAATCTTCAAGTTCAGTCGACTGAAATCGCAAGGGGAAGTTTTTAACGGCTCTATTCTTGTGATTTCGACTTCCAACGACCATATCTTCAAGAGGGACTTTAAATGTATGACCTTAGGGCATTCCAAAGGTTGATTCTTGATGAGCAAAACCCTCTCTAACATTCTCCAAGACTCCCAATCATTTCAAGAGCACTAAAAATCCATAGTTAGATTACCAAAGTTCTTGAACTCAATCTCTCACACACTTAAAGCTCTTATATGCAAATCTTGAGCATATTAGGCTCACTCTTGAGTGATTGCATTCTCTGCAATAAGATATGAATAGTAGTTTATATTCCGAGGGACTCTTATTGGGAAGTGTTTTACTGGGCAACTTCTAAGTGATGGAGTTCTAATCAGATTAGGACTATGGACACGGCAGTTTTTCCACCTTATATATGGTGGGTATTCTCCATAGAGAACCCCCAGTTTGGCCAAGTGCCTTCCGAGGCCACAAGGGGCCTCTTGCAGCAGAGGTGTAGTGAGGGAGATAGAGAGAGAGAGGGAAGATATTAAAAGAGATCTTAGGATCCAATTATTGTATCTATATATTATTTTTCTTTGTGAATAAAAACTACTCTCTCCCCTGGACATAGGCCAAGGTTGGGCAGAACCATGTATATCTCGTGTGTTGTTTCTCTCTGTATGATTGAATCTGTGTTTCATGTATTTGGGTGTTGGGTCTATTCCCTCACAGTGGTATCAGAGTGAAGGTTCGATTCAGGCCAGATTAATCACATATTGAGGAAGAAAAGGAAGCTGCAAGCAGCGGAAAACCGCAGATCTGATGATGTCTAGAGGACAACTCGACGGTCGGAGAGGGGCGGAAGCAACACTGCAGTACCGCTGCAGATCTAGGTTTTCAGATCTGTGAGTGGCAGCTAACAGAAGTGCGGCTGGAAAGACAAAGTCCCATTTCCAGAGCAGAAGTGCAGATCTGTGTGTGCAGGATCAAGGAGGATCGCCAGAAGCGGTGAGCACCAAGAGGCAGTGAGTGCCAGACGCGCCAGAAACAGAGGAGTAGCCCATCATCGTTAGAGCACAGGGAGTTGTACGACGGCATGACAGTTGTGTAGGTTGACACCAACGGAGTTGCAGATCTGACCTCTCTAGATCTCAGAGTAGGAAGGTCGAACAGCAGCATGGGTTTCCCTCTCATGGTTTTCTTAGAAGGAGGCTGAGAACTGAGAGTGTGTGGCTGAATATCGCTTCAAATCTGAGATTTGAGGGTGCTACGGGCGGTCGCAACGCCGAACAGAGGCAGCCAGATCTGAGAGCAGAGGAGTGGCGCCGGGCATGAATGCACAAAGGATCGGGGCGTCCCCAAATCCAGATCCCCATCGTGAGCCGGTTGCGCACGATAGCTGCAGTCGCATGACAGCCATGCGTGGATTGAAGGGAACTCCTCGCGGCTAACAGCAAGCGGCAGCAGAGGCAGCCGCGATTATGCCGATCTGATAGGAAGGGGTTTCAGAAGAAAAACGCATCTCAGACTGATACAGATAGGCGCAGAGAGGCTGCAATTCAGATTCAGGCAGCCACCGACAGAGAACAGCCAGATCTGTTTCTCGTGGAGCAATCGCACTACAGAAGGAGAGATCTGAGGAAAAGTCACGGCAAAAGTGCCGAGCGCTGTTTCATATCTGCTGGCGGAGGTCTGTAGACGCTGGAGAACCAGAGAGCGTAGGAGGCGTTCATATATACAGATGTAGCAGCCACGACGGTGGCGAGATCTGAGAACGAGCAGTTTGTAGAGGGTTCTTCAGATCTCATTTGGCAGAGAACAATTTGTTGAGGAAAAAAAAAAAGAAAAACCCAGACAAATCTGGTTTTATGGTGGCAACAAACAGTAAGAGGAGCAGAAGATGCCGGGAAGAGCTCCAGAGTTGCAGAGGAGAACGCCGGACAACAGCGACGCCGAGGCGGAGAGTGCCAAAAAAGGCTGGCGATTGGAAAATTGGTTGCAACAGGAACTTGTGTTCCACTCGTTTTAGGGTTAAAAAACGAGTGGCTCAAAAATCGAGGAAAACAAAATTTGTGGTCTGGAGGACCACCACTTTAGGTTCACTCACGATATCACAGTTTTGGGTGCACCTGAGGGAATACAGATTGGGACAGTGCCACATGACTACTGTACTACGTGTTTGGTGATCTGTAGGTCTACAGTTTCGGGTGACTCTGCAAGACTACAAATTCAGCACTCATTCAGCAGGTCAGAATTGTTTTACAATTTCTGGAGTCATCAGACTCAAATTGAGATCCGTCTTTGCCTATGTGATCGTAGCAAAGAGATCTACGGGGTGACCCGTGTGGATTTTGAAAATGAGAGAAATTAATTTTTGAAGAGTCGGGGAGTGGTCGACGGCGGTGCGTGAGATTACATCAAGGAGACACAACAAGATGTAACCGTGAGAGGGTTGTTGCATGGTGAAGGACCTTGGACCTTGGCGGTACGGGTGGAGATGACAATTACACCATATGCGTAGAGAGGCTGGGGTGATAGCAACAACACATTAGTGTGTGCAGGAACACACTATGAAGGAAACGCAGCCTCGAGTTCGTAAAGCACGTTGGGATGTGCTCGTAGAACGTAGGAAGCGGAGTTGCAGATGCAACACTAGGTCTTGGACGACTAATATCGCGGTGGAGCCCGGTTGGGCTCTACAATCTTACTCAAGATTGGTGGATCATCCTAAGGTATGGGATGCGAATCTCATACAGAGATGCAGAGGATTACAGCTGCAGGTGGAGTTTGATCGGAAGCGGCTAGTGTACACAGAGGTGCATAATTGCAGTGGAGGACGATGTCACAGTTTTCTCTGGAGGAGGATCAGTGGATTTTTGCCAAGGTGGAGATTGTTGGGACCGTGTGGGTCAAGTCCACTCAGAGAAGGTGTATTCTCTGCAATAAGATATGAATAGTAGTTTATATTCCAAGGGACTCTTATTGGGAAGTGTTTTACTGGGCAACTTCTAAGTGGTGGAGTCCTAATCAGATTAGGACTATGGACACGACAGTTTTTCCACATTATATACGGTGGATATTCTCCATAGAGAACCCCCTGTTTGAGCCGAGTGCCTTCCGAGGCCATGAGGGGCCTTTTGCAGCAGAGGTGTAGTGAGGGAGATAGAGAGAGAGAGAGGGAAGATACCAAAAGAGATCTTAGAATCCAATTATTGTATCTATGTATTATTTTTCTTTGTGAATAAAAACTACTCTCTCGAGTAGATGTAGGCCAAGGTTGGCCCGAATCACGTATATCTAGTGTGTTGTTTCTCTTTGTATGATTGAATCTGTGTTTTGTGTATGTGGATGTTGGGTCTATTCCCTAACAATAGATTGTTCTCATAGGAAAACCATTTATCTTCCCTAATCCTCTTCTCCTAATCTTTGGTTTGGCATTCAACGGATCATCTACTCATCACCAAAGAGCATAGGAAGGAGAAGAACATTCAAGAGCACGCCGAAGTTACTTCAAACAACTAGAGGCTACTGTTCTTGGTATTTCTCAAAAACTATTCTTTCTATTATTTATTGAGAAAATTATAAAGGGTTGGTGTAACCCTTGTGAAATCGCAAGAGAGGTGTTCTCTTGTGTGTCATCGGTTAGATCTTCACCTGTGAAGAAGATTAAGTGTTGTAAAGGTTCGATCTCCACCCGTGAAGGAGATCAAGGGTTGCAATAGGTTTCTTCTCCACTCGTGAAGGAGAATGTTAGTAGAATCCTCAAGTGGTGTACTTGAGACATGATGTAGGCAAGGTTGCCGAGCCAGGTAAAAATCTACGTGTCAAGATATTTCATCTCTTCTCATCTCCTCAAATTATTGTGCTTGTGTTTATCTTGTATCTTAATTGCACAATTTGGGGATAAATTGGATTAATTTATTAAGAAAAATAAATTAATAGACTTACATTTTAAAGAAATTTAAAATTCCTCCATAGTCCTATTCACCCCCTTTTAGGACTATTGTAGACGGCTAGATCGATTAACAAGTGGTATCAGAGCAAGGTCTCTTGTATTGGACTTAACTGTCTAGGAGTTGAACCTTAAAGCTAGAAAAATGTCTAAGGGAAATTGCATGGCTGTGATAAATCCTCATATCCTTGATGGTTCCAACTATGGTATATTGAAAACCAAAACGAAAATGTTTTTAAAATCTTTGTATGGAGTCCTTTGGGAAATGATTCTACGTGGCTGGACTCAACCAAGTAAATGTTATTTCACATGGAGTGACTGTGAAAAGAATATGGACACAGCTAATGCTAAAGCTCTTAATGCCATATTCTGCACCGTTTCACCAAACATTTTGGAAAACATTATATTGTGTGAAACTGCAAAAGTGGCATGGGACATTTTGAAGAAAACCCATGAAATGTCTAGGAGAGAAGATGAAATAGAAAATGTCTATTATCTAGGACCGATTCAAACACTTGAACACCAAGAAGAACAAACAAATGAAGAAGAAATAAAAGATGATACACCTAGCATAGAGGAATTAAGTGACACGTTAAATAAAATGTACAAACAACTTAAGAAAGTTGGTAAAGAAAATGTAAAACTAATAAAAGAACTAAATCAAGTAAATCCAAAAGCCATTCAAGAAGAATGTTTAAAACTTGAAGAATGTTTAAAAATTGAAATTAATGAAAAAGTGAACATCGAAAATGAAGCTAGAAAATTAAAAGTGGAACTTAACTCATTAAAAGAAGATAATGAAGATCTAAAAAATGTATTAGCTCTTGAGAGAAAACAAAATGAAAAGGTTAGAAAAGAACTTAATGAAGTAAAAACCGCTAAATCACAATCTAATCTAGAAATTGAAAATAAAAACCTAAACCAGGAAATTAATGAGTTAAAGAGATATAAGGAAAATTTTGAAATGAAGTTCACCAAAGGAGAGGAGAAACTTGAAAAACTCTTGAAATTAAGTAAATCATTTGGAGATAAGACGAGCCTTGGTTTTGATAGGAAGAATGCAAAATGACCTGTCACCCCAACTATTTTTTTTAAGGGTGAGTCTCCCTTAACTCCTAAAATTAAAATCATAAAGTGCTTCTATTGTGGAAAATCTGGACACCTAAAATTTGAATGTAACTTAAGAAGGAAACATCTTAAATATGAGAAAGTGGAAAATCAATATAAAAATATGACACAAACCAAGCTGCAAAATCAAAGGAAAAAGGCTCACAAAGAAAATGAAAGAAGGGAAAAGAGGAATGAAATCATAAGAATTGTCCACTAAATATTCATAATCAAAGTCAAAGGGTTACCAATTCAAAGAGAAATCTAAATTATACTTTAACCCAAAAACTAATTGAAGCCTTGAATGGTTTTCGAAGTTTTGTCAAACAAATAAAAACTTTAAAAAGAGAAAACCAGAAGTTCATATGTTTGACAATGGTGGACCCCGTAGACCTTCCTCAACCACTCAATGGGTACCTAAGATTAGGGGAGTGGGTTAGATCTTGAAGCTCTTAAGTTTGGACCTCTGTCAGATTTCATGTTCTTAAACATATACATTTACATTAAAATCTGTCATGTTTAGATTTCTTATTGCCTTAATCATCCATTGCCTTATTACTTATACCTCTTATTGAAGATTATTGGAATTATACTCGTGTCCTGCAATGATCCAAGCTTGAGCTTTATAAGTAAAATATTGGACCTATTTAGTAAACTTTACCTATCATTTGATAAATAAGATCCTCATCATTATAGGCAAGTTTAAGTAGCCCATATGCTACGATACAATACATTTGACTCTTAAGACAAATGATAATATCGTTCCTGGCTGTAATATGTATCATGTCTAAAAGAGTCATAAATTCTATGTACTTGAAATTACTCAAAATGTCCTAAAGATTGCTTGTTGAATGACATTGTCAATCATGCTATCTTGTCATAGTGAGAATGTAAACTGTTATACTATCATGTCACTCACTATTTCAATTTCCATATTCAAGTGAAACAATACTTGCGAATGGAAGTCATGATAGACATTGATTGATTACATCTGTGTGTTGCTTGATTTCATTAAAAATCGGTCAAGTTTACATATCTTGCAACATTGATAATGTGAATCATGTTTGAAATGATTTCTCTTATATGCATGATTCTTTGTTTCTCTAGGACTCTTAATGATCATAGTTATATTTATTATAAGTCCCTGAAATTTTGCTTAAGTCTCTCAACCAAAGAAAATCACTTGTATGGACTTAGAATAATGAAAGAGGAAGTTCTTATCTTTATTTTCTCGTATAAGCTTATCATAAGAACTTGTCTATTGAATGATGCATTTATCATTATTATATATCATTTGAATATTTCATATCATGATGTTTGAATACATTCATGTTTGATGAGTATTACATTTTATTGGATAAAATAGTCTATGCTCCAAACTAAATGATATACCTTGGATGGTTTGCTCTTTAATGATCATCATATTATGCCTAGTTGAATGACCCACATTTATGTCCCATTCCTTGATATATGATTCATAAAGTAAAGGGAATTTTGAAATCTCATCATAATTCATATACATAAAGTAAAGGGAATTCTGAAATCACATCATAATTCATGTGCAAGGAGTAAAGGGAGATTTTTATAATCTCAAACATAAATGAAAAGAAAAGATACAATGCCTAACATTACACACACCATCCCTATATTGGCAAAATTTTGGAGATATAGCTAGATGTTAACTTGATTGAAATTTTTCAAAGAAGATCTTGTCACCGGGCATGGGCTAAACGTTCAAAATTATATATATAAAAAAAAACCATCGATCAAAAAAAAAAAGAGAAGTTGGGATCATGATGAATCTTGTGTCTATATGAGAATGAATGTATTGGCCCAATCCTCATAATAATGAATGGATCCATGTGAATGATCTTTTGTTCCCCATGTGATGTATAGGAATATCATTTATTTTTGGCAATTGGATCATATATTAAAATTCTTTTGATTGCCATTATCCTTTCATGTCTTACTAAGTTTTATAATGAATGACTTTTAGAAAAGGAACCTTATAAGTTTCTCTTTTCTCCCATGTGCTCAACTTGGAAAATCCTTTGTCTTGTTATTGACAAATTGGGAAAAAGAAATGAGAATGGACGAGGAAAAGAAAATTGATAAAAGGGGGAGCAAAAGAATTTATTCTCAAAATTCTTTGACCTAGATAATTGGCCAAGTCACTTTGACTTGAAGATTTTGTTTAAAGACCTCTAGGACTTCAAATCTAGTCACACTCTTTATAGGTCCTAGAACTTCTAACTCCATCTACCTTGTTTTAAAAACTAGTTCTTTAATAGTTTCATATTTTTATGAGTTTTAAAAATGATAGATGCTTATGAATAATGCTTGAATGATACATGATGTTCATAAGTAGTACGCATTTTTCATGAATACAAATGGTGTTTATGATAATCAAATCTATTAATTATTCATGAAAAATGGAAAGTTGGTTGGATCTTTCATGTGCATTCAATTGGAAAGATTAGTGCATCGCTTCTTGAATACATGGATAGTATTATTCACTCGTGTGCATATATTCTTGATGGGGTGTGATATTTGAAAGTAAATAGGCTAGGTGGTCTTCACAAATACTTATGTTTATACATGGTTAATCAATTTAATGTATTTGTGGAAAATGGTGAATCTTGCAAGTGCTTTCATGATGATATGCATGATTGATATATTTATGTTATTCCCATGGAAGTATGCTTGAATATGCTTGTGTACATGCCTGCCTGTCTGGTCAAAATGTCTCATCACTTACCCATGTACACTTGTGATGCATTTGTCCCAATGTTATACGTAATATATTATTTTTGGGAATGCATGACATTTTCGTTTTTGGCAAAATATGAAAATTTCTATGTTTCATGGGATATCAAAATTGGAAAGATAAGTGGCTCTTCCCTTCACCTTCATTAATGCTCAAGTGGATTTATCACTCTTTTACTTATCCTTGATGACTGATTCATCATTTGATTATGCTCACTTGTGATATGATTATCCCTCATGTGTCTTACAGTAATATCATTTTCACTTTGGCAATATGGGCCTCAAGTTAAATCTGCCCATCATTGTTGGCATGTGGTATCATTTGAAAGATGACTTAAAATTGTCATTGTCCCCTTCTCATCTCTCCCCGTTCCCCTTCCCATGCTTATGGTCATATCATATACCAATTGGTACCCTCAAAATGTTCAACAAGTTATATTCAATAACAAGTGGTATCAATTCAGATAACTGGGGAAGAATGCACTCCATTAGCTTCATTCATTATAAAATCACTCAACAAGTGATATCACTATATATAGTTATATAATTGAATGAATGATGGAAAGTTATAAGATGTGCTTCTTTAATCAAAATCTTATGTCAACCTCCAAAATAAAGGGGGAGCAAATATGAAAATCTGAATGACAAGGGTCATGACAAAAAAGGGAGATTTATGCTCTTTGAATGCATGTGTTCCATCATATGCACTTCATCTATGCTCCATGAACAAAATTGTAATATTAATCCTTTGTCAATTTATGACGAAAAGGGGGAGAAATATTTTGAGACATATTATGCATTGGAGAATACCTCAATAGAATTGCTTATTATCACTAATCATTGGGGAGATCATTTTCCACAAGAATATGCATTTTATGTTGTGCTTACAGGAATATCACAGGCAAATTCTAAGGGGAGCCGCCATGAGCCTTCAAGCCTACTGAGTCATGAGTTGTTAATTTGTGTGACTTGTCGTGACCTTGTTTGCGTGTCAAGACCACGCATCTGAAAGACCTACATAGTCATATCAAGTTTGAAGCTCTAGAAGACGCGTCACTTGGAAGGCATTGCACCAAAACAGGAAGAAATTCATGTTTGCCAACCAACACAGGTATTTGGACTCAGGAATGACTTAGAACACCTATACTTACCATTGGGACAAACCCTAGAATCCATAACTTAGAATTTGGTAGAACTAAATTAGATTTCTTAGGTTAGTTATGTTTTACCTGTTTTGGAGAAGCTTTTGCTCATATCAAATGTGCTCAAATATTAGTAAAATCTTTATGATTTCATAAATCATTGAAAGATCTATCTAAAAAGTCTAAGAACACCCAATTTGGAAATGTATAGCTCAAGTTATGAGCATTTCAATGAAAGGGTGCAAAACAGATCAAAACAGTTTTGTCATATATCCTCCCTTTGAGAGATTATTTGAGACATCAAATGGACTTCACATTGGACCAAATTTTGTGACTAGATATATTTCTCAATGGTCTTTCGAACGAGCCCAAGAACTCCCAAAACCGAGTCCGGGAACTCAAGTTATGGTCATTTTAGTGGAGGTATGCAAAACTGCCAAGTTTTCAGTCAGCTAAATCTTAAAATTCAGTCAACTGAAAACTCTGCTAAATGGATTTTTCAGCCTTCAATGAGATTCAGTCGACTGAATGTGCCCTGATGTTTCAATAGTTATTTCTGGACATTTCAATTGACTGAAATCCCAACGGGAAGTTTTAACGGCTCTATTATTGTGATTTCGACTTCCAACGGCCATATCTTCAAGAGGGCTTTAAATGTATCACCTTAGGGCATCCCAAAGGTTGATTCTTGATGAGCAAAACCCTCTCTAACATTCTCCAAGACTCCCAATCATTTCAAGATCACAAAAAATCCATAGTTAGATTACCAAAGTTCTTGAACTCAATCTCTCACACACTCAAAGCTCTTATATGCAAATCTTGAGCATATTAGGCTCACTCTTGAGTGTGTATTTGAGAGAACATTTAGGGATAGATTGTTCTCATAGGAAAACCATTTATCTTCCCTAATCCTATTCTCCTAATATTTGGTTTGGCATTCAACGGAGCATCCACTCATCACCGAAGAGCATAGCAAGGAGAAAGACATTCAAGAGCACGTCGAAGTTACTTCAAGCAACAAGAGGCTAGTGTTCTTGGTATTTCTCAAAAACTATTCATTCCATTATTTATTGAGAAAATTATAATGGGTTGGTGTAACCCTTGTGAAATCTCAAGAGAGGTGTTCTCCTGTGTGTCATCGGCTAAATCTTCACCTGTGAAGAAGATCAAGTGTTGTAAAGTTCGATCTCCACCCGTGAAGGAGATTAAGGGTTGTAATAGGTTTCTTCTTCACCTGTGAAGGAGAATGTTAGTGGAATCTTTAAGTGGTGTAATTGAGACGTGGATGTAGGTAAGGTTGCCGAACTACATAAAAATCTTCGTGTCAAGATATTTCATCTCTTCTCATCTCCTCTCATTATTGTGCTTGTGTTTATCTTGTATCTTAATTGCTCAATTTGGAGATAAATTGGATTAATTTATGAAGAAAAATAAATTAATTGACTTACATTTTAAAGAAATTTAAAATTCCTTCATAATCCTATTCACCCTCCTCTAAGACTATTCTAGACATCGTTGCTAGATCGATTAACATATATATATATATATATGTTAGTTTGTCATATTTATTATAAAGAAGAAAAAGAAATTGCATAGAATTTTTAAATTTTAGAAGAATCAAGATGTTGACAATTAATTTTGCAAAAGAAAAATGGAACTCGAATGATGACTCTAAAACAATTTCTCTTAAAGTCATACCTTCATGCAATTTTTTTTTTTAACAATCCAGAGTTGACTCAATAGTTGCTTACATGAGATACACATGTTTTTCCACTGAATGGTGCAAAGTAACAGTGTAAACATGTGGAACTCAGTGAATGGTGCTACCGCCTAACTTATTCGGGCCGGCTGTGTGGGCTCTGAGGGATTAGTCTTGTTGGGTCAATACCTTAGGGATACCCTCGTTATCAAAAAAAAAAAACTCAGTGAATCAAAATTTGAAGTAAACCCCATATGAAGAGTGTTGGCCTAAAAGTTAAATCTGCCTCCCTGAGTCAGATTGAGTTTTCAATTCTGTGAAAGAGTCTGACTGAATCCTGTATTGCAAATTTCATGACCGAGTTGTGACTGAGTCAGGACGTGGTATAGTCAAATCAAGCTTGAAGCTCCAGAAGATATGTTATTTGGAAAGCATTGAACCAAAACTGGAAGAACTTGAATGCCAACCAACACAGGTATATGGACCCTAGGACGGACATAGAAGCCTTAGAATCCTTCGGTTAAGAATTAGTTTAATTAAAATAGGAATTCTAAGTACCTTTGCCCCATGGAAAGCTTTTGCTATCTACCAAATATCATTATATATTCTTGTGTATTTGCAATCTAATAAATGTGCATTATAGTTAAAATTGTATGATTGCAAAAGATCACACAAGGTGCTCTCCATTTTGTCCGGATTTCACAAACTCCAAAATTCATCAACACTTGGTGAAATTTGAGGCTAACTGGGAACCTCGGAACTTGACATTGCTTAGCTTCGGAAGTTCAGGAGGTTGTTCCTAGGTTCGGAACCTGCTTCGAAACCTGTCTCAGAAGTTCCGAGGGTGCATACTGAGGTTCCAAGGCCCCCTGTTGAGACATGAAAAATTACATTTTTACCCCTATTATTTGGAGTAGTTAGCCTTCAATTTTGTATATATTAGATACAATTAATGTTGTTTGCTAGTTTTGTAGATAAATTTGGAAAGTACAGGAAAATCAATCAAAATCAGTCATAAATTGCAAGTTTTTTGCTTAAATTGAAGACCTAGAATTTTAGTAATTAATTTCTAACCACTTTTAGGATTTTTAATGTAAATTGATTAATCTGGATCCAATTATGAGAGTCTAGATTAAATCAATATTTTTAGATTTTAAGTGTGGATTGATTATTAAATTCTGGAAGAAAGAAGCTACAATTCAAGGGCCAAAGTCTGAATTTTCAATCAATGGGCCATTGTCTATTCAGATCACGTTGCACTTAAGTATCTTCTTTCCAAGAAAGATGCTAAGTCCTGCCTGATCAGATGGATACTCTTGCTACAAGAATTTGACATTGAAACTCGGAACAAGAAAGATTCCAAAAATGTGGTAGCAGACCATTTCTATAGATTGATAACTGAATTCACAGATGATAACATTTTTATCATTGAGTCCTTTTCAGATGAACAACTCATGTCAATATCCCAAGTACCATGGTTTGCAGATATTGTCAATCATCTTATTACTGGTCAAATGCCTTCACATTGGACTAGGCAAGTAGGATTAAGTTTTTGGCAAATGTCAAAAGTTTCATATGGGATGATCCATATTTGTTTAAACATTGTGTGGACCAAATTATTCGTCGCTGTGTACCTAAAGAAGAACTACAAAGCGCTATAAATTTCTATCATGATCACGCTTCTGTAATCTCCCATTCGAAAAGTTGATGAAATCATATGGGGTGATACATAAGGTTGCTACTCCATGGCAAACAAGTAGGCAAGTGGAAATTTCAAATAGAGAGATTAAGCATATCCTTGAGAAGACAATCAATCTAACCCGGAAAGATTGGTTTTCCAGACTCACTGATGTATTATGGGCATATCAAACTGCTTTTAAAGCACCCATAGGAATGTCACCATATCGTTTGGTTTGTGGGAAAACATGTCATCTTCTAGTTGTATCATTCTAGTTGAGATACAACACAAAGCCAATTGGACTATCAAGCATTTCAATTTTGCTTTAGATGCAGCTGGACAACACAGAAAGCTCCAACTAGCTGAGTTAGAAGAAATAATGAGGCTTATGACACAACTAGAAGTAGAAAGACCAGATGAAAGTGTTTCATGACAAACACATTCTTAGGAAAGTGTTTACAGTTGGTCAAAATGTCTTGTTGTACAATTCTCGGTTACATCTTTTCCCTGGGAAATTGAAATCTAAATGGTCCAGTCTGTTCATTGTTACATCTCTATTCTCACATGGAGCAGTTCAGATCAAGCATCCTAAGACTGGTCATGTTTTCAAAGTCAATGGTCATCGATTGAAACCATTCTTAGAGTATCACAATCCAGAAGAAGAAGTGGCAGTCTTGTTCACTGATTCAATCTACCGGAATTGATAAGCACCCATCTACCCACACCCATTTTTACCCATACCTATTTTTATCCATACCCATCATCCATTACCATTACCCATTTTCTCAGCCCAACTACCCACCTGTCTATGTCTAAGTCAGTTAGAGTCATTAGTTGAGTCAGTCTAGCCTAGGAAATCATACATCATTTCATGCACATCCAAAGGTATGTCTAAACCCCGATTGTTCGTTTTCTAAAATATTTCTTCTTTTACACTTGACCAGCGTAGATTAGGGAACATTGAGAACAATGTTCAATTTAAGTTGGGGGTACTAAGGTCATAGTTCATCAAATTTCATCCATCTAAAAAAAATTAGAGGAGAATAAGTTCAAACTGAGACCCCTTAAAAAAAAATTCAGCATCCATCATCCATCTTTGTCTTTGTGACCAGCAGACGTTAAAGAACTGGATAGAAGTCATGCACTCACATAGGCGGTCGAGTTTTTGTCTTCGCATTATGTTTGTCTAGAACACAAGTTCCCCCAAACTTGTGTAGGAAAATAATTTCCTTAGCTATGAGGGTGAGGAAGCTGGAAATCCAAGAGGAGCAACCTAGACCTCTTTGTGGTCGAAGCACTCTGGCTGTAAAAAGGAAAGTTAAGACGCTAGCAAGGTGTCACAAATGTGGACGTAGAAATTGTAATGGAATAATATCTGATCAAGGAGTTCGTTGTGTGACACAGGACAACATACATCAGTAAACATGGGCAAATCTTTTTGGATGTAATCAAGAGTAGAGTAAGTCCGGAAAGACTGACGGTTTGAACTCCAAAAAACTGTTGATTTTCACTTATCAGCCTATAAACATCTTGACAATTTGACGATAAACGAGTCATAATCTTGCTTAGACAAAGATAGGCAGAATCATTTTTAGAGAAGAGTAAGTGAAGACTGAGAATTCTTGGGGCTTAAACATTGCCAAATTTAGTTTAAAAGAGATTACATGCGTCTTGATGATCTGACGTAAAAAGAGTCACATTTTTAGCATTAAGACATAATAAAAATCTTTGTATCATACTTTTCTGGAAAGATTTTTATGAGATTTATACTTGGAAACTCCTTTGTACATAGCCATATTAAGATTAATCTGAAAAAGAAAAATGTTCATGAGTCGAGTGATCATTAGAGGAATACTAGTGGAGACTTAAGTCCAGAGAGCTTTTGAGCCAGTCTTTTCTTCTAAGGGTTATATGTAAACTCAAGTTACTTTAATAAGCACATTAAGTCATTGTTGATCTCATTATTCTTCAATTTTGGTCATATTACTGAGAACACCATCAAATTTGAGTTAGTACGCCTAAAATTTTTCTAAATTTATTTGAAACAACGAAATCAACGTATGAAGCTTAAGATATGACATAGGCCATTTTTGGATCGTTTGAGCCTTCAAGCCTACCTATTATGGTCATCTTGATAGTTCCCTAGTTGAGCCTTATAGAGTCTATTTTATTTTTTAGCCATGTTTACCATACCCAACTCCGGTTGTGGAGTTTGAGCCTTATTGAAATATCCGTGACGTATTCTAGACTCAGAAAATGTTAGAGATGAAAAATTGGGATGGTATTCTGAAAAATACTGGCACTGGAAAAGAAAAAGAAAAATGAATGATGCAGAAAGCCAAAAGAAAAAAAAATTATTGCATCAAAGAAAAGAAAAAGAAAGGGAACATCCAGACATCAAAGAAAGATGTGGTAAAAAAAAAAAATCTGAAAAGTACTGAAAAGAAAAATAGATGAAAATATCTCATTTAACATCATGAAGACCTCTAACCTTTCTAATTCAAAATATTCACTTTTAGATTCTTATATCCTTCCTTGATATGACTAGATCCCAAGCCATGTTTCATCCTATTAGGAAGTCTTATTGATCTTAAACTAAATAGAGTATTTCATGCAGAGAATAAAAGAGGAAAAATGACGGTGTTTGACTCAATGTTCTCAGGAAAGTGGCATCCATTCATGAGATCTATTTATTTTCTTTGATCTGTGCCTTCTTTTCTAAATACATATGTGAGATAGTTTGAATTTGAATACATAAACTCCGCTCGCATATACATTTGAGAAAAAATTAAACCCAAACCTCTGAACGTTAGTTTTACTAAGAGATATATCTGTGAGGTTTGAAGTCAAAGCGCATTTTCCAAAGGTGGTTACAAAGCTTGTGTATGTTTGAGAAAAAAAAAGAGTATCTTAATATTGGCTAAGAACAGACTACACTCCGGTTATAAGCCTTGTAAAATGAATTTTACAGTCCTATGATGCTTAGATCTTTTGTCTATATGTTTCTACTAAAGATGTTGATGTTTGTGGGTATCATCATTGCAAGTCCTCACGAGACTATAACTCGTCCACTAGGGGAAACCTAGGGATTTAAAGGGTTATTGCATACGCTCAATGCAATCGAGAGAACCAATACAAGTTGTGGAGTCTCGGATTAGATTAGGAATTTTATTTTTGTTTTTGATTTTGTTTTTGTTGTTATGTAGTTTTGCTCGAGGACTAGCAAAATCAAAGTATGGGGATATTTGTTCAGACATGAAAAATTACACTTTTACCCCTATTATTTGGACTAGTTAGCCTTCATTTTTGTATATATTAGATACAATTAATGTTGTCTGTTAGTTTTGTAGATAAATTTGGAAAGGACAGGGAAATCAGTCAAAATCAGTCATAAATTGCAACTTTTGTGCTTAAATTGAAGACCTAGAATTTTAATAATTAATTTCTGACCACTTTTAGGATTTTTAATGTAAATTGATTAATCTGGATCCAATAATGAGAGTCTAGATTAAATCAATTTTTTTAGATTTTAAGTAGTTGATTAATTATTAAATTCTAGAAGAAAGAAGTTGCAATTCAATGGCCAAAGTTTGAATTTTCAATCAATGGGCCATGGATCCACTCCAAATGGGCCAAGCTATGCTCCACATGTCATACAACGGACCAAACTCAAGCAAGTCCATGCACAATTCACAGTTGGGCCAGGCCATTGTGCAAGTCCAATTCCAGTAGGCCCAAGTCCAAGTTCAAGTTCATGAGCTCAAGTCCAAGGTGTTTATTTTGAAGCCCAATTACCCAGACCCAATCCAATAGCCCAATCCAAAGCTCATACTCGAAAGTCCACCATTAACCCTAAGTCCACACGCCCAAACCCTTGTCCCCCTCCTTGTCATCCACACCATCCATTTACCATCTTCAATCTAGATCATCTATTTCGTGCAAAAACTTAGGTAAACCATAGAGCCACCTTACCTAATTCATTGCACACATAATTCATGTTAGATCTATGAGAGTTCTCCTTTTGAGTGCTGGAACAAGATTGACCCGGGGGGGGGTGTTAGGGAGGTTCACAAATTTCTTAATTGCTTAAATGATCACACCAAGTTTATAACCTTTTGCATATTGCTTGTTATCAATGCTTGTGCACAATGTATAAATAAATATAATAAAATGCAATGTGATATGTGTTGAAAAGAGTACTTGAATACTAAAATACAAACACATAGTGATCAAACACCATAAGACCAAATTTATAGTGGTCCGGTTAGCCAACCTACGTCCACTGTTAGGACTAGCTCAACCTTGAGCTATCCCCAAATCCACTAAGTGGGGACTTACACCCTCACATTTAGAATAGGAATTCCACCTCACTCATTTGTCTGAGAATTTTACCAACACATGTAGAATAGGAATTTCACCTATTCATTTGGCTAGGAATTCCACCCACCACATGTGCCATATTGACGCACTAGATTTTTTATAGTGGTTCCGGAGCCAAGCCTCCTTAATCCACTTTCACAGGATAAATGTTTAAAAAAAATTAAAACCAAGAAGCGCTTGCCTTCGTAGCTCTATTTCTTTTAAGTGCGTTTCTCCATGATCCATCCAATGTGTACTTGAGTTAATCTCGACATTCCGCCTTGTAGCCTTCGTAAAGCAATCACAATCTCAGGGTGAGTAGGAAATTGGTTCTACCAACATCTTTCCTAGTTGATTATCATTTTCCCTCTCTCTCTCACAAACTCACTCCATATGATTGGTTATATTAGATTTCCCAAGTGTAAGCATAAGAGAGAGTGATCATTTTGTTGGCCCTTGTTTAAGCTCACTGATAATGATGAGGGTCCAACGGATTTGTCAAAGGATATCAACTGGTTGAACAAAGATTGATATTTATAGAAACCACTTGCAGAATTTGTCATGTACCGACAGGTCAGTCGCACCGAGGAGTCGGTGACTATGCATATTTCCGTTCAACCACTCGACCGTTGCGCATTAAATTCACTCCCAATGGTATAATTATTTCCCCGTCGCCAGTTCGGTATCTCCAATGGGTCGACAATCATGGCACCAAGAGGTCGGTCTATATGAGGGTCTCGATCTGGTGCAACACCATGTAGACAGAGTTTCATGTCCTGAAACTTGCCTTGCCCAGAATGACCTGTCGTCCCTTACCGAGGGGTCGGTCCTGGTACTCTCGATCGGCCTTGAAATACCGAGATGTCTATTTTCTCGAGAGCCCACTTGAGTTCAAAGACCAGAACTCACAAGTTTTTCATCTACGAGTCATTGACCATGAGGGGTCATTAAGTTCATCACCGAGGGGGCGGTGCAAACGAGACTCTCGATCAGAGGATTATCCAGAATGACATTTTTATGATCCAGAACCTCTGTCAATCTGGCCGACTAGTCTATGACCACGATGAGTCGATCCTGTCTCCACTCAGCGGTCGGTGAGAAAGACTGGTCGATTGACAGTGAAATTAATTCATGTTTCCAAGTTCGCTTCCAATTCACTATCAGGCTTCCACTCTAGGATTTTTATGATTTTACCATTTGTTCAATTAAGCTTAAGAATGGTCCTCCTATGGTGTGGGTACCACCTAAAGTCATCTATAGCCAAATACATGTTTTGTGATTGTCATAACAATGAGCTTTAGTCCGGTGGAGCATGATCTTCACTCTTGATCACCTTTAGTCTTCAAGCTTCTAGCAAGTGCTTTTTCCCAAGTCATGAAATTGACAAACTTAAGGACTCGGCAAAGCCGGGGCACTAACAATTTAGGCCGTGCATTTCTTTCATCATGTAGGTCAACCTATGAATCTCAACCCTCCATTAGAAACCTTACCAATCTTATAATTTATTTTTACCAAATTACCTTAGAACCATTAGATTTAGATCTCGCTCAATCACAGCCATCCATTCATAAAACCCTAGATATAGAATATCTTGGAACCCAAGTGACCCTATCCACTCCATGCACATATAGGGTTTAAATAAAAAGGAAAGGAGGGACTAATTTCAATGAGGTTTTAATAAATTTTTAGAGGTTGGATTTGAATTTCACCAATCGATTTTGGAGTTGTAGAAATTAACCATTGATTTTGTGATTTGGGTTTTAATTTTGATCTCTATGGATGAAAATTTGTAAATTCGATTATGGAGATGGTGAGACCAATTTCTCTAGAAAATAATTTGGAAATTTTAAGATCATGTCTTAATTGGTGAAAAGTTGTAAGCTTGATTCTTAGATCTGAAATCTTGTTTTTGGCACGCTATCCCAAGAAAAATCATAACCGGGTCTCCCGAATGAATTTTTCGACAAAAACTGATTTTTTAGAAACTAATCAGATAGATCTAGTTGCTGTAAAAATTTGAGAAAAAAAGAGTAATGATTTATGCTCCAAATCAGGTCTGCATGTTGGACCAAATTTCTAGTTTAGGTGTGAGAGACAATTTAGCTGCAATTCACTAAATAAATCATAACTTAATCTTTAGGTACCGAAACAATGCAAAATTTGTGCCTATTTTTATCTAGATAAGGAGATCTACTGTTGAGACATGAAAAATGACATTTTTACCTTTGATTATTGGATTGGTTACCTTCAATTTTGTATATATTAGATACAATTAATGTTGTTTGTTTGTTTTGTAGATTAAATTGGAAAATACAGGGAATCAATCAAATTCAGTGGAAAATTGCAAGTTTTGTGCTTAAAATTGGAAGACCCAGGATTTCTAATAATTAATCTCAGACCACTTAGGATTATTATTGTAAATTGATTAATCTGGATCTAATTATGAGAGTCTAGATTAATTCAACATTTTTAGATTTTAAGTGGTGAGTTAATTATTTTAATTCTAGATAAAGAAGCTGCAATTCAAGAGTATGAATTTCAAATCCATGAGCCAGAGATCCATTCCCATTTGGGCTAGGCTCAAGTAATCCATGCGCATTTAACAAGTGAACTAGGCCAGTGTGCAAGTCCAAGTTGAGCAAGCCCAAATTCAAGTCCATGTACTCAAGTCCAAAGTTGAAGTCCAATTGCCCAATCCCTGTGATCCATGTACCCATGTTCGAATTCACTATGAACCCTAAGTCCACATGCCCATATCCTTGTCCCTCTGCATATCATATCCACTATTCATTTAGTCATCTTTTAATCCAAACCATCCATCTCATTCATCTCATTAGCTAAACCCTAGAGCCACCTTTCCTTATCCATTGCATACATTTATCATCTTAGATATAGGCCATCCATTTCATCATCCATCTAGATTAACCTTTGAATCACAAACCTCCATGCATTATCTCACCATTTATGAAACCCATCTTAACCATCCATTACTAGGACCATCAGATTTAAACCATTTTAATTTAAGCCATTCCTTCATAAAACCCCAGGATTAATCTAACTTGCATCCCAAGCATTCCAAACCCCATCCATGCGAATTTTCGACATCACATACACCTCATCATCTATCCACCCACACTCCACACGATTTTCTCAAATCTCAATCCAGCCCATTCAAATTTCACATTAGGGAAACCTTCCATGTCATCATGCATTCATCTAACCATCCGTTCATCTGAGTTTTAGATCTCACCCATTCATTGCATATCACATAACTCTAATACCACACATGCAAAATTCGCTAATGCCAAATCAAATCCCTACATATTTGAATTCCTTTCTTGAGCCCCAAGCCAACTTGATCCCCAAGCCACCATTCGACCAAGCCATGTAAACCCTAGCCTTTTCATATTTAAATCTCATGCATCCATATTTCATGAGATCTAATTGTTAGTGCTCCAGCTCGCCGAGTCTCTGGTTTATCAATTCCATGACTCGAAAGAAGCACACGAAAGTTGAAGGCACCATGAAGAAGACTCAAAGTGATGCTAGAAGTCAAGTAAGATCATGCATCAAGTTCATCGTCTGTATGGCAACCTTAGAAGGTAAAAGGCCATAGATGACTATAGGTGGAACCCACACCTTAGATGGACTATACCTGGACTTAAACCGAATATTGGTCATGTCATAATGTACCCCTAGACAATGGGAAAGAACCAAAATATTCAAAATGTACACAACTGTCATTTACCCAGCTCGACACATCGACCAAGTCGATATGTTTGAGAAACTGGAGTTGGTTCTATTTTTTGTTTCCCTGTCTAAAACTAAGACTAGTCGTATATATCTAGTTCTGTTGATATATAGTGTTGAGCACCCAATCGATACATATCCTTTGTACATATGTTTGTTGGTGGAATTCTTTATTCCACGCTATATCAATCCATCTCGATACATGTTCTGGGTTTGCGAATGTTCTGTCTGAAAATCTCTGTATGTTTCAGAAACTTACAATCAAGCTATATCAAGTTTTATCGATAGATCGAGCTGTGAACAGTGACTCAAAAAATTCAAACGCTTGAACTGTGCACGGAAGTCTTAAGTCAATATGCATCGACCAGAAATCATACATCGAGATTTGTCAAAAACTCGACATATCGACTTTCGACATGTATCGTCTCTGTTGGAAAGTTTGAAATAAGTTCTGTTAAAAAACAATCATTTGCGCAACGGGTAGATTACAACAGACTTATTCAAACACTCGACATATCGACCAATGTCGATATATCGCACTATTCAACGGACAAAAATTCTAAATTGCCTAGAAATTGATCTGATTTGTTTGACATCAAGTTAGAGAGAATCCTGAGCCAAATTGGAAAATCTTCAGAAGCAATTTTATAACTCTCAAAGATCTCTCCATGCACTACACTTGGTGGATCAAATACACAATCTTCTTGATTGTGATTAAAAGAAGAGAAAGAAAGAAATATAGATCTAGGAATCCATTAGCACATCTAAATCCTAGAGTCCTCTCATAGATTGTGATTGAGCATACACAAGGCACATCTTCGATATCGTCGACATTACATTGAGATAGCATTCTCAAGAATCAGATATCTACAAGTAAGCTCACACAAAGGCAAGTGCTTCTTAGTGATTTTATTTTATAGATCATCTTGTGAATGGACTAAGGCAAGGAAGCCGGAACCACTATAAAAAATAGAGGGATAAGGAAGTAGACCTTGGGTTGGTTGAACCTTTCAAATCTAGGAAAAGTGGATTAAGGAGGATTTTCTCCCGAACCACTATAAAAAATCTAGAGCGTCATCTCTAGCACAGTGGTGGGTGGAATTCCCAGCTAATTGAGTGGGGTGGACTCCTACTCTAATTGTGACGGTGTAAGTCCCCACATAGTGAATTCGGGATAACCCAAGGAGTTCTTAGAGTGGACGTAGGTTGTTTGACCGAACCACTATAAATTGCTCTTGTGGGTGTTGATCTTTACTTGTGTGATTTGTCTCATAATTGTGCATACTTTTGATCAGACAACTCATCTCTCTTGATTGACATTATTAATTCGCATCAAATTTGTTAATTAATCAAGAAATTTGTGAAGACCATAAAAATTGGGGATTGTCCTATTCCCCCCCCCCCTCTAGGGACAATCTTAGTTCTTGTTCTAGCACCCAAATGGAACTTTCATTTGGTATCAGAGTCTGATTGCTCTTCATAAATGATTTAACCATCCGAGTTGATCCATGCTAGAACACCTTCATGGTACTCCAAAATTTGCTCACTATTCTTTATTGTTTATTTACTCTTATTTGAAATCAATAATAGAGAAAAGACTTGCATCCCCTGATGAAGATGATTGGAGCTCTATCAAAGTTGAGTCTATTGAAAAATCTTGTACATCTTTGGATAGTTCAATGGAAGGCTCCACTTGTCATAATAAATTGGAGAATCATGAGAGGTGAAAATTTGAAATGTGTTTTTGCCTCCATTGTACCCAACCGAGAGGGATCCTCAAGTGAAGATGAGGATAGTGTTGAGGATCTTGATGAGGATGATGATGACCTCTAAGAATCCTATAGTGCCCTATACTTCGAGAGTTTGAGATTGGCAAAGCATCTTGGAAAGGTAAAAATTGAGAATGCCAAACTCTCTAGCCAACTTCAACGTGTTAATATGGAAAATGATCTTCTCTCATCAAATTTAAAAAATGCAACTGATGAAATTTTGAATTTGAGAGAAAATCAAAATTTGCTTCAAGAAAAACTAAAAGTTTTTGAAAATGAAAACTTGAAGCTCAAGGAAGTTGGAAAATGTCTTGGAGAGAAATCTCAAAACATGATTACCCAAAGAAATAAAAAATTGGAAGAATCCATTTTGGGTGGTAAGCCTCACAATGATTGGTATGGTTTTGGTAATTCTCAATCAAACCTTAAGAGACCCATAAACCAATCTATACTAGGAAGAAGCCATACCACACACATTTCTATAGTAAAATGTTTCTATTGTGGTTTAATCGGGCATTCCAAGCATGAGTGTAAAACAAGGAGAATGCAGTTTAAATCAAAAGTGGTTGATGGTCTTGCTCAAGGAGCAAGGAAGAGGAAAAATGAGGTGACTGGAAATTCACACTATGCAAAGAAGAAAAAGGTAAATCAATTTGTGAATATTCCCAAGAAACACTTTACACCTCACACTTCACATCGACCCTTCATTGACAAATAAAAAAGGGATAGACCAAGATCTCCTCATACTATGGTTAGAAATATGAGAAGGAGAGTCTTGTCTCAATTCATTGAATGTGGGCTAAATGTTCATGATGGTAGAATCAAATTGCCCAAAGTTCCAAGATTTGAGAGGAAATGTTCGTATTTAAAATTTATTTGGATCCCAAAGGGATAGGACCTTACCCATGCCCTACTTTGGTCTAAGACTTGAGCTTAATTTATGTATCTCTAGACCAATTGTAGTTGAACTCAAACTTGGTATATGTAAGTCCAAATAACTAAGTGTTGTGGCATGGCACATTTGACCTCTTGCAAGCACCTGATTTCACTTTTCCTGACTGTAGTGTTTGTCATGCTTGAAGGGTCATAGAGTTGTGGACTTAGATTCCAAGTCCCACAATGTTTGTCCAAAGTTGTTATGTTCTTTGTATGGTTAACACATTTGAATCATGTTTTGGAATCATCCTTGGTATCTTGCCTTCATTCCATATTCTTGTTTGATTGTTGGAATGATCATGTGCAAGATGTTAGTGTGGCATATATGACATTAATTTATAGATTTAAAATCTTCATATGCCATTGGTGTCTCATACTTCATTTCCATACCTTTTTATTGGTATAAAATTTATGAAATGAATGTATGGTTGTGTGCTTGGTCTTCATTCCTATTGGTATATACTTTGTTTTGTCGATACATGTTGAAAAATCGATAGGTTGTAAAGATCGATGTATCGACTGCTGACATATATCGAGTGAGCGGAATGATCTAAGTTAAAAATCCCTCTTTCGTATTTTGGAAAACCGTCGATTTCAAATCGAGTGTTGCTGCAACTGCTCTACCTATCTCAGGAACCCTCAATACATCGGAAAAACCCTTGCCAAATCCTCCATTCCCAAACAATTTTGACTAGATGTGATCAGGAGAAAAGCTTCCTTGCGATCGTGCGACTCTTCTGCTCTCCAATTCATTGCAAAATCTTGGTCGGGTAAGCCTTTCTCGTCCTCTTTGTGTTTTTCCGTGAAATTACTTGGAATTTCGTAGAAAACAGAGCGTTTCTTAGTTTACTCGTTCTTATAGGATTTAAATCATGAGAACTAAGAACACTCGACTAATGCACCCCCAAAGAGGACTATTCTAACTTCTGGGAAGAAATTTGATAAGAAAAAAATACCCAATGAGGAAATTTTAGAGGAATTGCCTTTAAAAATGGAAGTGCCTTAAGTGGAAAGGCTGGCTAAGCTCCAAGTTTAGCAAACCTGGATCATCTGCTAGACCCAGTGTTTTTGAGCTTGTTGTGCTTCAGTCTGTTTCAGCACAATCCTCTCAACAACCTTCTATAGTCAGTGCTCCTCAAAGTCAAGCAGAACCCCATGTTTTGTCCCTTCCTTCTACCCTACTTGATCAGCCTGCACCTGAACCTGTACAACCTCCAGTCCAAGAACCTCAACCCCAACCTCAGCCAGAGCCTGAGAGTTGACAAGAAGAAAGTGATGAGGATGAATCAGATTGGACTGAATCTGATAAAGAAGAGGTGTTTGTGACTGAAGAAGTCACCTTGGAAGAAATTCCTAATGAAGTTGATGAAGAAAAGGACCCCACTTGAAACCATTGGCTATGGTTGAAGGGTTCTCAGCTTGGAACATGGAAAGGAAATATGTGTCCAAGATTTTCAAATTCTCAAGGCATGCAAACATTTGAAGAAAATGAAGTGGGAAAACCTTTTGGAATGGGGAGGAAAGATGATTCCTTCTATGGCATTAAGGATGTTTTGCTCTATCAAGGACTTTCCTGCAAAGAATCACATCCGAATTGAATTTCAGGATGGAAGCTCACATGTAATTACTCCTGATTTAATCTCAGATGTTATGGGTATTCCTATGGTAGATGGATTTATACCCAAGATCTCTTTCAAGATGAATTTGGCTGAGAGACCCAAGTTTGCCAAGAAGTCGTGTGGGAAGAGCAAAGTGACCTGGACAAGAAATATTTGGATTCCACCAAACCAACTGCTTCCTGAATACCGAACTCTTCACCTATTTTGTTGTTCCAATGTGAATCCTCGACATGGAAATCAAGTTGATCTGATAAGCCATATGGTTCACATCTTGTATTGCATAGCAATGGGGAACAAATTTTGTCTTCCTACTTGGATTTGTCAGATCATCACCAAGTACTGGAAATCGAAGAGAAACAACCATCCGCCTTTTTGATATCTAATGTATACACTCGCTCTACACTTTGGTGTCAAGCCTCCCAAGAATGCATTCTATGATGAGAAGAGGATACTTGATAGAGGGATGATGAAGAAAAGTCTCAAAGCTGACTTTCTGAGAATCTTTGGCGAAGAGACTGCAGCCTCCATTGGTCGTCCAGTCATTGAAGAGGAAGAAAAAGATAATGAATAAGAGGAAGGAGAAACAAATATTTTACAGTCCTCGAGATTGAAAGCTATAGAGGGTTAGCATGCAGCCATTGCAAATAGACAAGATGATCATAATCACCTCCTAAAACAACTCCTGGCTGCCATTAGTTAGCCTTCTCATAGTTCAGACCCTCAGCCTTCTACCTGAGCCCCTCCTTCATCCCCTCATGATGCTGCAACAGTCTAGTTTTTCATTTTTTATGTTTTTGAAAAACGGATATTTTGGTTATGTAAACATTAAGCACCTTGTATACATACTCTATTTTGAGCATTTATGTTTTAATGCTATGGTTTGCTTACATATGTTTTTTGCTGCATGCTGCATATGTTTGATTGTTCTTATACTTTGTTGCCATGGTTTAATATATAAGATTTCTATGCTATTTATAGACGTATGAATGCATGGATGATTATGTTTATTGGCATGCTTCTATAGATCTTTTGCAGTTACCCCTTGAAGTTTGGAGAGCACCACTAATGTGCTTCAGACCCTTTGTCAAATTTATGACAAAATGGGGGAGAAAGCTTGAAAAATGGGGGCGTGCATATGAGGGAGTTTCATAGCTGTTTGGAGACTCAAGCTCAATGGGGGAGGATAGAAAAAAGAGCATGTAAATTTCATAGCTGTTTGGAGACTCAAACTCAATGGGGGAGGATAGAAAAAGAGCATGTAAAATCAATGGGGGAGGATAGAAAAAGAGCATGTAAACTCAATGGGGGAGGATAGAAAAAGAGCATGTAGTCCATAAAGTTTGGAGAATGTTTATCATGTTTTGGACTAATGATCTACTAATGCTCTAATAGTTGTTTAAGTGCTTTTGCAGCTTGTGTATGTATGTTTACAGGTATACACTAAGATCAAGTACAAGCTGTGCAAGAAATAGTGATCTTATGTCATTTGTAATTTATTTATATTCAAATGATGTAATAGGGGATGGGGTTTTGGGTTTATTTGAGTCCGTAGTGCTTCTATGTGTTTTGGTAATTAAAATTAATAAAGGGGGAGATTGTTAGTGCCCCGGCTTGCCGAGTCTCTGGTTTGTGAATTCCATGACTCGAATGAAGCACACGAAAGTTGAAGGCACCAAGAAGAAGACTTAATGTGATGCTAGAAGTCAAGCAAGATAAAGCATCTAGTTCATCGTGTGTATGGCAACCTTGGAAGGTAAAAGGCCATAAATGACCATAGGTGGAATCCACACCTTAGATAGACTATTCCTGACTTAGACTGGATATTGGTCAAGTCATATTGTACCCCCAGACAGTGGGAAAGAACCAAAATATTCAAAATGTACACAACTGCCATTTACCCAGCTCGACACATCAACCAGGTCGATATGTTTGAGAAACTGGAGTTAGTTCTGTTTTTTGTTTCCCTGTCTAAAACTAAGACCGGTCGTATATATCGAGTTCTGTCGATATATAGTGTTGAGCACCCAGCTGATACATATCCTTTGTCGATATGTATGTTGGTGGAATTCTTTATTCCACAATGTATCGACCAATCTCGATACATGTTCTGGGTTTGAGAATGTCTGAAAATCTCTGTATTTTTCATAAACTTATAGGTAAGCTATATCGAGTTTTATCGATACATCAAGCTATGAAAAGTGACTCAAAAAATATTCAAAGGCTTGAATTGTGCACGGAAGTCTTAAGTCAATATGCATCGACCAGAAATCATACATCGAAATTAGCCAAAAAACTCGACATATCGACTTTCGACATGTATCTTCTGTGTTGGAAAGTTTGAATAAGTTCCGTTAAAACACAATCATTTGCGCAACGGACAGATTACAATAGACTTATTCAAACACTCGACATATCGACCAATGTCGATATATCGTACTGCTCAACGGACAAAATTTTTAAATTACCTATAAATTGATCTGATCTATTTCAGATCAAGTTAGAGAGAATCCTGAGCCAAATTAGAAAATCATTCAGAGGCAATTTTAGAACTCTCAAAGATCTCTCCATGCACTACACTTGGTGAATCAAATATCCAATATTCTTGATTGCCATTAAAAGAGAGAGAAAGAAAGAAATATAGACCTAGGAATCCATTGGCACATCTAAATCCTAAAGTCATCCGATAGATTGTGATTGAGCATACACAAGGCATGTAATGACCCAACCTGATTTTTCAGAGTTTTGGGGCCTTGGTAGCAGTTAGGAGAGTGTGGACCCTATGTTGGGTCCTGGTTTGCCCGATTTTGAGTTCAGACACTCAAAGGGCACTTTGATAATTTTGAATTATTGAATATTTTTATCATGTAAAAAGTTTAAAAATCACACGTTATCTTCCCTAATGTTCGACTTTTGATTTTTAATGAGTTTTAATTAATTTATTTATTTATTTTATTTTGAAAATTTAAGATTTTATTTTTATCTCTCCTTTAAAAAAAAAAGAGAAAAATCCTAACTTAAAACCCCCTCCCCCAAAACCCTAAACGGTGATACCCCTTTTTCCGCGCAGCACTGTAGCAGCTCTTTACGGTGCCGCTGCGCCCCTCTCTTTCTTACCCCTCTCATCTTCCTTTTCTTCTTCCACTTTCATCAGAATCCTAACCCCTAAACCCCCTTTGACCGCCGCCTCCTCTCTCTTTTCTCTTCTCTTTCGATCTCTTTCCTCTCTCTAATTCTTTCTTCTTCCCTCTCCTTGGTAGAACTTAATCTTCTCTCTTCCCCTATGCGCCGCCGCCACTCCCTTCTCTCTCTCTCTCTCTCTCTCTCGATCTTCTCTTCTCTCTCTGTCTCTCTCTCTTCTTAGTGTCGGCCAAATCTCTAACCCCTATTCTTCGCCGTCGCTCTCCCCTCCTTCTTGGCTAGAGCAGCCCTATTTCCTTCAGATCTGCCAGATTCCAGATTCCTCGCCGCCGTCGGAGTCTGATCTCGGGTACCTCTCTTTTCTTTCTATTTTTTCCGTCCATTTCTCCATTTTCCCCTATTTTCTCTGCTTTCCCTTCTTTTAACCCTTTTTTCCCTCAGTTTTCGGTTTCCCAACTGGGTTGCTGAGCCAACTCAGTCGAGTCATCGAGTTGACTCGGCCGAGTTCAGTTTTGGGCAACCCAAGCCCAATCCGCTTTGTAGCCTAGCGGACTTGGCCTTTCAGCCAGGCCCAACTTCGAACCCGACCCAGCTCGCCAGACTTGGTCCTGCCCAGCTAGGTCCAGACCCGACTCGACCTGTCAGGCCCAGGCCACCTCAGGCTTAGCCCAGTTCCAACTGGCCCAGCCCGATTTTAGGTCCAACCCAGTTCAGCCCAACTTTGGGCCCTGCCCATCTTAAAGCCAATTCTGAGATTCAGGCCATTTTAGATCCAATTTTCAGTTTTAGGCCCAGTCCCGAGCCCGACCTAGTTTTGGATCTGGTTTTCAGTTTTGGGCCATGTTTGGCCCGTTTTGCGCCCGTTTTTGGCCCAGACTTGTTTTAGCCCGTTTTAACCCGTTTGTCAATCCTTGTATTTCTTTTTCGTCAGATCGAGTCCCCTTCAACCTAGTGGACCAGGTTTCTCGAAGTTGATTTCAAAATGCACAGAGGTGAGGGATCTTACCATAGTTCTTAGCATGCATCTATGCGTATTACTACTCTATCAAATGTAGGGGTATAGAATGCGGCGAATGGGAATCCCCGTTATTATGAGCCACTTGGCAAGGGAACTGTTGATACCATTATGTGGCAGGTCCCCATCCGGGTGTATTTATATCTGATGCTTGTAGAGACATATACGAGTTGTTTATCTAATGTCATGATTGATTGATTGTGTGGTGACATGAGTAGAGTTTATTTTTGTTTGATAATATGTTAAGATGCCAACACGAACATGTGATATGTGGTGGTATATGCCTGATTATGGTGTAATATGTCCTGTTGATAATATGCTATATGATTATGTGATAATTAGTTTGGATTGCTAGACATTATAACATGTTTGGATGTTAACATGTCAGCCCGTGATAAATAGTCATGTATACACCTGATTATTATGTGATGAACTATGTTTATAGCATGTGTAGGGGTAGAGGTAATTGTGCATACATATAGCTAGCATATGTAGGATGCCGATGGGGGTATGGGTACTAGACAACATCAGGATCTAGACACTCCCCCTACCTTGTAGGGTAATTAGGGTGGGGATGTTGTGTGGGACTGCGCAATGGAAGTGTGGTTGGACTATGGGTTACCCGTTGGTTGGATATGGGTTGAAGTATTTCTTGGCATGGGTTACATTGTTAGGTGTGATCTTCAAACATGCCTATGACAGAGGTGTGGTCCGGTTTGGAGGGCGAGGTCCCGAGAGTCCTAAGAGGGACATGCTGTGGGTGGTCATGGAAACCTCCGAGAAGTTTCTGGGGTTGAGTGTGAGGTCGGTCAAGTCCGACTTAGAGGTCATCATAGACAGATGAGGCGTCCCCAGTAGTCTGATGGGTTGAGTGGTTTTCTTACGTGGAGACCAGAGGGTGGGATGGTGGTTTGTGATCCTCAGATGACCAAGTAGGCTGAGGATGTGCTCGCCCGCTCATTAGTGGAGGGATGATACGGTGCGGTATAGCTCTCGCTAGCATGATTTGTGATCCCCAAATGACTGAGTAGGCTGAGGATGTGCTTCCCGGCTCATTGGTCAAGGGATGATGCGGTGAGGGACAACTCCCCCTAGTATGGTTTGTGACCCTCGGATGACCGAGTAGGCTGAGAATGTGTTCGCTTGCTCATTAGTTGAGGGATGGTACGGTGGGGGACAACTCTTGCTGGTATGGTGTGTGATCACCAGATGACCGAGTAGGCTGAGGATGTGTTTGCCCGCTCATTGGTCGAGGGATGGTGCGGTGTGATGTTCTAGGCAAGGACACCTGTAGGGGTGGGACAGTATGTGGTGTGGTGTGATGAGATGTTCAAGGCTATGACACCTGTACAGTGGGTACAATATGAGGTATGATAGTCCAGGCTATGACACCTGCAGGGTGGGTACAATCTGAGGTATGGTATTCCACGCTATGACACTTGCAGGGTGAGTGCAGTTTGAGGTATGGTATTCCAGGTTGGGGCACCTGTATGGTGGGGACAGCCTGTGTGTGTGGGTTCCGTGGAGGTGGCCTGAGAGGTAGGGCGGTCGTAGAGTATGTTGAGTGCGTATTGGGTCGCCTTGGGAGTTAGATGGGTTGAGTTTCTGTTCGTCCACATTTTGGCTGAGTGATGTGGTAGTGTGTTCACCCGTGGTTATGACTCTGGATTTCGTTGTTGAGACTTGTGTTGTGGGTGTTGACTCACCGGGAATTTATGGGTGCCTAACGAGTGAATTCGGCAGGCTCACTCGGTAGAAGACCTATAGAGTTCCGTGAGGGGTGTTTATGTCGATTGTGTGGAGACCGACGAGCACAGTCCGAGGTCACAGGTGGGACTACCGGGGGTTTGGTACTCGGTTGAGGAGACCACAGATGTGTCGGGTTGGCAGTCCGTTCGGGCCTGGAACAATAGTTACTTCCGTGTGATAGTCTGTTTGGGACTCTAGTGAACCTGACTCATGGATTGGTTATGATATGTATGCGGGTCGTTATGGGAGAGCCATAACACTGGTTGAGGGGCAGGGACCCTGATCTAGTTGGGGATTGGTCATATACCCGTGGGCGGGTGGACCGTAGCGGATGGGCATATGTGGGAGTTGTCTTAGTGTTTCTTTGAGTTGGTTAGAGGATGTACTGGAGGCCCGATAGATGTGGGCTCGTGTGTTAGGGGTAGGGTACACGTTTGCATGGTCGTGCAAGTAGACATCCTAGACATTGATATGTCCATATGATTATATGCAGTGTATGCTTGATGACATATGATGCTTGTGTTACCCTCACTGGGCATGTAGAGCTCACCCCTTGCCTCACAGGTACTTTATAGAGGAAGGGTCAGTGGGACCCTTATTTTGACGTTGGGCGTAGAACTGCAACTTTGTACTTTGTCATAGTTCTATTTTGTAATTGAGGACTTGCTAACATATTTGAGATATATGTAATTTCATTGAGCTGGATAAATGTAATAATGGGATGATGCTATAATTTGTAATTATGATTGATGCTTACGATTTTTGGTTTATTCATGGGTTGCCTTTGGTTAGTGTGGGTTGCTGGAGCAGTGCATCCCTTTAAAAAAAAAATGCCCCTGAAATAGTATTAGATCGGTGTTTTGGGACGGGCCATTGCAAGGCACATCTTCGACATCGTCGACATCACATTGAGAGAGCATCCTCAAAAAGCACACATCTACAAGTGAGCTCATACAAAGGCAAGTGTTTCTTAGTGATTTTATTTTAAGATCATCTTGTGAAGTGGACTAAGGCAAGGAAGCCGGAACCACTATAAAAAATAGAGGGATAAGGAAGTAGACCTTGGGTTGGTCTAACCTTTCAAAATCTAGGAAAAGTGGATTAAGGATGATTTGCTTCGGAACCACTATAAAAAACTCTAGAGAGTCGTCTCTGGCACAGTGGTGGATGGAATTCCCAGCCAATTGAGTGAGGTGGAATTCCTACTCTAATTGTGAGGGTGTAAGTCCCGACATAGTGAATTCGGGATAACCCAAGGTTGAGCGAGTCCTTAGAGTGGATGTAGGTTGTTTAACCGAACCACTATAAATTGGTCTTGTGAGTGTTGATCTTTACTTGTGTGATTTGTCTCATAATTGTGCACACTTTTGATCACACAACTCATCTCTCTTGATTAACATTATTAATCCACAACAAATTTGTTAGTTAATCAAGAAATTTGTGAAGAGCATAAAAATTGGAGATTGTCCTAATCACAACCCCATCCCCCCCCCCCCCCCCCCCCCCCCCCCCCTCCCCTCTCTCTCTCTCTCTCTCCTCCTCTTTAGGGACAATCTTGGTCCTTGTTTTAGCACCCAAAGGGAACTTTCACTAATCATATCCTTTCAATCATCACTTAAACCAAGATTAAATCTCAGCCATCCATTTTAACCCATAGCCTATTAATATAGAGGTTAGGGCACACGAAAATTCGACTGGGTCAGGAGCTAAAGACATTGAAACATTGGAAATACTCAATAGACAAAGAGCCATACATGAATTTTACAAGTGAGCCTCTCATTGTGTAAATTTATTTTTATTGTTTTAATAGATTTGACATAAGCTTTTAGAATCCTGGAATATCCAATTTTCGAGTATTCTTTAATGATTTTCTGATTTAATTTTAATTTTATATTCTTTGTTTAATTGATTAGACATAATGAAATAGTTAGGACTAAGATTTCATTAGGTTCAGATCTAAGGTTCCAATGGGACATAATGAAATAGTTCAATTTTGAATTTAATTGTTTTAAATATATGGACCTAAGGTTCATTTAATTAAATTAAAGGATATGGATTTTAATTTTAATGAAAGATTTTAATTGAATCTTGGATTTTTAAGCGAATTTCAAATCTAGATCTATTGTTTATTAATATTTTTGGATGTGATGTTTGATGATGGCTATGATGATCTATCCAATTGTAAAATATGTTATTTATTTTATTTTTATTGGTTTTATTTATTTTATTTGCTTTATTTGCTTGTTTATTTACTTTTTTATTGTTTATGTATTTTTTTTACTTGTTTATTTATTTTCTTTATAGTTTATTTATTCATTTATTTATTTTATGTATTTTATGTAATCAACCCATTCTTTTAAATTCTTTGAACTTAGGTTAGAGTTATTTTATTTAAACCTTGACTTTGATCTTTTAAATTGAGAGGTGGTTATTTATGTTTAATTGGAGAAATTAAAGTTCATAATGGTTAAATTTTATTTTTAGGTGACAGTTCCTTGTTGGATTGATTTTAATAAATTATAGAGTTCTAAACTAATGTAATAGTTTATCGATTAAAATATTGATTAACATGCTTACATTATTTAATGGGTTTATTTTTTTTAAACCATGCAATTTTACTCATGTATTTTATTTCTTTCATATAACTTGTTCATTATGGGATCAACCTCGCACTCTTAACGCTATACTATTAATTGGTTCGTATGTTTCTGAGTAATAAGACACAACATCTATCTCCAGTAAAATTTGGGATTTGTTTAATGAGGTTTGATACCCCATATTTGATTTGTAAGTTGGATCAAATTTCAGAACATAGATCTGAAGGCAGTTTAGCAGTGGTTCGGTAAATAACTTTTATCTTAGGCTATAGGAATTAGAACAAATTGAAATTCGCACCTAACTTCAAGGGAATAGGGAGATCTATCTTTAGAAAAAAAAATGAGAATTAAAAGAAGTTGATTTCATAGGTTAAATCAGGTTTGTAAGCCGAAAATCCGTGATAGATTGCAATCTGTTTGGAGAGTGTAATGTTGGACTGAATTAGGTATAACTTGGGCTAGCAACATCAGATTGGGCCAAACGAAATATTTTCAGAAACAGTATTCAGAGACATATCTACTGAGAAAATATGAGAATTTATTGATAAGTGTGTTGTTCCCAAAAAATTCTGCAATATGAACGAAATTTTAATTTGTTTTAATTTTCTTGGAAAATTTGGCCAATTGTAGAAACTTTGAAATTTTGAGTTTTTAATTGCTGGAATAGAACCCTAGTGATCTTAAGAGATGGAATCATTCTAATGGCTAAGAAGAAAATATCCTAAGTGGTTTCAGAACTTTAAAAATAATTATAGAAATTTTGGATTGAGAGCGTGTTGAAAAAGCTTGGATTTTGGCGTTTGTTTCACGTTGCAATTTTGGGTGAGGGAAAGAAGATATTTCCTGTATTTTTTATTTGTGAATTCCCATAAATTATGTTTTGGTATTTTAGAATGCATAAATTGGGTTTAGAGAAAAGGGATGAGAAATTTTTGAAATTACGGGTAAAGTCCTGTGCATCTTAAATAATGTAAAGGGGTATAGATTATGGCTAAGTGTTTAAACCAGTCAGTGACTCAGTCAGCTTGAACTTGTAGTATTTACTTATTACCTTGTTGAGAAACCCATGACATGGATTCAAAATTTGAATTGGATTTGCCCTGTGCTAAGATTGGGAATTTGGTGAATTTTGATGATTTGTTATATATTGATATGCCTTGTGTTTTGGACCATTATTGTTTGCACATGCTTATTTGAGATTATTTGTGCTTGAATTTAATTCAGTGTTTTTGTATATGCTAAATTATTTGAGATTACTTATTGTTCATTTCTGCATATGTTTATGTGTTTTAAATCCCCATATTTATTTTATTTTGGCCATGTCATTTATACATGGACTATATTTTGTTATCATGCATGTGCACCCACAGATGGGTGGGTGTTCAAGATTTTTGGGTTGATAGCCTTGTGATTTGTTGTCGATATTTGAATTAGAGACCAACAGAGGACCAGTTGCCTTGGACTAGTGGGGACTGGTTAGGTCAGGTCCTTGGATGAAGTTCATGACCAGAGGAGAGACCTCTATGACCATCGACTTGAGGTGTTCGTCGAGAAAAGGTGTGTAGCAGGGCATGCCTATGCTGGTGACTGAGAGACAGTCATGTCGTTTGACAAGCCAATATTCGTATGGTATGCTGTGACGTGCAGCTTATGGCCGACAGGCCAGGTTTGTGATCGTTTTATGTGCAAATTGGTGTTTGGTGGTTTGGATGATGGCATAGGATTGGGATTCATGCATCATCTTTGCATCTTGCATTTAGCATTTTGCATTACATGCATTAATTATCATATAATTGCATATGTTTTTGTTTACCTTGATCATGGAGGAATTCCTGTTCGACTATATTACATAGTTGTATTTGTTTCTTTAACTCGGTTTGGAGCTCATTCCCCTTATATTTCTGGAATACCGTTGGAGTTAGATCAAAAAGCAGCTGAGAACCAAGTTTAGATTTTCTTGGAGCTGTTAAGAACAAGTCTTAAACTATTTTAATTTCCAGTATAGAGCCTAATGGATTTAGTTTTGGTTTGGTTTGTTTTGAGGCACTTAGAGTGTCATTTGAGGATTTGTAATAAGTATCATACGTGGTTTGAGACTTTATTATTTTTGCCATGGGTGTGAGACAATGAGAATAGTTATAATTCTCTTTAGTTATGGTTTGATTTCTAGTTGTGGTTTGACTTGATATCATACCTGTAAAATGGCAAATCTGATATGTGATTTATTCTATTCTATATGGCTTATGAGAAAATATTACTGCAGCTCTGGTTATTTGTGAGCCATGCGATTTATTATGAATCAACGTTATGGAACAATTCAATGTTTCATGTTGAAAGAAAAGGAAAAATTTTGAGCTATCTTGAGCCATGTATGAGTATTCCCATGTTAGATGTTTTGTTTGTTTTTGTGAGGCCTCATTTGTTAAGGTAGAACGGGTGGGTGCTTAGAAGAACTTTGTATGCCAAACACAGTGTTAGACAAAATAATTTGACTATATATTTTCCTTTTTACAAATCGATCCCAAATAGGGTCTACATTGGGTTCAAACAATTTTTCGATCTCTTCAAAATCAAGAGCATTGATGGAAGGGGTTCCACTAATCTCTTTGAATGCTCAACCGCCTCCAAATCTCGAATTGACTCCATGACCGATTTTTGATTTGCATCTACATTCACCTTTTCTTTTGGTTTCACAGACATCGCATTCTCAACATTTGTCGTTGATGGATTTAGAATCTCCATCGATTAACCTTGATATACAGTTTCGATTGGGCTATTTGCCTGCTTCTCATCCGACAAATTTTCATTGTCGACTGTCGTCTCCAATATCATCAACTGGTGCCTCTTATACTTGTTCTAATAATGAAAAGACATCTACGTATCGTCAGTGCTCTATAATCATCATACACGCGTGTTAGATTATCCAGTTGAACGTCGTCATCTGATAAAGAACTCAAAACTTCATAATTGAATTTAGTTGGAGTGCTCAAACAACTGTTTACTTTTTTCTTCTCTGACGAGCAACCAACTTCTTCGACTTTTTTTTTTTTTCCTTCTTGAAGAGTGGATCTAGATTTCTTAGATCTCTTCTTCAATTTTCCCACAACCTTTGATTTTCTGCTTCAAACTCCTCAAAGAATTTTTTGCAGATTGGGATCTATAGGGCCAACTCTGCATTCAAACGGGTCAATGCTGCAACCTGGCGGGTTTGCGGTGTGTCTGTCATGGTGATCAGGACGCGTCGCGTTCTATCATTCAACATTGTTGAAGTCTCTGTCTCAAAAACTAGAGTGCTTAACAAGAAATTGTAACGCCCCGCCCTTTTTCACTCTTTTTTTCCTATAAATTCAGTGTATATATATATATATTTTTTGTAATAGAGTAGAGTGATACAGCGCGGGACGTAATGACGCGAGTTAAGTCCGAACTTCTAAAGTCCGACCCTTAACTGGCCAACCCTATGTGTGTATGGACTCAGTCCACTAAAATGGTTCACACATAGCAATATCAACATACGGAATAAAAATCACAACTTGCGGAACCATAACATCAATTTGCGGAATCATAATAGAACCTAGTTCCATTCCATTGATAGCAAAGTACTTAGTCAATAAAATCACAATCATCATTATCCAAATAAAACATAATTATTCAGTAAGATATCCATCCATAGCAAATCCATCTAAATTATTACAATCCGAATTCTAGATACTCAAATACCAGACCACCATCAAAGGTTTTTATGATTTAAAATCTAAGATCATAAACCCAATGAATAAATCAAAACTCTTGATGGTTTTCAATCTTAAAACCCATCAATTAAATAAAATCTTTCCATACATGGCTGAACCCTATGGTTCTTTCTCTTCATTTAAACCATTAAATCATCTCCAATCTCCCTCCATGGGGTTCGGCCAAACACCATGGCCGAACCCTATGGTTCTTTTTGTTTCAAAAATAAAACTATACCATTAAGATACTAACCTCTTTCTGATTGATTTCTTGTTCTCTCCTTGCTTGATCTTTCTCTTCCAATCTTCTTCTCTTTTCTCCTTGCTCTTGCCGTGTGGAAGAGAATGATGAATTGAGAGAGGGAGAGAGAGGAATAAACTCAACAATAAAGGATGTCAAAACTGTGTATCCCTCTTGATCTCTCCTTTTATAGCCTTTCTTAATCCCACATGAGAAAGTTCTTAAGATAAGCAACCCTTAGCCGTGCGCCCCTTGTGTTCCCCGTTTTTACACATATACCATATTGTAGCTCAGTTTTGACCTTGTTAACTTCCGAATCAGAAAAGGTGGTAAACTATAAAGTTATAGCTCTTGAAGTCTTCTTTCCAACGCAAAAAGAATCAAAGCAATCGGACATTGGAGTGGAAATTTATAACCAAATATTGAACATATATTAAACTTTCCTTATTTAACCATAGCCGACTTTCCTTCTTTAATTTGTCATATCCGACTTTCTCTTTCTTAATTTAAGACCTTCGAATCGGGCCAATGCTAAAATACATATAGCAATGCCGTGTACACTTGTTTGCCTCTTATAAACCTTCTCTTTAATTACACTTCCCATTTTAATTTCCAACTTCTAAACTTAGAAACTTACTAACTTAATAACCATTCTCCATTTTTAAACACTTTCCAAATTTAGCTTCAATGTTTTCATATTTAGACACTTTCCAAATTTAGCCATTGCCTTAACTTAAATCCATCCACATCATGTGCATATAATTAATTATAGACATCTTATTGTTTGGAAATAAGATATCATTATCTAAACCCAACGTGTGACCTATTTTAGGACCATCCTAAAATCTTTCCACTTAATCATAAATATCTCATCTCATCCAAAATATTATGCGCATATAATCCCCTTGATTTTTGTGATATAAAATCTTATATTCGGCCATGCAATCTTTTATCTATTTAATTTTACATTACTAAAATAATTCAACCCATTTACATTTATTTGAAACCATTTATCAAAATCGTTGGGTCTTAATTGGGCAACGATCCAATCACTTTATCCATCTAAAATCCTTATCTAAAATCCATAAGTTAAATGGGTAATTTCTGGAAATATTTATAACTTGAAAATCCGGGGTATTACAGAAATATTAATGGGTCCCAAATTGATGAGGCAGTGTAGGATCCATGCTCTCATGACCACTTGATGTAGGCCAAGCTGTACTATTTAGATCCGGGACTTTAGGCCAACTCACGGATTTGAATGATAGAAATTCAATTTAGGGTGTTCTCGGGTTCTCACACGGGACAACTTGAAGAACTTCTAATGAATTTAATTTGTGTAGAATTCAAATTTAATTAATCGGTAACAATCGCAAGACATGAATAACACATTCACCATGCAAATAATTAACACCTGAATTAAATTTAATTTAAACAAATTAATTTTAAAAGAATGTATCAACTCACTGATCTCAGAAGGAGAAAAAAAAAAACTCGTGCTTTTCTTCAATTTCAATAAAATAATTCCAACACTGATTTACAACTTTCACCTAATCTTATATTTATAGGTTATTTCAAAATTAAAAAGAAATAAAATAAAAAATAAATAAAAGAGCAAAATACCAACTAATCTCGGTCAACTTGTGTAGAGTTATGTCCACACGTGGCTTCACTTAAATCTTGCTACAGTCTAGGTCCTCATCTCCATGGTCTTTTTGCTATGGTTTTGGGCCACTGCTTTCTATCTTTTCTTTCTGCATATTTCTCGCCTGACACACCGATCTTCTCCTTTCCTTCTTTATTATATTTTGGCTGATTTTTTTCGTGATTTTTCTGCTGAATTCTCTTCTTCCCAATTGGGATTTCCTGCAGCAACACTTGATTATTTCTTGATCTTTTTATCTTCATTATGTAATGCAGTGCTGTGTGAATCCTTGTTTTATTTACATATATTTTTCAACAAGGCATCATTTCTTTCTCGTTTTATCTTCGTTTAGTAATGCAGCCGTGTGAATCCTTCTTTTATTTACTTCATTTTTCAATTAGGCATCATTCACTCACATTTCATGAGAAACGACACCTCATTGTCATATACAAGGCTATTATTTTGCCATGTACATAGAAGTCCACCCTTTATTAGATATCATGCCATTTTGCACCATCTGTTCTTAATTTCAGTCGATTTTCACCCACTAGTTTCAGGCCTTGCTGTTTGAACAGCACTTTCCAACGACAACGCAATTTTTTCCATTTTTGATTTTTGTGTGAACGATCATGCCAAGACCCTGTGGGACCCAATATAGCTCATTTGTCCACCGAGGTTTAATTTGAAGTGGGACCCATTTGGCATAGCTGCTCAGATGGCACTTGAATGGGGCCCTGTCTTCCCACCATCGATCCGTGTCTGAATTTAGAGAACAAATTCACCAATTTTGCCTAATTGGGCCGGCTCGTCTTCAATCGAGTTTGTTGGATCCGATGCTTGCATCACCCTATGTTCAGCTAGTTGGGGGGAAAGAGTGCATCCAGCTTTTGGACTTCAAACAACGATTTTATTGAAGATAAAAATTTTGGACACTATTCATATTTTTCAAAATAAATAATTCTTTAGAAGTTATCATCGGTCAGACCGCTGAGATCATAAGGTCCGACTAGCAAAACCTTGAATTTTCTGAAATATACTGTCTCTGAAGGTCTAATCGCTATTGTTTAGCGGTTTGACCGCTAGGAAGCGTCAGTCTACCTCAAAAACTGCAAAATAACAATTTTGTCTTTTCGGGACAAAGCGGTCATACTTTGAGCTTCGAAGTATGGATTTGGTTAAACTCAAGCCCATTGAAATTCTCACGAGGCAATCTACTCCACGGATTAACTTTTAATCCAAAATTTGGAATCTAAAATTTTGGATCCTCAATTTACGTGATCAACTGTCGGGTTGTTACAATTGCAAAAAATTAGAGGATCAGATTGAATGAATTTCTCTATGAATAGTTGTAATCTCTAAAGAATTAGGAGGAGGGGATTTACCATTTCATCCTCGTGAGTTGTGAATGTGAAAGAGAGAGTTTATTGCTCGTCTTCTTTGGGTGTCCTGGGTTTCGAAATTGAAATTTTCCCTATTTTTCTATAATTGCCAACTTCTTGTCCATTGTTAGTGAATGAAATAGGGCTACAGCCCCTTTGCATCTTACTTATTTCTCTCACTGCATGCCATAGCTCATGCATTTGAATCATTTAAATTTGTTTCAAGAATGGAATTCAAAACCCATGTTTTCTTTGTAACTTACAATCTTTCTATTTCTTTTTCAAAGGCGACTCTATTTCTCTTAAATTAGTCCCTAGCAAACCCCTTATTGGGTTTGAGAGTCAATTTGCTTGGTTCCCTATTTTCCAGGTCTGATGCACTGTTGTTTTCATACCAGAATCCTCACTTTTAGGGATTATAAGGTGCAATTTGGGTAGGTGGGTTGGGTTTAGAATCTTAATCTTAGCCACTTCATATTAAATTTTAAGTTACTTTCTCTTGACCCAACCTATATTTACTTCCTGTTTTAGCCCACCAATAACTCATCCCATTCTTAAACCACGAACTCATTTTTAACATAGATCAACCACTTTAGGTCAAGCTCAAATAGGTCACAACTCAATCCATATAATTAAGTAATAAATGAGTCACCTAACACTTGGTATCCGAACTGGTTGCCTCCTACTACTTTCGGTGAGAGAGGTAACAGGTTCAATCTCTAGTGGCGTTAACTCTGGGGGCACTGTATGTGAGTGTGGAGTGTACCCCCAGGGTTTTAGGTGGATGAGACGTATGCACCTTGGCAACATAACTACATACTGTCAAGGTGGGCTCGAGGTTTCCCTAGGTCTCAAAAAATAATAATAATAATAAAAAATGAGTCTATATATAATATACTTTGTCTTTGTCTGTTTTAAGCAATAGGCAGCAAAAAAAAAAAGTCTATAATATTAAAACATAATGACTAAAGAGTTAAGTCACAAAATCTCATCAAATAGACATACAATAATAATAATATGTATTGAGTGATTGCGGCAACTTGAATAGATGAGATATTGTCTAATGATGATGATAATGAAATAAGTTAAATTATGCAAAATCCGATCTTATCTCGGCCCAAATTAAAAACGAGTCAATTTTTTATAAATAAACCGTTAGATCACTCCTATATCGAAAGTACGAAGTAACCATCAAGTTGCATCCTAGATTCAGCCCTCCATATTTGGCTAAGGACATGTGCAGGAACGAAGTCACTGGCCACTACATACCAATGACAAGAACAATCACATCTAAAATTTAAAGAGTATTTCTGTGCATTTATCTTATTACTTTATGTATGTGTTCACAAAATAAAGTGGTTATAGTTTTATTAAAAAATTATCTGAATACGAAATTTACTAAGAATTAAACAGATCAATCAAGTCATGCTATTTAAAACTGTAAAATTTAAAGATGAAAACTAATTTAAACTGATCAAATTTAAAATAAAAATAAAAAATCTGACTTCATTACTCAATTCAAATTGATTTTAATAGCCTAAAAGGACCTTTCAAAGGACTCATTATCGTCCCATTTAATAATCTTGATGCATAAGAATGTAACACGTCTTAGTAGTAGTGATCATTTCTGTAGTTAGTGGAGTACACTATCACGTTGAGGTCAAACTATAAAGCTACTTTGTATTAGAGGAGATTATATAGATATATTAGGTGACAAAAAAGCATAGCTTGCTCTTTTCCCTTTGTTTCATGAATTTTTACCGAAGGAGGAATAAAGCTAAATTTTAACATATCAGTTCCTAGTTTATCTAAAAATATTGTTGGTGTATTTTAATTTTTTAAATTGATATGATGAGTATATTTATTTAATCAAGTTATTAAGTTTAAATTTACAATACCAAATCAAAACTCGTATACACACACGGAGGAGTTGAGGAGCCGAGCATGGAGAAATACCAGGGGTTCAAATATCGCCTCGCTCAGATTATTCTCTCCACCTTTACGATTTTTTATTTTTTATTTTTTTCTCAAAAAATTTCAGAAAAATAATAGAAAGTGAAGAAAATTTTGGATTTCATGGATATGCAATTTTTTCATTAAATATCGGTAATTTACATGTTCAAATAATTTTTTAAGTTAGAAATTCGGGACTTTCAAATATTTTAAAAAAATGATGAAAATTTACAAGAAAATGTAGAAAAAAAAAATTTAGGTGATCATTAAATGAATCTTGATTAATTGTTTTTCATTAAATGTTTATGATTTTGATTCAAAAGTGATGTTGCCTGAAATTTGGAATGAATTTTTTAGCTTAATTTGATTTATGAAATTATACAGAAATTAATTTCATCTGAGATCTCCTTTCTTTCTTCGTTGATGGGATTTTTACATCCTTCTATTCTTATCTTCCAAATCTTCTCCTTTCTTTAATTGCTTACCGTTACCAATCGGCTAGTTTTTTACAGCAGGTCTTCGTTGGCAGCAAAGAAGATTTAAAAAGAAAGATTTCTCCGACAAATCAGAACAAGCAAAGCTTAGATTGAGCAGAAAGGATTATGCTTTAAAAAAATAACATAAATATTCATTTTTTAACAGCCAAAGGTTTCAACCTCAATTCATGTTTAGTCCACGCCTTAAATTTTTATTATTTTACATTAAACTCATCTTGGATGTCCTTATAATATTGGAAGTACGAATGGCCACATGGAAAGAATATACACAACATGCTTATCTCATGTTTATGTCCATTATTTTTAAGTTTGTATTTTTTCAGCTCTCTTTTGCAAGCTATAACTTTCAAAAGTCAGTTGAAAAAGAAGTGCATAGACTGGTTCACTAATCTTTGTGGAGCATTAGCGAAGGTTCTAGACAAGACATTGCATCATGCAAGCACAGAAATTTGCATGTGAGATTCTGGGCAAATCCACTTGCATTGTTGAAAAAGTTCTCTTCCTTTAAATAATGGAAGATTGCATGATGATTTCAACAAATTTAATGTAGATCTAATTATGTCATCTCTTAGTTGTGTCATATCAAAATTAATTGTTAATATTAAATGTTTTGACATGCCTCATACAAGTAACTCAACTTGCAGCCATTTTGATTTAAGAATCAGAGATTTCATGTTCGAGTTCTATAGTCATCTGATGTCTGTGGCTTGTGGCAGATTATGTGCATTCTAAGTTTACTGAATACCCTCATATTTAGGAAGAAATGGAGGTCTTGAGTTTCTTCATTATAAAAAAAATATTTTGAGATGAATGTAATTTAACAGAAGATATTGATTGTATAAACATCAAAGAGCCTATCAAAGAGAAAATAATTAATGCACTTGCATGAAAAAAAACAAAAGCATTTTTTAAATCCATTTTTGAGGGCACATACACGAGGAAAATAAGCATTTTTGTAATTTTTCTTTTCCTCTTTGGGAGTGGAGTAAGTGCCCTCACTCTTCCTCGGCCACCAAAGGTGGAAAAGGAATAAAAGTGTAAGTGCAGCCTCAGCCCTACAAATCCAATCTTGTTAATATTAAATGTTTTGACATACCTCATATAGGTAACTCAACTTACAGTCATTTTGATTTAGGAATCAGAGATTTCATGTTCGAGTTCTATAGTCATCTGACGTCTATGGCTTATGGGAGATTATGTGCATTCCAAGTTTACTGAACACCCTCCTATTCAGGAAGAAATGGAGGTCTTGAGTTTCTTCGTTATAAAAAAATATTTTGACATGAATGTAATTTAACATAAGATATTGATTGTATAAACATCAAAGAGTCTATCAAAGAGAAAATAATTAATGCACTTGCATGAAAAAAAACAAAAGCATTTTGTTAAATCCATTTTTGAGGGCATATGCACGAGGAAAATAAGCATTTTTGTAATTTTTCTTTTCCTCTTTGAGAGTGGAGTAAGTGCCCTCAATTTTCCTCGCCACCAAAGGTGGAAAAGGAATGAAAGGGTAAGTGCAGCCTCAGCCCTACAAATACACCCAATTGGCTAAATGACATTGGACCATCAACTATTCAGGTCATTGTATCCAAGTTCCCATCGGTTCTTCCTCTATCGTCAATAGTTTAAGAAATGAGAAATCATTCTCCCAAGCTACAGTATACTCAGTGACAAGTATTCCAAATAAAAGTCATGAATTTGGTGGAGCCCATAACTTAGATCACAAAGGAAAATTATCATGCGAGTTGATTTTTTATTTTCTCTTTACTGTTGGTCTCTTCTTTTTTGTTTCTTCTTCTATAGAATCCTTCTCAATCATCTATTGCCTTCTCTACCTTTTAAAGTATTCCAAAGTGCTGTGGAATTGGCATATGGTACTGTTTGAGAGTCAATCCAGGGGCCATTATTAGGTGGATAAAGGAATATGCATTTTGGAAAAGTTGTGGTCATGCTTAGGTTTGGTAGACAAGGTCCTCCTCAGAAAAAAAAGTTTCATGTGGTTCGAAAATTCTCCAAGTCCATCATCTAAGGGTTTGAAAAATCAAACCTCAATTCTATGATTGACTTAAGTTGAAATTGAAGTAGTATAGTCATGATAATGCAATCACAATATGGATTACACGTAATTGCTTGGATTTCATGGATAGAATTGATTGTGAAAACCCTAATTAGACCCCGTCTGATTAGCCTATCAATTTGTTGCTATTGGCTCATTAGAATTTAGTTGTGGACTCTATGCCTTGAGTGACCTTAAATCTATCTATATGACCCAATTAAATTCTCCAAATAGTCCTAAATCCATACCAATTTAAACCCATGTGTCTGGCCAATTCTCTCCTTATTTTACTCTCCCAAATCGAACTCCACTCTATCCCAAATCCCTTCCAACATGTGCTGCCCTATTTTCTCTCTCGCTCCCCCTTAAATCCTCTCCATTTGGGCAAATTTTGCATGGTTGTGAGATAAGTATGCAAGCAAGGATTGAATGGAAACTTTGGGGAAGGAATTTGATTATTTTTGGAGTCTTTTTTCTCAAGTTTAGCAACTCAATAAGAACCGTACAAGTGTTGGTCCAGTGTCAATTTAGAGCATTCTAATTGGCCCACATGTAATGGCCACTTATGATGAGGCACTAGGCCTAATGGCACATTGATCTCATTGATAAAATTGACTTGGCTTTTATTAACCAAATTGTCCAAGGTATTCATTAGTGGACTTCATCTAATAAACTTGATTACTTTGTTAGTCCAAGCCCAATTACCCAACAGGTTCAACTAGTCCAATTAACCTTCAAGCCCAAGTACATACACTAAACATGCCAGAGTCATATCCAAGCCCACTCCAAAGTCCATCACTTTGTTAGTCCAAGCCCAATTCTCCTACAGTGACAAGTGTATGAATCAGAATGAATTCTCCCAAGAGAGAAATTCATGGAAGAGACAGAGAAGGAAAGTTGGCACCAGAACCAAGAAACGAAATAGGTGTTGGTACATGGAGAAGAATCCACTCTCCACATGGGCACATTTTGCAAAGGGACGCAGGGTTTATCTTCCACATGGGAAATTCCTACCTCTTACGCTTTTAATTTGTTGCTCTCTATTATGCGTGTTTTCTAGAATAAAATCTTGTCCATCAAATTGTCCATGGTGGCAAGATAAAGCCTTTTCATTGGTTGTTTATTGTAGACAAGGATCACTCCCACATGAGGTTGGTGGCTCTTGCAGGATTTTCGGATTTTTAGACTCAACATTTCCCAAAATGGTGTAGTCATCCATGGTAGGGATTTGTTGGTCTATTGCAATTTGTTTCCTATAAAAACTTGTGCAGAATTTGGAATTAATACATAGTTGAATATTTATGAAAAACAACTCTTGGAGTTTTTTGTGGATTCATGATGGGCACTGGCCCTTGGCGAAAGCCAAATCCATAGGAGGGTAAACCCAACCTTTTGCAAGTAAATATTGGTGATTTACGATTCAATTATGTTTTTATGGTTTTTAGATTGAGAAAATCATTGAATCTTCTTTTATTTCTTTTAATTATTCACTTCCGCAAAACGTTAAATCAATTGGCTTAAAAAAGACCCTTAATCTAATTTCCATAATGCGTAATTGGATTCCCGGCAAACATGTTTCAAATCGGGCACTTTGCAAATCCCCAATCAAGACAAAATCATTTCATTAACATGATTGGCTTGGTCGGTCCTTCAGTGATGATACTTTAAACTGCGTGCCTTAGGAGGATTCTTATCAAATCTGACCCAGGCCTTCATCAACTTAGGAAAGTATTTTACAAGGTTTTATTTCTATTTTTCATAGGGCATTTTTAGGAAAGGGTAGAATAGTCTTTTATCATTATTTTTCCTATAAATTCAATTGTATTTTTCGATTTTAAAAATGAATAAAAATTAATTTTGGAACCCCTATTCGTCTCCAAATTCAAATTTGAATTTTGTGAAGAACTTATTCAAGTTTTGCTTGGGGGCTTCGGTCATTATTTGGATCTTCGAATCCACCTTCGATCTTCGGATAAATCCTAGGTTAGTACCATCAACTGATTAATTTCATTGTGTTTTAGGCTTGAGTTTCGATTTGTGCACGAAACTTCATATTTCTTTTATCTTGATTAATTAATTGAAATTAGATTGAAGAATTGAATTAAGTCCTAACTCAACCCTAAAACATTGATTTCATGGGACCTAGGTCCCTTGGATAGATTATTAATCGCACTATGAGAAGAGGCATGATTGCTTGAAACCCAATCGGCCTAGGCTTTCAAATTTGCAATAAATCTGAACACCTCAATTCCGGGCGAGCATAAGGAATGACAAATTGTCTTCCCCGCTTTGCAATTAGTTGGTATCAAAGTGAGACTTCCTTGGAAATCCTGTGTTAGGCACACTTTCAATTTCCACCATCAGATTTGGGATCTCTTTTAATTGAATTATTGTTCGACCATTGTAATTGTTAGTTTAATTTCTTTTTTATTCAGATATAATTTAATTGGATCGTACTTTTATTTGATTTCAACAATTTGAGAAATTATAAGTTCTTGGGACATTGATGCTATGAGCCGGTTGTAATTTTTTTATTGGTGGCTATCCTTCTCCGTGAGTATTTTTTGCCATGAGAACTGTGCTTAAACCAATTCTTTGAACAAGATTGCTTGGCTGAAGGATTGAACTTTGAACCATGGATTTTCGTAGCTTGATATCATTTCGGACATTGTGTTTACGGTCAGCATCATTGTTGTTCATAAGCATCACCTGATGAATTTTTTTTAATTGGTTATTTGAAGAAGATAGCAGATCCATATGTGTATGTCTAGAATCCCTTAAATTAGAGAGCTTAATAATCATATCATTTGGACTCCAAAAATTCTAAATTTCTGGTGTGGATAACCCTGTTTAAGAGCTTTCCAACAAAAAAGAATCAGCTAAATCGGAGATCTAGAGCTCTAGTATGGTCATTTTGGTTACAATGCACAATTTTGGATAGTTTCACTAGAAAGGGGGAGTAGTTGAATTATTTCTGGTATCACCTTACCTCAAAAAATTTTGAAAAATAATTGTGAAGATGGATTCATCAGCTTACTGTCTCCAGAAAAAAAAAAAAAGTTTATTTTGAGCTACATTACCCGAGAAGTACAGATCTATAATATTTTTGCAAGTACAAATCTGATTCGCAGTTTGCACAATTTATTGGATGTATCAAATGGACTCATAAAATTTTAAAATTATTTTTGTTATTATAACGATCAGTTACCTAACAGAAAGAAAAAAAAAAACACATTGATCTAAGCCCTAGTGATTGAGATACATAGGTTTTATCAGATAGTAGTAAATTTGTAAGGTTTCTGCAGTAGTGGATCTAAGTATTGTGTTTCGGTGCCACTTTGATTTATCTACCAGACCCAAAAAATTCTGAAAATTTAAAGGATAATAGATCTGCCAGATACATTTCCAAAAAGGTATTGATCATCAAATTCTGATATATGTAGATACTGTTGTGATTTTTTTCGTAACAATGCGAAGTAAGGTTCGGGGTAGAAACTAACTGGTTGGAGATTTCCACGTGTTTATAGCATATGTTTGGGACAGTTTGATTTGTGTTTGATGGAATTTCTGTTCAATGGAGTATACATCAGTGGTTTCTTGTCCTCGTGATCTTCATCAATATTGACTCATAGCAGTACCTTGGTTCTAATGATTGTTTGATTGGTTGACAACCTGTTTTGAATGCACATTCTATGTTTGGACTTGTTGTGCAGAAACAGTGCATTTTTACTTTGACTTGCTCAGTTTTCCGTGTTGCTACCTTGCTATCTGATATCATGGTTGCTCATGCATACAATACTCGGAACAACCAGAAAAAAAGCTCAAAGTGATATAAAAGGCCAATGACAAAGTGGCACGTAACCTCGTACGTCCTACGAATGCAGGGGGGAGGGGGGAGGGGATGAACAGGGGATCACAAAATGACTAGCAAATGATATGCAAGTTGTTGTGCTTATGTCTCTCAATTTCAGTATTCACACTTCATAGTGTTTTCTCGGAATGCACAAATCTCATATTTTCAATCAAGGTCAGACATTCTCTATAACGAAAAATTTGGTATTTATAGATTCCAAGCTCATCAATTCAGACCTCCAAACTTTCCCTTTTGGTCCTCTGAATCGAACTACACAACTCATAGTCAACTACATGACAACCAAGCAAATCTATCCCATTCACCATTCACATTTCGAACTGGTGCGTTTTCCAACTTGTCATACTGCTTCTCCTTGCTAGCACATGTTCCAACGGCGAGTGTTTCAAAACTTCCAACTCATCCAATATTTTGAAAGAAATGGCTACCTTTCGAGCATTCAGAAGTCCAGCCATCACATTCAGAACTCTGAATTCTCGAGAAATCAAAGTCCATAGGTTTGTTTCCATACTGTGTTATGTTCTGACGTTCGAACCACCTTATTCAAAACTCTGAACCATAGATCATTTCCAGAATTATGAATACTATCTTCAGAACTCAATCCACATGATCACAAACCAAATCTATGGACTTTTAGATTTTCACATTTTAGAATTCTCATACCTAACCACCTACATGAGTCTGAATTCTAAGTCCGTATCCTAACTTGGGATCAATCCAGGGTCACCCTAAGTCTATTAGGTCCTTTTAACAGACTTGGTTGGCCTTCTAACTGATTCATCCTCTAACATTGCTGATATGCCATTTAGGCTTTTCTACATTTTGGTTTTCACACTTCCAGAGGCAAACATGACACTCAACTTAGACTTTTGACACCGAAACTGACAATCGAGAGCACAGATTCAACTGTGGCTCTAACAATCTCCCCTTGTTAATTTAATGACAAGAGCAATACCATGACAAAAGACTGACAACTTACACTTTCAAAGTGTACATAATACATCCCATTGTAATAAAAGAGACAACTTGACTTTACAACACAACCAACCCAATGTGTGCCTCTTGACTTCGTCGAGTGTTACTCAATCTCACTCAGGTTTGCTTCAAACATACCTATACCTGCATACACATCTAACACAACACAAATTGGGGTTTATTTGATTGAACAAAAAATATTCGGTCAAATATAGGATTAATTGAAAGATGAGAAGAGTGTAAATCACTTTACTAGTTTGAAATTGCTCTTACAGATCTATGAAGGTCGAAGTGATGGATCACAAAATGACTATCAATTTCTCAAAATATAGACTGTCGATTTCCTTAGAACATTGTTTTGTGATAGATCGATGGGCTTTTATCATCGAATGAATTCTAAAATTTGATATCCTAGGGTATATCATGTACTCTAGAGTCATCCGCGAAGTCAGATTTTAATAAATAAGTAAAGAAATTGAGAGGAAAATCAGACGAAGCAAGCTTCCATGGCCGTCCACCTGCCTCCTCCATCCAATAGATGGGGAGCAACATGGGAGCCTATAAAAGGCCTCTGTGGGTTTGTTTTAAATGGTTGCCATCTCTTTTCTTTCTCTCTTATTCTTTATTCTTCTTCTGTTCTCTCTTTCTGTATCTGTTTCCATCAAACGATCCCTTTGTGTTCCTTTTTTGCTTAGATTTTGTTGAAAAAAAATTGTGTTTTCTTCTCCCTTTTTCTCTTTAAAACCTAGACTAGATTAAGATAAAGGTCCCTACAAAATCCTAGAAGAAAAGACCCAAGAAAAATACCTAAGAAAAATCCTAGAAAAATTGAGAAAAATAGGCAAAGGGCTCGACCAATCGAAAGCCATGTGAACTGTCAACCCGTCAAGAATGTTAGATCAATCAAAACGAGGGTAAATTTGGGGACGTAAAGGGTATTTTGTGAAAAGTTGGGGACACAATTCGAATTTTTCCAAAAGTTAGGGAGGTATTGGGAGTTTTCAAGAGTTGGAAAATGGATTTTTTTCGTGGAACTTTTATTAATTTTTTACTGCTTGGTGTGTTTCTTTTAAGCTTTGTGTGTTTACTACTTTCTTCAGTTCAGTCTTTTAATTTGCCAATTGGCCAAAAGTTCTATCTTCCTAAGGAAACTTGCAGCACTCTGATTTCCATAGGTATTTCGTGCATTAGGTCTATTCTCGGATTTTCGAGGGTTAAACTTTGGAATCCCGAACACCAGTTCAATTTCCTAAGGCCTAGAACCTACTACTTACAAACATCTCCATCTGCATATCTCCTAGTCTGCATGCCCTCTCAGTGAAGAACATATTCTTCTTCTTAAAGTTCTACTCAGAACAAGTCCAAGGCTACAAATAGAATTCATCACCATTTCTACAAGTTTTTCGTGCTTCACTCGGTCTATTAGAGTCTTAGCCTGTGCCGAAACCTGAGAACTACGCCGAACACTTGCCGAACGTTAAGGTGTTCATCGATTTCTGTCTTTTTCTCTTTCTTTGCCCTCTTGGTCCGAACATGACTAACTCTAACTTACGAATTTCTATTTGGACTAGTCCACGGGTTTTACTGTTTTCTGTAACCTCTAGGTTTAACACTCGGATCCACGACTCCGGATTCGGCACTGAGTATTTTATTTACTATATGTTTTAAAACACCATGCTTTCGGTGTTATTTTCTTCGTTGATGTGTTTTGACTACCGTATGTTCTTAAAACATCCCATTTTATGTGTAATTTTAACTTTCATCATTTTGATTCAGTTGTGTTTTTTGAAAGCTTTATTATGCATTTATTTACGCGTGTGTTAGTACATGCCTTGTTTTCCATGATATTTCTCTTTTTACATGTACTTGCACACTGTGTTGGTACACATCATGCTTTCTGTAAACGTTTATTTATTATAATTTTACTTTTTTCAGTTTTCTTTCAAAACTCGCTAAATTTCGGTGAAGAGATTCAACCACACAATTTCTTTTAAAATGCATCACATTATTGCATTTAACTCCAAATTTATAAACTGTTGGTCCTAAGACAATAATGGGGGCCCATGGAAAATATATTGATGAAAAATATGTGAATTGAACCAGAATGCGATACCTGACACTACTCACACGTAAAGGTATAAAATTGATGTTCTAAATATGTAGAACGTGAGCATGAGATAGTGTCTGGGAGCTGAGGCCTATCCATCTTAAAACATGGTATGGGGCTCAGTTCTGTGCCTAGAGGGGAACCAGATAAAATTGGATGATCGTGTAAAAGATCAGCCTCCAAGTCAGTTCCATTATGAATGCACGCTATCTTGTATTTGTGTATATTTGTATAATGCAGGGCTTTGTGTGAAACACGATAAAATACCCAGTCTTGAAACTGGTTCACGAAATTGTACACTTGCATCTGTGCCCAGGCTTAAATTTGGCCATGTGTAAGACAATGGTCACTTGATCGATTACTGGATCAAATGGGAAAATGTACCCCGATCACCAAAAAGGGTAAAAGGGGTGGTACTGCCTTCTCAATACTTGAATTATGTGTTTTAAATTCCAATTATTTAAATATGGCGATTTAATAACCCTAGATTGTGGGGGAATTCACTGAGTGTATAAAATTACCTTCAGTACGTAGTGTAATATGATATATCTGATGAAATGTTATGTGTTGAATTTTGAATGTAATTCCATGCGTGCGGGCTATAGGAATGCATGTTAGCTGAGTGAGGGAATATCATGTGAACATGTGAGATATTGTGTTGGGTTAAACGAGGATTTAATCCACGTATTTGGTATGCTTCGATTGGTGTAATGTGCATACCAAGAAGTTTCCCTTACACATTGAGTGAAGCACTGGCTTCAAATAACTTTGAGTGTCAAGCGTATATACGTTGTGAGTAAAGCATTGGACTGTAAGAACACGGAATGTATAATGTATGACGGGTTGTGTGAGGCACTGGGTGTAAACTGCATGTTGATTGACAGGGGCTGTATTTTGAAATAAAAAGCATGCATAAAATATGATAGAATTACTATGCTAGGGTGTTGACCCCATGTAGAGACTTGCATGATTCTAAGTGTATGAACTATTTTGAGTGATAACATGTTTGAATAATAATAAGTTATATTATCTGTTGTTTTCTCTTCACTGGACTATGTAGCTCACATCCCTTACATTTTAAGAAACATGGCTGAGGAAGGGATCGAGGAACCCCCTTTGTTATGGTGAGACCCCTGATATTCTCCATGGATGGGGAATTTATTTATTATGTGTATTTACATAAACTTGACATTGTAATAATCATTGTGCTCACTTGATGCACACTAAACATGTAATAAAACCACAATGGTTTTGATGTTGTGACGACCCAACCCTATCCCATCACAATATTGTCTGCTTTACGCCCCACGTGCCCTCACAACTTTACTTTGGGCCCTGGCCTAAAAGGCCTTGTGATGGGTTGAGGGTTAGTCCCCTCATATAAAGCCCCAACCACCCAAGTCCACAACCGATGTGGGACTTTTGGGTGGTTGGGTATTACAATCCACCCCTCTTAAGACCAGAGTTGTCCCCGACTCTGTCATGTCACACTGACAGGGGTCCACACACACATGCATGCATGCAACGTCACACAAGTAGAGCCAATATAGGCCGACTGATGAACCGTGCTCTGATACCACTTGTGACGACCCGACTCTATGCCATCACAATTTTGTTCACTTTGGGATCCATGGGCCTGCACGACTTTACTTTGGGCCCTGACCCACTAGGCTACCCCCAAAAGTCCTAATGATGGGTTGAGGGTTTGCCCCCTAATATAAAGTCCCCACCACCCAAATCCACTACCGATGTGGGACTTTTTGGTGGCAAGGTATTACAGATATGCTATTCTGATGTTATGTATTAATTGTGGGGCTTATGGTATATGTTAGAATCAACAACTGAAGAGCATGTATAACATTTTATGTTTAGAATTTTCGTTGTATGTTAAAGATGGGTAAATGTAGAAACCTGTAGGTATCTCCCTATGTGATCAGCTAGAAAAAAAAATAACCACAAAGTACTCACATACTTTTTTGATGTCGAAGCCAATATGCTAGTAATCAGCCAGTCCAATCAGTGAATCAGCGCAAAGCTTCCTCGACAGCACCATGTCCTCATTGTAGATGATATACCAATTAAGAGAACTCAACCAAGGAACCTAGGAAAGTATCTAGATCTAGCATTACACAGGTGTCCCTAGATTGTTTTTCACTGATTTCTAATCACTCATCACAAGTAGAGCCTCCCACGCTCTTTCAGATCTATGACGATAGAAATGATGGATTACAAAATCACTATCAAGTGATACGCAAGTTATGGTGCATACATCTCTCAATTTCAGTATTCACACTTCACAACGTTTTCTCAGAATGCACAAATGTCATAATTTCAGTCAAGTTAGACATTTTCTCCAACAACAAAAGTGGTATTTATAGATTTCAAACTCGTCAATTCAAACCTCTAAACTTTCCCTTTCGGTCCTCTAAATCAATGTATGCAACACATAGTCAACTGCATGGCACCCGAGCAAATCTATCCCATTCACCATTAACATTTCTCACATGTGTTTTCCAGCTTGTCATACTGTTTGTCCTTTCTAGCACACGCACCACCGACTAATTTTTAAAAACTTCAAACTCATCTAATGTTTTGAAACAAATGGCTAGCTTTCTAGCACTAAGAAGTCCAACCATCACATTTGGAACTCTGAATTCTCGAGAGACCAATGTCTGCGCTCTATACTGACGTCCGAATCACTTTATTCTAAACTCTGAACCATAGATCATTTCCATAATTCTGAATAATATGTTCAGAACTCAATCTAGATGATCACAAACCAAATCTATGGACTTTCAGTTTTTCACATTTTAGAATTCTCATATCTAACCACCTATATGAGTCTGAATTCTAGGTTCATATCCTAACTTGGGATCAGTCCAGAGTCACCCTAAATCTACTAGGTCCTTTTAGCTGCCTTGGATGGCCTTCCAGCTGATTCATCCTCTAATATTGTTGCCCTGCAATCCCAATCTTTCCACATTCTAGTCTTCACACTTCTAGAGGCACACAGGATACTCAACATAGACGTTTGGACATTGAAATTGACAATCGAGAACACAGATTCAACTGTGACTCTAATAGTGATGGTTACAACACCCAGTCGAACCCTAACGAGGATGGCACCAAGCCTAGAGATGGATGAACTTGCGATGATGGTACAACTGTTGGCTACTCAGATGACGACCTTGCAAGTAGTGTGAACCCCGCCTTAGAGCGTTCACTTATCACCATCCTCCCTTTAAAGATCCCACACAACGTCTCGTGAGCCTTCCGACGATTACTCTCCCCAAAGATCTAGATGGCGGTTGGATATAATCATATTCGACTGGTACAACATATTTCCAGAGAACATGACACCTTTCCCATTAAAATTGAGTTTACGGGTGGGTTATTTGGTAGTGTGTGTTTTCTTGTTGGGTTGGGATATGTTGTTATTCAAATCTTACATTTATAACTCATTACTCGTAAGCGCACGAATTATGTATAGTATAGCGTTAAAAGTACGAGGTCAATCCCACAAGCAACAAGATATATAAAAGAAAACAAAATATATGAGATTGGAATTTTGTAGGTTGTAAAAAATATAAATCTCTAAATTAATCCCATCATAGAAATCAAATTCTATCCTTATAATTATATCTTTAAGTTAATTATCTTCTAGTTTTAAATAATTAAGTCCATAATGTAAACATTAATTAAATCTAAAACTTAACCAATTATTCCACTTTAAAATCCAATTAAGATAATTGCAATGGCTTTAATATAGAATTTATAGACAATCTCACATCCCAATTTAAGAAAGCAAAATTAAAGATCCAATTCATTTAAATCTCAAACTAAATAATACATCTTGAGAAGGTGGATTAAATACAAGAAATAAATATAAAGTATACAACAAAGTGAAGAATGAAAATAAATTGAACAACAAAAATAAATCAAGAAAATACAACAAATAACATAACAAAATAAAACAAGCAAAGGAAATAAATTGACAATTTAAATAAATGAAATAACAAAACAATGCATACTTTAAAGGTGGTATTGGAAAAGATCAATCATAGCCTAAAAGTGTGTAAGCAAATAAAAAATCTAGATCTGAATTCGCGTAAAAATTTAAATCTCAATTCATGTTTTTCTTTAAAATTAGAATTCATAAACTTTGATTTAATTAATCGAAACTTAGCAACTTAGATTCAATACTTACAACCTAATTTCTAACTATTTCATGTCCAATTAAATAAACAAAAATTACAAACTTAAAATTAAATCAAAACAATCATAAAAATAAAAAAGATGTTTCAGTGTTCTAAGAGCTTATCTTTTATTTATCAAATGAAATAATTCAAGTACAAAGCATTGGAAAATTACATCAAAGACAATCAAAAATTAAATTACAACATGAGACGCTCACCTGTAAAATTCGCGTATGGCTCCTTGTCTCTTGCTTATTCTCCAATCTTCAGTCCCTTTTGGCTCCTGATCAAATTCGATTTTTACATTGGGTTAATGGGTTATTTATAGGACTTGGGATTGTAACGTGGGTGGAGATTAAGTCTTGGTTTAAGTTAATGCACGAAAGGCTTGGATTAAATCTAACTTAAACATGAATGGATGGGATTTAAAGTGAAAAGGATAGGGCTACATGGGTGCAATACCCTGACCTACATTAGGCGGGTTTTAGCTTAATAATCTAGTTTAACTGGTTAATCTTGAAGATTATGGTTACAGCTTTGAGGAAAAGCCTAGGCGTGGCCCAATCCGAGCTCGAAAGTTCAGTGATCCAGCTCGTCCAGCTGGAGGGGCATTTTCGTAATTTACCGCTTCTAGTTATTATTTTATAAATTATGTTGTTATGTGATTATTATAGGATGATAATGTTCTCCTTAATAAAGGACTTGCATTTCTGATTTTAAAATAATTTTATTTTCAGAAAATAGTATTTAAATCTGCTCGTCAAAACCTTGAAAGGGAGTAATAATTATTTTAAAGGATTTTGGAAATGAGATAAATTTCGAAACTAGTATTTTATGTTAGAACATTTTAAGTATGGTCTAGTTATTCCTTTGAACCCCAAAATGAGGTCTATAAATTGTTTTATTTAACATATGTTTATTTAAGTAAATAAGGTTAAATTATGGTTTTTATTTAAATCAATGGTTTCTAATAAGAATTAAATTCCAAAAATTTTATGGTGATCAAAGTTTTTAAAACCGAACCTATCTGTAAAGTTGGATTAAGATTTTGAGTTTTTAAAATCATACTTTTAGTTAAAAATCAGTTTTTATCTAAAGAGGGGACTTATTTGCAAACTGAAGTTTTGGAGGGGGTCTGATTTGTAACCAACGCCCGAACAGTGGTTACACTGTAGCGGACGTTAGCAGCAGCTTCATGCATTCGCATGCAATGCCCGGGTGACCACCATCCATAGATGGAAACTCTATAAATCTGAACCCCTTTTCTGCAGATCAAACTCTCAAATCTTCTCTTCTCCCTCTCAGTCTCAGCTGCACTGTGTTTTCAGCCGATCACCCCTCTCTCCCAGCCTCTGTTTTACTGTATTTAAGTCACCCAAAAGTCTTAGAGGAAGTTTTTCCAAATGTCGGATTTTCAACTCAGGAACTCCAATGAAGGTAACCACTATATTCCTTTTCAAATTATAGGTGGTTTAGAAGAAAGAAAAACCGATTTTGATTTAGTATGGAGTGTGTAAAATGGTTTTGAAGTTTAAAGAAAAACCATGGGTTCCTTGTACCCGTGAGCTTTCAGTGCTAAAATCGGACGGCCCAGTGAGCTTCAAAGCTTCAAACAATTCCTTTTGGAAGGAGGACTCCCAGAGGAGTCCATTGGACCGGCTAGATGTGGAAACTGAATCAGGGAAACCCACTGTTTTCGGATTCGTATTTCACTATGCGTCTGTCGTCACTGTCTGCTGTTGCAGACAGTGGAGGAAGACTACTCTCGGACGGTCCGACAGCCGATCTTCGGACGGTCCGAGAGCACTCCTTGGACGTTCCGAGCTTCACCCGAAGCCTAGTTACGCCCGAGGCTGGCTTGACCCACTCGGATGACCCGAGCCGAGCTCAGAAGGACTGAACCCACTCTGACGTTTCGATTCCTAACTTCGGATGTTCCGAGGCACCCAGACCCACCGAGACCGATTTTCTTTGTTTTTCGGTTTGGATGGATGGACTTTGGATGATCCGAGAACCGTTCTTCGGATGATCCGAAGTTAGACCCATGATCCGACGTAAGTGACTAGTTTAGGTGTGGTTCGGATGATCCGAAGCCACGGTACCTGGTTCCGAGGCATGTTCCGAGGGACCCAGTTTTTAAGTGTAAATCTGGTTTGATTATTATTAATGCATGTGATGTAATGTTAGTACCCCTCGTTAATCTAAAAATGTACTAACCCTCTTCTCTTATTACTATAGTGTATATACTATTACATTCACTCCCAGGTCGACTCTATTGGTCGGGCACTGAGTGATTTCACTTCCAGGCCGACGCTATATTTGTCGAGCACTGAGTGATCTCGATGCCTTACTCAAAATGTCAGATCTGATCTGATCTGATCCTATCCAGAAGACAATTGAGAAGTGACCTGAGGAATCTAGATCTAGGTCAATAAGTCAATCTGGTCAATGCCCAGAAGACAATATGAGTTTTGGACTGAGAACCCTTTTTATTTCTATATACTGTGGATTATTATAATTTAAAAAGGTTAGAAACCAAATAGGAGACTCAATTCCATGTAGCTTGGATATTTTTGGGAAAACATATGATTTCGAAATAGTACTTGTGTGTATGTATTTTGATACTATGTATATTGATTGTGCACTTGTCTGTTTGTTTGAATAGAGACCGTGAAACCACACATATACGGTGAGGGAACTTAACTTTGCAGTAAGATGTAAACAGGTTTATTTCTGAGATAAGTCTTGAGCAATGAGTGGTTTTAGATTTGATGAACCCACTAATGTGCCTAGACTTGCTGCACTATGGTAAGATTGCTTATGATGATTATGAATGCTATGTTGTTGATCATATGAAATGTGTAAGACTGCTTCCACGTACCTTGACTATTGAACCAATATCGGCCATATGGGAGATGGTTTACGTCTACTGGACCATGGATTTCGACAGTTGCTGACTTAAGGGTGTCAGTCTCGGCTATGGTAGAGCCGGAGATGTACTTGCTTGTAAGGATGTATTTTGACCATGTCCGGGCTTAATACAATGGTCTCAATGTAGTCGGTAGGCGTTACGTCGGATGATAGCAGTACTGGAAAGATGATGATGAGATGATGGAATTAATGATGAGATTTACTTGATATTGTGAATTTTATTATCAAGCATGTGATATTATTGCAACTGTTGATTATTGTGTTAACCTGCTATTTACTTAAACTGCACTGTTATATTTCCTTTACTGGACTAGTTAGCTCACCGCATTCACCTTTCAAGAGATGAACCCGAGGAGGAGAACCCTCTTTTTCAAGCTTAGGGTGGATGTACTGCGGCGGTGTTTTGGGATTCCCACTAAGGAGAATACCATTATTTTTGCTTGTTGGTTCTTAGAACCATTTACTTTTGTAAAGTACTGAGTGTGGTACTTGATTTGTATCAATATTATGTACTGAGACTACTACGTTTCTGCAGTCACTCTGATGTGCTTTGTAATGATAAATCAATGGCTGGATTTATATGATCTTTTTATGTGTAGTGAGGTTGTTGTTTATGTATTTTTGTTGGGTAGACTTATGGTTTGTGTTTGAATCCACATGTTGGGATCATGTGTGACCTTTGGGCCAAACTGTGTATCCGGCCCAATTAGAATGCTTGAGTTAGTTTATCTTTAAAAAAAAAAAAAAACTGTCACTTTCCGGGCCCACCCTTGGGGTCGGGGCGTGACAGCTTGGTATCAGAGCTTCGGCTAAAACTCTAGGACTGTGATGGGTTACAACATAGTTAGACTTGCTTTTGCCTTAGTACTGCAATTGTTTTTGACATTCTCCTATTTTGTGGTACAGATATGTCGAGCAATGTTGAGTACTCTGAGTTTAGGGGGACCCCTAGCGACCCGATCGACCTGGTTTCTTCTGATTCCAGTGTTGCACCTAATGAGGAAGTAGAAGTGGCATCGCCTGAGTATCATGTTGGGGCTGATCCAGAAGAGGAAGCGGGAGACATCCCAAATCTAGAGGAGTCAGTAGGGAGAATGGCTCCCCTAAATTTACTTCGGCTACTCCGCCCTTGGAAGAGTATTCAGATTATATGTGCGAACTATGCAATCAGGAGGGGCACAACTGTACCTACTGCCCCTATCCAATTGATGTCATTTGCCCTGTTTGCGGACTTCGCGGAAATGGGAGTGCAAAGACTAATTGTCCTTATGTTGGAGGACCAGGGATCATACCCTGTTTGACCTGCGGAGTGTTCGGACATAAGTCGGCGACTTGTCTGGATAATTTCTTTTATTTTGGTGATGAGATAGGATCTTCTTCGGAAGATTAGGTTATAGTGTGTTGGGGACATCGGGGAGATTTTGTGTTGTAAGGGTTTAATATTGTTTTGTTGTTTTGAAGGGTTTTCATACCCTACTAACCCTTGTACTTATATTGAAATTTGAATGATTCCTAATGAAACTTTTGCAACTTGTGTGTTTTACTTTAATAAATTTCTTAAAATGGTTAATGATATTTACAAGTGTAAATAACAGATGTTAGGACCCAATGCGAACGAAACCAATTACCGTGGGAGGAGGACTGGTCTTCCACCCCGTGACTTACCCAATGAAGCCGTTCGAGCGGCGGTTGAAGCATTTCAGCAGATGGATGAAAACATGGGATGCCCACCAATTCGAACACCAGAGGAGAGAGCCACCTTGGCTCTTAAGGAATTCAAGCGACTGAACCCGACAAGTTTCTTGGGGACCGAAGACCCTAGTGCTACAAGGGACTCGCTAACCCAAATTAGCCGGATCCTTAATACCCTGGCTATTGTCGGCGACCTGCGAGTGACCTTGGCGGTATACCAGTTGGAAGGAAACGCCTACAAATGGTGGGAAGCAAATCACTTGGTTCCTAACCACGAGCCAATGACGTGGGAGGAGTTCTCTGTAGCCTTTTGGTCCGTTACTTCCAGAAAACTGTGAAGGAGGCGAGGAAGAGAGAGTTCCTCAACATTCAGCAAGGTTCAGACTCTGTGACACAGTATGCCATGCGCTTCATCGACCTGATGCAGTTTATGCCGTGGATAATGGCAAACGAAGAGGAAGGTCCAGCACTTTGAGAATGGACTCCGACCGTTTCGGCAGCGGCAAGTGGCCGGCCTAGTGTTCGACACTTTGGAGGAGATCATCGATAGTTCTTCAAAGGTAGAGGCAGTGGACTCCATCAACCGGAGCACTAACAGTTCTCAGAAACTTTCTTCCAACAAGAAGGCCAAGTTTAACCAGTAGAAGAGGCCCTTCTTCAAGAAGAGCCAGCCTAATGCAGAAAGACGAGTCGGTCTGACTCCCGGCAAGTCGTGTGCTACACCTGCAACCAGCTTGGGCATACTTCCAAGTTTTGCCCATCCAGAGGAGAGAAGGAGTACTTTCACTGCAAGCAAATCGGGCACCTGTTTAAGGACTGCCCTTATCTTGGTAAAGTTGCACCGTCGCAAGGCGAAGGAGTTTCTTTCTCTGTGGCGTAACCATTGTCGGTCGAGGTTCTCAACAGACCTCCAGAGGGTCGGTGGCACCGAGGAACGGACCACCAAGGAACGGTCAGGGGAGAGGACACGGACATCCTCAAGAGAGAGTCTACATGATTAGGACTTAGAAGGAAGAGCCGGTGGAGAATACTGTGATGGAAGGTACCCTTAATCTTTAGCCTTTTGGCTTGAGTGCTTTTTGATAACGGTGCTTCGTATTCCTTTATTTCTAGAACTTGTTGTGATAGATTGGATTTGAAACTGGTAGAAGTAGATAACCTGCTAATGGTAGTATCACCCTTGGGTAAGAAGGCTTTTGTGAAAAAAGAGTGTAGATCTTGTGTTTTGAAGATTAGAGGAGTGAAATTGTCCTATGATTTTCTGGTTTTGGAAATAACGGATTTTGACATCATCCTTGGTATGGATTGGTTGTCTGTTTTGGAGGTATTGATAGACTGCTCTTAGAGGAGAATTCGTGGGGTCTCCTCAATCGGTGAGAGGTTTATGGAGAATTTAGTACCCTATGAAAGGATGAGAGTCACTTTCTCTGGCCTTAGAGCGTATCCTGGTAGTGTGGTGGCGAGCATGAGTTGGAAAGATGTAGGTGGTGTAGGGTCTGTTATTCCTCAGGTGGTGTGTGAGTTTGTGGATGTGTTTTCTGACCAGTTGACTAGGCTACCTCCACGCCGAGAGATAGAGTTTGTTATAGACCTACAGCCAGGAACATCTCCAATTTCCATGGCGCCGGCAGAGTAGAGAGAGCTAGCTACGCAGGTAGATGAGCTTCTTAGACTTGGTTTTATCTTTCGGGCAACTCGTCGTGGGGCGCACCTTCTCTCTTTGTGAAGAAGAATGATGGATCGATGAGGATGTGTATAGATTACCGGATGCTTAACTAGGTAAGTATTAAGAATAAGTATCCGTTGTCTAGAATAGACGACCTCTTTGACCTTTTGAGAGGATCGAGATATTTTTTGAAAATCGATTTGAGGTAGGGTTACCATTAGTTGCGGATTCGAGAGGAAGACATTCCTAAGACTTCTTTTCAGACGCAGTATGGTTTGTACGAGTTTGTTGTGATGCCTTTCGGTTGGACGAACGCGCCAGCCATGTTTATGGATTTGATGAATCGCGTGTTTCGACCGTATCTGCGAGAGTTCGTGATACTCTTCATCGACGATATCTTGATCTTTTCGTCGTTAGATGAGGAGCATGAACGCCATCTGTGGATTGTTCTTCAGACTCTTCGGGAGCATCAACTGTTCGCTAAGCTGAGCAAGAGTGAGTTTTGGTTTACTCAAGTGCAGTTTCTGGGGCATGTGGTGTCTCCAGGAGGAATCTCGGTAGATCCAGCGAAGGTAGAGACCATGAAAACTTGGGAGAGTCCCAAGAACGTGTTCGAGATCAGGAGCTTTCTGTGATTAGCAGGATATTACTGAAAGTTTATCCCGCAGTTCTCTCAGATCGCGGTGCCGATGGCTAGGCTGACGAACGCCAAGTTCGAGTGGAGTGAAGCTTGTGAAAGAGCATTCCAAGAGCTGAAGGAGAAGTTGACAGCGTCTCCAGTTTTGGTGATACCCGAGCAAGGACGAGGTTATGATGTGTATTGCGACGCGTCCAAGTTTGGTTTGGGTTGTGTGCTGATGTAAGAAGGGAAGGTAGTAGCTTATGGTTCCAGACAATTGAAGAGACATGAACAGAACTACCCGACTCATGATTTGGAGTTAGCAGCCATAGTATTCTAGTTGAAATTGTGGAGACATTACTTATATGGTGAGAAGTTCAATGTGTTTTCTGATCACCATAGCATCAAGTATATCTTCACTCAAAAAGACTTGAATATGAGGCAGCGAAGATGGATGGAGTACCTGGGAGATTATGATTTCAGTCTCTCTTATTACTAGGGAAGGCCAACGTAGTGGTCGATGCCTTGAGTAGGAAGTCTCACAGCGATGTGGCGAGGATGACATCCATGCAGTGGAAGATGTTGGAAGTTCTGTCCGAGTACAATCTGGAGCTGATCGAAGGAAGTGGGTCAGCGAGAATCCATAGTTTGGTTTGCAACCCGAGGTAATCGGATTGGTGTTGGAAAGACAACAGAGCGACCCAGAAGCGAAGGAGTTGGCGACTCAGCTTTCAGGAGGAGCGGCTCTAGAAGATTGGAAGATCAAGAAGGACGGAAGTCTTACTTTCAAATATAGACTTTTTATACCAAAGTCGGACGAGTGCAGGAGAAAGGTGCTTGATCACTTTCATCGTTCTTTCTTTGCAGTGCATCCTGGTGGTACGAAGATGTATTATGACTTACGGCGACTGTTCTGGTGGAAGGGCATGAAGCGCGAGGTAGTAGATTTTGAGTCTAAGTGCTTAACTTGTTAACAAGTGAAGGCGGAACATCAACGACCTGGTGGAAAGATGCAACCTTTAGAAGTGGCTGAATGGAAGTGGGAGCATATCACGATGGATTTTGTAACTGGATTTCCAAAGTCTCCTAAAAAGAACGACGCTATTTGGGTAATTGTCGATCGATTAACGAAGTCAGCTCACTTTCTACCGATCAAGAAGACGGATTCTTTGGCTACTCTAAGTAGATTGTATTTGAAGGAGGTAGTCAGATTTTCATGGAGTACCTATATCCATTGTATCTGATAGAAATCCGAGGTTTGTATCAAGGTTTTGGCAAGGATTGCAAGAGGAGTTGGGGACTACGCTGTGCTTCAGCACTGCTTTTCACCCTCAGACGGATGGTCAATCAGAGAAGACCATTCAAACCTTAGAGGATATGCTAAGAGCTTGTGTGATGGACATGCAGGGAAGTTGGGAAGATCACTTGCCCTTGATCGAGTTTGTCTGCAACAACAGTTATCACTCTAGTGTGCAGATAGCACCCTACGAGGCTCTGTATGGCAGACCTTACAGGTCACCTCTTTGTTGGACAGAGGTAGGAGACAAAGAGCTAGTAGGACCTGACCTAGTGCTCGAGACGTCAAAACAAGTTGAAGTGATCAGACAACATCTCAAGACAACCCAGAGCAGACAAAAGAGTTATGCTTACAAAAGGCGACGACCTTTGGAGTTTGTAGTTGGCAACCGAGTTTTCTTACGTGTGGCACCATGTCATGGAGTGCAACGGTTCGGGCGCAAGGGAAAACTATCACCTCGATATGTTGGACCCTTTGAGATCTTGAAGAAGATAGGAGAAGTGGCCTATTAGTTGGATCTTCCTCAAGCTTTGGAGAGAGTGCATAGTACATTCCACGTGTCTATGTTAAGGAAGTACGAGCCTGATCCGTCGCATGTGATAAGTTTTGAAGAAATTGAAGTCTTAGAGGACCTAACTTTTGAAGAAGTTCCTATAAAGATTCAAAGACACCAGACTCAAGAGCTTAGGAGGAAGTCTATTCCTCTAGTGCAAGTGTTGTGGCAACATCGCGACGTGTAACACGAGATGTGGGAACCTGAATCGACGATGCGGAAGCTGTACCCTGGCTTGTTTACAGGCCAAAAAGGTATAAGTTTATTTTAATTTCGGGACGAAATTTTCTTTTAGGAGAGTAGATGTAATACCCTGACCTAGATTAGGCGAGTTTTAGCCTAATAATCTGGTTTAACTGGTTAATCTCAAAGATTATGGTTAGGGCTTTGAGGAAAAGCCCAGGCGTGGCCCAATCCGAGCTCGGATCCAGCTTGTCCAGCTGGAGGGGCATTTTCGTAATTTACCGCTTCTAGTTATTTTATAAATTATGTTGTTATGTGATTTTTATAGGATGATAATGTTCTCCTTAATAAAGGACTTGTATTTCTGATTTTAAAATAATTTTATTTTCAGAAAATAGTATTTAAATCCGCCCGTCAAAACCTCGAAAGGGAGTAATAATTATTTTAAAGGATTTTGGAAATGAGATAAATTTCGAAACTAGTATTTTATGTTAGACCATTTTAATTATGGTCTAGTTATTCCTTTGAACCCCAAAATGAGGTTTCCAAATTGTTTTATTTAACATATGTTTATTTAAGTAAATAAGGTTAAATTATGGTTTTTATTTAAATCAATGGTTTCTAATGAGAATTAAATTCCAAAAATTTTATGGTGATCAAAGTTTTTAAAACCGAACCTATCTGTAAAGTTGGATTAAGATTTTGAGTTTTTAAAATCATACTTTTAGTTAAAAATCAGTTTTTATCTAAATAGGGGACTTATTTGCAAACTGAAGTTTTGGAGGGGTCTGATTTGTAACCAACGCCCAAACAGTGGTTACACTGTAGCGGACGTTGGCAGTAGATGCATGCATTGACATGCAGTGGCCGGGTGACCACCATCCACAGATGGAAACTCTATAAATCTGAACCCCTTCTCTGCAGATCAAACTCCAAAATCTTCTCTTCTCCCTCTTAGTCTCAGCTGCACTGTGTTTCCAGCCAATCACCCCTCTCTCCCAGCCTCTGTTTTACTGTCTTTAAGCCACTCGAAAGCCTTAGAGGAAGTTTTTCCAAAAGTCAGATTTTCAACTCAGGAACTCCAGTGAAGGTAACCACCGTGTTCCTTTCCAAATTATAGGTGGTTTAGAATCAAGAAAAATCGATTTTGATTTAGTATGGAGTGTGTAAAATGGTTTTGAAGTTTAAGGAAAAGTCATGGGTTCCTTGTACCCATGAGCTTTCAGTACTAAAATCGGATGGCCCAATGAGCTTCAAAGCTCCAAACCATTCCCTTTGGAAAGAGGACTCCCAGGGGAGTCCATCGGACTGGCTAGTTGTGGAAACTGAATCCGGGAAACCCACTTCGCATTTCACTGTGGGTCTGCCATCACTGACTACTGTTGCAGACAGTCGGACAGTCCGAGAGCACCCCTCTGACGTTCCGAGCTTCATCCGAAGCCCAGTTACGCTCGAGGCCGGCTTGACCCACTGGGACGACCCGAGCTGAGCTCGGAAGGACCGAACCCACTCGGACGTTCCGAGTCCTAACTTCGGATGTTCCGAGGCACCCAGACCCACCGAGACCGATTTTCTCTATTTTTCGGTTCGGATGGACTTTGGATGATCCGAGACTCGATCTTCGGACGATCCGAAGTCAGACCCATGATCCGAGGCCAGTGACTAGTTTAGGTGTGGTTCGGATGATCCAAAGCCACGGTACCTGGTTCCGAGGCATGTTCCGAGGGACCCATTTTTTAAGTGTAAATCTGGTTTGATTATTATTAATGCATGTGATGTAATGTTAGTACCCCTCGTTAATCTAAAAATGTACTAACCCTCTTCTTTTATTACTACAGTGTATATAGTATTGTATTCACTTATAGGTCAACTCTATTGGTCGGGCACTGAGTGATTTCACTTCCAGGCCGAAGCTATATTTGTCGGGCACTGAGTGATCTTGAGGCCTTTCTCAAAATGTCAGATCTGGTCCTATCTAGAAAACAACTGAGAAATGACCTGAGGAATCTAGACCTAACTCAATAAGTCAATCTGGTCAATGCCAAGAAGACAGTATGAGTTTTGGACTGAGAACCCTTTTTATTTTTATATACTGTGGATTATTGTAATTTAAAAGGTTAGAAACCAAATAGAAGACTCAATTCCATGTAGCTTGGATATTTTTGGGAAAACATATGATTTTGAAATACTATTTTTGTGTATGTATTTTGATACTATGTATATTGATTGTGCACTTGTCTGTTTGTTTGAACAGAAACCGTGAAATCGTACATATACGGTGAGGGAACTTAACTTTACAGTAAGATGTAAACATGTTTATTTCTGAGATAAGTCTTGAGCAATGAGTGGTTTCAGATTTGATGAACCCGCTCATGTGCCTAGACTTGATGCACTATGGTAAGAGTGCTTATGAAGATTATGAATGCTATGATGTTGATCATATGAAATGTGTAAGACTGCTTCCGCGTGCCTTGACTATTGAACCAATATCGGCCATATGGGAGATGGTTTACGTCTACTGGACCATGGGTGTCGACAGTTGCTGAATTAAGGGTGTCAGTATCGGCTATGGTAGAGCCGGAGATATACTTGCAAGGATGTATCTTGACCGTGTCGGGACTTAATGCAATGATCTCAGTGTAATCGGTAGGCGTTACATTGGATGATAGAAGTACTAGAAAGATGATGATGAGATGATGGAATTAATGATGAGATTTACTTGATATTGTGAATTTTATTATCAAGCATGTGATATTATTGCAACTGTTGATTATTGTGCTAACTTGTTATTTACTTAAACTGCACTGTTATATTTCCTTCACTGGGCTAGTTAACTCACCCCACTCACCTTTCAGGAGATGAACTCGAGGAGGAGAACCCTCTTTTTCAAGCTTAGGGTGGATGTGCTGCAACGGTGTTTTGGGATTCCCACTGAGGAGAATACCCTTATTTTTGCTTGTTGGTTCTTGGAACCATTTACTTTTGTAAATTACCGGGTGTGGTACTTGATTTGTATCAATATTATGTACTGAGACTACTACGTTTCTGCAGTCACTCTGATGTGCTTTGCAATGATAAATCAATGGTTGGATTTATATGATCTTTTTATGTGTAGTGAGGTTGTTGTTTATGTCTTTTTGTTGGGTAGACTTATGGTATGTGTTTGAGTCCAGATGTTGGGATCATATGTGACCTTTGGGCCCAACTGTTGATCCGGCCCAGTTAGAATGCTTGAGTTAGTTTATTTTAAAAAAAAAAAAATCAGTCGTTCCAGACCCACCCTTCGTGTCGGGGCGTGACAAAGGGTATACACGAATTTTGTGACTTGGAGATCAAGTTGGCTTGGGACTTGAGCAAGGAAATTCGAAAATCATGGGATTCGGTAGGCTTGGAAGAATTTAGCGTATTGGATTAGGGTTTTGGACAATGCAATGAATGGATGGTTGGGATCTAAAGTTAAAATGGATGGATGGATGATGAATGAATGATGATTTGGAGGGTTGACTTAGTGTGAAATTCACATGGATCTACTGGGATATGGGAAAATCATGTGAGGTGGAGATGGATTGGTGATGAGGTGTTGGTGATGTGTAAAATTCGAATGGATAGGTGGACGTGGCTTGGTTCCAAGTTAATCTAGATCTAGGTGAATAACTATGATTTAATGGCTCTAAATCTAATATCTTAACTAATGGATGGATGATCTAAATTTATGAGTGATAAAATGATGCATGAATGATTATGATTCTAAAGTTAATCTACATGATAGATGGATTCGATGGCCTAGATCTAAGATTACGAATGCATGTATTGAATTTGGTAGGTGGCTCTAGGGTTTTCAAAGCTTATTGAATGAAATAGATGGTCTGGATTAAAGGATGATTAATAGATGGTGTGGATGACATGGAGAAAGAGAAGGCTTTGGGCATGTGGACTTATGTTTTGTATAGCAAAATTCGAATATGGGCTTTGGAGGAATTGGATTTGAACTTGAACTTCTTGGACTTTGACTGGAGCACATGGACTTGGGCTTCTCATTGGCCTGGCTCACTTTGTAAAATGCGCATGGGCTGCTTGAGCCTGGCCTAATATCTAACATTTGGAGCATAACTTGGCCTATTTGAAGTGGATTTCTGGCCCATGGATTTGAAATTCAAACTCTGGCTCTTGAATTGCAGCTTCTTTCTTCCAGAATTTAATAATTAATCTACCACTTAAAATCTAAAAATATTAATTTAATCTAGACTCTCATAGTTGGATCCAGATTAATCCATTTACAATTAAAATCCTAGAAGTGGTCAGAAATTAATTATTAAAATTCTAGGTCTTCCAATTTAAGCACAAAACTTGCAATTTTCCACCGAATTTGATTGCTTTCATGTATTTTCCAATTTTTATCTACATAACTAACAAACAACATTAAATGTATGTGATATATGTAACGCCCTGCCCTTTTTCACTCACTTTCCAAAAATCAGAGTCTATTTTTTTTTTTTTACATAAACAAAGATTGATAGAGAGCGGGACGTCACGACGCGAGTTAAGTCCGAGCTTCTAAAGCCCGACCCTTAACTGGCGAACCATACGTGTGCATGGACTAAGTCCACGAATACGGTTCACACGTACTAATATATACATGCGGAATAAAACATAAACTGCGGATTATAATAGAACCTAACTCTATTCCATTTTAGATAGCAAAGTAGTTCAAGTCTTTAACCATAATTATCTTAACTAGAATATCCAACATAAATCATTCAAACCATAGCAAAGTATCTAAGTTATTACATGCTCGAAATCTAGTTACTCAAATTACAAGTCCATAAGTAACTTATTCAAAATATAAATTAAACACATTCAAGCTCCTATGCTTGGCTCCGATCACGCTCGTCGTTCCCTTCGTTTCCTGTGTCATCCACTAGGGTAGAAGTAGGGCATTAGACAACGCGCCCAGTAGGTACTCCAAATAGGGTTAACACATGGTTAGTTCAAAATCATATAAATAACATAATACCAAAACCATATAAAAACAATGCCATGTCAGGATGTCAAATGCAATGAGTCCCACCCATCACAAATACATGTAACCTCTTTATGGAATCCTCCTCATCAAGGTATCCCCATAGTTGCCTTACGGATGCCCCGACGGAGTGTGTTCTCCGGATTCTTCTTGATGGATATGCACATCAAGGTCTTCCTACGAATGCCTTACGGATGCCCCGACGGAGCGTAGCCTCCGGTTACAAACATCCCTCCCATGCCATGCATGAGATGTATAATTCCACATGCTATGTAATAGTATAAGCATAGCATTAAAACCTCATACTTGAAACATATTATTTTCACAAGATAAACCATCAAAATAAGAGATTAAACCATATTACATAACCATGGATTCAAAGAGGTAGAATCCTACCAAAGACCACTAAAGTGTCCTTGCGCTTTCGTTCAGAACCCGTTCACGATTGTACACCCCTTGTGAGGTCCCGTTACCTTATAATCATGTCAATCAATCAATCCCATGTCCCAATTGATTTACAATAATTTCCAAGTCCATAAATATGTCCTGGGCGGGTTCGGCCATATAACATGGCCGAACCTCACCCACTTGGTCTTTGTCCCTCCTTTTAAAGTTCTTTGATCCTTTAACTTAAGTCCAATGACGCAATCCATTAATCTAATCATACATACCTTAATCATCTAACATGCATAAAACCCTATGTCCATAAAAATTCATTGGTGGGGTTCGGCCATTCCACATGGCCGAACCTCACTACCGTGGTTTTGTGCCCTTAGTCCATACACCATGGCCGAACCCATGGTCCATTATTTTACTTATTTACAACATTGCCATTTATTCTATCCATGGCTAACATTTCATTCATTTAAGCATACCTAAGTCCATATTTTGATCCACAAAATGGTTCATGGGGTTTAACCATACATTTTAGGTTCATCCTTTTTTATCCCAAAGTCCATCAACATAACTTCCATTTTTAAACCTTTTTAAACATCAATAAACTTCCATGGTTTTCATCCTTAAAAAACCCATAATAATTACTAACACACTTCCATGGGGTTCGGCCATGTAACATTGCCGAACCCTATGGTTCCTTAATTTCTTTTAAAAATCATACAACCAAGGTTGAGTCCTTTGATGGTTCTCATACATACATTCATTTAAATCCTTTAAAAACCTTTTAAAATCATAAGCATTCATCTATGATTTTCCATTCTTTAAATCAATTATAATTCACTAATATCCTTTCCATGGGGTTCGGCCATACAACATGGCCGAACCCTATGGTTCCTTACTTCCTCTTGAACATCATTTTATCCCATATAAATTCCTTAACAACTTTCCTTGGGCTTCGGCCATACAACATGGCAAAACCCTATGGTTCATCTTTGGGTCTTTTATCCATAATAAAATTAGGGTTCGGCCATTCAATGGCCGAACCATGTCCTTGACCCTTGACCCTCTTTTCTTCTTTATGAAATTTATCGAGCACTTACCGATTCCGCTGCTTCTTCAGTTTCTTTCACACCTTCTTGCTCCTTTCCTTCTTTAGTCTCTTCTTCCTTCCTTCTTGCTCTTTAGCCGAGACTGGTCTTAATGAAACCCCTTGGAGTGGTTCGGCCAAGGGTATAGATTTGAGAAGGGGAGAAAGAGAGACAACTTGAGATACAACTATAAGTCCTTTGTCTTGAGAGCATCGGCCTTGAGTGAGAGGGAGAGAATGAGATAAAATTCTCTAAGTGTTCTAGTCTAGAGAGTGATTCGGCCAAGGGAGGGAGAGGGAGAGAGAGTTAAATGAAACTCCACTCTTTTCTTGGTTAATGAGGGTCGGCCAAAGGTGGCGTCCCTTGGTGGCACCCCTTTCTAACTCCCAAGCTCCTTTACCTCCCAACTTAATGGTCCTATTTGGGGGTTTCATCCATGAGATGAAACACCCATGTCCCAACGGTGTAATCTTGAATTGATTTGTGTAACCTCCACAAAACGCCACCTCTCCATTTATGGCCCATTTGGGGGTTTCATCCATGAGATGAAACTCCCATGTTGCCAACGGTCTTGTCTTGACTTGGAAACAAAACCGTCCACTTCCCATTGATGATCCATTTTTGGGGGTTTCATCAATGAGATGAAACTCCCATTCCAACGTGTATGCCTTAGTTTGATTTTTGAAACAATAACAACACCTTCATTTTCACACTTCACTCACTCTTTAATTCAACTCAATCCCTTGATTCTATTTCCAATTTAATTCAGCCCTACTTAATTAAAACTTGAACTCACTTGGTGGTCAACCAAGTCAACCACGACCCATTGGGTCCCAATTGGGCATTTTGACCCAATTGAATACATCTTACCCATTTATTTCAATTGAAACCATATCCACAATCCGTTAGGTCTTAATTGGGCAATTGGCCCAACACCTTACCCATCTAAGGTCCATATCGTTTAAATTCACAAATTAAATGGGCAAATTCATATATATATTGATCACTTGAAAATCCGGGGTGTTACAATATATATAAATTAAAGGATTACTGGTCCAATAATTAGGGTAAAAATATCATTTTTCATGTCTCAACAGGATATGTAAGATGTATTTTAATATGAGAATATGTCTGATTGTGACCATGAAAGGGTTTGGGTTTTTTTCCATAGTCTTCATAGGACCAATCCATTGATAAGGGAAAGCTTGTGAGCCCTAACTCCTCAACCAGAAGCAGTTTAGTTTCTAAGGATTCCACCGGAACGGCTACACAACCTTCATGGATGCAATTAGCTAGGACATATGGTTTTTGGAGAGTGCGAACCAAACAGGTGGACCTGGTACACATTGATAAGAATGTAATTGTCACTAAAGAAGATACATCATTGATGGCATCTCTATTCTTAAGGTGCCAGGGAATGATATGGGGCCTGCTGGTCGAATATCCAACCGGTGGAGAGTAGCTCCCGCTTGTCAATATCCTTTGAAAAGTCCTTCGTGGTGGACATTAATTCCACATTAGAAGAGAAGGCGTCATGTGTTGTGATTCTGTACCAAAAGCAGTTGCAGATTGGGCCCGTTGATTGATACACCATCAACAAAGGGTATTTGATCAGAGGATCCAGAGTCTGTATCCCAATGAGTTCCTATAGGACGAGGTGGACTATGATTTTCCATGGCAGAGGCCTTGTAGGCCATCTTTCGTTGAATCTGTGGAAGTAGTTAGGGATTAGCGAACTTAAGCAGTATAAACCAATCTAGACCAACTGACAGACCAAAGTGGGTAACAAATCCCTTGGCAATCTACTTAGGAGTCTGATTGGACGAAAGCCCTAACAATGGCGTTCGACCCTCCCCATGCTTAATTCTCCTACAAGACTTCAAAGAGACGGATCACATGCCACAACCCATTTTAGGTGCTCTATGGATCCAATCTTAGATCTATATTGGACTTGACTCCTCTTCTGTTTGAAGACCCAAAGAGGCAATCAGCAGTAGATCGAGTTGTAGAGATTCGAACGATCCACGAACACGTTCGTATCAGTTTAATTAGACCCTAATTAGACCTCATTTAATTAGCCTACAAGTTTGTTAATATTGACTCATTAGGCATTAGTTGTGGACCCATGCCCTGAGTTACTCTAAATCCATCCTTATGGCACAATTATTTCTCCAAATAGTCCTAAATCCATATGCAATTAAATCCCATCTGTTTGGCTAATCAACTCCATATTTTTCTCTCCAAAATCGAATTCCACTCTATCCCAAATCCCTTCCAACGTGTGTTGTCCTATTTTCTATGTTACTTTCTCTCTCTCTCCTAAATCCTCTTCTGGACGAATTTTGCGTGGTTGTGAAAAGAGGATGTAAACGAGGGCCTAATGGAACTTTGGACAAGGAATTTGATTTTTTTTGTAGACTTTCTGCTCAAGTTTAGGAACTCAATAAGGACCGTACAAGTGTCAGTCCAATATCAATTTAGATCACTTTAATGGGTCAACATGTAATGACCATTTAGGAAAGTATTTTACAAGGTTGTAGTTCTATTTTTCATAGGGTATTTTTAGGAAATGGTAGAATAGTCTTTTATGATAATTTTTCCTATAAATTCAGTTGTAATTTTCTATTTTAAAAAGGAATATACATTATGTTTGGAACCACCATTCCTATCGAAATTCAAATTTGTATTTTGTGAAGAATTTATTCAAGCTTTGCTTGGGAGCTTCGGTCGTTATCCGGATCTTCAGATCCACCTTCAATCTTTGGATTAATCTTAGGTTAGTACTATGAATTGATTAATTTCATTATGTTTTAGGATTAAGTTTCGATTTGTGCATGAAATTTCATGTCTCTTGTTTTGATTAATTGATTGAAATCAGATTGAGAAAAATGAATTAAATCCTAAGTCAACCATAAAATAGTGATTTCATGGGAACTGGGCCTCTTAGACAGATTATTAATCGCACTAAAAGAAGAGGCACGATTGCTTGAAACTCATTTGGCATAGGCTTTCAAATTTGTACTAGATTTGAAACCTTCAATTCCTGCCGAGCGTAAGCAACGATGGATTGTCTTTCCCATTTTGCATTACATGATAGGGGATGAAAATTGGACATATATATTTTATTGGCATATATGTATCGATTTTGTATTTGTCTATATGTAGATCTATATATACTATATCGGTCGTACATGTATACTATTGGTCAATACGGTCAATAATTCAGCTATATCGTAGTGAGCCGTAGTGCATACTACTTTAGGAAAGTTTAAATACATGTTCTTTATGTGAAAGGTATTTGTCAATTTCAAACATTTTCTCACAATGTTCAGCCATTTTGAGTTATTTTCACTGATTTTTTTTGGAATTTTTTCTCTAACATAATCTTGATTTTTGGTTTTTTCAGAAGATAGTATAATAAAGTAATACTGAGTGCTTATAGAATTGAATGGAGATGTCTTAATGTGATTGATATAGTTTATAGGGTGTCTGTATGATTTTCCAAGTTTAATGAAAGTGTAGGTCTTCCTAAGCATGGGTACAAAAAATGTACCTGATACGTATCACAGATACATTGTGTATCGACGATAAATTGCCAATACGGATTCACTCTCCTCTTGTTTGATTTGTAAAAATATAGAAGAATAAGAGAAAAATAAGAAAAAATGGAATACCTAGGGTGAGTGTCATGCCCTGACCCAAAACAGAGGCTCGTGACATGGAATAATTTTACTTTTTCGAATATCACATATGGGAAACACATGTGTCCTCACAACTCAAACTCAAAATCCATAAATAATCTTCAATTACCATCAACATCTTAAAAGGGATATAAATTCTCTATCATAAAATTTATCAACTTTCTAGAATTTATTACAACAAATCCTCAATGAATAAAATGGTAAAAATCAACATCACCAGCTCAAATAAAAGAAATGAAATAAACAACTCAATATGTGGTACGTCTAAAGAAGCATAATAATTAAGATCTTCCTCGAGGTCCCTCGGACCCATCCAGTGGGACATTACCTGAAATTCCAAGGACGTGAGTACAAACAATACTCAGTGAGGAAATATGCATGCTACACACTCACGCATCTACATAATAATAATGTATGAAATGGAATATAAATCATGTTATTCTTAATCCTTACAATTTATTCAGCACGTCTCATGGTGGTTTAACATCCTAAGTCAAATTGCTCTCTTTTCACCACATAAACCCAATTAATTCATGAATAAATCATCTCAGCCTTCACAAGAGTCTCCAACAAATATCACAATTTTCTATGATCATAAAAGATAATATGCATGCTACAAATCACATAATAGGGAATTTATAACATCTCATGCAAAGAATGGGACACATCCGTCATATTTATCATGCATTAAACACATCAATAACACAATACATTCCTTAAATCAATGTAATAGCATACAAGCATTCATACAATATGTGTGTAGCAATCCTCACCTCAAAAGTTATGATATTCCAATTTGATCTTCGGGTCGTACCTCGACGTGTTCGGGGTTCGAAGGCTCTAATCATGCCAAAAAATATAATAAACCACTATTAGTTTATGGATTAGGCACAAGCACAATTTACAAGCAAAATCTCCAAACTTAGACCCAAGATTTACCCCTAATCTTGCTTAATCCGTTCAAAAATCAATCATATCCCCTTTTTCCCAATTTCTTCTCTCCCTAAGGTTTCCAAAACCCAAAATCAACACAGATCCACCTCATAAACAGGCCAAACACCAATATCCCCACTTTAGTTCCATGGATCTCCCTCCAATCGAGGTCTATTGGCTATCCAAAGCTCTATTCTCACCAAATCCCATTAAATCCAAACCACAAAAGGAAAGGGAGAGAGAGAAAACCATAGCTTACCTTTTGGAGGAGAAGGAACCGCTCAAACGACGCTTTAGGGGGGTGCTTGATCCACGAATCACGCAAGCATAGGGCGAAAATAAGTGGAGGAAGGGAGTAGAAAACTAAGGTTGGCTACTAGGGAAGAGAGATAGGCTGCTGGGAGACGAAAGGGATAAAACTGACCTAATTTCGTGCAAACACGACCTTAAATACGAACTTTAAGTTTCGTCGTCGGTCCAACAACACTATTCACTTCTTTTTTTTATTTTTATTTTTTATTGGTCGGGCCATTATAGTGAGCAAATTTATTTTTTGAAAAAAATTAACGGTAATTTTTATACAGTTTTAGACTCTTGATGGTCAAAATTTCGATATGCTATAAAGATTTTAAAAAATGTCCTAAAACATTGAAAAACATATAATTTTTTTTATAAAGAGTGAAATACCTAATATGAACTTCATATTCTCAAGTGACCTTTAGTGACATGTATCTTCTATTACAATTCTTAAAAAATTTATTGTAAAAATTTTTGAGTTTTATAAAAATGTTTCATAGTATTAAAAAAATTACATAAAGACCCTAAAATCTCTACAAATCACAACAAGGGCCTCAATCAATTGTAGAAACATCTGTATATAATTTCATTCTTTCTTTTTTGACAAGAAACTCGAAAATGGGAAGTATCGTAAAATCTTGACTTTTATCAATTTTCAAAAAATTATAGAAAATCATGAAGACACCTTGTAAAATATGTGAATAATATTAACACATCTCCATTGTATTTCATAGGCACTGAATATTATTGCATAAATTATTTTCACAAAAACTTAAAATTTGAGATTATCTTATAGATGAAACTCAAAAAAAATAAAATAATGAAAATACTAAAAAAAACTCTAAACTTAAATAAATTTCTATTAAACCTTTTTAAATTTGAAAATTTTGTTAAAAATAACTCAAAATTGGTCGAACCCAATTCAAAAGTTTAAAAAATCAGCATTGGCCGATACTATGACAGATCAGTCGATAAACCAACCAGTATCAACTCATCGCACCTTCTCTAAACGCACGATATGTATAGAACAATATTAGTTTATAAAATAATTCTAGTTTTGGAGTTTCTTATGGAAAAATTAATGAAATGATATTAAGATTTATGAAATTAAATGAATAGCCTTTAATGTAATTGATATAGTACGAGTTTGTGTATTTTTGTAATATTCCAACATTTTCATGAAATTCAAATTTTAAAGGAAAAAAAAATAATGAATTTTAATAGAAGATACATGTCACTATTGTATAATAGAGGACATTAATTTCATGTTAGGTGTTTCATTATATTAGTTTCTTATTTTCTAAAATGTTTAGAACATTTTTTAAATTTCTAGGACATTCTTTATTCGTATCGGAATTTTGACTCTCATGAGTCTATTACTCCATGAAAATGACATTTTTTTAAACAAATATATGCTCACACTAAGTTTTTCATTTTTTTCTCATACTTTTCTGTAGTTTTCAAAATAATTTTAAATAAAAGAGGATAGAGAAACCATATCGGCTATACGTGTTGATCCATAATTTTTTTGACCCCTGGTCATGTTTTAAGTTGATACCTCTGATGAACGTTGAGTTAGACTTATGCCAATGAGGGTGTTCATGAGTGGAGTTTGGTTTGCACTATGCTCTATACCATTTCAGCCTTTCATATACATATAGAGTCCAAACTCACCAATATGTCGTTGGGCTTTTCAAAGTTAACTTCTGAATTTGCTTGTTTGAGATTGTTGGAAATTCTATTGTTCATATTGATAATAGACACGATAAGGTAAAACCAGACCAAATTTGAGCTCAACACTCTAATTTTAGTCACTTAATCTTAGTGGTAAAATTCATCAGATGTTTTCAAAAATCAATGTGACAAGGATGATTTGTGATTAACCAATAAGATCAAGTGGCTAGAGATTGAATTTTGAACTCAAGTATGGTCCACTTGTTGATCATCATGTCTACTCTCAATAGTATTTTTTTATAATTAATTTTAAAATAATTCATTTAAAAAATGAAAACAAAATAGGCGTAGACCTACACATATAATAGGTGAAGTTGCCAAAAAGCCTATGGGCTTTTTTGCACTTCTTATCAAATCATGAGACTATGGGGTTTAAGTCCATGGGTGTCTGATAGGTAGTTGTCCTAAGGAAATAATTTGTCAAATCCAAATATAAATGCCAAACTCAAATTGATAAAATAAATGACTTAGAAATATGATGACGCTTATTAAAAATACGAGTCTACCCATTTTGCTAAACGGTCTTAAGAATTTAGTCTGAGCCTAACCTGAGAAGCTGATATATGTGTTCAAACTTATTCACTTATGATAGGCTAAGATGAGTCTTCGACTAATTTCGAGCTGAAGAGAATATATAATTGCTCAAGCAGCTGAATTGTACAAGAATTAGATAGTCTTTTATAACCATTGTAATATTGCCAAAAATAAATATTTTGTGTTAAATTTTAAATAAAATTTTATAACATTTTGTGCGCACCATTCTATCATTGGTTCATCATTGTATGGATTCAAACCTCATTTGAAAGTGATACAACCAAACTAATACTATCCTTACAAGTGTAACTCTCATTTGAAAGTGATTCCCCTCTATGTTTTTCTATCTACGTATGTATCCATCCATTTATCTTTCTAATACAGACAACTACAAACATATATGTCCCAATTTCCTTCCCTTCACAAATTAATTAAACAGAGTCCAAAACCAATATATTCTAATTTTTAAAGACTAAATCTAAGTACCCAGTATTCCAAGGTTTGACCAGTGAACCTTTAGTGGAAGTAGAAACGTCCAAGTCATTTGTGCCACTATGCACCATTTCAAATGCTATGATTGTTTTTTTTTTTCAATGGATTGCCTAAATTGAGGCCCACTTGATGAATTGTCAAAACTCAAAGTATGTTATCAAGTTTCACGTGGGTGTGGTGACTAAACAGCACACCTCACTGATAGTGATAAATCTTCACTCCCCACCTTGTGAAGAAATCTCCCTATACTTCTCTTACAAAAATTAAAAAGAATTAAAAAAATCATTCTAAAGATATATGTATCATTCATTTACTCATCCATTCCAATCTTTATTCTTAAAAAGGTTTTTATCTTTGAAAATTTGATCCACTAGTATCCAAGAATTATTTTCGTGTCGACTTATTTTCTTAGGATGTTGATATTGTTAATAAGCTACTTAGTAATCGATACATGACTCACAAGAATCAAAGATGAAAAAAATTATCTAAGGGTTGGGTATTTAGGCCAAAAGGCTTGTTTATTAGGTGGGAGTGATCCAAGTCATTTCTAAGTCCCTTAATCTCCCCCTTTACAATCAATGTGGGACTCGTTCGCTACCCCAATAATCCCCTCTTAAGCGAGGTTCTCCGGCGGATAAAACGTCTCCTACCCATCCCATTTGGCTAGGGGATCCCTGAGTCCACATGCATTGGCTTGGGGATATGACTCCAATACCTCTTATTAGGACTGGGTATCCAGCCCAAAAGGTTAGTCCCGTTAGATGGAGTGACCCAAGACTTTTATAAATTTCTAGATCTCCCTCTACACTTCCAATGTGAAACTCATTCGCAATTCCACAATCTGCACTGTCTTTCTTCTCTCGTTTCTTTGTTGGCACCATCAATAACAACGGCTGATTCATGGATTTTTAGGAAGAGAAAAACCTTACTCAGTTAACCTACTTGATTGATATAAAGCAGCAATTGAGATCAGTTCACATACTTGAATTCAGTTGTACATTTTATCACTTAACTCAAATGCTAAAGCCAGATGTAAATGAAGCTGATCACTTACATTTTGAATAACAAGAGTTCCTTGTAATAATTGTTAGATATATAGTACATTCAAATGGTATCTATAAGTAGTATATAATTATTAATTTTCTTTTAGATTGTTTTATTATAGTGTAAGAAGATATTGGTAGCACATCTGTAGACTTTAAGACCCACTATTGATGTCCCATAACATCCATAGCAATGAATATGACGGGCACCAGTACTGAGAATGTTTGTGGATGGTTCTTTAATTGCTTGGCTACCTGCAAAAGGCCGGTAGAAAATATGCAACAAATCTAGAAGAATTGATTCTCGGCCAACTTTTTTGATGGCTTGGTTAGGTGAAGTGGTGAACCTGTGGTCGACATGCATAATACTAATTTGATTGGGATTGTAGGAGATTCGAGGACCTAATATTTTTTGTAATATATCAAATTTTAAGCAAAAAATCAGGCAGAATTGAAAATTTCATGGATTATTTTTCACTTTAGGGTCTTTCGACATGAAAAATCAGTATTTTAGCAGAAATTCTGGTCTATTTTTGTTATTATTTTAATCCATTTGAGAAAAATCATTCTATTTTTATTAAATTTGTATCGGATAAAATGGCTGATATAATTGAAATATTGGCTGATTTTTTTGGTTCCCTTGGGATTCTTAAAATTCTATACCATTTGATGTTTTAGTCTCCAACCATTTTCTTTTCATTGATGTCAAAATTCAACTAATTTTCTGGTATCTAATGAAGACCTCAATCTAATCATGGTTGAAGACATCAAGGACCCTTCAAATGAAGAGTTAATTAGAAGATTAGAATTGGTGGAAATTGCACTCCTAACACATGAATAATTTGAGGGTTGAAAGTAGGGATTGTTAAAGGCTATATATGGGCTCAAAGCCTTAAAATAATTGGCTCATCGGCTTAGGTATTGAATCAGGCTTTCAAATCTATAAAATTGACCCAATTCATCCAAATAAGTGACCCATTTGCTAGATAGCGAAGTGATGGAATCTATGCCATGTCATTGCCAAGTCACCCATTTCTCTTAAAATTTTGTTGCTAAGAATCCTCTCACACTTAAGGACCTTGAACGCATAGAATGGATCCTACGATTTAGTTACAAACGAAATTGGAATGGAATTGGAATAGAGGGACGACAAGACTTATGTGGATTCTTAGATCCAAAAACTTTAGGGCTTTTACAAGCAAGCCTAGGCGTGTAATCTCTTGGACGAAGGTAATTTTGTTGTGTTTTTTTTACCTTACATCTTATGTAATATAGCCACGTGGCATCATATGGACGGTGGAAATTGTAGAGAAAATATAGATTGTAATTACATAGGTGTGTAAATGGGTAGCATAAACAAGTATAAACCTAGCATGTAGGATCTAAGGCTAAAATGAAGGGAAATTGGTGTGTGAAGCAATGCATTTTCCATTTTTTTTTATCTTACCTGCATCAGTAATTGGAGTGGACGTCCATGTCTGTATTACACAATTTGGATGAAATAAAAATAAACCTTATGTGCTTGGTTCCTCTCCAATCTTGATGGATTTTATTTTATTTAATTTCAACAAATTATTTTTTCTTTAATTAATTCTTTCTTGCAATTTTTGATTATTCGTTTTGAGTTTGAGTTTATGTTGGCATTTACAATTAATCAAGGAAAAATTAAATTTGTGTGAATTTTTTAAATTGAAATGAAGTCTTTTGTCAAAAATTATTCCTTAACAAATTGTTGGAGTAGGTGAATTTATGGCCTTTGTTGTTTTTTTTTAAGTGAAATTGTATTGGTTCTTGTAATCGGTTTTTGGGATCCGATATAGAATTGGGCTGATTTTAGAGGGGGCAAAATTTACAGCTTTATTTTCAGATTCAGGTCATTGGTAAACTGTGAGAACTCGACCCTTGATTAGAATAATGAGTAAACTTTTGGACCGTTAACCTAGCTTGGTGACCGGTTAACAGCGTAGAGTGAGGAGAGAGCTTCTCGAAAAACTCTCATTTGTCCAACTATGAGTTCGTTTACTGAGTGATCCAGCCTGTTGAAGTCTAGAGGGCAAAATGGACATTTCTAATAATATTCGTTTTACATGAAAAGCACATGAATAATCTTTGAAAACTCTCAGAGTATACGAGAATACTCTGTTGACGTAGTTAGACTTTGAAAATTGCACACACTCTAAGTCTTTGACTACGCTACTCAGTGGTATTTCTTGATTTTTCCGACTGTTTCTCGAAATATAATTTGTAGGCGAGCTTTATCTAAAACCCTGATTTAACAAATACCCCGCAATCTGAAACATCGCAAAAGTTTATCACAGTCAATCCGTGTTTTAATAAAACATTTGGTATTTTTTAGAATGTTGATTTCATATTTTAAAACACCGAAAAATGGATTTCAAAATTAGGAGAACTTAGACCGTTCATTTGATAAAATGTTGATTGTGAAATTAGAGGATTTATAGATATTTAAATAAAAATCCGATTTTACCACTTTTAGTAAAACCTACATCCACAACGCGCTAGCGGCTTCGGATTTTGTCAAACGATTTTCTAAGCACATCCAATTTATGAAACTTAACCTTGAAGCTAGATTCAGATATTTTGTAGATATTTTAATTTTAGAATTTTAGAAAAATCAAACTTGGCTACCTACGATCCACCATACACCTCATCGGATAGATCCAAGGGTTGGGGTTGATCAAGAGTCTTATTTGGAAATCTATAAATAGGACTGTTGGCATGGGTTTTAAACACATTATTTCTACAATTGTGAACAACACTCAACAGTGTTGGTCGTTGGGTTGATATTTCGTAATTTTTCTGAAGCATCTGATATGGTTTCCACCCCAGTTAATATTTTTCGTTGGTAGGCCTCACTAAGAGGAATCTATGTCTCAAATTTCATTCAAAAACTCCTTACGGTATGCTCTGTAAAAATCAGACAAGAAAATGTCTGAAAATAGAAAATCAATCGACTACAGCTCGACCCGTAAAAAACGCGGCAACAATTTGGTGGAAATGGTCGGCCAGTCGAGCATTTCCTGGTCGATCCTGGTCGACTAGTTGAACATGAGGGGAATTTTCTGGTATTTTTTTAGGGAATTTTGGGCATAATGGCAAAATCGTAATTTTTGCAAAATTTTTAAAAATAAAAAATTATGTTGTTTTTGTTTAAAATATATGTATTTGACAGCTTATGTGTTTATTTTAAGCAATGTAATGTTTAAATTTCAGTGTAACTTAGAGATAAAATATTTTCAAAAAAATACTATCCCACTACAAATTGTATGTCGTGCACTTGCCTGCTTTCGGTTTGGATTGGGGAACTGTCTATTTATCTAAAAACTATTACTTATAGTATTTCATTTATTTACTGCTTTATTTTCCCCTTATTGGTTGAGCCAGTCTCAATACATTGCGGTAATGTTCACCTGTTGATAATACGAGACGCGGATTGAAGTTTTGGTTCTTTGTGTTTTGAATGCCGATTCTCTTTTTAAAACACCACGTATTCGGTGTTATTTTAGTTTTTTGACTTTTTGGTCATTGTTGATTTTCGTTTGGAAGATTGTTGGAAATATCTAAATGTGATTTATTATCGTACGAGTTTATTCCTTTTTAAAAGTGCACTTGCGCATCTTAATTATTTGATATAAATAAAGGAATAAAATGGGAAATATAAAGCGATGGAATATCTATACTTTGTCATTTTTTATCGAACATTGTATTTATTGATTTTAACTATTTTTACAGTTCATCAAAAACAGTCGCCAACAGTGAGGAGGATTCAGCCACATTATATTTGTCAAATGCATTTCATACTTGCATTTTAAACTGATTTATTACACCATTAGTTCTATGGTAATGAGTGGAGATTCCTAGTTATTATACCGATGGAAAGAATGTGAACGGACCAAAATTCGATACCGATACTGTTCACATGTAACAAGATGATGAAATGTCTCTTCTAAGTATAAAACGTGAACATTAGAGTGTACGGGATGCCGAGGCCTAGCCGTTCTAAAACGAAGAACGGAAACCACTCATGTGCCTAGAGACTAACTGGCTATCTGTTGGAGATCTTGAGATAGATCAATTTCCAATCGCAATTTCGATTGGAATACACATATTTTTGTATAACATTTTGTTGCAAGAGATATACCTTGGTACGGTAAACGGTCAGTAAAGGGTAGACGTACCTGACTAGAGAGGACAGTAACCAATCTAATTCCCTTATATCTGTCTTAAATTTCGACTGTAGTGTACTGTGTCTTATCACCCGTTGGTGGGTTTTGACCTATGTCTATTCTCTAACATAGCGTGATATAAACTGTTGGTTTGTGATTTTATGCGGGAGGGCTTAGGAATCCATGTTAGCTGGGTGAGAAATTCTTATGATCATATGAGAGATATTGAATGGGTTGAACGGGCTTTAATCATGCATTGATATGCCTTGAGGGATGTATTTTGCATATCAAATTATCTCAGCGCTGTATGGTGAAGTACTGGGTTTGTGGAAAGCCACAATACGACGTGTATATATGGGTTGGGTGAAGCACTAAGCATGGATTTACCTGCAGTGTAGACACGTATTTGCGGCTTAGTGTACCATAGAAGCTAATTGGCGGGGGTATTATTTTTGGAAAAAAGTAAGAGCATACATTGTAGGTTCTCTATGTTAGACGATGTTCTCATAGTAAACTACATGATTTCTGAGTGTCTAAAATATTGTGTAATAAACCCTTTATTTTGTCCAGTTGAGGCACAGTAGATATGTAATAAAATCTCTGCGTTTCTAATGTGCAATTCTGATGGGAATGTGTTCTAGTGATACTGAGTACTGAGTGAATGTTTGATCTACATGAAGGACCATGTGTGACATCTTCACTTGGACTTTTAAAACAAGGAATCAAAGTGATAGACTGCATGTTGATTAGTAGTTTATCCACATACCACGATGTCAGGTGGGTTTTGTACATTGGTGTTGGAGCTTAATCGGGACCGTTGTGACCCTTCCAGTTGCCTGGGAACACAACCGGCCATGTGATGGCTGGGTCAAAGGCTGTTAAATGCTATGTCCAAACTTCTGATCAGAGAAAGGATCAAGGCCAAGTTGAGTTACTATTTCCGCAATTGTTAGAGGCTCAATTAGAAAAAAAAAAAATTAGTCCACGTCTTAGGAGGCCCTGAGGGGAGGGGCGTGACATAAACTCTAATTTAACAAATTGGAGTATTTTGTCGAATCTGTACTTGTGGCCCAAGCTTCTTTCTGTTTGATTTCAAGATAGGCTACATTAGTTGGTGATCAGAGCATAGATTATAATACCCTGAGCCAGATTAGGCGTGTTTTAGCTTAATAATCTTGTTTGACCGGTTAATCTCGAAGATTACGGTCAGGGCTTTGAGGAAAGCCCAGGTGTGGCCCAATCCGAGCTCGAAAGCTCAGTGATCCAGCTCGCTCGTCCAGTTGGAGGGGCAAAACGGTAATTTACCGCTTATTATTATTATTTAATAAATTGTGTTGTTATGTGAATATTATTGGATGATATTATTCTCCTTAGTCAAGGATTTGTATTTCTGATTTAATTTTTTTTTTTCAGAAAATGTTATTTAAAACCGCCCGTCAAAACCCCGAAAGGGAGTAATAATTATTTTAAATGATTTTGGAGATGAGATAAATTTCGAAACAAGTATTTTGTGTTAGACCATTTTAAGTATGGTCTAGTTATTCTGTAAAACCCCAAAATGAGGTTTCTAAATTGTTTTATTTAACATTTGTTTAATTAAGTAAATAGTGTTAAATTATAGTTTTTATTTAAATCAATGGTTTTTAGTGAGAGTTAAATCTTCAAATTTTTATGGTGATCAAAGTTTTCAAAAACCCAACCTATCTGTAAGGTTGGATTAAGTTTTTACGTTTTCAAGATCTTATGCTTAGTTAAAAATCCAATTTTTATCAAATCAAGGGCCTTTTTGCAAAACCAGAAACCTTGGAGGACTTATTTGCAACCAAACCACTGAACAGTGATTTCACTGTACCGGACGTCCGTTGCATCTGTATCCAGCGGCATGCAATGGCTGGATGACCCCAATCCACGGCTGATTTCTTATAAATTCAGCCCTTCCCCAGCAGCTCAAACTCCCTCAAATCTTCTCTTCTCCCTCTCAGTCTCAACTGCACTGTGTTACCAGCCAATCACCCCTCTTTCCCAGCCTCTGTTCTTCCCAGTTTGTCACCCGTAGCTTAGAAGGAAAATTTTCAAGAGACCAAATTTTTAGCCCAGGAACTCAAGTGAAGGTAACCATTGTGTTCCTCTTTCAAATCCAGTCAGTTTAGAATCAAGAAAAACCGGTTTTGGCCCTGTTTTGAGTGAGTAAAACTAATTTGAAGTTTAAGAAAAACCATGGGTTCTCTTGTACCCCTGAGCTTCCAGTGTTAAAATCCAGTGGCCTGTTGAGCTTCAAAGCTCCAAACCTCTCCCTATGGAAAGAGGACTCCCAGAGGAGTCCATCTGACCTGCTAGGTGTGGAAACCGAATCCAGGAAATAATTCCACGTTCATAATTTATCTCCATATTTCCTAAATTTTTTAATTTACATAATTCAATGGTATATTTTCACGGATGTATCTTCCTAAGTTCTAATGTGTTCGCACTCAATCGCTATCCTATCTAACGGTTCGTACGCTTGCGAGTTATAAATTTAAAATTTGCACAACAGTTTACTTTTATAATATTGGTGATTCTTACCAGAAAGTAGTGCAGTGTAATGACATGATCCAAAGTAGTGGATCAGAGTTCTAATTGGGAAGAATTAAAAGAGTAACCAGTATTTTTATTAAATTGTTTGATGAAATTGTTGGAATCCAATGTTTTGGTTTGGTGTTCCAAAATAGTAGGTTGACCCAAATTTGAAAACTTTCCATAATTAGCATACTTATGGGACCCATGTTGAGACATGAAAAATGAAATTTCCCCCCTTTTATTTGGTACTAGTTAGCCTTCAAATTTGTATATATATTAGATACAATTAATGTTGTTTGTTAGTTTTGTAGATAAAATTGGAAAATACATGAAATCAATCAAATTCAGTGGAAAATTGCAAGTTTTGTGCTTAAAATTGGAAGACCTAGAATTTTAATAATTAATTTCTGATCACTTTTAGGATTTTTAATGTACATTGATTAATCTGGATCCAATTATGAGAGTCTAGATTAAATCAATATTTTTAAATTTTAAGTGGTTAGTTAATTATTGAAGTCTGGAAGGAAGAAACTACAATTCAAGGGCCAAAGTCTGAATTTCAAATCCATGAGTGTAACGACCTGCCTCGACCTTCTAGCACAATATCGTTCGTTTTGGTCCCGCACCAGGGCCCATACGACTTTGCATCTGAGGACCCACGCCAGGGGAGCCCTCAAAAGGCCTTGTGCTAGATGGAGAGAAGCCAACCTCTTATATGCAGAGGGTAAGCAACCCCTCTTGCGATTTGGGACTTGCGCAGTCCGCTCATCAACCTGGCGATTTTCTCTCACTTGGCCCTCTGGCCTTTAGGTTGGCCCCCACTGGGGCGGGGTACTACAATGGGCCAGAAATCCACTCCAAATGGGCCAAGTTATGCTCCATATGTCAAAGCATTGGGCCAGGCTCAAGCAGTCCATGTGCATATCACAAAGTGAGCTAGACCAATGAGAAATCCAAGTCCAGAAAGGCCAAGTCCTTGTGCTCCAAATCCAAGAAGTCCAAAGTTGAAGTCCAATTGTCCAAATCCAATAAGCTCTAAAGCCCATATTCGAATTTTGCTATGTAAACCCTAAGTCCACAAGCCCAAAACCTTGTCCTTCTCCATATTATCCACACCATCCATTAGCCATCTTTTAATCCAGACCATCCATCTCATACATAAACTTAAGAAAACCCTAGAGACACCTTTCCTTATCCAAACCATACATACATCATATTAGATCTAGGCCATCTATTTCATCCTCCATCTAGATTAACCTTAGAATCATAACCCTCCATGCATCAACTTACCTTTTTCACAACCCATCTTAAACACTCATCACTAAGACTGTTAGATCTAACCATTTTTAATCTTATCCATTCATTCATAAAACCCTGGAATTAGAACAATTTGGAACCCAAGCAAGCCTCCACCTATCCACATGATGTTTACACATCATGTACACCTCATTATCCAATCCACCACCTCACACACGATTTTCTCATATCCCATACACCTCATTCGAATTTTCCATAAGGTCAGCCCTCCACATCATCATCCATACATCCAACCATTCATCCATCTTAACTTTGCGTCTCATCCATCCATTCGTCATTGCATGCATTAAAACCCTAATTCCACTTACAAAATTCACCCAAGCCAAATCCAAATCCCATGATATTCGAAAATTTCTTGCTTAGCCACCAAGACAACTTGATCCCCAAGCCACCATGGTCGACCAGATCCTAAAACCCTAATCCTTTTCATCTCTAAATCCCAACCATCCACACCTAATGAGATTTAATCTTAGCCTTCCAATCAACGCTCAATACAAGATTAAATCTCAACTTTTCATTCTAACCCAAAGCCTATAAATAGAGTACTTCACCATAGCCAAACTCGAATTTGATCAGGAGCTAAAAGGGACTGAAGATTGGAGAATACTCAAGAGACAAGGAGCCATACATGAATTTTAAAAGTGAGCAGATCAATTTGTAAATTTATTTTGATTGTCTTTGATGTAATTTTCCAATGCTTTGTACTTGAAATCATTCATTAAATAAATTTAAGATAAGCTCTTAGAACCCTGAAACATCCTATTTTTTAATTCCTTTTATGATTGTTTGATTTAACTTTATGTTTATATTCTTTGTTTAATTAAAATGACATAATCAAATAGTTAGAACTTAGGTTTCTTTATATTCAAATCTAAGGTTCCTTTGGGACAAAATGAAATAGTTAGATATCGAATTTAATTAAATCTAAGGATCTAAGGTTCGATTAATTAAATTAAAGTTTATGAATTTTAATTTTAATGAAAGGCATGAATTGAGATTTAAATTTTTATGCGAATTTCAGATTTAGATCTTTTATTTGTCTACTTAATTTTAGGCTATGATTGATCCATTCCACTACCACCTTTAAATTATGTCTTGTTTTGTTACTTCATTTATTTTATTTGTCAATTTATTTCCTTTGCTTGTTTTATTTTGTTATGTTATTTGTTGTATTTTCTTGATTTATTTTTGTTGTTCAATTTATTTTCATTCTTTACTTTGTTGTATATTTTTGTATTTATTTTTTGTATTCTACCCACCTTCTCAAGATGTAGATTAAGATTTTAATTTAATTGGACTTTAATTTTGTTTTCTTAAATCGGGATGTGCGACTATTTATAAATTCTATATTAAAGCCATTATCTTAATCTGATTTTAAAGTTGAATAATTGGTTAAGTTTTATATTTAGTTGATGTTTACATTATGGATCTATTTATTTAAAACTAGAAGATGATTAACTTAAAGATATAATTATAAGGATAGAATTTTATTTCTATGATGGGATTAATTTAAAGATCTACATTCTTTTTAGAACCTATAAAATTCATATTTCATATATTTTGTTTTCTTTCATATAACTTGTTACTTGTAGGATCGACGTCACACTCATAACGCTATACTATTAGATGGTTCGTACACTTGCAACATGTAAATTAAAAATTTACACAACAACCCACATCTGTTAAATTCAATTGTTTTCAAAAATGTTTTGAATTCTAAGTTTAGAAACCCAAATGGTTGAGTTATGGATTTAAATTGTGATTTAATTTTTTTTGGAGACCCTTAAATAGTACAAAATTTGAATTTGGGTAATTTTTGGAAAGCTTGAAAAATAAAAAATTTAATTGCCTAGACCCAACCCAAATTCGTGTGGGCCATGGGACCCACACCTAGCTCGGATGAAATATCTAAGGATAGGGTAGAGGGATTTTTGAATTCTCCCTTTTGGAGAAGAAGTCAACCCTAATTTGGCTACCTACTCTTTAAGAAAGAAAGACTAATTTACCCTTGAGAGAATTTTTGAGAAAGGACGTAGGCGTTTTGGTACCCTTGGAATTTGCTAAAAAACTATAAATATATCTCTTTGCAACAAGCCCTTGTCGAATTTTTCAAGAGGCATACTAGGCTTGGGAAAATTTTGGACTTCTTCTCCTTCTCTCAGGGTTTTCTCTCTTCTTCTTCACGTATGTTCAAATTTCCTTGTTCTTTTTCTCTTATTTTCTTTTCTTCTTCTTCCATTAATTGTGATTTTCGAGTATGGTGAAAATGAAGAAGAAATTAACATGTAGACTTTAATTAAATTTTGTTTCATCAATTAAAGATATGTAGAAATCAACCATGGTTGGAGTATTAATGGTGAAATTCGATTCTTATGGATTGAAATCTTGAGTTTTTATTTTTGTGGATGGAAACCTAACTTTCTGAGTTCTAAACCATCCAAACTTACCATGGACAAGTTCTACATCTCTAAAAACTAATTATGGAATTTAGAAATCAAGTTTTTTAAGTGGTGGGACATTGTACATTGCTTCCCAGATTCAAACTGTATTTTTTTTGCGCGCTGTCGTGATAAAAATATAACTGGGGCTCTCGAACTCCGTTTTGGATGATATTTACAGTTCTAGAAAATAGACAGGAATACCTAACTACAATTAAAAGTTGAGAGCCATTGAATAAGTATTGACACCCCAGATGCGATCTGCAAGACAGACTAAATTTTTGGTTGGAATCTGCAAGGTAATTTTACAGCAGTTCACCAAATAATTTATAACTTGACATGTAGGTATCGGAGTAGTGCAACATTTGTGTTATTATTAAGCCCTAAGGAGACCTATCTCTAGTGAACATTTAAGGGCAATTACAATTGATTTTATGGGTTAAAATAGGTCTACAAACTAAAATTTCATTTGAGGATAACAATGTGTTTGGGAGAGTAACTGTTGGAGTAAAACAACGATATCGCAGGCTAGGAAACTCCTTTTGAGCTAAACAAGATATTTCTAGAATTCTCATTTAGAGATCTATATATTCTAAAAATATGGAAATTAATAAAAAGTTTACTTTTCCTAGAAATTTCTGCAATAAGAATGTGAAAGTTTCCGATGTGTTTGAACTAGATTGACCATAGAGGGGGGTGAATAGGGAAATCTCCTTGTTTGTTGGTCCATTAAAAATTAGTTGATTAATTAAACAATTTGTAGCGGCTAAATAAAATTAATGAAGATATGTTGTGTGATAATAAGAGTGCACCAATTATGGATCAATAACACAAGCAAAGACCAAACACCCATAACATCATATTAATAGTGGTTTGGAGTAAACTCCCCTATATCCACTGATGGACTCACCCAACATTGGGTTATCCCAATTCACTATGTGGAGAATTACACCCTTACAAATATAGTAGGAATTTCACCTAACTCGATTGACCGGAAATTTCACCCAATCCGTAAGATTTTGAAAAGTTTGACCTACCCCGGTCTACGTCCTTATCCCTCAATTTTTTAGAGTGGTTCGATCCCTCTATCTAGTGTAACGCCTCGCCCTTTTTCACTCACTTTCTGAAAATCAGAATCCATTTTTTTTTAAAAGAGTGATAGAGAGTGGGTCGTCGCGACGTAAGTTAAGTCCGAGCTTCCAAAGCCCGACCCTTAACTGGCCAACCATACGTGTACGTGGAACAAGTCCACTAAAATGGTGCACACATACTCAAGTTAACTTGCGGAATAAATCATATATGCGAAATAATAATAGGATAACAATCCTATTCCAATTTAGATAACAAAGTAGTCCAATACTTAACCATAATTATCATAACTTAAATATCCAAACATTAACCATCCAATCCATCGCAAATATATCTACGTTACAATTCTGAATGCTAGCTATTCAACTACATAGTCCATGAATAACTTAAACAAAATATAACTTAATCATCCAAGCTCCTAAGCTTGGCTCCAATCCTATCCTCGTTCTGTTCCTTTCCTGTGTCATCAACTAGGGTAGAAGTAGGGCGTTAGACAACGCGCCCAGTAGGTATTCCAAGTAAGGCTAATACATGGGTTAGTATAAAAAATTCAGATATAATATATATCAAATCCAGACATAATAAAACATACCATACTTATAAAACATCGTATCAAAAATCATGTATAATAATAGAGATCCAATCATACAGATAAAAATCAGAAACCTTGCATGATAATAAAGATCATAATCATGCTGATTCAATGCCATGCCATGCTATCATATACAATGAGTCCCACCCATCACAAACACATATTAACCTCTTGATGGAAAGCTCTTCATCAAGGTATCCCCCACGATGGTATTACGGACGCCCTGATGGAGTGTGGATCTCCGGTTTCCCCTTGATGGAAAACTCTTCATCAAGGTATCCCCCACGATTGTATTATGAACGTCCCGACGGAGTGTGGATCTCCGGTTACATATCATCCCTCCCATGGCATGCATGAGATGCAAATGTCCAGATGGTATGCAATTATACAAATCATAGCATTTAAAATCTTATATTTGAAACATAACATTTTTACAACATAAACCATCAAAATAAGAAGTTAAACCATATTACATAACCATGGTTTCAAAGAGGTAGAATCCTACAATGACAACTAGTATGACCTTGCGTTCTCGTTATAAAACCGTTCACGATCGTATACCTCTTGTGAGGTCTCGTCACCTTGTTACATATCAACAAGTCAAACTAAAGTCCCATTTGATTTCCAATCTAAACATAAATCCATAAACCAACCTTAGTGGGGTTCGGCCATACAACATGGCCGAACCTCACCCACTTGAATTTGTGCCCTTCCTTTAATGCTTTGATCTTTTAAGTCTAAGGTCATATCACCTTTAGTTCATTGATCTAATCATTTATAAATTAATCATTAAACATTAGTAACAAATTAAGTCCATGAAAACCTACTTCATGGGGTTCGGCCATACACCATGGCCAAACCCATGGTCTTTCATATTTGCCTATATTTACAACTTTGCCATGGTTTCCATCACCTCATGTTTAGGTCCAAAATTGATCCATAACATAGATTCATGATTGATTCATATCTCATAAAATAAAACCCTAATAATTCTCTTCATCCCTTGGTTTGGTTAACCATTCATTTAAAATATATATAGACCCACAAATGACCCATTAAAAAGTTCATGGGGTTCGGCCATACACCATGGCCGAACCCATGATGTTTCATTTCTCAACTTCTCCTTTAAATGATTCACAAACTTAGGTCCATATGCATAAGTCTATACTTGCATCCTCCAATTAATCCTCCATTCATTTAAAATATACATAGACATAATATACATAATAATGCTTCATGCATGGCCGAACCCATGATGTCTAGATTCCAATTTCTCCATTAAATCAATTACCATCCTTGAATCCATAAATCAAGGTCTCTCCATAGGGTTTAACCATACATTTAGGTTCATTCTTTTTGATCCAAAGTCCATCTACATGACTTCCATTTTAAACCTTCTAAAACATTCATAACCTTCCATGGTTTTCATCCTTCAAAAACCCATAAAAATAAACAATGTCCTTCCATGGGGTTTGGCCATACAACATGGTTGAACCCTATGGTTCATTAATCCCTTTTTAAATCATATAACCAAGATTTATATTCTTTGATGGGGTTCGGCCATACATCATGGCCGAACCTCATCCACCCCTTTTTGTCCTTGGTGATTCATGCATATTAACCTTAGGGTTTGGCCATGCAAGGCCAGACCATGATCTATAATCATAATCCTTATAGGCATGCAAGAGGTCATTTGTCATAATAAGACTAGGGTTCGGCCATGAAATGGCTGGACCACTTTCCTTGACCATCTTACTTAATCAAAATTCTATTAAGTACTTACCGGTTCCGCGACTCCTCCGGTTTTCTTCTCTCCTTCTTGTTCCTTTGATCTTCCTCTTCCTTAGCCTTTTCTTCCTCCTTGATCCTTGGCCGAGTGTATGAACTAGAGAGGTCTTGAGATGAAACTTCAAGAAGAGAGTTCGGCCAAGAGTGTGGGTTTGAGAGAGTGAGAGTCTAAGATGCAACCCCTTAGTCTTTTCTCCTTTGTCCAAGAGAGTGATCGACCTTGAGAGAGGGAGAGAGAGAGATGAAGATCAACACTTGTTTTGTTCCAAATGAGGATGGTCGGCCAAGGGTGGTGCCTTTTAGTAAAGCCCTTTTGTAACTCCCATAACTTATCACCTTCTCATTGATACCTACATTGGGGGTTTCATCCTTGAGATGAAACTCCCAACCATTTGCCCATTGGTTACCTTGTGTAACAACAAAACCGTCCCCTCCCATTAGTGATCCATTTGGGGGTTTCATCCATGGGATGAAACTCCCATGATTCCCATGTGTGCTATGGGTTTGAATTGTGTAACCCCCAAAACCCTTTCATCTCCTCATCAATAAGCCTTTGGGGGTTTCATCCATGAGATGAAACACCCATCTCTCCAACGGTGTAAACCTTTGAGTTGGCTAATGTAACATCACAAAACCGTCACCTTCCCATTCATGATAACATGGAGTTTCATCCCATGAGATGAAACTCCTATGTTACCAATGTGTATCCTTGAATTTGGTATTTGAAACAACCAAAACTCCTCACTTCTCCATTAATGGTCCAAATGGGGGTTTCATCCATGAGATGAAACTCCTCCACTTCCAACGTGTAACTCCCAACTTGGGTCTCATGAGATGTATCTCTCCACCTTCCCACTCCACACACTTGAAATTAAAGTTCAATTAGCTTCCATTCAACTCAACCTTTTAACTCAACTCACTTCTTTAATTCAACTCTTTTAACTCAACTCACCTCTTTAATCCAACTCATTTAACTCACTGACAAATCAGTTCAATCACTTGATTCCATTCTAACTTAATTCAGCCCCAATTAAGTTAGGCTTGAACTCACTTGGTGGTCAACCAAGTCAACCATGACCCATTGAGATTGGGCATTTTGACCCAAATAGTAACCTTGACCCAATTGAATGCATCTTACCCATTTACTTTAAATTGAACACTTATTCCATAACCATTGAGTCTTAATTGGGCAATTGACCCAACACCTTACCCATCTAAGGTCCATATCCGTTAATTCACAAATTAAATGGCAACTACCGTAAATATTTATAACTTGAAAATCCGGAGTGTTGCATCTAGTCCACTGTACAAGATGATTTATGAAAATAAAATCAAACACTAAGAAACACTTGCCTTGTTAAAGCTCTTTTGATGTAGATGTTGTGCTTTTTCAAGATTCTCCCAATGTGATATCGTTCAATGATGAAGATGTGCCGAGTATGTGCAATCACAATTTATAGGAATAAATTCTAGGAAATTGGGTGATCAATATCTATCCTACATTATTTTGCCTTCCTCTCTCTCAATCTCAATCTATGGAAGATTGGATTTTCAAATGATTTACCTATGTGAAGTGCATGGAGAGGAGCTGGGATATCTAGGAATGCCTTTGGATTTTTCTATTCAAAGCTCTCTCCAAGTGTCCAACCAAACTCATTAACATTTGGAGAGTATATGCATCCAGAAAAATTCTCGACACTGGGTCACCGATGGGTTGACCTGGTCGACGGGTTAGTGCAGGCAAATTTTCATCACAATTTGACCGCTAACAATTTAATGCACTTCCATCAGATATAAAACGATCACAACAGATGGGTCGTTCTCACCGAAGGGTCGACAAACTTATAGTCTATGTGTCGGTTTTTTGTTCGTATCGACTTAAGGTAAAACCATGCAGACAGAGTTTCAAGTCCAGAAACTTGTTAAACCTAGGTCGACATGTAGCACCATCGATGGGTCGGTCCTGATACTCTCAGCGGATCTGTGACCTCGATATGTCTGTTTAAGGGTAGTCCAGTGATCTAAGTTCCATAACTCATTCAACCCAGGTCGACGTGTTGTGCTCACTGATGGATCTATCTTTCCTCATTGATGTGTCGGTGTGAACGAGACACTTGATCTGAGAACAAATTGGTTTTACAGTCCAGAAGCTCGATTTTTCCAGTCGATGTGTCGATGACCTCGATGGGTCGGACCTGTCTAACCGATTGGTCATTGAACACGACACACTGGATTTGAGTGCAACCCCGAATGATAGTGTGTCCATTATAGAACCTTTGTCAATCCGGTTGATGTGTCGAATACCACAACGGGTCTGTCCTGTCTCACCGATGGGTCGGTGGACTCCAACTATCGACCTGACAGTTTATCAGTTTTCCAATTTTTGTCCCATTTGGTTCTGTGACTGCCCTGGGTGCACGTAGACTTGATTATGTTTTTACCAACATGTTCCACTAAGCCTAGGCAAGGTCTACTAACAGTGTGGGTTCCACCTAAAGTCATCTATGGCCAATTTACCATTGGTGATTGCCATACACTTGGTGATCCTTAAATCTTACACTTGATGTTCCTTCTTTAAGCTTTGGTTTCAATCTTCATCACTCCTTGAGTCTTGTTCATAGCTTCAACCTTTTGAGCCAATGCTTCATATAAGTCATGGAATTGACTCGGCAAGCCGGGGCATTAACAATCTCCCCTTTTGTCAATTTCCATGATAAAACACCTAGAAGCTAATGAGTACAGACTTGATGACTTAGCCCAAACCATATATATCATTTGAATACAAATTGATACAACAACTATGAGTACAAATTCAAATGACAAAAAAAATCCTAGACTCTGTGCTTTAAGATGCGGCCTTCATCTTGCTTAGCTTGCCATCTTCCTAGTGATCCTGTACATGTCCCTGTACACACAAGCAATGCAAACAATGGTGGAAGCATAGGTCTGGCCCTCAAATGCTAGTCCATAAAGCACAATGTGCTCCCCCATAACTAATGGACTAAAAACTGTTTTTAGTCTTGATTAAACTCCTCCGTAATCAAAGACTATCCTCCTTTAAAGAGTACTGAAAGCTTCAAATTATTCTCCCTCTTAACTTAACCTTTCCTTCAAGCTTCCAAAATCTCCCCCAAAGTTTCAATAAAGCTTCCAAATTCTTCCCAAAAAATACTTAAAGCTTCATAACTTCTCCCCATTTTTGTTATAAATTGACAAAGAACATAAGCACTAATATACCACCTTTAGTGTGCCTCAACAAGTCCCAATTTTTGGATTAAGAGTAGATGGAGAAGGAGGGGTACGGACCACATGCATTTTTCAAGAATGATACCATTTTTGAAAACATAAGTTATGCAGGCAAGAGGAGGGAAAAACACTCATACAAAAGTATTCCATGATAAGAACATATGAGTGCAACACATCATGAACCAAATAGATTATACACCAATTTGAGCACGTAGTTCATGAACATAGAGATGATAACAAAAGATTTTCCAATACAAGCACAACTGCATCAAATCAAGAACCAAGTTCATTCATCAAAGCATTTACCAATTAAGAACAATGAATGTACAAATATTTTATGTTCTAGATGAAACAAAGTCACTGGACTTTAATTCGTATTATGGATGGACTAATAAAGGGCCTTCATTAATATTCCCCAATCCTTGGAAATCCATTATGAACTTGGAAGGGCACTTATTTCTTCCCTCAAAATTTCCAAGGCATGCTCTCCATTGCTCAAATTTTTGAGAGCACAATGCACCGAGTCCATTAACATTTGGACCACTTAATCATGTTGGCTTTCGTTACCAAAATCCATTTGGTTTAAGATTCATCTTTAACTGATTAAAGCCACAACATAGGTGCAAACACAAGATTGCATTCCAACCTCGTTTGACATTTAAAAAAAAATACATTTGGAGGTTTAAACCATGAACGCAAACCAAATACATTTGGAGAAGAAAGGTTTTCCTTATTTAAACATTTCTCCAAAAACCTCATTTCCAATGCCAAAATGATTTTCCAGGATAGTGCATTATCAAGACATGGAAATAGCATAATACATCCCTATAAGATTTACCAATTTGAGGGATGAAAGAGTGTGTGCTTGTGATGCATTCAAGTTCACAAGACAACATGCTTTGCAATCTGCCTTTGAATGCCAATGAATGTCCACACACACACCAATTTGTGCCATTTGATGATTCAACCAAATTATAAAAACTTTGCCAAATTGATTGGATTTTGGATCATTTTACCATTAAGAGTCCAACTTTAAATTTTTTTATCCAATCCAAATCCAATACCTTGGGTATTTAATATTCACCATTTGAAAGACCATTTCTCATGTGTGATATCATTTGATAATGCATTATTAAGTTTAGCAAAACTATGTGTTTCATGAACCGAATTCATTCCCCATAATATTTACCAATAATGCGAATAGGAATGAAAACCAAGCACATAAACCATACATTCATCTCACATATTATATACCAATAATAAGTACATGGAAATGAAGTATGAAACATGTATGGCATTTGAACATATTCAACATAATAAGAACCCATCAAATGCCATAATCACAACACTTGCAAAACATTCTCAAATGCACCAAGATATACCAATTTAAACGTAGGAATAGTGCATGAGAAATGATCTACATGTTGAACATACAAATGTTTGTCCAAAACCATTTTTGCTCCCATGCTTAGTAACATTTTTACCATTCATTCATGAATACTCCAATGAGGTTCAAAAACATAGAATAGAATGGTACATTAATGGATTACGAATGAAAAAACATTTTGTCACATATTGATCAACAAATACCATTCACAAGCAAGGGGCAAGTTTCATTCCACAAGAGATTCACAAATTTTGTAATTTGGAATGAAATATACTATGTATGTGCACATGATCATCTCACAATGAAGGTTCTACCAATTAAGAATCATAGATGAAAATCTTATGATGCAAACACATACAAAAGATATACATGAGGCAATGCACAAAATTCAATCATTCCAAAATTATACACATAATTGAGAACAAGGAATGAGAAGATATATTCCACATTTAAAGCACAAGGTGCAAGCCTCCATGAAAGCATTCATTCCAAAAAGAGTATACGAGTTTTGAAGCAAGGAATGAAAACAAAATCAGAAGAGGGGTTTTTTAAACCAAAACCTTTTGTGTACACATGATACATTGTTGATGTTAATGGGTCGAAACCTCAATACATCGACTCTGACGATGTGTCGAAAGAACATAACACAAAATTTCCTTTTAAAACCATTTTCGTTTGAAATCACCCTCTTGATTTTAAAAACATATGTGGCATGAGATAAACATGATTTACCAAACAAGAGCGTATATGCCACACAAGTTTTTACCCTGGAAGTTAAGAAAAATACTAGAGACTAGTTTTATGCCCAAAAGCCATGTTTTCTAGTGAGACCTGCTTTTAAACCTATAACCTAACTTACTATATATAGTAAGTGCACTCTAATCCCACTCTCATTTTCCATTTCCAGCAAGTGAGAGAGAGTGAGCCACCGCCCATCCCAACATTTTCCTATTTCCGTTGATTTTTTGCTCATGGAACCCCAATTTCTACCACGTTTTCTTGGGAACTTCATGAAAGAACTTCAGTGTTTTCCAACTAAACACCCCTGATTTCATGTGATTTCCCTGGTTTATCTTCCTTTCCTTGCTTTTCTTACTTTCGTGATACATAGATTCGAGATTTCTTGCATATTCAATTTTTGCATGTGTTTTGAAAACATGTTTTCACATCAAATTGGCCTTAGAACTGAATAAATAGCCAGAATTTCGAGATTTGAGGTTTTCCCCACTAGTTTCCATAAGTTTCTTGAGTTTCCGTCGTGAATCCCTGTTTTCGAGGAAGAGATGCTATCTCGAAAGATATGAGACTTATCTCAGAAATTCCAAGGCAAGGGGAGATGGGATCCATACCCATCGAAACTTCCGAGTGTTCAGAAGTTTTGACCCCATCTTCGAACCTTCCGAAGTTAGGGGCAAACCAGACCAAGTCTGGGACCTTCCAAGGCCTCGGATGTTCCGAACTGATCCTGTAAGTTCTGAGGTCTGCTGTTGATGTTTTAAATTTGTAAATCTCTCAAGTGCACGAACCATTTATAGTATAGTAATGTGAGAGTGAGGTTGAACCCAAAGGAAAATCTCAAAGTACATGAATTTAAATTAATGTCCTCCAAAAATGAATTGTTTTTAAGAAATTGAATCATTTTATGAGTCATGTATCTAACTTGGAAAATCACCAAATAAAATGTGTGATTTCTTATTCTTATATGGTGAATTAAATTTTAACCTTAATCATGATTAGGATTTTAAGTTACAAAATTTTTTTACTCATCTTCCTAACTTTAATTGAATGGATTTTTGAGAGAGAGTGATTAAAGAGAAATTAAAGAATTAAAGAATTAAATATTAGATTATTCAAGATTTGGGTTAAAACAACTATTACACAACAAACATGAGATTTAACATAATTAAAAGGTAGAAAATTAAATTGCATGAAAATAAATGACTGAAATTAAATGTGTAGTAATGTAAAGGTTGGTTATTTGGAATAGACCGTTCATCACCCAAGATGTATAAACAAAGTAAAGGCCTAGATTTTAATTCACGTAAAGATCTAAAATACAATTCATATTTATTAATAAAACAAGATTCGCAACTTTTTAATTTAATTAATGAAACCTTAGTAATCATGACTCAAGTCTTACAATCAAGATCCTAACAAATAAATAAAAGTTGTGGTCTTGAAATTAAAAATAAAATAATCATAAAAGTATTTTAGAAATTGGATGCTCCAGGGTTCTAAATGAATGCTTCACTTTATTAAATGGAAGAATTAAAGTACAAGGCTTTTATAAATTAAATACAAGAAAGACAACATAAAAAATAAAAATCTACAACTCTCACTTGTAAATTCTCATTGTGTTTCTATCTTTTTGTCTTTTGCTCCAGTCTTTAGTCCTCTTGAATTCCAGGTCATATTCGAATTTTACCCTTGGGGTAATGGGGTATTTATAGGTTTTGAAAAGAGATGGATGGCTTGGATTAAATCAAGGTTTAAGTTAGGAAATCAAATGACTGGATTGGATCTAAATGGGAATGGATGATGGGGATTTAAGCTTGGATTTTAGGGTTGCACAAAAAGAGTCACCCGAATTTGGTGTGGCTTTCCTTGGTGGCTAAGTCAAGGTGGAGAGAAGATAGGTGATTAGGAGAGAATTTAGGACTTGGATTGGCATTGGGAAATTAAAATTTGGTTATGTAGTTTTAGGGTTTGTGCAATGAGATGATAAATGAATGGGTGAGATTAAAAGATGAGATGAATGAATGGGTGGATGATGGGAGGATGAAATGGAGGGTTGACTAGGTGTGAAATTCGAATGGATTGGATTGGGATTGAGAAAATCATGTGAGGTGTTGTGATTGGGACGATGAAGTGTGTTAAGATCCTAGGAATGTATCTTGATGGCTTTTTGTCTAAGTGAATAGAGGCTAGCTTGAACTACAAGTTGTTCATTGCTTAGGGTTTATGAATGGAGGGCTTAGATTAAATGGGTTTTGATCTAATGGCTCTAAGGTACTTTGGGTAAACTAAATATAGGAATGGGTAGATGGTTGATGGAGGGTTTAGATTCAAAGGTTGATCTGAGGGAGATGATGCAATGCATGACCTAATTTCAAGATGATGTATGTATGTATGGATGCATGTGGAGGCTCTAGGGTTTCTAAGAGATGAATGAATGAATGAGATTAGATTACCTAATATCTAATGGCTAAGATGATCAATGCATGAAATGAATGCAAGGATTAATAGGTGATGTATGGATGAACACTAATCTAAGGTTAAGATGATCATGATGATGATGGATGACCTAGGTCTAATGATAGATGAATGGATGGGTTAGATTTCTATGGTTTAACCTAATTGGGTATGTGAGATGGAGGGTTGAGATCTAAGATGGAAGTTGGATGGTGTGGATGTGAAGTTGGGTTATGGGTTTTGGACATAGGTAGTTGGGTTGGACTTCAGTAAATTCAAACATGGACCATAGAGTTCATTGGACTTGGGCTTTGGATTTGGATCTAGACCTCAACTCAGGCCCATTTGAATTGGATTTGAGAGCCTGGGCCTTAGTTGGACTGAGCTTGCACACTACCTTGGTCCAAAGTGTGAAATGCACATGGGCTTGCATGTGGCTTGGCCCATTGAAGCTTTGTGGAGCATAGCTTGGCCCACTTGAACTGAGTCTTGGTCCAATGACTTGAAATTTAGGCTTTGGCACTTGGATTGCAACTTTTAACCTCTTAAATTAAATAATTATTCAACCAGTTTAAATCTAAAAATTATTTATTAATCATAGACTCTCATAACTGGATCTAGAATAATTAATTTACATGAAAATCCTAGAAAGTGACATAAAATAATTATAATAATTCTAGGTCTTCTCTTTAACGCTCGAAACTTGCAATATTCTATTGTTTTAACTTGATTTTCCTGAACTTTCCATTTTTTACTACAAAACTGAAAAACTACATTAAATGCATCATTATATACAAAATTGAGGATTAACTGACCCAATAATAAGGGGTAAAAATGTAATATTTCAATGCTCAACATTTGCAGCTTTTAGACCCATGGTTTCGGAACCCTCAGTATTCTAGAACAAGCCTCAAAACCTTCCCTTGTCTCGAAGACTCACCCCGGACCTTCTGAAGAGTCCAAACTTCGAACATTCCGAGCCAACACTTAGACGTTTTAAGAAGTACCACAAAACTTCCGGAGGGTGTATGGCCTTGTTGTTTTTCCGAAATTCTATCCGATGGGTTTTTGATAATTGTTCTGTTCTCCACAGCTTTCTTTTGTTGTTGAAGACCCACGTGAACTTAGGATCTTCACCGTGACACTTCACTGCTTCATCCACCTAGGTGAGGGGACTCATTACACCAACTTTAGCATATATAATTGTATATATCTATCTAATTGATTGTTCCGACACGGAGTGCGACGAATGGGGCTCTTATGGATTATGTGCCACTCGGCAACGGAACCGTTCTAATGGTTATGTACTGAGGGGCCCATTTGGGTGTATTGATGTCACACATTTATAGTGGTATGTTGTTTGAACATGTGATAACATATTATGTACTCATTTGATGATATTTAATGTTATTGGGTGATAACATGTTGATAGATGGTAGAAATGCATGTGATAGTTAGCAAATGTTATTTCCTACTATGATATGGTGAACATGCTATATGTTAGAAGTTACTGACATACATGTAGCTAGTACTTGAGAGAGCTAGTGAGCCATGGGTACTTGGATACATCAGGACATAGATACTCCCCTTAGTACAATGTGGGTACTTAGGGTAGGGAGTGGATGTGAGTGACCCTATGCATAACACGAGGATGTGGACTATTGACCTCTAAGTGTGTGACTATGGGTTTGGTATACTCCCTAGAGTGTGTAAGACTATCCTTAGATAGGTTGAAGGTATTGTTGGATCTACCTTGGAGTGGTATTGGGACATACCCTTGGGGTTGATAGGGTCCAGCTTATAGCTGGTATACCCTAGAGATGTGGATAGGATCCTAGATGTTTGGTGGGTGTTGAGAGTCTCTTGGGTGTCAGAACGGCATAGAGGTGGGTCCCAAGGGCACTAGTAGAGAGACTAAGATGATGTGGTACACGAGTGCGTGGTTGATGAGCGTCCCTAGGAGCTAGATGGGTTGAGCCATGTATCGCCCATGCATGGACCATGAGATTACGACTGTTGATAATAACCTTCTGGGAGCTAGATGGTTTGAGCGATGTATCGCCCATTTATTGGCCGGGAGATTGTGAATGTTGATGATAGCCGCCTGGGAGGCAAATGGGTTGAGCGGTGTATCATCCATGTATTAGTCGGGAGTAGCGCGAGCGAGCGCGGATGATAAGAGTCTCCTTAGAGTCAATGGGTACAGCAGTGTGTCATTCAGGCAATGACAAGGAGACTGATGTTGAGAATCGAGATGGGATGTATGAGACACGACTCATGGCACCTAGTGATGATACGAGGGCAAGCTTGAACAGTGTATCGCCCAAGTACTGACAGGGAGATTATGTATGTGATTCCTGGCTCGTAGATGGCTTGTTTTGTGAATGTGAGTTTGAGACAACCACTAGTGGTGTGATTGGAATGGCACGTTTGGACACTTGGCAGTGTGACTACAGTTAGGGTGGTTAGAGGATGTGCTGGAGGAATGATATACTTGGTCTGTGTACTAGGTGTAGAGTGCACGTTTGAGGGATCATGCATGTTGGCATCCTAGTCGTGATGTGTCTATGTACTTATATGCAGTGTTCACTTGGTGGTATGTGATGTATGTATTACTCTCACTGGACATGTTGAGCTTAGCTCTTGCCTTGCAGGTGCCGAGACGAAGGAGGCACCGAGTGAGTCACATGATCAGTCCTAAAGAGCTGGAGCAATTGTTGATAGTTTAGATTTTCTTTTATGTTTTATGTTGAGAGATTACATGTAATTGAGATGTAATGTTTACTTGTTAGTTGGATGACTGCAGAAACCTTATTACTTGCACTACATGTTGGTTTATGGTTATATTTGGATTTTATGTTTCGTGTTATATTGATCCATGTTGGATATGGTTTGTTAATATGCTTCATGAAGTGAGTTGCTTTGTGTTAGTGCCCCAGCTTGCCTAGGCACCTGTTTGTTAAGTTCGTGACTTAGGTGAAGGCTTTCCTTGAAAAGAGAAGGTCAAGACTCAAGATCTCATGCGTTGGTTGATGTGTGGAGACTCAATAGATCAACATCTAAGCCAATCACTGATGGTACGTAACCATAGATGACTATAGGTGGTACCCATACCTTAGGTAGACCATCCCTAGGCTTATACATCACATTTGGATACTTAAAAAAGCCTAACGTGTGTTTTACAATGAAATTGAACCCAACTTGGAAAAATGAATTCACTGTCAGGGCGACACATCGTGTCGGGTGATCATTCACCAAAGACAACACACAACCAATCTTGGTCTTGCTATATGTCATATGGAAAGTTGGAGGTTCTAGTTGAACAAGACTGTCAAACCCATGTGGTCTCATGACGATACAATCGAGAGCCCATAATCAATCTTCTAGAATCTTGACAAATCAATTGTGTGGACGATATATCGCTGAGACAGGACATAGACTGGACTTAAGCAAAGCCTGGAAAACTTGGGATCACACGATCAATCGGGCAAGAGATCGATCGTGAGTACATGGCAGGAACAGATCGGCATCACGATCAATCGTCCTGGGCCTGGATGAGACTTGACACTAGAAAATATAATGAGTCTCATGCCGATACATTCGCCAACCCGCGATTAGTCATCGGAAACACAGACGATCAGTTGTGTGGCACGATCCATTGTGAGGTTACCGTTTTAGACCCGATACTGTGCATTAAATGCTCAACAGTTAGGTTACTGAAAAAGAATTCAAACACGGACGATCTATCGCCTGTACACGATCAATCGTGTGGGTCTGTGTTACGAATTTTTTTATGTTTGCCTATAAATATGTTCATTATTTGGTGGTGAGGTTGGTCGAATTTATGAGCATTCAAAGAGCCATCTGCCCAAGTTAATCCTCACCCACCAAAGACAAACTCATAAGTTTATTCTCTCTTGGCTAAATGAATGAAAATCATTCAAGTATCCAATCGATAAAGATTGTGATTAAGAGAGAAGGATTAAACTAAAGCTTCTAGAATAGAAATTGGAACCTAATTTTCTAGAAGGACCTCCCAAGGATTGTGGTTGCGCTACACGATAGGTTCTCATCAACGTCTGGATTGTACGAGCTCACATTGGGTGGATCAATTCAAGAAGCACAACTTCATTTGCAAATGCTTCAAAGGCAAGTGTTTCTTAGTTTAGATTTTACTTTAAAATCTATATCATTGTGAAGTAGATTAAAGAGACTGAGTTTCTCTTAAACCACTATAAAAAATAGTGGGATAGGAATTGGGTGAAAGTCCCAATCAATTGGATAGGTGGAAGTCTTATTCTATTGTGTTGGTGTAATTCCAACACTTAATGAATTGGAGATAGACCAAGGTTGGATGAGTCTCAACAATGGATGTAGGGTGTTTAGCCGAACCATCATAAATTGTGTGCATTATCTCTTTGTGTGATTGCTCTTTATCTTGCATACATTTCAAATCACATATTTCATTTTTTTTTTTTTAATTCCGCACTCTATTAATCAAGTAAATTTTAAAAGGTCCCATAATTTGTGATTACCCTATCACATCCCCCATAGGGTTGATCCGGTTCTAAATACTCAGGGATCTTCCAATTGGTATCAGAGCCTCGTACACATTTTATAGACTTAACCGTCTGAGTGGTCAAGTGGTAGAACCATTTCTATGGGAGAGAGTTATACCATCTATAAACCACCCTAGTTCGATGGATCAAACTATGCTTCTTAGAAAGAAAATAAGAAAAGTTTTTTTCATCTCCATCGATGCATCCGTATGGGATCCTATGTGTACTAGATGGACACACCCGGTGATTGAGAAAATGGATGCAGCCACTACATCCACATCCGTTGAGCTAAAGCTTACTCCTCATGGACTAGGGATGAAAATGCCTCATGCATGGCTAATGGTAGAGCTCTAAATGCCTTTTATTGTGCGTTCTCACCCAATGAACACAAAAGGATAATGATGTGTGAGACCGCACAAGAGGTATGGGAAATTCTCGAGAGAACCAACGAAAGCACATCTGTTGTGAAAAGATCAAAGCTCCAACTTTTGGAAGCTCAATTTGATGCCTTGAAAATGAGGGAAGAAAAAACCTTCATGGATTTCTACTCTAGAATTAGTGACATTGTCAACTCTATGTGGGCTCTTGGTGTAAAAATTCCCGTTGCCAAAGTGTGCACAAAAATCCAAAGAAATCTTGCCAAGAGGTTTGAATATAAAAAGGTGCCAATTAAGGAATACCGTAATGTTGCCCAAATGAAAATTGATGACTCGTGGCATCATTGCAAATCTTTGAACTCAACCTTGAACCTCAACAGGAAAAGCCAATTTGCCTTGAAGTCTTCCATTAAAACCTCATCAATTAAATAAAAAGAACAGGTAATGGAAGAAGACCCAAGTGAAGAATGGCCATGATTGCTAAAAAGTAATTAAAAAACTTTAAAAGGTCCAATAAAATGAGACAATTTAGAAAGGGAGAATCTAGTGAAAAAAACCCTTAAAAGACATGAACCTCATGGTGAGAAAGAGAAGAAAAATAAAACCAAGGAAAAAGAATGTTTATATCGTGGAGGGAAAGGACATTACTCAAATGTATGTCTTTTGGAAAAGCCCAAGAACGCTATGAATGCTACATATGAGGATACCTCGGAATCCGAAAGTGATAAGGATGAGGAACCCCAAGTCAAGGTCAAGGGTTTTGTGGCCTCTATTGTTGAACATAAGGACGCTTCCACAATTGATACAATGATGGATATTGAGAGTGATAGCGATGAACATGATGATCTTCAATCATCTTTTAATGCCTTGAGAGTGAGACGTTGGCCAAGAAACTTGATAAGGCTAAAAGTGAAAATCAAAATTTATCAAGTCAACTTGAAGACATAAAAAATGAAAACACTTCACTCTCCTCTAAATTAAAAGCCTCTAATGACGAAAACATTAAGCTAAAGGAAAATGTGAAGACGCTTCAAGATGAAATTCAAATCCATTGTTTGGATGTTGAATCCTTGAGTGCCCTAAATGGGAATCTTGAAGAGGAGGTTAAGAAGCTCACTCTTGAAATTAAGGAACTTAAAAACATAAATAGAACTTCCAAGACAAATTACCCAAGATGAACAAAGACTAGAAAAACTCTTAGGTTCGGGTAAAAAGTTTGGCGATAAATCAGATCTTGGTTCCTCATTGGAAACCAATGGATATAAAAGACAAAGAGTGTTTGTTAGGGGTAGTGTACCTCAACTCCCTTAGGAATGTTTTTATTGTCATAAGGTTAGACACTACAAGATGGAGTGTAACCTTAGAAAGAGGCACATGGAAAAGAAAGCCCTTAACCACATCCCAAATGTTAAGGTTAAAAGACACCTACCAAACTTTAAAGGAAAGCCTAAAATGCTTCCACCAAGGCCTAAACCTCCAAGATATGTACCCCCAAGGAAGGTGGACCCAAGGCAAGGCTCCTTATTTAGACAATTAGACCATGTCTTGAAGGAGTTGAGGCACCCTATGTTTGGACCTCCAAGGTATGCCCAAAGGAATGCGTATAAGAGACCAAACTCAACCATTTGGGAACCTAGGAGATAGAACACCAACTAATCATGTTTTTTTTTTGTTATGATTCAATTCCATATCTTAAACCATTACAAAGTGAACTCTAGTGGCAAGTGAGTTCAAATAGCCTAAGCGCTATGACATGTGATAGGAATTTGGTGACTACAAGCTTAGACTATGCTTTTCCTGGCTATAGCACTAGTCTTTCTTGGAAAACCATACATACCATGGAAATAAAGTTTCCAAGTGAAAAAATTCTGTTTCAATATGTTAAACACGGGTAATTGTTTGCATAGTTAAATGTGTATGGTTTGATTCCTTGTTCTTGTATAGACTTGATCAAATGTCCTTAAGTTTGATATGTGATTTTAAATTTGATCAATTGCAAGATGATTTTGTGGTATATATATTGCTTATGATGATGTATATGATTTGTCAATGCCATGTATTTTGTTGAAATTCTAAAGGGATTTTTTTAAAAACAAAATAATTTTTTTGGAAAAATCAGTGTCTAGTATGGTGACATATTGCCAGTGTGCGATGCTTTGGTAGAACGATCAATCGTTAAGTGACGATGCATCGACCGTAGGTAGAAATGGACTTAAGCAAAAAATCCATTCCAAGTCATGGCGACAGATCGCCAGGTGACTTTGCATCGGCAGGACGACCGATCATACTGGACGATGTATCGCTCGTGTCGAGCAGCAGTTGCTCAAGTTAAACCCTTGTTGCTTTCGAATCCTTTTCATTCCCTCCTTCTTCGATCGTTCTTCTCCAAAACCCCTCTTCTACTGATGAACGGTTGTGCCCTAGCTCTGAAAATCGATTGTCCCACCTATCCTTCACCAGAATAGGACGGAAAAAGGTGTCTTCTACCTTCGGAGACCTCCCATCTCGTGGATTTACAAGCTTTCTCAATTCGGGTAAGGGTCTGCTCCTCTGCATTTCGATTTGAGCTTAAAAAAGTTAAGGCGAACCACATGAAAATGGGTAGGACAAAGAAGCCTTCCAGCTATGAAACCCCTGACATAGAGGAAGAACCCATTGTAACCTCACCTCCTCACAAGAGGGCTAAGCCCCAAAGTGGAAAGAAAATCCCTAGAACTTCAAGGCCTTCTCTTTTAAACCTTGAGGAAACTCCATCCTCAGAGACTCCTTCGAAGTCCCTTCCCTTCATCAAGCTTGGTCCCATTAAACAAGTTGCTTCTAAGAAGACCCCCAAGCTGACCCCAAGAAGTAGCACTGGACCCATTGTGATTAGGGAGCCCATCTCTCCAATTTTACCTCAAGTGAAAGACGTAGTGGCTAAAGGGAGAATGAGGGAACCTAGTCCCCATGAAGAGTCCAATAGTGATGATGAAGAAATTGTGAGACCTTTTGAACAAATGGGAAAAGGAAGTGGTGTAGGAAGAGAAGAAAAAAAATGAGAGAAATGAAGGTGGCGAATAAGATGAGGAAGAAGGAGAAAGAAATGATAAAAATGAAGAAGATGATGATGATGGTGATCAAAGTGATCATGGAGTGGGAGAAGGATCTCAAGGATATGCTGAAGAGCCTGAGGAAGTGGAAGAATAAATAGAAGAAGAAGAAGAGGTTTATGATGCCCCTATACTCTTGCCCCTCAAACCATACCCCTCCTTTTAATAAATCAATATTGAGAGGACAACAGATCCATAGATCTTTGAAAAATGTGGCGTCCTCAAGCACATCAGAATGGTTGGGTGGTTGAACCTCCTCAAGTGAGGTGGGAAACTTTATCCCCTTATGGCCAAAAGGATGTTTTGCTCCACCAAACCTCATCAAGAGAAGAAGAACTGGTTCTGGATATACTTCCAGAATATTGAGACTATAGAGGTTGGCCCTCCACTGGTTGCTGACTTGCTAGGGGTACCCATTGTCAAGAATGAATACTTGCCTACTAACCATGAGAATTTTGAAAAAAGGGAGAAGGACAAGCAGAATTATGTGAGGAAATTCTGTGGAAAATGGAAGATAGTAGAGTGGAGGAAGAAGATTTGATCGATGAAAGCCGACATGCTCCTAGAGTACAGATTGCTTCATTTGTTCTTTTGCTCCAATGTCTACCCCAGACATGGGAATTGAGGAGATCTGAACCAGTTTATGTTGGTTCACATGTATGCTGCAGTGACCTAGGACAGATTTAATTTGGCTACTCTCATGTGCAAGACCATCATCAAGTACATCAGCTCTTCCATGACGAGTCATCCTCCCTTCTGCTACCTCATGTATAGGATAGCATTGCATTATGGAGTTCAACCCTCCAATGGAGATGTGCCCAAGAGTATTAGGCCAATCAATGAAACAGTTGTATGGAAGTCCCTAGGAAAAACCTTGTATCTCTAGATCATTGGTGAGGGACCCTCTCAGTCAGCTACTCAGGCCTCATTCTCTTTCACTTCAGTCCCAAGCATGCAACTAGAAGCAGCAGTTGAGGAAGAAGAAGAAGAACCAGTGTTCGACCCAGCTAGTAGAAGGTTCTTTGAAGATGATCACCACGCACTTGAAGATGGACTGCTTGCCAGATACACTGCCTTGGAAGGTAAGTTGGAAAGCACGTTTGATGCTTTGGTCAACTCTGTGAAGGAGACCCTTCAGAGCTTCCTCTCCTCCATGTCTTGCAGAAGAGACGGCACAACCCGTCGTCGCAGATCTCCTACTCCACCTCCTTCTCCTCCTGATGGCACCTCTTAGGATAGTTTTTCATGTTTAAATATGTATTTTGAAAAACTATGTATGCTTTGGAATGTAATTATTTTTGTTCAAACCTTTGTGCATGGAATGACGTAATAAAAATGTGAATGGTTTGATGGTTACGTGCCATGATGCCTTGTCTATCTCTCTATCTCTCCATGTATGCCATGATGATTGTCTCCTATGATGTGTTATTCATGTTTATTGAATGGTTATGTTTCAATATGGACGCATGAATGGTTGAATGGCATGTTGAAGTTTGGGGAAGAACAAAATATCTATTTGATTAGCCCTTTGTCAATTAGTGATAAAATGGGGGAGAAATGGGTAGAAGCTAAATCTTCGGGGGAGAAAGGAGAAAGGAGAATACTCATAGAAGATTGGAAGAAAGCTTGGAGTATAAAATGGAGATATTGCAAGATTGGATTATCTTGTTAAAAGGAGAAATTGCAAACTTAGATTAGTTTGTTAATGGAGAAATTGCAAGCTTGGTATAGCTTGTAGTATGGGGGGAGAATCTCTTGAAATACTCATTGAAGTATGGGGGAGGTATGAAGAGGAATCTGATTGTTTGTTTAGTCCATGGATACATGTTTTATGTTTGGACTAACATTACTAATGTTTTCTTTAACTTTTGTGGTGTTGCTTGCTCATGTGTATTTGTAGGTATTTTTGAAAATAGAGCAAATTGAGCAAGAATATGAAGCAAGGCCAAAACATTGTGTCATTTGAATGTAATTTTGTAAAATTTGTATTTTTTTTTTCAAATGATGTATAATGGGGTTGGGGCTATCCATTGACTCTGTATTTGTTTAGCTTCTAGTTTTTTTTCACGAATTGACAAAGGGGGAGAATTTTAATGGCCTGTGTCGAGTCACATGTTCGTCATGTTCGTGACTTCGGTGAAGGCCTACCTTGAAGAGAGAACCTCAAGACTCAAGATCTCAAGCGTTGGTTGACGTGTGGAGACACAACGGATCGACATATATGGCAATCATTGATGGTTAATGACCATAGAAGACCATAGGTAGTACCCATACCTTAGGTGGACCATGCATACACTTGGAGATCACATCTGGATTATTAAACAAGACTAACATGTGTTTGACAATGAATTGGAACCCACCTTTGAAATATGAATTCACTGTCAGGGAGACATATCGTGTCGGGCGATAATTCACCAAAGACAGAGCACGACCAATCACGGTCTTGCGATATGTCGTGTGGAAAGTTGGAGGTTCTGGTTGAACAATACTGTCAAACCCATGTGGTCTCAGGTAGATACAATCGGGAGGCCACGATCGATCTTCTGGAATCTTGATGAATCAATTGTGTGGGCGATATATTGCTGAGACAGGACATAAGCTGGGCTTAAACGAAGCCTGGAAAACTTGGGATCACACTAATCGGGCAAGCGATCGATCGTGAATATAGGGCAGGAACAGATCGACATCATGATCAATCGCCTTGGGCATGGATGAGACTTGACACTGGAAAATACATTCAGTCTCAGGCCGATACATTCGCCAATCCATGATTAGTCGCCGAAAACACAGACGATCAGTCATGTGGCACAATCCATCGTAAGGTTATTGTTTAGAGCAGTTACTGTTCATTAAATGCTCAACAGTCAAGTTGGTGAAAAAAGAATTCAAATACAGATGGTCGATCGTTTTTACACGATCAATCGTGTGGGTCTATGTTTCGAGAAAATTTATGTTTGCCTATAAATATTTTCATTGTTTGCTGGTGAGGTTGGTCGAATTTATGAGCATTCAAAGAACCATCTACCCAAGTTAATCCACACCCACCAAAGACAAACTCATAGGCTTATTCTCTGTTGGCTAAAAAATTGAAAATCATTCAAGTATCCAATCGGTAAAGATTGTGATTAAGAGAGAAGGATTAAGTCAAAGCTTCTAGGATAGAAATTGGAACCTAATTTTTTAGAAGGACCTCCCAAAGATTGTGGTTGCTCTACTTCGACGGGTCTTCATCAACGTCAGGATTGTACGAGCTCACATTGGGTGGATCGATTTAAGAAGTACAACTTCATTTGCAAATGCTTCAAAGGCAAGTGCTTCTTAGTTTAGATTTTATTTTAAAATCTATATCGTTGTGAAGTGGATTAAAGATACTGAGTTTCTCTTGAACCACTATAAAAGGTAGTGGGATATAAATTGGGTGAAAGTCTCAATCAATTGGATAGATGGAAGTCTTATTCTATTGTGTTGGTGTAATTCCAACGTTTAGTGAATTGTTATAGCCCAAGGTTGGGTGAACCTCAACAGTGGATGTAGGTTGTTTAACCGAACCACTATAAATTTTGTGCATTGTATCTTTGTGTGATTGCTATTTATCTAGTACACATTTCAAATCACACACTTGATTAATTATTTTTTAATTCCACACTCTATAAATCAGATAAATTTTAAAAGGTCCCATAATTTGTGATTACCCTATTCACCCCTCGCCCCCCTCCCCGCCACCTCCCCCCCCCCCCCCCCCCCCGGCCTAGGGTTAATCTGGTTCTAAGCACATAGGGAACTTTCACCCCATTTTTTAGAAAAAAAAAAGTACCTGAGATAACAGTAGAGTGTTTCGTGAGTTAGTATCAATGGTAACATGATCATAGCGGAATGGGGTGTTACATATGTAGTTTCGGCTAAAGGGATACAAGTAGATGAAGAGAAGGTCAAGGAATTTAGAAATTGGCTACAACCTAAGACAATCAGTGAGTTACATTCTTTTTCATGGTTTAACTTCTTTCTATAGGAGGGTCATACGCAACATTAGTTTAGTTTGTTAACCCTAAGGTTGCAACCCAAGATTCGTGGGTGGTTTCGATGATAACAAAGATATTGGCGAACTGTGCTAACATTCTATGTGTAAGCTTTATGTGCATAAATTATACCTCAAAAGAAGAATTGTGATATTAAACATGTCCTACACAAGCTATCCATGATGACTGCTGATATTGAAGATCACAAGGCTCATGATATGAAGATTGAAGCATTGAAGACTATAAGTCTGTGTCTTTAGTCCAAGGTTGTGTGTTATAGAATTATTGTAAGTTAGTCAATGTCTAAACAACGTGACTCGAGTGGTACCTCTAGGACCTTAAGAAACAAATAGACTATACTTTGATATGTTCCTGGATATTACCCAAGTCCTATGACTCATTTAAATTAATTATAGACTTGATAAAATGGATTTAACAGAGATACAAAATTCCCTGAAATTCGAACGAACTGAATACATCGGTCGATTGAATGTGCCAACTGTTATACTCTGATGTCAAATAAATCCGAACGACTGCATATAGTTTGGTTGAGCCAAGTTAAATGCCAGAATGACCAAGAGCTGTCTGATAAATTCGGACGAGCAAAAGTATTTATTCGGTCGACTGAAGTGCTCAACCAAAATAGAGATGTCCTCTCTGATAATCCGGACGACCACAATTTTTTATTCGAACTGTAACACTTCGGAATTCCATGTTATCAATAATTACGGGATTTGCTATTTTAATTGTGAATTAACGGATATGAACCTTAGATGGGTAAGGTGTTGGGTCAATGGCCCAATTAGGACCCAACGGTTATGGTATAAGATTTAATTTAAAGTAAATGGGTAAGGCGCATTTAATTGGGTCAATGTTGCTATTTCGGTCAAAATGCCCAATTGGTGTAACGCCCCGCCCTTTTTCACTCGCTTCTTTCCAAAAATCAGAGTCTATTTTATTATTTTTTTTTATAACAGAGTAGAGCGATAGAGAGCGGGACGTCACGACGCTAGCTAAGTCCAAACTTTTAAAATCCGACCCTTAACTGGCCAACCCTATGTGTGCATGGACTCAGTCTATGAAAACGGTTCACACATAGCAATATAAACATGCGGAATAAAAATCATAACATGCGGAAGCATAATAGAACACAGTTCTATTCCATGCAGATAGCAAAATACGTCAAGTCCTTAATCATCATTATCATAACGTAATTATCCAATAAAATATCCAACCATAGCAAATTTATCTAAGTTATTACAATCCGAATTCTAGATACTCAAAATACAAGCCCATGAGTATCTTAAACAAAATATAAGCTATAATCCTCCAAGCTCCTATGCCTGGCCCGTTTTGTGTTCATTGTTCTCCTTGTTTCCTGTATCATCCACTAGGGTAGAAGTAGGGCGTTAGTACAGCGCGCCCAGTAAGTATTCCAATTAGGGTTAACACATGGGTTAGTACCAAAAATCTAGATATAATATATATCAAATCCAATTGTAATAAATCATACCATACTTATAAAGCATCGTATCTAAAACAGTGTATGATAATAGAGATCCAATCATACTGATAAAAACTAGAAACCTTGCATGATAATAAAGATTATAATCATGCCGATTCAATGTCATGCCATGCTATCATATGCAATGAGTTCACCCATCACATGTACATAAAAGTACCCACCACATAGGTCTTTCAGACGCCCCGACGGAGTGTGGACCCTCCGGTTACATTTCATACATAGTATCCTCTTGATGGAATGCTCCTCATCAAGGTATCCCCCACGATTCTATTACAGACGCCCCGACGGAGTGTGGATCTTCGGTTACGTTTCATACATAGTATCCTCTTGATGGAAATCACATCAAGGTACCCCACATAGGTTCTTCGGATGCCCTGACGGAGTGTGGACCCTCCGGTTACCTTTCATCCCTCCCATGCCATGCATGAGATGCAAATGCCAACATGCTATGTAGAAATACAAATCATAGCATTTAAAACTCACATTTAAACCACATGTTACTTTATCATATAAACATAGCATTTAAAACTCACATTTAAACCACATGTTATTTTATCATATAAACATAGCATTTAAAACTCATATTTTGAAACATATCCTTTGCAATATAAATTCATCAAATCAAGATAAAAATGTACATAAACCCATGGTTTCAAAGAGGTGGAATCCTACCAAAGACAGCTAACGTGTCCTTGCATCTTTCGTCCGGTAACCGCTCACTATCGTAAACACCTTATGAGATCCTGTTACCTTATAATATAACAATCAATCAAAACCAAGTCCCACTTGATTCACAATATTCTAAATCCATAAACAAATCCCCATGGGGTTCGGCCATACACCATGGCCGAACCCGTGGCCTACCATTTTCATACTTATTTACAAAATTGCCATTGGTCTAATCTTTAGTTAATATTGCATTTTAATATGCTAAACATAGTCCCTATGTCCTCCAAACAAATCCCATGGGATTCGGCCATACACCATGGCCGAACCCATGGTCCCTTATTTTCACTTAATTACCAAAATGCTATCCATGATTAACCTTCCATTTTAGTAAGTATTTACAACTTTGCCATCCTTAGGTTTATGTCCAAAACCGATCCATAAAACCCATATGATCCCTAAATTGGTTCATAATTAGAGACTTACTAATTTAATCTCCATCATTCTTAAAATAAACTCTCAATCCAATTATATAATCCATAAGCATACATTTGCATTCTCCAATTAATCCACCATTCATTTAAAATATTCATAGACATATATCTTAATCCAAACATGATCCACCATTGATTCATGGGGTTCGGCCAAGTACCATAGCCGAATCCTATGATGCATAACTTTCCATTTTCATCAACTTCCATTATTAGAAAAATCCATAAATAGCAAGTCCATAATTAGAAGGTTCATAAATAGAAAGTTCCTAAATTTAATATACAACTTCCATAATTAGAAAGTTTTCAAACTTAGCATCCATCTTTCCATAATTAGAAGGTTTCCAAATTTAATCTCCACTTTCTATTTTAATCACCATGCTTAGATCCTTTCTAAATTAATATCCAACTCCATAATTAGAAAGTCCTTAAATAGAAACTTTCTAAATTTAACATTCAATAAAATACCAATCCAACTCCATGGCGTTCGGCCATACACCATGGCCGAACTCTATGGTTCATAGTCCTCATTTTAAAATCATTTATCCCATAAAATTCCTTTAATAAAAAATTAGCGGATGAATATAGTAATTTAATGGATGGATGAACCATATGGCTGAACCCCATGGAGGAAAAATTAGCGGATGAATATAGTAATTTAATGGATGGATGAACCATAGGGTTCGGCCATATGTATGGCCGAACCCCATGGAAAGACATTGGTTATTTTATGGGTTTTTGAGGGATGAAAACCATGGAATGTTATGAATATTTTAAGAGGGTTTAAAATGGATATATGGTTAAGAACATGGTTCAGCCATTGCATGGCCGAACCCTAATTTTATTATGGCTAATATGCTAAGAATGAACCATGTATGAAATAGGTGGAAGTTCAAGGATTAAAAGGGGGACCAAAGTCAAATGAGTGAGGTTCGGCCATGGTGTATGGCCAAACCCCACTAGGGTTTATTTTATGGACTTGAAAATGGTAATGGATGCAATGGAGAAATTGGAAAGTTAGACATCATAGGGTTCGGCCATGGTGTATGGCCGAAGCCCATAAAGCAATTTTATGGGTCAATTATGAATCCAATATATCAAATGAATAAAGGATCAAATTAAAGAATGGAGGGATCTATTAGGGTTTTATGCTATGTATGATTAAATAAATAAATGGACCTATGCTTTGGAACCTAAACATAAGGTGATAGGATAATGGTAAGGAGGTAAATAGGTAAAAAGTAAGGGACCATGGGTTCGGCCATAGGCCATGGTGTATGGCCGAACCCCATGGGAAATATTTTTATGAGACTAATGAATCAAAGGACTTGAAGAAGGGACCCAAAACCAAGATGGCAAGGTTCGGCCATGTTGTATGGCCGAACCCCACTAAGGAATTTAATGGACTTAGTCGTTATGTGTGTTAAATGATTAATGTATGAATGGTTAGATTAATGGAATGTTAGCCATGGAGAGAAGAATGGCAATATTGTAATTAAGTGGAAATAATGGACCATGGGTTCGGCCATGGTGTATGGCCGAACCCCATGGGGAAGGTTTGATGGACTTAGGGTTTATGTATGTTAGATTAAATGAATGAGAAGTGATATGATCTTCGACTTAAGTTAAATGAGCAAAAAGGGAACTAAAACCAAAGAGGTGAGGTTCGGCCATAGTGTATGGCCGAACCCCACAAAGTTGGGTTTATGGACTTAGATATAAATAGAAATCAAATTGAACATGATATGTGTAACGCCCCGCCCTTTTTCACCCGTTTTCTGAAAATAAGTCTATATTTTTTTTAAATAGAAGAGTGAGAGAGAGAGCGCGGACGCCACGACACGAGTTAAGTCCGAGCTTCTAAAGCCCGACCCTTAACTGGCCAACCCCACGAGTGCGCGGAGCTAAGTCCACGAGAACGGTTCACGCGTAAGAAGTAAGCTCGCGGATTATAATTATTGCGGAACATGATAATAGAGTCTATCCTACCGGTTTTTAGATAGAAGGGAAGATACAACATTGAATTACCAAAATGTTCCTAAGTTCATAATTATATCACAAAATGTAATCGTCCATAAGTAACGTCCAAAACATCGCAAGAATGTAAACTTATACAACCCGACAAGCTAAGTTACTTTCAAATTACATCGCCAAAATGTAAACGTAAATAAAACTAAGACTGCACTGCCCAAGCTCCTAAGCTTGGCTCCTGTCATGTCCACCGCTTCCGCCATCCCCTGCGTCATCAGCTAGGGTAGAAGTAGGGCGTTAGTCAACGCGCCCAGTAGGACTCCGAGTAGGGCTAGCACATGGATTAGTGATACACACATACCGATACAATAAAATACAACAAAATAATCATGTGATGAATGTTATGCTATGGGTGCTTATGTCATGTGTCCCACCCATCATCCGTATGATCATACAATATCTTGTTCCCCATGTTTGCTTCTCGGTCGCCCCGGCGGAGCATGGGCTCCGGTTATCGAACTATCCCCATGTGTGATTCTCGGTCGCCCCGACGGAGCATGGACTCTGGTCATAGCCCTCAGGCTATCCCCATGTCTGATTCTCGGTCGCCCCGACGGAGCATGGACTCCGGTTTCATTATTTTCCTGCCCATGCCATGCATGAGATGTACGTGCATTATGCTATTTAGTATATAGATAAACCATATTCGATATACCATACATAGTCATATGATGCATAATATTAAAACATAATCCATGATACTATCATGTAATTCATAATTAAAAAAAAACCATCATAGTGCAAGTCCCATAAATCATAAATCCATCATAAATCAAATCAAGATAATTTAGAACACCATCACATATCCATCGCTTACAAAGAGGTAGGAATCCTACCGAATACCGTGTCGCGTTCCGTTACGCTTTCCGTTCGATAATCCAGTCGCCGATCGCGTATCGTTTGTGACGTCTGATACCTTATTACATTTACCGAATTAGTCCATACGTTATCCATGATTAAGTTCCTAACTAATCATAACCCTAGGTCCATTCAATGATCTTTAAATACATTATAAGTTTATCGAAAATTGGCCCTTAACTTAACCCATTATCCATTGGTTTAATCACATACATAAATCCGATCTTGACCATTTCGAATATTCAATTGAGCGAGCCAAAACACAACATCTATACGTTTCTTTTCATCTTTCATATTGCATCGAATTTTACATCTAATCCACATAGGGTTCGGCCATGTTCCATGGCCGAACCCATGGTTCCTCAATGTGGCTAATAATTACCATTTTGCCACTTTCTCTTCCATGGTAAATCATTCACCCACTTATGTCTATTTTAAGTCTAGATTTCATCCATAACTTAGACCTATTTATGATTCCATAACATATCCCAAAATCAGTCATCTATTATTTAATTTTTGAAAAACATTTAACCCCATATAACCTTTCACATTTGGCCCTAAAGGTGGCCCACACTCATGACCTCCAAATGGGTCATGGGTTCGGCCATACACCATGGCCGAACCCATGGTGCCTATTTTCCATTCCCTTGGGTCCATTCTACTTTCTTAAATCCAATCTCCAATGAATTTAATTTATCCATTCAAGTCTCCATTTTTATTCCATTCAAAACCTCACATATCATTTTTATAAATCCATTAAAATCTAGCATTCTTCTACATTATTTTCCATTTATTAAATCCACTAATCACTACCCTAAGGTTCACCTTTATGGATACATTTTCAAAGACTAAGTTTGTCCCAAAATAATCCAATTTAAAATCACAAAACTTTAATCATTTTGGCCCTTTAAATCAAACTCCTAAGCATTGATACATGCATTTAACCTTAGCCTAAAATTGATCAACAATTTGGGTCATGGGTTCGGCCATACACCATGGCCGAACCCATGATGTTTCTTTCCCCATTTTTCTTGGTTTCATTTACCCTTTTAAACATACCTCTGATTAAATCATCCATTTAATCACCAACATCACATATCATACTTGAAACATCCATACAATCCATCCATTTTTTTTTCTTAACCATTTTCTATACTTTTCCATCATAAAGAGAATTATTAGATACCACCAAGGGTTCGGCCATACACCATGGCCGAACCCATGGTTCATGGCTCATCATCCATTGATGCCATCCTTAGACCAATGTTTTTGTCCAAAGAAATCCCTTTTTAAATCAATAATCCTCATTCATTGGCCCTCTAAAATATATCATTCACTTTGTAAATCCATTTAAATTTCATCATTAACTTAACCTAATTTCTTCATTATCTTCAAACCTAATAATCTTAATAATCACTCATTATTCATCATGGGGTTCGGCCATGCTACATGGCCGAACCCTATGATCATTCATCCATTCCATTCTATGCCTTTAAATCCTCTTTAAAATCACTATTAAAATCACTTGAAAACTAATTATCATACATCATTCTCCACCATTTCAAACCTTCAAACCTTAATTAAAAATCGTCCCACATTGGCCATGGGGTTCGGCCATGCTACATGGCCGAACCCTAAGATCCATTCAATCCATTAAAACTTCCATCTTTTCCATACTAATCCATTCATTTCATTTTTTTCCTTAGACCATCTCTTCCATTTCTTTGCCTTCCATTTGATGGATTTTAGATCCATTCCATAGCCTAAAATAATTTGGCCACCATCATATGGCAAGGATGGATTTCAAAATTAAAAACCCTAAATAATAAATTTCTTGTTTAGAACATACTTACTATCCGAAGACTCCTCCGGTCTTTGTCGCTCCCGTCAACTTCCTTGGCCTCTTTTCTCCTTCATTTCCTTGTTTGATTGGCTAGATGAGCTTGGTCAATGGTGGGACATGCTTGGATTGGCTAAGGTAAATGAGGTTAGGTTAAGAGAGAAAGAGAGTATGGAGATGAGGGAGAGATCTTCAAGGTTCTTGATCTTGGGGTGGCCCAAGACTTATCTTTTTCTTCTCTTTTCTTCCTCTTTCTTTCTAAGTTTTTCTTCTTAAGTTTTCTTTTCTCCTCTCTTGCAAGGTGAGGGACGAATTTCATGTGTGTGGGAGATAGAGTGAAATTGGTTAGCTTGGAAATGGGAGGGAGGTGGTTGGAGTAGCCTTCACTCAAGCATTAACTTTCTCACCAACCAAGCATGGGTTGGCTTGACTTTGGTGGGGGTGGTTGAGCCCAATCCACCATTTAAGCCCATGGTTTTATTTTGTGTTTCTTAAGAGTGGTTTGTGTTTGTTGGAGTGGTTTTCACCATTTGACCAATTTAGATTAGGTTAATTAACTTAGATCCATTTGATTTTTAGGTTAAGTTAATTAAACCCCATATTTCATTTAATTCCATTAAATTTCTTCTATAAGATCCGCCCATGGTTGACCAAGTCAACCATGGTGCTCGGCCCCACTATCCTTGGGTCCACACGCCACCTCCATGGGTGAGGTGGAGGTGGGCCCCATTGGCCATGTTACCTTGGTCCATTTATCACCTAACTTAGGTGATTTAAATTTTATTAATTGTATCCCTTTTATTGGATCACCATTGGGCCCATGGCCCAATTTGATTCTTGTCTTACCCATTTATCTTAGGGCTTAGTTACCTTGGCCCCTTGGGTCCCATATGGCTATCGGGCCCACTTGACCATCGTTGACCCGATTAATCCTCATTGACCCGTTAAATGGGTTTCATCCAATCCATGGCCCAATTGGGCTATCCTTGGGCCATTGTCCCAAAATTTGGTCCATTTGGCATTTTATTATATCAAACTTCAAATTAAAATGAATAAATGCCAATATATATATTTATCAAAAATTCGGGTTATTACAATATGATTGATTGTTGTGTAATAAGGTAACGGGACCTCACAAAAAGTGCGCGATCGTGAGCAGTTGCCGGATTAAGAACGAAGGACACTTAGTGGTCTTTAGTAGGATTCTACCTCAATGAAACCATGGGTTTATGTACGACTTTTTTATCTTAGTTGGATGAATTTACGTTGTAAAAGATATGTTTCAAATGTGAGTTTTGATGCTATGTTTATAATATAAAATAGCATGTGTTTCATTAGCATCTCATGCATGGCATGGGGTGAAGGATATGTAACCGGAGGGGCCACACTCCGTCGGGGCGTTCGAAAGACCAATGTGGGGATACCTTGATGTGTATTTCACATCAAGAAGAAACCGGAGGGGCCACACTCCATCGGGGCGTCCGAAAGACCTATGTTGGGGTACCTTGATGATGAGAATTCCATCAAGAGGTTATTTGTACTTGTGATGGGTGGGACTCATTGCATTTGACATCATGGCATGGCATTGTTTTATATGATTTTGACTTTATGTTATTATATATGATTTGTACTAACCGTGTGTACACCCTAAATGGAATACCTACTGGGCGCGTTGTTCTAACGCTCTACTTCTACCCTAGTGGATGATACAGGAAACGAGGGGAACGATGAACGCGAAAAGGGCCAAGCATAGGAGCTTGGATGCTTTTAGTTTTTATTATGCTAAGATACTCATGGACTTGTAATTTGAGTAGTCAGCATTCGGCATGTAATAACTTAGATAATTTTCACTATGGTCTGAATGGTTTGTTGGATATTTTAAGTTAAGTTTAATTATGATTAAAGACTTAAAGTACTTTGCTATCTAAAAAGGAATAGATTTAGGTTCTATTATAATCCGCAGGTTATGATTTTAATCCGCATGTTTATATTGTGATGTGTGAACCATTTTCATGGACTTAGTCCATGCACACATAGGGTTGGGCAGTTAAGGGTCGGACTTTAGAAGTTCGGACTTAACTCGCGTCGTGACATCCCGCTCTCTATCACTCTTTAAAAAGAAAAAAATAGACTCTGATTTTTGAAAAGCGAGTGAAAAAGGGTTGGGTTACAGTTGGTATTAGAGCAAAACAGAAAGATTGAATCTTTCGAAGTAACATTGTGACGGTTTCATGTCTCACGATAGTTAAGAATCCCAACTGAGCGACTCTTGGGAGTCCGCTGCATGGGGACCGGATTAATTTACTTCATTAGACTCAAACGGAACATTCAATCTGAGAACAACAATGAATAATAGCAAGGGAAGTACAGTCAAAATAAATGGATTTATCAAACATAGCAAAATAGGATATATTTCCCCAATATACCCGAATTGAGAAACAAACAATAGATACTTAGGGAATTCCCCAAAAATAAAGAAAATCAAGAGTGCTTATTTGGAAATGTCCCCAAAAGTAGGAGAATACAAACTTTACGATGAAAACTAAGTCATGATATTTTTCAATGGCTTAGGAAAAAATGCCTCCAAAGAGAAATACCTAACAAAACTAGAAAAGGAAGGAAAAGGAGGTAGAAAAATCTCAACTTGAAGAGGAGGAACGACAATCTTGACATGAAGAAGAAGAACAACCATCCCACCAAGAGGAGGAGGAACAAAGCAGCGTGAATATACCGGTGGTGCCTCATGAACTACAAAGCTTGGTTCAAACGGTGGTCACTTCAGTGCTTCAACAACACTTGAACGGGAATGGAACCACCAACGAGACCAATGACAGGAGCATGGTCAGGGACTTCCAGCAACAGCACCCTCCTTATTTTAAAGGGAAAGAAGGGGTTGTCGGAGCAGAAAATTGGCTGAAGAAGATCACTCAAATCCTGACCCTACTCAAGATTTCGAGTCATGCTGACAAGATTTTACTAGCCACTTCACAAATGATAGATGATGCCGGTAAATGGTGGGAGGTGGTAGAGAAACAGCAAGCACTTCTTCCAGAAGGAGAATGGACTGCAATGACTTGGGATCAGTTCTCAGCTACCTTCTTGGACCATCATTTCCCTGAGGAGGAGAAGGAGCGCCAGACTCAAACTTTTCTATCTTTGGTATAAGGTACCATGACGGTGGCAGAGTACCACTAGGAGTTTCTCAGTTTGTCTTGCTATGTATTGTATATGGTGGATACAGAGTATCGAAGGGCAAGCAAGTTTGAGCGGGGCCTTCGGCCAAGCATTAGGCCAAGGTAACCATATTCAAGGCAGCTACATTGCAGAGGTGGTCAGTAGGGCCGCTATAGCAGAGCAAGAGATGGCTGAGTTAGTGTGTTTTAACAACCGCCGAGCTCAGAGTGGGAGAGGAACATTTCAGCCCAACAAAAAGCTCCGACCGAACTTTAGCAGACCCTCACATCTACTGGGTCAACAGGGGGCTTTCGTCCCAATCATCCCTCCCCATCTATATTAGTCACTCAAGCTCCCAGAGGGTTGAACAACTGCTTTCATTGTGATCAGCAGGGCCATTTTAAGAGGGAATACTCACAACTCAGGAAACCCTCTTATTCCAGAGATTCATCTCGCCCCCCCAGCTAGACTCGCTAATTCACGAAGAGGTAGGACATTTAACCAGGCGGGACGAGCGCCTACAAGATCTGGACGATTGTTTACCTTAGCTCCTCCAGTAGCAATGGATCACTCTGTGATTCAAGGTATGGCTGTAGTCAGTAGTTCCTACGCCTTTACTTTATTTGATTCTAGAGTATCCCACTCTTTCATATCTGCTGCATTCATATTTGCAACTGGAACTTTAGTACAAAAACTGTCCACATCACTCACCATTGTATCCCCCGTCGGAGACACATCATTATGACTTATATGCACAGCAGTGAATACTGAACTCGCTGGACTCAGATTTGAGTTCAACTATTTGGTACTCGATATGACAGAGTACGATATTATCTTCGGCATGGACTGGTTGGCTAGCTTTCAGGCCAACATTGTTTGTTATCGCCGCATGGTGACATTTTGATCACCCGAGGGAAAACTACATGTGGTGCATACTGACAAACAAAAAAACTGCATGAAGGGTTGAGTCATCTGGTATTGAGCAGTATCAGAATCAACAAGGCACCGGTGGCTGAACTTCCAGCAATAGTAAAGGACTATGCGGATGTATTCCCAAAAGAACTCCCTAACTTACCTCCCATGAGGAAGATTAATTTTGAAATCAAGTTGTACCCTGGCACTGCACCAGTGTCATTACCACACTACCGGATGGCACCAGCAGAGATGTCCGAGCTAAAGAAGCAGATTGATGAATTGCTCAGACTGGGCTGCATCCGGAACAGTACATCGGCTTGGGGATCTCCGATTTTATTTGTGAAGAAGAAGGATAGTTCACTCCGTATGTGTGTGGATTACCGAAAACTGAACCAACTGACGGTAAGAAACAAGTACCCTTTACCCAGGATCGATGATCTATTTGATCAACTTAGAAGTTTCAGTCATTTCTCTAAGATTGACCTGATGTCCGGATACCATCAAATTGGGGTTAAGGAGGAGGATATAGAAAAGACAGCCTTCAAACGCGGTATGGACTATATGAGTTTGTAGTCATACCGTTTGACTCACCAATGCACCGGCTGTTTTCATGGATTTAATGAACAGGATTTTCCGTCCTTACTTGGACTACTTTGTCATTGTATTTATTGATGACATTTTGATTTATTCCAAAACTCAGGAAGAACACGCTGAGCACCTGAGGATAGTTCGGGACACTTTGAGGAAGAACAAGTTATATGGCAAAGCCAGTAGTGTGAATTCTGGCTACCCAAGGTTAACTTCTTGGGACATGTCATATCAGCAGAAGGTATAGCCATGGACCCGGCTAAAGTGGTGGCAGTGGGAGAATGGAAAGCGCCAAAGAATGTAACCGAGATCCGTAGCTTTTTGGGATTGGCTAGTTACTACAGGAAGTTTATCATGGATTTCTCCAAGATAGCATCTCCACTTACCCGGCTCACTCAAAAATGAGTCAAATTTGAGTGGTCAAATGTGTGCAACCAGAGATTTAAGGACCTGAAAGATAGACTTACAACGACTCCTATTTTGATTTTGTTAGAAAGAAGGAACGGTTATGAGGTACAATGCGACGCTTCAAGAGAGGGACTTGGATGCGTCCTCAGTCAAACTCATCTTGTGGTGGCTTATGGTTCAAGACAATTGAAAATACATGAACGCCTCTATCCTACGCACGATCTTAAACTAGCCGTAGTGGTCTTCGCTCTCAAAAGCTGGAGACATTATCTATATGGTGAGAAATTTAAAGTGTTTTCAGATCATAAGAGCTTGAAGTAATTGTTTGATCAGAAAGAGCTCAACCTGAGGCAACACAGATGGATGGAATATCTCCAGGATTATGAGTTCGCACTTCGTTATCACCCTGGCAAGGCAAACAAGGTGGCAGATGCCCTCAGCCGCATGTCACATGCATCAGTGGCATGTTTGATCAGGACAGAATGGGAGATCCTGAATACCATACGAGAGTTCAATTTATATATCAATAACCATGGGAGTATGTACAACTTTATCATACGGTCCAACATAGTTACTAAGATTGAACAGGAACAACAGATAGACCCGAAGTAGAAGAGATATGGGCCAAGATGTCTACTAGTGAAGTCATACCGGAATGGGAGTTACGACCAGGACAAGGTCTTGTATTCCGAGGAAGGATATATGTGCCTAAGAACTGCATAAGAGAATTACTAATTGAGGCGCATCAGACCAAACTCTCAATTCATCCAGGTAGCACCAAGATGTATCACGACCTAAAGAGACATTATTGGTGGCACAGACTCAAGATGGATGTGGCAAAATTTGTGGCTCATTGCTTAACGTGTCAGCAGGTTAAGTCGGAACATTAGAAGCCACCAGGGTTACTCAAACCCTTACCAGTGCCTGAATGGAAATGGGAGCACATCTCCATGGATTTTGTGACAAGGTTACCAAGGTCTTCAAAGGGTAACGATGAGATATGGGTCGTGGTAGACTGACTGACCAAGTCTACACATTTTCTTCCCATTAAGATGACAGACTCATCTAAGACTTTAGGTCGGCGGTATATCAAGGATATCATCAGATTGCATGGTATACCTCGGACTATTGTGTCCAACAGAGATGGTCGATTCACCAGCAGAGTATGGTAGAGCATGCAGTCGGCCATGGGAACAACCTACTGACTAGCACAGCATTCCATCCACAAACTGATGGGCAATCTGAGAGGACAATACAAACATTGGAGGATATGCTGAGAGCATGCATGCTAGATTTCAAGGGTGTGTAGACCCTAAATGGAATACCTACTGGGCGCGTTGTTCTAACGCCCTACTTCTACCGTAGTGGATGATATAAGAAACGAGGGGAACGATGAACGCGAAAAGGGCCAAGTATAGGAGCTTGGATGCTTTTAGTTTTTATTATGCTTAAGATACTCATGGACTTGTAATTTGAGTAGCTAGCATTCGGCATGTAATAACTTAGATTTTTACTATGGTCTGAATGGTATGTTGGATATTTTAAGTTAAGTTTAATTATGATTAAAGACTTGAAGTACTTTGCTATCTAAAAAGGAATAGATCTAGGTTCTATTATAATCCGCAGGTTATGATTTTAATCCGCATGTTTATATTGTGATGTGTGAACCGTTTTCATGGACTTAGTCCATGCACACATAGGGTTGGCTAGTTAAGGATCGGACTTTAGAAGTTCGGACTTAGCTCGCGTCGTGACGTCCCGCTCTCTATCACTCTTTTAAAAAAAAAATAGACTCTAATTTTCGGAAAGCGAGTGAAAAAGGCAGGGCGTTACACGAACGACTGAATGCATCAAAATGTCATACTATTCTTAGATATCTGGGAGACTAAATCTGCAGAAAACGGTCACATTTGCCTTTATTATGCCTCCAATGGTCCTCAATTTGGAATTTCATATATATAGGAACTTTATAAGTAAGAAAATAACTTTAACAGCAAAAAACCAACAACTCTCCAACTACTTCCAATCTTAAGATTTATTGTTCAACTCACATTGATCAAAATCCCCAAATCACTTTCACATCACATCATTACTTGAGCTATTGTGATTCATTCATTGTTTAACTCTTAGGCATGATCAACTTCATATCTTCAAGAGTTATTCAAGAATCATCAGTGTATTTCTAACCACTTTGTAAAGGGTTAGTTCAACCCTATTAAAGAAGAAGAGTGCCTCCTACTTCAGGTCATTGACGTGGGTCTCTCTCCACCTGTAAGGAGATTTTGTATCGGTTTGTGCTTCAGTCTTAAGAAGGACACAGAGTGTATGTTGAAAATCTCAAGGGACTCTCTTGAGTCGAGGACGTAGGTTGTTTGCCAAACCTTGTTAAATCGACGAGTTCAATTGTCCATCTCTCATAATCTATTTCTCTTTATTTATTTGAATTTGTTCATTCGTTTATTATTAATTTCGTTCTTGCTTTAAATTTGTGTAAATCATACATAAGAGGAAAATTTTGTTGAATACTCAATTTACCCCTCCTCTCTCTTGGGTAATTATCTAGGCAACAATTGCTATCAGTGCAGGGATTCTCTTAAACTTGATCATTGAGAACATCAATCCATAGCAAATTTTATTGTAGAGATGGACAATCTACCAATAGACCTCCTCTCTTTAATGGAAATTATTATACATATTGGAAGAAAAAAATGAAAATATATTTGGAATCATTACATCTTCTATTGTGGAAATCATAGAGAATGGGCATCACATTCCTATGGAGAAAGTTAAGAAAATGTCTTTGTACACAAACCAAAAACTCAATGGGATGAAGACGATAGAAAAGTTGTCCAATTGAATTCCAAGGCTATGAACAATTTATTTTGTGTGCTAGATCGCAATGAATTTAACATAGTTTCCTCATGTGAAATGGCCAAGGAAATTTGTGACAAACTTCAAGTTACTTATGAAGGGACAACTCGAGTGAAAAGTTCAAAATCAATATGTTTGTCTATTCATATGAACTTTTTAAAATGAAATCTGATGACTCCATCACTAATATGTTTACTCGATTTACTACTATTATCAATGGTGTCAAATCATATGGAAAAGTCAACACTAACAAGACAATGTGAATAAGATTCTCAGGTCACTACGAAGAAGTTGGGTGTAACGACCCATTATGACATTTCTAGTTTTTTTGTGAGATTTGTGGATCCACGAGTTGGTTTTCGAGAGTTTGGTAGCGCTTGGTGGAGTATGGGCTCACTGGCAAGCCCGGGGTTGCGCCATTTCAAGTTTAGGAGTGATGAACACAGAAAAATGACAATTTTACCCTTGATCTTTAGACCAGTTAGCCCTTGATGTGTGTTAAAAACAATTAACGGGATTTTGGAGTTTTGCAGGTAAAATTGGAGAAATTTAAGAAAAGAAGTGAAGATGGAAGAAAAATGAAGAAATTTTCCAGAAGAGCTATTTTTGAAAAGTGTGTCATGGTCCGGACCTATGAATAGTGTCGATCGGACCGTCGACAAAACTTAAAGTCCATATTAAAGGACGTGTTTGCACAAAATTAGGTTATTTCATCACCTTCCTCTCCTAGCAGCCTAACTCTCTTCTCTACCAGCAAACCTTAGTTTTCTCCTCCCTTCTTCCAAAAGGTAAGACTATGGTTTTTTCTCTCACTCCCTTTCCTGCTGTTGTTTGGATTTAATGGGATTTGGTGAGAATAAGGCTTTAGATAGCCAATATACCTCGATTGGAGGGAGATCCATGGAACTAAATTGGGGATATTGGTGTTTGGGTTGTGTATGAGGTGGATCTGTGTTGGTTTTGGATTTTGGAAACCTTAGGGAGAGAATAAATTGGAAAAAAGGGAATATGATTGATTTTTGAAAGGGATTATAGATTTTAATTGAGGATTTTACTGGATTAAAGTGATTAAACTAGATTAAGGGTAAATATTGGATCTAAATTTGGGGGTTTTGCTTCTAAAATGTGTTTAGGCCAAATCCATGAACTAATAATTGTGTATTATGTTCTCTTTGATTGATTAGAGCCTTCGAACCCTGAACCCGTCGAGATACGACCCAAAATCAACTCGGAATATTGTAACTTTCGACGTGAAGTTGCTACACACATATTGTATGAATGCTTAGATGTTATTACATTGATTTAGGGAATGTATTGTGTTATTGATGTGTTTAAGGCATGATAAATAGGATGGATGTGTCCCATGATATGCATGAGATGTTATAAATTCCCTATTATGTGATTTGTAACATGTTTATTATCTTTTTATGAGGATAAAAAATTGTAATATTTGTTGGAGACCCTTGTGAAGGGCTGAGATGATTTATTAATGAATTTAATTGGGTTTATGTGGTGAGAAGGGAATGATTGGATTTAGGATGTTAAACCACCATGAGAAGGGTTGAATAAATTGCAAGGACTAAGAATATGTGTAAATAAACCCGATATATGTATCTCAGGGTTGGTGTGTAGTCCATGTCCCTAGAATAACCCAATGTGATAATTATGTTGAATGTATGAAACGTAATGGAATGCGTTATACTTGCTATCATTGTGAAATTGTGGTCATAATGTAATTATGATATGTTTATTGCCCATGAAATTATGAATATGTTTCCCCTTGGTATTACTCATAGATATGTGCCTATGAGGTTATCTAGGATGTAAGTATAGGATATTGTGTTAATGGGCATGATGATATTGAGAATTACAAGCGTTGGGATGAGACCCAAAGAGTATATAGCACTTGAGGATGTACATTTCTCTTGTTTGGGCCCCACTAGTAGTAGGTCCCACTCTCTAGAGGAGATTGGTGTGACAGGATGATGATTTGTTTAAGGAACCCTATTGGAACGGTGGCATCGGCTATGGGACTTGGTATTGTAGCGTTACCGTCGAGGAGTATAGCCCCTCACATGTTTCTATCTATAGGTCGATCTCACGGCTATTTGTGGATGTCGTTGAGGAGTATAGCCCCTCACATGTTTCGCACTGTAAGATGCTCTCACGACTGTTTGTGGTTGTCGTTGAGGAGTATAGCCCCTCACATGCTTCATGTTGTAGGTCGCTCTCACAACTATTTTGTACAATTGGTGTACAATGTTGCTCAGGGTTAGATACTTGTGAGCCCTTCTAGGGCGGTATTAACTTGGTAAGGCGTATATCGATCACTTAGAGTTTCACTTAATCACCAAAGTGGTGAAGGGACGCAGATGAGGTAGACTGGACATGTTTTATGTAGATCTCCCACTTTCTAAGTCGCGGCCTATGTCTCTCAAGGTATTATGATATTTTTCACAGCCCGTTCCATAGAGGTGTCCTTGGGTGGACATTGTGTTCACATTGATGAGATTGATAGCAGGACAATGTTGCATATAATGATTTATAATCCATTTCATACATTATTATGATGTGGGTGCGTAAGTATATAGCATGCATATTTCCTCACTGAGTATTGTTTGTACTCACACCCTTAAAATTTTAGGTACTGTTGCACCGGGTGGTCTGAGGGACCCATGAGGAAGAGCTTAGTTATTATGTTGCTTTAGACACACGATATATTGAGTTGTTTATTTCATTCTTTAATTTGAGTTGGTAATGTTGATTTTTACCATTTTATTCATTAGGATTTGTTGTAATAAATTCTAGAAAGTTGATAACTTTTATAATATAGTATTTATATCCCCTTTTAGATGTTTATGGTAATTGAAGATTATTTATGGATTTTGATTTTGAGTTGTGAGCATACGTGTGTTTCCCATGGTGATATCCGAAAAAACAAAATTATTCCATCACGTGCCTATGTTTTGTGGCACGGCCCAACCTAACGAACACATGAGAAACAATAATATATATTTTTTTAACTCTGAAGAATACACAACTCATAGTCCAAACACGTGATACCTACACATGTTGCGAGATTCTTACGGATCCCAGCACTTATTGGACCCTTGATTTGATCGAACTGAATTATTAACTGTCTACGTACTCCAATAGAGATCAGATCATACGTATTTCTCAATTCATTTATTTCACGGCACTAACCCTGTGCTATTCATGATGTCACATCAAGACATTCTAATTACCCTATCGTGGGCCTCATCAATAAAATAGATCTCATCTATCACGGGTCTAGCCAATCACGAGTCTATACCAACCATGGGAATATCGTCAACCATGAGGTCAATGTCACACATGGGATAAACCTCAACTATGAGACCTATACCCGAACATAAATACATCCCTCCAAGGGGACATTACTCTAAAATGGGTCCAATACTCTATGTAATCAATGCCCTCCGTGGGAATATCTATCCATTGTGTACAATACTCATCCATGGTCACAAAGCCCTCCATGAGAACAACCATCCATGGGAAAATAATATCTATCCATAGAACCGTAACATCCACTATGAGACCAATACGTCTTCCATGGGACCACTATATCTATCAGGGGTCAATATGCCCAACATGTAATCAATATTTATGCATGAATCCAATATGTCTACCATGGGAACAACATCCCTGGTAACTCTTCATCAGTAAGTATCATCTATCCATGGGTAATAATCATCCATGAATATAATCACTCATGGGTATAATCCATCCCTGGGCATAACTCATACATTCGTATAACCAATATGTCTATCATAAGACCAACAGGTCTAACATAAGACCGATACGTCTACTATGGAACCAACATGTCCACCATAATACCAATATGTGTACTATAGGACCAACATGTCTAACATAAGACCAATACGTTTACTATGAGACCAACAGGTCTATCATAATACCAATATGTCTACCATGGGACCAATACGTCTAACATAAGACCAATACGTCTACTATGAGACCAACCGGTCTACCATAATACCAATATGTCTACCATAGGACCAATATGTCTAGCATAAGACAATACGTCTACTATGAGACCAACAAGTCTACCATAAGACCAACATCCAAGCATGAATCCAAACCACTATGGGAACCATCATCCATGGGTATACACATCCATCCCTGCTAACACTCTATCAGTGAGTATCATCTATCCATGGGTAATAACCATCCATGAATATAATCCCTCCATGGGTATAATCCATCCATGGGCATAACTAATTCATGGGGAAATCATCTACCATGAGATCTTCTATCTGTAGGAATAACATTCGAATGAATCACTACGTCACTATCGCTACAATATTAAATCATCATATCATATCATAAATATACCATGACCCTTAATAAGACTTAAGGCACATGACTTACTAAGCGGGAGATCCACGACTAGCGTGATCAAGTGTACATCGCCCTGCATTCCTTCACCTCATGCGTGATTCAGTCAAGCTCTAAGGCGGTTGGACCGCGTCTAACGAAGCTAGCACCATCCCCATGGAGTAAAATAGTATCTATTTCTGCGCATCAACGCACATCAAGTGTGCTATATAGCCGTGAGAGCGCCCTCCAGCGCGTAGCATGTGAGGGACCTACTCCTCGACGGCAACCCTATGGGACCAAGTCTCTGCAGCTGACCCCACCGTCCCGAATATCTCTCTAGAACGGTCACTCAACCACCATAAACACGTGAGGCACGTACCCATACCACGTCTCAATATCAAGTGACCAAGTCACATATACGTTTCAATGCCACAGTCTCCATATGTTCATATCGAGGCTCTCATGGTCTCACGGCTACTCTAGACCTTACTCATGGAATCTATATACTTATCTCATCATTTTAAGTATACAAAGGTGAGACACAATAATCTACTGATCGGATAGTTTCCTTTTTCAACGGACTGATGCATAACATTATCAATATCACGTGACGAATATACCCATACCACGTCTTAATCATCAATATCATATGAGGGATACACCCATACCACGCCTCAATCATCAATATTATGTGAGGGACACATCCATACCACGTCTCAATATAATCATCACGTGAGGGACGTACCCATACCACGTCTCAATCATCAATATCACGTGAAGGACGCACCCATACCATGCCTCAATCATCAATATCACGTGAGGGACACACCCATACTATGTCTAAATATAATCATCATGTGAGAGACGTACCCATACCACGTCTCAATAAAATCAAGTGACCTAGTCACATACACCTCAGTGCCAAAGTCCTCATCTGTCCATCTTAAGAATTTTCATAGTTCTTTAGCCATTCTATGCTCTACTTTGGTAACAAACATATATGTCTCAACATATAGGGACTCCCAAGGCATCATAACCTCTTCGGGCTGCCTTCGAGGGATCCAACATGTAGCATTAGGGTCTATATTAGGGAAGGTATATCCCACAAATCCTTTTCTACCCTTCACATTTGCTAAACATCTTACATCATCCTTAATATAAATGGATGATACAATGCATCTTTTGATCGAGCTGTGGCACAATGCTCTTAGTTGCCTACGTACCACATAGTGGATCAGATCAACCATAGTTCACTAATTTCGTATTTGAGTTGACATTGGGGAATGGTCATTCTTTTACTTTGGGGAAATCAAATAAGGTTTTTTTAGCATTTATATTACATTCCATGCATTCTCAATCATGCTAACCATCCCCATTGTAAAACAAGTTAACCCCCCTTGGGTTCTATGATACTTGACCTTAACTCACCCATATCACTTCGTCTAATCCTTTACCAAGTTCCTCTTCAAATCATGGAAATTCATTCTACACATGGTTAGGTAGATCCACCACAACCATTATCAACATAGGTACTCACTAGTGAGGTACACATCATCAATTAATCCAAGCATGGCATTAAAACATTCATCATATTTATTATATGAGTTATCCATCTAAGAATTCACAATCATGAGAATTCATTTGATACATACATTACTCATAACCATACACAAGTATGGGAAGTTATCAAGGCCCTACATTGCACATCTTGAGTAATCTTGATTTATTATACATTCTATTATACTTTAACACATCACAAATTTATAAATTCTCAATTATACTAAGCATCTAATCATAGGGAACTTGGAAAATTCATACATATCTGATACAATATATTCACATCAATCACACATAGGCATAAAGTGGTCAAACCATAACCTTAATCAACTATGCATTCGAATGTGCAAAAGGCAACATTCACTCAAACATATTATCACACACCCTGTGAGTATGAAATTTTACAAATATTCTCAATGCTCTAAGTGTATGGCATTCTCCAATTTTACCCAATGTTATCAAACTCGAATCGTATCGAAATTGTTCTAGGGGTGTGAATAGTGAATCAAAAATCGTAAAATCGTACAATTCACATATACTCTTATTCCCATAACCATTTTGTTAACCTAAGCCATTACATTTTAAGTCAAGGCGTGACAATGTGTAAATTTTACCACCTAAATTTGGAAATGATTGTAAATTACCATAATTCAAATCCAGTTATGAAAGTTTGGATTATGCTAATAATATTTGAATTTGAATTTTAATTATGGTAAATTCATAACATTTGTGGAGATGAAAATGGGCCAAGTCAAAGTTCAGAAGTCCAAAACCAAGATAAAAGCACATCAAAGAAGTCCAAGATGATAGGATGAAGACTTTGGGAAGAAATAAACAAGTTAAATTCGTATGGAATCCTAAAAATGTAGAAGATAATCACTAAAAAAATGAATTTGGAAGGAATCTTAGAAGGACTATTTTGACACAAATTCAGTATTTTGGGTATAACCTTTTACTCCGATGTCTAATCGACTTGATTCTTGTTGCATTGGAAAGAATACTTAAAGGGACATAACATTGTATTTCACAAACTTTTCATGATTCAGACGTTTACTAGGTCAAACTTAAGCTGCAAGCTGGTGTATGTGTAAAAAAATGGGATTTGCACTACTTTCCAAGCCAAATTCGCCCACGTCCTCTTTGCACTTCCTTAACGATCTCCTTCCCTTTCTGGAATTCAATCATAGCGATCAATCCCACCTCCTTTCCATTATGATATTTGATTATGGCCATTGGATCCACCTCCTTAGTTTTTACACCTACATTGAAAGCTATAAATACATGGGCCTACTTAAGGAACAATTAAATTGATCAAGGTGCTAAGGTGTGCATTGAAGTGGGAAGAAGAGAAGATCAAGAATTCAAGAGGAGGGTTCGAATTTTGCAAGGGTTTAGAGGTTGGTGATTTTTTAATTTTATTTCTTATTAATCTTGTATTTTCAATTCAAAATTCCTCTGGTTTGTAATTCATTATTAGTTTCTCATCAATCAAATAAATTCAAGGTGTTATTATTTAGATTGATAGTTTTCCAATTTTCAAAAATTGGTGGTGATTGTTTGATTTTATACTTTATCTCTTTACAAATACATGTTGGAATTTATTCTAAGATTTTTCAAATTAAACATATGACATAATTTGGATAGGTGGAACTTGTTTTTTTCCAATTTAAGGCTCTTTTTGAAAGTAGATGAAATAATTGGATTTGGAATTACAAGTGGAAATTCAACCTAGGCCTAAGGTTTGATTTTATTTATTCTTATCAAAAGAAATTCATGTTATTCTTAATGAGATTAAATATGGATGAAAATCATGAATCAATGATCGTTAATTTATTTGAGTTCCGTGGTATAGGCCTTGATTTTATTTTTCTTAGAATATGGGATATGATGCCATCTTAGATTGCTTGAATCAATTAAATTGTAAATATATATATATATATATAACTTGTTTTAATTTTAATTATTTTTTTTATAAACTCAATTTTTTTTGTGAAATTTGGAACTAGGTTGGAATTTCATTCTTAATTTCATTAATTCTAAGTTAGAGTAATGTTCTTTATAATTTTCTAAATTAATTCTACCACTTCAAAAGAAGTTCTAGGTAGTTTTTAGATCTAGGGTGAATTACATTACTTTGAGATCTTAGAGATGAATTTTTATAAACCATGATTTTCTATGAATTTAGTATTCTTGATTACTTAATTTCTAATTTTTGATGATGTTTCTATGAATAGATTTGATTTTCTAGTTTTAGAGTCATTCTAAGTTTGGGATTTATTTCTAAGTTTTGAAGTTATTTTCTATTATTTTGTTTTATTCTAAGGTTTTATAATTTTTTAGACTATATAATTTCGATGGCATGTATTTGGCATAAATTTTGCTAATTCCCTTTGAGTTTAACCTCACACTTATAAACCTATATTATAAATGGTTCGTGAGCTTACGAGTAATTTAAAATTTCACAACAAGGAGCCCGAATGATATTTCTGTAATTTTGATTAATTACCGTAATATCATTCAAAAATGTTTGGAAAATTCACAGAAAACCTAGCATAGATTGTTAGACCCTCAAATGTTTGCACACACCTTCTGCTGAATTAGTTACAAATAAGAAAAATAGACGCCCGCACTTGTCCATTGTTGGAGTCATTTGTGTGGTTTTCGAGATTTATGAAAAATGGAAAATGATTTATAAAAATAATTTCCCAGATTTGGTTTACAGTTCACCCTCAGACTTGGTTTTCACCCAAGAGTTTCAAAAAAATAACCCAAGCCATTTTCGGAGTCAAAATCCAGTGTTTTGAACAAGATCCATTTTAGCTTGACTTAACCCGACCAATTTAAGTTATAAAAATGTTTTCTAATGCGATAAACACCAATTGCATGAGTAATGGTAAATCAAATTAGTGAAAACAATAGGGAAACTTAAGGAAATGGGGGTTAGGGAGGAATTTACCACGAAATTTGATATGTTCGGCTGGGAAAACAGCAAATGCAAAGAGCCCGAGTAAATCCCGACGATTCCGGCGAGAAAACCTCGAAGTTTGGTAAAGAAATCAGAACCACGGGGTGTACGACGACCAGAGGGAAATGAAGAAAGGAAGGAATGGTTGCTCACTTGGAAATGGAATGGAATAGTGTTGGGTTTAGGGCAACTTAAGGTTTAATGTAAAACGTGATCGGCTTAGAAAACATGGTTCTCTGTCATAAATTTAGTCTGAGTTCTTTTTCTTAAATCCAGGGGTGAAAACTAAACCCACAGGTGAAATCTCGTTGAAACCTAAACATAATAAAATTTTCACAGGTTTCAAGGTTTAAAGCTATGTAATAAAATTGTCACAGAATATGCGAAGTTATATCGGTTACTACCTAGAAACAACTTGAAGGAGATGGAGAAACAAAGTATCTCCAGATTTATTGATGGTTCGTAAGCATCCTCAGTCGAAGCCTTAATTTCTTTTAATTTTTATTAAGTTGGCGATGCTTACTGAAAGGGTGTGAAGTATGAGAACCTCCATAAGAGACAAGGTAAGGTAGACTTACATCTACTTCTAAATCGGGTGGTTCTTATAGAATTGCTAGGGATCAAGGAAAAGAAAGCACTTCCCAGATGCAGAGGACACCTCAGTAGAAGCATCCACATCTAATGTGAAAGACAATGCGAAGATTTGACGTTTCGAGTGTAATTCAATCTAACATGTTGCTTCAGAGTGTTTGACAAGAAACTTGATCTTGGAAAAAAAATACTAAGACTTCAAAAACTTCAAAGGAGTCATTCACTAATTCCAAATCCTTTTTGAAGTAGGACATCAAACACAATAACTTAGGTGAATCTTTAGTAATTAATTGTGATTTAGTTCCTTCTAAACAGAAAGTCGAAGAAGAATAGTTGCAGGCCAACATCTTCCACCTCGATGCACTATTAGCGGGAAAGTATGTAACTGGATGGCGATGGCGTAGCGGCTGCAGACAGAAGGTGCGGCGTTGCCTGCTTGGGGGCAGCAGAGGAAGAAGGTGAAGAGAGGGAAGAATAAGGTCACAGAAGAAGAAAGAAGAAACAGAAGATGAGAGAAGAAGAAGAAGAGAGGAATGGAGAAGACGTATCAGAGAAGAATAAAAAAGAAAAAAAAATGGCTGAAATTTGGGACCCCTTCATGGTTTCAAGCATTTAAATCAATCATTCATAAAGTAAGAAAAAAAAGTGAATTTCTTAGAAAATTCGGATAGCATAGATAAAATATGATTCCCCAGATATGTCCCGTAAATTCGTCTCACGAAAAAGTTCTAAAGTTCGAAGAAGATTTGATATCAAAAGCCAAACAATCTTAGCAAAAACGTGTGTTGAAGTGTTTTTGTTAAAACGACGGCTCATATCTCATGGTGTAGATTGAGCGTCTTATACCTCATTTTGAAAATCTAAAAACATGAAATGGTCTGTTAAAACACAGATTGAACACTGGTTATTTTTCTGTAATTTTTTCTTCCATGATTATTTTTAAATTATGGTTTTCTGAATAGGGACCAACTGAAAGGCCTGTTAAACTCAAAATTTAAAATCATGGCGTGTGTGTGAGTTTGGAAGTTCAAATACTCTAAATGAGTGGTTTTCAGAGTGAAATAGTTTTAGGATCATTTTCCTAAATAAATAAATAAAGTTCAGGTATTTACAATTTTGCCCTTTCAACTTCAACGAGTTGGAACAATGAGCTATCGAGCACGGATTGGGTCAGACTTGGACTTTTCAGAAAGCTCAGTTCGTAATTTTCACGATTAACGTATCACAAATCACATTTAACGACACAAAATCACTCAATTAAGCCTATTTTAAGGTCAGGGTGTTACAAAGCCACTCATCTACCATGAGGGCTTCATCTCTCTCAAAATAATTATACCTTGGATATCCTTTAGAGGAGTGAGCTCCTTAATAGAAGGCCTTGCACTACACTCGTTTCTACTAAAGTCCATTTATCTCTTCCTACTGGTAATTTGTTGTTTGATCCTACTAACTGTGTTGTCTACTACAATGTTGATTGGGAAGGTTTTCCTAATACTCATCGTTCCACCACTGGATATTGTATCTTCCTAGATCCAATATTAATCTCCTGGTGAGCAAAGAAGCAATCGACAGTCTCTCGATCCAGTGTTGAAGCCAAATACAGAGCGCTTACATATACTTGTGCAGACACTGTCTGGGTACATAATCTTCTACGGGAACTCAGTTTTATCCTTCCTTCTTCGACCCTTCCTTTTTGTAATAATCTGAGTGCTACATACTTGGCAACCAATCCAGTGTTCCATTCTTGCACAAAACACATCGAGCTTGACTATTACTTTGTTCGAGAATGCACTGTTGTCGGAACTCATCTGATTCACTTTGTTTCAAACTCATCTCTTCTCTACCATCAAGTTTGCGGAGGAATATTAAAAGAAAGTCTTCACCCAGTTGACTCATCACCAACAACCTTCCATTAGTGTGATTCCTTAGTTGTCAGCTTACCTAATCACCGGATTATAGATTGATTTTGATTAATTATTTTCCTTCTTTGAAAATTATAACTTGATAGGTGTTAATGATATACACATGCCAAGTCATTTTCTCAAATTCTACAAAGAGAACTGCAATTATAGATAGACATGAAGAGACTGTTGAGAAAATAAAAGTGAAAAGACCAACATCATTGATAAATCAGAGCCCCATATAAGGAAACATCATTATCATTGAAAATAAATCTCACAAGCCAAGACCCAGATTGAAAATAATAGACCCAGTAGAGATATTGTTGTCTGGTATTTGACACTTCAAATTTTTTCTTTCTTATGTATTTCATTCATTTTCAAAAAGTAAAATAATTTTATTTAGAGAGTGGGAAAGCGCCCAGCAACGCTTATATAAACTAGCTTGCTTGCAACGCTTATTTCAATTTGCATCACCTCCAGCAACTTGGCCATTGCTGCTATCCTTCCATTCCTTTTGTTCTTCCATCCTTGCAGCTCTCCAGCTTGAATTAATGGCTTCAAGCGGCTGGGCAAACAGTACCTCTCCTGACATGGAACCAGAGAGTCATTCTACCTATCCAAAACCACGCTGGTTCTGGCAATTTTATGAGAATCTCCCACCAAGACTTTTTAGAAAGGTTGTATCAAATTCCATTCTCTTTGTTTTTGATTCCTTCTCAATATTTCCCTTGGTCCTGTCGCTGTAATTCGACGATAAATTGTGGTTACTAATACTCTTATAACTTTCTTCTGAGATTGGTCGCTTTGAATTTTGTTTTCTTCCTCTTTTTTTTTTTTTTCTTTCTTATGGTATTTTTGAATCATGTAATTTTTTTTCCTTCGACTCTTTCCTATCGATCTTAAATGCTAGAATTCTTCATTCTTATATATGCAATCTAATCTTGAATAATTGGATGGGAGAATATTTTGATGAATTATATAATAGTTGAAAATTAATTTTGATTGATGATAAAAAACATCCATCCACCAGATGGTTCAATAAAAAAAATTTAAAAGAAATTAATCCAAATTTTATGCTCTTCATTCAATAGCTATAATCATTGAATTAAGCTGAAAGAGAACATATTTCAACAAAAAATGATTTTTTTCAGACCACTGCGAAATTGCAGACCCAGCCAGTTGGATTTGATCATTCCTCCAATAGAAATTTAGTAAAAAAAAAAGATTGGTATTTTTTTTTCTCCCATTTATGATAGAATTGATGTTATTCAGATTGAGTAAACAGACCATGATGGGTACATAAATTGCAGGTTATAGCAGAAATAATAGCCACATTTCTGTTGATCTTTGTGACATGCGGTAGTGCTGCAATGAGTGGGAAGAATGAAAGGGAAATATCGAGGCTGGGAGCCTCAGTTGCAGGGGGGCTTGTTGTGACCGTCATGATATATGCAGTAGGTCATATTTCCGGTGCCCATATGAATCCAGCAGTCACCTTTGCTTTTGCTGCTGTGAGGCACTTCCCATGGAAACTGGTAAGACTTTTCCTTTTATTTTTCGTATTTTTTTTCATTATATATAGTTTTGTAAGGAAATACCTCAGCGATTTTGTATCAATATGCCTTTAAAAAAAAATTATTTGTTAACGGTGACTCGTACGCCTAGTCAACCATTTTTTATCCAAATTTCCTCTATGCGACAGCAGGAAATTGTTCCCTTTTTAGAATCACAATTACAACGCAGATGACAGCTGCGACAGTCCTTTCAGGAGTACGACCATACGTGGAACAACATGTGCTAGTTTTGCCCATGTGTATATGAAGTGCAGGTAAAAAACTAGTGTTTATGTGCAACGCTATATGTAAATGAAGACATGAAAGTTATTTTAGTCCAATGATAAATATACTTATTTCATACAAGTGACTTGGGTTTCGAATCATGTTGATCGAAAGTCACTTTTTTGAGAAATAAGTAAAGTTACCACTAGACTAGAATAACTTTCATTTCTTCTTTCATCTTTTCGATTATATATAGAGTTGCTGGTAAAAGTAGCTGTTGTTCTCTATTGCAAAGGGATAATTTGGAAAAAAATTTGAGCGTATGAGGAACCTTCACCCAATAATTTTTTTAAGACATACAAACATAAAGTCGCAACATTTGAAGTATTTCTCAAAATAAAATATGAAAGTTAATTCTAGATGTATTGTATAATAATATTGATGATGAATATATTTAGAGGTTTCAGTTTATTTCATACAATCCTATTGTAATTTAATAAACCAGAGAAGGCACACTACTTTTCTATATTTTAACAAACTTGTATCATTTTAGATCATTGTTGGATTCAGGATGATACTGTTCTGATGTTGCGTTCTTGTCCATCCCTCAAAGTCCGATTCAGATCAACCATGTCAAATTTAATTTTCATTTGATTATTTATTTACCTAATTCAATTTGATTTAAAATTTAGCATTTTCAGAATTCATCATTTTGTGTCTCTCGAAATTTATTTATCTATTTAATTTAATAGATTGACACCCATTTATCCGAAGAAAACTCATTTAGAGAAAGGAAGATGCTATATTTACCTTCAAATTATACTTTCATTATTATGTTGAAAATTACAATTGATTAGACTTTCAAGTGCTAGTTAAGATAGCAACCACATGACAGGATAAGTCTAAGCAAATTCCTTTAAAATCATAAAAAATACAAAATAAAAATATCCATAAGTTTATAAAAATTTATATCAAAATATATCAAAAGACGCATTCGAACAATCCATATCTTAGGCAAACCAAAAACATAATATGCAAAGTAGTATACAAGTTATTATAAAGTGTCACATCACCATTTGGTTAAGTAGTTTATAAATAAATAAAAAATATATATTATACTTTCCAACAAGTTGAGTTGGTTTTGTAGTTATTTGGATCTATAATTAAGAAAAATGAGATTATTTTGGTGCTGAATGTATGGAAAAACGTATGTTAACCACTCATTTTTTAGGTATTTGATAGTATAGTATAACTTAAAAATTCTCATGATTAAAATTACTAAACATATTCTTTTATTGATGCTATCCCTGTTGATTATTCTAAGGAGACTTTTCTAATAAAACTCAATAGCAAAATTATTCCTTAAGTGGTTTTAGAGTTCATATACTATTGCATATAGCCCTAGCAATGATTATTGCATATACACATAGCAATGTTTAGATCTCGTTGAATCTACTCATTTATAAATGGATTAGAGTTAGATCTATACATTTAATAGATGGGTCAAATATCTTAGACCCTCACCCTTTAAAATAGTCTAGTCGAAGTTGCATGAACAGGTCAACTAAGATTTTGTCAGGTTTACTCTTAAATGTTAAAGTAAATTAGTTTTTTTTTCCCGTAATAGCTTAGACCTTATTTTTGGTAATATCACTTTTTTTTTTTTTTTTTGAGATGTTAGATTCTAGATATTTATTTCTAATAGATTTTTTATTGCCACAATGACCCTTTCACCTAGGGGAATGTTTAGATGTGGGTCTACTATAAAAAATGGGTGGGTTTGAATAGTACTTGTAGAATGACGCGTCTCATTAAAAAAATTAGGTTTATTGAATTTAAAAGGCCATGATTTCAAAATTCTAACGAAAATGAGATAAATTTTGGATGAAATTTTAATCCAACGGTGTGTTGACTAAGGATAGATGGGTGTGAAAAAAACAGTATATATGAATCAATATATGGATCAACTATATCTAATTTGGACATTTTAAGAACTCAGTATTTAATTAATTTAAGTTGTGGTAATCACGAAAAACCAACAATGTCTTACTTTAAAAATGAGAGAAAAAAATTGAAGTAAGATTCGTGTGCACTTCCCTGATCAAAGAAGAAACAAAGTTCATCTTATGGTGTTTCTTTAAGTCCTTGATGAACAGTTGTGATCCTCCTCCACACGTACAGAGACGGTAAAGAATGGAGGCAAGTTAAAAAAAGAGTATATAATTGCTTTTATTGTATTATTGCAGGTTCCATTTTATATGGCAGCTCAAATAACAGGATCCATGGTCGCCTCATTTACACTTCGCCAAATCTTAGACCCGATAACTAATATAGGGACTACGACTCCTTCTGGAACACCCCTTCAGGCTCTTCTCATGGAGATCATCGTTACATTTTCCATGATGTTCGTCACCTCTGCCGTCGCCACCGACACCAAAGCTGTATTCTCCCTTTCCCTTCTCTTCTCTATTATTCCGTGATTGAACCTGCAATATTTACTTTCTGTTTTTTGTTCGAATCATTGGCAGATAGGAGAGCTTGCAGGGATAGCAGTCGGATCAGCAGTTACCATAACTTCCATCCTGGCCGGGTAAGCCAACTTTGAGTCAAGTAGTCATGTAGCAACGATATGAATTCATAAGTGAAGTGAAATGAAATAAAATGAGAATTGTTTGGTTATTATTTTTTTTATCAGGCCCATATCAGGAGGATCGATGAACCCTGCAAGGACTCTAGGCCCAGCAGTTGCAAGCAAGAGATATGAGGCGATTTGGGTGTATGTAGTGGGCCCTTATTTGGGAACATTGCTGGGGGCATGGTCCTACAGCCTCATACGTGTGTCAGATAAACCACTACATGCCATTACTGAGTCAGCATCTTCGTTCAAACTCCGTAGTCGTCGGAGTCAACAAAGAGAGGATGATGAGAAAGACCCTTCACATAATCCTTGTTGAATCAGCTTTCATCTTCATCCTGCACTATCCTCTTTGCTTATAATCTATATATATATGATTATATTATCCTTTGTGAAAGCTTGTACTCTCTCTCTCTGCCTCGCATGGGCGTACGTTTACAGAGCTTTTTCATGGCCTGCTTACCAATCGAGATATATAATGATTATATTCTCCTTTGTGAAAGATTGTAGAAATGCTTGCAGAAAGTAACTTGTAATGCTTGTACTTCGTCTTATCTACTTCAGAGCAGATTGTGTGATCTTTCTCTTTCTCTTTCTCTCTGTGTATGAGAATCAAAATAGGTGCGCATGGGTGTAAGTAAGCAGAGCGTTTTCATCGCCTGCTTACCAATCGAGGCTGTCGGCCGCAATCTTTTCGGTGTTTCTCTCTATGAATGATTACGCTTACCTGTCATTAAAAGAAAAGAAAAAAAATAAAACAAAGCAGTGTTAGGTGCTTAGAATTACCAAAAAACCTGAAATTTATAGTATCCAAAGTAGATGTTTCCAAAACTTGGGTAAGCTTAACTCAACTTGATTCTATACAATGTTAAGTCGAGAGAATCAGTGGAGTTTAAGCATGACTCAAATGAGTTTGCTTTTATCAGCGTCGACTTTCTCAAATTAGCGCTGTTGTAATACATTTGTTTTCCTTTTTTCTTTCTTTGTATTATCTTTCCTTTTCCATCTCTTGTGTTTTGTTTCTCTATAAATACAATATTCAATAAGTCTCTCATTGATTGAGGAAGAAACCATGAAATTCTCGGTTGTTATTTTCACATGATATCAACCTAGAACTAGAGGAGATTCTATCATTCCCTGCTCAGGGGAGTTTCTGTCTTTCCTCATTCTGAAGGAGATTTTGTCTTTCCTTACTTAACCACTTGGATCAATCAAACTACCTAAACAACTCAATAGTCTTAGGCATTCGACCCGATCTCATGTGACCAATAGAACTACACAAACCACTCAACCTCTACATATAGATCATCGTGCTACAGTCCTAGGCGCTCGGACTCATTCGATCATCCGGTATGCATTTAAGGTATGCATTTAACTCGTCCGATCAACCGAACTGCACTATAGTCCTAGGACCTAATACACAAATCTCTATGGCCCACTCGATCTTCGTGCTACATGTCTGATCTCATCTGATCAACCGGTACGCACAGATCTAAAATTCTACAATCACCTACCATCAACTAACTATGTATTAAAATGCGTGCACATACACGCATTCCAATACCATAATGCTTTTTGATATGTGCGTTCATACACCATCTCAAAACGCATTAAGGTTAGTTGAAGGATGACTTCAACATCTCTACTCAACCCATGCGCAGGACCTATAGGATCCACTGAGACTGTCAACCGACACTTGGGACCTATACAGTTAACAGGAACATTCACGAGTGATTATCTAACCTACCTCGGCTCAACTGACCAACATACGCATACAAATACCCACCAGGAGATACCTCTCTCCTCGCTTCCATCAAAAGCATGCATCTCAACAATATATGGGAAAACAAGTGCTTACTTTAGCATATTGCATCCAATATCATTCAAAATATGTTCATAAAGCGTGTAAATCACATATTAAGTTATGTCATATTTCTAATAAGGTATACACCCTATCAAATATCCAATCCAAGCATGTATGAAGCATATAATCTCAAAGCGTGTAAAGTTTCACATCCAACATTTCATTTGGTAGACGGATTGTACCTTTCACCACTGGGTATTTTAAACCACACTTAAATTTAATTATTCAACCTTTTACTCCTTACGAATCTCATAACTTTAGTAAGTAATATTCATTGTCAATCCAGGCCTAATACACATCACACCGTTCAATCAACCATGCATTTTAACCTAAGAGCCACATATTTTCATTTTATAGGAATATACAAAAATGCATGCAAAGTAATAAAATAAATAGGTGTATGCTCCTTAACTATGGTTCAGTGATGTTGCATGAGCACTTGCGTTCGAAAGAGCGGGGATAGATAGAAATAATCACGCTGATCCAAAAATTAAATGACGGAGTCAGAACACTGTTGGTTCGACTAAGAGTTGAGATCAGTCCAACAGAAGATCGCCATATATTACAAAAACAAAGTAGTAAATGAAGAAGAAAAGGAGAAGGGGTTTTGAAATCCTTTCTAAAATCCCATCTTTGAAGCTTAAAAGGAAATAAAATAATTAGAGTAAACTAAGATAAATCCTTTTTCAAAAAAATTAAAAATTCATTTCAAGTTTTAAAATTAAACAAAATGAAATAACTTATAAAATATACCTTAGTTTATTTCATTCGCAAATAACAATAAAGCACTTTATGTTATTTTTCTCTCATAACCCAAATCAAACTTTAAATAAAATACGTAATAACTTTACTCTAAAAATTTTTTAAACCCAATTTCCTAAATTTTAAGTAACTAGAAATATCTTGTTAACAAAATAATTTACTAAATAAGAACACATTCCGAAAATATAAATGCCCTTTAGAAATACAATTGTATTTCAAAAACTAAACTCTGTTTTTTTTTTTTAATAATTAAACTAAAACATGATCTTATTTAATTTATTTTAAAATAACACAATTCACCAAAGGGATGAAAACAAATAATTAAAATATCTCTTTCTGAATTTCCAAACATAGCATAGTACAAATAAAATAAATAATATGATGGAAAATACCTGACAAAAATTCAAGGTGGACAGTGGCTACAAGCGGCTCTGAAGAAGACAAGACGAAGCACAAGCATTACAAGTGAGCACTCAGCCAGCATGTCTACAAGCTTTGACAAAGGATAATATAATCATATATACGGAGATTATAAGCAAAGAGGATAGTACAGGATGAAGATGAAAGTTGATTCAACATGGATTATGTGAAGGGTCTTTCTCATCATCCTCTCGTTCTTGACTCAGACGACGATGGAGTTTGAAGGAAGATGCTGACTCAGTAATGGCATGTAGTGGTTTATCTGACACACGTATGAGGTTGTAGGACCCCACAAAAGGGCCCACTAAATACACCTAAATTCCTTCATATCTCTTGCTTGTAACTGCGGGGTCTAGAGAGTAGAGACCTTCTCTGACACACGTATGAGATTGGAACGGCAGCACAAGAGTAGCAAAGAGAGAGAGGATAGGAGAGAGAAAAAATATAAAAAAGAAAGAGAAGAGAAGAAGGGTATTTATAAAACTTTGAGACTTGGGGCCCAAGTAACTGAGGCAAGAGGGATGAACTAAGTGAGAACCCCACAAAAGGGCCCACTAAATACACGTATGAGGTTGGAACGGCAGCACAAGAGTAGCAAGAGAGAAAAATATAAAAAAGAAAGAGGAGAAGAGTATTTATAAAACCTTGAGACTTGGGGCCCAAGTAAATGAGGTAAGAGGGAAGAACTAAGTGAGGTGAGGGCCCCAAGCATTTGAGAAAGAGGACAGTGAGGAGGACTATTGGCTTTAGTTTTCTTCTTTTTATAAACAAAAATTTCAATTGGAGTGGGTAGCAAGTCTTAGTTTCTTTTTCTTTTTCTTTTTATAAACACAAAAATATTAATTGGAGTGGGCAGCAAGTCTGGAAACGAAATAACATGGGTTGACATTGAGGGTCTTGGGCGTGGGTCCCATGGGTCCCACATCAAAGATTTGAACAAGTCTATTCATTTTTTTTTTCTCATTCTTTAACACAAATCAGACTTTTAACTATTGGTGTTTTTTTTTTATAATTTTAACAAATATAATGTACATTCGGATAAAAAATAAAAATAAAATATGAAATTTAATGAAAATATAATTTCTAATAGAAGATAGCAAGGGTCCCAGCAAGGGCTACTGAACTAATTTTTTCATATTTTTCTTTTAAATTTAGGCATTTTTCGTATAATTTTAACAAATATAAGGTACATTCGGATAAGAAAAATAAAAAAAATTGGAATTTAATGAAAATATAATTTATAACATAAAATTAACAAGGGAAACATAAATACCTAATGAAATTAATTTTTTCACATTTTTCTTTTAACTTTAGGCATTTTCTTATAATTTTAACAAATATATGGTAGATTTAGATAAAAATATATATAAAGAAAACATATGCAAATGCATGAAAATGTAATTTCTATCATAAAGTAACAAGGATCAAGCCTACTGAAACTAATTTTTTCACATTTTTCTTTTAACTTTAGGCATTTTCTTATAATTTTAACAAATATAATGTAGATTCGGATAAAAAATAAAAAAAAATATGAAATTTAATGGAAATATAATTTATATAATAAATTAACAACGGTCACAGCAAGGCCTACTGAAACTAATTTTTTCACATTTTTCTTTTCACTTTAGGCATTTTCTTATAATTTTAACAAATATAATGTAGATTAGGATAAAAAAAATATGAAAATATAATTTATAACAGAAAGTAACAAGATTCACATCAAGACCTAATGAAATTAATTTCTTCAATCTTTTTTTACTCTAGGCATATTTAACAATTTAAAAAAAAATATATGCTCATTCGGTAAAAAAATAAAAAATAGCAAATGCATGACATCAACATTTTTAACCAAAAAATTAAATGGAGATAGAAAGTAGAAATTAACTACTAAATTTTACATATTGTTTTTCTAAGTTTAGGTTCACAAATATATCATCAATTAAGTTAAAAACAAATTTGAAAATTCATGAAAATAAAAGTCTAAACATTATAATAAATTCTAACGTAAATTTTATAAGAGAATTAAACCATTCAAAGTAAAAATAAAGCATTATAAATTTCAAATAAAAAATACATAAATGTACCAAAATATGAAATATAGCTTTCAACAAAATTACGTTCAGATATGAAAGCTTCAAAATTTAATCTAAAGAAAAACTTACAGCACTTGTAGATCTATCAATTAAGAAAACTCTAAACGGTATGGATCGTTGAAATTTTGCCAAAAGCCAACTTTTTTAGAGCTAAGTGACAGCAAGAAATGAGGAAAAAAATTAGTTTAGGAAGAATGAGAGTGAGATCGGTGGTTTGGAAGTGAATGAATTTGTGAAAGTGAGAATGGTTGGAGGTAGAACCGGTCGGATTCTCTTCATTTGGAATAAAATATAAAAAAAAATTGCATGGCCGACTGGTGGAATACCATAGTCGGTCATACTCAGCTTTTCTCAGAAACACAACCGGCGATATTTTGAATATCGACAATATTTTGACTGATATATCAGCGATATATATCGTCAATATGAGATAGGTTTTACAACTGAATGTGTGACGACTCAACCCGACCCTATTGTGATATTGTTTGTTTTGGACCTATGGACATGCACTGTTTTGCTTTGGGCCCTAGTCCACATGCCAGGCCCAAAAGGCCTCACAATGAGACTTTTCTACCCATTGTTGGTAGGCGATGTGGGACTTTTCCCACATGCCAACAGTGCGGGTGTTATAATCCACTAGGGTTGCAACTCGGGTCGGGCGGGGCGGGTTTTAATAAACCCAACCCTAACCCAACTCACAACATATTAAACCCAACCTGACTCGACCAAATAAAAAACCTGATTTAGTGAACCTGACCCGACCCGAGATTGTAATACCCTTAACCCGACCCGACCCGAGTTGCAGCCCATTGAACCCGACCCGACTCATAACACATGTCTTTCACTCAATAGGGTAGGTTGCTATATTTTCAAGAGCCAAAATGGATACTGAACAAGCTTAGCTGAAGATTATCTATCGGACATTGATGATTTCCTCAACACCCAACGTAATTAGATCTGCTTCTATTGCTAAATGTAGCCATGGCTTTTATCCTTGGGTAAAAAAATTACCATGATAACCAATTAGATCTGCTTACACCAATGCAAAACATGGCCGTCCTTTGTACTCATTGCCAAATATTTTACCATCTTTGCAGTTACTATGCTTCATTTATCCATGGGTAAAAAAATGGAAACAACAAGGGTGGGCTGGGGGCACGTGAAGCCATTGTTTGAAAAATCAAACTAAATTAAATTGTCCATTGTTTGAAAACTTTAAAAATCGAGAGATTCGACCTGAGTTGATAAGATTTAATAGAATTTTGAATCAATGAGTTGATAAGATCTAATAGAATTTTGAATCAAGCAAGTTACAAAAATATACATTCCTTCTTTCTTGTCACTTACTACCACCTACTTTTAAAATGGAAATTCAACAATAATTTGGATACAAAATAAAAGAGGACAACTATAATTTTCATCCAAAGCGGATTCAAGTCAGCAACCAATCTTCCCACTTCACCAAATTTGAATCCTTTACAGATCTGCAAATAATAAATTAGTTAGTGAAATATGCATTTTCATGACGTCAAATTGAAAGAAAATTATCATTATTCATAAGGAGAAAAGATTTAAGAAAAGTATCATTTATCACCAATCACATCATCACTTTCTTGAATTTCAGTGACACCTTAAAAAGGTCAAGAGTAATATCAGATTGTAACAATAATAACAAAATGAAATAAATACTAAATAGATAGAAATAACTCTCATTAACTGATTCAGTCCTATCAGTATCGTCTTCATGATCATAAACTTCAGGCTCTCCCTCAACGACATCGTCACTTATGGCATCTCTTAGCCAGTCTTGAGTGCAAACCAATGCCTGCACGACTCTGGGACTCAATGAACTTCGGTACTAGTTGATAACTCTACTTCCAGTACTAAATGCATACTCTGAAGCAACAATTGATACTTGAATTGATAAGGTATCTCGAGCTATCATAGAAAGTATAGGAAATTTGGAGCTATTAACTTTCCACCAGCTCAAAATGTCTAAATTAGGATCATCTGGACAAGTTTTTTGTTCATAATATTGCACAACCTCTATCCTCAATTCCACATTATTCTTTCCAGCACCCTTTCTAAGAAATGTTTTTCGGAGAAGTTCTTTCTTAGAATCTGTTGAAGTATCATTCATCATCTCTGTTGAAGTAGAAGTCACTACTTGCTTTTGCAGTGAAGAAGAGAAAGAAATATACTCATTGAAAAGTGCAACCATCTCCTTACGAAGTACTTCAGTATATTGATCAGCATCAAAATATGAATAGAGTTCATGATACATAAATTCTACATATTCCAACTTGTAACGGGGATCTAATACCAGAGCAATAGCAAATAGTATATTACATTTCTTCCAATATTTATCAAATTTTTGCTGCAATTTCTTTGCCATTGAAGAAATGCACGAATCATCATTCTTTAACATCTCAAGTAAATGAGCTTCAATCTCATACACTTTATGAAAAACAAAATTTGCAGTGATATATTTTGTCCCCGATAAAACCTTTGTAGCATTATAAAAAAACTCTCAAAAGCTTGGAAATTGTCTCAGCCTTTCTCCAATCATCAAATGTTGGAGCAACATCCTTGGCGTAAATAGGATCGCACGTCTTCATACAAACAAATGCACTCTCATATGGTAAGGTAGATGCTAACATAAGATATGTTGAATTCCACCTTGTACACACATCTAAGCACAAGGCTTTAGAGGATGAAATTTTTTCTTGTAAGGACAATTCTCAAACTCTTGCTTACGAGATTGTGATGACCACACATATTTCACACATGTGCAAATAGCTTCAACTGATGATTTTATATCATTTAATCCATTTTGCACAATCAAGTTAACAACATATGCAACACATTTTACATAGAAGAATTTGCCCCGTTGTAACAAAATTGTCTTTCAAGAAAGAGTTTCTACACCAGGTTATCCACGATTGACTGTTGTTTGTTGCATTATCAAGTGTGATTGTGCATATCCTTTTTTATATCATATTCCACCAAGCTTCTCTCAATCACATTGGCAATAATTACATCAGTATGTGGTGCTGAAACCATACAAAAACTAAGGATTTTCTTGTGTAACTTCCAATTGTTGTCTACAAAATGCGTTGTGACACTTAAATATCCCAAAGTTTGGTTGGAAGTCCACAAATCAGACGTTAAAGTAAATGTGCTTGCATGAAGCACTTAGAAATGATTTCAACTTAGCTTTTTCCAAATGGTAGATTTTCAAAAATTCCCTTCTAACCGTCGTACGAGAGATGAATTGAAATCTAGGATTGATGCATTTCACAAATCTCTGAAATGGTGCACGATCAACAATTGAAAATGGAAGCTCTAACATAACTATCATAATGGCCAATTCTCTTCGTGCATGTTCCATATTAAAACTATAAGGCAAAAGGCTGCTCTCACTCCCTCATCACCATCTTCTTTTCTAAACAATGTCAAAGGTAAGAACTTTCAGACTCTTATCTTTCAGCGAATACGCAGTACATCGTGTTAAATGTCGACTAGAAGTGTTAGTTCTAATTTTAGAAACAGCTTTATATCTTCCATAGCAATATTTACAAATTGCCATTAAATCACCCCCCTTAGTTTTAGGGTCTCTAATAAAATGTTGCCAAACATGTGATTTTAGTGGGTATCCTTTCTTTGGTTTGCCACTAGTGGCAACTGAACAATCACTTATAGTCGAAATGATGGTATTTTCATTAGTGACAGGAGTATTGGATCCTAACACCCAATTAAACATTACACATAATAATTAATCAACTATGATAAATACATAAATAAATCTAGGAAAAATAAATTAAACAATAAAGAACTATCAATGAAAAAAAAAGAAATCTTACTTCAACGTCAACATCAACATCATCGTTATGAGAAATCATTATACTATTTTCACAAAGGCACTGTAAATGTAAATAATAAAATCAATTGGTATGAAGTTCCAAAGGCATATGCAATAAAATAAATTTCCATATAGGTTTGATTACCTATTACTGGGAAAAGAAGAGAAAATCTTGCAACTAGCAATGATCCATGAGAATGAATGGGGGGGACTGTTGGCTGGTCTAGTTTGGCCTTTTCCTTTAGGCCAGATCACATATACTGAGTGACCCACCTCTAAGTGTACATGATTACACACATATTTGCATCACTATCTAGATTTCTTTTATTTATTTATAAGAGAAATACGACTGCAATTTGAATTAAGTAAATGGCCTTTTGAAAATTTAATTCTTTGAAGTTCATTTTGTCATGTTGGTGAATTTTTTTTTCTCAACTTGGTACTTTTATCAAATCCAAACAAACCCATTGCCCATAAGATAGAGAATCACATTTTAGATATGAATCAATCTAACGGTGAATATTACTTTTATTTGAAAGTGCAAATATCTATTTGACATTGTAAACCCTAAGAAAAGGCAGAAAAGATCTAATAATCTACTGTCATGAAAGTTGGATATAATATATAAAACTAGATTGCTTCAAATTTTATTTTTGATGATCAAGGTGTCTAGGTCTCTTAGAGCACCCGACTAATCCTCATAATATATGTGAGCCTCTTTATCCATACAAACTGAGTAACTTTATGGAAAGTGGCCCTTTGGATAGAGTGGGAATCAAACTCAAGACTCTTGACTTTTTGAGGCAGATTCTTGGCCATCAATGTGACTGTCTGATCCCTTTGGTTTCAATTTTTTTTTTTACTAATGGTGCCCCACTAGGTCTGCCATCATTTAGTAATGAAGACTTTCTTTATCTTCATCCCTCCATTGAGTGGGTTTAATTGATTTACTGCTAATGTTTATGGTCACGGATTACAATTTCATAACTTGAAGTTCTGGCCAGTACATAATGGATTTTCAAGACACCAGTACTCGTAAATCTGAGTTTTGGTATGTGAAGACTTGGGCTGAAATGTAGCCCATTTTAACAAGGTCTGGTAGGACGAAGAACATATTGGGAACCCAGAACTTTAACCCTGGTCATAATCTGCCATTTGAAAAACGTAGCTCATACATATCTCCTGTATCAACCATGCACAATAAGTTATATACACCTGATATTAATATTCATACTCTCTAATGTCCCATAATGATTTATATCTTCTATTAGAAGTTATAAATTTCTCATAGAAAAAAGCCTTGATATCATGAAAAAACTATACAGAAAGAATTAGCTCATAGAAATTTGAACCCCTTCTTTCTCCAAAACCAAAGTTCAGAAATGGTTTTCAACAACCTTGGATCCATTTTGATGTATGAAAAAGAAAACACTTTCCTCTGTTCATGGGCAGTATTGTCTTAAGTCTGCAAGGGGAAGTCTCTGCAAAGGGAAAAAAATTATCTAATTACATGGAAAAGGCTCAAAAGGGGGTCGGTTTCTATGAAAAATCACTAAATCGGGATCATTTACATAAAATAGGCCTGATTGGCCTTTTTAGATTTCTCAAAAGCGCTGGTGAATAGACAAGATTATAATATACCCAAATAGAAATTGCAGTTTCAGGTAACAAACAAGATTAGAGAGAGATTTGAGAGGAACAACGGAACAGACAAGAGAAATAAAGAGAGACACTCACCTAGGTCCGGCTGGGAAGAAATCTCGATGAAGAAGAAGAGGAAAAGTGATAACGAGAAACACAATCGTAGACGAGCACAAGCCGAATGGACAAGAGAACTAGCGAGACTCACCAAGGTCCAGCTGGGAAGAGATGTCGGTGAAGAAGAGGAAAAACGACAAGGACGAGGAGCACAATCTCAGATTCGCAAGTGAGGGAAGGGAGGAAAAAGCTGCAGCTAGGGCTGGAAAATGAAAGTTCTAATTAGGGTTCGAGGGTCGGGGTTTTTATATTAATTATGAAATTCGGGTCTGGTCGGGTTGAAATTTAAAGACCTCAACCCAACCCAACCCGAATTTCGATTGGGTTTTTCTCTTCTCAACCCGACCCGACCCTATAGCCCGACCATTGTAACCCGACCCGCATGATTTCTTGGGCCGGGTCATGCGGGTCAGGCCAAAATCCGACCCGAGTTGCAGCCGTACAATCCACCCCCTTATACCAAAGTTGTCCCCGACCCTGTCTTATCACACTGATAGGGGTCCACACACACAGGTAGGCAAGTCACACAAGTAGAGAGCCCCCGCAGTCCAAGTGTTGAACTATGCTTTGATACCACTTGTGACGACCCGACCCGACCCCATTGTGATATTGTCAACTTTGGGCCCACGGGCCAGCACGGTTTTGCTTTGAGCTCTAGCCCCCATAGCGAGGCCCCAAAGGCCTCACAATGGGAGAGGGGTTGGCCCCTCCTAAAACCACTTTCTACTCATTGTTGCTAGGTGATGTGGGACTCTTCCCACATGCCAACAGCGTGGCTGTTACAGATTTTTATAATTTTTTTTCTTTTTAAATCTGTTTCTAGGGTGATATTATAGATATGGCTAATATTCAGACCGATATTGACGATATGAAGCTCGAAAATAATTTTTTAATAAATAATTTTCACCGATATTAATCGATATCAGCTGATATCAAGACCGATATAGTTGCCAATATATCGTCTATATCGGCCGATATTATAATTGTACGAGCGATTATATATCGTATCGGTCATTTAAAATTCGATATATATCGGCCGATAGATGGGAGTAAAGATTGGTACAAAACTAATTGATGATAGGTGGATGGCAAAATGATGATATCTTGATGTCATGAGTAAAGACTTTGCTCTATTAGAATATATTAGAACCGCTTTGACCAGATTTGACCCTTTTTTTTAAGGTGGAATTAAGGAGAACATTGGATTTTGAGAGGTGTGCTCTCATATTCAAGAGATTTTAACACCTGAGTTTTTTTTATTAGAAAAAACAGAATTTGTAGTTGGCAGAAGTTCTTTGGCTGTGGATTTGGGAGATTGAAGTTGGTATTTTGGGTCTTTTCATCTGTTTGCATATAGTTAGCATACATTTCATGTTAGCGTTACGCGCGGAAACAAGAAAAATCGAACGAAAATAAACACACAGAATAAGACAATATTTTTAACATGGTTCGGCCCACCTGGCCTACGTCCAAGGAGTGACAAAATGTTCACTATATGAGAAAGAATATACATGTACAAAAATAAAGACTCCCTTGAGTCTAGAGCCTAAACCCGAAGTCCCAAGTCCCTTATACACCCATGTATACAACACACCGACGTCACCTCTCAGTTGGTGTGAATCTCTCTCATATCCAAAATAGTGAACCCAACTTCTGTGTTGCTCCCTCTAAACTTCCTACATCCTACGAGCACATCCCGACCAAGCAGAAGCCCTTCACTGTGTCTCCACTCGGCTACCTCTTCCTTGCCATCGTAATACCTATATACACTCATGATATATATATAGATAAAGAGCCCTCTTGCTACCGTGAGCATCACTTAAATATGTAGGAAACTTGGCACGAAAACCAACCAAGCTACTGGATTTTAGAAGAGAAAATCCCGGCCATGTGACATGTTGGACTGATCTTGTATTCAAAGAAACTGTAATGACCCGTTCCCAGTTTCTCATTTTTTTTGGAGATAATTCGGACCTCTGAGTTGTTTTCGAGACCGTAGTAGCAATGAGGAGAGTGTACGCTTTATGGAGGGCCCCCAGTTATCTGATTTCAAGTTTGAAAACTCGAAGGGCATTTTAGTAATTTCATAATTTTTATGTATAGTCATGAAAAATTTGTTGAAAATCACACAATTTTCCCACTCGACTTTCAACATTCGAGAAAATTTTTGGGTTTTCGATTTCGTCGCCGTTTACCTCTTTTTTTAAAAAAAAAAGAAGAAAAAAAAAAAAAACTAAAAACCCCCTTCTTTAAGACCCTCCCGCGGCACTGTAGCTTTCCAGCTACAGTGCACCACAACACCCTCACCCACAACTCTCTTTCTCTCTCTCGGTGTTGCTTCCTCTTCTTCTTCTTCTTCTCCTTTTCCCCTTGGCTTATTCGTGCAGTTGCTGTTAGTCGCTCCGAGCCACCACCTCCTACTCTTCAGTTGCCTCTCCGCCTCCCAGATCTTGCAATCAGCCCCCGGCGGCGAAGCCCTCTTTCCCTTCCTTGCTGTCGTCGCCGTCCATCAGGCCAAAAACCCATCTCAGGTTTGCTTCCCCTTTTGTTTTCCCACCTTCCCCTTTTCTTCCCTATCGATTTTCCTTGATTTTCAGCGATTTTCCCTAGTTTTTCCCCTTTTTCCTGGATTTTTTCCATGTTTTCACTTTCCCTCTCTTTTCTCCCATTTCCCAACTCAGTTGGGCAATTGAGCCTCCAAACAGACTCAGTTCAAGCCCTAGGTTAGCCTAGTCTTTGACCCGGCCCGGTCCACTCAGGCCCAACTTCCGAGCCCAGACACTTCCTTGGGCTCAGCCCTGGATCTGGCCCAACCAGTCTTGAACTCAGCCTGACCCATTTCCAGGCCCAGACTTAGTCCGGCCCAACCAGTTTGGGTCTGGCCCAGTGTGGCAGGCCCGTTTATGGGCCCGGCCCGTTTTCACGTCCTGGCCTAGTTCGGCTCATTTTGGGCCCAACCCAGTTTTAGGCCCATTTTTTCAGTCTGGCCTCATTTTAGCCCTTTTTACCTTATTTACTTTTTCATTCTTCCTTGTTTCAACAGACTAAGTTCCCTACAACCTTTCAAACCGCTTGTTTGCTTCGGATTTCAGACTCCACACACGTTGTGAGGGGACTTATCACTGTTTTAGCATGCACTTACATATAGTAAACTGCTATCTCTGGACATGGAGTAACCGGGGGTGAACCTCTATTTATTTAGCCACTCGGTAAGGGAAAACTGTTGTAATAAATATGTGGCAGAGGGTCTGCTTGGGGGTACTCCAGTCAACTATATGCTTTGTAGAGAACTTCAATTAGACAATTGGAATTGAATATGATACTTGGAAAATTGTTGGTGATACTTTGAATGTTTATTCGTTAGATGTTATTGGAATCGCGTGGAACATAGACACGCGTGACTGAATAACCCATTATAAGCTCTTGACTCACGCGATGAAATATATTGCTACTTCTGAGTTAGTAGCATTAGAATATAGTCTTACCGTTGTATATGATCATGGCATCATGTGTATGTTTTGGGGAGGTTGTTTACGTGAGTATATTTTATGATGATGATGATGATGGTTTGGGTATTGGGAGGACTTCCCCGTTACGCTCCGGCGGTCGAGATCCCCATAGGAGATGCAGATTTCCCCATTGTATTCCGGCAGTTGAGGTGCCTGCCCCGTTATGCTACGGCAGTCGAAATCCCCGTAGGGTATGCGGGTTTCCCAGTTGCATTCCTGTGGTTGAGGCGGTTGTGTATCATACGGTCTCCCATTTATTTTGGTAGGGAGATCGGGATTGTTGGAGGACAGTTGTTAGCTATGGAGATTATGTCTCTGATTGGTCGGTGGGACCATTGGTTAATTGTGTAGTTGAGTACTCCGTACGTAGACATTCATTCTATTATGATGTCCATTATTTTTTTATACATGTGATATATATATATATATATATATATATATATATATATATATATATATATATATATATATATATGTCGTTGATGTATGATATGGTTATTCCCTTTACTAGACTAGTTAGCTCACCTCTTACTCTCCAGGAGTTTGTTGGAGGACCCGATGTGGGGCACCGAAATGATGTCGCGGACTAGTCTGTGGGTTATTTTGTTGGTGGTGCAGTTGGATCTCATACATATGAGCACCCCTTTTATTATGATATTTTTGCATTCATGCATATGATATCTACTTATATTGCTGACATGTGATATGTATTATCTCTTCATTGGGATGGTTAGCTCACCCCTTACCTTTTAGGTACCCGATTACAAAGGGACTGGGTAGGGCCCCTTGAGCAAGAGTCCATAGAGGAGCAGTGGTTAGACATTTTATAATTACGTTGTTCTTAGTTGAGAGACCTTGTTTTATATGACCCCTCTTTGTATGTTGTTTGATTTCAGATGATGTATAACTGTGTTCGAATAGTCTATAATTGTTTCATGTTATGTTGGTATGTTGAACGTTATTGCCAGTTTTTGAGCGGGAGGTAGTTGCTCCGTTTAACATATATATATATATATATATATATATATATATATATATATATATATATATATATATATATATATATATATTTATGTATACCCGTTACCTATTCCTTTGTGATGTTTTGAGATATTTTGGAGATAACGTGCTCATAGCGGCACGGGACATTACAGTTGGTATCAGAGCACGATTCAGCTCTCGGATTGTGCATGGGACAGAGTTGGATATGTGATGATAACTAGGGATAGGGTAGATTGAACCGGGTTATGAGGTACTGCGTAGGCACGTTAGGTTTGTGTGGTGTGCTTGGTGTGTTATCTTTCAGTTAGCATACTTGAGACGTGACTTTTAGCGAATTCTCGCGTTGTAAGACTCTCCAGTATTTGATTCGTGGGTGAGTCAATGGTGAGATAGATCACTCGTTTGGGTGGGTGGAGCACCTTGGCGTGGTCACATGAGTTGTGGGATACAGATCTCTAGGTTTGGAGTCACGTTGGTCTTACTCCCTATAGTAATTAGAGGTGTTCCTCAATGGGACCCACACTAGGAAGCTCGTGTTTAGAGTGTGAGGACATTGTATGTGGGCCTCGCTTGTGACTATATAGTATGAAGATAGACTCATTGGAAATTTATGGTACCGAGTGAGTCTGGGCAGCTAACTCTGTAGATGGCTGATGGAATTCCATGAGGGGTACATGGGCTTGGTATATTTGAACTATTAGATAGACCCGTTTGGTGCTTTGGATTGCGGGGAGTGCCTGAGGGCGGAGCCAGTGATTGTATGTCTCCCACAAGTCTAGTGTTATAGTTAAAGGTGCTTATGGCTTTGTTAAGGGCTTGTTTAGGTCAGACTGGTAGGGTTGACCGTTGAGACTCAGGTGGGACCGGCGTACGGTCCAATTCCAATGTATGAGTGAGTTGGGAGCTCGGCGCCTTGAACATGGCGAGCGAGCGTTTCTTAGTTACGTATTGAATGTTTCCTGTGTTTCCCCTCTTTTTTTCCTTGAGTTTTGCTAGTCGTGGACCAGATCTATGGATCGTGTGTTTTGACCTTTGGAGTTCACATTAGAAGTCAGTTTACGAGTTGTGCAGATGTCAGAGTTCGACATCATCTAGGGACGGATTGGTTTTTCTCCCATCAGGTTACCTTAGATTGTTACCGTAAGCGACTGACAAGTCAGTTCCTCGTGGGGATGCTGTCGTCAAGCAGTTTACATCTCATAGTCTGGACATGGAGGAGTCGTGCAGTTTGGTGACTAGCTTGGGTTGAAGGAGAGTTCGGGGTTCGCGGATGTTTAGATGCCCCATGTGGTCTGAGGGTTTCCAAATGTCTTTCCAGAGAAGCTCCTTGGAATGTCGTCACATCGTGAGGTAGGTTTTGTTATGGATATGCTCCCTCAATGCGGCGCCTGTTTCGATTACTCATTATCGGGTGGTGCCAGTAGGAGTATTGGAGCCGAAGAGTTAGTTCGGGGAGTTGGAATCTCTTGGCTACGATTGACCCAGCGCCCTCTTTGGAGCACACCGGCCTTGTTGACCAAGAAGGAGATGGCTTTATGAGTTTGTGCTTTGATTACCGGCAGGGGTTTTGGAGTTGGAGAAACAGATCAGGGAGTTAGAAATCCTTAGCTTCATTCGGCCTAGCACTTCATCTTGGGGTGCACCGGCGTTGTTTACTAAAAAGAAAGATGGCTCCATGAGACTGTGCTTTGACTATCGGCAGTTGAGCAGAGTTCAATGAAGAATAAATATCCATTGCCAAGGATTAATGATCTATTTGACCAATTGAGAGGATCTAAGTGCTTTTTCAAAATAGATCTTTGTTTGGGTTACCATCAATGAGGGTTCGGGGGTGTGATATTGAGAAGACCGTACTCGTTTTGGACTGTTGAATTTGAGGTAATGCCGTTTGGGGCAACCAATGCGCCGACGACATTCATGGACCTTAAAAGAAAATGGAAATTCAGACAGTGCCTGGACCGGTTGTAGTGGTGTTCATCGACGATATCTTGATATGTTCAGCATCAGAGGAGGATCATGAGCAACATCTGAGAACCATACTTCATGTCTTGAGGGATCATAAGCTTTGTGCGAAGTACAACAAGTGTGAATTTTTGTTGCCAGAGGTTCAGTTTCTTGAGCACGTGATGTCAGCTGGCAGTGTGGCCGTGGATCCAGCTAAGGTTGAACTATTCTGAGTTGGGAACAACCACAGAGTGTGCTTGAAATTCACGGCTTTTGGGTGTGACGGGTACTACAGACGGTTTGTCCAGGATTTCTCCACGATCGTCATACCCATGACAAGTTTGACCAACGAGAACGTGTTATTTGTTTGGGACGAAACTTGTGAGACAGTCTTCTGGAGGTTGAAGGAGAGTCTGACTTTCGCTTCATTGTGGATTATGCCAAGAAAAGGCCACGACTATGCGGTTTCCTACGATGCTTCAGGTAATAGCTTGAGTTGTGTTCTGATTAGGATGGAGAGGGATAATTTATGGTTCGAGACATTTTAAGACCTAAAGAGCCGGAATATCCTAATTATGACTTGGAGTTAGTGACTGTGGTATTGCACTCAACAAGGAGCTGAACATGAGGCAGAGTCAGTGGATGGAGTACCTTGGTGACTATGACTTTGTGTTGTCTTACCACTCCGGTGAGACGAACGTAGTTATAGACACCTTGAATCGCATGGCGAGAGGAGCTTTGTGGAGTATGGTCGGTGTTTAGAGCATCTAGATTTTTTTTGCAGCATGATTGTCCGGTCAGAGTTTTATCATATTTTGAGAGTTTAGTAGATAGATGAGAGGTGTATTGCATTGAGGAGTGTTGTGCTCAGTGACAGTTGACCCCTTAGATGGATTGTGAGACAAGATAATGGTTTGACCATTCAGGGTAGGCTTTTCGTACCCGTGGAAGGGCAGTGTCGCGAGGAGGTATTACGGCACTTCCATCACTCTAGTTTTGTTGTGCGTTCGGGACATGCAAGGATGTGTCTTGAATTGCTTCAGCAGTTCTAGTGGAGGTGCATGAAGAGGTCAGTGGCTGAGTCTGTGACCCATTATTTTGACTTGCCATCAGGTCAAGATAAAGCACTTGAGAACCAGTGATAGGTTGCAGTCGATCCCCAAGTGGACGTAGGGTCATATTGTTATGGATTTCGTGACTGGATTGCCGAAGTCACCTCGAAGACATGATGCAATATGGATCATAGTGGATTAATTGACTAAGTGGCCCGGTTTGTTGGCATGAAAATGACAGATTCTCTTAAGACTTTGAGTCGGCTATTTTTTGCAGAGATTGTCAGACTATATGGTGTACTTATGTCGATTATTTCAGATCGGGACCCGAAACTTGTTTCTCAGATCCAACGAAGCTTACAGAAAGAGTTGAACAATGTTCCATCCATAGGTAGACAGCTAGTAGGAGTGGACTGTTTAGATCTTAGAGGATATACTCCGAGTTTGTGTTTTTTATCGTGGCAATAGTTTGGAGAGTTGGTTACACTTAGTTGAGTTTGTCTACAACAACAGATACCAGGCTAGTATCAAGATAGCTCTGTATGGGCCTTGTAGGTCAGACCATCCAAATCACCCTTTCGTGGGCCGAGATCAGTGATACAGTGATGTCAGGACCATACATGATCAGTGAGACTACTGAGCAGGTGAGTTTGATCAGACAAAAGTTGTTGGTTGCTCATAGATGGCAGAAGTGTTAGGTTGACCGTCAGAGGAGTGCACTTGAGTTGTTATTGGAGACCGTGTTTTCCTTCGGGTCTCGCCCTGTCATGGGATTCAAAGGTTTGGGCGTCGAGGGAAGTTGTCACCTTGATATATTGGTCCGTTTGAGGTACTAGAGAGAACCGAGGAAGTGGCTTATAGATTTGCACTCCCTCCGCGTTTCGCCCGAGTACACAACGTCTTTCATGTTTCAATTCTTCGGAAGTATCATCAGGATACGTCGTATGTGCTTAAGTGGGAAGGCGTGGGACTCAACGAGGACGTTATTTATGAAGAAGGACCAGTGTGGATTGAGGCTTCTAGAGAGCAAATGCTTCATGGTAAGACTATCTATCTAGTTTTAGTGGTTTAGCAGTGCAAGGGCAGAGAAACTTCTATTTGGGAGAATGAGGCAATGTTACGGACAGTTCTCAGCCTTGCTTGAAATTAGAGGTATGAGTTCAGTTTGAAATTCGAGGACAAATTTCCTCAAAGGGGGTAGTGTTGTAACAACCCGTTCTGAGTTTCCCGATATTTTTTGGAGAGATTTCGGACCTCCGAGTTGTTTTCGGGACTGTAGTAGTAATGAAGAGAGCGTGGGCTCCATGGACGGCCCTAATTATCTGATTTTGAGTTTGAAAACTCGAAGGGTATTTTAGTAATTTCATAATTTTTATGTATAGTCATAAAAAATTTGTTGAAAATCACACATTTTTCCTGCTCGACTTTCAACATTCGAGAAAATTTTTGAGTTTTCGATTTCATCTCTGTTTACCTCTTTTTTTTTAAAAAAAAAGGAAAAAAAAGAAAGAAACCCTAAAAACCCCCTTCTTTAAGACCCTCTCGCAGCACTGTAGCTTTCCAGCTACAGTGCGCTGCAACACCCTCACCCGCAACTCTCTTTCTCTCTCTCGGTGCTTCTTCTTCTTCTTCTTTTTCTCCTTCTCCCCTTGGCCTATTCGTGTAGCTGCTGGTCATCGTCCCGAGCCACCACCTCCTACTCTTCCGTCGCCGCTCCGCTTCCCAGATCTTACAATCAGCCCCCGGCGGCGAAGCCCTCTTTCCCTTCCTTGTCGCCGTCTCCATCCATCAGGTCGAAAACCCATCTCAGGTTTGCCTCCCCTTTTGTTTTCCCAACTTTTCTTTTTCTTCCCTCAAGGTTTTCCTTGATTTTTCGCGATTTTCCCTGGTTTTCCCCTTTTTCCTGGATTTTTTCCCCTGTTTTCATTTTCTCTCTCTTTTACCCCTTTTCCCAACTCAGTTGGAAAACTGAGTCTGCTTGGCTGAGCCTCCAAAGAGACTCAGTTCGAACCCTAGGTTAGCCCAGTCTTGGACCCGGCCTGGTCCAGTTAGGCCCAACTTCCGAGCCCAGACTCTTCCTTAGGCTCAGCCCTAGATCTAGCCCCGCCAGTCTTGAACTCGGCCTGACCCATTTCCAAGCCGAGACCTGGTCCGGCCCAACCAGTTTGGTCCGATCCAATCTGGCAGGCCCGTTTTTGGCACCTGCCCATTTTCTTGGTCAGGCTCAGTTCGGCCCATTTTGGGCCCAACCCAATTTTAGGCCCATTTTTTTCAGTCCGGCCTCGTTTTAGCCCTTTTTACCTTATTTACTTATTCATTCTTCCTTGTTTCAATAGACTGAGTTCCCTACAACCTTTCAAGCCTCTTGCTTGCTTCGAATTTCCGACTCCACACACGCTGTGAGGGGACTTATTACTGTTTTAGCATGCACTTACATATATTAAACTGTTATCTCTAGACATGGAGTGATCGGGGGTGACTCTCTATTTATTTAGCCACTCGGTAAGGGAAAACTGTTGTAATAAATATGTGGCAGAGGGTCTGCTCGGGATACTCCAGTCAACTATATGCTTTATAGAGAACTTCAATTGGACAATTGTAATTGAATATGATACTTGGAAAATTGTTGGTGATACTTTGAATGTTTATTCGTTAGATGTTATTGGAATCGCGTGGAACATAGACACGAGTGACTAAATAACCCATTATAAGCTCTTGACTTTCACGATGAAATATATTGCTGATTCTGAGTTAGTTGCATTAGAATATAGCCTTACCGTTGTATATGATCATGGCATCATGTGTATGTCTTGGGGAGGTTGTTTACGTGAGTATATGTTTATGATGATGATGATGGTTTGGGTATTGGGAGGACTTCCCTGTTACGCTCCTGCAGTCGAGAGCCCCATATGAGATGCGAGTTTCCCGTTTTTCAGGCTGTTGAGGTGCCTGTCCCCTTAAGATTGGCTTCCTCGTTATGCTCCGGCGGTCGAAACCCCCGTAGGGGATGCGGGTTTCCCCGTTGCATTCCTGCGGTTGAAGCGGTTTTGTATCATACGGTCTCCTATATTTATTTTGGTAGGAAGATCGGGGGTTGCTGGAGGACAGTTGTTAGTGTTGTGCAAATTTTAAATTTATAATTACTTGCAAGCGCACGAATCAAATTGGAGTATAGAGATATGCAACTGCGAGGTCGAACTCACAGGGACTTGATTTAGAATGAACGGGAAAATAAATTAAAAAGTCTAATATTTTAACCTTAACCTAGTTAACAATTTTTCAGGAGAATGATTGAATTGAAATTGCAAAATTAATTAAAAAAACTAAAAATGGAGATTAAATCAAATGAAAGAAATTACTAAGGTATCGGATTCCACCACCATTAAATCTATAATCTTCCAATTATTTATTTATAATTCCCAATTTTAAGAGATTTAAACATTTAAGTTTATTAATATGGTGTTAAAAAAATTTAGATTATCTTTTTGCTTTTAAATATATAACTCCTAAGCATTTAATGTATCCAATTTAAATTTAAAAGACAATGGATCAAAGTAAATAATCTAAGAATCCAATGTATCTAATTAAATTGAAAAACATTAAATCAAATAAATCTTTCTTTTAAATTAAAATACCAAGCCCTTGATGAATCAAATATTAATATTAACTACCACAAATACATGATATTAGTGGTGAGAATAATTAACATCTAATTAATCTAATGAAACACAAATCATAAATAATTGAACACACATAATTGGAATTAAATAAATAAATAAAAGAAACATTATTTCATTAATGGGGTTTCATCCTCAACCTCAGTATAGAAATTTAGCCGGACATTATGAAAGAATTAAAACAAAAGAGATAAAAATAAATAAAACCCGAGCCATGTCGGAGATCCCGAGCCAATGCCGTAATTTCCTTCTCTCTTGACCTTCTTCTCTGTCATTGTCCTGGTTCAAGTCCGAATTTCACAATGAATGTAAGCCTCAATTTATAGATGTTTAGAGAACATAAAATAAGCAAGCATGTGGGTCCTTCTGAATTCAGCCGAATCTGTATGTTGCTAATTTTCCTACCGTGTAAGACCCTTTCTTAATTCCAACTCTTTCTATCTTTTCTATTTTTTTATCTTTCTTTCACAACCAACTCGTCAGATATTCTTTCCTTTCTTTGATTCTTTTTTTGTTCTTTATTTTTGTAAACCATTCAGCCATAGATAGATGTAGGTCCCACGTCCCTTTTTCTTCTCTTTCTTTCCTGTATATCCTCCATCGTCCCTGCCAATTGCCTGTATTTCTTTTTTTCAGCTGCTTCTTTTTTTCTTTGTTCCTTTCTCTGTTTTAGCAGTTGCTTCGTTAATGCAAGTCATCCTATCATCCATCAATTTGAGCATATGTCGAAGTTGAGAAAATAATTCAATCTAAAAACAAACAAAACACATCAATTAAATAAAATAAAATACTAACAAAAATATTTTTTAAATATATAATATATTATAATAATAATATAAAATAAACAAAAATTAAGAACTAACTAATCAAATATTCAAGGATAAAATTATCATATTTATATGCTCATCAAATACCCCCAAACTTAGATTTTGCTAGTCCTCGAGCAAAACAAAACTAAAAACTAAAAAAATAAAGAAATAAAAATCTTAAACTACACCACTTTCGCTGGCACTGTCAATTGCATTTAGCGTATGTAACAAGCCTTTAAACCCCTAGCTCACCACTAGTGGACGAGTTATAGTCTCGTGAGGGCTTCCAGTGATGATACCCACAAACATCAAATTTTAGCACAAATATCCAAATAAAAATTTAAACATCATACAACTCCAAAATTATTTAACAAAATTTATACTTGGAGTGTAGTGTGTGATAGCCAAATATTAACATAACCTTATTTTTCAAAATACACACAAGTTTTGCAACCACCGGCTGAAAATGCGCTTTGACTCTAAATCTCACAATGGTATATATCTCAGAAAGACTTTCGCTTAGAGATTGGGTAAAATTTCTCTCAAAAGTATTTGTGAGGGGAATAATTTATCAAATGTAAATATCTCACATATTTATTATCACAGAACGACTAATAACAAAGAAAAATATAGATCTCATGAATGGATGCCATTTTCCAGAGAACGTTGAAATAATACACCATAACTCTTCCTCATCTATTCTCCACTTTAAATACCATATTAACTGAGGATAATAGGACTTCCTATAGGACAAAACGTGGCTTAGGAACAGATCATATCAAAGAAGGATAAAAAGATTCTAAAATTTACACTTTTAACAGAAAAAGTTAGAGGCCTTCAAAATTTTATAATGGGATATTGCTTCCTCTATCTTTTTTAGCACTCAGAATCTTCAAAGCATTTCTTTTCTTTTCAAATTCAATTTTTTTTTCACTTTTTTACTTTTTACTTTTTTTTTTACATCCTTCTTTTCATGTATGGATGTTCCCTTTCTTTTTCTTTTTTTTTTTTCATTTCCTTTTGATGCTTTTTTTCTTTTCTTTTTGAACTGTCATAATTTTGTTAGAGTACCATCCCAATAACAATCATCTCTAACCTTTGCCTGGGTCCTAGAATAGGTCATAGATTTTTCAATATAGGCTCAAACTCCACAACCGGAGTTGGGTATGGATAACATGGCTAATTAATAAAAACAGGCTTAATATTTCATATAAAGCTCAAAAATGAGAACTAACAGGATAAGATATGACAAAAAATAGGTAGGCTTCAAAGGTTCAAACGATCCAAAATAATGGCCTATATCACTTCCTAAGCTTCATATGACTATTTCATTGCTTCAGAAAAATTCAGAAAAATTTCAAATGTAATAATCCAATTTTGATGTCATTCTCAATAATTTGACCAAAACACAGAATAATGAGATCTAACAACGAAATATAATGCGCACATCAATGAAAATCAATAATTACTTATAACCTTCAGAAAATTGAATGGCTCAACAGCTCATTTGGTCAAAAGTCTCCACCGGTATTCCGCCAGTAATTACTTAACTCATGAATAGTTATCTTTTTCAGGTTAATATTAATATGGCTAGTGAAAAAGTTTTCCAAGCATAAATTTCACAAAATTCAAATGGAAAAGCATGATATAGAAATTTTAATCCACATATTAATCCTGAAAAATCAATTTTTTTTCAAAATTTTCAAAAGTTTTTGTGTTAACTCAAAGCACATAAAACTAACACAGTGTAACCCCTCAATACCCCCAAACTTAAATTGGACATTGTCCTCAATGTTCCCTAATCTACATGTGCACCTGCAAATTAGACAAAAATATCAGAAAAAGAACAACTTAAGTTGAGAAATACCTGAGATGGCTCACTTTATGCAAAACTTGCAAACACAAAAACACAAACGCAACAACAATGACCCTAGACTAACTCTCACGCAAGACGGATAGACTCAAACGAATTCAAAAAAAAATCCTACACTTGACTGACTCAATCAAAACTAAAATCTACAGATACACAGACCACCGACAAACTGAATCGGACTCAATTGACAGACATACAAATCAACCCTGGTCCAATACAGGTGGCTTTTCAACACTGACAGAGAGAGACTCAATTTTTTCCTTCCATTTACTAGTCTCCAAAAGTGGAGTGATTTCCACCAGAGCATTCACTTCGTTGACCCCTTTTTCATTGAAATTAGTGTCAAAATTTGGCAAGCATTTCTCAAATAGGTCATCGCATGTAAAGTTCAGAAATGACTCATCGATTGTACTTTCAATCACATTTACCTCACATAGGTCATTTGTATCTAGAGGTTGGTGGCCACAATTAAACACATTGAGCTCTAAAGTCATGCTACCAAAAGATAGTTTGAGCACTCCATTCCTGCAATTAATGATTGCATTTGGAGGTAGTCAAGAAGGGTCGACCCAAAATTACTGGAATTTGCCCACTGGTGTTCATCACAGGTTGTGTATCAATGACTATAAAGTCGACTGGAAAATAAAAACTTGTCAACCTTGATTAGAACATCTTCTATTACACCTCTTGGAATTTTGACTGGCCTATCGGCCAATTGAAGTGTAACAGATGTGGGTTTCAGATCTCCTAACCCCAATTGCTCGTACACAGAGTACGGCAATAAATTTACGCTCTCTCCTAAATCAAGTAAGGCCCGATAGATCGAATGGTCACCAATGACACAAGAAATTGTGGGACTTCCAGGATCTTGTACTTGATAGGAATTTTCTGTTGAATAATAGCGCTCACATGTTCCTCCAAAAATTCCTTCTTTGGAACATTCGTCCTCCTCTTTATCATACAGAGATCTTTCAAGAATTTTGCATAAGAAGGTATTTGTTTAATAGCGTCGAGGAAAGGAATGTTTATGCGGACTTGCTTGGACACCTCTAACACATCGCTATGTGGTGTGCCTTTCTTAATTGGAATCAATCTCTGTGGATAAGGAGCTTTTGGGACAAAATCAGTCGTGACTGACTCTTTGGGTTCCTTCTCAGGCGGGCAATCAGTGCCCTTTGATGGCTCAGATTGATCATGGCTTTGGTTATCCTACTGTCTTGCTTCTGGCATCCTAACCTGATTATCAATTGTTTTCCCTGACCTAAGAGTGATAATAGATTTAACATCTCCATGATACACGTTGGAAGTAGTTGAAGGCCCCCACTTCGATCTGACCCTTAGGATTGGGAATGGGTTGACTGGGGAATTTGCCATTTTCCCTCTCTCCGATAGCACTTGCAAGTTGCCCTATCTGTGTTTCAAGTTTCAGTATGGCTTGGGAATTTGACTGCAATGCTTGCTGAGTTGACTGCATGAATTATTGTAGTGTTTCCTCCAGAGAGGGTTTATGCTGTTGTGGACCAGGTTGATAGGACTGACTCTGGGGTGGATGGAATGGTTGGTTTTGAGGTGGATGGAATGACTGACCAGGTGAGTGGAATGGCTGACCAGGTGCTTGAAACTGATGAGGTCCCTGATTCATGTGTTGGTTCTGACTCCACGAGAAATTAGGGTGATTCCGCCAATTGGGGTTATAGGTAGCAGAGAATGGACTCCCCTGTTGCTTCCAAAAATTATTTAGTGCGTTAGCCTGTTCGACTAGGCACTCCGGATTTACGTTTAGGGAAGGACAAGTTTGTGTTGTGTGTCCTGGGTTAATGCACAAGGCACACACCTCAGGTTGCACACCCATTGACAGACTCACCCTCTGAGTCATCGCTAAGGTCTCTACTTTTTTAGTCAGATTTGCAATTGCAACCTTAACCTCAAAATCATTATTGACTTCGTACAAACCTCCTCTTTTGGAAGTTTGTCCTGAATTCTCTCTTTTGGAAAAGTCCCATCACTGAGAATTCTCCACCAAATTTTCCAAGAAATTCCATCCGTCAACTTGACTTTGTTCCAAAAATGCCCCATCTTTCATAGACTCGGCCAAAGTACGGCTAGATGTGGTTAAGCCATCATAAAAAAATTGAATGAGTTTCCAAGTTTCAAAACCATGATGGGGACATTTACTCAATAAATCCTTGAATCTTTCCCATGATTCCGAGAATTGTTCACCCTCTTTTTGAATAAAATTTGAAATTTCTGTTTTGAGGGCGTTCGTTTTAGATATCGGGAAAAAATTATTCAAGAATTTATTGACCAACTGATCCCACGTGTTGATGGAATTTGCGGGGAGGGTGTTTAACCATGATTTCGCTTTTTCTTTGAGAAAAAAAGGAAAGAGGCGAAGTTTAATAGAATCATCAGTGACATTTTGAAGTTTGATGGTGGCACAAATCTCTAAAAATTCCTTAACGTGTAAGGATCCTCACGATCAAGGTCATGGAAAGCGGGGAGGAGATGTAAAAGGCCTAGTTTTAGCTCATAGGTGGCATTGGTGGCTGGGATGATTATGCTGGAGGGTGTGTTGGTGTAACACCCCACCCTTTTCACTCTAATTTTCAGAGTTTTTTTTTTTTTTAAATATGATAATCAAGTGATCAGGGTGGAGTGTCATGACGCGAGTTAAGTTCGGACTTCTAAAGTCCGACCCTTAACTGGCCAAGCCCATGTACGTATGGATTAAATCCATAAGAATGATCCACACATGGTACAAATACACTTGCGAAATTAACTTAATCTTAATCTAACTGAGGTTATAATAGATCCTATGACTATTCCAATTTTCCATTTTTAGATAGAAAAGTAAAAGATCTTATTCTCCAAAATTACTAAATAATATTAATCTACCATTCAATCCAACCATCCAAAATAAACCAAGCCATAGCATATACTTAACTACTTATTACATGCCAACCAAACTAGTTACCAAATTACATTGTCCAAATTCAAATAACATATCCATAAATAGTCCATTCATGTCCATTCAAATCCATTCCAAATGCCCAAGCTTCTATGCTTGATTTTCTTCTCGATCCACGTTCTTCCCTTTCCCTGTGTCATCCACTAAGGATATAGATAGGGCGTTAGATCAACGCGCCCAGTAGTGTTTCCGAATAGGGCTACCACATGGTTAGTCAAAAACATGCAAATAGTATAATAATAAAACATGTGTGACAAAATTCCATAAAAACATGCTATGTATGAAATGAACATGTAATGAGTCTCACCCATCACCATTCAACATAGCCATCACTTGACGGGATTCTCATCGTCAAGGTAATCCAGAGTGGTCTTTCGGACGCCCCGACAGAGTGTGGCCTCCGGATTCCTCCTGATGGGATTCTCATCATCAGGGTACCCCACAGTGGTCTTTCGGACGCCCCGACGGAGTGTGGCCTCTGGTTACATCACCATCATCCCATGCCTTGCATGAGATGTCTATGCAAATATGCCATTTGTAAATATAACATTTCATTCAAATAACTTATTCAAATAAACATAAAACAGCAAATAAGATATGTGGTTACAACAAGGTAGGAAACCTACACTAGATTACTTTGTTTGACCCTTCCTTTGAACCGTCTTCCGATCACGGCTTGTACACCGTTCTAGAAATTCGAATACCCTATGTACATAGCAGCAAGTTAATCATTTGACCATATGATTCTAATTTGATCTAAATCCCAAAAATCTACTTTGTGGGGTTCGGCCATACCCCATGGCCGAACCTCACCCATTTAAATCTTGGTCACTCTTTTATTTAATTAAAACCATCTAAGTGTCACAAACTTTCAAATGAACCTTGGTAGGGTTCGACCATACTACATGGGTCAACCTTACCACCTTGGGTTTTGGCTCATAAGTCCATTCTTTTGATAATTTCATCTTTTCATCCATATTTACGATAATGCCACTATACTAACCCTTTTTTTAATTTTGTTTAAAACCAAAGTCCAAACCCAAACCACCTTGGTGGGATTCGGCCATACAACATGGCCGAACCTCACCATTCACTTTGGCCATTTAAACCTTTTAATCATATATCTCATTTACCCAAATTCAATATGAATGAATCCCCAAGTCCATCAAATAACAAATGGTGGGGTTCGGCCATACAACATGGCCAAACCTCACCCTAGAGATTTTAATCCTATGTTCCATCATCCTTCATGTTTAATCACCTTACTACCAAGTCCATAATTGACATAAGACCACCATACCTTTATATAGTTTTTATCTCACAACACATCATCATTCATCAAATTCTTTCATGGGGTTCGGCCATCCATGGTGGCCGAACCCAATGCCCTAAGTTTCCATCCTTTTCAACCTCATCAACATATTTCAAACCATTGATAAATTCAGCATAACATGACCTAATTAAAACATGTAAAAATCACCATGTTTTGACATGGTTTTTGACCCTTAAGAACATCAAACCAATCTACTTTTATCATGGGGTTCGGCCAACCAAAATGGTTGAACCCAATGATGTATTTTCTTTCCTTTTTAAACAACCTTAATCAAGATTAAATTCCTTGATGTGTTCAGCCAATCATAGCCCAACACATGACACTTAAAACCATAATTTTAGAACTTTTCAAAGCATGCAATCAATCTAACTTAGCCTCTAAAAACAGTCCATGATTTTGACCCTCTTTAGGACATGCATTTTGAGTCTTAAAGAACCACCAAAACAGTCCACAAAACTTCATGGTTTCTATGTTTCAAGGACATCAAACCCAACCAATCATTTACATGGGGTTCGGCCCTCCATGGTGGCCGAACTCTATGACCTTTGGTTTTGAATTTCTTAATCATTCATATAGGTCCAAATCAAACTTCCATATCTATGTTTTAACCTTTTTAAAACATACACTTTAAGTCTAATAAAACATTTAAAAACAGTCCCATACTTGTATGGTTTTAACTTCCAAAAACCATCCAAATCAACCAATTATTTCCATGGGGTTCGGCCATCCAATGGGGCCGAACCCTATGGTCCATCTTTTATCTCATTCATGAACTTCCATCCAATATCTGACCCTTGTTAGATTCGGCCATCCAATGGCCGGATCATGATTCTTTATTAAAAATAGTTTATCGAGAACCTACTATTTCCGCGACTCCTCCAATTGATCTTCACTCTGGCTTGTTTCTTTCCCTTTCTTAGCCTCTCCTTCTTCTTGATTCCTTGATGGAGAGATCGGTCAAGGACTGATTAAGCAACCAGCTGCTGCTCTTGGTAGAAAACGGCAAAGAGAGAAAGAGATAGAATTTTGACTTTGGATGGAAAACCTTGATGCCAACTCCTTTGCTCAAAGTATGCTTTTGTCTTGGTGAAATAAATCAATCAATGACTGATTTCATATCAATAACCAGCGTTGTTCTTGATCTTAGAGAGATGATAACAGTCCAAGGAAGAGAGAGATAGAGAGAGTAAAATGAGAGCCCTTTGCTTAACCAAAACCTGCCCAAGTTTAACCTCACATGTAACTCCCACATTAACCCCAAGTCCTTTATGCTTACTTGGGGGTTTCATCTATGCAATGAAACCTCCCCAAGCATCCAACGCCCCTTTTGGATTGAATTTGTGTAACCGCCCTCCTTAGCTCCTTCTCTTATTAATAAACCAAATGGGGGTTTCATCTTGAGATGAAACACCAATGGTACCCAACGGTTTTGCCGTGTGCATTCCTCACACTATCCATCTTACATTAATATTGCATGTGAGAGTTTCACATGTAAATGGAACTCCCATGTGCTTCACCCTCCCTCCATTGGTTGTCTTTTTGAATACCTAAGCATGGAATAAACCCTCATGCCCTTTCCAACATGTGGTCTAATTTTTTTGAATTTGCAACGTCAATGACCCCTTTTGTAACTCCATGAAACGGCAACTCCAATTGTCTCCATCCTTGGAGTTTCATGCATAGGCCATAATTTCAATGCAACCAACGTTGGAATATGTTTGAATTTGAAAACAACCAAAAACCTTTTATCTATACATCTCACTTACTTAAAAATACATATTCCATCCAACTCATTTATTTAGCTCACCCCAACTCAACTCATTCATTTAATGTAACTCAACTAATAAATTTCACTCAACTAAACTCCATCATTTACTTCAACTCAAACCCAACTCAAATATTTAATTCATTTTAACCCCATTAAGCTTTAAGCTCACCAAATAGTCAAATATGTCAACTATGACCCATTGGGTCTCATTTTGGCCAATTTGACTCATTTAACGAAATTTGACCCAATTATGATTCTTGACCCGTTTAAGTTCATCTTATCCATTTATTTGTTTTGTAATTAAAACTACTAACCATTGGGTCTTGTTTGAACCATTGACCCATTTAAATTCAACTCAAATATATCACAATGGCAATTCCGTAAATATGAATAAATTCATATAAATTGATAACTTTGAAATTCCAGGGTGTTACAGTTGGCTACGACTGATGAAAAATAATCTCGAAGAGTTTTCACCTGTTTTTCGGCCATTTTGGGTGATGGTGGTGGTGATGACGATGGACTGTCTATATCTATTATTGGGCCTGACTGAGCCCCGGACGCAACAATCGGTGGTATGACAAACAGTGTAACTCGAACCAAGCGATTGGTGGAGTTACGGGACCAATGATGTATACACAAACACGAGCAAATACGCTCAAACAAATACACACAAAATATGCCCTAAAACTATACTGACACACAACTCCTAGACTCTAGACAGCCCTAAACGATGGTTCTAGATTGTTTTTAACATACAATGCATGAACCAATTTTTACTAATCTTTTTGGATTTTTTTTTTTTTTGGGTGAATGCAAGCCTAAATTACCAATGTAAGATTCAAGCAAATATGAAGACAATAATCAAAATCTAATGCATGAACTAACACCCTAAATGCATGAGCAAATTAAATATGCAACTTTTTTTTTATGCAAAATAAATGCAAGACAACCTAGTAAAAACTAATTGAATGTATGAAAAATTGAAAATTTAAAGAAAGTGGTTTAGACACTTACCATGGCCTGTAGTCGCTTTTGCAAATTTTTTTATGCTTGTAATTCAAAACTCTTGCAAAATCAATAAACAAAACATAGGTGAAGACAACAAATCACATAAAAATATGCACGAACCTAGATCTAGATGCAAAATTCCTAAATCTACAACTAGTGGAAAGATTAAACTAATAGAATTTTTAATTTTATTTTTCCGTTTCAATCTCAAGTCCCCGGCAATGGCGCCAAAAACTTGTTGTGCAAATTTTAAATTTATAATTACTCGCAAGCGCACGAATCAAATTGGAGTATAAAGATATGCAACGGCGAGGTCGAACCCACAGGGACTTGATTTAGAATGAATGGGAAAACAAATTAAAAGCCTAAATTTTAACCTTAACCTAGTTAACAATTTTTCAGGAGAATGATTAAATTGAAATTGCAAAATTAATTAAAATAACTAAAAATAGAGATTAAATCAAATGAGAGAAATTACTAAGGTATCGGATTCCACCACCATTAAATCTATAATCTTCCAATTATTTATTTATTAATTTCCAATTTTAAGAGATTTAAACATTTAAGTTTATTAATAAGGTGTTAAAAAAATTCAGATTATCCTTTTGCTTTTAAAGATATAACTCCTAAGCATTTAATGTACCCAATTTAAATTTAAAAGACAATGGATCAAAGTAAATAATCTAAGCATCCAATGTATCTAATTAAATTGAAAAACATTAAATAAAAGAAATATTTCTTTTAAATTAAAATGCCAAGCCCTTCATGAATCAAATATTAATATTAACTACTACAAATACATGATATTAGTGGTGAAAATAATTAACATCTAATTAATCTAATGAAGCACAAATCATAAATAATTGAACACACATAATTGGAATTAAATAAATAAATAAAAAACATTATTTCATTAATGGGGTTTCATCCTCAACCTCAGTATAGAAATTTAGCCAGACATTATGAACGAATTAAAACAAAAGAGATAAAAAAAATAAAACCCGAGCCATGTCGGAGATCCCGAGCCAATGTCGTAATTTCCTTCTCTCTCGACCTTCTTCTCTGTCTCTGTCCTGGTTCAAGTCCGAATTTCACAATGAATGTGAGCCTCAATTTATAGATGTTTAGAGAACATAAAATAAGCCAACATGTGGGTCCGACTGAATTCAGCCGAATCTGTATGTTGCTAATTTTCCCACCGTGTAAGACCCTTTCTTAATTCCAACTCTTTCTATCTTTTCTATTTTTTTATCTTTCTTTCACAGCCAACTCGTCAAATATTCTTTCCTTTCTTTGATTTTTTTTGTTCTTTATTTTTGTAAACCATTCAGCCATAGATAGATGTAGGTCCCACATCCCTTTTTCTTCTCTTTCTTTCCTGTATATCCTCCATCGTCCCTGCCAATTGCCTGTATTTCTTTTTTTCAGCTGCTTCTTTTTTTCTTTGTTCCTTTCTCTGCTTCAGCAGTTGCTTGGTTAATGCAAGTTATCCTATCACCATCAATTCGAGCATATGTCGAAGTTGAGAAAATAATTCAATCTAAAAACATACAAAACACATCAATTAAATAAAATAAAATACTAACAAAAATATTTTTTTAAATATATAATATATTATAATAATAATATAAAATAAACAAAAATTAAGAACTTACTAATCAAATATTCAAGGATAAAATTATCATATTTCTATGCCCATCAGTTAGCTATGGAGATTATGTCTCTGATTGGTCGGTGGGGCCATTGGTTAATTGTGTAGTTGAGTACTCTCGTACGTAGACATTCATTCTATTATGATGTCCATTATTTTTCTATACATGTGATATATATATATATATATAACAAGTCGGTGGGCTAACTATTTTTCTATTGGAGAGTAAGAGGTGAGCTAACTAGTCCAGTAAAGGGAATAACCATAATATATATATATTATGGTTATTCCCTTTACTGGACTAGTTAGCTCACCTCTTACTCTCCAAGAGTTTGTTGGAGGACACGATGTGGGCCACCGAGATGATGTCGCAAACTAGTCGGTGGATTATTTGGTTGGTGGTGCAGTTGGATCTCATACATATGAGCACCCCTTTTATTACGACATTTTTACATTCATGCATATGATATCTACTTATATTGCTGATATGTGATATGTATTATCCCTTCACTGGGCTGGTTAGCTCACGCCTTACCTTTCAGGTACTCGATTGCAAAGGGACTGGGCAGGGCCCCTTGAGCTGGTGCCTGTAGAGGAACAGTGGTTAGACACTTTATAATTACGTTGTTCTTAGTTGAGAGACCTTGTTTTATATGACCCCTCTTTGTATGTCGTTTGATTTCGGATTATGTGTAACTGTGTTCGAATAGTTTATGATTGTTTCATGTTATGTTGGTATGTTGAACCTTATTGCCAGTTTTTGAGCGGGAAGTTGCTGCTCCGTTTCAAATATATATATATACATATATACCTGTTACCTATTCCTTTGTGATGTTTTGAGATATTTGGAGATAACGTGCCCGTAACGGGACAGAACGTTACAGAATCCCACTATAGCAAGTATCTCTCTTATCACATATAATCTTGTTAAAAACCCATGCAGGCCCACGTTGGAGACTTGCTGTTTTGTTCAGTCAACGTCATATGTCAGATTTAAATGGATCCTACAATCCTTCAAAATCGGCTGTCTATATTTGGAGTCCCACAATCCCCGTTCGGCCAACTTAGAAAGACTCCTTTCTTTGTCTTGCCGATAGACTAGGTGGAATTGAGCCACCGCCTAAGAAACCCACCTTGGCGAAGATTCTGCCAACCTCCTCTCTAGGAGACGAACTGAGATAACCCGTCTGTTCACTTCTACCTTCTCAACCATGTGGCTGCCCTATGGAACACAACAGATCCCCTTTGAAAACCTCTTGTCTTTCTTGCTGGCAGCAATGTATGCGACACACATACACAAGCAACATTCTGTGCTTGTTGTTCCACACGCTGTCACTATGCTGCCTTTGCACTCCTTGCCCCACCTAACACAAACTGCAAATCTGTCCCTGTTCGTAGACTGTAGTGTGCTTCTCTCTTTCAGAAATAAACCCTCCACTGTAGGTTGCAAACCACTCCTCTACACGATGATCTTGGCTTCTGATTACCTTGTTTAGTGCTCCTCCACGATGGTAGCAAGCCAGTCCGTCCTCTCTAGTGATCCAGCGTCTGCTAACCAGGAGTCCCATGCCTACACATCTGCAGGCTGAGACAATAGTCTATATTCTGCTGCCGTATGTTGCTCTTCTGGATGCTTTGATGCAGCCCTCTTTTTGCTCTGCACCGACCTTCCTTGTGCAGCCGATCCTCAGATCTGATAAACACAAATCTGTTTGCTTTGGCGATGGAGCTTTCTTTCCAACCGCACTTCTGTTGGCTGCTACTCACAGATCTGAAAACCTAGATCTGCAGCAGTAGCGCACTGTTGCTTCCGCCCCTCTCCGTTCGTTGAGCTGTCCTCCAGACATCATCAGATCTGCAACTCGCCGCTGGTTGCGGCTTCCTCTTCATGAATTGGCTGTTGTTGATGACTCCACCTGTCAGATCCAGACTGCAGATCATTAGATCTGCACGTTCCGTCTCTACCGCAGTCCTCTTGCACCCCTCAATTGCTTTTCCCTTCTGCAAAGCCGTCTATCTCTTCTAGTGCTAAATTTCATTCATTCCGTTCACCCCTGAGTCCCTGGTCTCCAACCAAAGCTACTGATACAACTTGTTAGCGTTACGTGCAGAAATAAGAAAAATAGAACGGAAATAAACACACAGAATAAGACAATATTTTTAACGTGGTTCGGCCCACCTGGCCTACGTCCATGGAGAGACAGAATGTTCACTATATGAGAAAGAAAATACATGTACAAAATAAAGACTCCCTTGAGTCTAGAGCCTAAACCCGAAGTCCGGAGCCCCTTATACACCCATGTATACAACACACCGACGTCACCTTTCAGTTGGTGTGAATCTTTCTCATACCCAGAATAGTGAATCCAACTTCTGTGTTCCTCCCTCTATGCTTCCTACATCCTACAAGCACATCCCGACGTGCTTCTCAAACGCGAGCGTCTCCGATGGTTTGTTGTGCATATGGCTAGGAGGCCATCTCCATGCACAGGCAGAAGCCCTTCACCGTGTCTCCACTCAGCTACCTCTTCCTTGCCATCGTAATACCTATATACACTCATGATATATATAGATAAAGAGCCCCCTTGCTGCCGTGATCACTTATAGAAACTTCCTTGCCACCCTTGCTGAGCATCACATGTTGAACTGATCTTGTATTCTTCTCAAAGAAACCCACTATAGCAAGTATCTCACTTATCACATATAATCTTGCTAAAAAACCCATGCATGCCCACGTTGGAGACTTGTTGTTTTGTTCAGTCAACGTCACATGTCAGATTTAAATGGATCCTACAATCCTTCAAAATCGGCTGTCTATATTTGGAATCCCACAATCCCCATTCGGCCAACTTAGAAAGACTCCTTTCTTTGTCTTGCCAAGAGACTAGGTGGAATTGAGCCACCGCCTAATAGTCATTCTTCACGATTGATGGTGCTGGTCTTGTTTCAGAATCTCCTCCACCCAGCACTCCGTTATTCTCCCTTGGGTTGCCTGCAACACTTTTTCTCTGCTGCTACAACTTCATGCTGCCTTCACCAGATCTAGGCATTCGGTCTCGTTATTTGCAACTCTGGCCGGATCTTGTCCCCAGATCTTGAAGTATCACCCTGCAAGAAGATCCGTTTGTGGGAAATCTCATTTGCATAGGCCCAGATTTGCCCTTTTCAATCCTCTCCAAGCAGTTTGTCAATTTACTGTGGAAATTGCATCTGCATTGGGTCCTCTGATTGACGAGAGATTGAGATAGTTAAAAAAATACTTTGAAGTTTCTGCCAGTTATTGCAGTTCGTGCACCAGAGATTGCCTCTCCATTCGTTTGCACAGTTCAATTTGTCAGTTGTTAGTTTGCACATCACCTAGATTTGCAGAAAAAAAATCTTGCAAGCAAGAGTTTGGATTTCAGGTTTACTGCTCTCCGTTTGTACGTCAGAGAGGAGGTCGAGTTTTTTGATCTAGAGTTGCCAGTTAAAGTCAAACCAGTATCCAACTTGATTGCAGCTGTTTGCACCAGTATCCAACTTGTTTGTAGCCATTTGCACCTTGTCTCCTCCGTTTGCAACTATAGTTTGGAGGATTTGATTTTGTAGTCGTCTCACACTTTGCAGTCTCTACTTACACCATTCATCTTCAATTTGACACAGATTTTGATGTTCTTTGGAATTGACATTGGTGGCATTGGCATTCGCATTAGTATTGGCATTAGCATTTGCATGAATGGATGGATTCTGACAATCATCTGCAACCCTCTTCTCTGGCAACCTGCAACACACGTGGTAAATTGGTTTAGTATTTGACTTCATTTTCACGTCTTCACTGTTGATCTGTTACCGCTTCATCAAATGATGGCATCCAACAGTTGGGTTCTCTAGTTATTAGTTTTTTTTTAGATCAATAACTTTAAACTCAAGCATTGAACTTATTTGAGTTTAAGAGAGGATGTTATAATATATTAGAATTAATATTTAGTTAGGATTCTAAGTTTGGGTTTATCTCTAGTTAAGTGATATATTTAGTTAAGTTTAGAGTTTGAGTTTGATTAAGATAGTCTAAGGTCGGGTAAAGTCTATACATACATGTGTAATACCCCATAATGGAATACAGTTTAATAATTTCTGTCATGCTCATCATCACATAAGAGAACTCTTAAGATTCATTTATTTGTCACATGCACCAAAGGGACCAAAGAGTGGGATCCATCTATTAGTGGATTTTTTTAATTAGAATTAAAGATATATTTAGATGGTAGAATTGATTTGATATAAAAAATCTTATTGAAACTAGAGTACATGATTAAGATTTACCTAAACCAATTGGTGATAAGTGTTCAAGATCAGGCATTACCAAATTAGAAACTTAATATAAAAAATTTCAATTAGGGTTTTTTGGAGTCGGTGTAATAAATGCAGTAAATCTACAATCGGTGTCTAAAAAGAGGTGTAATGTAATCAAATATTTTGCATATTCCCTTATCAAATTCATGGCGTACTTCGTTGTTTCTCTCTCCACCCTATCTTTAATATTTCAAATGGGTTCTCTCATCTCCACCAATGTCGGTGCAGCATTTTTACTTTCTCATTTTTCTCTTTCCGGTTGAATGCCATGGTTCTTACAGCTAGAGGTGTTTCATTGTTTTTTTTTTTTTTTAATTACAAATTACCATCACCTCCATGCTTATAAGGCATTGTTAAAGTCAAGTCAACTGGAACTAACTCACTCTAAGTAGTCCAATATGCATTTCGAAATTGCCTCAAATTACTTGTCTTATTCCTTTATTTTCACATTTAATCGAAGCTTTAACATTTTCAATAAGCTACAAATCACCTTCTAACGTTTTGGGAAGACAAACTTTTTTAATAAGCTTTGACTTGTTTATATGCGACATTCTTTAGTTATTTCCACCTCCGACTATCGTCGTTTCAATTATGCATTGCTTCATAGTTAGAAAAATGTTATTGAGTAGTAACTACACAACGAGACACAGTCCATACCTCTTTTTTTTATCAGGTTTGTATTGACTCGTAAAATCTATTAATAGGCTCTTGGCGCGCTTCGTGCAAAAAAGATCTTTAAGATATAAAAAATTCTAAAATAGGACAAGTATTTTGAGAAAGAGGATGTATTAAGCAAGGCGGCATATATTGCAAAGTTGCATGGTGGTTTTATGCAAAACATCATCAATCATTAACATTGATCCGAGAATCTCCATATACAACATTGAACACTCTATTTAAAAATCTAGTTCAGATCTCTATTGACTATTGAGATTTGTTTTGTGGAGGGTGATGGAAATGAATAGACCTGCTTACAAGTCAGGCCAGATTGGACTTTCCTGAGCATCAGCCAAACCTATTTGGATATATTAAGGCTTGAGCCTATTTGTAGTCCATAGGGCTTTTCAAAACTAGAACCCGGCCTACCTGTTTTAGAAAGAAAAAACCTTGAGCCTACATATTTGAGCCCATTAAGACTTCGGTCATTCATATTGTTAACAAACTTGATGATCTACAAGTAGAGAAAATTTCAGCTTAAAGTTAGAGGTCAAATTATCAGACATTCTTAAAATACCAAGATAAGAATACTTAGTGATTTCAACCACTAACATCAAATAACTATTGTTGAGTTTTGCATTTAAATTTGGTTCACATAAGGGGTTTAAAAATCGGCCAGGCCGGCATATCGGCCGATAATTTTATCTCTCCTCCCGATATCGGCATTTTCTCTCTCCTCCGATATCGGAACCGTGAAAAAACCACAAAAAACCGTGACGAACCGTGATGAACCGTAAAAAACCGCAAAAACCGTGAAAGCCGTATCGGACGGACCGTGATGACCGTGAAGAACCCCAAAAAACGTTAAAAACCCAAAAAACCGTGTAAAACCGTGGAAAACCGTGTAAAAATCGTATCGGTGTTTTTTAAAAAAAAAAAAAATTAAAAACCGATATTTATGAATAGCCGATATTGTGACCGATATTTCGGACCGAATATCGGCCATATCGGCCGATAATATGTATATACGGCCGATATATCGTATCGGCCGATATCGTTCGGTATGAAAATACCGATATTTAAACCTTAGGTTCACATATAATTCATCAACTCTAGTTACTATTTAAGCTGATAGTTTTTAATGAGTTTTAAAATAACTAAAAATAAAGGAAATGGACCAAATCTACCCACATACATATATGATTAAATGGGTTGAGAAGACCAAAAGACGTCACAGAGTTATTCTATTAGCCCAAGCCCACTTACTTAGATAAATAGTCTAGTAATATGAGCCTGCCCCGAGCCCATCGAACTATAGTATATGTTCAAACCCATTTATTTATGACTAGAATTCTTGCATAAGCAACAAAAGGATAAGCATAGTCGACCCTATCATGACTGGAATTAGTTAAGATTATTAGGTACAATTAGTTTTGGGACATATCTTGTAATATGAACAATTGACCATGGGATTAAATTCCCTCATATGGCTAGGCTAGTAAATTTTCTTTATAAACAACATTTGTACTTCAAAATATAGCAATGAAATTTGATATATGGTCATGTAGTTTTTTTTCTCTTTTCTCTCAACCCATATTTTGTCCTTTTTAATGCACTAAAAGACAAAATACGAGTCTTTCATTTTACTCATTCTTTTTCCCATCTAATACCAAACGATCAATGTGGTGAGTTGCAGAAGTCTTTAGATTTTTCTCCTCACAACTGATGTGGAATTCTCATTCGCACTCCAGCAATCCTCCCTCGAACAAGACTCTTTGGCGGATAAAACGTTGCCAATCATCCCATTTGACTATGGGATTCTTGAGTTTACATGTTCTGACTTAAGGACCTAACTTTGATATCATTGTTGGAAAAAGCCACTATACTACTTGTTGGGCTTGAACTTCCAGCCTAAAAGACTAGTATGATAGGTAGAGATCCCCAACTCCATATATCTTCCTCTTTTTCTCTCCCTCTCACTGATGTGGAACTCGTTCGTACCCAACAACATCACCACCCCCCCCCCCCCCAACCCCCACACACACGAAACGAGGCTAAACGTCACCGTCATCCCGTCTGGCTAGGGGATCCATCAGTGGATTGGGCCCTGACTCTAATACCACTTGTTGGGCCTGGGCTTCCAGCCCAAAAGACTAACCTGATAGTAGAGATCGACAACCCCATATATCTCCCTCTCACTAATGTAGGAATCATTCATACCCAATGAAAATCATTATAAAAGTAGCGTATTCTCGCTTAATATGAGAAAAAATAATAGTTATAACACAAAACATCCACAAACAAGGCAAAGTTATACATGGATAACCCCCACATGTGAAGGAAAAACTATGAACTTGAGAAATTATGAAAAACAAGCTAAATGCGAAAATACCTCTTGATGCCTCTAACAAATACTTAGAAGAAGAAATCCAAATCTTTTCTTATACATAAAGAAGAAATCCAGTCTTGAAGAGTCGCTCGCTACAACGAGATCTAAACTATAGTAACGGCAAACAAAAACTATTAAGAAATAACCTCTTATAGCACCAAAAATAGAAAATCTTTCTTTTTTCTTTCTCCCCTTTTTCAAATCTTAGAGAAGAATATCACAAACCCTAAATCTCAGTGAAATGTTATGTGGATCAAAATGTAAACATGTGCCTGCATTTAAGAAGGCCTAATTTTACTATTAATTTCACCACACACATTCTTTTCTTTCTTTTCTGTTTTCATTCAAATCCTTGACACTCTGATTATTACAATAAGTTATATACCTGGTTTGGTTGAAACCCAACTCCTTCATAAGTCTCTTTCTTCACAACATTTCTTTACTTGCTTCTTAGCTAAAGTATGCTCTCCCTTTCTAGTGTAAAGGACAACACATTTTTTCCAACTTTGATGATCATTATTAATATAGTTCCTCCCATAAAAGTAAGTAAATATCATGAAATGGCTTGATACAACACTGATTAAAAGTAATTTGCAAGGTTCATACTAAATAGTTTCACATCTTTGAATATTGAGTGCTCATTTAACATATTTTTCATGTGACAATGATAACTTATTAACTTTCCTTTTATGAGTTACCTTCAGGGCCGGTTCTCGCCTTAGGCCAACTAGGCCACTGCCTAGGGGTGGTCAATGTAACTAATGGGTTGTAGGGCCTCCACTTGCAATGCTTTCAAGACCTAAGGCTCCCACCAATGCACTGCGCATATAGCCCCTGAAATTTCAGGACCGGTACTGATTACCTTCGTATCTAAAACTTGTTATGGGTGTGCTAAGTCAGGATTGAATCAAATTCAACCATCGACAAAGATGAAAATTTAAAACACTGAATGTTTATGCTCACTGACATTTGATACAATATAGGGTTCTTGGTATGTCATTGTATGTTGAACAAACCTATCTAAAAATTTAAAGCTTGATACAAAGCAAAAAAAAAAATCAGATTTGGGACCTTGCCAACAATGGTACCTATGTGTTTATATGATGGCCACATCTTACCTCCCCTGTATGCAACCGATTTTATTTTACAAGGTCTCATTACATGATAAGGTTGGTGTGGAAAATACTTCCTTTGTTGCACATGGCACTGTCTTGAGAGGGAGTAATGGTAATGAGAATTATTGATCTAGGAAGAAATGAATAATAATAATAGTAATAATAATAATAATAATGAGCTGCTGATATTCATGGTAGGAACGAACATGGATTCTCATAATATGGTGCCTTGAGATGCCTTGAGCCATCTCATCCATCTCTACTCAGAGTCAGACCCATCACTTCTCCATGTGTGGCTACTAAATGCTATATGTCTAAATGGAAGCTTCCTTCTTCCTTCTACTCAGGAAACATGCCATTCCCATCTCTCACCCACCCATTCTTCAATTTTCCATCTTTTCAACATTAAAAGGTTACTTTCTTTGATATAATCAAATTTTATCCTAAGAATTGATAAATCTGAAAGATGTTATAAAGGCAATGCTTAAAAAGAAGGGTAGTCATTTTGCACCATCATTTTCTTTAACATCCGTTTTAAAGAAAATTCTAATTTTATTTTTACTTCCACTTTCATTCTTCTTTTCTCATTAGAATTTTCTTTTAAGGAGTGCACCATAAAAGAAAATAGTGATGCTTACCCTTAAAAGAATCAGATGTATTGAGTTTTAAAAGAAAAAAAATTATCGGTAAAAATAAAGTCAGTTTTAAATAAATTTTTAATCTAATGATGAAATCAATTCAAAGCGGGTGCAAATTGAATTTACAACTCAATAAGTTTGGATCTGAGTGGGCTGTACATGAGGAGAAAGGGAAATTGTGGCTGTATGCTCTTTGTTCATGCACTTGAAAGTGATTCACATGTAATGAAGGAATAACCATGTATTGGATTCAATTTATTGTGGTTTTCCAATTTAGAAGAAGGTTCTCTCTTCTACTTATTCTGTTTCTTGATATCTTGTCATGATATATTCAAATTCATGTGGTTAGATTGGATCCTCATTGAAGCAAAAGAGAGTCCAGATTGTAAAGAAATTTTTGTTTCAAAAAGAAAGAAAAAAAGTCAAAGCACATCACATGCTAAGCATTTAAGACCAGTTGCAGATTCCAATACTGATGCCTGCCCTATTTCTCCTTGTAGGAATTCGTAGGTGACTCAAATTTCTTCATGTGAAGAGTCACAAGATCTTGGTACTATTTCAAGGAAGCTGCACCGTCAAAGTACTCTTTTATGGTTAACCTACTGTAGACTGACTCAGTCCTTTTGGTGGGTATGTTGGAACCAGCTATCAAGCCACATGGTCCATCTAACCTAACCATCTTATTCACCTGACCTAAAAGAATCTAAATTATGTGGCCCAAATTACAGCTAAATACACGTCTTCTGATCATACCATGCCAGTGATATTTAAAAACCTGATTAAATGCCATAGTTATTGTCCTTTATTTGAGAAAAAGTTTCAGCCTTTGTAGAGCCCATTTGATTTTAAATTATTACCTTCTTTTTTTCAGACCCATCTTCGAATATGTGAAAATCATAATTTTTCTAATCTAATAGACCTCATAACCTCTTCAGTACACTTATTCTCGTGCATTGGACTTCATCCTATGGGCTCCATTGGGCCCATAGACAAACTGTCGTTCATGGGCGGCAGTGTTTAAATGAAAAAATAATTCATATATTTAATACTCATGACTTTAATTCTAATTGGAAATAAATCTGAATTGTCAGTCAATCATGATAAAAGCAATACAATAAGGGTGGCAATATAGACACCGCAGAAATCTGCCAGGAGACACCGATTTCCGAAAATTGAGTGGAAATTACCATTCTGCCCTTTCCGCGCGAAATCGTGCGATCGGTGCTGTAACGCCATTTCGCATCGATCGATCGATCTGAGGCTTATACGCTCGATCTGAGGCATATACGATCGATCGATCGATCCGACAGTTCATTTTCGAATCGATCGATCGATCGATCATAACACTGGTTTCAGTCGATCGCACGGTTCCATGGGATCGTGCGATCGATTTTAACTGAGAGGTCGACGGTTTGACAGTCGACCGCTCCCACCAAGATCGATCGCACGATTTTATGTGATCGTGCGATCGACTGTGACCCATTCAAAGATCGATCGCACGATTGTATGTGATCGTGCGATCGATCTTAACTGAGAGGTCGACTGTCAAACCGTCGGCCTCTCATCTCAAGATCGATCGCACGATTCTATCTGATCGATCGATCGATTGTTTGTTCAGGCCAAGATCGATCGATCGATCACTGTGATCGTGCGATCGATCTTAACTGAGAGCTCGACTGTCAGACAGTCGACCTCTCATCTCAAGATCGATCGCACAATTCTATCTGATCGATCGATCGATTTTCTGTTTAGGGCAAGATCGATCGATCGATCACTGTGATCGTGCGATCGATCGATCACGCGAAACTAAGTATAAATTCAATCGCTCCCCTCTTCACTCTCATTTTTCGTTTTCATCTCGCCCCTTTTGAAACCCTAGTCCCTCAGAACCCTGATTTCGAAATCTTCTCCTTCAAAACCTCCTCGATTTCGAAATCTTCTTCCTCAAAGCCTTTTCTACACCCCTCTCACTCAAACCCCTCTCTCTCAAACTCCTTTCCAAACTATTTTCCCTGAAACCCCAAACCCGCTTTAAAAAACGAACCACTCCACTATTTGAAGATACTCTCTCAAACCGCCTATATTGATTCGAAAGTATCTCTCAGAAGTTACTCTCTCAATCTCCGAACCGGAATCAAAGGTAACTCTTTCTCAAACCCAAGACTCTCAAAATTTCTTTGAAATTAGTACTATGGATTGTGAAAATGATGAGATTGTTGACAATGATATTGTTGACAATGAGTTTGTTGAGAGATGTTTTTCAAGTCGTGACGATTTAGTGAATCATATTAAGGAGGTTTCCATTGCGCAAGGATTTGTAGCTACCATTAAAAGGTCATGCAATAGAAGCAATGTAGTTATTTTTTGTTGCGATAGAAGGGGTACATATCGTAGCACAGTTAATTTGAAAGATGATGAGAGGAAAAAGAAAGCATATTCTCGCCTTGTTAATTGTCCATTTGAAGTGAGAGGGAAACAAATTGTTGATGGGTCATGGAAGTTGACTATAAAAGATGTGGAGCACAATCATGATCTGACGAGCGTATTAGTAGGTCATCCGAGTACAAGGTGTTTTTCAGATGAGGAGAAGAGAATGATCATTGAAATGTATAACAGCAATGTACCACCCCGGCAAATTATGACGACCCTTCGAAACGAGAATCCAGATATTGGAGTATCATCTACTGATTTGTACAATTTTTTGTCATCGGTTCGAAAAGAACAACTTAGAGGTCGTACTTCAATTGAAGCCTTGTTAGAAGATCTTCAAGTAGGTGGTTACCAATATTTTCTCAACTATGACAGTCAAGGTCATTTATCTCATCTTCTCTTTACACATCCACTGTCAGTTGTACTTACGAAGACCTTTAATAATGTATTTCTCATGATTGCACTTACAAAACCAACAGATATCATATGCCATTGCTTAATATCGTTGGTATCACAAGTTTCAACAAGACTTTCTACTCATGCTTTGCATTTATGAGGAATGAAAATTTTGAAGATTACATATGGGAGTTACAGATGTTCAAGAAGGTATTAGGAGTAAATCATGATCGACAAGTTTTTTTGACAGATAGAGATTTGGCGTTGAAGAATGCCATTGATTCAGAGTTCCCTAATGCTTTACATATCTTTTATTTGGCACATCAATAAGAATATTCTCACTCATTGTAAGCCTCTTTTCAATAAAGTGGAAGAATGGAATGCATTTTTGACTCAATGGAATGAATGCGTCGTGTCTCCATCCGAAGTTGCATTTAATGAAGCGTTTAAGGCATTCAAACAAGATTTTCGGCATTATTCGGATGTAGTGAATTATATAAGACGCACATGGATCCCACATAAGAAGCAATTCATCAAGGCATGGATCGGTTGGAGTTTACATTTTCAAAATGCAGCAACTTCAAGGGTTGAAAGTGTACATTCAGTGTTAAAACGATATATATCTAACTCCACTAGATCTATATGTTGTCCGAAGGAAGATATCCCATGCAATTGAAAATCAGTTTCAAGAGTTTAAGATTCAAACGGAGGATGAGAAAATCCGGTTTGCTCTTACTGTTTCGATTCCTTTCTTTGATGAAGTGAACGGCAAAGTATCACAATTTGCATTATCTGAAGTTTACAAGCAATATGTTATGCTCATAAACATGTCATTTTTACCCAATTGTACATATGAGTTTACAGCTTCCATGGGTTTACCTTGTGCTCACAGAATGCAATTTATAAACAAGTTACATTTGGATCAGATCCATCTACAATGGAGAATCGATTTGATTTCATTTGACGACTTGAACATTGAAATGAATCGACCCGGAGATGAATTAGATGTACACTGGGAAAGCATTAAGAAAAAATATGGAAACTTGTCTACATTTGATCAAGAGGAGCTCCGAGATCATATCCAAGATCTTTCCAGTGATGAGATGCATATCAGCCAACCTATTATGCAGTACAGCAGAGGACGTCATCCAGGTTCAAACACCTCAAAGGGTCAAACATCTAAAAGACGAATCCTTCTGCGTTTGAGATTGTAGAGAATCAATTGACTGGAAGAAGATGTGGGTTATGGAAAAATATTGGTCATACGAAGAGAACATGTCCGAATAGAAGTGCTGCACAGTCATCCTACAGTGTAGATTTAAATGCTTTGCCTCAACCATTTAATAATTATTACCCTGAATCGCAAGCAACGAGTTTGTCTCAATTTTCCAAAGTAAGTTTCGTTTATATAAGATACATATTTACATTTTCATTCATATAGAATAAGGTGAACAATACTAACACGTACTCCTTTTTCCACAGTCGACTGGTTCTTATGGCTTCTATGACGATTCGACATATACCTCTGGTGATGTTAGAGATCTTGACGAATTACAGCATTGGTGGAATCAGTGATGGATGTCTATCATTTTTTCGTATATTCAGTTGCAAGAATGTATTTCATTTCCAAAAAATTGTATTAATTTTAATTCCGATGTACTGAAGTATGTATTCAAGCAACAATTGTTTTTTAAATGAATCCAGCACTGAGTGGTTTGTTACGAAATATGGGACCCTTGCGTGGGCCTTTCACTAAATATGTGTTTCATGGATTGTCGCTAAACATGGGACCTTTGAGTGGTTTCTCACTAAATATGGGACCTTAGAGTGGATTGTCGTTAAACACGGGACCTTTCAGAGAGGGGTCAGTCAACAAGTATGGGACCTTAGAAATAAGATGGCCTGGTTAAAGAAGAGTTTTAACCATTAGTGAGGAAGTTTGTCAAGAAATTCTGGATTAAACAAGCATTGGTCGTTCACTCCAGCATTCCTTGACAAACTTTCTCACTAATAGTTAAAACTCTTCTTTAATAAGGCCATCTGATTTCTAAGGTCCCATACTTGTTGACTGACCCCTCTAAGGTCCCATATTAAGTGAGAGACCACCACTCAAAGGTGTCATGTTTAGCGACAATACATGAAACCCATATTTAGTGTCAGACCACTCAAGGGTCCCATATATAGTGACAGACCATTCACAGCCGACTGGTTCTTATGGCTTCTATGACGATTCGACATATACCTCTGGTGATGTTAGAGATCCTGACGAATTATAGTATTGGTGGAATCAGTGATGGATGTCTATCATTTTTTCATGTATTCAGTTGTAAGAATGTATTTCATTTCCAAAAAATTGTATTAATTTTAATTCCGATGTACTGAAGTATGTATTCAAGCAACAATTATTTTTTAAATGAATCCAGCACTGAGTGGTTTGTTACGAAATACGGGACCCTTGCGTGGGCCTTTCACTAAATATGGGTTTTATGGTTTGTCGCTAAAAATGGGACCTTTGAGCGGTATGCCTCTAAATATGGGACCTTACAGTGAATTGTTGCTAAACATGGCACCTTTGAGTGGTCAGTCAACAAGTATGGGACCTTAGAAATCAGATGGCCTGATTAAAGAAGAGTTTTAACCATTAGTGAGGAATTTTGTCAAGGAATACTGGATTAAACAAGCATTGGTCGTTTACTCCAGCATTCCTTGACAAATTTTCTCACTAATGGTTAAAACTCTTATTTAATCAGGCAATCTGATTTCTAAGGTCTCACACTTGTTGACTGACCACTCAAAGGTGCCATGTTTAGCGATAATTCACTCTAAGGTCCCATATTTAGAGACAAACCGCTCAAAGGTCTCATGTTTAGCGACAAACTATAAAACCCATATTTAGTGTCAGACCACTCAAGGGTCCCATATTTAGTGACAGACCATTCACTGCTCCCATATTTACTGACATTCAAAGGGTCTCATGTTCATTCAGTTGTTTACAAACAAACCATTCTATTCACCATGTTCATTCAAATAGATGAAATAGTTTATAAAAAGAAATCATTCACTATGTTCATTCGAGATTCACAAACGATATAATAAAAAAAAAACATTCACTATATTGACAAACGATGTTACATATGAATATCAAAAGAGTGTATGAGCAGGAGCTGGAGCAGATGTAGAAGCAATGCAGATGCAGAAGTAGGTGCAGATGTAGAAGCTGGGGCAGATGCAGTATGAGGAGGTTCTGGTGCCGATGAAGAAGGTACTGGTGCAGGATCAGGAGGTGCTGGTGCCGATGAAGAAGGTACTGGTGCAGGATCAGGAGGTGTTGGTGCCAATGGACGACGTCCAGTTGCACTATGCTTGGGGACAGTCGAACGCACCTGACGAGTGGGGCCTGTCGGACGAGGATGAATGGGGCCAGACGGAAGAGGCTGAGTGGCGCCAGTCGGACGAGACTGTGGGATGTCAGTCGAGAGAGCCTGACTCGTGTCAGTGGACGAAGAGGCTATCCCCCATGATTTCTTTATATTCTTCTCAGTTAGCATACATCTGATGATCCCGGTTCCGAATCGCGTCCAAGTTGTGAATTTACTCCTCCTTTTTGCAATAAAAGAACAGAGTTTCTCATTAAGTCTACTGTATGAGTCTCCAAATTATTCAGCCTTCTCATCGTCATTCCAACCAACTCACTATTTTTCTTATCAATTGTGGCATTCATCCTCCCTTCCATCTGAGCCAATTTATCGTCAACCAATCTTTCAAGCCTTCCAATCAGTTTTCCTTCCATCTCACCTAATTTTTCATCAACCATCCCTTCAAGCCTGCCCATAAGCCTTTCTTCAATCTCGGCAAATTTTACATCAATTTTTTCATTTAATTTTTCTATGTTATCAAGAATCAGCATAGTACTGACTCCTGTATCATGTGCCTCATCACTCCCAACTTCAGGTGCCTCTGCTCCCTGAACTTCAGGGGCCTCAGTCCCCCCAACTTCAGGTATGTCACCCTCCTCAGGTGCCTCAACCTCAACAGGACGATGTTCTACTTTGGAACCCAACGTGCATTGTCGAGTTTGTATCCCATCTTACCCAAAGTAGACGCATCGAATATATCGGTTTTTTTCATTTCTATTTTCTCATCAGGGGGGAGGGTGACTCCGCAAAATCGAAACAAGTAAGACAGAAATAAACCATATGAAGGCTACATTTTCTAATCTTGCGAGATGCAACCATGTGTTTTATTATGATGAAGGATATATCAATTTGCTTCCCATTCAAGATGCACCATATCAAGAAACTATCAAAATACGGCACTTGATTACTAAGCCCTTTTCTAGGTAAAATATTCTTCCTAATAATGTAATATACAATTCGGCCTCTAGGGTTAGCTCCATAAGCCCGATCTTATCTCCTCTGGCACCATCACTTCGCCCACACAATTGGGTCATGGCCTCCGAGGGAACGAATCCGCAACATCGGTAGGCCATGAATTTGGCTCATATTTCTAAATAGTGGCACTGGGAAACCCAAACATACTGTCCAGTGCCTCAGTTGAAATATCAATTTCTGTCCCCCTAACTTTGGATTTTATGGAATGTCTCGCCCGGTCCTCCGACATATTTGCATAAAATTCCTTCACCAATTTTGGGTAAAAATCTTCTTTTATTCCCAAAAAACCTCCCCATCCAAGTCTGTAAATATACTCATCGATTCTTAATTCAAATACAGGAAAAAAGCTTAGGTCCATGATTTTACCATAAATCATCGGCCGAGAGTACAAATCCTCTCGGTATAGTGTGGCGGCTTCCAAAGACCTGAAGTGGTTCGGGTCGAAGGTCTCTGTCTCCCTAGGTGGTGTCTCCGTCAATCTCGCTCTCTTCGCTCTAGATGAAGCCCGTACCTTTATCTTCTCCCTCTCGATGTAGACGCTTTGGATGCCATGTGAAGGACTGCTGTGAAGGAAATCCGGCGAGGAAGACAAAATCCGAGAAAGGCAAAAAAGGTTTCCGGAAATCCGGCAAGGAAGACGAATTAAGAGGGTTTCCGGAGAGGGCAAATCGGAGATCCGAAGATGAAATTGGAGAAAGAAAGGGCTTCCGGAGAGGCAAATCGCACGATTTGGAGAATTGTGCGCTCAGAGGAAAGGGTCGATCGATCGTTCGAGAAGAATAAGAGAAAGGGTCTTCGGTTTCGAGGGTTGAATCGCAGGAAAGGGCGAAAGGATCGATCGATATATATAGCTGATCGATCGATCGCACGATCACAGTGATCGATCGATCGATCTTGCCCTAAACAGAAAATCGATCGATCGATCATATGTGATCGTGCGATCGATCTTGAGATGAGAGGTCGACTGTCTGACAGTCGAGCTCTCAGTTAAGATCGATCGCACGATCACAGTGATCGATCGATCGATCTTGGCCTGAACAGACAATCGATCGATCGATCAGATAGAATCGTGCGATCGATCTTGAGATGAGAGATCGACTGTCTGACAGTCGAGCTCTCAGTTATGATCGATCGATCGATCTTGGCCTGAACAAACAATCGATCGATCGATCAGATAGAATCGTGCGATCGATCTTGAGATGAGAGGCCGACGGTTTGACAGTCGACTTCTCAGTTAAGATCGATCGTACGATCACATACAATCGTGCGATCGATCTTTGAATGGGTCACAGTCGATCGCACGATCACATAAAATCGTGCGATCATCTTGGTGGGAGCGGTCGACTGTCAAACCGTCGACCTCTCAGTTAAAATCGATCGCACGATCCCATGGAACCGTGCGATCGACTGAAACCGTGTTATGATCGATCGATCGATTCGAAAATGAACTGTCGGATCGATCGATCGATCGTATACGCCTCAGATCGAGCGTATACACCTCAGATCGATCGATCGACGCGAAATGGCGTTGCAGCACCGATCGCACGATTTCGCGCGGAAAGGGCAGAATGGTAATTTCCACTCAATTTTTGGAAATCGGTGTCTCCTGGCAGATTTCTGCGGTGTCTATATTGCCACCCTACAATAAATGCGATTAGCTGGAATGTATATGTGGTTTTTTAAAAAAATAAGAACACTGTGTTTGGGTGTAATTTATGGCAGGTAAGAAGAGAAGACTCAAAACGTTAATTTTACGTGAATGGGTTGGGTGAATGGGTTGGCAACTTTTAGGAAAGGAAGGGGCTTGTTCTATTTACCTTTTACTTTAAAGGGTCACTTTTCATTGAGTTTATTCAGTGCGTAGAGATTAAAAGGTTTACACTATGGGATATTATAAATTCTCAAATTTCTATTGAGAAATAAATGGAAAAATGTCATGAAAAATATAATATTTAAAAATAATAAAAATATAATAAATGATAATATTAATAAGAAAATTACCGGGAATTTATCATGTTTCTAACGTGATTTTATCGAGAATCTATTGGTAATTTAACACAATGCTGACAAATCTCAAAATATTTACATAGACCCTGAGAATTAGTGGGGTGAGACACATGAAAAATTCATATAAAAAACTAAAGCATCAAATGATAAGAAGGTGCATAGCTTTCTAAGTTGTTTAAAGTAATATATAAAAAAAAATTACATAAAAATAAATAGATCTTACTTCAAGTGCTCACACGATAGACTTCTATATTTATATCCATTCCTGTCATTTTCTATTTGATTGTTTTTATTAATTTATAATCATGCAAATTAAATTTTACAAACATAATCCCATCCGCTTGCTGACTTTAGTTCTGACTGAGGAGTCAACTTAGCCACCAAGTCCCAACCCATGGTTTTCGAATTCTATGGTTCTCTCTGGCATCTTTCCCAGTTTCCCTTGATGAGCTTTGAAAAGTGGAGTTCATAGTCTATGAATCTCTGTCAAATCTTTAGTGGATGGAGATTGGAGAAGAAAGAAGAGCATGAAGTTATTTGAGCATTAACATAGTCAGCAACCAAGGTCAGACTCTCAGACAAAGTATTCATTAAAATTAATTCATATTTATATTATATTCTCTCTACAGTTATTATCTTTGTTTAGATTATTTATTTTGATTCCAATATATATATAGGTTCTTAAAGAGACTCAATGTTAGTTTAGGCCTAACTCTATAGCTCGTGAAATTTTAAAATACTTTAGAATATACTAAAAGTAATAATTAGTTTAAATGAAATTTTTGTACTTTTCTCTTTAGTAATCTCTTCTACTAACTTATCCTTATAAATTAAAAAGAGCCTCAGATAATGTAAATTATTTAATTTACAGTAAAGGATATTTAGACAAAAAGTCTTAATTTTTTTTTTAATTTAATGGAGCTATTAGTTTGGACAAAATCAATAAGTAGCAATCTTTTTTTTTTTTAATATACTTGTGGGAAACCAAAGGAATCCAACGTAAAACCTATATAGATGATACCATTGCCCTTAAGGTACAACATGTTAAACAACAATCTTTTAATTAGTTGTTTATTAAAAGTCATTTCTATTGCTATATGCCATCTGCACTTTTTTATAATACTTTTAAAATAGGAGTATTAATTTTTTTTATCTATCAAACCATACAAAATGAAATTAGGCCAACAAAAATATTAGAAGTCAACAACATTTGATAAAGGTAGACATTTGACATTCAGGTTAAATCATTTATGAAAAGTTAGCATGTGATGAATTAAATAAAAAGAATTTCTTCAAGTAACTCATAAAAATTTGAAGTTTATTTCAAAAAATAGAAAACATGAGAAGAAACATAAGAAAGAGATATCCCTTCCTAAGTGTTGAGCGTATACTTAAAGAGTGCATGCAAATGTCACGGGGAAGAGTCTGTAAAATCTTTTCTTACTAACTTTTACTTTGATTTCATCCACTAAATTATATTTTAAGATTTTAAAATTTTAAATCAAATTTTAAATGATCTAAATTTATGGATTTTAAATGATGAAGACTAATTCCTTCACGATCTATAAATGATAACTCTCGTATATGTTCATGGGTTGTGAAGTTTTCATGGGTCACATCTTATAATTCCTTCGAAAAAATCATTTCTAATGTGAAATTGATTAAAAATTATGTTGCTTTTGATCTTGTGAAGTCCTATTTATAGATTTTGAAAAGTTTGAAGACTTCAAATGAAACCTTTTAATTCTTAAAACTCTTTTAATAGAAGTTTGATCTAGATGAAAATGATTTCTAATAAGCTTTAGAATAAGGAGTGTGTGAAAAGGTAGCAATATGTAGAGTTGTGAAGTAGACAAATTGAAATTAAATGTGATTCTTAGCTATTCAATTTAAATGGGTAGAGTTAATGAAGGAACTGTTCTAAGCAAACAATACATAGAGTTGTGAAGTATACAAATTAAAATCAAATAGAATTTTTAAGTCATTCAATTTAAATGAATAAAATTAAGGACCATCTTAACCAGGAAAACAAATCTCTGCGGATACAATATGTATTGATAAAATTTAAGTTATTCGTTGAAAAAGATGATTTGAAAAAAAAAATTATATATATATATATATGAGAAATTTTCCGGCCAATACCTTATCTCTGATCTTAACATTGATTATGACTTATCTAAATCTACCCGTGCTAGTAAGCTTTATAACAGTGAGATTACAACACTTGAAATTCTTCATTAGAGATGAACATGTTTACATGGAGCTAACAGTCAGAATTTATTCTCATTCAAAATACACATTTTTTCAGATATTTGTTTGTTACACCCCTTTCTGATGAAGCTCCAAAACCCTCGATCAGTTCAAGGCTTGACAACAAAAAAATGAGACAGAAAAAGAAACCCAAAAAAAAAAACCCCGCAACTACAATTCCTCAAAACAATCTAGACACAACCCAACATCCCCATCAGTTCCTCTTGCCCTTGAGCAAGTGCTTCGTCGAATAGCCACTTTTCAAGCATAGAAAGAGGGACTTGTGTTTCCAAATTGGGCTTGCTTTCAGCTTGGAAAATAGCCGAGTCGTCGAGTGAAGCAGATTGAGAAGTATCAGGAGTGGGTGAATCAAAAGCCAGAAGAGACTGGAGAGCTCCATGTGATGCAATGTTGCTGTTGGTCCCTTCACTAGAACTTGATTCTGCAAAGGTGTGTTTTTTATATCAGTTTCAGAAGCCATTTGTTCGGCCTTTGGCGACGGCTTCATCCATCCTTCCAGCAATCGCGATACATTATCGGTGCTCCATACATACGTCGACGATGACTGAATAGACGGTGGAATTGATCTTGTGCTGGAGTTGGAATTGCACCCACTAGAAAAATTTAGGTCCAAAAGATGGTTGGATTTGTCTAGGGACAGGGCCTCACAAAGGGCTTTCCTAGCCATATCAATATCAGTTTGGAGTCTCCTCTCCCACTTCCCTTTGGAGATTTGCTTTGAACATGAGAACTCATCATTTATATGACCATTTACACCTGTTTGAAGCTTCTTGAGCTTCTTCTTCAAATGGGTATTCCAGTAGTTCTTGATGTCATTGTCAGTTCTTTGAGGGAGATAAGAAGCAATAGCAGCCCATCTGTATCCAGCAAAAGTAATCATAAATATAGTGCTTTTGATTTTTACCCAATATACATACTATTCTGTTTAGCATAATTTCTTTATCCGCACTCATTGTATATGTGCAGAAGAAATTGTCACCAAAAGGTAAAGGAATATGCAGAGCAGTGTGCTCATCTGCAAGGAAATGATACTTTACCTATTGCCCAATAGAGCTTGAAGGTGGATTATCATCTTCTCCTCATTCTCTGTAAAGTTGCCACGTTTGATCCCAGGCCGGAGGTAATTAGTCCACCTAAGCCTGCAGCTCTTGCTGCACCTACGCAATCCTACGATGGAATGAAGAAAACAGAGCATCTCAGATTCTATAAATCCATTCTATTTCCAACAAAATCAGATAAGTAGTGACTCTTTTAGATCTAGAGCATCTCAGATTCTCCACTCTAGAGATCTAACCCAAGTAAAAGAACAGTGAAAGGAGAGAGAGTTTCTAGAATTAAAAGGCAGAGTCGGACAGAGACATACCAGTGTTTGTAGGAACAGCTCTCCAATTCCCCGCACCATGTTCTTGAATGTGAGTAACTAAGACGATGTCTTCTTCAGGCGTCCAAGGACCTTTCTTCATTCCCATTTTGTCACAGCAAGGGGGTCGACCCATGTCACCTTCTCTCTCTCTCTCTCTCTCTCTGTTCTTTCTTGAGAAGAGATCAATCACAGCAAATACAGGCTGATTTTCTACCTTATCCCTTCTTTTTCGCCTCTTCTTTCTCCTTGGAAAGTTCAGACATGACAAGAGTTTCTCCTCCTATTTATAAACGAGACTTGGTGGAGAAAGTATGTCTCAAGGTACGCTGACCCATTAGAGATTGCCTCCAAACAATCAATAGAAGGCAGCAAGTGCATTTACCCTTTGGCTTGCAAAAGTCAGCACTGATGAAGGCCTTCTGCTTCGCAAAACCGCGTGCATTCAATGAGGCTTTAGTTGCACTTAGAAATCCTACCGCCTTTTCATCTCCCAGCTGGCATTAAAGCTAGTCCCATCATGAAAACTATGACGCGACTCTGTAAAACTTCTAATCCAGTTGCGACCATGTCAAACGCAAGCTATTTCTCTCCTTTCCTTTTCAGAGATCGAAGGTTGGTCTGTCATTGGATACACATTATAGAAAAAACTTGGGCTGCTTTCAAATGTAATTTGGAAGGGTTAGTCATTATTAGGGGTTATCTTTGATTAAAAGTTGTTCTTATAAAATACTCTTTGTTGCAAAAGAGATTTGAAATCTAAGATTAGAAGAGTAAAATTTAGATTTATTTACTCTTACCTTTTTAGTTACTAAATAGAGGTAATTACAACTATTATGTGTGAAACAAATGCAGCGTTGATGTAAAGTAACAAATTTCCACTCTCACTTGATGGGGGAAAAATAATAACGGCACTTTTAAAGTGCCTTTTCATGTTTCATGAAATTACAATAGTGTAATAACTTCATTAATGTAACAAGAACATATACTCTAATGTATATGAGAGTTCCTATGATTTATGGACTCTAAAAAATTTTGATTCCAAGCATGACATAAATGGATACATGGGACCAATGTTTTAAAAACCCATTCCTGAAGCAAACTGTGGAAGAGTGGGTTAAATAATGTTCAACTATGGTCAAATAAAGTCAAATCCGTAACATGTATATTATATTATAAATAATATATTTTCTATCTAAATAAAACTCTTATAAGAGATATTTTTTTTTTTTTAAAATGACACTCAATTATGTGTTGTAGAAAATTGAAATTAGATTTTACAACTGTAGACTAATCTTTTTTAAATATAGATTTATGAGTGGTCTATTATATATTAGCCTCAATTAAATATTATTTTAGATGATAAATATAATACCAAATTATTGCAACAAGATAAATAAAAGAGAAGATTATAATTTGTACTTTCAACATAAACAAATATTATATATATTTTAAAATGAAATTTTATTCTTTATTTTATTACTTTGACCCCCAAAAGATTTTTGTTAACAAAACCTTAAAGTCTTAAACAATTTGAGTGGAGTGCTCACCTGAGTTTTTAAATCTCATGAGTTTTGAGTGGAGTGCTCGTGTAAGTTTTTAAATCTCATATGAGTTTTGAGTGGAGTGCTCAAGTTTCCTTGACAAAACCCTAAAACGGGTCTAAACGTTTCTTTACCAGTTGGGAATGGAGGATTGCGAGGTGGTAGAAGTGAGGTTAAGACTTGAGAGTAGAAGAAAGCAAGAAATGTAAAATCCCTCTTCTTCCAAGGCAAGTACCATCCCATTCCCAACTGTATAAATTTATATATATATATATATATATATATATATATATATTAGAAACAGACTTTACTTCCGATGGGTCATGGGTTTATTATATAAACTAGGTTGAACCATGGGTGGCAACGGGTTTTTAAACGACCAGACCCTTCATTTAGCCGGTTAGGAGCGAACCACTGGTTTGAATACAGGTCAAGCCGAGTTTGATAACATTGCATGGGACTATTGATGGTTGAAAAGCATGACAAAGCTAAATCAGTTGTTCAAACATTGTTAAATGTTTCATCACATTCAACAATCCCAAATTATGTCAAGAACTTCAAGCCCTGGATTTTATTGTGGCCTATTTCAAAAAATTGGAGTTGTCATAAAAAGTGGAGTAATCACGCAAACCACAGAGCCAACAAGTATAAACAATCACTTGAGACTGTAATGGGTTCTAGAATTCTAATGGATTATACATCCTAATGCTAAGGAAAATAAAATATAATTCAATGCAAAATGCATATGATCTTAATGTTGGAGTTGGCTATGAACGAGTCTCACATTGAAAATGTAGAGGGATATTTAGAGATTTATAAAGGATTTGAGTCATTACACCTAATAGGCTAGTCTTTTGACATAGATACTCAGGTCTTAACAAGTGGTACTAGAGTATTTACATTGTGATTATTGGAACATCAAAGTTTATCATGGTATCAAGAGCCAGAGATTAGCATTACAACACCTTTCATCCCTAATCCAGTCGCACCTCTCTACATTTTCTCTCTTTGTTTTTCAAACAACATCAGGTTCTCTTCATCTGTTTTGCACTCTCTCCAATCTACTGTGGCGTTTAGTTCTTGCAGCCCCTTTGCATCTTCCATTCGTCGCATTGCCCTCTCCTCTGCAAGTAAAAGTTATGGAAAATGATTGTTTTCCTCACCTAAAATTGCAAAGAATCACACACCAAAAGTCCAAGCCTTTCAACAAGCTTCAAACCAAGTTCTCTGCAATTTTCTTTAAAGTTTCAAAACCACTTAAGAATTTTACTAATTATTTAAAATTAAATGAGTTCATCACTTAAAGTCATTAGGGTTCTAGTCAAGCAAATAAAACTCAAAAATTCTAAGGTTTCCACGTTTTATTAACTTTTCCAAGAGAAACAAAAAAATGGTGAAAATATGCTCATCTTATGGAAGTTTCTAGGAGCAGCACATTCATTAATAAATTCCCATATTTTTCCGGTAGATAGGTCTCTGAATGTCGTTTCCGAAAATATCTTATTTGGCCTAAAATGATATTCCTAGCCCAAATTATGAACAAATTACTCTAACAGTTACACTGTCCAAACAGATTGCAGTCTAACATGGACTTACGATTTACTGACCTAATTCGACCCATCAAATCAATTCCTTTTTTCCAATTTTTTTTCCTGAAGATAGGTCTCTCTCTTCTCTTGAATTTAGGCACAAATTCACATTGTTTTGATTTCTGGAACTCAAGATAAAAATCACGCACTGAACTACTGTAAACCTGCCTTCAATTCTAGACTCTAGAAATTCATCTGATTACAAATTAATTATGAAATATCAAACCTTATTCAAGATCATAATAGACACAAATTTTGCATCGTTTCGATATCAGGAGATCAAGTTATGATTTATTTAGTGAAGCACAACAAAACTATATCTCAGATCTGAACCAAGAATATGGTCCGTCTTTCTGATCTGATTTGGGGCATCAAATCATCTTCTTTTTCTCTCAGAGTTAGATAACAACTAGATCTATTAGTCTAGTTTCCAGTAAAATAAGTTTCATTGAAAAATTCATTTGGGAACCCCAAATATGAATTTTCTCAATAGCTTGCAGAAAACGAGATTGCAGATCTGAGAGTTTATCTTGCAATCTGTTCACCAATAAAACCATAATCTAAAAATTTTGAATTTTAATTTCTAAAGATGTAAAATCAACCCAAAAAGGTTTGGATGATTTAGAATCAAAATTTTGATTTTACCATCCCCAAAACAACTTCTACAAAATTAAACCCATGGAAATTGAATTTTTGCATCAAAAACTCAATTCCACAGTTGATTTTCTAAAAAATTCTAAATCAATATCTAAATTGATTTCCAATTAATCAAAACCCTTTGAATTCAATCCTTCATTTCCTTCCCTTTCTCTTTCTCTCATCCTCTATGTTTGAATTTCACCAAAATAATTCACGTGTGCTTGGTCGAATTTTGAGAGGAAATACCATAGAGAAAAGGGATGGAAAACCAAAGAAAAATCAAGTAAAAATAATTTTTAAGATGGAAAATATGTACTTATTTGTTGAAGAAAATGGAATCCCAAGTAAAAATCCAAGAAAAACCAAGATAAAATCCCAAAAATAAAAGCTCCAATTCGTTCCAAAAGAAGAGCCCAAAGGAGGAGAGAAGTTTGGGATTTTTGTGTGGTGTATGCTTTGAGTCATACGAATGACTCTTTTATAAGTAGGAGTAGTCAGACATGGAGAATACAAATTGGATTTGGATTTCTCTGTTTTATCTCATTTTTCTCAAAAAAAACTCTTTTATAAATAAATTTTATGCCTCCAACGAATTTGGATTTCTTTCTCTTGGAAAAATCCAACTCTCTCTTCCCAAACGATTTTTGGACTTCTTGGGTTTTGGTTTATTTATTTTTTTGAAACTCCTTTCCAAATAAAATCATGTGGGACCATGGCCCACCCAATCTCCAATGAGTATTTACAAAATTTCATCTATTTCTTCCAAAATTAATTGGATTTTACTAAAATTAAATTTGTTTCCAAAAATAATTTTATTTGTCCAAAATAATTTTTCAAATCAATCTTTCCAAATATAAAATAATTTGGGTCCCACAAATGCTAATTCTAGAAACTTACCAACTTTGTCCAAAATAATAATATTCAAATATTTTCTTTAACAGTTGTGGACCCCAATATCACACCAGATTTAGAAATTTCTAAATTTAGAAAGTTTCCAAAATAAGACACCTGCTATTTTTAGTCTTGGATCAAAGTTTTGATTTTTAAACCAAATATTAATTTTTTTATAATTTTAAACAATTAAATAGATCAACAAACACAATACCCGATAAAAATCTACCTGAAAATGCTAATTGGGTCAAAACTTGCTAATTTGGGTCGGGTCACTACATTCTCCTTAACAGTTGACCCCAATAACACACCAAATTTAGAAAGTTTCCAATATTAAACACTTGTTATTTTTAGAGTCTCGGGTCAAAGTTTTGATTTTTTAAATCAAATATTAATTTTTGACCAATTTCAAGCAATTAATCATGCCAACAAACACAACACCCTATAAAAGTCTGCCTAAAAGATTCTAATTGGGTCAAGACCTGCTAATTCGGGTCGGGGCACTACACCACTAAACCCTAAAAAACACACAATTCAATTCAATCTTCTTTGCCTTGGCAAGTTGAGTCCTCTCCTTCTCCTAAGCTTTCTCTTGAGTTCTTAGTGTTCTAGTTTAGTTCTAGTGATTTCTAGTTTCTAGTTTTAGTCTAATTCAAGTTTGTCCAATCTTTTTAGGTGAATTTTGCAATTGGTTCAAGTAATTGATTCGAGAAATCAATTCTAAAAATTCTAGAATTCATATTTTCTTTGGTGAGTTTTGCATGATATCAAATTGTGTCTACGGAAGTTTCGGACCTTATTCCATTCTTCCAGGGAGAAGTTGGGGTTTTGGTTCATCATCTTCAAAGTTTCGGACCTTATTCCATTCTTCCAATGAGAAGTTAGGGTTTTGGTTCATCATCTTCAAAGCTCCGTTCACTGTAAATTCGAGTGAGTTATCGAGAGGTGTTCCTTATAATTTGATCCAAAGATCTTCCTAAACATCGTGATTCTATGAGTTCAGGTTTCCTTAGACTTCTTTCAAGTTCAAGCGAGATATTGTCCAATCCTTTATTTTCTATGTTGAAGGCATAGATAGACGTTAAAATCGATTTTATCCTTCATTAACTTCCAATCCACTAAATCGAACAGAGCACTGGGCTCGAAACAACCTTCAACAAAGTTTGAGGAACTGTGGATGAAAATGCAAGGGTACCCTGTGGTGAAGCAGATGATCAGAAGCATTTGTGTGATATCAGCTATAAAAAACCGCACTAGAATTCCCCCAAAGATGCCTTCCAAGGTAATCACTCTCGTGTCATGTTAGGATAGATTAAATAGGGTCTTCCACACAGAAGGAGATGAACTCTATTTCATCCCTGACGATGCGAGTATGCAGGGCCGTCTTAACCAAAAGGCCAGTTAGGTGGTTGCCTTAGGCCTCGTTTTATTTGCCATAAAACCCAAAAAGGAAAATGAAGCCCCTTTCTAAGTTGCTGCATAAGAAAAAGAGGCCCCCTCCCCTTCCACAAAACCTTAACAAATAAATGCCCTTTTCTTATCAACCTGATGCAAGTTGTATCTTCATCTTTCTCTACACAACTATCATTTTTTGGAATAGAAGATCATCTCCTCTCTCCACCGGCAGAGGGAGGACCCTTTTCTTTCTCCTCTTTTTCTTTTTTCTCTATTTCTGCAATCTGTGATGGACGGAAACCAGCTCCTCGTTCAGCCCTTCTCCTTCGTGGTTGTTGATCTTTAGTCCAACGGTAAGTACCGACCCATCTTTAATTTAATTATTGTTAATCAATTGTGAAATGCCTTTTCTTGAGTGTATGATTTCATCTCCTCCCTTAGATGACTGATTCCTAACCCTACTAATTTACTTTGAAATTTGAAGTTCCTCTATACATTATTTGCTCTTGAATTTCAACATGTCCCTGTATAGCTGACTCTTTGTAAGGTATTTCTCCATTTTGTTTGCTTTCAACCAATCACCAACTGTGTAGATTTAGGCATTTAATCCTAAGATCTTGATTATTATTATCAATGTTAGATCAATTGGAATAGGAGCCATTTAGCTTCTCAAAACAAAATTCCAATGGTTTCAGAAAAAAAAGACCTTACTTCCTAATTGAGTTTGGATATTCTACTTATTTAATATATTTTTCTTAATTTGTTTCTTTCTTTCTTTCTGATTTGATCATATGTCTACCCTAATATTCATGTTCAATTACATCTCATTTTTTCCCTCTTTTAGCCAACCCCTAATTGCTGACACTCTTTGTCTTTGTACAAGAGTTGTATGCAATTTTATTTTAGGTTGACGATCATTAGATTTGCACCTTCTTCAATTAGATGCTACTTTTCCATTTTTCCCTTACTGGCTTAAGTGGAGTACATAATATTTTGATGTCATTTTTGAGAAAATATTCTTGCTATGACTTAACAGGTGATTATGAAAAGAAATGTAAGGCAATAAATTTTCCAAATGTCTAAATTTTAGGGGAGATTCTGTCAATAATTTCGACAGAAATCTCAAATAATAGTAGTACTTACAAATCTAGTTCTCCCCCAGTGCGTGTGGTTATAAGATTTGAATTTTAAAGGAGAATCCCACGCTTTCGTCAGGTGGCAGATTGTGACGTGTAAGTGTCATCGATTCGTCATGGGATAGGGCATTATTATATAATTAAAATTTTAATTAAATATTATTTATAATAATATGTTAAATATCAAGAATGCCCCATTTAAAATTTTTATCTAGGCCCCAACTTGTGTTAAAATGGCCCTGCAAGTATGCTTAGAGGTTTTACATTATGTGGGGTACAAGAGTTCATCCATAATGAAGATTTCAGAATTCTTTAAGGCTTAGCTCAAAGGGGCTTTGAAGGAGTTTATCTTGCATATAAAGCATGGCTATGGCACTTTTTTTATTTCAAGAATAGTGGAAGAGATGACCAATTTTTGTAAATGAATGCTAGCTCTTGAGGCACGTTTGTACTTGGAGTCATGGATAAATAAAAATATCTTCGACTTCACAGTTCAATTGGCTCTAGGTTTAGGAATGGCAACGGGCCAGACTTATGTTGTGTAGAGTTGAGCTCTATTTGGAAAAGGGAAGCCCAAGCCCAAGCCTGACATGGGCTTAAAATGCATGCTCAATTGGACTGGAAGCCCAACCCCAAGATAAAGCCCAACAGTCCATTCATATTTTTAGTATTTTGAGAATGAAAATTAAAATATTACAGATTTTCAGAAAAATAAAATAGAAAGTCAGGTTAAATACTTAAATCAAGATTGAAAATAGAAAGTATAGATATTATCAGAAATAAAAAGTGATTATTTTCTGAATTTGTAAATATGGAGAAAAAAAAAAAAAGTTAGTTTGAAAAACAGGGGAAAACCTTCTAAAGAAAAAGAAAAAAGAAAAAAAGGGAGAACTTAGATATGAGAGTCGGGGGTCGAAATCTAGGCCGATACGGTGTGTATCGGCCAGAGACAGAAAAGTTCGGCCGAATATCGGCCGATTTTTATTTTTTTTTATTTTTATTTAAAAAAAAAAATTCGGCATGGGCCCGGTCGATATCTCGGCCGATATTCATATGATACGGGCGAATATCGGCCTAGATATCAGCAGATATTTATATTTTTTAATTTTTTTTTGAAAAAACAGCCTTTTTTATTTTTTAAAATGATTTTTTTTTTAAAAAAAAAACCACCTAGATTTTCAAAAAAAAAAGTGGAGAAAGAAAAATCTCGGCCGAGATCTTCGACCCGTGATGAGAGGACAAGTAAAGATAAAAAGAAAAGAAACAGCTCAGAGACCGAAAATATAAAGATGAAGAAAAAGTAGAAGAGCACCAAAAACTATAATCAGGTTTTTAAATTTTGATATAGAAAACACGAAAAAGAATAGAAAGAAAGGTAACCTACTTTGATTTTTTGAAGATTCTAATTCAGGGTAAGGCTGCTTTAAATTAGAGTACAAATGTTATGTTAGAATAAAGATGCAAGCTCAGGTGCATGACATGGAAGACTAAATTACGAATTTGAGACAACAATCTCAAATGAAGATGATACAATGAATCGACAGCTTAAAGATACTGGTATGACAAAGGTCACGAATACCGTTCTTGAAATATTAATGGTGATAGGTAGTATTGAAATATTTTTAAATTCTCAGATTTTTATTTGAAAATTAATTAGAAAATTTGAAGAAAATATAATATTTAAAAAATAATAAAATAATTATTAATAAGGAATTTATCATTAACTACTCAGAAATTTATTGAGATATTATCATTTATCGTTATTTTATAGAAAATCTATTGGAAATTTATTGTAATTCAGATAAATCTCAAAATATTAACGGCGATTGTTATTTTGATGATAAAAATATAATAAATTTAAAAATATAATCCATATTTGCGATATTAAATAGGGCAACCATACTTGGTACGGCCAGAAGGTTGGGAAGGAAATGATATGATTCCTAACTATATGCCTATTGAGGATGACATGCACCATGTAAAGGAGTTTTGTTCTTAGAATTGCCAGAGCAAGAGGGTTGTTTTAAAACAATAGTTTCTTATTTTAATTATCAATTTCATTTTGTTCTAGTTGGAATGGATAAAACATTTTGGTTCTAATAAAAACAAACAATGTCACATATTTTGGTATCTTGACCTATTTCGGTCTATTGCAGGCGAAACAGGCTCGATCAGGGTGAAATTGGCAAGAACCATTTCGCCTGTAGCCATTTAGAACTTTATAGATGGAAATTTGTACTTAATTAATAAGTACTGAACTAAATTTTAGATCAAAGTTCAATTTTTAATCACTTGATTTTAATGTCGAAGTCACTAAGCATCTTTAAAGATGTCCAATGTTATAAAACCAGGTCCAACATGATTGAACCGGCGGCTCAACGTTGACCATCACTAATGCAAGCACCGAGTCCAGTTCGAGCTCGGACGATGACAGTCCAGCCCAATTGGACCCAGTGGAAGAGATAGCCCTTTAGATTTATCATCGAATCCAGGGAAGCGGGGTCCACAAACTTGGCTTGCTGAAGCCCACTTTCATGAACCTAGGATTTGGACCTTCGAAATTCTTAGGCCCAGGAAATCTGAATCAGATGCTGGCCCGCCGCCATCACTTGGACCCCACTCTGCACTGCTGACTCACTCGTGTGGACCCCACACGTTGAAAGCAGGAGTCTTCACGGCAAGATGAGCAAAACAGGAAGTTGCCAAAAATGGGTGTTGCTGATTCAAGCCCATGCTTTGCTTAAATCGAGCAAAGAGATTATAGGGGTAAGAACTGGCAGCGATCGATTCTCTTGGGGAAGAAGATTAAATAGCAGGAAAGAAGATCCGTTGAGGTCGAAAATAACAGAGAAGAAATCCAGAAAAATATAGAAACCCAGGATCGGCCAAAGCAAGGAAAATATAGAAAGAAATGAAAGGAGATTAAATAAAGAAGGAAAGTGAGATCGGTTCATGCATGCCAGATATGGTGAGATGAAAATAAAGAAGGCACAGGTGGAAGAAATAAGGCCCATGTGTCCGAATATTAGATTAGTATTCTAAGTTATTTGTTTTCCTTTTTTTTATTATTTCATAATAAGGCTATAAATATATTGCTAGCCGAGAGATGTAGATCAGACTTTTAAATAGATTATTTGAGGACTACTGAATTTCTACTTTTAGATATTTTTCCTGAAGCAATAGATTAGCTTGTAGTTTTCTACTTTGAGAATTTGTTGTATTAATTTGTTAGGAATAATTCAACATCCTTTTTTTTTTAAATTTCAAAAAAAAATATATTCTTCTTTTTTTATTTAAAAACTTATTCCAACTCATCAATTAAACATGTAGTATGTATTCTAAAATCTAAATAGCATAAAGACTCAACTGTTCATATTAGTTTCTTTCTTATAAGAAATATCCTGCTTTCGTTATTTAATTATGTATGAGATTATGATTATGCCACAGCCCAATACATTGGAGGTGTTATGTAGCTTTATGGGATTGTGTTTTAATTATAATGATTGTTTTCTTACTCATGAATTATGAATTTAGTGATATAAAATTCTGCTTTAATGACATCAACGCTAAAGTGGAATTAATTACACGATATTGTTATTCTCATTACTCATGTTTATACATTTTTTATTAATGGCATTGCGTGTCAACTAACAATTTTTTATTTTAATTGTATGTTAACTTGTTGTTGCTAATTCATCGTATCTGTTTGTTAGTTTACAAGTTGCGTCAATATCAAATCTTTCAGAATCTAATTTTGTTCTCACATCTCATATCCAATCTAAAGAGTCTCGTTCAACTCGGTGAAAGACTGATGTTGTATGGAGCCATGTGAAAATAGTTGGTGGTAATCATTTATAGTGTCTCTATTGTAATAAATTAGTTAAAGGTGGAGGAATCAATAGAATGAAACATCATTTAGTACAAATTAAAGGTAAATGATTGATATAAGTAAAAATGCTCACCACATGTTAGTTTCTTAATGGTAAAAAGTTTAGATCAAGTTTTTCTCAAAAGAGAAGAATAGAAAGCAAAAGACTTGTTCGCATGAAAGAAGTCAACTTCCAATTAATTCTAAAATAAATCAATCATCCGAAGAAAATAATCTAAGAAATTGCGAGATCAAGTGATGAAGATTAAAATAAATGGGCAACCATTAATGAGGGAGGGGAAAAGGGTTAAATTTTTATTTTTTACTCTTCGAAACGGAAAAAGGGCTCAACCCACATTTAGAAATGTAATGGCAAGCAAAGATGCCATTGAGGTTGCACATATGGTTGTTCATAGATTGTTGTATGATGCATGTATTCCATTGAATGCCATTAACTCTCCCTATTTTCAAATATGTTTGATACTATAGCAAATATAGATGCTAGATATAAAGCTCTTTCTTATCACAATGTTAGTAAATACTAAAAGGAAATGCTAACGAAATTCGAAGTGCAGTAGAATATTTCAAAAGTGTGTGTAAATATTATTGATGCAAACTTATGACAGATGGATGAGGTAAGACATTAATCAATTTTCTTGTGTATTCAACAAAGGGAGATATGTTTTCAAAAAAAAAAAAATTGTTGATAATTGTTGATACAAATGTCGATTCAAAGATTAAAGAGATGTTGTTTAAATTTTTTAAAGAAGTTGTTGAAGAAATTGGTTCAACAACGTAGTTCAAATTGTGTCAGATTATGCATCAAATTATTCAAATGTGTGTATGTTGTTGACAACTCATTTTAAAAGTACATATTCTACCCATATGTTGTCTATTGCATTGATTTGATGCTTGAAGATATTTTAAAAATGGAAAGGACGAAAATGTTATTGAACAAGCAAGGCCTCTCACTATATTTATATACAATCATGATTTTGTATTAACATTAATGAGGAAGTATACTCAAGGAAGTGAGATTATCTGTCCAGCAATTGCACTTTTTTTAACTCATTTTCTAATATTAGAAAGTATTTTAAAAAATTATGGTAGTTAGAAAATAATGGATATATAGTAAATGAGCTACTAAAGGACAAAAAGGCAAAGACATGGCTAAGTTGATCTTAAGCTTTCCTTTTGTTCTAAATGTAAGGTTGTAGTGGCAACATTTGAACCTCTACTAAGAGCGCTATGCTTGGTTGAAGTGATGGTGGGCCTGCAATGGACTATATTTATCATGCTATGCATAAAGCTAAAGAAACCATAAGAAAGACATTCAATAAGATAAAGATTCAACAACATCATCATCAAGAATGTTGACTGAAGTTATTTCTTATTTGAACATCATAGATACTTGTCGGGATCATCAACTGTATCATCCACTTCATGCTGTTGGGCATTGGCTTAATATGTCATGGTTTTACAATAATATCAATATTTCTTGGGTTTTTACTGGAGTTCTTGATTGCTTTAAGAAATTATACTATAATGATATTGCAATTCAACAATCGATTAGCAAAGAACTTAAATTTTATCAAAAAACATTAGGAGACTGGCGTGAATGGGTTATTAAAGATCGCTATTGGAATACCCTAACTCAAAATTGGGCCTAATTGTGTGATTTTGTGCAAATAATCATGTTCTATTATCCGTTAATCATGAAGATTACGGATTGGGCTTTTTGAAAAGCCCAAGTTTAGCCCAATCTGAGCTCGATATTTCATTGATCCAACTCATTTAAGTTGGAAGGGAAAAATGGTAATTTACCATAAAGAGTGTTATTTTATTTTTAAATAATTGTTTGATTATTGATTTAGTGATATTGATTTATTTATTAAGGATTTAAATTCAGAAATTTATAAGTATTTTATATATTTTTAATTTCAGAAAATGTTATTAAAAACTACCCGAGAAGATCCCGAAAGTTAGATAATAATTATTTTAAACAATTTTATATGTGAGAAAATTCTAATAAAATATGTGTTGTTAAATTATATTTTAATTCATTGTTTTATGTTTTCATGTTTTGAAAATAAAAGTTTTAAACCCTTTAAATAAATACAATTTAAATTAAGGGAATAGTGACAAAACGTGATTTTTTTTAAATCAAGTAATTTTGATAAATTATAATTCTCTAAAATTTTATGGTATGTAGAGTTTTTAAAACCCAATATTTTGGGAAGGATAGATTAAATTAATTAAATCTTTTTAATAGTCAAATATTAAAAATAAATATAATTGGATTTATATGCAAATAAGAATTTAAGGGCTAAACTGCAAATACCTGAAAAATTCAAATTACCTGCGTAGCGGGTGATGCAGCGAAGCTGTTGCGTATGGGTTGATTCATGTAAGCTACCAACGTAGCTTGCAGAGCATCGTTGATGGATTTCCAGCCAGTGGCAAACCTACTGGTCTACATTCCCATCTTTATATAAAGCTCAATCCAGGCTGCTGGATTTCTTACACTCAGACCATTTTTATTCTCTTCTTCTCTCCGTTGGTTTCTTCTTTCAAAAAGCATAAGTGGAAGATTTTTTCCACCTGCTGAATTTTAACCCTATAAAAGAAGCGAAGGTAACCATTGTTTTTATTTTCAAATTCTAATCTGTTTATGATCAAACAGAAGTGAGTTCGGTTCAAATTTGAATTCCAAAATCAATTTTGAAGTTTAATGGAAAACATGGATTTTCATGTGTTTTACTGATTTCTCTCTCAAAATCAGAGGTTTTCCATTACTATTTACTATCCAATTCATTTCTATAGTGAAGAGGACTTAATGTAGAACTCATCTGACCAGAAGAATGTGAAAAATGAATTCAGGAAGCCCTCTGTTTCTGGATTTATATTTCACTCTGTCCCTCCCTTCATTGCACTTTGTAGGTAACAGAGGAAGAAGACGACTCTCGGAAGTTCTGAGAATCGGCCTTCAGAAGTTCTGAACTTCAGTTCGGGTTCCGTAGGAGCAGAGACCAACCATTGTATTCTCTGCTTCAACGGACAGACATGACGCTCCGAGACCTTTTCGGATGTTCCGAAAGGCTCAAAAGTTCCGAAGCCGACCAAGACTCATGATTTTTGGGTTTTTTTTTTTTTCTGTTTTCTGTTTGGAAGCAGATTTGGACGTTCCGAGACCTGAACTTCGGAAGTTTTGAAGGACTGAACCCAGGTTCCGAAGGTTCTGTAACGACCTAGAGTTTAGACAGTGGCTCGGAAGTTCTGAAGCCACAGTACCTAGTTCGGAGGCAAGTTCCAAGGAAATCAGAATTGGTTTTTGAAATTTAGCCTAAGTTAGGGATTCCATGTTAAGTTTAGACCTAGGTTTTGATGTGATGTTTATACTAGTTTGTTAATTTAAAATGATACTAACCCTTTCATTTGTATTATTATATAAACCTATATTATGTATTCACTTCTAGGCTGATACTTTCTATCTGTGGCGCAGCGGAAACGCAGTCCGGTAGCTATCAGTTGCTGAGTGATTAACTTCACCGCTTTATAGAAAAGAAGGGTTTGGGTCCTAAGTGATCTCTAGGCCTAATTCATTATACGAGTAGTAGCCTGAGTATCTTATATATCTACTCCTAACTCAATATGTCTCCATGGTCATTTCCAAAAGACAATGTGTGTAGTGGCCTGAGCACCTTATTATATTGATGGATTATTGTAATTAAAAATGGATAGTAACCCATTTAGAAGACTCATATCCATTTCCCTTGGAGTTTTTCTGGAAAATAGGATAGAAAGATTTGAAATACTATGAATGTATGTTGTTTTGTATATAATTATGTATTTTGTTTGACTACATGATTCATTATATTTCTATTTGTGTATTTGACAAATACTACGATACTCTATGTTTTACAGTGATGAGACTTAATAATCCCAGATCGGTAAATCAGGTTTTGTAAACCTAAATCAAGTGCAATGAGTAGTTCGATGGATTATACATGATATGGAAAAGATCGAATAAGGCAGAATGCGAGACTTAACAATGCTTCCATGTGACGGATGAAAATTGGTTCTAACTGTTAGAACGGAAGCATAACACAGTGTCAAGGAGTCGAGGTCTACTAGTCTATAAACGAATAATAAACCCACTTATATGCCTAAACTTGATATATATTGCTAAGCTATATTCATATTATTACTAATGATGTATATCGTACATGGTATTGATATTGATAATGATATTATCCAATGAGAACTTGAGTATCATGTTATGATGAGAGATTGAAGTATGAAGTTGATATTGATAATGATATTCTCCGGTGTGAGAACTTGAGTATCGTGTTATGATGAAGACTGAAGTATAAAGTTGATACTATTGATAAGATGCTCCGATGTGAGAACTTGAGCATTTATAATATTGATACTACCTCCACGTACCCTCAACTACTAAACTATTATCGGCCTAGGTGTGTCGATTATCGGCTCAGGTGTGTCGGTTTGCATCTACTGGCCCAGGTGTGTCAGTACCGGACCAGGTGTGTCGGAGATGTTCTTACAAGATGCTGCATTTTGACCGTGTAGAGACTTAATGCATTTATAGTCAGTGTAATGCTTTGGTGTTACAGGTGGCATGGCAGTATCACGGATGACTTGAAATATCGGTATAGTAGACCAATTATAATTTCAAGTAAGATAAAGGATATGCGAAACCATTGGGTAGTGGTATGGCAGTTGTATGTCAGTGGCAGGACATTAATATGACAATGGTATAACAGTGGTATGACAGTAGTATGGCAGTGATGATAACTTGATAAATTGGTATAATAGACCAATTATGAATTCAAGTAAGATAAATGGTACATGAGACCATTTATGGTAAATTGTTAAGTATGGTAAAATAGACTATTCATGAGTAGATAATTGTGATTTTAAAATGGTAAGAGTAGACCATTATTGTTATTATGATTTGACTGCATTGTTTAACCTGTACATGTTGGTGAATATGTTATTTTAAGAACTCTTCACTAGGCTTGGAGCTCACATCCCTTACATTGTAGGGTTGACACCTGAGGAGGATGAACCTCCACCGCTGACTTAGGATGAGATACCTTTGCAGTCAATTGTATTTCCCGATGATGGGAAATATGTTTATTACATCAACTTTCATGCAAATGATGTTATGTTGATTTTAATACCGTTTGTGGTACTATAAATCTAAACATGTGTAAATTACTATGTTTTCGTTCGTAACTCTGATCTAATAAATGGAGATATTTGTTTGTGAAATATGTATTTGTATATGGGAACATATGGTACATGTTTAAAGTCCACGTGAGAAAAGTTCGTGACATTTTCTATGGTAAGCTTTTTTGGCAAATTTGAAGATCCAGCCCAACTATGATGTTAGTTATGGGAGATTATATATATATATTAGTAGCGTTTCGGGCCCACCATCAGGTTGGAGCATTACAGCTATAAAATGCTTTCAAGTAATATTTATTTACATTTAATTCAGTTGATTGGTGGATGAATTATGGAGGTTCAACTAAATTTTTTTAAAAGCTGAGAATCATATTTTAAGCCGAACTTGTACTTCGTCAAGATATGAATGCAATTGGAGTGTATTTGAATGTAAACATACAAACAAAAAGGAATCAATTAGAGCACCAAAGGTTGAATGACTTGGTTAGTTTGTGCTTGCTTGAAAGATAAGAAGTGTTCAAAATGATTTTATGTTTATCTGTCATGCCTGATGCTGATGTGGGCCCAGAACCGACTACCTTTTTTTTTTACATAACCATACTTATCAACGTACTATGAGCCTCTAGGAGAGTTATTGAGTCCACTATAGAAAATGTCACACATGCCAATCTTATGGGAACTCAAACATAACATCATTTCCTCCAAAACCAACCTAAATAAATGGACTAAACCTTCAATAAGTGTCAAAACTGAAAAAATCCAATCTGTCATTCTCGAGCCCCTCTAACTTTAAACACTTTATATTTTTGCTTTGCTCTCAAGTTGAGCCCCTCGTGATCCTTCGAAGCCCTTGAATTTCAAAAGGATTTCTTCAAGCCCCTCGAGCTGAGACCCAACTATTCTATTGTGATGCTCTTAGCAGGAACCCTCGACAAATCTCGAGCTCTTTGAAGACAACGACGAGGCCCTCGAAATTGACAGCAAAATACTTCTTGGATTTTGCTATATTTTGAATTCACACACATTAGACATAATACTACCCACCATATCATCACAAACATAACACATATCATAATAACATACGAAAACTTAGTGGTTTATACATACTTAGGTTTTTCATGCCACAAGTGACATAATTATTTCAACACAGAAAATCACTACTTTATACATATTGTTAGTGCCCCAGCTTGCCAAGTCACCTATTTGTCAAATTTGTGACATCAGTGAAGCATTTCCTTGGACGATTGAAGCTAATGAATCAAGCCTCAAAGCAATGAAGATCAGTTGAAGTTTCCAAGTTCATCACATGTATGGAAATCACACAGGTAAATTGGCCATAGATGACCTTAGGCGGAACCCATACCCTTAGTGGGCCTTGTCTAGGATTTGTGGAACAAATTGGTAAACACATAATTAAGCCTTAGAGCACATTGGACAATCACAAAACCAGATGGGATAAACATTGAAAAATCTGGTAATTTATCCGGTCGACCCGTCGAGTCCATTGACCCATTGGTGAGACATGACTGATCTGTAATATGTTTGATGCCCCTACTCGCTCCCATTTGGATGGAGGAGCGGGACTCGAATTTAGGATTGTCTTCCGGCAACACACAAACAAAAAATGGAATAAGAGACTAAGACAATATCTTTCTTTAACATGGTAAACCCACTGAATGGGGAAACCTCCACATGCCAATCTAGGCAAAAAGATCCACTATGAATTGATTTTTTACAAACATACAAGATAGACAGAGGTTTTGGAGAAAAATCAGAGATAAAACAGTCCAATTCAGTCGACTGAATACCAAGATTCATTTGACTGAATCCTAGCCAGATCTGAATCTGCGCTTGGCCAGTATGTTTTTCAGTCGGCTGAATTGAACAATTCAGTCGGCTGAATTGTTCTGAGATTTGCTTCAGAACATGTCTTCTCCCTCTCTATTTGCTTGCCAAAAACGTTGGTACAACACTGTGGGAAGCCTGTCTTCTCCCTCTTATTTCCTCGCCAAAAACGTTGGTACAACACTGTGGGAAGCCTGTCTTCTCCCTCTCTATTTCCTTGCCAAAAACGTTGGTACAACACTGTGGGAAGCCCCTTCTTGATCTTCCATTTTCCTGTGTACTGTGCACATCAGACACCCAACGTGGGCGGGGTGTGGTCTCTCTGTGCATTTGCTCCTTTATGATCCACCACAAGTAGTTACAACCGCCAACCACCACCTACAACCACAGCCAACCACTATGGGCAGTTGTCTAACTTCAACCCTTTATCTAACTGATTTGAAAAATTCAAATTCAGACTAGATTGTTGAGTTGGTGACTCAGTCCTCCATTTTGACTTGATCCGATTACAGATCAATGACAGAGCCATCGAGGTCATCAACACATTGACTGTATTGACAAGGATTCTGGACTGGAGGGCTGTCATTCAGGGCTCGAGCGTATCCTAGCCACCGATACCTCGGTGAACACAGGACCGACCCATCGAGGTTCTTGATGTGTCTACTGGATTTATGCAGTCTCTGGACAGAACACACTGTAAATTCAGTTTGCTCTCTGATATTCAGATTCGACCTGTAGGAGAGCTCGACATGTCGATCTGGGTCAAGTATGAGTTCTGGACTTAAGACACTAGAGTACTCTCGGAACTGACACATCGATGTAACAAACCCATCGAGAGTACCAGGACCGACTTATCATGGACATACATGTCGATAAATATTTTCAAGGTTCTGGATGAGCAGGCTCTGTATTTTTATGCAGCTCTCTAATAATCTAGACCGACCCATTGACAAGATCGACATGTCGAACATAGGATTATTGACCCATCTGTGACATCGACCCATCGGTTGTTCATGTTATAGTATTGTTGGAGTGCATTTAAGTTCACCGACCCATCGGTATCCTCGACTTGTCGATACAGTTCAGACTTGAACTTGTCTGGTTTGCTTATTTAAGCTCCAGAATTTTTCTTCATTGTGGGGCTTTTGAAGATCAAAATGCCTGAGATATTATTTGAAGTTTCTACTCTCTCACACCCTCATTCTCTCTAACAAATCTTCATCTTGGAAAATCATCACTTGAGTGAATTTAGAGAGAAAAGAAAAATCATCTCTAGTATTACATTGATGAACTCTAGATCCTAGATCCTCCCAAGCTTGTGATTGTGCATACATTGGTATATCATCCACATCAAGAAGATCAAGCAATGGAGATTATTTGAAGCACAATTACATTCAACAGAGCTACAAAGGCAAGTACTTCATTTATTTTTTATTTTTCAATTGCCATCTTGTGTAGTGGATTAGAGAGAGTATACTCTTGAACCACATAAAAAAAAGAGAGATAAGGAAGTAGATCGGGGTTGGTCAAACCTTTCAAAATTAGAATTGTGTAGGTGAAACTCCTACACTATAAGTGAGGGTGAAATTCCCCACATAATGAATTTGGGATAGCCCAAGATTGGGCGAGTCCAACAGCCATGTAGGAGGGTTTACTCCGAACCACTATACATTGTGTGTCATTTGTGATTGGTGGATTGTATACTCTTTCAACTTGATTATCTGCATTACATTGTTACATTAATTTTTTATTAATCAAGCCATTTTTCGAAGGTTAGAAAAAGTTGGGATTGTCCTATTCAACCCCTCCACTAGACAATCCATTCTAGCACTCCGGGAGTTTCACATATTTCCTTCCAGGGAAACATGAACAATCTAAAAATGTTCCATCTCTTATGGCAGCGTTGGAGGTTCCTCGGTTCCCTCCTCAGGCACATACCTGCATTGTAAGAGACGTGAGTTAATAGCCCAGTGAAGAGAGTTCAACAAATATGTATGTATCACAATATAACATTTCCAAAATATAATGCAGGTTTACCATTTCAAACATTTCGAAGCACCAACTTAACATTGGTCCATTCTTACCATTTGTTATTTTCTTTCCACCAAGTATTGCCTTATCAAATGAACACAACTTCCCCTTTTTTTTTTTTATGTTCCCACTAAGCCTCGTTTCAATCGAGGTTTCCCACAAAGCCTCGTCGAGGTTCCCCACAAAGCCGTCGAGGTTCCCCATTAAGCCTCATTTCAATCAAGGCTCCCCATTAAGCCTCATCTAGGTTCCTCACTAAGCCTTGATGCATTAAGTCCCGACACGAAAATAATGCAGCATCTTGCAAGAACTTTTGTGACACAACAACCAAGTGCGTGAAGGCATTTTCTTATGTACCAACATTATTAACTTCCCACATGTTGGAAGCAGTTCATAACCTAAAACATCAATCCATGTGCCCTTTTTGCATAGGGTGTCACACTAGAGAGCCAACTTTCGTTCAATTTTGCAGTTCCGATTTCAAAACCCGAATATTTCAATTTTACAAATCCTACACAAAGAATCAACACCATATGCCATATATAGGAATTTGAATTGACTATTGACGCCACAAAAAACCATATCCCTTTGTCTTTTAATGTTTCTTGAAGGTATACTTCAATTTCTTTGATTTTCGAAACTTCTTCATTTGAAGATTTCAACTCTAGAGTGAGAGTTTATAGTCTTTCCTCAAGAATTTCAGTTGGTTTGTAAGGTTTAACTTTTAAGATTTATACATCTCTACCTCCTCAGCCAACTTCTCACTTTCTAGATACAGAGCACTGTAAGAGTCTTGGAGGTCAACATCCTTATGAAGATCATCTTTACTATCCTCATCTTCATTGAGGAACCCTCTTGAACATCACACACGGAGGCTATGAAACACTTGAAATTTTCACCTCTCACCTGATTCTCCAATTTGTTATGAGAGGTGGAGACTTCCAAAGATGTACAATATTTTTTAATAAACTCATCTTGGATATAGGTCCCTTCTTGTTCATCATGGGATGTAAGTTTATTTTCTATTTTTATTTTCAAGTATGAATAAACAAACAATAGATAATAGTGAGCAAATTTTGGAGTACCCATGAAGGTGTTCTAGCACGGATTAACTTGGATGGTTAAATCCTTTATGAGGAGCACGAGACTCTGATACCAATTGAAAGTCATTTCCCTTGGAAGCAAGAACACGATTGACCATAGAGGGGGGTGAATAGGTCAATCTAACAATTGTTGGTCATTTTAAACAATCAACATAGGAAAATAGCTCTAACACCACAAGCACAATGACTCAAGATATATAGTGATTCGGTTAACCAGCCTACATCCACTGTTAGGACTTGCTCAACCTTGAGTTATCCCCAAATTCACTAAGTGGAGACTTACACCCTCACAATTAGAGTAGGAATTTCACCTCACTCAATCGGCTAGGAATTCCTCCCACCACTGTGCCAGAGACGACTCTCTAGAGTTTTTTATAGTGGTTCCGGAGCCAATCCTCTTTAATCCACTATCGAGACAAAAGTTTTAAAAACAAAATTAAAACCAAGAAGCACTTGCCTTGAAGCTCTTTCTCGTTGATGTGTGCTTCTTGAAGATCCACCAAATGTGTGCCGACGCTCCTCCTTGTAGCCGTCGTATAGCAATCACAATCTCAGGGTGACAAGAAAACTAGTTTTACGAAAGCTTTCCTAGTTTATATCTTTTCTTTCCTCCTCTCTTTCTCTCTTTCAAACTCAATCAATAGATTAGTTGTTTATGATTCTCAAGTGTAGGCACAAGAGAGTGATCATTCCTTAGAGTGTGTGACTCTTCTTAGTTCAAGGAAGATAATTAAATGACACACAACACTCATATATATAGAGGAGTTTTCATAGTTTTTCAAACTATCCAACACCGACATGAGAGGTCGGTGACACCGATGGGTCGGTGTTCATATTTATTACCTTTGAACCACCCGACCGTTGCACATCAATTGCACTTTAAATGGTATAATTACTTTCTGGTCAACAGGTCGATGTCGCCGATGGGTCGACAGTTATGGCACCGAGAGGTCGGTCCATACGAGAGGCTTGGTCTGGGGCAACACCATGCTGACAGAGTTTCAAGTCCAGAAACTAGTCATACCAGACCGACTTGTCGCCCTTTTTAGAGAGGTCGGTCCTGGTACTCTGGATCGGTCTTGAATTACCGAGATGTCTATTTCTTCGAGAGTTACTTGAGTTCGAAGTTCCATAACTCATTTGTTATCATCGACGAGTCGTTGACCACGAGGGATATTTAAGTTCATCACCGAGGGGTCGGTGCCTACGAGACTATCGATCAGAGGCATACCTAAAATGACAGTTCTGTGAACCAGAACCTTTGTCAATCTGGCTGACCAGTCCTTGACCTCGATGGGTCGATCCTTTCTCCATCGAGAGGTCAGTGAGAATGACTGGTCAAGCTGACAGTGAACTTAATTCATATTTCCAAGTTCACTGTCCAGCTTCCTCTTTTAGGCTTCTTATGGTTTTACTTTTTGTTCAACTAAGCATAAAGATAGTCCTCTTAAGGTGTGGGTACCACCTAAAGTCAACTATGGCCAAATACCTTGTGATTGCCATATACGATGAGCATCAATCTAGTTGAGCATGACCTTCACTCTTGGTCACCTTGAGTTTTCAAGCTTCTTAGCAAGTGCTTCTTCAAGAGTCATGAATTGACAAACATAGGGACTCGGCAAACGGAGCACTAACAGTTTTCATATAAATTGACATGAAGAGAAAATTGAATCTAAAATTGTTCAGCAAGTTTTAGCGACGAATCTGTAATAGATGAAAAATGCGTAAATTTTTGTTAAAAAAAAATACACGCGAGATATTTCAAACCCTAATGTTTATGTTCCCAAGGAAAAACGGGTTAATGGTTGTGAGTCCACTACACATTTTTAATCATATTCAAGTTTGGTTAGAAGTGTTAACCATCCAAAACACATAATAAAAAGGAAAATGAAAATACTCAGTCCCTGGTCTCGTATTTCTTCGGGCGATAGCCACGAAGAGTATTGAGAGTTCATCCCAGATGGTATAATACAGGAAAGTAAATAAAATTACTCAGTGCCTCATCTCGTATTTCTCTGAGCGAGAGCTACGAGGAGTATTGAGAATTAAGCCCTAAGGTTACGGTGCAGGAAAGTAAATACACAATGCAGAAAGTAAACATACATTGAGTCAGATGGGGTTAGAATTATTCCATTTTTATTTTTGAATAAAGAAATTAGGATTTTGACGAGGAATAAAATTGATTTAGAGAGTGTAACTCAAAAATAACAAAAAGGGCCATTTTTCCATGGTTTCCAAAAACTCCATTTTTATACCCCATTTTAATTCTACCTAGGGCTGAAACTCAGGAAAATTGATATCTAGAATTCGGGAACCCAACCCGACCCATTCTTGAACCCGAGAATCATCCTGACCCACCTTGAACCCAAGAATCAACCCCACTTGGAGAGAGAGATATAAGAATGAGAGAGAGCCTACTGGATCATCGTCCAAATATGATCCTACATGCCTCCCAAATCTACTGGATCTGATCGACATCCACCCGCGACACTGCTCAAGGAAGGATGCACAGCCACAGATCTGCTTAGGTGAAAAGATTTGTGGCTGGGTTCACGCGTTTCAAGTGAGGCTTGAGAAAGATGGCGATAGAGAGAGGTGGGCGAGAGAGAGAGAGAGAGAAAGAAGAAGAGAGGGAGAGAGCGGGCGAGAGAGGGCAAGAGAGATAGAGTGAGAGAGAGACAATGAGGGAGGGCGAGAGGGAGAGGGAGAGAGATACGGTGGGAGAGGACGGGAGAGATACGACAAGAGAGGGAGAGAGAGGAGCGGCAAATGATGTTAGGTTTAGAGTTTTTTTTAGCTTTTATACTTTAAGTCAGGGAACTTGGGTCGGGTCGGGTTGAATTTTAAAATTCTCAGCCCAACCCAACCCGAATTTTATGCGGGTTTTCTTTTTCTTCAACCCAACCTAACACGAGTTTGAAAAATGTAAAACCCAACCCACAAAAAATTCGGGTTGGGTCATGCATGTCGGGTCAAAATCCAACCTAAGTTTCACCCCTAGTTCTAATCTTCCCTAAAGCTTATAAATAAATGATAGGGAAAGTTTCTTTTCCCTTTCCACATAATTTTGACAGAGTTTTGGCTTTCCCACAAAAATCCACCGAAAACACCACTTGAAGAAGAACGAAAACGGAAGAGGAGAAGAAGATGATGAAAAAGAACATATAGATGAAGGAGGATCAGGGCGATAACTTGCATAAGTGTTTGATTTTCTTTTTTTTCTTACTTCCATCCGTATTTATAAACAAGGTGGTAGACTTGCAGAGGTAAATGATTGCTCATGTTACCCACAGCTACAGATGGTAGCTTTGATTAGTCATAAAGATTAATATTTTTTATAACTTTATGGTTCATATAGTTTTTAACAATAATTTACTTTCTTAGAAAAATCAAATATCTTTGGAGAAATTTAACTCCGCAAATATGTCGGGCAAATTCGCCTCATGAATACGTTCTAAAGCTCGAAGAAGTTTCGAGGTCAAAAGCCAAACGATATGAGCACAATTGAAGTATTTACGTTAAAAAGATAATCCACATTTAACGGTGCAGATTGGGCGTTTTATACATCATTTTGAAAATTTGAAAATATGAAATGGTTAATTAAAGCACAGATTAAACACAAACTATTTTTCTATAAATTTTTATTTTCATAATTTTTTAAATTATGGTTTTATGAGTAGGGATCTTTTAAAGATAAAAATAATTACATTTTTGGAAATAAAAAAAATGAACTGAAAGGTCCATTAATTTAAAATCATGGCATGTTTGTGAGTTTGGAGTTCAAATACTCTAAATGAGGGGTTTTTCCAAAAAAAAAAAAAAAGAAGTTTTAGGATCATAAATAAATAAAGTTCAGGCCTTTACAGTTTTGCTTTTCCAACTTTAACGAGTTGGATCAATGAGTTATCGAACTCAGATTGGGCCAAACTTGGACTTTTCGGAAAGCCACTCTATAATCTTCATGATTAACGGATCACAAATTAGACTTAACGGCTTATAATCATATAATTAAGCCCAATTTAAGATCGGGGTATTACATTATCATTTTTGTTTGGTTAAGGTATCAAAGCTTCATTGATATGTGTGAAATATTTTTATTTTGATAGGAATTCAAAGAAAAAAATGTATAGAAATAAAAAAGATTGGATAGTTGAATTAGAGCTGCTGGTATTAAATGAGGAGAAACAACAAACTTGAAAGAGAATGACACAACCTATGAGTGATATGACTCAATTTGAAGATTTTGATTTAGGTATAACTCTATTTGAATTATGATCATTGTGGATACAATATAACTTAAATTTTAGATTATATAATATGGAGTTATATATTTAATATTCTCATACAATTATATTCTTCAATTTCAGTGAATTTGATAGAGAGGAATAATGTAGGAGATAAAATTGGAAACTTGATTTCTTTTGATGATCAAAATGAAGATGCAGATGTTGGTGGATCATGATGCCTATGAAATTTAAATATTTTCTTTTAGAGATTAACTAAGGTTGAGTCGTTAAGTTATCTTTGATATTAATTAACAACAGGTTGTTAGATGATATTGTGGATTATGAAACTTCTTATTTTGATGGTATTGTTGGAGGATGGCTATTAGACGGTTGGATCGAATTCATAGATGAGATCATAGATTATGATTTTTTTTTTTGGTTGGAATAATATTGGAAAATGAATGTTGGATTATTAGAATTTTTTTTTTATCTATAATTGTGTTTGTGGGAATAAGAATATTTTTTTATAAAAATATAACATTATCTTTTATTATGTGTTTTGTATTTTATACTTTAAAATTTTTAGTTATTTATATTTTATTATCTATTAATATAGTTTTATATTTATTTAATAATTAATATTATTTATAATCTCATGTTGATGGCATGCGTTTGACCAAGTTTGACTAAGATTGAACCTCAATTGGACCTTATTAAACCCAACCTTCCACTAAAATAGTTTGACTCACGGATTAGTTTGTAATACATTGAGGAAGTCTAGTAATTTTGACCATTAAAATCAAATGGCTAAAAATTAAAATTAAAATTTATTCTACTTATAATTCATAAAGCTTATTTTTAAATCATAATACTATTTACGAAACTTATTGATTCTACATTTCTAAATGTATTATCATCAAATCTACAAATTCAAAAGTATCGGTTTGCATGATCTTATCAGAAGATCCTTGAAGCAAAAATCTCAAACCTAATCTTGATCATAGTTTGAACATAAGGTCAAGATTTAGTTGATGATCACCTTAAACATCATCTACTTTGCAATGCTACTTTTAATTCACTTACGTTTTTTATGTATTACAAATAATCTAACACACATAATTAGAAATCTAATCATATTAAAAATCTATGCCATTAACAATCTTATCGTATTCCCATCTTAAAAAGCCTACTTAACGTACATTTTCTAAATCTATTGTCACCAAATCTACGAATTAAAAAAAATTGATTAACAAGATCATAAAAAAATCTCAAAAATCTCAAATTTAATCTCAATCATAGATTCAACTTAATGTGAAGAATCTTTTAACTGTTACTCTAAACTAGGGTTGAAACTCGGGTAAATTAAGTTGGGTTTTAATAAATCCAACCCAACCATATAAATCTTTTTTACTCTAACCCGACTTGAATTTCTAGTCCAAATTGTTCAACCTAACTTAAACTGAGTTGCTAGCCTGGCCTGACCTGACCCAACTTGGACATACAAGTATACAACTACCCATTTTTAATCGAAATTTGGGGGAAAAATCAACAACAATTTAATTTCTATATCAACATTTTTTAGCTTTATCCAACCTGTAAAAAATGCTTTTGATACTAATATGAATTATGCACGTCAAGTTAAAACATAGCACTTTATGTATTTGTATATTTCGGGTCAGATCCGGTTAGGAAAGAAAAAACCTGAATGAAATTTGTGTCGGTTGCGTTGAGAAATTTAAAATAAAACCCGACCCTATTGGGATGTGGCTCGATTCACCACAACCAAGGTCGGGATTTTCGCTCAGAAAATCTTAAAGGCAGGCTGGCTTGTGAGACACGAATAAGGATGGATCGCACCAAGATTGGGCGGTGATTGGTTGTATGTGATTTCGGTGGCAGCTTCTATGTATAAAAGGATGTATTTTTAGGAGAAATACATATATGGTAAGCATGAGATCTAATTTAATTAGATTAGCATGCTAGCATAGAAGTGGCTGGATAATAGCTACATGGGACAGCACATGAAATGTGTATTGAGTGGGATACGGGTCATATATATGGAAGTGCTAGATTTGTTTCCAATTCTTGCCAATGCCAGTTTCTATAGAGGCATCCACTATTAATGGGTTGCTATTCTAAAGCTTGTTCTCTCTATATATTAAAGAGAGAGTTGCTTGGTATTGATGTGAGATACAATACACACGATATCTGACAGGTTCAGATTAGTCCATACAGAGAGGGATTATTGAGAGATCAATTCACGATATCAGAAGAGAGAAAATTAGAGAGAAGCACCAACACAAGAGTGTGTTTGTATGCGTGAAAGAGGCAACCTCAAAGGTAGATTCAGTTGGGATCTCTGCAAGCTACAGAAGAACTCATCAATGCTGTTGGGTGTGCGCAATACAGAGAGGGTCGGGTTCAAGTGTAGTTTTCAATAGCTATCTCTTGTATCTTGTGAATTATTTTCTTATCTCAATAATATAATTTACACGCTCCATGGACGTAGACCAGGTGGGCCGAACCACGTAAATTTACTCGAATTGTGCTGTGCTTATTTTTCCCGTTCGATTTATTGTTTATTCCGCTAATAACGCTAACAAGTGGTATCAGAGATTTGGTTGGAGACTAGGGACTCATGGGTGATCGGATTAAAGCACAATAAGAGGCTTCGGGTTGTCGGAGGAGATGGAGATCAGCACCTCCTGCGTGATTATCCTCAATGGAGCAAACTACTTAATGTGGAAGGCAAAGATGGAAGATCTTCTATATTGTAGAGATCTCTACAAACTGATCGAATGGAGACAGAAGGTGCCAGTGGCAGAGTCTTCCAATGACAAGGGGAAGACACCACTGAAGGACGAGATGTCTGATGATGAATGGAGTGCTTTTGATCGGAAATGCCTCGGTTTTATTTGACAATGGATGGATGACAATGTGTTTCATCTAGTGGCCACTGAGACGACGGAGCAATCTCTCTGGAAGAAATTGGAGGGATTATATGAGAGAAAGACTGCGGGCAATAATGCGTTCTTAATCAGAAAGTTGGTGAATCTGAAGTACAATGAAGGTACTTCGATTGCGGAGCATCTGAATGAGATGTAGAATATCATAAATCAACTCTCATCCATGAAGATGGTTCTAGATGGTGAGTTTCATGCTCTACTACTTCTCAATTCCCTACTTGACAGTTGGGAGACCTTGGTGGTGTCACTCAGCAATTTAACGTAAGAGGGTATTGTCACTATGAGCTCTGTGAAAAACAGTTTACTAAATGAGGAAACGAGAAAAAAGTCTTTGGGTTCTTCTTATCATTCTCATACACAAGCTCTCAATACAGAGAGTAGAGGGAGAAACAAAAGCAAAAAACCTCAAGACCATGATAAGCTCGATAAGCTCAAGGGGTCAAGGTCAAAATCCAGAAGAAAAGGTGGAGGAAAGCTTAGATGTTTCTACTGTGAGAAAGAAGGGCATAAGACGATGGATTGCAAACAGAAGAAGCGTGATCTGGAGGCCAGATTGCAAAGTTCAGATCAAACAAATATCGTACAGATTGACATAGACAATGATGTAGGTGTTATTGTGTGTACATTCACCACATTTATGGATAATCTAACTGAAAAATGGATTCTAGATTCTGGATGTTCTTACTAATGTGTCCATGCAAAGAGTCGTTTGACACATACAAATCTTGTGATAAAGGATTTGTCTATATGGGCAATGGTGCGAGTTGCAAAACCATCGGTGTTGGGACAATCAAAATCAGGATGTTCGACAGCATGGTGAGAATGTTGGAGAATGTGCGGCATGTTCCTGACTTAAGGAAAAAATTAATTTCCTTCGGGACACTTGATACTGATGGATTTACCTTCAAGTCAGAGGATGGGGCTCTTAGAGTTACTAAAGGAATCATGAAAGGAAAGAAGGAAAATAATCTGTAAACACTGGTGGGAGTACAATGATCGACAAATAGAGGGATCCTACTAGTCGAGCTGCAAGAAGAAAGAAGAGAAGAAACAAAAGATCAACAAGCAGGTATGACTTAAAAAGTAAAGTTTCTTTTGTAGGTTGTGATGTTCCGTCCGATTTCCATGGTTCTAGAGAAGATGGAAAAGCAAAGGGGAAGAAGAATCACATCGAGCAAAATGCGGCGGGTCCAACAAAGGTGGTGATGGGCGTCAGGTTCAAGCAAGACTTGGGCTTGGCCAATTCTTCTAATTGAAGAAGACAAGTGGAGTATCCCAGAGCGTGGGGATGCACACCTCTCACAAAGAGATGCAAAGTTGCAGTTGCAGTTGCAGGTGGAGTAAGGCTGGGAGCGCTAGCATCCACAGAGGTACAAAGTTACAGATGCAGTGGAGGTTGGTGTCTCAGTACGTCTCGAGAGGATGGTGAATTCCCACTAAGGTGGAGATTGTTAGGATATGGCTCGATTCACCACAACCAAGGTCGAGATTTTCGCTCAGAAAATCTTGAAGGAAGGCTGGCTTGTGACATGAATAAGTATGGACCACACCAAGATTAGGAAGTAGCTGAAATGGTAGATAATATATTGGCTGGAAATCCTAAAGATTGGGTGTGATATTCGAACATCACATTGGGCGGTGATTGGTTGTATGTGATTTCGATGACAACTTCTACGTATAAAAGGGTGTATTTTGAGGAGATATACATATATGGTAAGCATGAGATCTAATTTAATTAGATTTGCATCCTAGCATAGAAGTGACTCGATAATAGCTACATGGGACAACACATGAAACGTGTATTGAGTGGGGCACGGGTCATATATATGGAAAGGCTAGATTTGTTTCCAATTCCTGCCAATGTCAGTTTCTATACAGAGGCATCCACCGTTAATGGGTTGCTATTCTACAGCTTGTTCTATTTATATATTAAAGAGAGAGTTGCTTGGTATTGATGAGAGATACAATATAGACGAAATCTAAGAGGTTCAGATTGGTCCATTCAAACAGGGATTATTGAGGATCAATTCACGATATCAGAAGAGAGAAAAATAGAGAGAAGCATCAACAAACACTGGTGTGTGTTTGTTTGCGTGAAAGAGGCAATCTCAAAGGTAGATTCAATTGGGATCTCTGCAAGCTACAAAAGAACTGATCAGCGCTGCTGGGTGTGCGCGATACAGAGAGGGTCGGGTTCGAGTGTAGTTTTCAGTAACTATCTCTTGTATCTTGTGAATTATTTTCTTATCTCAATAATATAATTTATACACTCCGTGGACGTAGGCTAGATGGGCTGACCCACATAAGTTTGTTGGTGTTGTGTTGTGCTTATTTTTCCCATTCGATTTCTTGTTTATTCCACTAATAACGCTAACAGACCCGACGTAACTTGACTCAACCCTAGTGCATAAGGTTATAAGACAATACTTAGGTTGAGTCGGGTTAGAAATTTGGGTCGGGTGGGTCGGGCCGGATTGAGTAATTCAAATAGGGTTGAATTGAATTCAATAAGTTGTGACATGAATTTGATTGGGTTTATTAAAACTCAACCCAACCCATCCGCCCTACCTAAGTTGCACCCCTATTTTAAACTTTAAACTCTCTCTTATATATTAAGATAAATAAAAAAGAGAATCAACCATATTGAAACTTGAGAAACACATGGGAAAACATTTGCTTTTGTATATTACGACTCTATGAGAGATAGTTAGAAGTCAAATTACATTAAAATTCTATGCGAACAACGATCTTATCATAATACCATCTTAGAAACCTACTTAATATGAACTTTCTAAATCTGTTATCACCAAATGCACAAAGTCAAAACAATCGATTAACAAGATCTTTAAGGGATAATCTGTAATGGCTCGGCCCTCGAATTTGTAGAATTGTGATGTAATAATAGCGGTTTCACGTGTGGGTAGTTTGAGGGTCCCGTGTGGGTCACACTAGAAGACATGTGGCCTTTAAAAAGAACCCCTGTTAGAAATGAGTTGAAATTAAAGTGAAAAATAAAAATAGATAGAAGTTATGGGTGTGTCAGTGCGACCGACAACGCAACTTAAGTTGGGGTATTAAACGTTAACTCTCGGGATTTTCATTCCTTTCACTGCCATTACACTTCCAGCAGCCTAGAGAACCCTAGTTCCAGCTAAAGGTGACCTTCTCCCCCATTCCTCCACTTGATTTTACCATTTGCATGTGGGATTTTCAGATTGTACTCGCCCTACGCTCCCCAAATCTTGGATTTTCGTCTGCCAAAGGTAAGAAATTTGTCCTTCCCTCTTCCCTTCTCCTTGTTTGATGGGGGTTTGGGTAAGATATGAGGGGATTTACCTTGGGGATGGCCAATGGCCTAAGGAAAACCCATGGATTAATTTGTGGATTTCGAATATGGGGTTTGCATGTAAGGTATTTGAGACGGATTTGGTTCTAAGAACCCAAATAGAGGCAAATAAATTGGGGGAAATGGGTTTATGTAAGGATTTGAGCTGGAATATATGAGAAATAGGGGATTTCTCATGGGATGAGTGGTTTGACCTGAAGTAGAGGTCAAACCTTATGTTTTCCTTGGGGTTTTGCTTCTAATCTCATTTTGGGGCCTAATACATGAACTAATTAGTGTTGTCATGGTAATTAGAGCCTTCAAATCAGAACCCCGGAGCCGAGCAAGTCAAGGATTGACCCAACACTCCTTAAGCATTTAAGGTGAGGAATGTTACACACTTTATTTCAATGATTGAAATGATTGAGAATATCTATATACAAATGCATGATAATTTGGTTATTATATGATAAATGATGCATGGAGTGTATCAATATGTATGATGTTTATTTTATATTCATGTGGTATATGAATATGTTTGAGAATTTGACGTGCGTAATGTAATGAATGGAGAAGATGGTCATTGTGAATCAGATAGAACTGACTTGTGATGAAATGATATATGAGTGTGTGTAATTGGAATATTTTGGAGTATGTATACAAATGTTTGTTAAGAAAGGATTATTAAGGGCTATGTGCAAGGAGAAGTGTTCCCTTAAGTCCCAAAGGAATAATCCATTGAGGTAATTTTATACCCATGAATAAGCATGGATACGAAAGATTGTAGAATGTATGAAATTGTATGGAATGAGCTATGCATGCTATCTCAATGATGTGAGTTCTTAAAGAATTTACAACATGCCATTGCTCAAATATTAAAGGTGTATCTCCTATACTCCAATAAATGACTTATGAGAGAGTATAAAATGTGGAATTATGGTCTTAAGTCCATTTTGATCAAAAGATGTGTGATTCAATACGAAGGGAGATGAGATTTTGCCATCCCCTCTAGAATCACCATCATTGTAAATTACCCAACTCCTTAGATGAGATTGGTGTAAAGATTGGAGGGAGGTCATAGAGGAATTCAATTGGAACCGATGGTGCTTACCTTCGGAGACTTGGGCTCATAGGGTTGTCACCGGGGAGTGGGTCCCTCATGTGTTATGCTTTGTAGGGCGCTCTATGTAGCGCCCCTCCCTCTACCCCTAAGATCTAAGTGATTATTTAAGAATATTTGGACTGGAAGAGAGGAGAGAGCACCACGATGCAAGTCAAGTCTAAGTCTGAAGACCCGACCCTCAACTAGCCCAACTAGTATGTGTGCATGGATAGAGTTCATTTTAACATTTGCAACACACTAACATAAAACCTGCATAAGCACATATATAACATTTGATACATTTGAAAGATAATCATTCACTATCCAAAGCAAAGTATAAGGAGCCCATATAAGTTAAATGTCAAATAAGAAAGTCTAACATCATCATCTAAGAGTTTATACATCATTGATTATATTCCCATACTCATAACTCTTACAAAATTTCATTGTCTCAAAATGTGAACAAAATATCAATTAAACTAAGTCTTCTTCAATTCCAAAATATCACAAAGAGAGTAATTTTCCCAAGCTCTTCCTTTCTGCTTTCTTTCTACTCACGCCTGGCTATTAGTTGGCCCGACCTCATCGCTTTTCTCTTTTCCTGCATCAGTTTCTAAAATGGGGAAAGAATTGTGGGCTTAGTCACACGCCAGTAGGAATTCCCATCAAGTGGGTACCAACATGTGATGTAATATCATTTATAGAAAACAAAATATATGTTAATCAATAGCATACATATCATTTGAAAATCATACCACATCCCACATTCATGCTCAACCCAAGAGTGTGGAGTTAAGGGTCATATAGCCTTATTACGGTTGGTTCAGAACTTGGGACACCATTTTCTCGGAACTTCTGAAGCTGGTTCCGAAGCTTCGAAACATTTGAGTTTCCTTCGTATCGCTCCGAAGTACACAACCTCACTCGAGCTTGGTCTCGACACTTCCGAGCCAGGTTCCGAGACCTTGGATTCTCTAGTGGACTTAGCAAAATTTCTAAGTGTTTTCTTTTTTATTTCACAAGTCTCCTCGATACTTGGCCTCGGAATGACCGAGCCAGGTCCCGAGATTTCCTACCTTCCGAGGGTCCTCAGAACTTCACTTGTTACTTCAGAACTTGTCTCGGAGGTTCCGAGACAGGTTCCGAAGCATGTCTTCTTAAGACAGTCATCTGCAGAACTCTGCAGATTTCTATGCGAACCGAGTTCTTTGAACTCGAAAATCACACTTAGCTAGGTTATTGATCCTGTTTTATCAACCTAATCCCATAGATTCATTCCTTATGTAATTTGTCACATCTTTAGAGGTTAATATTCTTAATTAGGTGCACAAATTCACGGATTTAAACCAAATTTCATGAATTGAGGAAAATCTGAAAATCCCCAAATTTTCCAATCTTCATTTCCTTAACTCAAATTTGCCTAGGGTTAGTTCTAAATCATCCTAAACTTCAAATTGAACATAAATATCAAGTTTAAAGGGGAAGTTTACCTTCGGTGAAGCTTTTCCAAATTTTCTTCCTCATTTCTTCTTCTCCTTTCCTTCCCTCCTTCTTGATTTCTTCTTTTTTGAGTTCTTCTATTGGAGGAGAAAAGAGGGAGGTGAAAACTAAGTGAAGGAGTGGAAGGAGGAGGGTACACGGTGGTGGATAGTGGAGAGGGAAACCTTAGTCGTGTGGAGAAGATGAGAGGAAAAAGGGTGTCGTGCGAACATGTAGTGGAAGTGGTTTTGTCGTGTGAGTGGAAATACAATAAGAAATGGTGGTTTTCCCTCTTTGCTTTTTGGTTGCCCTAACTTATTGGGTGGGGTATTGGATCACACCTCTCCATAGGGCCCACCATGTCATCGTCCCTGTGGTGTAATGCCACATCACCAATTCACTTTTTATAAATTTCATAAATTGATTTCTCATCATGCCACTCAACATTAAATTATATTTTAATTTCTAGATTAAATCCCACTTAATTTCTATTCATTACTTAATTAAACCTCATTAATCTCAATTAATTATTAAAAAATCATTTTTTAAAATTTTAAAATTTCGGGTTATCACACTCTCGGCTATCTCCGCACACTTGGGGTGCGGGTTGCGCAAAGCTAGACACATATCTATCTCTCGAGATGGTGCTAGCTTCATTAGACGCGCGATTACGTTGAGTTAGGCACTTGTTTACCCCATGAGGGTGACACTAGCTACATTAGACGCATTTCGACCACATTGGAGCTTAACTGAATCACCCATGGGGCGATAAGATGCAGGGCAAGGTAGATAGTCACGCCAGTTGTGAGTCTCCCGCTTAGTAAGTCATGGGCCTTAACTCTCGCTAGGGGTCGTGGTTTGTTTGTGGTTGTGACTCCTCGTTCCATATAGGTGTCCCATGGAGGACTTGACTTCATATGGATTGTAACGCCCCAACCCGATGGTGGACCTAGAACACTACTAATTAATTTTTTTTTCTCTAATCAACCACAACCTAGCTGGGTTGGATCTTCAAATTTGTCAAAAGCCAATCATAGAAAATGTCACACGTACTCTTCTCACGTGGACTCAGATATGTACCATATGTTCCCATATACAAATAATTATTTCACAAAAAAATATCTCCATTCATTCAATCAGAGTTATGAAGGCACAGATGGTACTAAAATCACCAAGAAATCGTTTGCATGAAAGTAGACATAATAAACATATTTTCCATCATTGGGAAATATGATTGACCGCAAAGGCTCTCTCATTCTAAGTCAGCGGTGGAGGTTCTTCCTCCTTAGGTGTTAACCCTACAATGTAAGGGATGTGACTTCCAAGCCCAGTGAAGAGATCTTAAAATAACACATTCATCGACATTTATAGGTTAAACAATGCAGTCTAATCATAATAAAAATAATGGTTTACTCTTACCATTTATAATTACAATTATCTTATTCATGAATGGTCTATTTACCATTCTTACCAACTTAACATAAATGGTCTTATATACTATTTTAGCAAATTACCACAAATGGTCTTATGTACCATTTATCTTACCTGAATTCATAATTAGTCTACTATACCAATTTATCAAGTCACCATCACTGTCGTCTCACTGTCATACCACTGCCATACCACTGCCATACCACTGTCATACTGCTGTCATGCCACTAACATGCCACTGTCATACCACTGCCCAATGGTTTCGTATATCATTTATCATACTTGAAATCATAATTGGTCTACTATACCAATATTTCAAGTCATCTGTGATACTGTCATGCTACCAAAACATTACATTGACTATAAATGCATTAAGTCCCGACATGGTCAAAATGAAGCATCTTGTAAGAGCATAACCGACACACCTGGGCAGGTAACCGACATACTTGGGCCGACCAATGTCAAAGTATGATCCTTATGATCTGGCTTACTGCCAATATGTGACATATATGGTCCGCCTATTACGTAATATATGAGCTTCTCTGGTCTACCATACCCCAGCAGCTGAGTGTACGTAGAGACAGTATCAACATCATAGTTTCATCACCATAATGCTCAAGTTCACATAGTAGAGCATTTCATCAATAATATCAACTTCATACTTTAGTCTCTCATCATAACATGATACTCAAGTTCTCATATCGGAGAATATCATCAATATCAACTTCATACTTCAATTTCTCATCATAACATGCTGCTCAAGTTCTCAAATCGGAGAATATCATCATGAATCACAATACCATGCATGATAAACATCATTAGTAACAATATGAATATATCTTAGCAATATATATTAAGTCTAGGCATTAAGTGTGTTCATTCTTCGTTTATAGACAAGTAGACCTCGACTCCCTAACACCGTGTTATGTTTCCGTTCTAATAGTTAGAACCAATTTTTCATCCCTCACATGGAAGCAGTGTAAAGTCTTGCATTCTGACCTATTCGGTCTTTTTCCATATCATGTATAATCCACGAGACCACACATTGCACTAGTGTCTAAGTTTACAAAAAACAATCATGAATTATTAATGCTCCTCACCTTAAAACGTTGAGTATCATGGGAATACGTTATACAAATAGAAATACAATGAATATACACTCATAATCAATCAAAATACACATTCATAAACAGTACAACATACATTCATAGTATTTCAAATCTTTCTACTCATTTTCCGAAAAACTCCAAGGGAAATGGCTGTGAGTCCTCATAGCAGGTTAGTACTCATTTTTAAGTAATAATAATCATTCAATCAAAACATCTAATAAAGTACTCACTGCCCAATCTCGTATTTTTCCAGCACCAGGAAAGTATTGAGACTTTGCCTAGAGGGTATAGTAAAAATGCTCAAGCCACTACACATATTGTTTTCTAGATTGGATCACAGAGACATATTGAGTTAGGCTTAGAGAGATCTAAGATGCTCAGGACACTACTCGTATTATCTTCTGGATTGGACCATAGAGATATATTGAGTTAGCCCTAGGGATAAAAAGAACATCACTCAGTGCCCGATCTCTTATGTTCTACCGAACGATGAAGTAAATTGCTCAGCTACTGATAGCTATCGGGCTACATTTCCCCTGCGCCACAGATATAGGGTATCAGCATGGAAGTGTGTTGTGCAAATTTTAAATTTATAACTCGCAAGCGCACGAACCATTTAGATACTATAGCGATTAAGTGCGAGGTCGAACCCATCGGAACTTAGGAAAATATATCCATGAAAATTATACCATTGAATTAAGTATTTTAAGAATTTTGAGAATTATGGAGAAAAATCATAAATATGGAGTTATTTATCTAATCTAGGAAGTTTAATCTTAATTTAGAAACATTCTAAATTTAAACATAGAATCTAACAATTTAACTAATTCTAATTAAGATGGTGGCATTAATAAAAAAATATAAACAATCTCAATCTAATTTAAAATACAAAATTAAGATGCAATTAAATTATTTCCAACCTAGTTCATCAATTTCACGAGTTTTTGGATTTATAAACAAAAATAAAATTAAAGACACCTAAATTACATTTGTACATATTTACAGTGGAACTGGCTCAAAGAATCAAGGAGGTATTATTTCCATATTTTAAAAATAAAACAAAGGCCTAGAATACAGAGCTCACGTAAATCACCAATCATGCATTCAAAACATTCATCGATAAATATTCTAACAATTAAATCCATGGATTTCATTAAATTAAAAAACTCAAATTAAACCTTAGAATGAATAGAATTTAAACTTTATCTTCAAATCTAAAATATTTCATCGCACTCTTAAAATAAGAGCCTTAGATTGAAGAAGGAAGTCTATTCAATCTAAATTTTCATCATATTTAATCTGAAATAATTAAAATAAATCCACACATAAACTTAATTAAAGAATTAAAATAAAATAAAATAATCATCATACATAAATTGAATAATTGGAAAATCATAGACTAAATATTTCATCACACCTCCATTTTATTAATAAAACATGAAATTGAATTACAAACCAATGAAATTTAAAAGAATAAAATACAAGAAAAATAGCTAGGAAAATTAAACAAAATACCAACCTACAAACCCTGTAGAATCGAATTTTCCAAAGCCTCTTCTTATCCTTCCTTCACTTTTTCCTTCTCTCCTATGCACTCTGAAAATCCCAGCCAAGTTCGAACTTCACTGATGGCAAGGGCTCCAATTTATAGAGGTTTGGAGGGTGGAAACTTAAGCAAGTGCAAGTGGGGCCCATTCTCAATTCCAGCCGAGTATCTTATACACGGTAACTTCTAATTCCAACTCACGGCAACTTCTTTCTCTATTCTTCCTGTATTCGGCCAACATCTCCTTTCTTTATTTTGTTGTATGGCCGACTTCTCCTCCTCTCTGTACAAGGTAACTTCCTCTTTTATTTTTTTATTCATGAGGCCATCCTCTCTTGACTCTGTATCCTGTTGGGTCTTGATGACGACATCAGCAGACGAAGAATGGGTGCACATTGCAGACCTCTCAATCCTTTGAATTTGCTCTTCAAGGTCCTTCTCATCCTCTCTTTCTTGAGCTTCTTCCTCTCTACTTCAATTGGCCAACACCCTCTTGCCTAAAGCTTTCTAAAACTTTTCACATACCCATCATCTCTCTAGCTGCTGCTTGTGCTATTTTTTCTCAATTGGTGCAGCCAAAAGAATTGTTTAGTCACCGCTGTTATGCTACAAATAGGTTCTTTTCTTTGCTTTTTATTTGCTTGGCTGCTGTTTGGATCTTTGGCTTTGTACAACTTGAAGTGTTGGCAGATTTCTCAACTAATCTCTTCACCGCCTCTTCTGTACTTTTGTTTCAGTTTTTCTTTGGTTCTTGTTATGTTTGCTGCAACTGCTCCTTTCCTCTATTGGCTTTCAATGGTTGCAGCTTGGGGCTTCTGTTATCAGTTTTCTCTATCTTGAGATTTGAATTGTTGCAGATGTTTTCTTCTGTTGTTTGGTTGCTACACCGATCAACCAATCTATTCATCTTCACTTTACAAGTGCCACCTCTTTAATATCAGCAAGTGGGTTCAGGGTTATAGGCTTCAAATATCCAACATGATTTAAAATGGATCAAAGTTCTCCATTTAAACACACTTTCTTTCATTTTCACTTTTAAACCTACAAAACACAAAATTATACTAATTAGATAAAATTAAATCAAATGAGATACTAACAATTATAAATTTAGGAATAAAATATGTAATTATTTTGCACTCATCAAATATCCCCAACTTACATTTTGCTAGTCCTAGAGCAAAACAAAAACTAAAAACTCTAAAAACAAAAATAAAAATCCTAAACTACACCACATGCTGACCCTTGGGGTTCGGGATAGGCTGACTAGGGAATTTATATTTCTCCCTATCTCCTATCACGGTGGCTAACTGTCCAAGCTGTGTTTCAAGCTTGTGCATAGCCTGTTGGGTGGACTGCATTAACTGTTGCAACGTATCCTCGAGAGAGGGTTTACGTTGTTGAGATGGACCGGACTGATAGACGGATTTGGCTGGGGTGGATGATTTTGAGGTGGATGGTATGGTTGGTTGGGTGGTTGGTACTGGGGAGGTTGATATGGTTGGGCTTGATAATGAGGAGGTTCTTGACTTACTGGAGGTTGATTCTGACGCCATGAAAAATTTGGATGATTCCGCCAATTAGGATTATATGTGGCAGAAAACGGGGTTCCCTGCGGTCTTCCAAAATTATTAAGTGCATTGGCCTGATCGGTTGAGCACTCAACATTTGATCCTAAGGAAGGGTAGTTTTGGGCAGTGTGTCCTGGGATAGAACATAAGGCGCAAACCTCAGCATGCAATCCTAATGATGGGTTCATCGCCTGAGACATCGCTAAAACATTTACTTTTTTCTAGGTTTGCAATCGCAATCTTAACGTCAAAGTCATTGTTAACTTCGTACAAACCTCCTCTCTTTGATGTTTGTGCTGAATTCTGTCTTTTGGAGAAGTCCCATCGCTGAAAACTTTCCGCCAATGATTCTAAGAAATTCCATCCATTGTTTGCAGTTAGCTGTAAAAATTCCCCACGCTTCACAGACTCGACCATTGTGCGGTTCGATGTGGTTAAACCATCATAAAAGAATTGTACGAGTCTCCCTGTTTCATAGCCGTGGTGGGGGCATTTACACAACGAATCTTTGAATCTTTCCCATGACTCACAGAATTGTTCACCCTCCTTCTGATTAAGTTTGAAATTTCTTTCCTGAGGGCGTTAGTTTTTTATACAGGGAAAAATTTATTCAAAAATTTGTTGGCCAATTGATCCCAAGTTGTGATGGAATTTGCTGGTAGAGAATTTAGCCAAGATTTTGCTTTTTCTTTGAGAGAAAAAGGAAATAAACGAAGTCTAATGGATTCATCAGTGATGCCTTGAAGTTTGATGGTGGCGCAGATCTCTAAGAATTCTTTAACATGTAGGTAAGGGTCTTCAGGATCAAGTCCATGGAATGCGGGCAAAAGATGTAACAGGGCTGGTTTCAGTTCAAATGCCACGTTAGTTGCTGGAACAACTATGCCAGATGGTGTGTTGGGAGTGACTGATGAGAAGTAGTCTTGGAGGGTTTTTTCTTCGACTTTTTCTCCAGCCATGTTAGGTGATGGTGGTAGTGAATGTGGACTGTCTATGTCTATGGCTGAGCTGGACTGATCTCCGGACCCAACGATCGGTAAATCGACGAAAAACGTAACTCGAACCAAGAGATTGTTAGAGTCACGAACCCAATAATTCATACACAGACACGATCATTAACGCTCAATCAAATCCACACAAAATATGACCTATACCTAGACCGACATAGGGATCCAAGACTCTAGACTGCTCCTAATCTCCTCTCTAGAAAATTTAAGCCTCCGATGAGAGTTTAACTATAAGCACAGCCAGGTAAGTTTCCAGGTAAGTGGAGGAGTACAATGGAAGTCTACTTAAATTTTCACTTATCCTTTCGACTGTTTACACCTTGGTGACAAAACTAGCCTAGACACCATGCTCGAAGAAAAACTGTTCACCGGTGAAGTTGTAACGCCCCGCCCTTTTCACTCCAATTTTCAGAGTATATATATATATATATATTTTTAATATAATAATCAAGTGATCGGGGCGGAGTGTCACGACGCGAGTTAAGTTCGGATCTCTAAATCCGACCCTTAACTGGCCAAGCCCATGTGCGTATGAACTAAGTCCATAAAACTGATCCGCACATGGTACATATATAACTTGCGGAATTAACTTAGTCTAAATCTAACTGAGGTTATAATAGAACCTATGACTATTCCAGTTTTCCATTCTTAGATAGCAAAGTATATAACTTATTCTCCAAACTTACTAATTAATCTTAACTAATCGTTTAATCAAATCATCTAACTTAAAACAAACCATAGCATCTATCTTAACCACTTATTATAAGCCAACATAACTAATTACCAAATTACATTGTCCAAATATATCAAATATCAAGTCCATAAAATAGTCCATTCATAATCCATTCCAATCATTCAAACCGCCCAAGTTTCCGTGCTTGGTCCTCTTCTCGATCCACGTTTTTCCCTTTCCCTGCATCATCCACTAAGGGTATAGATAGGGCGTGAGATCAACGCGCCCAGTAGTATTTCTGAATAGGGCTACCACATGGTTAGTAAAAAACATGCAAGTAATATAATAATAAAACATGTGTGACAAAATCCCATAAAATATGCTATGTATGAAATGAACATTAATGAGTCCCACCCATCACCATTCATCATAGCCATTACTTGACGGGATTCTCATCGTCAAGGTAACCCACAGTGGTCTTTCGGACGCCCCGACGGAGTGTGGCCTCCGGATTCCTCCTGATGGGATTCTCATCATCAGGGTGCCCCACAGTAGTCTTTCGGACGCCCCGACGGAGTGTGGCCTCCGGTTACAACACCATCATCCCATGCCATGCATGAGATGTCTATGCAAACATGTCATTTAGAAACATAACTTTACAATCATATAGGATATCAAAATCAACATAAACAGTATATGGAATAGTGGTTATAATAAAGGTAGGAAACCTACACTAGTTTACTTTGTTCGACCATTCGTTTGAACCGTCTTCCGATCACGGCTTGTACACCGTTCTAGAAATCCAAATACCCTATGTACATAGCAGTAAGTTAATCATTTGACCATAAGATTCTAATTTGATCTAAATCCCAAAAATCCACTTTGTGGGTTCGGCCATACCCCATGGTTAACCTTGTATTTAGAAATGATACTCTGAAAATTAGAGTGAAAAGGGCGGGCGTTACAGTTGGTATCAGAGCGAAACGGGAAGTTGAATCTTCCGAAGTAAGATTAAGACGGTTTCATGTCTCACTGACGGATTAGAATCCCAACTGACCGACTCTTCGGAGTCCGCTGACTGGGGGCCGGATTAATTTACTTCGTAGACTCAGACTGAACAATCAATCTGAGAACAACAAAGATAGCAAAGGAAGTACAGTCAACATAAATGATGTACCAAACATAGCAACATAGGAAACACTTCCCCGATATCCCCAAATGGAGAAACAAACACATGATACTTAGGGAGGTTTTCCCCGAGAACAGGAGAACATAAAGACTTCCCCAAATTGAGAAATGATACTTGATACTTAAGAAGTTTCCCCAAAAACAAAGAAATACAAAGAGTGCTTATTGGCAATTTTCCCCAAGGACAAGAAATACAAGATATTTATTTGGTAAAATTCCCCAAACACGTGACATTATATGATACATAGGAAGAATCCCCAAACAAGAAGTACAAGATGTTGATTAGGGAAAATTCCCCAAAACAATGATTAGTTTGATTTGATTTATGGTTATTATTGATATGTTTTTGTTGCTGTTATACAGATATTACGAGCAACATAGAGTACACCGAGTTGTGGGACAGAGGGACACCTAGCTGTCCGATAGACCTAGTTTCTTCTTCGACGATGCTAGCATACTAAACTTCATCAATGAAGTTGAAAACAGTCAGGACATGGAGGTAAGATCGCCCGAGTACAATGTTGGGGCCTTTGTACCCGAAGAGGATGAGGAATATGTCCCAAACATAAGAGAATTTGTAGGGGAGATAGAGCCTGGGTATATGTGCGAGTTGTGCAATCAGGAGGGACACAATTGTACTTACTACCCCTACCTCCTTGAGGTCATTTGCCCTGTTTGTGGACTGCACGGGCACGGGAAGGAGAGGACTAATTGTCCTTACATTGGAGGACCGGGAATAATACCCTGTTTGACGTGCGGAGTGTTGGGGCACGTGTCGATGACATGCCCTGACAATTTCTTTGACGATGATGCAGGGTCTTCTACGGAAGACTAGGTTAAGAGGTAGAAAGAAAGGTTAGGGAAATGGAAATATTTTGTAAGGGTGTATTTTGTGATTCTAAGGGTTTGTTTTACCCTATCAACTCTTGTATGGTGATGGAAGTTTAAATGATTTTCAATAAAGTATGCAACTTTAGGAGTTCATGAGGACTTTGACACTGAGATGTATGTGAATAAGTTATTGGAGTATATTGAGACGTGGTATGGGTGCGTCCCTCACGTGATATTGATGATTGAGACTGTGGGAAACTCGATACGAATTACGGAGACTTGGTCCCGTAGGGTTACCGTTGAGGGGTGGGTCCCTCGCATGCTATGCGCTGGAGGGCGCTCTCACGGCAAGTTCACACACTTAGTGTACGTGGATGCGCAGAGCTAGGTACTATGTTACCCCATGGGGGTGGTGCTAGCTTAGTAAGACGCGGATTGACCGCTTTAGAGCTTCACTGAATCACCTTTGAGTTGAAGGGATGCAGGGCGGGGTAGACCGGATCACGTTGGACGTGGGTCTTCCGCTTAGTAAGTCATGAGCCCTAATTCTTGCAAGGGGTCGGGGTAGTTGTGAGTTGATATGTTTACCACAGTTAGGTAGTGACTCATTTGAGTGTTGTTTCCATGGATAGAATATCTCATGATGGATGTTGTGCTTAGATTAGTATGCCCATGAATGGATTATACCCAGAGGAGGGTTATATTCATGGATGGTTATTAACCATGGATGATGGTTCCCATGGTAGTTTAGATTGATGCGGGTATCGATAAAAGGTGTTAGTCACATAGTGACTTATGTACAAATGAAGATGTGAAAATTTTTGGAGATGTATTTAATGGTAAATATAAGAGTCTAGTAAAACTTGAATGGGATGCTTTGGGCAACTGCCGAGTTAGTCTAGCTAGCTGACTCTGTAGTTAACCGATGGAATTCCAGGAGGGTAAAGCTAGAAACTAAGCTAAAGTGGAATCAGCAGAAAATTTGGAACCCTACTTCGTTCGATTTTCGGGACGAAAATTTTAAAAAGAGGATTGTACTGTAATATCCTAGATTTTTCAATATATCAATATTTACGAAAATGCCCTTGGATTTATAAATTGAAGGGTTATGATCATAGATGAGAAAAATGGTGGGACCCATTGCTCAATGTACTTGTATAAGGTTTACATTAAGTTAAATGGGCAAGGTACATTTATTTGGGTCAAAGAGATTAAATGGGTCAAAGGACCCAAATGGGACCCAATGGGTCATGTATGTCATGATTGATCATGGAGTGATCTCAAAGCTTAATTGGTTTAAGTTCATTAAATATTTGAGTTGGTTTGAGTTGAAATGAATGGTGGAGTTTAGTTGAACAAAACTTATGAGTTGAATTTATTAAGTTACATGAGAGTTGTGACTCAATTTCAAATGTTTTACATGTTGGTTGTATGAGGCTTTTCATGCATGTAACATCTACTAAAGAGATAAGTGGGATGGCTATTTTGAGAGTTACAAATACAAGGTTAACCATGGGGTATGGTCGAACCCCACAAAGTGGATTTTTGGGGTTTAGATCAAATTAGAATCTTATGGTCAAATGATTAACTTGCTGCTATGTACATAGGGTATTTGGATTTCTAGAATGGTGTACAAGCCGTGATCGGAAGACGGTTCAAACGAATGGTCGAACAAAGTAAACTAGTGTAGGTTTCCTACCTTTATTATAACCACTATTCCATATGCTGTTTTATGTTGATTTTGATATCATATATGATTGTAAAGTTATGTTTCTAAATGACATGTTTGCATAGACATTTCATGCATCGCATGGGATGACAGTGTTGTAACCGGAGGCCACACTCCGTCGGGGCGTCCGAAAGACCACTGTGGGCACCCTGATGATGAGAATCCCATCAGGAGGAATCCGGAGGCCACACTCCGTCGGGGCATCCGAAAGACCACTATGGGTTACCTTGACGATGAGAATCCCGTCAAGTGATGGTTATGATGAATGGTGATGGGTGGACTCATTACATGTTCATTTCATACATATCATATTTTATGGGATTTTGTCACACATGTTTTATTATTATATTACTTGTATGTTTTTTACTAACCATGTGGTAGCCCTATTCGAAACACTACTGGGCGTGTTGATCTCACGCCCTATCTATACCCTTAGTGGATGATGCAGGGAAAGGGAAAAACGTGGATCGAGAAGAGGATCAAGCACGGAAACTTGGGCGGTTTGAATGATTGGAATGGATTGTGAATGGACTATTTTATGGACTTGATATTTGATATATTTGGACAATGTAATTTGGTAATTAGTTATGTTGGCTTGTAATAAGTAGTTAAAATAGATGCTATGGTTTGTTTTAAGTTGGATGATTTGATTAAACGATTAGTTAAGATTAATTAGTAAGTTTGGAGAATAAGTTATGTACTTTGCTATCTAAGAATGGAAAACTTGAATAGTCATAGGTTCTATTATAACCTCAGTTAGATTTAGACTAAGTTAATTCCGCAAGTTATATATGTACCATGTGCGGATCAGTTTTATGGACTTAGTTCATACGCACATGGGCTTGGCCAGTTAAGGGTCGAATTTAGAAATCCGAACTTAACTCGCGTCGTGACACTCAGCCCCGATCACTTGATTATTATATTTAAAAAAAAGAAAATATACTCTGAAAATTATAGTGAAAAGGGCGGGGCGTTACAGAAGTAATAGTAACTGAATCAAAGATAGTCCTAATGAGCATGAACAACCCTAAACAATGGTTCTAGATTAATTTTAATTGGGTAATGCATTAACCAATTTTTACTAATCTTTTTTTTGAATTCTTCTATTTTGTGAATGCAAGCCTAAGTTACCAATGTAAGATTCAAGCAAATATAAAAACAATAAGCAAACAATTTAACTGAATGCATGAACTAGCAACCTAAATGCATGAGCAAATTAAATATGCAAATTTTTTTTTTTTTTTTGTGCAAACTAAATGCAAGACAACCTAATAAAAATTATATGAATGCATGAAAATTAAAAATTAAATAAAGAGATTGAAAGCGCGTACCTTGGCTTTTTTTTTTAATTTTATTAGCAAGTGCAATTTTTATTTTTTTTAGTAATTTTTTTTTTCGCAAGAATTTTCAAAGCACCTGCACATAACAAAACTCAAAACCATGGTGAAGCATTTAATCAAATAAAATATGCATGAATCCTAAACTAAATGCAAATTTCCTACTGTTATAACTAGTGGAGGAAATTAAATGATTGTAACCTAATTAAGAATTCTAAACTAAATTAAGATCATAAAAAAATTTAAATTAATATCCACCAAATTAATCCAATTCAGATTTTCAAGTTAGTTCAAAGTTGTTCCAATTCAGATTTTCAAGTTAGTTCAAAGTTGTTCCAATTCAGATTTTTGTCAAAGAATGCTGGATTAAACAACCTGTACTGAAGCATATACTCCAGCATTTTTTGACAAACTTCCTCACTAATGGTTAAAATTCTTCTTCAACCAGGCCATTTGATTTCTAAGGTCCCATACTTGTTGATTGACCACTCAAAGGTCCCATGTTTAGCGACAATCCACTTTAAGGTCCCATATTTAGGGACATACCACCACTAAAAGGTGCCATGTTTAGCGACAATCCATGAAATCCATGTTTAGTGTCAGACCACTCAAGGGTCTCATATTTAGTGACAAATCATTCAATGCTTCCATATTTACTGACAGACAAAGGGTCACATGTTCATTCAGTTGTTTGCAAACAAACCATTCACCATGTTCATTCAAATAGACGAAATAGTTCATAAAAAGAAACCATTCACTGTGTTCATTCGAGATTGACAAACGATATCATAAAAAGAAAACATTCACCATATTCATTTAAAATTTACAACAGTTACATATGAATATCAAAATTTGAAAATTACAAAAATTTCAAATACAACGGCTATTCGGAGGCAGGAACTGTGGCAGATGTAGAAGTAGGTGCAGATGTAGAAGCTGAGGCAGATGTAGTATCAGGAGGTGCCGGTACCGATTAAGGAAGTGCTAGTGCAGATAAAGAAGGTGTTGGTGCCAATGGACGATGCCCAGTTGCACTTTGCATGGGGCCAGTCGAACGCACCTGACGAGTGGGGCCTGTAAGACGAGGCTGAATGGGCCAGATGGAAGAAGCTGAATGGGGCCAGTCGGACGAGACTGAGTGATGTCAGTCGGGCGAGCCTCATTCGTGACAGTGGACAAATAAGCAATCCCCCATGATTGATTTATCATCTTCTCACCTATGAAACATCTGACAATCCCAGAAGACGAATCGCATTCAAGATGTGTTTTTATTCCTTCTTTTTGCATTAAAAGAACAAAATTTCTCATTACATATATCACTTGATTCTCTATATTAATCAGCTTTCTCATCGTCATTCCAACCAACTCACCATTTTTCTTATGAATTTTGGCATTCATCCTCCCTTCCATCTTAGCCAATTTTTCGTCAACCATTCCTTCAAGCCTTCCAATTAGTCTTCCTTCCATTTCAGCCATTTTTTCATCAACCATTCATTCAAGCCTTCCCATAAGCCTTCCTTCAATCTTAGCAAATTTCACATCAATTTTTTCATTCAGTTTTTCTATGCTGTCAAGAATTAGCATAGTACTGACTCCTGTATCATATGCCTTTGTCCTCCCCACTTCAGGTGTCTCTGCCCCTGAACTTCAGGTGCCTCAGTCCCCCAACTTCAGGTCTGTCACCCTCCTCCTCAGGTGCCTCAACCTCAATAGGACCATGTTCTACTTTGGGAACCCAATGTGCATTGTCGAGTTTGAATCCCATCTTGACGCATCGAATATATCGATTTTTCTTCAAAGCTATTTTCTCTTTGGGGGAGAGGGTGATTCCTTCTTATAGACATAGTAAGACAGAAATAAACCATATGGAAGGCTACATTTTCTAATCTTACAACAAGCAACTATGTGTTTTATTATGATGAATGATATATCAATTTGCTTGCCATTCAAAATGCACCATATGAGGAAACTATCAAAATACGACACCTGATCACTAAGCCCTTTTCTAGGTAAAATATTCTTCCTAATAATGTAATATATAATTCGGGCTTCTAGGGTGAGCTCCATCAGCGCGGGCTTATCTCCTTTGACACTTTCACTCCGCCCACACATTTAGGTCATGGCCTCTTAGGAAACGAATCAGACAACATCGGTAGGCCATGAATTTGGTTCATACTTCGAAATAGTGGCACTGGGAAACTGAAACATTCTATCCAGTGCCGAAGTTGAAATTTCAATTTCTGTCCCCCTAACTTTGGATTTTATGGAGTGTCTTGCTCGGTCTTCCGACATATTTGCATAAAATTTCTTCACCAGTTTTGGATAAAAATCTTCTCTTATTCCCAAAAAATCTCCCTATCTAAGTCTGTCAATATACTCATGAATTCTTAATTCAAATGCTAAAAAAAAGTTAAGGTCAATGATTTTACCATAAATCATCAGCCGAGAGTACAAATCCTCTCGGTAGAATGTGACCGCTTCCAAAGAGTTGAAGTGGTTTGGGTCGAAGGCCTCCGTCTCCATAGGTGTCTCTGTCAATCTCACTCTCTTCCCTCTAGATGAAGCTGACACCTTCGTCCTTCTCCCTCTCAATGTAGACCCTTTGGATGCCATGTGGAAGGAGGGCTGTAAAGGAGAATCGATTGGAGAAGAAGAAATCGGAGAAGACGAAGAGAAAGGGTATCTGGAGAGGGCAAAATCAATCGGTTGGAAGAGGGGAGAGGGAAGATCGATCGATTGATTTCGAGAATCGTACGGTCGATTTGGTGAAGAGGAAAGAGTCGATCAATCTATTAGATCGATCGGTTTTATATATAAGTTTACGATCGATCGCACGATCACAGAAATCATGCAATTGATCTTGCCCTAAACAAACAATCGATCGATCGATCACATATAATCGTGCGATCGATCTTGATAGGAGAGGTCGACTGTCAAACTGTCGACCTCTCAGTTAAAATCGATCGCATGATTTTATGTGATTGTGCGATCGATCTTTGAATGGGTCACAATCGAACGATTGATCCCATATAATCGTGCGATCGATCTTGATAGGAGAGGTCGACTGTCAAACTGTCGACCTCTCAGTAAAAATCGATCGCACGATCCCATGGAACAGTGCGATCGATTGAATCTCGTGTTATGATCAATCAATCGATTCAAAAATGAACTGTCTGATCGATCGATCGATCGTATACGCCTCAGATCGATCGATCGAAGCGAAATGGCGTTGCAGAATCGATCGGTCGATTTCAAGCGGAAGGGCAAAATCATAATTTCAAGTAAAAATCTGAAAATCGGTGTCTAATGACAGAAAGATGAGGTGTCTAAATGGCGAGCCATTGTACTTCCTCCTAATCCATACTACTAACTTAACTGTGTATATCATTACAGTCAAATTTCCTTTAAGCGTGAATTAGGAGATGGTCTTAATCTATTCACAAATTCAGCACACGTAGATGGAAGACTAAACATTCGTCTTTGGAATAATTCAAAGTGACCTAACAATAAACACGCCCTTGATTTTTTTTTATCATTATTATTTCATCAAAACTAACATGATCTTCACATTTCATCTGCTCCATTATGTCTGAGACTCAATTATTTTACAATTTCCTTCTCTAGAAGAGGATTCCACCTCCAAAGATCATTCTACTATTAACTATTATAATACATAATTCAATTAGGAGAGTATACAAATGTTTCAACCATAAAGATTACTCTTCTAATGTCGTAAATCTTTTTTCATAAAAAGTTAGAGGCTTAATTTGTTATCATATTAATCTCAACTTTTTTATCTATTTAGATATAAAATAAAGGTAATTTTTTTATTTCATTGCAGAAAAATTATTCAGAACTCTTAAAGTGGTTTCAATAGTAAAAAGAAAAATAGTGTTAAGATATCTTCAATAAAATAAATGAGGAATAAACTAAAATTTAGTTATCATTTATTGTCTATTTATTAAATAGGTCAGGTCAACCTACTCAGAGAAAAATACTGCCAAATTGAAATAGAAAGAGGGATCAACCCAATTTTTAAATCTTTGTTTACTTTTAAACCCATTATTTTTAACTTACTTCATCTATGATAGATCTACGGGCAGTGCAAGTTGTTTCCACAGATATTTGAAGAAAGCTTCATTTTATAAATGTATTTATATTTCAAATTTTCATTCACATTTATTTCATTTTAAAATTTATATCCGAAATTTATTTTATGAGATATTTACTTCATGTTTATTTAAATGATGCTTTTATGCTTAATTTTTATTTACTGTTAGATGTTAATGCTATCATAAAATGTGATTTTTCATGAATTTTTTACAGTCATTTGATATTATTAATCGTGTAAAATTAAAAAATTATTTGAATATCTAAATGAAAACGTCCTATTGGTACAATTACATATTGTTGACCGATAATTTTTTTATCCAACACATGTCTATAAATTAGCATAAGAATTACTAGATTTTTTTTTAATATCTCTATATTCTTTTTTTGTATTTTTCCATATTTTGTTTAAATTTTTTTTGAAATTCTTGATTTTGTAAAATAAAAAAATATTCGAATATCTACATGACAATTACATAATAATACAATTGCATATCTATGAAGTCCAAAATTTTCTTAATTTTCTATAATTTTTTCAAAATTTTTGAAAGAAAAGAATGGATATAAAAGAGAAACCATACGGGCCAATACAACTGATAAATATTGGGGAATCAATAGGGGCGTATCTAGCGTCCGTATCGGCCATATTTCACCCCAGTTGTTAACATATTACCATTTTGAACGATTGAAGTTGCCATCATTATTTTATTTTCATGTTTTAAATTATATTCTAATTAATTTAGTCAAAGTTAATTCCAATAAATCTTTTGGACTAATCTTATTCTTATAATTTAAAATGAACTAAGGAGATTTTTTTTTTTTTTTAACTCAAAGTCTCAAACAGGTATCATTATAGGCTGCATTTGGATGGGGGGTAAGGGGGGTAACCCCCTATTACCCCTTGTTACCCCGGGGGAGGGGTAAAAATTCAAAATTTTACCCCGCTTGTCTCCCTTTTCAATACCCCCATGGGGCAAGGGGTATTCACGAATGAATACCCCTCCTTACCCCCACCTTTTGCTCATGAATTTTTTTTTTTTACATTTTATTTATTTATTTATTTTGGTGAGTACTTGGCTTTTATTTTTTTTAAAAGCACTCCATTATTTCTATTTGATAAATTTCACCTCACCAAACAACAAATTATATTTTTTTATGAAGAGATATGAAGAATTTTTTTATTCATTTATTGAAATTTAAAATAATAATAGTGGTTTTTTATTTATTTTTTATTTTTTAAGGAAAACTTTCCCCTATTTATCCCGTGCCTTCATCTATTTTTCAATTATATATTATATAATTTTCTGAAACGTATTTGTCAAAATGTCTATTTTTAAAGGGTGATTCTGTCGAAATTTCAATAGGATCTCAAAACTCTGAAAATTTTGAGATTTATGATAATCTCTTTTAGGGTAATTAACAATTTATTTTATTAGAAGATTATTTTAAAAATGTGTCAACATTTTCAACGTGATGCATTTGGGTGAGGGGTAAATTTTTACAGGAGTTACCCTTAAGCAGGGGTAATTGTACGTAGGGGTAAATTAACATATTAATAATTTTATAAGAATTAATAATTTTATTAAATCTATATAATATAAAAATAAAATTTCTACAACATTTTCATTGTGATGCATTTGAGTGAGGGGTAAATTTTTATAGGGGTTACCCTTGAGCAGGGGTAATTGTACGTAAGGGTAAATTGATATATTAATAATTTTATGAGAATTAATAATTTTATTAAATATATATAATATAAAAATAAAATTTCTACAACATTTTAAATGTGATGCATTTGGGTGAGGGGTAAATTTTTACAGGGGTTACCCTTGAGCAGGGTAATTGTACGTAGGGGTAAATTGACATATTAATAATTTTATGAGAATTAATAATTTTATTAAATCTATATAATATAAAAATAAAATTTCTTCAACATTTTCAATGTCATGCATTTGGGTGAGGGATAAATTTTTACAGGGGTTACCCTTGAGTAGGGGTAATTGTACGTAGGGGTAAACTGAAATATTAACAATTTTATGAGAATTAATAATTTTATTAAATCTATATAATATAAAAATATAATTTATTCAACATTTTCAATGTGATGTATTTGGGTGAGGGGTAAATTTTTATAGGGGTTACCCTTGAGTAGGGGTAATTGTACGTAGGGGTAAACTGACATATTAATAATTTATGAGAATTAATAATTTTATTAAATCTATATAATATAAAAATAAAATTTCTGCAACATGTTCAACGTGATGCATTTGGGTGAGGGGTAAATTTTTACAGGGGTTACTCTTGAGCAGAGGTAATTGTACCTAGGGGTGAACTGACATATTAACAATTTTATGAGAATTAATAATTTTATTAAATCTATATAATATAAAAATAAAATTTTTACAACATTTTCAATGTGATGCATTTGGATGAGGGGTAAATTTTTACAGGGTTTACCCTTGAGCAGGGATAATTGTACTTAGGGGTAAACTGACATATTAACAATTTTATGAGAATTAATAATTTTATTAAATCTATATAACATAAAAATAAAATTTGTATAACATTTTCAAAGTGATGCATTTGGGTGAGAGGTAAATTTTTATAGGGGTTACCTTGAATAGAGGTAAACTGACATATTAACAATTTTATGAGAATTAATATTTTTATTAAATTCATATAATATAAAAAATAATAATTATAATTTTTATGAAGAGATATGTTGATATTTTTTATTTATTTATTGGGATTTAAAATAGTAATATCAAAAAAAATCTTTATTTATATTTTTAATATTAGAATGTAAGTGTTCATTTTAAATTATAATTATGAAAAATAATTTATAAAAATTAGATAATATTATTATAAGTTATATTATTAGAATTTACTTCATAAATATTATTTAATAATTATATTTTATAAAAAAATTAAAAAAATATTAATATATCACGTTACCCTTTCTTATAATTACCAAAAAAGATTTTTTACCTTACAGTAAAATTTTACTTTAACACTTTAATTATCAAATAACATAATGGTAATCCCACTTTAAAAATCACTTCTATTTAAGGGTCACCCTACTTAAAAATCACCCTTATAAAAATTATCCCCCATCTAAACGCATCCATAAAGATCTGAAGTCCCGAATGATCGATGATCAAGGGAGAAAAACTTGTGGGCTTATGGGTTTAGTCCCAAGTCCCAAGTCCCGAGTCCCGAGTACCGAGTGATCATCTGTGGAATACAAAATCCTTTTTTAAGGTTTTAGGTGTTTGGGCATCACTCTCTCTGTTCTTTTTTCTCCGTCTCAATTTCAGGCTATGGAAATGGAGAACAGAGAAGCAGATGACTGTCCCTCCGAAGGAGTTGCTAAAAACCCTGAAGGAAAGAAGCAAGAATCTCTCAATGAAATGCTCTCTAGACATAGGTACAGTACCTTCCTCGTTACTTTATTCCGTCGATTCTGTATATGATTTTTGGTCTTCTGCTGCTTTTCCTCCTGTCTTCTCTAATTTTTGTGTTGTCAGTGATAAATATAGAAAATTCATGTTATTTACCCTTGTGGGGAACCTTTTTCGACCTTGTTTGAAACCCTTTGTGATCCTACCTTGTGTCTTCACTATGTTAGACGGTATTATAAATAACAGTGGCGTCGTTGTACAAGGTAATATTGTGGAGCCTTGCTATTAGTGTGAAGAATTTGAAACATGGTTATTGTCACTTGAATCAATGGGGATAGGCTTCATTTTAATATGCCAAATTGTAAAGAAGTTAAATGAGCTTCTTTGTATTAGTGAGACGGTGTTTGTTTTCTTCTTGGACTTAATTGATTGACATGAACAATTTTGAGAAAATTACAAAGAGAATTTTCTGAATGCTCTGCCCCATGATTTTACAAGTGAAAATTCTTTTAGAGCTATGTTGGGATTACCTTTTGTGATTTGTCTTGTGTTATGCCTATTAGAGCAGAGGTCTTAACTTCGGAACGTTTCCTTTTTCTGCCCACCTGTTATCTGCCTTTGTTTTCATATTAGTAAAAGGAAGTGAATAGTGTAAAGAATGAGACTGAAGTTGCTCCAAGCCACGATGCCAGAGGAAGCAGAAAAATCTACTAAAAGAACTACATAAAAAAATGTGCTTTATAACAGATGGCCTGGTTTTCGATAGGAAGCTTGTTAACATCATGGATTTAGGAAACTGTGATTGGCAAAGACCCTTGAATGGAGAACACATCTTGTTTGATTTTGTCAACTATCACAGAATTCAGCATATGTGAAAGGTTCATAAATCTTTCTGTTGGGATATGGTTTTGTTTAGTGCTCTTATATTTTAATGATGAAGGTTACTTACTAGAGACCTTTCTCATGGGGCCCAAGGCACTGTACCTTAACTTAAGCTTCTCCTATCTCCTACCATGATAACTTATTAAAAAAAATCCATTTTATGCCTTCTGATGTAATTTTTAACAGCTCTAAGAAACATGTTAATGACATGAAAATAAAAGCAGAAATGAGGGAAGGACATTTGAGTCTGTGAATGCTATTTTTTTTTAATGTCTAAAAGGGTAAACCCCTAAGACTTGCAATCCAAAGTGATAGTTTCAAGGTCATTGCAATTAAGGTGAATACCTGAAAACCTTTGCAGAAACGAAATCCGTTGAAGTATTTATAAAAAAAAATACAAGCTTCTAAAAGATAACAAACTATGTTGTTTCCACAAGTGTGGATGAATGTCAAACCTTGTAGGCTGAATGTAAGAGATAGTACCTTCATATGCTTTGAGTTTAATAATCTATGAAGCTTTGATTCAGACAAGTCAAAACTCAGTCAAGAACTCAACTATTTTCAAGTCTAAGGAGCTTGTGTTGTAATGTTTTAGGTTTCTTCTGCACTTGGTTGAATGTTTATAGCTTTCAAATGAGATGCCTTTTCACATGACCTGAGCCCTTGGTTGAATCAAGTGGAACAATTGTTTATATTTCTTGATCAAACTAGAAAAAAGAGAAAAAAATATATCTAGGTCATCATCATGAATTTATTCCATCAATCGAAGTATACATGAATTTATTCCCAAGATAAATAGGACAAGGCTTCAACATTGATGTAGATGAAACATTTATCATTTCCATAGAAGCCTTTTTTCCCATCAATCTAGAATCGACTTTTCAAGTTCTATTTTCCCACTTACCCAGTTGGTAATCATGTTCTTTGTCACCCATCATATCCTAGTTTACAACCTAGAATCGAATTTACAACAAGAATGAAGATGAAATAAATGTCATTTTCATAAAAGCCTTTTTTCCATCAATCTAGAAATGACTACTTTCCCAGTCACCTTTTGGTAATCATGTTGTTTGTCACCCATCATATCCACTTACAATTTCAGTCCACATCTTTCAAAGCCTTTCTTTCTGGTATCTTCTACATATAATTCTTCAACTTATTGTACCGGTGCTGATTCTGGTCACAAACTGTGATAGAAATGTTTTAATTATATATAATTGAACCATAAATGTGACATGGGGCATTCTTTTAATTGTCATCTCCTCTTGTGGCTGTGTATTTACAGAAATGAGCATGGATATTGTGAATAAGAATGTTACCCAGCTGCATTCATTGAAAATATCAACTCGATCTTGAGGATATTGTGAATAAGAATGTTACCCAGCTGCATGCATTGAAAATACTAACTCGATCTTGAGATGAAAATAAAGATTCAAAAAAATTGTGTGTGTGTGTGTCAGGGAGAGATTTCATTGTCTTGGAAGTCTCAATTTATTGGTAAAATATCTTAAAGATGGATACGACCAATAAATAAAGGCGACTATCAAATTGTGGAATCACTCTCTCTAGTCTCTAGAGTAGATAATAGTCTAAAGATATATATTATAACTACCTCGGAAAAAGATAGATTTGATATCTACTCTTTACTGGTCATAATATTCTAAAGTTAGATAATTATAACTCCCATTAAGTCTCATTCAAGATATCGTCACTAATAAAGAAGATTGCAATAAAACAAACTTATTTCTTTCTATGCTAATGCATTTCCTATCAAAATATGGGTGTTCAATGCTTTCTTCTAAAGATAGAGACAACTCCGATTCTCATTCAAGATATGCTAACTAATGAAGAATATCGCAATAAAATGAACTTATTGCCTTCCATGCTAATGCATTTGCTATCAAATTATGGGTACTCCATGCTTTCATTGTGAAAGCCATTTATCTCATGTATCTCGAGTTGGTATTCAATTGGATTTGGCAAATTATTTTTCGTGGGCTACCTGCCTATTCAACACCCATATAACTCAACTTGCAACCTTTATGGTTGCAGTTAAGACTACTTACCAATTGTGCTAAGGACACACTTGAAAGAATACTAAAAGGTTGTTTGTCTATTTCCTCGAGGAAAGCAATTCCATGGAAAAAATTAAGGTTCTGTTCATATTATCCAACAAGTGTTAAGAAATCCGGCTTCACATCCGGTTGTGAAAACCAGATGTTTCGGTTCTTCACATCAAAAGCTTATTGTCATAGGAAATGGACAAAGCATTGTTTTGGTAAGAGAGGACAAAGCATTGTTCTTTATTTTCCTCAATAAATTTTCATAACTCCTCATGGGACATGGATTCCTTGAAAGGAGAGGAAAATGTCCAATTTTTTGTGGTCTTGGCAAAGAGCCCTCATTCCATGGTAGAAGAGAGATGGTTCTCATTTTCCATGTTTGTTATTTTTCATAGCTGTAAAATGACAAACAGCCCCTATATAAAATTGAAAGCAGTTGATCAGTGTCAGAATCACCAGCCATTGCAATTATATTCAAATGATAAGAATATACACTTTCAAAAAATGTTTGTAAAAACTGATAGCTTACTGAAACAGGACTATTTCATATGACTATATTAATGAATACTTTTCTAAGATAATATAAATTTTGTTGCAAAGAAAGTAGTTGTATGGACCACAACTGCCCATAAAGGCAGTGGACTACATTGGTCAAAATTTTCTTCCAGCTACGATTTTCCACACAAAATTTGAGATTTTTCCCCAACAAACTAACATTTTTTAGAAGGCTGGTTGCCCAGATGGTACTGTCTGATCCAATGTGTTCTAATATGACTGTGATTGATTCTAAAAGCTGTTGAAGCACCTTGAGCTTTTCTCTCAAATTTAATGGTAGATTTTTTAGAGTGACTAATTTAATTTAATGGTAATTGGAATCAGAGAGAAGAATATATAGGACATGGGAGGCCCATCTAGGAGAGAGAAGAAAATATGATGAAATCCAACAATTAACATGCCAATTATCACATATCTCCCAATCCACGCCTGCTTTAGTTGGCTCATCTATGAGTGTTAGCCTCCCTCTGCATGAGAACGGGTTGTGCATTTAATAGGGAGATGAACCACCTTAACTCTCACACTTCCACCAACCCATGAGCTAGGTTAAACTGAATCACCTTCCATGATCAGAGCATATGCTAAGTGCCTATGTAAATATCTCTTTATAACCAGTTGGGCTTCAGGAAGGATTATAACTGATATTTTGATCCTATCCAGTGGAAATGAATATGAATGGTAGTGCTTTAGTGATGTAAAGCGGGGAAGAAACTCGTCATTCTTTACCCTCGACAGGAATTGAGGGTTTCAAATTTATTATAAATTTAAAAGCCTATGTTGATTGGGTTTCAATCAATTGAGCCTCTTCTCTCAATATGATTAATAATCCATTTAAGAGACCCAGTTCCCATAAAAATTAGTGTTTAGGGTTGAATTGAGATTTAATTCAATTCTCTTAGCGCAATTTTAATTTTTTTTTGGAAACATTGACGATTTAGATTCCATAGATTAAGAAAGAATTACAATAGGGCTGAGTATAGGAGAACTATACTCAAAACAAAAAGTAAAATAAGATACAAAAAGGAAATCAAAGGAAAGATACAAGATACACCCAAAATCACCCACACCAAAAACACAATGTGACCAAACCCCTCGCTTGCAACTTTAGCTAGAGGAAAAAAATTCCAAGACCGGCGCTTGTAACTGAATCTCAGCTTTTGCCAAAAAGTCCGCAATACAATTTGCTGATCGAGGTGTATAGGTGAACGTGATGCCACCCATTCTGCACAAACTCCAAATGTCCCTTGCCACCCATTAGCGCAATTTTAATTAGTTAATCAAATTAAGAGAAATGTGAAATTCAATGCAAAATCAAAACTCAAGTCTAAACAGTGAATTAATTTAATTTCATGGTACTAACCTGGGCTTGATCTGAAGATCAAAGGTGGATCTGAAGATCCGAATAATGACCGAAGCCGCCAAGCAAAGCTTATCTGAATAACGACCGAAGCCCCCAAGCAAAGCTTGAATAAATTCTTCACAATTCCAATATTCAGAAATTGGAGATGGAAAATGGGTCCAACAATATTTTTTATTCCATGAAAAAGTCGACCAAACAATATGGCCTTTTATAAAAAAAAAATACAATTTAATAAGCTTCCAAATATGTGAAAGTCATCCATGCCTATGCAACCTACAAAATTGGAATTTGCAAACATGCAAATTTGTTTCTACCACAAAAAAATCCCCATGAGAATAGAAAACAAAATATGTAAAATACCTTCCAACAAAAGCATGCTCATGTGGCTGCTTATGTGGAATTACATAGGCCAATCAGATTATTCTAAACCTACACTGGGTGTCCAGTCATCTGACACTTGGGCGGTCCTTATTCACTTACTAATTACTAGAGATAAGACTCCCAAAATTACAGAATTCCTTTCCCCATTGCATTCGATCCTTGTTTATCACCATTCAAGCAAAACTTGCCCAAAGAGAGGATTTTTGAGTAAACTCGTTGGAATGGATTAGGAGAGGATTGCACATGGGTTTTGAGAGAAAATTGAGGGAGAGAATCGACCATTGCACTTGGGATTTAATTGGTTATGGGTTTAGGACTAATGGGAATTTAATTGGGTCATTTGGGTTGGATTTATGGCCATTCAAGGTGTGGGGTCCACTGCTACATCCTAATGATCCAATAGTATGAAAATGATGGGCTGGTTAGACGGGGTCCAATTAGACTGCCCACGAAGTCCAACCAATCTTCCTCGATCATGTCCGATCCATGATATGTCTGCATCATTTAGCTCCAACAATAAGAAAACGAATATGAACACTCTTTCAAATAAAATAGAAACTTAAGGTAGTTCTTTTTACAATTTTTTTTCCCGTTGCATCTGAAACAAATCGTCCCTATGGATGTAATGAAATTTTCTTCTTTTGTATGTTTCTTTTTTTTACAGGTATGAGATTGCCAATGTTCAACACAAGGAAGTCAGTCTAAGAAAACTAGCTGTTAGAGGCAGCAAAGCCGAACAGAAAGCAAAGAAGAAGCAGGTGGAGAAAGAGATATCTGAACTTTCAACAAGACTCAAAGCAAAGCATGCAGAGGAACATGCTTCGCTAGGCTACAAAAATGATAATGGCAATGAGAAGAGCAATGTTGACAATTTGGTTATGGCCATAGCTGGTATTTCTGTTTCAGGCCAGTCTGATGGTTCAAAACCCAGCAGGAGTGTCAAGAAATGTGGGAAGAGAGCTCAGCAAGAAGCAGCAAGAGAACAGAGAATACAGGAAGAACAGAGCAATACTATCAGTGACCGTATGATTGAGAATGAGGAGTTGGAGAAGAAACTAAAGCCCCTCGGTTTGAAAGTTAATGAAATTAAGCCTGACGGTCACTGCCTTTATCGAGCCATTGAGGATCAGCTGTCGCTTCAGTCAGGAAGTACCTCTCCATATAGTTATCAAGAGCTCCGAGAAATGGCTGCTTCTTATATGAGAGAACATTTGTCTGACTTTGTGCCATTCTTCCTATCAGATACAAAAATAGAATCGGATTCTGATGGCTCACTGTATCAAAGATTCGAGAACTACTGTGCAGAAGTGGAGTCAACCGCGGCTTGGGGAGGACAACTTGAATTGGGCGCTCTCACCCATTGTCTAAGTAAACATATTTTGATAGTTTCAGGGTCCTTTCCAGATGTGGAGATGGGCAAGGAATATGAGTCTGAAAGTGGAAGTAGCTCCTCTAATCCAAGTATCATGTTGTCATACCACCGACATGCATTTGGGCTCGGCGAGCATTATAATTCAGTTGTTCCTGGCATGATGAATAGGTAACATAAAATGTACTATAGGATTTTTTGGTGAAATTCAGGTATATCTATTTATTCATGTCTGACAGCGAGACCCATGTAGGAATTTGTAAATGGCAAATATATTTTTAAAAGCACTAATATTTTTCTATCTGTCTATCTAGTACTCATCTGATCCCTGATGCATGTTAATTTAAAAGTTCTACATTTCTGATTGCCATTATTTATTTGCTAAAAAATATGGGAGAAGGGAGACTGATGTTTAGCTTACCAGTCACTGGGGCTTTGTTTGGATGGATGGAGCTTGCGTGGGAAACTTCTAAATTCTCTAGGGAACCTTAACTCTCCAAACCATTTGGATGAACTCACCCTTTTTGCATGTCTTTTTAAGGGGAAGTCACATGCCCCAAGGGGCCAAGTTTTCTAATGGAGCTAATGCGGGAGCTTCACTTATTCCCTCTCTAGTTTTTGTCAAACAGGGTGAATCACAAAGATAACTCCTATTTTTAGTTCCCATCATCCAAACAATGCATAGAAGATGCCCGCTCAAGTGACAATACAAAAATATTTATTTTGGGAAATGCATTAATTTGTGAATTGGGCAATACAAGTGCAAAAATTAAGTCATTAGAAACCTGATGCATTTAGAATCATAATATTCCAAACCTCCATAGACAATTTTTGCAGCTACACTTGCCACCCAGTCATGGAAACTTGTTTAATTGACTACATAAAACCAATGTTATTAGAATCGGACCGTGTACCGAACTGTCTTCGAGGAGGTCAGAGTTCAACCGGGTTCGACCGTGGTCAAAGTCGGTAAAAGCCGGTCAAGTAATAAAATAATATAAATATTAAATATAATATTAAGTAAGACATATTTTACTAATAATATTAATATAAATATTAAAAATAACATTCAAACTCTAAGTAATATACCAAAACGGTGAAATATATGGGATAGAAATAGTAATAAATTTTTATATTTCAAATATACACATTTTTTTAAGGAGAAAATTAAAAAAAAAAAATATTAAAAATATTAAAAAAAATAAAAAAAATTCAAAAACCCTGAACCGCGATTCACGGTTCACTGTTTTGGTGTCAAAACCGCATAAAACCGCGGTTTTGACCGGTTTTATGCGGTTTTGACCGCCAGTCGGTTTTTTGGCCTGACCGAACCGCCGGTTCAGCCGCGGTTTGGTCCGGTTCTGATAACATTGCATAAAACTTGAAAATGCATAAAACATTGAAGATGTCACAAAGGATTGTGGTTTGTCATTATTAAGCTTGGTCATTTTCTTGAAGTTAGAATGCTATGGGAAGAAGACGTTTGCAACATGTGTATGGCTATTTGGAAAAGTTTTGCAGCATGCCTTTCATAGGCAATGTTGACTTTAACAGTATAAATGGTACCAGGAAGCCATATCAGTGCACAGCATTTACAGTCAAAGTTCAATGAAACACAATATGGAACTTGTGTTCAGTATATCATAATGCCGTGGGCTCATTGGTTATGGTTGGATATAGAGTAGAATCACTTGGACCTGAAACATGGACTTGACACAGGTATCTTATGGTTTAGCTTTTTCTTTTTCTTTTCGTCCCCCTTTTTATTTTCTCTAAATGAAGCATGAGATGGGTATTGCTAGATTGCCAGTATGTTACCTGCTGTTAACAATTTGGGTATTCATGTCTAACTTTTGAGGTGTAACAGTCCTTGTTTAGATGTTCAACCTCCAGAATAGTGCAACAACATGCCATGAAAATGCTTCCCATGTCAAATTTCATTGAGAAAAGGTACGAGAAGATTAGAAGGTTGTGTACCACTGGTCCTGTTACCAATGGCAATTGTAACAACAGCCAAGGTATTCGACTATTCGAGTTCATTTACACTTGCCCTGGATATCATACAGTGGATGTTCTTTATTGGATTTTAATTTACGAGTAAGAGCCGTCTAACGATCCATTGTTTGGTGATTTTGATCAAGATGCTTTTTGATGGCCTTTGTATTCAGAAGAACTTTTTCAATGGACCCTTTAGTTGGGATCTATGTGTAGTACACGCCTTGTCTGCATACTGGATGTGGATGGGCTGTCAATTACTTGTACACATAATCACCATCGTCATGGTCGACAAATGTTCTGTTGGTAAATGCAAAAATTCAAAATGCTGAAACAATGAAGAATAGAAACAAAATACATGCTGGTAATAGGTGACAGAAATAGGCGAATTGACGGATCATTGTAGAAATCCCGAGCAGTTAAACTTCACCCTTTTTTTTCTTTTCTTTTCTGCATTTTATTTATTGGTGAATTTCCATCCTAAGTTTATCCGATGACTACAGTTGTTGGTATTGATTAATTTTTTTCCCTCACAGGTGTAAGTGCCTGTAATCTTTGCAAGAACACCACCTCTGTGATATCTGAACGAATGAAACTAGCTCAGTCTCAATAAAATCGAAGAGTTCAGCTGTATTATGCAGGAGCTACAATCCACATCGCCAGTCTCTTGACAGATTTCCCTTCTATACACGATGTTCCTCACTCCTTTCTTCTATTTTTCTACTGGCCTTGATCATTATAAAATATTGACATAATAACAATAGTTATAACCTTAAGTTTAGCAGTAAGTAAATAATTTTAACACTTTAATTACTTTAACTGAGTAGGATGCTTGGCTAAGTCAAGTGGGACATCTGGATACCTTGGTCTTAAAAAAGATTAACGGATGAAAAGAAATTAATTTATTAATTAATTATGTTAAAATCTCAATGATAATAAAATCAAATAGAAAGCACCATTTTAATCTATGGCACAAACCAGGGGTCAAAAAAATGCCCCGGCCGATATTTTGGCCGATATACAAATATCGGCCGCAATATTTCTCTCTCTTCTGATATCGAGGTTTTCAAAACTGTGAAAAAACCGTAAAAAACCGCAAAAAACTGTGGAAAATCGTATCGGAAGAACCGTGAATAACCGCAAAAAATTGTGAAAAACTGCAAAAAACCGTGAAAAATCGTATCGGTTTTTTTTTTAAAAAAAAAAATTTAAATACCGATATTTATGCATATCGGCCGATATGTTGACCGATATTGCGGACTGAATATCGGCCATATCGGTCGATAATATTTTGTACGGCCGATACGATATGTATCGGCCGATATTTCGACCCCTGGCACAAACCATCATCGGTTTGTTTTAAAATGTTGATATAATTGATAAGTACATAAAATCGGTCTCTAAATATTATGATCCATATTGTTCATTTGGCAAATTTTGCATGACTAAGTAACAATTGATTAGTTGTTTGTTCAATAATTCAAAGGGGTTGTTGTGATAGGCATGACCTCAGAAAGTGAGAGTCTTAAGTTCGATTTTCACTTCACCTGAAATAGCCATTCCCCTTAGAATTACCCGGTGTGTGTGGGTAGGGAAACTTACACCCTTTTATCCCTCTTTGTACCTATACCCCTCTCCTTCCTTTTTTGAAAGCCCTTTGGAGCATGGGGATTTTTATGAAACCCTTGCCCTTCTTTACCCTTCTTTACCCCTCTCCTTCCCTTTTTGAAAATCCTTTGGAGCATGGGGGTTTTCATGAAACCCTTGCCACTCTTTACCCTTTTTTACCCCTCTTTACCCCATTTTATCCCTCTTTGTACCTATACCCCTCTCATTCATTTTTTGAAAGCCCTTTGGAACATGGGGGTTTTCATGAAACCCTTGCTCTTCTTTACCCTTCTTTACCACTCTCTTTCCTTTTTTGAAAACCCTTTGGAGCATGGGGGTTTTCATGAAACCCTTGCCACTCTTTACCCTTTTTTACCCCTCTTTACCCCCTTTTATCCCTCTTTGTACCTATGGAGCAAAAATATTTTAAAATATTTTTTAATTGATGAATATTATTTTTTAATTATGTTCACAAAATTTTAATTTTATTTTTATATTATATTAATTTAATAAAAAAATGTTAATATATTACCCTCCTTTGCACCTATGGAGCAAAAATATTTTAAAATATTTTTAATTGATGAATATTATTTAATAATTATATATTTTATCTTTTTTCTTTTTATTTTTTTGTTATATAAATTTAGTAAAAATTATTAATTCTAATATACTCTCTTTACCCTTCTTTACCCCTCTTTGCACGTATTACCCTTCTTTACCTCCCTAAATCCTCTTTACCCCTCTTTGCACCTAGTATCCTTCTTTACCCCTCTAAACCCTCTTTACCCTTCTTTACCCCTCTTTATTCCGCTTTTACCCCTCTTTGCACCTATTATCCTTCTTTACCCCTCTAAACCATCTTTACCCTTCTTTACCCCTCTTTACTCTTCTTTTACCCCTCTTTGCACCTATTACCCTTCTTTATCCCTCTAAACCCTCTTTACCCTTTTTTACTTCTCTTTGCATCTATGGAGCAAAAATATTTTGTAATGGATGAATATTATTTAATAATTATGTTTTATTATTTTTATATTATATGAATTTAATAAAATTATATATTCTAATAAAGTTGTAATATATTACCCCTCCTTACCCTTCTCTTTGCACCTATGGAGCAAAAATATTTTAAAACATTTTTTAATTGATGAATATTATTTAATATTCATGTTTTATTATTTTTTATATTATATGAATTTAATAAAATTGTTAATATATTACCCCTCTTTACCCCTTCTTTGCACCTATGGAGAAAAAATATTTAAAATATTTTTAATCGATAAATATTATTTAATAATTATATTTTATAAAATTATATTTTTATTTTTTTATTATATTGAATTTAATAAAAATTATTAATTCAAATAAATTTTTTAATAAATCATGTTACCCTTCTTATAGTTATCAAACAAGATTTTTTACCCTAAATCAGTTCTTACTTTACCACTACAATTACCAAACAAGGTAAGAATAATGTCTGTTCAAGGGTGACTCCTACTCCACCCCTACTCAAGGGTGACCCCTACTTAGAGGTAACCCCTTTAAAATTTACCCCTCATCCAAACGCAGCCTAATGTATAATGCAATAATGGAGGGGTTTGAATTTAACCTTTTTTCCAAGTCCCGTTGAGTCAAAGGCATAAGAGTTTGTTTGAATCAGGAGATTATCAGAAAATCCTAAGTGAAATTTTATGGTTTCCACTCATGCATATTGCTTCATAATTCTTTTGATATTACAAACTGCACTAGTAACATCACACATTCACACCATGTAATTGAATTCCTAAACTTTGTTGTCCCACGTATTCTGCCCCACATTTGTACAATCCAACATTCTCATACTTTTTAGGAAATAATTTAGGCATCTCCATCATCCAAGTGGTCAGCACGAACCATCCATTTTTAATCAAGAAAGTCCACTTAAATTTAGAAAAAAATCCAATAGTATATAACGGTGACACAGAAGGCAACGAATTTCAGTAATGCATTAACATTTTGCTCCAAAAAAATGATCCAACAATGCCAAATCAAATTCCAAGAACTACCAGTCCTAGTTTGTACCACCAATGAAAATGCAGGAGGAAAGCTAATAGTCAAAATGAAAAACAGAGGAGGGATACAGAACACATAAGTTGGCATATATATTGACGAAGTAATAATTTTTCTCATGCCCACAAAAATTGAATAGACTCCTAATGCAAACATGATATTCAATCAAATTGCTTTTCATGGTTAAACACATGAATGAAAATTAGTGAGTCATTTCTCGTGGAGAAAGTGAAAGGGCTCTGTCAATGGTATATCAACAAATCACTAAATAAAAAGAAAAGAAAAACAATAATCCAGAACCTAATACCAACCGATGAACCAGAGGTAAACAACCCACAAAAATCACAAACTAAAACTTGTTACTTCACATAAAAAATACGAAAACTACAGCAAAGTAAATGTCAAATCATGAACGATACCAGTTTATTTATACCCACAAAACTCCTGTAAAAATCATTGCAGAAGCCCTCACCAGCAACACAACCACTCTACTAATTTTGCACAAGAAAGGACAAGGGCTGCTCCAACCACAAGAAATGACTTGTTTTCTTGAAACTAATTAACAGAGAGAGACATACCCAGAGAGAGAGAGGGAGACCGAGATTGAAAGACCCAGAGAAAGAGACCGAGAGAGAGACGATCTCGAGAGCGGTGAGAGAGAGAGAAAGGCGAGAGAGTGGTGAGATAGAGCAAGACGAGAGAGAGCGGCGAGAGAAAGGCAAACAGTTTCGGCGTGCCCTAATCTAATAAGGAGATTATATATGGGTATGTTGGACCGTCCACGGACGGTCCACGGTCCACCCGATTTTTTATCGGACTGCAGGATCCGGATTTGAGAGTCTTAACGGACTCGCGGATCAGGATCGTAAACGGACTCTAGGCTTCGGGCCGAACTTGAGTCCGATTACAGGCCTAAATGCCTTCTATCCTTATTGCATCTCTGAGGGATTTCTAGAGTTATTGATATACAACTTTATTGTAAGAGGTGAACGGAAAGCTGATAGTAATTCTATTTTTGAAGATAGTAAAATCACTCTCATCTCTTCATAAACGTAGGCACATTGTTGGACCATACAAATCTCGTGGTTCTTTTTTTTTTTTTTAATTTTGTTCTGCGGCATCGTGATTTGTTTGTTTCTCAATAATGTGGTCCACATTTGATGAATTATTTTAGATCGTAATTTACCCCTAAGATGAAGGGCATGCAATACCAACGAAGAGAAGTAAGATGTGCTGCATTATATCCAAAGAATGGTCTTATAATCACATAAAGGTAATGCAATATTGAAATTTTAATCATGACATAGGAAAAACAATAAAATGATAAGTGAAAAATGGTAAACATAGAAATGTAGGACACTGAATTAAGTCTATTTACTTCTTAATACATAAATTAAAGGTTTGGATTAATCAATGTACTAAAAATTTGTCCACAATTTTTAGCAATGTAATCTATGGTTATGATTTGGAGCCTTTTTAGTATCTCAATATTACTATCCTGTAATAAATATCTCAAATTTGATTCTCACTCACTCATAAATCAATAGAATATGGGTTGAGTTGCTACAGAGTTATGCATGATACAAGTGTTTTCAGTGTGTTAATAAAATATAAAATGCATTGATGCATGGGGTAAGACTGGAATTTTCATTACGTCAAAATTCAACACAATTAGTTGTTGTTGGCTTTAAATCTTTTACTTAGCTTTCTTAAACCAACTTATAACCAGTCTAAATTCTTATCAAAAAGTACTAATTGGGTTGACAATAAATTGATTTTAAAAAAGTCATAAAACAAATTCAAAATGGTTGGAGTGATGGGTAGAACCTGTTTCAAGAAGTGAGAGTTCTATTTTCGATTCCCATTCTACCCCAAAGGGTCACTGTAGTTGTTGAGAGAAAAATGGCCCTTAGTTTGAATTTATCAATCCTATTAAAACGACATAGATCATGAATATCTTTTATCAAAGGCTTACCAACATTTAAATGAGTTTAACTGAAATATTATGAGCTACTTGCTATTTTAAACTCTTACCTATTCTCTATTCTTACAACATCTTCGACGTCCTTAGAGTTGGAAAAAAATTCTTTATGTAAGAATGTGAAAATTCGGATTTGAGCATTTGTACATGGCTATGGACCTTATAAATGGATATTTTTCAAGCCCAATTAATTGGAAAAATGGCTTGGACCCATATACCAACATCTTAAGCTCTTCAATTGACCATTTTATGGTTTGAAAGTCTTCCAATTGTAGCTTTTTTCAATCAACCAAATTTCTCATAAAATTACATTACCAAATTGACTATAACATTCTTCCTATTATTTATGGGCTTCACATCATTCTCCCTCTATTGGTTAAATCTCACCTCCAAATTTGACATAACAACTCCTATTTCTCCACAAATTTGATAACACAACTTCCTCATCCTCTCTCATTTCCTCCTTTCACATGAATAGGCATGTTGAAGTAAAGTTGGTACTCTTGTTCAATACAAAAATCTAGATAGAAAACATATTGATAAATCCTCCTTTACAGGATCGAACATAAGGTTTGTAATAAATTTCAACATTGAGACAATTGAGCACTGTAAATGTGGAAGAATATAAGGTTTCTCTCAAAGTTGATCTTCCAGTGATAATCCTATAGTCAATGACTGCCTATGAACTTCAATCTCCCAAACTGAACTTCATTTCTAGAATTCTTGTGTCAAGATTTTATGGTCAATAATCATTCTTCATTTTGTGATTTTTTCTTGGTCGATGGTTCTTCATCCTCATAGTCACCAAATGATTCTGAACTTTTGTCAACCTATTCTAGCGAATGAAAAAACATCCACATATTTTCTAGAAAAAATGACATTATCATCTATTATTACATAAAGTACACGAGTAGTTGACCCGCATGGGTAGTTCCGTTGATCTAAACTTATAGGATTAGACTAGAACTCTTGGGTTCTTTTCCTCCCGAGCTAACTAGATACACAAGGCTTATAGGTGTTTTCGTGTATTCTTAGGATTAGTCTCACCTCTAATACAAATTGGGGATGTCTATGTCATAAAAAAATATATAAAAGATGTAGGTTCATGCTCATACACAACTTTTGTTGTTAGCTCGATAGTGGTCTTCATTTTATAATTGACAATCTCATGCTCACTACCATTATGCTCATTACTTGTTTCACCATGTTTAAGGTTGATCTACCATTAGTAATTCTATGACCGTTTATAATTTGATGATCTTAACTAATCTCACCCAACGTTTGAGAGAACTTGTCGTCAACTTTGAAACCACATTATCTATATCATCCTCACGTTGGGGGGAAAATCACCTTTTCGTCCACACATAAATAACAATATCGAAAACAATAAATCAAGAAAGAGAAGCATACCACAACACAAAGATTTACGTGGCTCCCTTTCGGTACCAATACGTGTTCAACACCGATCCATTATGCTCAAAGGTAAGAAATCGAAGGAGAGTTGACTGTAGCTCTCGATTACAAGTTTGACTCATGGCTCTCTCTCTAGAAAAAACATTATCTACTGCCATAATTAGGGTTCACAAGGTGCAATGTAAAATTATAAAATTACCCTCCAATAAAAAAAATCATATATTCAATCTATTTATTTTATGAATTGATTGGAATTGAAACTTCTTTATAAACAAGTAGAAGGAAACTTTTGTGCAAATCCAACAGTACACTTTTCTATTTTAAATTCCAAAAGACTCATCTAATTGGCTCCATATTCCTAAGGAAACTTTTGTGTAAATCCAAAAGTACACTTTTATTTTTTAAATTCCAAAAGACTCATCTAATTGGCTCCATATTCCTAAAGAGTGTCTAAGAAGGTTGAAAAGTTGTAAACGAGTGTTCATTTGTTTGAATACGGCCCGAATCCAACTTAAAAAATGAGCTTGAACAACATTTCTACTTAAAGCCCAACAATGCCTGTGGGCATTTAGGCCCATTTATATGTTATATATATTATATATCCATATATCACAAGGTCGTATCAGGTGTTGTTTTCATTTAAAAAACTTTTATTTTGTAAATTAAAAATATAACTATATAGTTTAAAAAAACTTAAGGTCCTACCATCTTTTAAAATTTTATCTCAAATACCAATTTTTAGCTACTCGATCTTAATGATCAAAATCACTAGGCATCACATCTTTTCCACGATGTCTGTTGACTTTAGTAATAAGATCAAGTGACTAAAAATTGATTTTTGTTTGTAATTTTAACTGGTGGTAGATATTTATATATATATTCCAATTTGTAAGGTTAGACTTTTAAGCTAGAAAACAAAAATAAAATATTAAATATGTGTTTTAATTTTTATCCTTAATTTTGAATAAAATGAGAATTCAATTTTATTTCTAGAGTATTATTTGGAATTGTTTTTCTAGTTCAAATTGTATGTGATTCCTCTTTGAGTAAAATGCAAATATCCTTGAATTAATATTTCATAATTACACTATTATGAATTGAGGTTACAAACATAGGTAATTATTTAACGATAATTTATATTTTTTATGTAGAGTAGTGTAGAGTGATGGAAATAATTAATTTATATATTTATAAGGTTATATTTTTTTCTTCATATTTTATTATATTTTTTACTCTTTTAAGTTTTTATGTCATCGAAAATGGTCGGAACGTCAAACATTTCATTATAGAGACAAAATCGGAATAGGTTCTAAAACAGATCTGACAAGTATTGATGAGACCGATCTAATGTGTTAACATATTGAAATAATGATTAATGTTATCAAAATGGAACATTGAAAATGGCCGAAACGTCGAAACATTCTGTCATAGTTCTAAAATGGATCTGACAAGTATTGATGAGATAGATCTAATGTGTTAACAAATTGATATGATGATTAATGTTATCAAAGACTCTTTTTTCCAAATTTGAATAATTTTAGAAAAGATGCTCAATTTATGAGAAATGTAATGGAAATTTATATTTTCCCCAGTGTCCATAACTACAAGTTCTAGAGAAGATCAGACATGGAAATACCCTCAAACCAAAAGAGAGAGTAGTAAAATACATGTATTATACTGCACTATAACTAGCCACATTGGAAACATGTGAAACTTTGGGAGCTTTGATGTCCACATAAAATGAGGGAGGAGACTTGGGTTTGAAGAATTTAAACCATTTTTAAACTTGATTAGCACGCTTCCATTTTTAGCATGCAAATCTAAGGTCAAGGGCCACATTTTGGGGAATTTCACTTGTTTGGAGTCCCAAGTGAAGGTTTTGACTTAAGTATCATCAAATTTATTAGAGGCTTCTTCTCTTGTTCTCCACTTAGCAGACATGGTTACCAAATTTTGCAGCAAAAATTAGTTAAAATATGTTACATTAAATTTCAAGCGCCCCTGGATAATTTTGTTCTCATTGCCAAAAAGGAAAATGTGAGTTCACAGAATGGTACTATCTGATTGAATTTATTATATAGGTCTTATTTATTTTGTTGATTAGTAAAATAAATTACTAAAAATATTCTTTTTAAAAATTTAGATTGAACTTTAATTTATATCCCTTTGATATATTTCTACCAATGAATTGAATATAATTTGATAAAAATATTTATCTAATGATTTATTCTATTGTAAAAAATTAAAGTATATGATGATACAATAAATCTCATATTTAATAGTTTGATAGTTCACATTATAATTTATCTATTTATATATATTTTTAGAATAAGATTGAATGCTCGCTTCCACGGAAGAATAAAGACGAACTCGCCACAATATATGTACTGGCGAAAGGTTCAAAATGTGAAGTTTGTAGATTAGGTCCAATGACTCGAATCCATAAAGAAAATGTAAGAATTGAGATCTCTAGAAAATCAAAGTTAGAGATAGTAAGAAAATGAAATTGATCACCTTGAACTAATCTCAATTTGGCCAAGTTTTTATCGAAATCTGGAAATTGATTAGAAGAACTAAAGAAGTTCCACTCAGCAGGAAAATTCAAAGGCCCCAATCTCACATGGGTCACAATTCTCATCGGGATAAAATTGACTTAGGCCTTCAATTTAATTTAAAATCACACAAAATAATTTTGCATTAATTAATTTAAAATATGCTAACATAAATTCAAAATTTAAACAATAAGAATCGAAAATTGCAAGAATAAATTAATTGAGGCAATTTAAATTGTTGAAATTCAAATCAAACGATAAAGTCACCAACGCTTGGAGACACAAGCAACCAATGCCTTTATTTTTATTCCTCAAATCTGTGTGTACATAATGGAGGTCCAAGGCCTCAATTTATAGTTAATGTTGGACTCTAGAAAAGTGGAATAAGAACCTAGATCAGAGAGAAATTCGTCCATGGCCCTAAGTCTAGCACTAAATCCTAAACAATACATTTCAGTGAATAGTATCCAGTCAAGTGGATTTATTACCTCATGAAAAAAAAAATTCCCAAGAGATAGGGGTGACCCATGTTTGCTTGAAATTCCATGAATTTTGTTGATCTTGAGATCCTCTCAAGCATTGTCGTCCATCCAGTGGAGTTGCTTCCAATTTGGCTGCATTCTACAATCTTGAATCTAGCTTCATGCACCCACCACATGCTAAGAAGAGAGATTCTTGCCAACTTAAAATTTTGAGAGAGAAAGATTTACATGTAATGCATATTTAGAATTTCTGTCGCTCCTCTCTGTAGCCAGCAAATGGACCACTTTCCTTTGTTAAATTGAGCCATTTTTAATGGATTTGAAAGCCAGACATAAAGCCCAAGTCCATGAGCCAATTATTTAAGCATTTTGGGCCCCAATTAAGCCATTTTGGACCCATCTTTGCACCACTAAATCTTACTGTGATTTAATTGAAAAATGTAACATTATTTTCAATATATGGACTTGGCTCTTTGTCAAATTAACCTTCATTACTATGAATGATGCTAGTGGTGATGCCTTTGGGATTTTCAATATATGGACATGGTTTTCAATTTTTTTTAAAAAAAAGTCAGCTTCCTTTGGAATCTTTTATTTATTTTTAATTCAGAAAAAATAAAATAATAAAAAATACCAATATTTAATAAAAATAAATAAAAGAGAAGAGAGAAATTTATAGGCCGAGATGCTGGGCGAATTTTTTACCCTTGGGTAGATGAGACTAGAGAGTGTGTAAGGACCCGTGTGTGTTGACCTTGCTGATGTGATAGGAGGCCCCACATTGAAATGGGCCTAAGAGTGTGTAATGGCCCAACCCTTAAAATATTTTTTTTAAATATTATTAAAATATTATGTTCGTACATAAATCTGTGTTTGGACAAAATTAGGATTATTTCACCTCCTTCCTCTTCCAAACAGCCAACCATTTTTCCCTAACAGCAAACCCGCGCCTCCTTTACCTTCCCTCTATTGATTTTCACCCACTAAAGGCTTTGGATTCGGATTTTCTACGCTTGGAGTGCCCCTTTGCACGGTTCTTTCTTCTCAAAAGGTAAGATCTATGATCGTTCTCTTTCCCTTTCTTCTTATTTGAAGAGTTCTTAATGGGATGTGTTGAGAATGGAGTATGTGATGGCTTTTAGGCCATCTTTGGAGAGGAATCCATGGAAGTAATTGAGGATATTTGTTATGGAACCTTATTTCGGTGTAGATCTGAATTAAATTTGAGTTTTGAACCCATGGGAAGGAAAATAAATTGGGGAAAATGGTATATACTATTTTTGGAGATGATTCATGGGAGGAGATTTGGGGATTTACCTTACATTGAAGGGATTAAATCAGATTATGGGTAATTTTTTGGGTCTAAATTTGGAAATTTTGCTTCTAAGCTTTATTTTGGTCTAATCGATGAACTAATACGGATGTATTATGTTATTTTTTATTGATTAGAGCGTTTGAACCCCGAACCTGTTGAGGTACGACTTGAAGATCAACCCGAGACATCGTGATTTTGAGGTGAGGATTGTTACACACATATTGTATGAATGCATGTATGCTATTTCATTGATTTAGGGAATGTATTGTATTGTGTTATTGATGTTGTTAATCGATCTAGTCCGATGTATAGAATAGTCTTAGAGGAAGGTGGGGGGGATGAATAGGACTATAGGGGAATTGTAAATTTCTTTAAAATATAAGTCAATTAATTTATTTTTCTTAATAAATTAATCCAATTTATCTCTAAATTGTGCAATTAAGATACAAGATAAACACAAGTACAATAATGAGAGGAGATGAGAAGAGATGGAATATTTTGACACAAAGATTTTTACGTGGTTCGACAACCTTTCCTACATCTACGCCACAAGTACACCACTTGAGGATTCCACTAACCTTCTCCTTCACGGGTGGAGAAGAAATCTATTATAACCCTTGATCTCCTTCGTGAATGGAGATCAAACCTTTACAACACTTGATCTTCTTAACATGTGAAGATTTGACCGATGACACACAAGAGAACACTTCTCTTGATATTTCACAAGGGTTACACGAACCCTTTATAATTTTCTCAATAAATAATGTGAAGAATAATTTTTGAGAAATATCAAGAATACTAGCCTCTAATTGCTTGAACTAACTTCGGAGTGCTATTGAATGTCCTTGTCCTTGCTATGCTCCTTGGTGATGAGTAGATGCTACGTTGAATGTCAAACCAAAGATTAGGAGAAGATGATTAGGGAAGATAAATGGTTTTCCTATCAGAACAATCTATCCCTAAAGGTTCTCTCAAATACACACTCAAGAGTGAGCTTAAGATGCTCAAAAATTGTATATGAGAGCTTTGAGTGTGTGAGAGATTGAGCTCAAGAACTTTGGTAATCTAGCTATAGAGTTTTAGTACTCTTGAAATGATTGAGAGTCTTGGAGAATGTTAGAGAGAGTTTTCTCATCAAGAATCAACCTTTGGAATGCCCCACGGTCATAAATTTAAAGTCCTCTTGAAAATATGGCCATTGGATGTCAAAATCGAAGCAAAAAGAGCCGTTAAAAACTTATTGTTATGATTTCAGTCAACTGAACTTGAAGATTTAGTCAACTGAAATGCCCAGAAATGACTGTTGAAACATTTGGGCACAATTCAGTCGACTGAAATTGAAGATTCAGTTGACTGAATCTCATCTGAGACTGAAAAGATCAATCTGCTGCACCTTCAGTCGATTGAAATATAAAGTTCAGCCGACTGAATCTTGGTAGTTTTGTACACCTCCACTAAAACGACCATAACTTGGGTTCTCGAATTCGATTTTGGGAGTTCTTGGGCTCGTTGGAAATCTCATTGAGAGATCTATCTACTCACCGAATGTGGTCCAATTTGAGGTCCATTTGATACCTCAAATAATCTCTCAAAGTGAGGGTATATGCTAAAACTATTTTGATCTGTTTTGCACAATTTCATTGAAATGCTCATAACTTGAGCTATACATATCAGAATTGGGTGTTCTTTGAATTTTTGAAAATCTCTTTGAGTGATCTATAAAATCATAGAGGTTTAACAAATACTTGAGCACATTTGATAAGAGAAAAACTTGTCCAAAACAGAGCAAAATATAACTATCCTAAGAAATCCAATTTTGTTCTTACAAATTTTAAGTTGTGGATTCTAAGGTTTGTCCCAATGATAATTTTAGGCTTTCCAAGTCAGTCCTAAAGTACAAATACTTATTTTGGTTGGAATTCATGAAGTTCTTTTGATTTCGGTGCGATACCTTCTAAATGACGTGTCTTCTGGAGCTTCAAACTTGATTTGAATAGGTAGGTCTTCTAGAGGCACGGTCTTGGACAGTTAGACGGTCAACACTCAGTCAAAGGAATTGATAACTCAGTAATCAGTCGGACACAGTCACGGAATTGGCAACTCAGTTTGACTTAGGGAGACATATTTAACTTTTAAGCTAACAGATGTATTTAATGCATGATAAATAGGATGGATTGCCCTATGCTATGCATGAGATGTTATTAATTCCCTATTATGTGATTTGTAGCATGACTATTATCTTGTTATGATGATAGAAAATTTGTGATAATTATTCGAAACCCGTGTGAAGGGCTGAGATGTTATGCTGTAAAAAGGGAGTTATTGGACTTAAGATATTAAACCACCACGAGACGGGTTGAATAAATTGCAAAAACAAAGAATATGTGTAAATAAACCCGATGTGTGTATCTCAAGGTTGGTTTGTAGTCCATGTCCCTAAAATAACGTAATGTGATAATTATGTTGAATGTATGCAACGTAATGGAATGTGTTATGCCGTTATCATCGTGAAATAATGGTCATTATATGATTATGACATATATGTTACTTATATAATTGTGAATATGATCCCTTTTGCATTACTCATTGATGTGTGCGTAGGAGGTTATTTAGGACGTGAGTATGAGACATTGTGTTAATAGGCATGATGATATTGAGAATTACTAGTGTTGGGATGAGACCCAAAGAGTTTATAAGACTTGATGATATACCTTTCTCTTGTTTGGGACTCACTAGTATGAGTCCCCACTCCCTAGAGGAGGTTGGTGTGACATGATAATAGTTTTGTTTAAGGAGCCCTATTGGAATGGTGGTGTCGGCTTGTAGGGTTGCCGTCAAGGAGTATAGCTCCTATCAAGTAATTATGTTCCTTCTGTTGATTGACATATAAATCTATGTCATGAATCTTCCCTTTTGCATATTTTTCTTATGCAAAGTCATGAAACTGACTGAAGAAACATGAAGGAAGAACCCAAATCGAGGATATGGCAAACTATACTTACTGGGTGTTTTCTCCGGAACAAAGTGCTTTTTTGTTGAACTCGATTGTGGGAAGTGCGGCAACAATAACCAGTTCCAAGCCATATATTGAATGAGCTTCCTGCATGGGTTCCAAACCATATAGTGTGAAATGCTTACATATGTTGATTAGCTTAATATGTGGAAATGTAGCTAACTGTAAGCATTCATGCATGGGTAAATGCATGGTTGAGAGGGGGTATCGGCATGACATGCATGAGCATGATAGGTAGATGTAGGGGTCAAGATATCTCGTATCGGTCGATATAATACGGTTTTCTAGTGCCATATTATATCGGCCGATATATATTGTATCAGCCGTACAGATTAGTTCTCGGCCTATATGACTGATATATCAGTCGATATTCATAGTATCGATCTTTTTTTTAAAAAAAAAATATCAAAACGGTGGTGGGCCTGAGTTGATATCTCGGCCGATATCGGACCAATATCGGCCCAGATATTGGTCGATATTCAAAATATCGGCCGATATTTTTGTTTTCAATTTTTTTTTAAAAAAAATCAGCTTTCTTTTTGATTATTTATTTATTTTTTATTTCAGAAAAAATAAAATAATAAAAAAATACCGATATTTAAAAGAAAACACAAAAGAGAGGAGAGAAATTTATCGACCGAGATCTCGGCCGATATGCATATCGGCTTGGGCGAATTTTTCACCCCTGGGTAGATGAGACTAGATAGTGTGTAAGTACCCTTGTGTGTTGACCTTGATGATGTGATAGGAGGGCGCCACATTGACATGGGCCTGAAAGTGTGTAATGGCCCAACGCTTTAAAAAAATATATATATTATTAAAATATTAAGTGCGTACATAAGTCCATGTTTGGACGAAATTAAGCTAATTTCACTTCCTTCCTCTTCCAAACAGCCAACCCTTCTTCCCTAAAAACAAACCCTCGCCTCCTCTACCTTCCCTCTATTGATTTTCACCCACTAAATACTTTGGATTCAGATTTCCTATGCTTGGAGCACCCCTTTGCACGGTTCTTTCTCCTCAAAAGGTAAGATCTATGATCGTTCTCTTTCCCTTCTTCTTATTTGATGAGATCTTAATGGGATGTGTTGAGAATGGAGTATGTGATGACTTTTATGCTTTATTTGGAGAGGAATCCATAGAACTAATTGGGGTTTTTTGTCATGGAACTTTGTTGAGTGTAGATCTGAATTGAAATTGAGTTTTGAACCCATGAGAAGAAAAATAAATTGGGTAAAAGGGTATATGCTATTTTTGGAGATGATTCATGGGAGGATATTTGGGGATTTCCCTTAGATTGGGATTAAACTATATTAGGGGTAAACTTTAGGTCTAAATTTGAGGATTTTGCTTTTAGATTTTGTTTTGGCCTAATCGATGAACTAATATAGATGTATTATGTTATTTTTTATTAATTAGAGCCTTTGAACCCCGAACCTGTTGAGATACGACTCGAAAATCAACCCGAGACATAGTGATTTTGAGGTGAGGATTGCTACACACATATTGTATAAATGCATGTATGCTATTTCATTGATTTAGAATGTATTGTATTGTGTTATTGATGTATTTAATGCATGATAAATACGATGGATGTGCCCTATGCTATGCATGAGATGTTATTAATTCTATTATGTGATTTATAGTATGTCTATTATCTTGTTATGATGATAGAAAATTTGTGATAATTATTGGAGACCCTTGTGAAGGGCTGAGATGATTTATTAATAAATTTAATTCGGTTTGTACTATAAAAATGGAGTTATTAGACTTAAGATTTTAAACCACCATGAGATGGATTGAATAAATTGTAAGGACAAAGAATATGTGTAAGTAAACCCGATGTGTGTATCTCAAGGTTGGTGTGTAGTCCATGTCCCTAAAATAACCGAATGTGATAATTATGTTGAATGTATGAAACATAATGGAATGTGCTATGCTGCTATCATTGTGAAATAGTGATCATTATATGATTATAACATATATGTTGCCGATGTAATTTTGAATATGATCCATTTTGCATTACTCACTGATGTGTGCTTGGGAGGTTATGTAGGACATGAGTATGGGACATTATGTTAATAGACATGATGATATTGATAATTACTAGTGTTGGGATGAGACCTAAAGAGTTTATAGGATTTGATGATGTATCTTTCTCTTGTTTGTGCCCCACTATTATGAGTCCCCACTCCCTACAGGAGGATGGTGTGACATGATAATGGTATTGTTTAAGGATATCCTATTGGAACGGTGGCGTCGGCTATGAGACTTGGTCTTGTAGGGTTGCCGTCGAGGACTATAGCCCCTATCATGTTTCGCGCTATAGGTCGCTCTCACGACTATTTGTGATTGTCGTTGAGGAGTATAGATCCTATCATGCTTCGCATAATAAGTCGCTCTCACGACTGTTTGTGGTTGTCGTTGAGGAGTATAGCTCCTATCGTGCTTCGCGTTATAGGTCGCTCTCATGACTGTTTATGGTTGTCATTGAGAAGTATAGCTCCTATCGTGCTTCGCGCTATAGGTCGTTCTCACGACTGTTTGTGGTTATCGTTGAGGAGTATAACTCCTATCATGCATCGCACTGTAGGTCGCTTTCACTAATATTTTGTACACTTGGTGTACTAATTGCATAAGGTTAGATACTTATGAGCCCTACTTAGGTGGTACTAACTTGGTAAGTCATATATTGATCACCTTAGAGTTGACTTAATCACCAGAGTGGTGAAGGGATGCATGGTGAGGTAGATTATCTATGTTGTATGGAGATCTCTTATTTGTAGGTCGTGACCTATGTTCCTTAAGGGATTATGATGTTTGACAGCTCATTCTATAGAGGTATCCTTGGGTGGACATTGCATTCATGTTGGTGAGATTGGTAGCATTGGGTGGACATTATGTCCACGTTGATGAGATTGGTGTCTTTGGGTGGACATTGTGTTTATATTGATGAGATTGATAGCATAGCCTTATTTATATTCCGTTTCATACATTATAATTATGTCGGTGCATGGTGTGTAGCATGCATATTTCCTCACTGAGTAGTATTTATACTCACGTCCTTGCAATTTCAGGTAATGTTGCACTGGCTGGGTCCGAGGGACTCCGAGGAATATCTTAGTTTATCATGCTGCCTTATGCGCCCTACATATTAAGTTAACTGTTTTATTTATTTGATTTAAGTTGGTGATGTTTTTTATACCATTTTACTCATGGTGGATTTGGTTGTAATAAATTCTAGAATGTTTGATAACATTTATGGTAGAGAATTTATATCTCATTTGAGATATTAATGGTATTTGAGTTCTTTTATGATCTCGATGATTGAGTTGTGAGTACACGTGTATTTCCCACGTGTGATATTCGAAAAAGTAAAATTATTTCACGTCACGTGCCTATGTTTTTGGGTCAGGGCGTGACAGAGTGGCTATGATGCTTATAAGCCTGGAAGTGGCCAAATATGGGGCATGATGTCATGATGCTGGAGGTTTGGACGTGCATAGTAAGTCGTGTCGGGTACACATAGTAATCGTACTAGGCACATAAAGTAAGTCATGCCGGACACACATAGTAAGTCGTGTTGAACACGCCGAGTAAGGCGCGTTGAATTGTGTTATTTAGAGATGAGATGTGGTACGCATAGTAAGTCGTACCGAGTACACAAAGTAAGTCGTGTCAGATGTGCATTGTAAGACGTGTTGATTTGTATGGCCAGGGGACGAGTGTTGCTCGGAGTATGATGAGGTGATGAGACCATGATGTGATCGAGTGGAGACCCAGTCCTAGCTTGAGGTGATGCACGTGCATATCATGCATGACATTGAGCATTATATTTGAGTTATTGTACTTGAAAATGAATTTGATATGAATGTAAATATAATGTGATTGTGAGTGTGGGGTGTGTATTGCATGCTTGATACTCCTCACTGGGCTTTGTGTGCTCATCCCTTACAGCTGTAGGAAATCTCGGGGAAGTGGGGTCTGTGGGACCCCACAGACGGACTTAGGAGATGCCCTTGGAAACTTTGTTCTACGTTTTGTATTGTATTTTGATTTGAGTCATGCAATGATATTTGTGTAGACATGTATAATCATTCATGTCTAGAGAACCCTTGTATTTTATGGACTTGGATAGACAACGATCAATGACTTGATAGATAGTACAAGTAGTGATAGAAGAGATGAGAATGAATTACCAGGTGGGAAATATCGTTACAATGTCCCACTTTTAAGGGAGACTTTGCCGGATTTTCGGTAGGGTTGTTGGGCCCTCTTAGGACCTTAGCCAGATAGGACTTATCCCCTTTGACCAAAATCCTACATGTGAGTAGGATAAGCGTGTAGAGAGTAAAAACTTAAAAAAAATCGGTCATGTGTCCCGAGCGTCAGGGCGTGACACAAGCACATGGAAATCATTGTCATGCACCTTGGAGATGAGGCCTTGCTCATGTGGAGGGGAGCCATGCATGCACTGTATGCCACACACTAGGAAAGATGATCCATGCATGCATGCAAGCCACATGGAATGCAGGTCGGCTGAAGCATAAAACAACTCAAGCGGTTGCTTTAGGCCCCCACTTAGGAAGACCCCAAATCCCTCTCCTCTCCACTCGCACCCACTCTCAAAATCTCATTTTGGAATCGGTTGTCACAGCACACGTGATGAGAGAGGAAGAGAAAGGATAAAGAGAGGGACAGAGTGGTGAGTGGCGGCTGCAACAGAGAAGTAAAGAGAAGACGATGGACAGAACGGTTTAGGAATTTTGGTTTGCTGGATGGTAGGGAAAGAAAGGAGTTAAAATGAGAGGGGTGTGGGGCCCAGGCGGGATTAAGGTTTAAAGATCTTGTAAATTTTTTTTACTTGCTTGTTTCAAAAAATTTAAAGCTCAAAATTGAAATCTAAAATTTAAAATTTATTTTCTATTCATTTTGTTTTAAAATGAAAATCCAAACGGATAAAAAGGTTGGTTTAAATTAAAAAAATTGGGACTTTAAAATTGATTTTTTTTAAATGCGACTTTTGCAAATTCTTAAAATTTTATTAAATTCTTTAGCAAAATTTTAACCTATAATTTCTAATTTCTAATTTTATTATTCTAATTTCTATCATCACCTTCTTCCCCTTCCTTCCACCTTTTTCTTTTGACGTAAGTTGAAGTGCGATGACTTCTGAAGATGGGTCCTTCTTATTTTTTTTAAAGAATTTATGATGTACTTTTATTCTCTTCTTTCTTTGTTTTACTTGGAAAAATGTGTATTTAGATGAGTTTTAGAAGATGGGTGAAGGGATATTGTTTTTTTTTAATAATTATTTGAAAGTATTTCAATCTTTTGAATTTTTTCTCTTTTAAAGGGATTTTTTTTTTACTTTAAAGAAGACCCTATTTAAAAAATTTGTCTTAGGCCTCAATTTGCTTCTAGCCGGCCTTGAAGGAATGGTGAGGTGTCTTGGAAGGCCAATGTTAAAATGACATGTGGAAGGTAAAGGGTAAAAAAAGAAGCTTGGTGGAATCCTAGGTGTATGATGATGTGGCTGCTTACGTGGCGATCTAAAATCTTATTTACGCTTTAACATTTTTCGAGTGAAGCTCTTTAGGGTTTGAAAAGATTTCAGTTTGATTGACAAAGTCCTTACAACGTAGTCATGATTGTTTAGAGCTTGAGTTGGCCATATTTTTTAATTTTCTTTTATCCATTTGATCATACTGACGCTGTGGTCAAAATTTCATCGTCGTCCACGATGTCCTCATCATCTCTTCAGATCTCGGGCCCATGAGTAGGGTCCATGTACATTAAAGACAATGTTTTGAAGCACACATTAGATAATTTAGATCCACCTTTGCCACGGTTGGAAACTTTAAAGACAATGTTTTGAAGCACAAATTAGATAATTTGGATCCACGTTTGCCACGATTGGAAGCAAAATCTCTTTCCCATATCCATATCTGATGACCTCATCATGACTGTCAGACACCGTTGTAATCTCAATTTTCTAAGGAAAGTATTCAAAGTTTGGAATCTCCTTTGCAAAAGAAGGCCCAATAGTATTTGTACCTTAGAAGGACCATGAGATAGGAATGATTTGCAAACACGTGGCAACTGCAACTTATTTATTCTTGACACATCTCTGTTGTCCATTGGCCATCAGAGGAGAATAATCTTCTTGTAAATGTTTTGTTGGCTGGAATAACTCAAACTAACTCAACTAGTTACTAATTTCAGATACTACTCCTTTCCAAATCCACCAACCCAACTAGACAATACTTGATCAAATTGGAACCTTTATTTTTAATACTAATATTTTGATTTGGCTTGATTCAATGATTCAATAATTAGATTATAATTTATGGACATTTCATTTAAAATGAAAAAGAAATTACGCTTAGTGGATTCGTCATGAAATTTAAATGAAATATGCTTCGAGAAGGACCAGGCCTAATGGATCAAGCCGAAGATTATAGCGAAAATGCCCAAAAATGATGTTTGAATATCGAAATATAAACATAGCCTTTGAATAATGCAAAAAATTAGATGCCTCCATAATTCTCCAATTTGAAAGGTATTAAATGGGTATAGACTAATGTGCTATGGTTTGACATGAAATTTTCATTCTCTCGCTATTTTTAGAAATCGATTTTAGTAGGTGTACAGCTTAGGAATTCTAAAAAGGGCACCAACGTGTTTGAGAGAGAAAATTTGAGTATGGGAAGCTATGTGGAAATAGTTTTCTTACAACTTATATTTGTAACTTGTTGGAGAGAGAATTGTCTTATTGTGTTTTCTTTGTAAAAGAATTGAGAGAGAGAGGTTGATCGTTGGTTCCTCCATATATTTCTTTGTTGGGTTTTCTACAATTGGAGGTGTTACTTGGTGCAACACATCTTCTTTATAGTAGATCACACCATTCATATATATTAGATATACAATATTTATTTTACACAAGCTTATCTTAAAAAATATTTTAGATTTAGAAGTTTTCTATCTATGTTTTTGTATGAGATGTAAATTGACAAAAAGATGCTTAAGTCTTTTCGAGGAAGATTGAATTGGGGAAGCATGTTTTGTCAAGGATATCCTTGAGGAAACTTGAAGTTAATAGAAACTTCAGGAGTCTGTTCATGTGCAAATGTATGAAGTACAAAAGGTCTCGTTGTCAAAAACTTGTTAACGTATATTTATCTATTATAAAGGATAAAAATATTCTTTTGTACTATCCAATTATTTAAGAGACAATTGTTAAAGCATCAAGCCTCTTTTTCATATAATATGTCATCAAATTAGAATGTTTCTATCATTATAAATAGAACTTTCATTATTGAGCAAGTATGATGACCTTTCATCCAAAAGAGTCCGGAGTGAACCTATTTTGTTATCTCTGAAGGGTGTAAAGGATTTTCTATTATTCAAACAAGTGTTTATATACCTCAAGTGTGATGAATGAAATCAGGTTTAGACGTTTTGCATGCATTGATCTTTATCTCTAGTATGCTTTAGATCTTAGCTCATGCACCAATGCCACATGATCTTAAGTGGGTAGATCTAACCTATAAATGACATAAATAACTTGGACGAGTTACCAAGTACCTTACAGGGTTTTTAAATGAGTTGACCCAACCATCAACTCATTGATTAAATGGTTGACTCGACTTTACTCATACCTGACCCAAACTAATTATTAAATGGGTTGTACAATTTGAAATGAGCCATTTATCAAAGAGGATAGACAAAAGGGAATAATCCTAAATGGCTCATTGTAATTTATAGTTAAAGTAACTCATTTAATAAATGAGTTTACCCAACTAGAATACTCAATGCACTTAAATGGTTTGACGTACTTGGCCCATTTATTAGACAGTGAATCTATCTCAATATTTACGAAGCTCAACCCATCTATTGAATGAATTATCCTAACCCAATTGACTTATTTATCAATCAATTTTTCTTATGTACATCAGCACAAACTTAGTAAATTTTTAGATTAGAAAGTGATTTTTTGTCCAAATATATACGTACCGCTAAAAAAAAAGTAAGTAAGAAAAAGAAATAATCCATGCATTCATGAACATGAGCCCAAATTCTAGCAAATTCAATCATTTACATGATCAACAAAATCAAAGTTCGATCATTCTAGAAATTCAACATGTCTATAGAGATTGGAATAAAAATGGGCCCCCAACATGTCTTTCTTTCTTATAAAGATGTTCCAATGATCAACTAAATAAATGGGTCTCACTTCATACCATGAGTAGTGATATCTTATTACTTTGCAAAAATATGTCTACCATTCTCCCTAGAAATGTTAAGTTCTCCACTTTAAATTTACGAAACAAAATGTGTCAGATAGTAGGAAAAGCTAGATTGGAACTGCTAAAGATCCCCCCACCCCACTCCCCCCTTCCCAATTTTTAATTAATTTTTTTTTTTTTTTGGCCAAGTAATAAGCAATCACTGTTCATAATATGTAGTTGGATCCATTTATTTGGATAAATCATTGGCACACCAAAGTAAGAAATAAATACATGATGGGGTCCACATCTTGTTCTAATCTCTATACATATATTGAATGTCTAGAATGATCAAATTGTTGATCATGTGGGCTATGTGGATGATTGAATTTGCTAGCATTTGGGCTAATATTCATAGATGTCATACAAGCATTTATTTTTTCTCTTATTTTATTACGATAACGCAAAACTGCTCCCACTTGTTTTATTAAATTCAGGTTATAAAAAAAATTAAGAAGAATGAGGAAAAGGAGACAAAACAGATAGTAAAGCTATAATCCCCTCTTAGAAGTAGGAAAAAACAAGATACAAGAACCACATATCCTCGAATTGGCAAATTATTTGGGGAGTGTAGACTGATTTCCACACCCTTTAATGGAAAACTAAAAGTTATATATTTTGGAGTGAGTTTCTTGGTTAGAGAATCCACGCATTAACAATCCAAAGTGGTGAGTTTGGATTTTCAGGATGAGTTTAAGTTCCCCACCTCAACACTCCTTTAAGCAAAGACAGCCTTAGTTTTCATGACAGTTCTAGCCATCAACGAAGTGTTGGGTCCCTTTACTGAAGTGTTATGGTGGCTACACTTTAATTGGTGAGTTAATTGGGGTCCACCCTTCTGTTTCTCCGTCCTAGCATGGACATTTCAAATTGTGTGATGCACCCATATCAGATGTTTAAATTGTGACCATTTCATTACATTAGGAACTCTTAAAAAAAATGGATTTTGGACACTTAAGAACTTCAAAGAAAATCCAAAAGAGATACATGTAAGAGGTTCAAAGGAATGTGCAGAGAATCTAGAGACTGAATGTAAATTTAAATTTCAGTGTTGGGAATTGGGTCAGTCCCACGTTTTAAAAAAAATCTAAAACTAATATAATATGTCATAGAAGTTTAGTTTGTCTGTTCAAAAAATCCCAAACTAATATAATATTCATTGAAGCTTGTTTTGTCTTGGTTTGAATATGAGAAGTTGAGAAAGAGCAGGATTTGAAAATCCCTAAGAAATGCTGATTTTGTAGTCTCTTGAGATCCTACTCCTTGGATTTAAGCACCAGAACTGGTCTCTCTTGAAGAGAAGAGTCTCATATTGATATCCACTGTCTGACTTGGCTTCCTTGGGAGTAGTTTGAAGTCACTGATAGTGTTTTTAATAACCTACATTGCTTAAGGTTCTCGCTTACTCTCCATGGTCGTCGCATAAGCACACTCTCCATTACAGTCTTCCCTAAAGATCGGCTGAAGCTTCGGGGGGAAGACCACCGTTTCTCAGAAAGCTTTTAAATGCAGTGAATTAAGTGATCTGAGCTTCAATTTGGATTGTTTGAAATTCATGTCCTTGACTTGTTACCCTGTAGCTTACTTTCTCAGTTAGCAGTTCTAGTTGATAAGTGTAAGGCCTCATCTTTTTATTTACAAAAATGCTACTTCAGTTGCTTCCAGTGTTTTGAGTCATTGACCAGAAGAAATCTGTCCAGGAGTGAGGAATTTTGTACACTGAAAGGATTTGGGTATTGTTATCCACTTAGCAGAGTCTCCTTTTTCTTTCTTTCTGGTTGTCAGTAGAAGTTGTAGTTTAGAGAGAAAGGAGACTTATGGATGAGAAGAATGATGTGGATAAGGGAGATGAAGTAATGCTGCCTGGGTTCCGATTTCATCCAACGGATGAGGAGCTCATTGGGTTTTATTTGAAAAGAAAGATCCAACAGAGACCTCTGTCTATTGAACTTATTCGGCAATTGGATATCTACAAGTATGATCCATGGGATCTTCCACGTAAGTTTTTTCACTTTTGCCTTGTTCCTTTTAAGATTGTTGATGGGTTTGAGTGCAAAAGTAGAAGTCAAAACACTCACTCCAAATAGATGATACTAATGAAGCTTTTAAGAAGTAAATATCTGAGTTTGAGTTCAACATGGTAAAAATAATGTTGTTCTGGTTCAGTTTTTCACCTGTTACCTTTTTTTTTTTTAATGTGGGGTAAGTGTTCATTCAAAGAGGGAGAAACTCCCAAGAGATTTACAGAAGGAGAGGGCAGAAGAAGCCCCAAAATAATGAAAGAAGCCCACAACCTGGGCCAAGCAGATCATAAACAAAAAATGACCCACAAACCGACTCAAACAATGTCAGGAAAATGATAAAAAATCCCAATCCTGGAAGTGGTGAGAGAATGCTGTTTTGTTTGGCACGCTGGGCGCCAGGAGTTGCTCTGTTGAGAGAGGTCTACCGCCTGACCGCACTGTGAGGCACGGTGGGGGCAGAGATGGGTCAAACTGATATCGGTTCACCTGTTACTTCGGTAATAGGTGCCGATTGATTGGTCCGTTCGTGTTTGGTAAAGCTAGTACATTTAGGCTTTGATATCTTTGTTACCATTCAGATTTTTTTTTCTTCTGTATAAAGTTGAGACTTACATTAGCTTGTCAGGGACTTGTAGAAATGATACCTTGATTTGCTTCTACTTGTAAGCAATCTCCTAATGATAGTAACACACTCCCTCCATGTACGTGTGCTTTGTAGTTTAGCCAGGTTTACTAGTTTAATCAATGAATTGCACCAGTGCTTCCCATGGATAGAGAGATCATTGTCTACTAGACTCTGACAAGCAGCTGCACTGTTTTCACATTCAACTATATGAAACAAATATTTAGTTTGTAAGTTCTCTGTTTTACATCTTTTCATTGTTGCAACACTGAACTTGACAACATATTTCGACCTCTGTTTTTGCATGAAGAGCTAGCGACAATTGGGGAGAAAGAGTGGTATTTCTACTGTCCACGAGATCGAAAGTACAGGAACAGCACAAGGCCTAACAGAGTAACAGGAGCTGGGTTTTGGAAAGCAACAGGGACTGACAGACCAATCTATTCCTCTGATGGAACAAAATGCATAGGCCTCAAGAAATCCCTTGTCTTCTACAAAGGGAGAGCCGCCAAAGGGATCAAAACTGACTGGATGATGCATGAGTTTAGACTGCCATCTACGACTGATTCAGCACTGAACAAAAAGCCCTTAGATAAAGACCTTCCAGCCAATGTAAGTGTTGTATATGATATCTGTTGAGGTATTACTTCAAGAACATATTTTGACCTCGCTGAATTAACTTGTTCTTCTGTGAGGAAGACAATCATAAATGTTCAACATCACTTGTTGGGCCCTATGTCATACAATGGGCCCTGTCATGGTTGGTAGATGCCCCAAAAAACTCCCATAACCAATGATTCTTATGCCATCAATTAATATGGCCCCTTCTAAACGAGAACCCGGGGTTCATGTTATTTACATGATGAAAGTGATAATAGGGTCCAACAATTACTAAAATTTCAGTAGACTAAAAGCCACTTAAGCTGTCCATTGATCATCTTATGTGTGTTTTCCATGGACTTGCAGGATTCATGGGCAATTTGTAGAATATTCAAGAAAACAAACTCTGTGGCACAGAGAGCTCTCTCCCACTCCTGGGTATCTCCATTTCCTGAATCCACCAGCTCAGATAATTGCTCACACTGCACACGGCACCCAGCTTGCTTCAGATAACATTTCTTACACAACGGAAGCCATCTCAAGTGTGCCATTATGTAGCAACAACTTGTCAGGGTCCGCTACTAATTTCACTCTTCTAGACATCCCATCCTGCAAACCCATCAATACAACCGTATGCAAACCACCTCTGCCTCCATTTTTGAATTTGGGATCTCCAACTGGTTTCATGTTTCCCTCACTGGACATGTCATTACCTGGAAAGTACACAGTTGATATTGCTTCCATTCTTCTAAGCATGTCCCCTTCAATACTTGGAGATGCCAGTAAAACCTCAGCAAGTATAGACTTTGGGACACAGCAACAAAGCTTTGCCTTCAATACACCATCAGAGCTGCATGGAAATGTAAATAACAGTGAAGAAGTGATGTGCACAAGAAAGAACACAAATATGGTTCAAGAGATTAATCCGTGGGGAACTGTGAGAACAACTGAGTTTTACTCCAACATACCAACAAACCTTTCTGATGCCTGGAACCCCAATATGTCATGGGATAGTTCCCCTTGTCCGAGTGAAATGTCAACGAGTTATTCTACAAACAGATGCTACTCTTAATGAACTCAAAACACAACTTAAAACTACTAACCTCTTAATACAAGTTTGAGTTATTTTCCATTATTTTTAGAGATGCAAGTCTGAGTTCATAAGTAGGCCATATTATGTTTTGTTGTATACCATATTCCTCATTCAGGGTTTTGGAGCAGAAAGGCAAGGACAATACACATAGCTTTGGTTAGATTACATTGGTCTGTCTTCACCTTTACTTGTAACTAGGCAAAGATTGGCAAATACAACGATGGGTCCATGACCTCATCTGAAAAAGCCCCAGGAAATATGTTTTGTGTAATTGGAGCAGCAGTCATTGGCTTAGTTAAGTACTCAACTTTATGCACTCACAATGCATGTCATTTGGGGCAGAAGTAACTTCTCCACTCAAAATCAATATCAAACTGTCCCAAGTAATGTCATTTCAAATCTGCCCTAAACATAAAAAAAAAAAAAGCATTGACCTTCCTTTTCTTCTTCTTCCTGATACTTCATTGAAAGAGTGGATGTGAGAGAGAGAATAGATCTCCGGGAGTGGACCAGGTAGCCCTCTCGACTATTGTAGCGTTGTCAATATAGCACCAGGCTACCTGGTCCGGAGTGTGAGCCGTGATAGAGTGGTCTCCAGGATGTCGGCTTGGAAGCATGGTAGTCTGATGTATGCCTATTGGGGCCCAACGTAGGTATAGGTGTTGGGTTGGGTCCGTGTAATATGTGATAGGCTTAAGGGCTTGATTTTATACGTTCCATGAGCTCTGGAGCTTTCATTCTACTGATTAGGTACCTAACGACAGGGTCTCTTGAAGCAACTGATTTAGCTAAACAATCATTTTTCCAACTTAAACTTCTTTTGAATAAGATTATGATGGGCCAAGAGCCTCAGCCAATTTTCTAACTTCCCTCACAATATGGAGTAGGCACCGAGGGCTGCTAGATTGCCCAATTAATTTGGGGTAGCTCTTTGGCATAATGTCATAAATATTGGAAGAAATTGATTCAACTATTGTATGAGTATTTTTCAGTTCAGAGGATAGGCATGTAATCCAATCCTTATACGTGGATTCATTGCCTTCGTGGATAAAAGATGCATTATCATTTGTGAATTCTGATAAATAATCATCGTTATCACTCCAAGAGAAAATATATAAAAAAAAAACACAAAAAAAGAAGTAAGTAAAGCTAACTCACAATTTTTTTGACACAGCATGCATGTGAGACTGCAACACTAGCAAAGATACCCAAGAATGGCCTTAGCAATGTGTGGGTTGTGACTCCAACAACTCACTGTTTTATTGTTTGTTCATCGTTTAATCAAGTACCTGTCTCTGAGAGCTTCCCAGTATGCACTTGCTCCAGCATGCTTGACTGCAGAGTTTTTACTGAGGATCTTAAGCAAGTGCCATCTCCTCCAATGGTCCTCAGATTTTATTCAATACATTATTTTTCAAAACATTGAAGCATTTCATATTTAGCTGTTTGTGCTATTCTTCTTCTGCTTGATCAACCAGGAAATATCTCTGTTCTTTCAAGATGCTAAAAGCTTTCAATCAACATTATGTCATTAAAAAATCTCACTAAAGAAAGCTGCATCAGAGATAAGAATCCAAAGTTCTAATACAGAACTCCATCAAGGTTCCTTCTTTACATCAACCCCCTTCATCAGATTTTTGATCTTCTTGACTTCTTTCCAGTTACCCATATCTGCAACGAATTCAGAAAGCGACACTTTCCTGAATCGTGAGGCTCAGCTCAAGCCTTCTCGGCTGCCAATCAGCCAAGCTCAGTATTACCATATATATACTCGTACAAGCTTAGCTAAGTAGAGCCCCTGAATCAAGGAAGCAGGTTTCATGGACATAGTGTTAATGAACCTTTCTGCCTCAGCTATTCTCCCAACTTGGCTAACTAGAGCCATTATACGGGGCATAGTGATGTGTTCCTGTTCAACTCTATAGTTTTCGGCCTTGGAATTCGGTTGAGAGACCTTCTTTACCAGACCATTATGGCTACAAACCGATAAACACCTACAGGAGTCACCGAATCAGATTCTGTTAATTTTTCTCCCATCATCTCATACATGTTTAGAGCTTCCACACCTTTCTCATGTTGATCAAATCCATCAATCACCGTGGTCCATGTGGCTTAGTTCGGTCTGTTGATTTGACTAAATATTTTTCTAGTGGTCCCACATTTAGAGTACACTGTGACCAATGGGCTGTTCCCTAAAAGCCCAGAGGAGTTCATGGTCCAGGTATTGGCCGTGCTATGCTTTATCGCAATTTGAGTCTATATATATATATATAGAAGCCAGAGCCCACCCACTGCCTATCAGGCCCTTCAAAGTTAAAGACTAAGCCCACCCATAAGTGATGAAATAGTACAGCAACTAATTTCTTCACCATCAATCACTATTTGGTGGAACTTCAAGAGTTCCTCCTCACAACAGCCATTATGGGGTTGGCCTGACTCCAAGACCATGAGCACTCATCTCTTTGAGGCATTGCATCAAACAACCGTGTAGAGCCTTGCATTTGGAAAGTCCCTTGTGATAAGGTGACGTGCATACCATTCAATTTCCTTCCCCTTCTTTAAAGATTGAAGAACATAGCATGCCATAATCTTGGCAGATTATGTCAGCTGATCAGGTTTAATTTACGTAAGTAACATGAAGGGTTGGTTGCCTATCCCATGTGTTGGGGCCGCTGCAAACGAGTCCCATATTGAAAGTTTAGATGTAGATTTAAGAGTTTATAAAGGACTTGGATTACTCCACCTAACAGGCTAGTCTTTTGGGCTATAAGCTCAGGTCCTAACAAGTGGTATTAAAGCCAAGTTTCAGGTTACCTCATGTGGGCTCAGGAGATCCCCCAGGCGAACGGGATAGCCGGCTTCGCTCTCTCCTCTAGAGGGCCTCGTTCGAAATGGGGGGGGGGGGGGTGGGTTGGGGCTGCTTCCAACGAGTCTCACATTGGAAGTGTAGATGGAGATCTAGGGGTTTACAAAGGACTTGGATCACTCCATTTAGCAGGCTAGTTTTTTGGACTGGAAACTCAGGTCTTAACACCATGTTCTGCAATTATCAACCACATTTAAGGTGTCTTTAGCAAGCAATTTTACTCTTTTCACGATTTTGGTTTTCTACTTTGCATTGCAAAAGTGGACCTCCCATAAGCCCCTTTTGTCTACTGAAGTAGTAGCTTAGTGAAAAAAATTACGCCCCACATTAAGAGACCCGGATAAATGGATTTAAAATAAGGACTCGCTTTCAATTAAGGATACATGGCTATGAGAAATAATAGGATCTGGTGCTACTTTGATGGGAAGTGGTATTTAAAGAAAAAATTGACAGCCCTAGGGTCCTCTCTTCTACCCTGCACAACTCTCTCTCTCCATTCCATCATTTGAGGCAAAACGGGAGAGACTAAAGAATGGAAAAAGAAGAAATCCAAAGGCACACCATCTCTGTCTTTTTCTCTTTGGATTGTGGTTGTAGGAAAGATACAAAGCAACACGGTGATTGTCGATTGTCAGGATAATTCAATTCGCTAATGGATTGAGGTATTATATTTATTTGAATAATGATTTCCGCATCACGATGATTTCACTATAAAGCATCATTGATTCACAATTCTGTGGGATTAAAGATAGTTGATTGGATTTATGATTGATTGGGTATATGTATTAAGATGACAAAAATGGTAATAAAATTGATTTCCTCATGCCCATAATTCCAATCCCTAATGAAGGAAAAATCTAACATTTGGTATCAAAATCGTATGGTTTTTCATGAGTCATTTATGTTTTCATTGAAGATATATGATAAAAGGATAAATGGATTTTAATTTTCCATTAATAATTGCAAAAATTGATGATGAAAGTCGAATAAAGGGAAAACTGTTCGGAACTGCTATGCAGTTTTTCGTATCAGTCGATGATTATATCAGAGAACAATCTTGTTTACCGAAAAACTATCAGTTGATAGCACTGTAAGAGACTAATTATTATGATGATTTAATTAAATTTTGGAACACATGAAGGACAATCATGATGTCTTATTTATTCAACTAGATGTTATAAATGTAAAGTTACATGTTTCAATTTAAAAAAAATTATGAATTGAATGTGAATCACGTCTAATTCAATTATTATGCGAAGTCATTATTTAGACTTGAGTTCATATTATGATATGGTTCAATAGTCACCAATGTGGCCTAATTGAATGTATTGCACATTAAGTCATATAACCGTTGTTTAGTACTCTTCCCAAGTATTAAATAATAGTGTTGAGACATGAAAAATGACATTTTTACTCCTGATTATTGACTAGTAAGCCTTAAATTTTGTATATATTAGATACATTTAATGTTTTTTGTTAGTTTTGTAGAACAATGGAAAATGTAGGAAATCAATAAAAAATCAGTGGAAAATTACAAGTTTTGTGCTTAAATTGGAAGACACGGTTTTTAATAATTAATTTCAAACCACTTTTAGGATTTGTAATGTAAATTGAATAATCTGAATCCAATTATGAGAGTCTAGATTAATTCAATATTTTTAGATTTTAAATGGTGAGTTAATTGTTTTAATTTTGGAGAGAGAAACAACAATCCAAGAGGCCAGAGTCTGAATTTCAAATCTATGGGCTAAAAATCCACTTCCATTGGGCCAAGCTATGCTCCAAAATCAAGCATTGGGCCAGACTCAAGTAGTCCATACGCATATCACGAAGTGGGCTAGGCCAATGTCCAAATCCAAGTCCAGCAAGCTCAAGTTCAAGTCCATGTGCTGAAAGTCCAAGAAGTCCAATTTAAAATCCAATATCTCCAAAGCCATATTCGAAGTTTGCTGTGTAAACCATAAGTCCATTCGCCCAAAGCCCTTTCCATATCCATATCATCCACACCATCCATTTATCATCCTTTAATCCAGACCATTCATTGCATTCATAAAGTTAGGTAAATCCTAGAGCCACCTTTCCAAATCCATTGCATACATTCATCATGTTAGTGCCCCGGCTTTGCCGAGTCCCTATGTTTATCAATTCCATGACTCGGGAAGAAGCACTTGCTAGAAGCTTGAAGACTCAAGGTGATCAAGATTGAAGATCATGCCCCACTGGATTGAAGCTCATCGCTATGGCAATCACAAAACAGGTATTTGGCTATAAATGACTTTAGGTGGTACCTACACCTTAGGATGACCATTCCTAGGCTTAGTTGAACAAATGCTAAAATCATAAAAATCCTAGAGAGGAAGCTTGACAATGAATTGGAAGAGAACTTAGAAATATGAATTAAATTCACTATCAGCTCAACCAGTCGTTCTCACGTAAGCCTCGGTGGAGACAGGATCGACCCATCGTGGTCAAAGACTGGTCTGCCAGATTCACAGAGGTTCTGGAACGTTGAACTGTCATTCTGGGTATGCCTTTGATCGAGAGTCTCGTATGCACCGACTCCTCGGTGATGAACTTAACGACCCCTCGCGGTCAACGACTCGTCGATGATAACTTATGAGTTCTGGAACTCAAAACTCAAGTGGACTCTCGAGAAAACATACATCTCGATAATTCAAGATCGACCATTCGGTAAAGGGCAACAGGTCGTTCTGGGCAGGACAAGTTTTGGGACATGAAACTCTGTCTGCATGGTGTTGGCTCAGATCGAGACCTCGTATGGACCGACTTTCGTTGCCATGATTGTCAACCCATCGGTGACACCACCTGTAGACTGGGAATTAATTATGCCGTTGGGGTGCAATGGTCGGATGGTTGAATGGTAATAAATATGAACACCGACCCATCGGTGCCCCCGACCTATCAATACTGGACAATTTGAAAAACTGTGTTGACTCCTCTATAAATATGAGAGTTGTGTGATCATTTAATCATCTCCTTGAAATGAGAAAATTCACACACTCTAAGGAATATCGACTCTTTTGTGCCTACACCTGAGAATCAAATACAACCATTCTATTGATTGATTTAGTGAAAGAGAGAAAGAGAGGAGAAAAGAAAAGATACAAGCTAGGAATGGTGTTGGTAGAACCAGTTTCCTAGTCACTCTGAAGTTGTGTTTGCTCAACGACGGCTATAAGGCGGAACGTCGGGATTAACTCAGGCACACATTGGGTGGATCTTTGAGAAACACACATCTTTGAGAAAGAGCTAAAGGCAAGTGCTTCTTGGTTTTAATTTTTTTTTTAAAACTTTGTCCTGTGAAAGTGGATTAAGGAAGCTTGGCTCCGAAACCACAGTAAAAAATCTAGACCGTAGTCTCTAGCACACGTAGTGGGTGGAATTCTCAGCCAATTCAAATTTCATATATTTTGTTTTTGCATATGTTTTGTTTTGTTTTCTTGTGGGATCGAGCTCGCACTCTTAACGCTATACTATTAAATGGTTCGTGCGCTTGCGAGTTATAAATTCAAAATTTGCACAATAATTTTTTTGCGCCGTTGCCGGAGAAACATCCAAATTATATGTTTTGAGATATTGTGATTTTAGAAAATATTTCTATTTTTGGAATCTTCTAATTTAGGCAACTTTTTAAAATTAAAAAGTTCTATTTTTAGAAACTCTAATTTTGGAAGGTTACCTAAAATTAAAATTTTCTTTAAAATAGGAGGGATCTTAGAATTTATATGAACATGGGAATTTTGCTAAACTTAGATACTTGTTGAATTTAGAAGTTTCTATTTTTGTAGATATTTCTATTTTTGAAAATTTGATGGATTCAACTAGTTTCTCCTTTTAGTCATTTTCTAATTTTATAAATATGTTTTATTTTAGTAATATATTTTTAGAAAACAAATCTAGTTTTGGAAAGTTTTAAAATATCTAATTTGAGAAACATCCCATTTTTAGAAAATTATCCAACCTTGGAGACCTCCGATTTTGAATAATTTCTAAACCTAGTAAGTTTTTAATTTTAGATCATCATCTAAATTTAGAAGGTTTCCAAATAAAAATAATGTTTTTAGTTAATGGTATTTAATTTAGAGATTTATTTATGATCTTGTATTAGTTTAAAAGTCTTAATTAAGATTCAATTATTTTAATCTCTCTCTTAGTTATAGTTTAGGAATTTGCATTTAAATAGTTCATGCATTCTTGAGTTAGAATCTTCACTTGTGTTCATGTGTTGTGTTTTCAAGAATTTTTTAAAAAAATCGCGAATTAAGATTGCTGAAAATACGCACATAGGCTAAGGTAAGTGTCTAAGTACTTTCTTTTGATTTTATCTTTTTCATGCATTCATATAGATTTTATTAGGGTGCTTGCATTTAAAATAAAAATAAAAATATATTGCATATTTATTTTGATCATGCATTTAAGTTGCTAATCTCATGCATTAATATAGATTGTTTGCTTAATTGTTTGCATATTTACTTGTGTATCTTGCATTGATAGATTTAAGTTTCCATTCATAATAGAAAAATAAAAAAAGATTAGTAAATAAAAATGGTTCATGCACTTTAAAGTAAAATCAAAGTAGCAACCATTAGTTTGTTTTTAGGGTCTTTCATGCTCATTACAACAATCTTCAATTCAATTAATTTTTTATCACCAATATTAGTTTTTCTTCAATCATGGTGGTTAGGATTAGTTTTGTCACCAAGATGTAAACAACCTAAGGATAAGTGAAATATAGGCAGATTGCCAAGTGCTCCACCACTTACCTGGGAACTTACCTGACCATGATTGTGGTTAAACTCTTAATTGGAAATTTAGAATTTTTAGAGAAAAGATTAGGAGCCAATCTAGAGACCTAGGTTAGTTTAGGTTTTTATTTTTAGTTTTAGGTAATTTATTTTGTTTGAATTTGTTTTGGTCTTATTTTGTCTTTGTTGTGAAAATGAGTGTTTCAAGATGCGATTGGTTAGAATTGAGTCCCCAAATTGTGAACATCTCGTCAGCCATCAATCCATTATTGACGATGGTAGGGTCTATGGGGTCATGACAATTTCAATGTTAGAACCTATATTAGAACCCAATCGTTGTAACCATGGTGAGGAGAGTCTGACCAATGGTGGCAAAAACCTAATTCTTGAGGGAATGATGAGATAAATCCTCACTTTGAGGAGAATCCATCCCGGATTTTCCTCCATGTGACATGAACAATCCATGGGATTTTACCAGATATGCAGAACCGGGAGCGTACTTAAAATCAAGATATTTTGCAAACCCTCAATTTCTCAATGATCTACGCTCCATTATACCATTTCTTCCCTACATAGAGCCACCAAGTCATCTAAATTACCATAATCACCATCTTAGGTCAACTGTTGTGTCAGTCAGTTTAGAGTCAGTCTAGTTTAGGATTTTTGTTTTAGGTCCATTATGAATGAACCCTTTTAAATACACTTGAACCAATTAACACTGTTCCAAAAAAAATATGATTTGCATTTGATCACTGTGGATTAAGGAACATTGAGGACAATATCAAATTTAAGTTTGAGGGTATCAAAATGGGATACACTAGTTGAGTCCAATAAAAAAAAAATTGAGTCCAATAAAAGTTTTTGTGAGCCAAAAAAAAAAAAAATCAATCAAGGGATGAGTAAGTGAACACTGAGACTACCCCTAGTGGAAAAAAAAAAAAAGAGATTTGTTTAGTCTAAGTGATTTTTCAGCATTAATAGGTAAATAAAAATTTTCATATCATACTTTTTCGATAAGATTTTTATACGATTTATATTCGGAACAAATTTTACACAGCCATATTAAAATTAGTTGGAAAAAGAAAATATTTTACGAGTCTAGTTATCACCGGAGGAATAGTAGTAGAGACTTAAACCTAGTGAGCTTTAGAGTCATTCTATCCTTCTGAGGGTTATAAGTAAACTCATGTTTCTTTAATAAGTGCATTGAGTCATTGTGAGATATCATTATCCTTTGATTTGGTCATATTATTAAGAACGTTATCAAATTTGAGTTAAAATGCGTAATTTTTTTTCAAATTTATTTGAAAAATGAAATCATCTTATGAAGCTTAGGATATGATATAGGTCATTTTTGGACCGTTTGAGCCGTCAAGCCCACATATTTTGGTCATTTCATCTTGATTGTTCTCCAGTTGAGCCTAATATAGCCTAATTCTTGACTTGCCATATCTACCATGCTTAACTCCGGTTATGGAGTTTGAGCTAAAATTTTATATCCATGACTTATCTTCATATAAGAAAAGGTTAGGAAAGAAATTGGGATGAAATTCATTAAAAAAAATATTATGGTGAAAATGAAAGAAAAAATTGAGACATCCACAAATCAAAAAGGGATGTTGAAAAAAAAAAAGAATTTGAAAAATAGGAAATGAATACTTTGATAAAAAAAAAATGATGAGAAAATTAGAGGAAAAGTATCCCAACCACATTATGAAGACTTCTAATCTTTTCTTATCAAAGTGTTAATTGTTAGAGTCTTTATCCCTTCTTTAATATGACTCGGTTCTAAGCCATGTTTTGTCTTATTTAGAAGTCCTATTGATCTTAAGTCTAAATATAGTATTTCATGTGGAGAATAGAGGAGGAAAAATAATGGTGTTTAACTCAACATTCTTGGGAAAGTGGCATCCATTCATGAGATCTATTTATTTTCTTTGATATGTACCGTCTTTTCTAGATACATATGTGAGATATTTTGAATTTGAATACACAAACTCCGCTCACATATACCTTTGAGAGAAAATAACCCAACCTCTAAGCGTTAATCTTTCTGAGAGATATCTAGTGAGGTTTGAAGTCAAAGCACATCTTCCGATGTTGGGTACGAAACTTGTTTCTATTTGGAAAAGAAAACTAATTTTAATATTGGCTAAGCACACACTACACTCTGAATATAAGTCTTATAAAATAAATTTTGGAATCGTATGATGTCTAGATCTTTATGAACTTGTTTTTGCCGAATCTGAAACTAAGACTATACGTAATTGATGTTTGTGGATATCATCACTGAAAGCCCTCACGAGACTATAACTCCACTAGTGGTGACCTAGCATTTTAAAGGCTTGTTGCATACGCTAAATGCAATCGAGAGTGCCAGTGAAAGTGGTGTAATTTAGGATTTTAATTTTTTCATTTTTCATTTTTCATTTTTGTTTTGCTCGAGGACTAGCAAAATCTAAGTTTGAGGGTATTTGTTGAGCACTGAAAATGACTATTTTACCTTTTAATTTTGGATTAGTTAGCCTTTGATTTGTGTATATAGATGCGTTTAATGGAGTTTTCGAGTTTTGCAGTATATTTGTGAGAATACAACAAAAAGAATTAAAATGCAGAAAAGTGGGCTATAGTTCTATTTTTGGAAAGGTTGTAATTTTTACCACCTAATTTGATTTGAAATTATTGTAAATTATTATAATTCAGATCCGATATGAGAGCTTAAATTATAATAATATTTTTTAGATTTTGTTAAACTGTAAAGGTATAAGAAATTTATAAACACACAAATGGACCTAGTGTTTGAGTCTGAAGTTTATAAGCCAAAGTCCACCAGTATTCCGGGCCATATAAAAGTCCAACTATGGGATCCAAGTCTAAAAGACCAAGTGGGACCAGTGAATTTCGTTTGAAAGGTTGTGGAAGCAAGAATGAAAGAAAAAAAATGAGATTTGGATAGACTACAGTGAATTTTGGAAGAAGAAATATTTTGACATAGTTTCAGTATTTTGGTCATAACTTTTCACTCCAATGTCCAATTGCATTCATTATTATTGTGTTGGAAAAACACTTCAAGGGCTACAACTTTGTAGTTTAAGAAATTTCGTGATTCGGAGGTCAAAATTGAGCTTCAAGTTGGTGTATGTGTAGAAAAATGGGATTTGCACCCTACTTTCCAAATTAATCCAAAATCCCTAAAATCATGGTGCCTTATCTACAAAATTCGACCATGGCTTGGAAAAGACAGTAAATTTGGATAAATAAAAGAGAGAATTTTGGAGAAAGTTTTGGTGAGAGAATTATGGAGGAATTCTCTCTAAGCATTGTATCTAGTTTCTTTTGAGCACTATAAATAAAGGGGTTCAGACATTGTAAACTTTGAATTTGAGTAAGGATTGGAGGAGCACTGAAGATGGAGGAGCACTAAAGATTGGAGGCTGAAGAGACTAGAGAATAAAGGAATTTTCAAATTTAATTTGTAAGTTCTTGTGTTTTCTGTGTTTGATGCAAAACTCTAAAAGCATTGTAATTCCATATTCTGATTTATTTGAATAAAATTTATGGTAGCTTATTTTAGATGTATGGTTTTCCAATTAATAAATATCTTGTAATGATAGGTTGATTTTTTATTTTTATTTCTCTTAAAAATGTTATGTTAGAAATTATTTTGAGAATTTTCAAGAAAAAATAGAATCCCTTTTAGGATCCGTGGAACTTGATCTTCCCAGTCTAAGGTTCTTTTTAAGAACAACTTTTTTAAGATTTGGAAAAGCAAGTATAAATTTCTACCAAAGCGTAAGGCTTGAATTGAGAATTTCTTATTTAATGAAAGCCATAATATTTTTAATTGGAGTTTTGATAAAAGACAAATTTGAATATGTATTTGGTAATTCTTGAAGATTTCATAGTATAGGCCGTGATTTTATCATCAAATGGGATGAAATGCCTCTATAAATACTTGTCTCAATTGTACATTATGTGAATATTTTATTATTTTTATTAAATTTTTTATTCTTTTTTGTTCTCTCAAATTCTTTTGAACTAGGTTGAGATTGATTTGATTGCATTTTAATTTTGTTCTCTTAAACTGGTTTGAGATTATTTATAAATTCTAGATCCATACTATTATTTTAATTAAATTGGATTTATTGGTTAGATTTTAGATTTAGATGATGATACTCTAAATTTTAGATTAGTTTCTTAAAATTGGAATCCAACTAATTTGAAGTCATATTTGTAAAAATTAGAATTTGATTTTCATATTTAGGTTATTTCTAAAGATCTAGATTTTTTTTAAATCACAACGTTTCAATTTCATATATTTTGTTTTTGCATATATTTTGTTGTTTCCTTGTGGGACCGACATCGCACTCTTAACGCTATATTATTAAATGGTTCGTGCGCTTGCGAGTTATAAATTTAAAATTTGCACAACAGGTCTTTTGAGTTGACCAAAAGTAAATGTTATATTTTTTATTTCTTATTTTTCTTCTCTTTTATAATTTTTATCTACAATTAGATTGCTAAAAAAATCTTTTAATTGAAGAATATCGTATGTTAAAGGATTTTATAAAAATCTCTCCCGATGAAAAGAGAACTATCAACATGAACAAACAATTGCCACTCCAACTTTAACCCATATAAGTTTCTCTTTCCCTAGACCTGCACACCCAATAAAAAAATCAAGTGCAAGAAACATGAACATAGAAAGGTCAAGTATTATATAGCTACCATTAATTGGTAAAATTCAAAATTTTAAAGTACTGAAATTTTTATATGGATGGTGTATATGTAAATCTAACCTTATTATCATCAAATTTCCTGCAGGCACTTTATCATTTATCAATACACCATGACACTCAGAACACTACAATTATAGAAATTATCAAGTGTTATCTCTTCAAAAAACATTTTACTTATGACAGTTAGTAATTTTTACACATCTATTTTCTCCCATGGTGTACCTCTTTAAAATGAATTTTCAAATTTGCTCTTACTCTTTAGGAAAGAGAAAAAGAAAGGGAAGAGAGAAGTAGGGGTAAAATTGGAAATTCATTTTAAAGGGGTGTAATATTGGAGAAAATGGGGGTTGCAAAAATCATTACCTAACTTAATAGAATACCCATTTCATGCTAATGATGGATTTGTTAGAAAGGTTCTTTATTGAATATAAGGCTATTAAAGGGGTGTCATGACCCAATTAAATCTTGTGACCCAATAAAGCCTGTCAACCCAAATCCCACTCATAAACAGGCCAAGCCCAACCCTAAAAAGCCCAAGTTAGACAAGTGTCAACACCAAAGGCCTTACCCATGTGGCAAGAGGCGTGTGAAAGAGAAATGACGTGCAACCCCACTTGGCCGACTCCCCTCCAAATCACATGTCTCATTCTCGTTAAAGCCTTTCCAAAGTTTAATAAATCCCGTTGGATTCCTAAGTTCCCAACTTAGAAGTTGGAATAAAGCAAGGCACATCGGTGGATTAATTCAAGAGATGGGGATAAGGCAAGTCTAGATCGTTGGATATGCTTAACTTTTAGGAAATTTCTATTCTAGTTTATTTATTTCATAGCATGTTCCTTTGTTTATTTTTTATTTCAAAAATAAATCCACATAAGGTGTAGGTGGTTGGTTGCTTAGAAACTTAGGAGTTTCTTTTTATTTTGCTTTCATGTTTAGAAATTCTTGGCCCGACTAAGGCCTTAGGATAGGTTATTTATACACATCCGTATGTAATGTTTTGAGTTACGTTAGAATAAAATTTGAGATATTTTCTTGAAGAGTGGATTCTCTTTGGACTCTTTGGAGTTGTGTTTAGGAAGGCTTTTCAAGCCAAGGCTTCTACAAGTAAGTACTAATTTTATTTAATTCAATTAGTCATGGGTTTTTAGATTAAGATATGTAATTCTCAATTCAACTATTCTCTTTTAATTTCGCTTCATCCTCGTTCAATTAATTTAATTAAAAGAGAACTTAATCTAGAAATTCCATAGACTAACATTGAATTTTTTGGAAACTTGTGCATCAGTTTGGATATTGTTTGAGCAATTTATTACTAAGGTAGAACCCTTTTACAAATAGATAATCGGTTGGCGGGTCTTTCAGAGACCATACTCTGAATCAGTGAGCTTATAGGCGAATTGCATCAATTCAACCCTAAGCCTGCATCAGCTGGTTAGCTCACCCCTTACTTTTCAGCTACCCTAATCGCGAAGGGACAAGGCGGGCTCCTTGAGTAGGAACCTGGGGATGAGCATTAGTAGTTAGACATTTTATGATCATGCTTATGCTTTAGATTTGAGAGACTCTGATTTGTATGGATTCATTATCACATGTTTGTTTGGATGACTATATAACTATTTTGAATGATCGGTGGTTGTTTGTTATGTTTATCATTATTTTGGATTTAGCCTTTATTAGATTGTTGAACTGGAGGTAGTTATCCCGTTTCAAAAAAAAATATGTTTATATCTGTCCTTGGTTACGTTTTGAGACTTTTAAGAGAAAGCGCACCCGTAGCAAGATGGGGCTTTACAGTTGGTATCAGAGCACGGTTCAACTCTCGGAGTGTGCATGGGACAGAGATGGATGTGATGATAAGTAGAGATTAGGTTCATCCCCTTTGTATAGGGTAGATTGAACCGGTTTCAGGGGTAGTGCATAGACACCCTAGGTTTGTGTAGTGCACTTAATGCACTATCTTCAGTTAGTTTGCTTGAGTAGTATCTAGTGGTGGATTCTCACTTGATTTACAGTTGATTGGCGTTTGATTTACCTTTGAGTCGGTGACAAGGTCGATCGCTTGTTTCAGTGTGTGGTGCACCGTGACATGGTCACGGAAATTGTGGGAAGCGCGAATCTCTAGGTTTTGAGTCAAATTGGTCCTACTCCCTACAGTAATTAGAGGTGTTCCTCAGTGGGATCCACTTTAGGGTAGGCCTCACCTTAGAGGCGTGTCGATGGTATTTTCAATGTGGCTTGAGTACCGTGATGAAGTCATGGGGTCTTCAGACTGTGTTTGAGTGTTGTCGTTGTTATCTTCTAGTTGCCAAGTGACTGAGAACCCTTGAGGCCGCCTAGGCATTGGCAGGGAGACCGTGGGTGTTTTAGTATGCGAGGGCCTAGTGATGACTTATTAGGACTTGCGTGACTATTTTTCTGACGTGTGATTGAGGGGGGATTGTTCGAGGGCCTAGTGTTAAGAGGAGTAGACTATATTGTGGGTCTAACCCCCTGTGTTCGTAAGGGGCTCGTGTTTAGAGTGTGAGGCCACCGTATGTGAGCCTTGCTTGTGGCAATATAGTATGGAGATAGATTCATTGGAAATCTATGGGCGTCTACAGAGTAAGTCCAGCCGGCTTACTCTGTAGATTGCCGATGGAATTCCATGAGAGGTTGATGGGCTTCGTATGTTTGAGTTGTTAGTAGGCCCATTTTGGGCTTAGGATTGCAGGGAGTGCCTGGGGGCTGAGCCAGTGGTTGTATGTCTAGTTCTAGGACTCCTGCGGGTCTAGTGTTATGACTAGAGGTAGTTGTGGCTTTGTTAAGAGGGTTTATGGGTTAAACTGGTAGGATTACTTTCAGACTCAGGTGGGCTCAATGTACGGTCCAATTTCGATGTATGAGTGAGTTTGGAGCTCGGTGCCTTGAGCAGGGCACGAGGATGTTTCCAGTGTTCCTCCTTTGTTTTAGCCATGAGTCTCATGGTGGTGGACCAGATCTGTGGATCGTGCGTTTTGACCCTTGGAGTTAGCGTTGGAGGTCGGTTTACGAGTTTTGGAAATGTCAGAATTCGACATCATCTTGGGATGGATTGGTTGTCCTCCCTTCAGGTTACCTTGGATTGTTGTTGTAGGTGGGTGACGGGTCATTTTCTCACGGGGGATGCGTTTGTTAAGCGGTTTACAGCCTACAGTCTGAGCATGGAAGAGTTGTGCAGCTTGGTAGGTAGCTTGAGTTAGGAAAGAGTTGGGGTTGGCAGATGTTGAGGTGGCTCGCGTGGTTTGAGGGTTTTCGATGTCTTTCCAAAGAAATTTCTTCGATTGTCGCTACGTTAGGATATAGGGTTTGTTGTATATCTATTCCCCCGGCGCGACACATGTTTCGATTACTCATTATCGGGTGGCACCGGTAGGGGTGTTGGAAATGAAGAGTTAGCTCGGGGAGTTGGAGTCTCTTGCTACAATTGACCTAGTGCCCTCCATGGAGCTCACTAGCCTTGTTGACCAGGAAAGGGATGGCTCCATGAGTTTGTTCGTTGACTACCAGTAAATGAGTAGAGTCTCTGTGAAAGGTGGTACCTGTTGTCGAGGATTGACGACCCGCTTGACCATTTGAGAAGGTCTTGTTGTTTTCGAGGTATAGATCCTCGTTCAGGCTATCATCTAGTGGGGGTACAAGTACGATATTGAGGAGACAACTTCTGCACTAGATTTGAGTACTTGGAGTTTGTGGTGATGTCATTTGGGGTGATTAATGCCCCAATGACATTCATAACCCAATGAATAAGATTTTCAGAGCATACCTAGATCGTTTATAGGGTGTTCATTGATGACACCTTAGTTTACTCAACATCAGAGGAGGAACTTGAGCAACATTTAAGGATTGTACTTCAGATTTTGAGGGATCATTAGTTTATTTGAAGTACAACAAGTGTGAATTTTGGTTGTCAGAGGTTCTGTTTCTGAGACATGGTGTCAGCTAACAGTGTGGCAGTGGACCCGACTAAGGGTGAGGTCGTTCCGAGTTGTGAGAGATTGTAGGGTGTGTCTGAAATCCGCAGTCTTTTAGATCTCGCGGGTTACAATCGATGGTTCATCAAAGACTTCTCCAAGATCGTCACACCCATGACAAGGTTGCCCTGCTAGAATATGCCATTTGTTTGGGACGAAGCTTATGAGACAGCTTTCTAGAGGCTGAAGGAGAGTCTGACTTTTGCTTCAGTGTAGCTTGTGCCAGAGAGAGGCCGCGGCTATGCGGTTTTCAATGATGCTTAAGGTGTGGTTTGAGCTGTATATTGTGCAGGATGGCAGAGGGATAACTTATGGTTCGAGGTATCTTAAGACCAATGAACGGAACTACTTACTCATGACTTGGAGTTAGCGGTTGTGGGTTTTGTACTCAAGGCTTGGAGACATTGCTTGTGTGGTGAGAGATTTGAGGTTTTCTCAGATCACCCTAACCTCAATTGTATTCACACAAAAAAGTTGAACATGAGACAGAGACGATGGATGGAGTATATTGGTGACTATCACTTCGTGTTGTTTGTCCACCCTGATAAGGTGAGCGTTACTAGAGACGCCTTGAGTCATAGGACGAGATGAGCCATGTCGAGTTTGATCAGAGGATATAGAACATCCAGACCTTGCAACATGGTTGTCCAATCAGAGATTTATGATGGAGTTTTGAGAGCTCAGCAGGTGGACACGAGGTGCATCACATTGAGAGATTTTTTGGACAGTGGCAGTGCACCCTTTGGATGGACTATGAGACGAGACGATGATTGATCTTCCATGGCAAACTATATATACTCTGTCAGGGCAGTGCTGCGAGGAGGTATTACAACACTTCCATCACTCCAGATTTGTGGTGTGTTGATGTTTTAAATTTGTAAATCTCGCAAGCCCACGAATCATTTGATAGTATAGCATATGAGTGCGAGGTCGAACCCACAGGAAATCACAAAATATATGCTTAAAATTAAATATGTACCTCTTAAAAAGATGTAATCTTGAGAATATTGGTTTAAGACTAAATTTGAAAAAAAATAACTTTAATCTGGAAAACAAGTGAACACCATTTTTTTATTTAATCTATCCATTTAATTTTTACATTGGTGAATCAAAGAATGTGTAGTCTCTTTCTTAAAATTGCAAAGTTCTCAACTAAAATAATACATTTACTATCCTTAGTTAAAGAATCTTTGGAGAGAGGTTGGTTTTATACATGAATGAAATTAAAGAACAAATGAATTATTTAAACAATGTGTACAATGAATACACAAATCAAGAAATAAACATTTAAAATACATGGATTAAACATAAATGAATCATAAAATAAATAAGCATACAAGAGAGATTAAAAATACAATAATCAACAAACATAGAAGATGAATAACATAACTAAAGAAAGTAAATAATGGAATTAAATTGACATGAAAAATAAATGGCAGAATAAAAGAAGACATAATTTAAAGGTGGTTATGGAATTTTTCTCTCATCACCCAAAATTATTAAATAAACAAGAAACCTAGATCTGAAATTCAACGCATAGAATTCAAGATTCATTTTACACCTTTTATTAAAATCTACACCCTTTGATCAAATTAAAGTTTGATCCTAGGTTCAACATTCACAACCTAAGACTTTAATCAAATAAAGAACATAAATTAAAAATTAAAATGAAACATAAAAGACATATGAATAATTGGACTTTTCAAGAATCTAAAAATGGACGTTTCTTATTTATTAAATGGAAGAATTCAATGTACAAAAGATGGAATTTCAATACATGAAAGACACTTAAAATAAATTGCAAAATAAAAGATCTCACTTGCAATTTTCGAGTATGCTTCTGTCTTCCGTGTATTTCTCCAACTTTAGGTCCTCTTGATCTCTAGGTCAAATTCAAATTTTACCGCACACACGCAGTCGAGGGGACTTATCATAGTTTTAGCATGCATTGCATATATCAAATGTGCATTCCCGGATGAGAAGTAACCCAAATGGAACCCTCTATTTATTAAGTCATTCGGTAAGGGTAACAGTTGAGAATGATTAAGTGGCAAAGGGTTTGTTCGGGTGCACTCACGTCCTTTATATACTATTGTTGAGAAATTTTAACTGGGCAAATTGATATTTAACTGGATGTTTGGAAGATGTTATGATAGATTGTGTGTTAATGCACAAGATGCAAATGAAACCATGTTGGACATAGAGGTATGTGTTTAAGAATTGTTATGTGCTTGTTGACTACTTGATAAAGTATGTTGTTGATATTGGTTTATTATATCAAAACGTGTTTGCATTATCATACATGATCATGATACTATGTGCATGCATGGGAGGACTTTTTTATATGTGTATACATTCATCATGACACGATGAGTTTGGTTTTTGAGAGGACTTCCTTGTTACGCTCCGACAGTCGAGACCCCGATAGCAGATGCGAGCTTCCACATTGCGTACCGGCGGTTGAGGTGCTTGCCCTTGAGATTGGCTTTCCCGTTATGCTCCAGCGGTTGAGACCCTCATATGGGATGAGGGTTTCCCCATTGCATTCCGGTGGTTGAGGCAGTTGTGTATTGTGTGGTCTCTCGTTTGTATTGGTAGGGAGACTGGAGTTGTTGGAGGACGTTGTAAGTTATGGTGGTAATGTATTTGATTGTTCGGTGGGACCATTAGTTAGTAGTATAGTTGAGTACTCTTGTACATAGACATCCATTCTATTATGATGTTCATTAAATTTCATACATGTGATATACGTTTATGTCGCTGACATGTGATATGCTTATTCTCTTCACTGGGCTGATTAGCTTACCCCTACCTTTCAGGTACTCCGATTGCAGAGGGACCAGCAGGCTCTTTGAGCAGGCACTTGGGGAGGAGCAGTAGTAGTTAGAAGTTTTATGATCATGTTATGCTTTAGATTTGAGAGACTCTTGTTTATATAGACTCATTATCACATGTTTGTTTATATGGACTCATTATCACATGTTTATCATTTGTTGGATTTGGCCTTTATTAGATTGTTGACCAAGAGGCAGTTATCCCGTTTCAAAAAATAAATATGCTTGATATCCGTTCCTTAGTTACATTTTGAGACTTTCAGAGATAACGCGTCCGTATCGGACGGGGCGTTACATTGGGGGTGTGTATATTTTAACTATGATAATGAATGAATTACTATGATGTTGGACAAAGGATTTGTAGAGGCCATGGTTGCCCTGTACGTCCACTTTTTAGGAGAGATTCTATCGAAATTTCGGTAGGGATCGCAGACCCTAAACCTAATCTAGATTCTTGTGTATGGTTCGCATGTGTGCTTCCCACGTGCAATAAAAAAAAATTATCCCTATTACATTCGACTTTTGGTCAGGGCATGACATGAATGGTAAAAGATAATATCCTTTTGACTATCTAAGATAACCTATTTTGTAGATGAGTTACAGTTTATTCAATATTCATCTGTATTACTCGTATAGTTTATTTTAAAATTATAGAATTATTTTTAATAGTTTTCCATGGAGAAAGTTAACATCTATTTGATTGTCAAAGATTAAAAGCACAGTGAATGCAATAAATTTTAGATTTGTGGCATTTTGAAACATAACATTATACTTATAAACTAAGGCTTTTTACTTTGTTTTGTGAATTTTAATTTGAATAGATTTGATTAAAACTCTTATCTAACTTAGGCACAATTTCTACCACATTCCAGTCATTATAGATGCTCATTTAATATTCTAACATATAATTCAACCATCACGCTTGCAAAAGAGGGGCTTCTTACTAGTTGCATATAAAAGAGTGTTTTAGAAGTTTATTTCTGATAATTAATCTCCCTTTTGTACTTACACTAGGAGGATAATATGGTTGAGCTCAGGTTTAAAGACTGACTTGAACAATAGTCAAGCTCTAACTTTTTGTCTTAACCTTATTTAAATATAAATCAAATTGAAAATTTATGCTCTAGCCCACCTTTTCTCATGTTGAATTCTTCAAGCATTCAGGATTTCCATCCCTAAGAACATGCTCCAGTAATTGATTTCATTAGTCAAAATGCTGACAAAGTGTGTGCATAACATCAAGTCTTAAAAATAGTTTGTATCAGGGGTCGAGATATAGACCGATACATATCTTATCGGCCATATGATACGTATTGGTTGATATTTTAAATATCAGCCGATATTTGATATACATCGCCAATATCGACTGATATTGATACTTTTTTTTTTTTTTAAAAAAAGAAAAAGTAAGAGAAAAAAATATCGGCCGATGCTGAATTTTTCACCCGTGGTATGTATGACATGCACAAGTAATTAATTGTATTACTTTTAGTAAAAAAAAAGTGTTGATTTAATTACTTTTATTATTTTTTTAGCTCACTTGTAGATTTAATTTTAGCTAAAGATTGAAACTGAAGTCACTTTAGTGGTCAAAATCACTAGCTATTCTTAGATAAAAAATAGAGAGAGAATAAAGATACCTACTAATTTCAACAACTAAAGTTAAATGATATAGAATGAGTTTTTGGATGAAATGTTGTCTAGATATAAACTCCTTCTATTACAATTTATTTGTCTTATATGGATTTTAAAATTGTCTCCAAAATAGTTGTCCCATTTAGCATAAAGTGTGTTGAAAATGGATGAGATCACATGGAGTGCTAGCTTTACATAGAAGTTCCTTAAAAAATACAAATTTTCAAATGAGTCAACTAAAATGGTACGGAAGGAATATAATTTAGTGAGTTTTCAATGTAACTTGTTAAGTTTTTAACTCCTAAAATAAAGGAAAGCACTAAGTTCAAATATATATAATCAGGCCAAGCTTTGCGCTTTACGGATAGAATAATTTGACTTTAACTTTTTTTTTAAACTAACTCAATTATCAAGCTAAATTCGTCGAACTTTGAGGCCAAATTTCCATTCTTAAAAATGTGCACACGTAATTGATTTCATTACTTTTAGTAAGAAAAGTTATGAGAAAGGAGTGCAACACATCAAATACTAAAAGATTAGTTTGTAGGACATGCACAAATAATTAATTTTATTACGTTTAATGCAAAAATTATTTAGAAATAGTATGCAGCACACCATATACTGTAGCACATATACAAATATTTACATCATATATTGTGCCAGATATATAAATAATTAATTTTATTATGCCGAAAAAATTATGGATTAATTTTTCCTTTTTAATTATCATACAGTATCCTATGAAGCTAATTCCCTATAAGAACAAAGCCACCCAAATAATCAAATTTTTGAAGGAAGGTCTCTCCAATTATATGGAAGTGTCATCTTCTGCATTGAAAATGGTGGCGCTCTCTTGGCATTAGTGCTTATGATAATCAAATATTTGAAGGAAGTTCCAACTTCTGCATTTAAAATGGTGGCGGCTCTCTTTGTTTAGTGCTTATGACAGGGTCAAGATGGTTGGATGGGGGTCTCAAAATTTAAAAATCGACTTATTTAAAGTTGATCAAATTGATTTGATTCAAAAGTCAATTTGATGAGTCCATACTGAGTCATGTATAAAAGTTATATAAGTAAGATGTATTAAAGTGGTTATTAAGTTACGATTAAGAGTATTCATTTACCAAAATTTGGTTTGAACATGACTTAAATAAGAATGTTTAATTTGTATATATTCTAAGGATGAGTCTAACTGCTCTAAGAAGTTTAGACACTTTGGTCTTAAAAAAAAGGTGGGTTTAAATATTTTTTTGATGAATTTGGCTCGAGCTTTTACTTAAAGTCCGTTGAAACCCGTCAGACTTTTAGGCCTTTTTATTATATAAATATCACAAGGTTTTATTTGATAGTATTTTATTTTTAAAAATTTTATTTTGTAAATTGAAAAGTTGACCATATAAATGAAATCATACTTTAAGATACCTTTTGTCTCCAAAATTAATTTCTTGTCACTCATTTTTACATTCAAAATTACTAGGGGTCAAATTTTTGTAAGGACGTTTGATAACTTTGACTATCAAGACTAAGAGGATAAAAATTTAGTTTTAGAGTGACATTTTAACTAGTGGTTGGTCTTTAAGTATAACTTTAATTTGTACAGTTGGATTTTTAATTTACAAATAAATATAAATAAAAAATATAAAACAGTATCAATTGCATAATAAATAGGCTTTAAACAGCGGGCTTCGGTCTTGACTTTAAAAGCCCGATGGACTTCTGAATCCAATCTTTATCCCTAAAAAGAAGATTTTCTACGGCATGTGAACTAAAAGTTTCAGTGACATTTATCGTATATAATTTCTTTTTACAACAACAAGATTAGGAATATTTAAAAAAAATTGAAAATGTTAAAAATGTTTATATAATTAAAATTGCAAAAAAAAATCCCTCAATCTACTTAGATTGGACAATATGATTTCTTCCATCAAATATTCTTTAGTACTCCTAAATTCACAGTTTCAAACCCATTCTTTATAACATAGAATTAGCAACATCTTTAATTTAATAATTATTCAATCAATACCAACTTCCATATTGAAGAAGCTATTTTATTTTATTATGTTATATAGTAACTTAAATACCTTAAAATTAAGAGTCGACATCATCAAATTGAAAATTAACTCGCTGGTGTTACACCCTTATAGAGTATAGAGCCTTTTATTTTTAATTTTAACCACATTTCTTAAGGGTTTATTTTTAATTCCACTCTATAAGTTTTATGAGTGTGAACTATTATCAGCCCAAACGTGCCTATACTCATATGGAGCTCAGTCAATAACAAATCTAAGGGTGTTTAGATCTTAACTCCAATTAAATTGATGTTTATTTGATGTATTCTTATAATTACATTTATTTAATTTTTTAAAATAAGACTAGGATATCTGAAAGGATCCTAATTTTTTACAGTTCTTCATGACGATGAATCCAACTATTCAATTTTCTTATTATAGAGTAAATTCTATTATCTGATATGATCTATTAGAATGTTGTTCATTTATCAGATGACCACAAAGTTTATATTTGAAGTTGACACAAGCCCAAAATATAAAACTACAAAATTGATCAATGAATGGGTGCTTAATTTTAAAACTTTATTTTAGTAAGTTGAAATAAATAATTCAAATGGAGGTAGGTTAACTGTTGCCTCCCGCTTCAGGAAGTGAAGGTTGTGAGTTCAAGCCCCCATGCAGGGCCAGCTCAACTCTAAGGCAAGTTAGGTGACCGCCTTAGGCCCCGATTAAAAATGCTCAGATTTCTTCTAACTCCATGGCTTTAGCCCCCATTTAGGAAGACCTCAAATTTTGGGTAATAAAAGAAGGAATAGGGAAGTAATAAGGGAAGGGATAGGGAAGATGAGAGTGTGATTTTGCCGTTGAGAGAAAGGATTTGGGTGAAGAAGATGGGTTTTACCTCTTCTTTGTTCTCTTTTCTTTCTTATTTTCTGTCTTAAATGGTGGCCTAGGTTGAGAATGAGATAGGTTTCCACTTTCCACTTCGGTGTGCACAGTTTTATAGGGTTTTTTTAAGAAATACACGTGAGTATAGGTAAACACGTGAGCCTTATTAGAAACTAAGAGAAATTAGAGGATACGCTTAATGAATTTCTAACTCACATAAGCGTTTTTTAATTTCAATTATATTTACAAAAAGTTTGTTAAAAAATTTAAATAGGAACAAGAAATTTAAATATTTAATTAATTGAATTTAAAATATTTAATTTGTCTTTTTCATATTAATATTAATGATATAAATTTGTATAAAAAAATTTTAAAAAGTTTTGAAGATAAGATTTGATGAATTTAAGGTAATGTTATCGTATTATTGTAAAGCATGAGAATTTCATAAAAAATACTAAAACTAGAAAATAATTTTATTGTACAATGGATTGTAAAGTTTTAACTCCCTCTCTCATGCTAGTATATAAAAATAAAAAATTTATACAATTTTTTTTGAAGTGAGTAGATCAAAATTTGAAAGTAAAATTCAATTTTAGTCACTTGATTTTACTAGTAAAATTCATATTTTAATTTTTCAAAAAAAAAAATTTGCTTTAAATTTTATTTCTAACTCATCAATTAAATATTAAATATTAATTAATATTATTTATAATATAATTTATGACATGAGTTTAACCACGGTTGATTCTTAATTAACCCAACCTTCCATTGAAATGGTTTGTGTCACGGTCTGGTTTTGATAACATTGGGAATGACGATTTTTCTCTCGCACCCCTTTTTGTCCTTATTCATGAGGGAGAGTGGGCCAGGGGTTAAAATCTCGACCGAAACAATGCGTATCGGCCGAGATATCTCGGGATTTCTATGGCCGAGATATCTCGGCCGATAAGCATAATATCGGCCAGAGATAAAAAAGTTAGGCTGAATATCGATCGATTTTTATTTTTTATTTAAAAAAAAAACAAATATCGGCATGGGCCCAGTCGATATCTCAGCCGATATTCGTCCGATACGGGAGAATATCGCCTAGATATCGGCCGATATTTCAAATATCATCCGATATTTATATTTTTTAATTTTATTTTAAAAAACAGCCGATATTTGTTTTGTTTCTTGATTCACCTACTGCCTTAAACAAAACAATATAAAATGCTTGGAAACTCTAGATGTACTTCCCATTTCCTCAGGCTTTAGAATTAGAGAGAGAGATGGGGCAGGTGGAGGCCTTGAAGATGCATGGGATGTGGGCAAGTTCTTTTTTCATGAGGGTGGAATTGGCCCTTAAGCTTAAGGGCATATCCTATGAATATGTGGAAGAAGATCTGTCTAACATGAGCCAGGATCTTCTCCAATACAATCCCATACATAAGAAGGTGCCTATACTGTTACATGATGGAAGACCCATAGTGGAGTCACTCATCATCCTCGAATACATTGAGGATATGTGGAGGACCCTCCCTTGCTGCCTCAAGACCCCTATCTAAGAGACCGCTTTTGGGCCAACTTCTATGAGCTACAGGTTGGTTCATTTTTTTTAAGACGAAAGTGTCTAGGCTTCTTAGAGCTTCTGACTGATTCTTAGAATATGTTCAAACTTCCCTATCTACACACAGGTAAAACTATAGAGAGTGGGCATTTGAAAAACAAAAATTGAACTCAAGACCTCCCACTGTGAGAGGTCCATTTGCTTGACCTAATTATTTTTCTAATTAAATTCCCTAATGATCATGCCTATAGTTTTTAAGATAATTGCTTTCTTTCATGTAAAACACTCAACTTATATAAAAGTTATTTATGATAAGTAGATTGTTTGCAGAGACTCTCTTTTTATTTGGTGGGATCAGTTTATTTTATATACAAGGTATTAAAATTTTGAAACTAACTTTGTGATCTCCATGCATAATACATGTTGCACTGCTCAACAGCTTGTGGAGAGAAGTCACACCATTTCAAGTGCAAGGAGAAATACAAGAGAAAGCAATCCAAGAGTTCATGGAAGGAATGAGAGTACTGGAAGAAGGGATCGAGAAGGACTTTCCCGGGGATGAAACCCTTCTTCAATGGCAAAAGGCTGGGATACCTGGATGTCGCCCTTGGAGCCGTCTCTTGTTGGAACAGTGTCCTTGAAGAAATTGTAGGGAGGAAGCTAATTTGAAAAGGAGAAGAATCCTTTCCTTTGCTCATGGCTGGATGCCTTCTTGGACCTCCAGTTGTCAAAGAAACCTTCCCTTCACACGAAAGATTGATTACTTTAGCAAAGTTCGTGAGGGAGAAAGCTCTAGAGTCATCTGGAGATTGAAATAGCAGCCATTATTTATCATGTAAAGCTCTTTCTTTCTTTCCTTCTTTGTGGTCCAATGATGAAATGGGCTTTGCTTGCATTTTGGGAATGTGTTCTTGATCCTGGTTCTAACGAAAGCTACGACCATCAATACGAAATAAATGAAAGCCACGCCTTTGTCTAATGAAAGTAAAGAAAAGAATTTTTGTGTTGACGTTAGTGATTTGTAATACCCAGATTTTCAGTTTATCAATATTTACGGAAATTGCCTTTGAAATTATTAATTAAAAGGATATGACCGTAGATGAGTAATTTGTGGGGCCATTGTTCAATTAAGACCCAACGGCTATGTGTTGTGTGTTTGAAATAAAATAAATGACTAATGTATGTTTAATTGGGTCAAGATTACTAATTGGGTCAAAATGGCCAATTTGGACCCAATGGGTCGGTTTGACTTGGTTGACCATCAAGTGAATCCAAGCTTGATTAAGTTGGAGCTGATTGGAGTTTGAAATGGAAATAAATAGTTGAGTTAAACGAGTGAGTTGATTGGAAATAAATTATAAGTGAGTGAGTTGATTTGAAATAAATTATAAGTGAGTGAGTTGTTTTGAAATAAATTACAAATGAGTGGAGTATGAGGTTGAAGGGCTGGTGTTTCAAATTCAAACAAGGTGGTCCACACGTTGGAGGGAAAGAAAGGGAGAGTTTCATCTCAAAGATGAAATCCCCACATGGGGCATTGATGAGAATAATGGAGAGGTGGCGGTTACTCAAGCCAAGTAATGGCTACACCATTGGAGCCATGGAGTTTCACCTCATGGATGAAACTCCCAAAAGGGCCAATAATGGAGAGGTGGCTATTATATAAGCCAAGCAATGAGACACCGTTGGAGCCTTGGGAGTTTCATCCCAAGGATGAAACCCCCAAGTGAGCATAAAGAATTTTGGTTAATGCAAATGGGAGTTACAAGTGGTGCCACCAAGAGACACCACCCCTTGGGTGAATTTCATTAACCAAAGAGGTTTCATTCCACTCTCTCTCCCCTCTCTATGCCGGCCAGCACTCAAGGAGAAAGAAGACCAAAGAAATAGAGTTTCATCTCCAAATACTCTCACACAAGGTCGACCACCCCCAAGACAAAGACTTGGAGTATTGTTTATCCCAAGTTCTTCTTTCTTCTCTCTCTCAAACCTCCTCTTGGCCGAATCACTTCAAGGAGTTTCCAGCAAGGTCAGTTTCCGCGAAAGGACAAGAAGGAAGGAAAGGCTAAGGAAGAAAAGGAAAGGAACAAGCCGGAGCAAAAGAAAAATCGGAGGAGTCACGGAAACGGTAAGTGCTCGACAAATTTTATAATTAAAAAAGAGGGTCAAAGATTAAGAGTATGGTTCAGCCATTATATGGCCGAACGCTAAAATGTTATTATGGAAAAATAGGAACATGATCTTAGAAGGAACCATAGGGTTTGGCCATAGTACATGGCCGAACCCCATGAAGAAACATTAGTGATTAATAAGTTGTGAAAGATGGTAACCATGGAAGGTGGTGGATGTTTTTATGGTTTAAAATGAATGAAAATTGAAGGACTTGGATGCATTTAGATTATCAAAAAGAATGGAAAGAGGAGCACCAAAACTAAAAGGGTGAGGTTCGGCCATGGTGTATGGCCGAACCCCACCAAGAGTTATGTATGGTATTTTGTTTTAAAAGGTTTAAAGGATGTAAATGGATGGAAGTATGAGAACCAATTATTGATGAATAAAATATTTAAATGGAAATAAATAACCATAGGGTTCGGCCATGTGTATGGCCGAACCCCATGGAGTGACAATGGTGGTTTATTAATATGTGAATGTTTAGATGAATGGATTGGCATTTGGACTTAATTAAAAAGGACCAAAATTATGATGGTGTGGTTCGGCCATGTTGTATGGCCGAACCCCACTAAGGTGGATTTGGTGGATTAAAGGTTTAAAAATTAGTTAAGTGGTGTTTAAGTGATAAATAAAAGAAAGGGTGAAAATTAAGGTAAGTGAGGTTCGGCCAAGGTGTATGGCCGAACCCCACAAGTGTTGTTTAGTGGACTTAGATTATTAGTTATGTTAAACAATTGGTGCATAAGCAATGAGATTAAGGAATCAAGAGGTCATGATCTTATATCTAAGTTAAAAGAACAAAGGACATGAAAGAGGGACCAAACCCAAGATGGTGAGGTTCGGCCATGTTGTATGGCCGAACCCCACTAAGGAGTATTTGGTGGGTTATTGATTAACCTAGGCTTGTTTTTGAATGGAATGGATAGCCATAGAATGAGCATTGGCATAAAAATAAATAGAGGTAAAAAATACAAGATCATGGGTTTGGCCATGGTGAATGGCCGAACCCCATGAGGAATGATTTGTTTATATATTTTATGGACTGAGTTTTAAATGAGTTACTTGGATGGGCTTGGTTGAATAAAAGAGAGATCAAATCAAGGGGGTGAGGTTCGGCCATGGTGTTTGGCCGAACCCCACAAAGTGGTGTGTTTGGTCTTAGACTTAATTAGAAACCAAATGAGATATGTGTTTAACTTATTGACATGTAACAAGGTAACGAGACTTCTTAAATGGTATGCGTAGTGAACGGTTTTCGGACAAAAAGGCGAGGTCAAACTAGTGTCATTGGTAGGATTCTACCTTATTGAAACATGGATATGTATATGGCTTTATCTTTATTTGATGGTTTATGTTGCAATTTATATTATGTTTCAAAAGTGAAGTTTTTAATGCTATGGTATTTACATTACATAGCATATGGACATGTACATCTCATGCATGGCATGGGAGGGGAATTTGTAACCGGAGGCCACGCTCCGTCGGGGCATCCGTAAGGCAATCGTGGGAAGACCTTGATGTGTATAGTGCCATCAAGTAGAATCCGAGGCCACACTCTGTCGGGGAGTCCGAAAGACCACTGTGGGGATACCTTGATGAGGAGAATTCCATCAAGAGGTTACTTGTATGTGATGGGTGGGACTCATTGCATAGACATATGGCATGTCATGATTTTATATGGTTTTGATGATATATTATTATACATGTTTTTGTGATACTAACCCATGTGTTTGCCCTACCTAGAATTCCTACTGGGCGGGTTGTTCTAACGCCCTACTTCTACCCTAGTGAATGACACAGGAAAGGAAGGGGTCGAGGATCAAGAAAGAAGCCAAGCATAGGAGCTTGGATATTTGAATGGATTTTATTATTGATATTTTGATAAGTTTACATGGACATGTAATTTGAGTAATTAGATGTTGGCATGTAATAACTTAGTTAATATTTGCTATGGTTTGGAATGGTTTGACTGAATGATTAAGTTAAGGTAATTTTGGATAATGACTATGTACTTTGCTATCTAAAATGGAGTACACTTAGGTTCTATTATAATCCGCAGTTAGATTAAATAATATTCGCAAACATTATATTTTACTGTGTGTGAACCATTCTCATGGACTTAGTCCGTGCACACATAGTTTGGCCAGTTAAGGGTCGAACTTTAGAAGTCCGGACTTAATTCGCGTCGTGACACTCCGCTCTTATCACTTGTTTATTTATTAAAAAAAAAATAGACTCTATTGTGAATGAAAAGGGCAGGGCGTTACAGTTGGTATCAGAGAGAAACGGGAAGATTGAATCTTTCGAAGTAAGATTAAGACGGTTTCATGTCTCACTGACAGATAAGAATCCCAACTGACAGAATCTTTGGAGTCCGCTGACTGGGGCCGGACTAATTTACTTCGTTAGACTCAGACTAACAATCAATCTGAGAACAACAATGAAAGATAGCAAAGTAAGTGCAGTCATCAAAATTGGATCTGTCAAATAGCAAAATAGGATACACTTCCCCGATATCCTCAAATTGAGAAAGAAACAATAGGTATTTAGAAATTTCCCCCAAAAACAAGGAAACCAAGAGTGCTTATTTGGAAATCTTCCCAAAATAGTGATAACACAAATTGTACGAGGAAACTAAGTCAATAATGTTTTCTTTATGACTTAGGGAAAATGGCTAAAAAAAAAAGACTAGAGAAGACCAGAAAGGTAGAGAAAGTGGTACAAAACTCTCAACATGAGGAAGAGAGGGAAAAATCTCAACATGAGAAGGAGCAATTCAACATGAAAAATCGCGATATGAAGAAGATGAACGGCACTCACGGTGGGAAGAGAAAGAGCGACACTCTCACTATAGTGAACAAGAAAGAGGAGCAAAGCAGCGTGAGTATACCAGTGGTGCTCTTGAAATACAAAGCTTAGTTCAGGCAATAGTTACTTCTATTCTCCAACAACATCTGAATGGAAGTGGAATCACTAGTGATGCCAGTAACTGGAACATGGTCAGAGATTTCCAGCAACAACGCCCTCCCTACTCCCTACTTCAAGGGAAAGAAGGGGTTGTCGAAGCAGAACATTGGCTGAAGAAGATCACTCAGATCTTGACCCTACTCCAAATCTCGAGTCATGCTGACAAGATTTTGATGATTACATCCCAACTGATCGAGGATGCCGGTAAATGGTGGGAGGTCATAGAAAAACAGTAAGCACTTGTGCCGGAAAGGGAAAGGACTGCAATGACCTGGGAGCAGTTCTCAGCTACATTTCTGGATCACTTTTTCCTTGAGGAGGAGAAAGAGAGCCATACCCAAGCTTCATATCCTTGGTACAAGGCTCCATGTTAGTGGCGGAGTATCACCGGGAATTCCTCAGTCTCTTGTTATGCATTTTATATGTGGATACAGAGCACCGAAGGGCACGTAAGTTTGAGCGGGGCCTTCCGCCAAGCATTAGGGCCAAAGTGACCATATTCAAGCAGCCACACTGGCAGAAGTGGTCAGCAGGGCACAATAGCCGAGCAAAATGGCTGAGATGGTGCGGTTTGACAACCACCGAGCTCAAAGTGGGAGGGTGCGTTCCAACCCAATAAAAAGTTCCGACCGAACTTTAGCAGACCCTCACCATCTAATGGGTCCACAGGGGCTTTCGTCCCAACCAGTCCTCCCCATCTGCATTAGTCACTCAGGCTCTCCGAGGGGTGAACAACTGTTTCCATTGTGATTAGCCGAGTCACTTCAAGAGGGATTGCCCAAAGCTTAACAAACTCTCTTATTCCAGAGGATCATTCCGTTCACCAGCTAGGCCAGCTAACTCCTCAGGAGGCAAGACTTATAACAAGGCGGGATGGGCGCCTAACCCTATTAGATCTAGACGATTGTTTACTCTAGCTCCTCCAGCGGATGTGGATCATTCTGTGATTCAAGGTATGGCTGTAGTCAGTAGTTCCTATGCCTATGCACTATTTGATTCTAGAGCTTCACACTCTTTCATATCTACTGCATTTATAACTGCTATTGGTACTTTAGTTCAAAAACTGTCCACATCACTGACAATTGTATCCCCTGTCGGAGACACGTTATTGGGACTCATATGCACGACAGTGAATACTGAACTCACTGGACTCAGATTTGAGTTCAATTATCTGGTACTCGATATGACTGAGTACGATATTATCTTCGGCATGGACTGGTTGGCTAGCTTTCAGGCCAACATTGATTGTTATCGCCGCAGAGTGACATTTTGGTCACCAGAAAGAAAGCAATATGTGATTCGTACGGACAAGCAAAGCAGACTGTAGGAAGGGTTGAATCATCTGGTATTGAACAATATCAGATTGAACAAGGCACTGGTCGCTAAACTTCCGCAATAGTGAAAGAATATGCGGATGTTTTCCCAAAAGAACTCCCCGGCTTGCCGCCCATTAGGGAGATCAATTTTGAAATCAAGCTGTACCTTGGCACCTCACCAGTGTCGTTACCACATTATCGTATGGCACCAGCAGAGATGTCTGAGCTAAAGAAGCAGATTGATGAACTGCTCAGACTAGGTTGCATCCGGAACAGCACATCGTCTTGGGGAGTTCCAGTTGTTTGTGAAGAAGAAGGACGGTTCACTCCGAATGTGTGTGGATTACCGGAAACTGAATCAGCTAACTGTCAGGAACAGTACCCTTTACCCAGGATCGATGATTTATTCGATCAACTGAGGGGTTCCCAGTCACTTTTCGAAGATTGATCTGATGTCCGGTTATCATCAAATCCGGGTTAAAGAGGAAGATATAGAAAAGACAGCCTTTAGGACGCGGTATGGACTATATGAGTTTGTAGTCATGCCGTTTGGACTCACAATGCACGGCTGTGTTCATGGATCTAATGAACAGGATCTTCCGTCCTTACCTGGATCAGTTTGTGATTGTGTTTATTGATGATATCCTGATCTATTCTAAAAGTCAGGAGGAACATGCTGAGCACCTACGGGTCTTGAACACTTTGAGAAAGAACAAGTTGTATGCCAAAGCTAGTAAATGTGAATTTTGGTTATCCAAGGTTAATTTCTTGAGGCATGTTATATCTGAAGAAGGTATAGCCGTGGATCCGGCTAAGGTGGCGGCAGTGAGCGAATGGAAAGCGCCAAAGAATGTAACCGAGATCCGTAGCTTCTTGGGTTTGGCTGGCTATTATCGGAAGTTTATCATGACTTCTCAAAAATTGCATCACCACTTACTCGACTCACTCAGAAAGGAGTCAAATATGAGTGGTCAAATCTGTGCAACCAGAGATTTGAAGAATTGAAGGAGAGACTTACAACTGCTCCTATCTTAATTTTGTGGGAAAGAGGCAAGGGTTATGAAGTACATTGTGATGTTTCAAGAGAAGGACTGGGGTGTTCACTCAGTCAAAGTCAACGTGTGGTGGCATATGGATCAAGACAATTGAAAATACATGAACGTCTCTATCCTACACATGATTTGGAACTACCTGCAGTGGTCTTTGCTCTCAAAAGCTGGAGACACTATTTATATGGTGAGAAGTTTGAAGTATTTTCAGATCATAAGAGCTTGAAGTACTTATTTGATCAGAAAGAGCTCAACCTGAGGCAACACAGATGGATGGAATATTGGCATTATGAGTTCGCGCTCCGATATCATCCGGGTAAGGAAAACAAGGTGGCGGATGCTCTCAGCCGCATATCACATGCATCAGTGGCATGTTTGATCAGAACAGAATGGGAGATGCTGAATACCATACAAGAGTTCAATCTATATATCACAAACCATGGGAGTATGTACAATTTAATAATACGGTCCAACATGGTTACCAAGATTGAACAAGAGCAACGAGTAGATCCGGAAGTGGAGGAGATATGGGCCAAGATGTCTACTGGTGTAGTCATACCGGAATGGGAGTTACGACAGGACAGGGTCTTGTATTCCGGGGTAGAATTTATGTGCCAAAAAGCTGCAGAAAAAAGTTGTTGATCGAGGCACATCAGACCAAACTCTCCATATATCCGGGCAGCACCAAGATGTATCACAATCTGAAGAAGCATTACTCGTGGCATGGACTAAAAAGAGATGTGGCGGAATTTGTGGCACACTGCTTAACTTGTCAGCAGGTTAAGACGGAACATCAGAAGCCACCAGGGTTACTCAAACCCTTACCAGTACCGGAGTGGAAATGGGAACACATTTCCATGGATTTCGTGATGGGGTTGCCAAGGTCCTCAAAGGGCAATGATGCTATATGGATCGTGGTAGACCGACTGACCAAGTCTGCACATTTTCTCCTATGAAGATGACAGACTCTTCTGAGATGTTGGGATGGCTGTATATCAAAGATATCATCAGATTACATGGCATTCCTCGGACTATAGTGTTTGACAGAGATGGACGATTGATGGCAGAGTGTGGTAGAGCATGCATTCGGCCATGCGGACCGATCTCCTGACTGGCACAGTGTTCCATCCACAGACTGATGGACAGTCGGAAAGGACAATACAAACATTGGAGGATATGTTGAGAGCATACATGCTAGACTTCAAGGGTGGGAGGACCACTTGCCGCTAGTAGAGTTTCATATAATAACAGTTACCAGGCAAGCCTTCAGATGGCTCCATTCGAGGCTTTATATGGTAAACCATGTAGGTCACTAGTGTGCTGGACAGAGGCCGGTGAGCCTGCGCTGATTGGACCCGAGTTAGTTGCAGAGACTACAACACAGATTCAATTGATTTCAGCACCTATTGGCTGCACAGAGTCAGCAGAAGAGCTATGCCGATAAGAGAAGGAGGTTCCTTGAATTCGAGGTGGGGGATATGGTGTTCTTAAAAGTCTCGCCACGGAAGGGACACATGAGGTTTGGAAAGAAGGGGAAACTGTCGCCAAGATATGTGGGACCATTTCCATCATAAGAAAGATGGGAGATGTAGCTTATCAGTTGGTACTTCCTTCACGATTGGCATCTTTACACGATGTGTTTCATATATCGATGTTGAGGAAGTACAATCCCGATCTGTCTCATGTATTGAATGTACAAGATATAGAGGTACAAAGTGATGTGACTTATGTTGAGAAACCTGTCAGAATAGTGGAGACTGACAAAGGGTGCTACGAAGCAGAGCGATTCAGTTCGTCAAGGTGGTATGGGATCGACATGGTATTGAGGAAGCCACATGGGAACTCGAATCGGAGATGAGAACAGCTCACCTGAATTATTTATGTAATTTATTTTGGAACCCTACTTCATTTGATTTTCGGGACGAAAATTTTAAAAAGAGGATTGTATTGTAATACCCCAGATTTTCAGTTTATCAATATTTACGAAATTGCCATTGAAATTATTAATTAAAAGGATATGACCGTAGATGAGTAAGTTGTGGGGCCCATTGTTCAATTAAGACCCAAAAGCTATGGGTTATGTGTTTGAAATAAAATAAATGAGTATGTATGTTTAATTGGGTCAAGATTACTAATTGGGTCAAAGTTTGTGAAATGGGTCAAAATGGCATTTTGGACCCAATGGGTCGCGTTTGACTTGGTTGACCATCAAGTGAGCCCAAGCTTGATTAAGTTGGGGTTGATTGGAGTTTGAAATGGAAATAAATACTTGAGTTAAATGAGTGAGTTGATTGGAAATAAATTATAAGTGAGTGAGTTGATTTGAAATAAATTATAAGTGAGTGAGTTGTTTTGAAATAAATTACAAATGAGTGGAGTATGAGGTTGAAGGGCTGGTGTTTCAAATTCAAATAAGGTGGTCCACATGTTGGAGGGAAAGAAAGGGAGAGTTTCATCTCAAAGATGAAACCCCCACAGGGGGGCATTGATGAGAATAATGGAGAGGTGGCGGTTACTCAAGCCAAGCAATGGCTACACCGTTGGAGTCATGGAGTTTCACCTCATGGATGAAACTCCAAAAAGGGCCAATAATGGAGAGGTGGCAGTTATACAAGCCAAGCAATAAGACACCGTTGGAGCCTTGGGAGTTTCATCCCAAGGATGAAACCCCCAAGTGAGCATAAAGAATTTTGGTTAATGCAAATGGGAGTTACAAGTGGTGCCACCAAGAGATACCACCCCTTGGGCTGAATTTCATTAACCAAAGAGGTTTCATTCCACTCTCTCTCTCCCTTTCTATGCCGGCCAGCACTCAAGGAGAAAGAAGACCAAAGAAATAGAGTTTCATCTCCAAATATTCTCACACAAGGTCGACCACCCCCAAGACAAAGACTTGGAGTATTGTCTATCCCAAGTTCTTCCTTCTTCTCTCTCTCAAAACTCCTCTTGGCCGAATCACTTCAAGGAGTTTCCAGCAAGGTCAGTCTCGGAAAAAGGACAAGAAGGAAGGAGAGGCTAAGGAAGGAAAGGAAATGAACAAGCCGGAGCAAAAGAAAAACCCGAGGAGTCGCGGAAACTGTAAGTGCTCGACAAATTTTATAATTAGAAAAGAGGGTCAAAGATTAAGAGTACAATGGCCGAACTCTAAAATGTTATTATGGAAAAATAGGAACATGATCTTAGAAGGAACCATAGGGTTCGGCCATAGTACATGGCCAACCCCATGAAGAAACATTAGTGATTAATAAGTTGTGAAAGATGGTAACCATGGAAGGTGGTGGATGTTTTTAAGGTTTAAAATAAATGAAAATTGATGGACTTGGATGCATTTAGATTATCAAAAAGAATGGAAAGAGGAGCACTAAAACTAAAAGGGTGAGGTTCGGCCATGGTGTATGGCCGAACCCCACCAAGAGTTATGTATGGTATTTTGTTTTAAAAGGTTTACAAGGATGTAAATGGATGGAAGCATGAGAACCAATTATTGATGAATAAAATATTTAAATAGAAATAAGGAACCATAGGGTTCGGCCATGTGTATGGCCAACCCCAGTGACAATGGTGGTTGATTAATATGTGAACGTTTAGATGAATGGATTGGCATTTGGACTTAATTAAAAATGACCAAAATTATGATGGTGAGGTTCGGCCATGTTGTATGGCGGAACCCCACAAGTGATGTTTAGTCGACCAAGATGAATGGATATGTATATGGCTTTATCTTTATTTGATGGTTTATGTTAAAATTTATATTATGTTTCAAAAGTGAAGCTTTTAATGCTATGGTATTTACATTACCATAGCATATGGATATGTACATCTCATGCATGGCATGGGGGAGAATTTGTAACCGGAGGCCACACTCCGTCGGGGCGTCCGTAAGGCAAATGTGGGAAGACCTTGATGTGTATAATGCCATCAAGTAGAATCCGGAGGCCACACTCCATCGGGGCGTCCGAAAGACCACTATGGGGATACCTTGATGAGGATAATTCCATCAAGAGGTTACTTGTATGTGATGGATAAGACTCATTGCATAGACATATGGCATGGCATGATTTTATATGGTTTTGATGATATATTATTATACATGTTTTTGTGATACTAACCCATGTATTAGCCGTACCTAGAATTCTTACTAGGCGCGTTGTTTTAACGCCGTACTTCTACCCTAGTGAATAACACAAGAAAGGAAGGGGTCGAGGATCAAGAAAAAAGCCACGCATAGGAGTTTGGATATTTGAATGGATTTTATTATTGATATTTTGATAAGTTTACATGGACATGTAATTTGAGTAGTTAGATGTTGGTATGTAATAACTTAGTTAATATTTGCTATGGTTTGGAATGGTTTGACTGAATGATTAAGTGAAGGTAATTTTGGATAAATGACTATGTACTTTGCTATTTAAAATGAAGTAGACTTAGGTTCTATTATAATCCGCAGTTAGATTAAATAATATTCCGCAAACATTATATTTTACTGTGTGTGAACCATTCTCATGGATTTAGTCCGTGCACACATAGGTTTGGCCAGTTAAGGGTCGGACTTTAGAAGTCCGGACTTAATTCGAGTCGTGACACTCCGCTTTATCACTTGTTTATTTATTAAAAAAAAATAGACTCTATTGTGAGTGAAAAGGGCGGGGCGTTACAATTCAGCCTATTAAATAAATGAGATATAAATAGTTGAATTTAGTTTAATTTAGATACTAAAAGGATAAGTAAAACATGTCAAAGAAACTGCAATGCCAAAATTTGCAGATTTTGGCAATAATGTATAAGTGTATAGTAAATGTTAGAAAATGAGAGGAACTTGTATAAGTGTGTACACGCGTTTGTCAAGATATGTTGTGAGTTATTAAAATATAATTTTGCTTGTAATTGATTTTGATGGATTTGTTGTGATTAATATTATTTATCTCTCTCAATTAGTAAAGTAATATTTTTTTGTATTTTATTTCACTGAATGAACGTTATATATATATATATATATATATATTACTTTAAGATATTACTTTCTTAAGTGAGAGATTACATAATCAAACATGATATAATCTAAATAAGCCATAACAGTGCCGGTCCTGAGATTTCAAGAGCTCTAGCGAATTCTTAAGATGGACCTTTTATACACTCACAAAAAATAAAATCATACATTTTCTTTTACAAAGTTTGAAACATCCAAATAAAATATCATAATCAAATTTATAATAAAGTATTATTTTAAATCTATTCTTCTCGGATTTTGATATGTAAAATTACTAATTAAATTTCTATATTCAAGTTTTTTTAACATATTTTTTTCAATAGATAAGATAAGTAATCTATTCTATATTTTTTGTGACATTGTAGACCGAAGATAAGAATTTATTAGCTTTAACTTTGAAAAACTTCTTTCTGCATAAGCAATTGTAACTGGTATAGTTAATATTATTCTATAAGCAATCCATACATTTGGAAAACAACAATTTATTATTTTTATATAATTTAGCACTTTAATTGTTTCTTTTACATCTTTTGGTATTGCACCTTTCAAAATTTGCAATTCTGAAAATAATTCACTTCCATCAATAACAAAAATCATTTCATGTCTTAGAAAATCCTCAAGCTTATTACAAGAACTCTTCAAACTATCATCATCTAAAGAATTTAATTTCCAAATCAAACAAAAATCCAAAAGTATCTTCATATGTTTGAAATTGTTCAAATGTAGTCTTAAGTGACATAAGAACTTGATCAATTATATGTAAGAAGTAATTAACTGTAAAGGATTCTTTAGGTGATTGTGTTATCTCGTCAATAGCATTCTCATCAAAATGTTTTTTCTCTACGAATAATACGTTTTCACAAAATATAGGTTCAATTTCCATTTCTCTAGTAATCTCTTTAGCATCAATTATGGCAGATTAAAATCTATTTTCTCTTTGAGTTTCAAAAAAAGAAATGAGTCGTTTTAAAGAATTTAAAGCAACGTCAATATTAATGTCTTTTGCTTGTACAATTTTGCTAGTTTTATTAACTGCAAACAATATATTATACCGAATAACCATGCCAAATAAGAATTCAAATTTCAATTTTTAATATTGCTAAGGCTCATCACACTTTTTGCCTGAGGATCTTCACAAGTGTTCACTAAGTCAACTAAAGCATCTCTAATTTGTGGAGCTTAGAATCTAATTGCTTTTACACTTTCAATGTGACTTTCCCAATGTGTTTGTGATAATGACTTTAGTGTGATATCTTTTACATAATCTTTAAAAATTGTCCACCTCTTTGTAGAAGACGAAAATACATTATATATATGTTGTACAATTCCAAAAAATGTTTTACCTTGACAATAGGAATTTTCTATATCACAAAGCGTAAGTTAAGACTATGACAACCACAAGGAGTATAGACTGCTCTAGGATTTACTTATAATACCCTATTTTGTACTCCTTTATTTTTCCCTTTCACATTAGAACCATTATGATATTCTTGTCCCCTTATATCATCAATATTAAGTTCAAGAGTTTTTAAAACATCTATAAATTCATTTAAAATTCCTTGTCCAGATGTATCATCCACCTTTCAAAATCTAGAGAAAAACTCTTCTACTTTTATTGGACTTGTTGAAATATCCACACAACGTACCATGATAGACATTTGTTCTTCATGACTTATATCTAGAGTACAATAAGGGATAATCGAAAAGTATTTTGATTCTAAATTCCTTTTAATTTGTTGCATTCTTTACCTCACCCGTTAACAAAAGTATTAATTCATTTTGAATTTTATGACCAAGATAGTGGTAATAATTTCTTTATCTTGAATACGTTGAATGTGTTCTTACATTATAGGGTCAAATTTAGCGATCATTTCAATAAAAGTTAAAAAATTTCCATTACTTTCATCATAAATCTTTTTATTCTCCACGAAATGCAAATTATTCTCAAAGTGCCAGTCTAATTTGGATGATTTTTTTTTCACAATATTCCACTTAGGAATTCTTATGGGCTTAATCCTGAGCCAGATCTCCTTCACTGGTTGTCCCTCGATATGTAATGGACAAGATGGTTGTAATCAGATCATAATTATGGATATTAGAGCATTTAAAAATGAGTCTTAGATGTTGTTGATCTATATTGAGACTACTGTACGAAGTCTCATATTCTAAATGCCTAAGATGCACTGCTAGACTAAGTTTTAAAAGAGAGTAAATCATAATCTCAAAGTTATAAAATAAATCCTTGAATTTTTTTAATTAAGCACTTGGTTTTAAAAATAATTTGTAAAATACATATGGCAATGAAAATCTCTAACAAATCTACACATTACAGGGAATGGATCTGAACTCTGAATACTTGAGGTAAGGTTACCTAAATCTGAAAAAGACTGGCCCACTTACTGACTACACAAGATTAGACATTGATACATACAGTGCAGTTAGCCAATTATGAACTTGAACAGAAAAATTACAAAGAAGACAAAGAAAATAGAAGGAACTTACCGATTTAACGAATGTGGGAGTGGTAGGAGAAGAAGACAAGGGAGAGCACTAAGAGAGATGAGAGGGAGAGAGAGGCAGACAGGAGAGCGAGAGAGAGGCAGAGAAAATCTTTTTTTTCCTAGGGTTTTCAGAACTGGCCTTTTTTTAAGGGTGTTGGCGTGTTGTGCATGTACGGCAAAAAATTTAGGGTGTTGGCGTGTTGCACGTGTTTTTTCATTTTCTAGGGTTTTTGGAAGTCAAACGAGTGGGCGTTTTACTGAGCCTATTTTACTGAGTTTATGGACTTGGGGGCCCTAGGAGGCGGCCTAGTCCGCCTATAAAAAGGGTTAGGCCTGGCCATAACCAGAAATATATTTTAATAAATCATAACATATCTTAACACCCCCTCCTCAAATTCAAATGGGTTCCAGTTGAGTTTGAACTTCTTCAATTTGACCATTTAATGGTCGAACTTTGTCATCTAATGGAGAGGAAGTAGAACTACATTCAAGATGTCCTAGCGAATGCAAGAAAAGAACTAACGTACCACGTATGTAGACCAAAATACAGATGAACAAAAGCAGACATAGATCAACATTCTAATGCATGAGAACGAAAAATTCATATAATTTCAATGACTGGAACCATGATCGAAGATAAATTAAATAGATCTGAGCAATGAAATCTAGAGATAGAAACATACATATTCTGTAACGCCCCATCCCGTGACGAGCGCGTTATCTCCGAAAAACCTCAGGAAGTCACAAGGACAGATATCGGATACAAAAGTAGCAGCAAATTTTTTTCTTTTCAAAACGGGGTAACTACTTCCCGTCCAACAACCCACAAGTCCAAAGCTAGGAAAACTCAACGAACTACAAAATGTAAACTAATCAACAGGTTATACAGTCATCTAAACAAACATGTGATTGAGTCTATGTAACTAAAGCTCGCAAACATCAAACATAGTATAAACATAAGCTTCTATTCTCTACTACTCCTCTCCTAGTACTTGCTCAAGGGGCCCTCTTGACCCCTCCGCGATCGGGGCACCTGAAAGGTAAGGGGTTGAGCAAAACAGCCCAGCGAAAGAACTATCACATATTAACAGGGTAGTTATAGATCACATATGAAAGGGGCAGTAAATATCACAAGTGAACAAAACATCCACCCTACGATACTCAACTACTCTATTAACCGATATTCCATTAACCAAATCCAAGAAATCATCCCCATAGTCCACATCAGGCCCTCCAACGAAACCCGGTCTCCCTACCAACAACATCGGGAGACTAAAGAACACACGACTGCCTCACCCACACGAGTCGTGTCGGAAACCACCTCGACCACTCCCGAGGGAACAAACTCTAGGGCAGGCACCTCGACCGCTGGAACACAACGGGAAACCCACATCCCCTATGGGGTCTTGACCGCCGTAATGTAACGGGGAAGTCCTCCCAACTACCAAGCTCATCCCATCATCATGAATGTACACACATAAATAAAACCTCTCATGCATGCATATGGTATCATGATCATGATGACAACACAAACATGTTCTGACATGACATCAATATCAACAACATGCATCATCATGCGGTCAATGAGACATAACAGTGCTTAGACTCATATTTCTATATCCAACATGTGATTACATTTGCATCTTAGGTGTAAACACGCAATGAATCACAACATCTTCCAACTATCGTGTTCACATCCATCATAATATCATATATGTGTTATGATTATTCGCGAACATGTTTTCAACAACTTTCAAGCATCAATAATCATCCATTCAATCAAAATTTTCCATTCATCGCATATAATTGACATGGGTGAACCCGAATGGATCCCTTGCCACATATTCATTTCAATGGTTCCCTTACCGAGTGGCTTAATAAACGAAAGGTTCTCATCCAGGTCACTCGATGTCCAAGGTTATAGGTTAAGAATGCAAATGTATGCTAAAACAGTGATAAGTCCCCTCACCGTGTGTGTGAAGCCGAAAGTCCAAAGCGAGTAAGCGACTTGTTGGGTTCAAGGGAGTTCAATATGTGAAACAAGGAAGAACAATAAGTAATCAAGACAAAACAGGTCAAAACAGTGGCCGAGAAAACGGGCCTAAAACTGGGCCGGGCTTGAAAACGGGCCTTGAAAAAGGGCCGGGTCTGGAAACTGGGCCAAGGTGGATTGGGCCAAAAACGTGGCCAGCTAGACGTGGGCTGGACCAGGTTTGGGCCTGGTTGGGCCGGACTGGTCGGGTTGGGTCGAACTGGGTCTGGGTCGGGTTGGCCGGACCAAGTCTGGGTCGTTCGGGTCTGGCCAGTGGCTGGGTAGCCACTCCAACCCAAGGGGAGGGTTGACTCGGCACCAAAACTCGACTTGAGTTGACTAGGCACTCGGCCGAGCGACTTACTCAGCCGAATTGGAGGGAAAGGGGAAAAAAACCAAGAAAATCCAGGAAAAGGGGAAAAAGAGGAAAAGAAAAGGATTTCATGGAAAAGCAGAGAAAAAGAAGAAAAGGAAAGAGGAAAACCGAGTAAAACAAATTAATCTAAGAAAGGAAAAGAAAAAAATGGGAAAAACTGGGAAAACCGAGAGAACCCTGAAAATCGAAGAAGGGAAAAGAGGAAAAAGGGGGAAAACGAAGGGAGGAGGGGGCGGTCGGAGGTAGGGAATGAGAAGAAGAAGAAACCGAAGGAGAGAGGGAGAGGAGGAGAGAGTTACCGAGGATGTCGGGAGGAAGAAGGAGATGAAGACCAAGGCTTGGGGGGAAAGAGCGGTGGCATTGTAGCTTGAGCGGCTACAATGTTGCGGAAAGGCTTACAAGGGCCTGGGTTTAGGGTTTTAGCCCCTTTTTTTTTAAAAAAAAAATCTTTTTAGAGAAAAGAAAAACTCAAGGAAGAATTCGAAAGATTTAGGGCGAGAAAATGTGTGACTTTTGAACAAGTTTTCATGACAAATACACAATAATTATAAAATTACCAAAATACCTTCAAGTTCCCGAACTCAAAACAGGTAAACTAAGGCCCACAATGGCGCCCACACTCTCTTCACTGTTACCAAGTCCCTAAAACAACTTAGAGATCCAAAAATCTGTTCGAAAATTAGAAAATTCGGGACGGGTCATTACATATTCACATAAGAAAGGAACTAAACCATTGCCACAATGATCAATTCCAATAAACAAATGAACCAAACTGGGTTAGAAACAGATACAGAGTGGCACAGACACCAAAGGATGACAGTGATGACAACAATGATGGCAATGGAAAATAATAACATATCCTAACATATTTTGATCTGGAGTGTCAGTCTTTCAAATGCAAGAGATTTGGTCTGGACAGAGAGACAGACAGGTGGTTGAAGGATCTCTCTTCCATGCATATCTCAAAAAGGGTTTTGGCGTGTAAAGCTGGCAGAGGGACAAAGGAACGCAGCGGACAGATCGGAATCAAAGATGATTGTTCTGTTTGAGAGGGGACATCAAACAGAAACTATTGACTACAATGGTAGAGGTGACTGGATGATGTGGTAGAAGTGAGTGATTGCAGTGGTAGAGGTGATTTTTGTGGTTGTAGAGCAAACTACTATAATGCATCCACAAGGAACAAGAACATTGAAAAACCTAGCCTATGTGTACAGATGATGATTGGTTGAGAAAAATGTGTTATAAGGGCCAATATCTGAGGACCCCCTTTGGTATCTTATCCACGAGGTCGATCCCAAGAGTAAGTGGAAAAAGAAGTAGGGAAAAGACAAGAGGACGAAAGAGTCGTAGAGAAATGCAAAGAGGATGAAGGCCTGGTGCATGTTTGAGTCCCCAATGATGAAGATCTAGGGACTAGGACAACAATGGCAGATCCAACGGCTAAGAGCAAAGAATGATGTAGGGGAGAGAAAACTGTAGGGTGGAGATCTGGGCGGTGAAGGCATGTGAGTCTGAACGAGAGTAAAGAGAAGGGGAAGGACAAATTGTAGTAACTGATTGAATGAGTAACAAAGGCAGTTGGTGTAAGTGCCCCGGTTCGTCCTAGTCACCCATATTGTCAATTACGTGACTCAGTGGACCTTCGTTGGAAGTATGTGAAGATCTACTATGCAATTGAAGAATCTACACGAATATGTTATTGGTACACAGGTAAATGAACCTTAGGAGACCTTAGGCTAAGTCAAATACCTTAAAAGTCAATTGTTTATAAACTGGAAAATTAGAATATAATTGATTTCAGCCTCGAGGCCTCGTGCATTCTGTCGATGCCTCGCAGCCAGTCTTTTGCTGAGTCTTATTTGGGACAGTTGTAACTCAGCATGACCTTGTGTCTTTTGACCGAATCTCTTACTGATTTAGGTAATTAAATCTGTAATCTTTAATTGAGAGTTTATTATGGAAATAAGGTATATCCTCATTTTGAAACTCCAAGTGCCACCTCACACAAAATTAAATAGAATCGTTGGGGAGCCCCATCATGGATGGTTGTCTTATACTAATATGGAAATGCTCCTCAATCTGTCTTGATATGATTGATAATCATCAAGTTTATCTTTATATGAAAATCCTTGATTGATGACTGAAATAAATTGATAATCAATCATGCACAGGTGGCATCCTAATTGGTTAGTCATTAACTGTTTGACAAACAAAATAATTTATACAGAATTTGTATTGTCTTACCATATACTGCCACGAGGCCTCATTGGAATCCTCGAGGCCTCGTGGACTTGAGTGGCCACAAAAACAGACACTCTTATTTATATCTTAGAGCTGAATGAAATAAAAAAAAAAAAAAAACAGAGAACCTCTTGGAAAAATAACAGTGTGACCAGAGAGATTAGCCACCTCTTCTTACACCTTCTTCATCATCCTCTTATATAGATGTTTAGGTAATCAATACCCCAGTTCTGATGAAGCTTAAGGTGTTCCCTTAGGACCTTAAAACCAGTCATATTTCAGTCCTATACTGCTGTGTCGATAATCACTCTGATGGATCGAACTGATGGAATGAGCACACAGATCGAGTAAAGAAGAAGCACTTAAAGAAGATTTGATAAGGCCCAAGGCAAGTGTTTCTTTCTTCTTTTATTTTAGTCATTTTAAAATGGATTAGAACAGTGTGTTCGAACCACTCAAAAAAATAGGTGTAGAGGATTAGATAATTTGGGTTGAACCTCTATAAAAAACTAGGTTATACTACTTGGATTTGAGACCCATACATAGTATATTTGGGACGACCTTAGAGTTGGAAGTCTAACAGTGACGTAGGTTTGTTGAAACCGAACTATTATACAATATCTGTGTTTATATGTGTCTGATGTTTTAACTTGATTGCTTGAACTCATTACTGTATCACATACACACACATATATTAGATCGGCCATTTTTGTTAACAGTGGTTAATTTGAAGCTGAAAGGAACTCATTGAATATTTCATACACTTAAAGTATAATTCGGTTGAGAAATTTTAAAAGCGAATTAAAAATTGAAACCGACGTATTTACCCCCTTCTAAGTCATGCATTACTCTAGTAACGGAATTTCAATTGGTATCAGAGCCAAGTTTCTCTAAGTTGGACTTAATCGTCCGAGTTGATCTTTTACTAGAATCATGCACAAAGGTGATAGTCACCATGTTTCTAAGCCTCCCTATTTTGACGGCTCTAACTATGCCTCTTGGAAGGGAAAAATGAAAAATTTATATCACTTGATAAAACTGTCTGGGAGTCAATAGTAAGAGGTTGGGAACAACCGATTGAGGAAATCACTGGAAAGTCTACTAGAGATGAAACCGGAAAATCTGTACAACAAGTTATTGGTACCAAACCTAAGGATTACTTCACTTGGACAGATATGGAGAAAATGTTATACATAGCAAATGGAAAGACGTTAAATGCCATTAACTGTGTTGTCTCACTGATGAATTCAAACGTATAATGACTTGTTTAACAGCCAAAGATGCTTGGAACATCTTAGAAAGAACACATGAGGGAACTCCGTTGTTAAGAGGTCTAAACTACAAATTCTCCAGTCTAAATTTGATAACATACGTATGGATGAAAGTGAATTGTTTATGGAGTTTTACTCAAAGCTAAGTGACATAGTAAATTCAATGTGGGCCTTAGAGAAATAATTCCGGAATCTAAAGTATGTACCAAGGTACTTAGAAATCTGTCCAAAAGATTTAAACCTAAGGTAGCTGTTATTGAAGAGTTAGAGATGTTTCTTTCTGTAACGCCCTGCCCTTTTTCACTCTCTTAGCTTTCCACCCCACCCTTTTTCACTCGCTTAGCTTTTCGAAAACAGAGTCTATTTTTTTTTTATAAACAAAGAGTGATAGATAGCAGGACGTCACGACGTGAGCTAAGTCCGAACTTCTAAAGTTCGACCCTTAACTGGCCAACCCTATGTGTGCATGGAATAAGTCCATGAAAACGGTTCACACATAACAATATAAACGTGCGGAATTAAAATCATGATTGCGAATTATAATAGAACCTAGTTGTATTCCATTTCAAATAGCAAAGTACGTTAAATCCTTAATCATCATTAACATATCATAATTATCCAAATAACCATCTAACCATAGCAAATCATCTAAGTTATTACATGTCCGAAGTCTAGTTACTCAAATACAAGTCTACAAGTAACTTTAATAAAATATAATCCAATCACATATCCAAGCTCCTATGCTTGACCCTTTTCGCGTTCATCGTTCCCCTCGTTTCCTGTATCAACCACTAGGGTAGAAGTGGGGCGTTAAACAACGCGCCCATTAGGTATTCCAAATAGGGCTAATACAAAGTTAGTACAAAACATATATAATAATATCATAATGTCAAAAACCATATAAACCATGCCATGTCATGATGTCAAATATAATGAGTCTCACCCATCACATGTACATAAAAGTACCCCCACATAGGTCTTACGGACGCCCCGATGGAGTGTGGCCCCTCCTATTTCTTCCTGATGGAAAAACACATCAAGTATCCCACATAGGTTTTTCGGACGCCCCGAAGTGTGGCCCCTCGGTTACATATCCTTCACCCCATGCCATCATGAGATGCCAATGAAACAAATGCTATTTTAAATAATAAACATAGCATTAAAACATTACATTTGAAACACTTCTTTTTCAATATAAATTCATCAATAAGATAAAAACAATGTACATAAACCCATGGTTTCAAAGAGGTAGAATCCTACTAAAGACCACTAACGCGTCCTTGCGCTTTTGTCTGGTAACCGTTCAAGATCGTACACACCTTGTGAGGTCCCGTTAGCTTATAATATATCAATCAATTAAAACCATATCCCATTTGATTTACCATAAAGTCTAAGTCCATAAAACATTCCTCATGGGGTTCGGCCATACACCATGGCCGAACCCATGATCTTTCATGTTTACTTTTATTTACCACAATGCCATTATATAAATCCATAGCCATTTACCTTGCTTATTTTCATCAGGTTTATGTTCCAAAATAATCCATACAAATAGTTCATGGGGTTCGGCCATACACCACGGCCGAACCCCATGTCCATCATTTTCACCTATTTTCAACTTTGCCATTGATTCCATCAACTTGTTTGGGTTCCAAAATTGATCATTCATAAAATCATCATAAAACCCCCAAGTTTACCAAATATTTCTTCATGGGGTTCGGCCATACACAATGGCCGAACCCATGGTCCATTAATTCTACATAATTACCATATTGTCGTCTAAGGCTATAATTCCATTATTCTCACCCTTTGGTTTGGTGAACCATTCATTAAAACATACTAGGCAATATTAGATTCATAATTGAACCATAGAATTGATTTATGGAGTTCGGCCAAACACCATGGCCGAACCTATAATGTATAACTTTCCAATTATAGCAATTCCATTCTTCAATCCATAATTTAAGGTTCTTTCCATAATTAGAAACTTTCTAATTTAATAACCATCTTCCATAAAATAAACCTTAGTGGGGTTCGACCATACACCATGGCCGAACCTCACTCATAGAGACAATCCAACCGTTCCATCATTTTCTAAATTAATAAACATTTTCCATGGGGTTCGGCCATACACCATGGCCGAACCCTATGGTTCATAATCCTTTTTTTTTTAAATCATTCATCCAATAAAATTTCCTTAATAACTTAAGTCACAAAAGACCTCATGAGTTCGGCCATACGTCATGGCCGAACCCATGATCCTCCATTTTAGCATGTATTTACAACCTTGCCATCATCTCTATGATCTCCATTCAATTAACCACCAAATATATCCATCTTTATTTTTCCATGGGGTTCGGCCATACACCATGGCCGAACCCATGGTCCATGATTTTTATCCTCCAACTTCCATTTAAACTCTTTTAAAACATATATAATTTTCCATGGTTTTCATCATTCAAACCCATTAAAATATAACCAATCTTCATTCATGGGGTTCGGCCATACAATATGGCCAAACCCTATGGTTCATCACCTTCCACTGAATTATCATAATCATCTCCTAATCTTATTCCATGGGGTTCGGCCATACACCATGGCCAAACTATGGTTCATTTCTTTAAACAAAAATATCGAAATACTAACGGTTCCGCGACTTCTCCGGTTTTCCTTCGCTTGTTCTTTCTCTTTCAATCTTTCTCCTTCTTGATCTTTCCCACTTGCTAGCTGCCTTCTCCTTCTATTGATAATGATGAGACTGATCTTGATGTTTGTACGTGTGCCCTTGCTGCCCTTCTTTTAAACAACTTCCTTTTGATCCCAACTTAGAAGGTGTTATGCGCCCCTTGTGTTTAACAATTGCCTTAGTGTCGTGCGCCCTTCCTTTTAGCACCTTCCCTATTATTACTCCTAATAAGGAAAGGACTCCTTTTAAAAGATACTCTAATATATCTCATCTTATATGCGCATATCACATGGATATGCAATGTCACACACGGCCATACAATCTTTATTTAATTAGACAATTACCTAATGTCATTTTTAACCAAGGAAAGAGGACACATTGTGTGCATCTTCATGGATATGGAAATCCCTATACACGGCCATAATAATCCTCCAAGTTCCCTTTATGCGCATAAAAATTAATTATAGACATAATGCATTATTAATTTAATTCGCCCCATTTAATTTTATTGAAACCATTTCCACAATTTGTTGGGTCTTAGTTGGGCAATGACCCAACACTTTACCCATCTAAGATCCATATCTAATAATTCACAAATTAAATGGGTAATTTTCATATATATTAATAAGTTGAAAATCCGGGATGTTACAATTTCATGAAAAGTGATGACTTAGTAGGATCTTTTCAAACCTATGAACTTAATTTTGAAGATGAAATGCCTAAAAAGAAATCTGTTGCTTAAAAGTCATCCTCAAACATTGATAAACCTAAAGAAGAAAAATATGAATCTGAAAGTGAGGATGATGTTGCCTTGTTAGCTAAAAAATTCCTAAGAAACTTCAATAAAAGAAATAATTTTAAGAATTTTAAAAGAAGTGAGCCAATGGATAAAAATACTAATAGATTTAGTATAATAAAAGATGCCAACAGATTTAGTACATTGAAAGAAAAAAGAATAGACAAGGACAAAGAACAAAAATGCTATAATTGTGGAGGTCAAAGATGCTTTACTGTTTAATGTCCTTCAAAAAGAAATAAGAAAGCCTTAACTGAAACATATGAAAATACATCTCAATCGGAAAGTATTCTGATGAATCACTCAAGATAAATCTGAAGATCTGAAAGGGTTCATAGCTTATATAGTAACTGTTGAAAATGATTCAGAAAGTAAACCAGACAATGATGAAGATGATGATCTTTAAAAGGCTTATGATTCTTTTTTTCTGGAAAGTCAAAATCTAGCTAAAAAACTAAGTAAAAGAAAATCTGAAAAATATAAAGTTAATGAGCCAGTTGGAAGAAAAAAAGTATTAATGAAAATCTTGTAATAACTTTGAAAACTACAAATGAAGAAATTATTAAATTAAAACAAATTCAAAATGAGTTAATAAATAAGCTAAAAAATTATGAAATTTAATTAAAAAATTAGAAGATATTCGAAGTATCTTATCAGAAGAAATCATTAATGCTCATTCTAAAATAAACAGTTTTAAAAAATCATAAACTCAACTTTGAAAATAAATTTACCCAAGGACAATACAAATTAGAAAGATTACTAAACTCAGGTAAAAGGCAGGGGACAAAACTGTCTTGGGTACAACCAAGACAAAGTAAAAACAGTGAGTCAAACTGTGTTTGTTAAGGGTCAATCCTCTAGACCTTCAAATATTACCTGTTTTTACTGTGCTAAAAATGGGCAGTTCAGATTTGAGTGCAAACTTAGAAAAAGAAACTTATGGGAAAAAAACAAATCAGAAAAAATTTGAAATGCAAACTTAAGAAAAATAAAAGAGAGAATACTATCATCGTGAAAATTTGGCTAAAAAACTGAATAAAATTTTAAATGAAAAATGAACAGAAAATTCGAATATAACCTTAAAAAATCTGTCCCTATAAATTTAAAAACCATAACCACTTTGAAATAGGTTCTTAAGTATAAAAGGTTGATCATTTATACAGCACTAAAGGTTGAAAATCAGTCTAAGTGGTACCTTGATAGTAGTTGTTCAAGGCATATGACTGGAGACAAAACTTTTATGTCACACCGTATAGATTTCAATGGTGGTTCGGTTACCTTGGGGATGGAAATCTTGCTAAAATTGTAGGGAAAGGAACCTTAGAATTAAATGACTCCCTTACCTTAGATGATGTGCTGCTAGTTGATGGTCTGAAACACAATCTCTTGAGTATATCTCAAATATGTGAGAAAGAACATTATGTTACCTTCTGTAAGAATGATTGTCAAATCTATAACAATGAAGGTGAAACTGTCCTCAAGGGGTTGAAAACTTCTGATCAATGTTATGCCCTTGAAAATTGTCCAACTCCTAGCATAAATTATTGCAATATGTCTAAACTTAATGAAGTTGAGTTATGGCACAAGAGATTAGGACACGTAAACTTCAAAGATTTGTCAAAATTGAGCGAACACATCAAAGGACTACCCAAGATAAGTCGATCAGCTCAAGTATTTTGTGGTGAGTGTCAAAAGGGTAAACAAATGAGAGCAGCCCATAAGAAAGTAAATATTGTGACTACCACTAGAGCACTTAAGCTTCTACATATGGACTTAGTTGGACCAACCCAAAATATGAGTATAGGAGGTAAGGTGTATTTCATTGTTGTCATTGATGACTATACCAGATACACATGGGTAGGTTACCATAGGGAGAAATCAGATGCATATCATGAATTTAAAATTATTGCAAAACGCATTGTGATTGAAAAACAAACACTCATAAATAGAATCAGAAGTGATCATGGGAGTGAATTTGAAAATCACCATTTTCAAAAATATTGTGAAAAACATAGCATATATCATGAGTTCTCTGCTCCTAAGATACCCAACAAAATGGGGTGGCCGAAAGAAAAAATCGGTTCTTCAAGACATGGCAACAGTCATTCTAAATAGCAAAAAATTACCAAAAAATCTGTGGGTCGAAATTGTCAATGCGCCTGTTACATCATAAATAGAGTTTATCTAAGGGCTCGCCTTGATAAAACAACGTTTGAATTGTGGACCGGTAGGAAGCCAAATTGTAAATATCTTAAGGTTTTCGATAGTAAATGTCACATTCTTAAAGATCGTGAAAGCTTGGGAAAATTCAATGCGAAAAGTGATGAAGGAATTTTTCTAGGCTACTCTAACACCAGCGAGCCTATAGAGTTAAAAATCTTAGAACTGGTGCTATAATGGAATCCATTAATGTAGCCATTGATGACCAGTCCTCCTTTGTACATGAAACCGTAGATGAGGTGGATCTATCTTCAAATCAATTAACAATCCTCCTTCGTCTTCTTCGACATCCATTGAACTTAAACAAAATAAGAAACATCCTACATCGAACATCATTAGGGATCCCATGACGGGAGTAAAAACAAGGAAGCAACAAGAAAACATCTCTAGCTATTTTTGCTTCACCTCACAATTAGAACCCAAGAATATTGATGAAACACTTCTAATGAAGATTGGGTAAATGCAATGCAAGAAAAGCTTATTCAATTTCGAAGAAATGATGTATGGGATTTGGTACCAAGACCAAAAAATACAAATATAATAGGTATCAAGTGGATTTACAAAAATAAAATGGATGAAAATGGGACAATAGTTCAGAATAAGGCCCGTTTGTTGCTTAAGGGTATACACAAATTGAGGGAATCGATTTTGATGAGACTTTTGCTCTAGTAGCACTTCTTGAGTCTATACGTATTCTATTGTCTATTGTGTGTTATTTGAAATTTAAGTTTTTCCAAATAGATGTAAAAAGTGTATTCTTGAATGGTTTATTAAATGAAAAGGTCTATGCAGAGCAGCCTAAAGGGTTCATAGATCCAAAATACTCTAATCATGTCTACAAATTAAAGAAGGCACTTTATGGCCTTAAACAAACTTTACAGGCATGGTATAAAAGACTTACACATTTTTATTGGATAATAATTTTCAAAGGGGAAGTGTAGACAAAACACTATTTGTGAGGAAATCCAACGAAACTATATTGATAACTCAAATATATATGGATGATATTGTGTTTGGATCCACTGATGAACAAGTTGCTATTAGTTTCTCTAATTTTGTGAAATCCAAATTTGAAATGAGCATGGTTGGAGAGTTAATTATTTTCTTGGGTTACAAATAAAACAACTTAATGATAGGTTCTTTATTTCGCAATCCAAGTATGCAAAAGATCTTTTTAAAAGATTTGGCCTCGAAGGTAGTAAGCATTCAAATACTCCCATGAGCACTACTATGAAACTATCAAAAGATGAAAATGGGAAAGATGTTGATCCTATTATGTACAGGAGTATGATAGGTAGTCTTTTGTATTTGACTGCCAGTAGACCCGATATTTCTTTTAGTGTGGGTGCTTGTGCATGGTTCCAAGCTAATCCTAAAGAATCTCACGTAAAGGCCGTAAAACATATAATTAAATATGTATCGGTAATGTGTTTGTATGGAATTTGGTACCCATTCGATACATCATTTAATATTGCGGGGTACACCGATGCGGACTGGGCCAAAAATTTAGATGATAGAAAATCTACAAGTAGGGGTTTTTTTACATTGGAAACTGTCTGATTGCCTGGTACAGTCGAAAACAATCGTCAGTATCCCTTTCGACTGCAGAGGCTGAATACATAGCTGCAGCAAGCTGCTGTACTCAACTTGTCTGGATGAGACAAATGCCCTTTGATTATAGCATGACAGGAGGAACGATGACTCTCCACTGTGATAATACAAGTGCCATCAATATCTCCAAGCATTATGTCCAGCACTCTCGAACCAAACATATAGACATTAGACATCACTTCATTCGAGACTTAGTTGTAAGAAAACCATTGAGTTTGAGTATATTTCCACTAACAATCAATTGACTGATATAATGACAAAACCACTTGACTCAATTCGTTTTCTTGCTCTAAGAAAATCAATTGGGGTGTGTATTGTACCCTAAATATTTCTGATACTAGGTTTAGTCAGTGTAGATGATATTTCAAAATCAATAAAACAAAAAATTAGCCTCGAGGCCTCCAGCCATCCCTCGAGCCCTCGCGGTCGAGTTAAGTTACTCATATACGGTACTTCCCTTCAAATCACCGTCATCGAGGCCTTGACGCTCTCATTCGAGCCCTCGCCATTGCATTAAGTGTGGTCCCCCTTTTTAAATCGAAACAAGTCATTTTCAGTAAACCCAACCGTTATTTCTCTGCTAGGGCTCTCACAATAGGCACCGCACGAACGAAAGGGGATTTTGGTGTTTTCGTTCCGGTCATCTCCCTCTCTCTCGATATCTTGTTCGGCCTGGTTTTTCGGTTCCAGGTTCTATCTCCCCTTCTATTTTACTTTCTTTGGCTCATCTTTTGGTTCGGATTTTCGATTGAAAATGCCTCGGGAAAAATTGGGGGTTGTCCCAAACAGTAGCAAACGATGCTTGCAGAGTCATGCCGTATCATCCTCTGCTGCCACCCGTTCTCCTCCTCGGCCGACGAGACCAAAGAAAATTAGGGCTTACTAAAACCATGATCGGTCCATCCCTTCTACCCCATTGTCGATTTCATCCTCTGAAGAAACAGAGGCAGTACCTCATGAAACCCCTACGACTGCATCTTCCCCTATTTCCCATCCATCTCCTGACTGGTCAAGACGATCTCACTCGTCTGAGTTACATCTTGATGGTTCTGATGCATCATCTCCTCACTCTGATCCTCCTAGTGCTTGTTTTTTTCGATCTGTTCAGAAGAAACATTCATTCAAGAACTTCAATGTCGAGCGTACGTGTTACCTCCCTGATCTTGAAAAGATCAATACTTTCAAAATTCTTCAAAAGGTAGGCTGAGAAAATATTCTGAATTGGGGGCAATGCCTACCCATCTATGGTCAAGGGCATGTGTTCATCTATTCATAAATCCCTGGACGACCCCTCTCATTCCTTCTCGGTAAAGTTCTCCAATAGAGAAAAACTCACTGTCACACTTGAGCTGATTTCTCAGCTCATGAACATTCCCATGTTTAAAGGTGAGGATATTTCTACTGCCCGACATGAGATCGCTCTTGAGGACTCACACAGGATAATTTGCAAACTGTGTGGCTTTGACGTAGACAGGGAAGGCAAACTTCAAATACATTCTTCTTCTCTCCTTCCTAAGTACAAGATTCTTCACTTGATCTTTACTTTCAATGTCTACCCTCGGCTGATGAACAAATCCCAACTTAGTGACTATATGATCAATGTCTTGTACACTGTGGCTATGAGACAAAAAAATCTGTCTTCCCTTGTTGATCTGTGCACATATCAAGCGTTTCTGAAAGTCCTCTGGCCATGGTGCAGTCCCATTCAACTATCTACTCACCAGACTTGGTTCCCATTTCGGCATGGTCCCTTACCCTGGAGAGATTCCCCTCACTGTACGTCCTTTAACAAAGACAGGAATTGAAAGAAATCTTGGTTCGTTTCGCCCATCTTCTGGATGCTCACCCATTTCTGCTGCTTCTACGGATCGACGGAGTTGCAAGGCTGCTTCTAGTTCATCACATTCCATTGATCGTAAGTATTTTAATGAGCGTTTCACCGAGCTTGAACAGCGTCAGGAGTCTTTTGTGTTTGACATGAGGACACGTCAAGATCGCCTCCTTTATCAACATCAGGAGCTCTCCGTGTATGTGAGAACATCGATCAGGCGTATCTTCCACTCTCTTCACCACATTTCAGATTTCTGCCGACGTACTGATGCTGCATTTTCTCCTTCTACTCCTCGTGATTGAAGACTTTATGCTGGGACTATTTATGTTTTGTTTCATTTAGATATATTTCCGGTATTGTAACAGTTAAACCCTTCACTTACTGTGACTATGCTGCTTGTCTGTTTTTTATTTAAGATTCACAGGTGATATATCTTTGCCTCTCTTATGTTACTTTAAGATTCACTGAGATATATTTTTGCATCTCTTATGTTCCTGTTTGACTCATGCTTGTCAATTGTCTTAACAAAAAGGGGGACTAAAATAAATATGCTAATGTTGAGGGGGAGTATACAAGTCCCACCAGTTTCTATTTATTTGTATGCAGGAAAATAATGGTGTGTTGCAGGTACATGTTAAGGGGGAGAAGTTTGTGAAATTAGAGGGTTCAATATCTTTGTAATTTTATATGTTAAGGAGTGACTTGTGTGCATGTTTATTTTTGGGAAATTGATGTATTGGATAGATCTTAGATTTTGTCACGAAATTGATAAAGGAGAAGATTGTAAGTACCCTGATTTGTCCGAGTCACCCATATTGTCAATTACGTGACTTAGTTGGACCTTGCCTTGGAAGTATATGAAGATCTATTATGCAATTGAAGAATCTACACCAAATTTGTTATTGGCACACAAGTAAGTGAACCTTAGGAGACCTTAGGCTAAGTTAAATACCTCAGAAGTCAATTGTTTTTAAACTAGAAAATTAGAATATAATTGACTTTCAGCATCTTGGCCTCGTGCAGTCTGTCAAGGCCTCGCAGCTAGTCCTTTGCTGAGTCGTATTTGGGATAGCTGTAACTCAGCATGACCTTGTGTCTTTTGACCGAGTCTCTTACTGATTTAAGTAGTTAAATATGTAATCTTTACTTGAGAGTTTATTATGGAAATAAGGTATATCCTCATTTTGAAACTCCAAGTGTCACCTCACACAAAATTGAATAGAACCGTTGGAGACCCTCATCATGGATGGTTGTCTTATATTAATATGGAAAGGCTCCTCAATCTGTCTTGAGTATGATTGATAATCATCAAGCTTTATCTTTATATGAAAATCCTTGATTGATGGCTGAAATAAATTGATGGTCAATCATGCACAGGTGGCATCCTAATTGGTTGGTCATTAACTGTTTGACAAACAGAATAATTTATACAGAATTTGTGTTGTTTTACCATATACTGCCACAGGCCTCATTGGAATCCTCAAGGCCTCGTGGACGTGACTGGCCAAAAAAACAGACACTGTCTTATTTATATCTTAGAGCTGAATGAAATAAAAAAAAAACAGAGAACCTCTTGGAAAAATAATAGTGTAACCAGAGAGATTAGCCACCTCTTCTTACACCTTCTTCATTATCCTCTTATATAGATGTTTAGGTAATCAATACCTCAGCTGATGAAGCTTAAGGTGTTCCCTTAGGACCTTAAAACCAGTTATATTTCAGTCCTATAATGTTGTGTCGATAATCACTCTGATGGATCGAACTGATGGAAGGAGCACACAGATCGAGTAAATAAGAAAGCACTTAAAGAAGATTGGATAAGGGCCAAGGCAAGTGTTTCTTCCTCCTTTTATTTTAATCATTGTAAAGTAATTAGAACAATATGTTCGAACCACTCAAAAAAAGGTGTAGAGGATTAGACCATTTGGGTTGAACCTCTATAAAAAACTAGGTAATATTTGGGTGTGAGACCAAACATAGAGTTAGGAAGTCTGACAGTGGACGTAGGTTTGTTGAAACCGAACCACTATAAAATATCTGTGTTTATATGTGTCTGATGTTTTAACTTGATTGCTTGAACTCATTACTGTGTCACATACACACACATATATTGGATCGACAATTTTTATTAACAGCTGTTAATTTGAAGCTAAAAGGAACTCATTGAATATTTCATACACTTAAAGTATAATTTGGTTGAGAAATTTTAAAAGGGAATTAAAATTGAAAACAGACCTATTCACCCTCCTCTAGATCATGCATTACTCTAGTAATGGAATTTCTGTTGGTTGAGATTCCCAATAGACGAAGAAGGTGGGAGGCTCTCTCACCACCAATGTGAAGACTTGATCCTAAAGAGGGCAACTCAAATCAAGGTAGGACTGCGATAATTGAAGGCAAGCTCATTGTCGCCTGAAGATATGATGATTGAATCTGAGTCGAATGGGGAAATGTTGCGTGCCTAACCTAGTAGTCCTGATACTCGTGGATGGTTGGACTCAAGAGTTGTCACCCGAGATTTCTCCTTAGATTTTCCTGATTTTGCTTCATTGAATTTTGTTTGCAGCATCTTTAAGTCATGTAGCCTCTTCCTTAATTTAAAGAAAGGATGCTTATTTACTATTGGGGATTTACGTAATGGAATAAGAAATATTTTTCACACAAACACACAGAAATAAGAGGCCGGGACACCCTCGAAGTTGTCCCACCATCTCTCTTCTTCCCTTTTTTTTTCTCTTTTCTAATCATTGTTTATAGTTATAGTTTCTGTTAGATATCTAAAACAGAGAAGGCACACTACAAAGGTACCAGAGCATCAATCCAGCAACAGCTGAAGCTACCTGCAATGCCAAGATTGATGAGATGATGAGCCTGTTAGTGCATAGGAATAAACAAGAAATCGAACGGAAAAAATAAGCACAAGCGAACACAAGAGGTTTACGTGGTTCGGCCCCAGCCGGCCTACGTCCACGGAGCGTGATATATAATTTTATTATGAGAGAAGATACACAATACAATAGAGGATAAATATGTTTGAATAGACCTTTACACACCCTTCCACCTTTGAACCTCACCAACTCAGATCTGATGTTGTATGCTTGCAGGCGTTAGTGGCCACTACTGGCCCAGTTGATCGTCTCTTGTTGTAGACACAAGAGAACAGATCTATGTCCTCTCTAATAAGCCTGCAACCCCCCCTCTGTTCTACAGTTGTGTACCTCTAAAGTCACCGTGTATCAGATAGTCCCTTTTTAGATCTAGGTGTAGGCCAAGCTGGTTCTTCTTCTTCCTTTTGTGCACTCCTCTATTAAGCACGTCTATTGCAGATCAGACACAACTCCCAGTCTGTTCGCTTATCTCAAGAACCGAACCAGTAATCCTCTTTCTTGGGTGTACCACCTAGCAAAAGCCTATCTCTCTGTCTATTGTCCACTCAGAATCTCTCTCTGTAAACCCACTCTTTGTTCGTGTCCCGCTGTGTTTGCCATCAACACAGCCACCTACAAGGCCACCAACACGCTGCACCTCTATCAGCATCTCACATTTGCAGTCCCCTCTCAGTGTACTTTGTTCTTTCTCTTGACAAAGTCTTGGGACGGTACTACTTCCTCTACGTGATCATCCTTCCAGAAAACTCAGCTTCCAAGATGCCTCTGGCGATAAGGCTACTCCTCAGCTAGTCGTTGCTCTTGCTCTTAAGTGGCTATCACCCTCTGATGCAATTTCGAGAAACCCCTTCTCTTTGATGGTATACAACGTGTATATCAAAAAGCTAGCCTCTGCTGTACCGCAGATTTCTCAGTCTTGGCGCTGAGATACAGTTCACCGCACAATATTTTTCTCTACTGTCCTCCTCTCTTTGAAGGTTGCAGCGAGGCCAGCCACTTCCTTCTGAGATGGCTCTACAGTCCTCAGATCTGATCCAATCTGCTGTTCTCTGCTCTTGGAATCGGACAATTATATTCCGTTCAGTCGTTCACCCACTTCTAGTCCCTAGTCTCCAACCAAAGCTACTGATACCACTTGTTAGCGTTACACACGGAAACAAGAAAAATAGAATGGAAATAAACACACAGCACAAGACAATATTTTTATGTGGTTCGGCCCACCTGACTTACGTCCACGGAGCGACAGAATACCCAGAAAAGTGAACCCATTTTCTGACTCACTCTCCTCTCCACTTCCCATGTTCTATGAGCACATCCCGACGTGCTTCAAGAACGCAGGCTGCACCTCAGATGGGTTGCAGTAATCAACCTAGGTACGTCCTTCTGGAGCCTCTCTACTCGTATGGCCAAGATGCCATCTCCTCGCGTACCGCCAAAGGCCAGAAAGGCCTTCAACATGCCTCCTCTCGGCTACATATTGCCGTGTGTCCTTGGTGTGATCCGGTGTGATCCCACACACACACCCTCCTGTATGCAGCCATGTCAGGCCCTCATCACATGCAGTACTTGGCCAAACTGTCTACATCTTAGTTGCCGTGTGTTTTTTATGCCGACTGCCTCTGTATTTATAGCCTCCTTTAGTCGGTGGTCAACCTTCCTTTCAGCTGATTTTTTTGCTAAATCAACAAGACTCCATCATGTCCCACATGGACTTGCCAATCCCATTCTTGGCAATTGCCATAGTACAAGATTCTAGTAGTTGTCGTGTCCTTCATGGACAACAACTTCCAATCTTGTTTGACCCACCTTAGGACTGCCCTAAATCAGCAAGTGACCAACTTAGAGGGACTCCTTTGGATTTTAGGAAAGAGATTTTCGATGGAATTTGAGCCACCACCTCAACAGAGCCTTTTGAAGGAGACTATGTCGGTTCAAGAAAAGAGGATGGACGACATGGTAAAAAGATTGTCAGTGGTAGACTCGTAGTTGAAGATGCTCTCCAAACAACAAATTCAGGAATGAGGGGATGGCTCATCAGCTCGGGGTCCTCTTATAGGGGCTGGCGATTGCTGACCATGTCATACCCACTTGCATTGCGTGACTTGAGTTTTTGTGCTTTGACGGCGCCAATCCCTCTAGGTGGCTATATCCAGCTAAACAATTTTTTCTCCATGTGCAAAAACTTGTTTCCCAAAAGTTATTTTGACATCCTTCCATCTAGAGGGGAAAGCCCTCCAATGGTTTCGCAGGAAGGAAAAGTCGAACACCTTTTCGGGTTGGGAGGATTTTTCTCGTGGCCTACTCACTCAATTCCAAACTAGTCCATACAAAGATCCCACCGCCTTGCTGACAAAGTCGCATCAGACGTCTACTACCAAACACTCTTTAAGGAGTTACCCAACTGCAACGAGAGACACAATGAATCCTTTATGGTAAGTTGTTTCAGGGAGACTTGAAGGAGGAAATTCGGTTGAGTGTCCAGATGTTGAGGCCGCGCAACCTTCTAAATGCAATTGGAGTTGCACACATGCAAAAGGAAAAAGTTAACACACAGAGAAAGTAACTACGTTATGGAAGTTGGGTACCAATTTTGGCACTGCTAGACCTAAACACCTGATTTCCCATAAAAAAAGAAAAGAAGTTAACTCCTATCGAGATGAAGAAAAGAAAGGTTAAAGGCTTATGCTACAATTGTGACAAAAAGTTTGCACTGGGACACAAATGTCATGTGCAGAAATTATTCCTCATGGAGGGAAGTTGACCAGAGGAAGTAGGGGTGAAACTTGGATCAGGTCACAACCCAACCCGCATGACCCGACCAAAGAAATCATGCAGGTCGGGTCAGGTTGAGAAGACAAAAGCCTGCATGGAATTCGGGTCAGGTCGGGTTGAGGAATTTTCAAGTAAACTCGACCCCACCCAACCCAACCCATCTAAAACTAGGCTAAAATAGGTTCAAAATGCGAGTTAGGTCAAAATTTGGTTGAGTCGGGTTAGATTTCAGGTCGGGTCAGGTTCCAATTTCAGCCTTAAGAGGAAGAAATGGAGGGAAAAGGTGTTGGTGAGTTCGGTTAGAGCGGCGATGGATGCGGTGACCATTCCCCTCCACCGAGATCTCATTACATGCCGTCATCGGGTGCCAAGCTCGACAAACTATGCGAGTGAAGAGCAATTCGAATCGAGTTGCGGTGATGATACCGATCGACACTATAACGATTTGACCTGATATTTCTGGGTTTCAGGGAGATCTGTGGATGTCCGAGATGGTTTTCGGGGTTTTAGTAACGATAGTTAGCACGTGAGCTCTATAGCAAGCCCAAGTTTGCCTCGTTTAAAATCGACAGCTCGAGTGACATTTTCGTAATTTTGAATATTTAGTGATTTATCATGAGAAAATGTTTGAAAATTCATGGAAAATCTAGAATTGGATACTTAGAGCCCCAGTTGGCACACACAATCCCCTTTGGATAGATACACATGAGAAAAATAAAGACCAGCAATTATCCACTGAAGAAGTCATCCGTTTGTATTTTTTAGTCTTTTTCAGATTTATTAAAAATAGAAAATGATTTATAAAAATTATTTCCTGATTTTGATTTTAAGTGAAAATCTAGCCTTAAGCTTGGTTTTATCCTAGAATTTATAAACAAATATCAACGACCCATTTTTTGACCAAAAGTCATGTTTAAGTCATGTTTTCGGAAAAGTCCATTTGAGGACCCAAACATCCCTTTACTATAAATAGCCTAACTTATCCCATTTTGACAGAAAATATTGCGTTAATTTTAAATTGAATTGAAACCTTTGTCAAATTTTATTCTGGTGAGAATTGTTGACTTAGGCGATATTTTTTATTTTTCTCATTGAGTGAAAGTTTTTGGGTTTCTCTAAATCGATTTCTAGAGTCTTATGTCAAATTGTCCGGATTGAGATTAGTTATGACTGATCAATTTGATTTTCCCATTATCTCTAAATTTGATTTTCTATAAATGTAAAATTTTACATTTTTTTGAATTCGAGTCATCAAACCTATCTCCAATTTCATCAATTGAAGCATTTGGCCAAACCCATATCCAATGGACGAGCCTTCTTTGATTGTCTTTTGAAGTTAGATTACATCAATAGACTAACCCCCTCTCCTTCTTCAATTTCATCAATTGAAGCCTTTAATTGAACTCATCTCCTTTAGGTGACAACCCTTCTTTGATTGTCTTTGAAGTTAGGCTAGGTCAACATAACCCGAACTCCAAACCAAACCACCACCACACCCTCCTCATATCATGTGGAATATTTAAATGTCCGAAGTGAAAATCATAAGATCACGTCTTCACACCATTGATTTTATGATTGAATAAATATTTATATCTTTTTTTATTTGATCCGAAGGTAGAATGAGTTAGATGAATTATTGAAAAGTAATTATGAGTTATTGAAATTCTTTGAGATGTCTTTATGAGTAAATACATGATAAATCGATTAGTACGTCATAAATGATGAATGGGATGCCTAAATGAGTATGAATTCCCTATTGTATTTCATGTAGTGTATGTATAAACTTATGGATATGATGCATGTAATCCAATTGAATTGAGAATACGATTGTTGTGAAATACATTGAGTTGATGTGAAAAGAATTGGGTTATGATTTGGTATGGTGGGAATGTTGGGACTAAATATGGTATCCTTTGTTAGGGATTGATTACAATTGGGTTATGTGCAAGGAGAGATACTCTCATAAGTCCAATTAAATAATCCTATGATGTTCCTTTCCCATGGTCAAAATGAATATGAGAAATTGTATAATGTATGAAATTGCATGGAATGACTCAATGATGTGAATTCTCAATGTATGTATAACATACCTATGTCATAATGTTAAAGTGTATTTCTCATATACTCTACTCAATCAGTTGAGTTAATTTAAAGTATGAAAATTTGGATTAAGTGGATTTGTATCCACTATAAATGGAAGATGTGGGATTCAGTCTAAGGGAGATGAGATTTTACCATCCCCTTTAGAATCCCCATTATTGTAATTACCCAACTCTTTAGAGGAGGTTGGTGTAAAGAATGAAGGAAGAATCCTATGGAACTCTATTGGAACAGTGGTATTCTCCATGAAGACTTGGTCCCGTGTGGCTAACATCGCAGGGTGAATTCCTTAGAAGTTATACATTGTAGGGTACTCTTACGACTTTTCCACACACTTGGTGTGCGTGGGTGCACAGAGCTAGACATTATGTTACCCCATGGGGGTCGTGCTAGCATAGTTAGATGTTGTTCGATTGCCTTGACGCTTGATTGAATCACCCATAAGGTGAAGGGATGTAAGGCGAAGTAGACTTAGTCACGCCAGTCGTGAGTCTCTCGCTTAGTAAGTCATGGGCCCTAAGTCTAGTTAGGTTATCGTGATTTATTTATGATATTGATTTCCTGTTCCGCCGAAGTATCCCTTTGAGGACTTGGTTCCCAATGGATAACCAGATATCATAGCATATTGCATAGCCTTATCTACATTTCATTTCGTACAACATCATGTGGGTGCATGAGTGTGTAGCATGCATGGATTTCCTCATTGAGCTTGTTGATACTCACCTCCTTGCGTTGCAGGTACTATTGTACCGGCGAGGTCCGAGGGACCAAGAGGACAACCATAGGCTACACTTCTTGTTGATTTCCTTGCACATTACAATTGCTCTATTTTGATATTTTGCTCCACATGGTTATGTGCAATATTGATGTAATTATTCTGTATGTATAATGACTATGAGTGTTATGTATGATGTTATGGGGACTCCTATTGGTACGTTAAATTTGGGGTATTTAGTATTTATTGTGGTTGGAGCCAAATGTTGGTGTTTGATATAAATGTTGAATAGATGAAATTTTGTAGAGGTCATCATAGACCCGACTGTTCATGTTTGAGGAGAGACTCTGCCTAAATTTCGGTAGGAGACTTCACCTTTTAGACTAACCCAATCATATGTATGTTTTTGTACGTGTGTTTCCCACGTATGATAAATATTAAATTTTATGAATCTTATGAAAAAAAAAATTCGAGTCACATGTCGATTTTGGGTTGGGACGTGACATCTTGGTATCAGAGCATAGGCTCGATATCCCCTAGGACTGTGTGCGGAGTGTTGATGTGCAAATTTTACATTTATAAATCTCAGAAGTGCACAAACCGTTTGAAAGTATAACGATTGAGTGTGAGGTCGAACACAAAGGAAATCCACAAAATATATGCTTAAAATTAAATTGGTACCTTCACAAAGATGTAATCTTAAGAAATCTAATAAATAGGATTACAATTTTAAATTGGATCTTAGAAAGTCAAAATTAACACCATTATTCTCTAACTTATAAATTTAACAAGTCCATAATCAAATCCATCTTCTTTTTATTAAAGTGGTGAAACAAGAATAATGGTAGTCTCATCTTAATTTAAAATTATATGTTTTAAGACCAAACTATCACTAACTCCAACCCTAGTTAAAGAATCTTGAGAGAGAGAGAGAGTTTCAATACAAATAATTAAAGAATTAAAAATTAAACATAAAAGAGTCACAATAAAAACATATATTGAACAATATTTATACAACAAACATACAAAGTGACTAATGTAACTCAAGACATGAAATAAATTGACAAATAATATAAATGACAGAATAAAAAAATGCATAATTTAAAGGTGGTTATGGAACTCTCTTCTCTCATCGTCCAAAATAAATACATAAATAAGAAACCTAGATCTGAAATTCAACGCTTAGAATTCAAAAATCAATTTACACCATTTAATTAAAATTCATAATCTTTAAATTTGAATTTTATTGTTGTGCTTAGTGCTCTATTTATAGGCTTAGGTTTGGAATGGACGGCTGAGATTTAATCTGGGTTTAAATTATGAATGAAAGGCTTGGATTAGATCTCAATGAATTTGGATGGATGGGATTTAAGATTGAAAACTAGGGCTTAAAATAGGCATGGGCGAATTCTAGATTGCTTGGATGGTGGGTGACTTGGAATGCAAGATAGCTTGGAGAGAAAGAAAAATGAGAGAGAGAAAATATAGGGTTTGGATGTGGCTTGGTTGAATTTGGTGTTGTGGACTTAGGGTTTATGTAAATCATGCAATGATATGAATGGTCATGATTAAAAGCTAAAATAGATGGATGGTTAGATGCGTGGAAGGTGATGGACTTGTGAGATTCGCATGGAGGGAGAAAGAGAGATGCACAATCGTATGGAGTGGTTGTGTGGATGAGGCAATGAGGTGTAGGTGATGTGGCATGAACCTAGAAGGGATTTTGACTTTATTCTTAATCATAAGGTTTTTTGAATGACTGGCTTAGATTACTTTAAGTTATGATCTAATAGCTCTAAGGTTAATTGGATGAAATAAAATATAGGAATGATGTGGTACCTAATGGAGGGTTATGATTTAAAGGTTGATTAAGAGGGACGATGAGATGAATGGCCTAGATCTAAGATAATTTATGTATGCAATGGATATGGGGTGGAGGCTCTAGGGTTTACCTAAAATGTATGCATGAAATGGATGGTTGTGATGAAATGTCCTAAATCTAATAGCTTTAATGACTGATGGTTGATCTAAATTGATGGATGATGAAATGATGTATGGATGGTCATGGTCCTAAAGTTGATCTAGGTGATGGATAGGTTGTATGGCCTAGATATGATGTCATGAATGTATGGGTTGGATTTGATAGGTGACTCTAGGTTTGGACCATATTTTGATGCATGAGATGAATGGTTAGGATTAAGGGATGAAGATGAGTGGTTAGGATTGCAGTGGAGAGGAGATTGGATGGTGTGGATCGATAAGGAAATGGACAAGGCTTGGGTGTTTAACTGGGTTATGGACTTGAGTTTTAGATCTATAAATGAGCACATGGACCTTCAGTGGATCTTAGACTTGAGCTTGAGGACTTGGGTCTTTGTTGGACTTGAAGTGCACATTGGCCTAGCTCATCTTATAATATGCGCATGGATTGCTTGTGGTCTGACCCAATGATAGCCTGTGGAGCTTAGCTTGGCCCAATTGAAGTGGATCTCTGGCCCATTAATCTTGAATTTCATCCTTTGACACTTGAATTGCAGGTTTTCTCTTCCAAAATTAAATAATTAACTTCACCACTTTAAAATATAAAATATTGATTTAATCTAGACTCTCATAAATGGATCCACACTAACCAATTTACATGAAAACCCTAAAAGTGGAGTGAAATTAATCATAAAAATTCGAGGTCTTCCGAATAAAGCACCAATCTTGCAATTATCCATTGTTTTAAGACTATTTTCCTGAACTCTCCATTTTTATCTATAAAACTAGAAAATGTTATTAAATGCATGTGATATGTACAAAATAAAGGTAACTGGTCCAATAATCAGGGTAAAAATGTAATATTTTATTGCTTAACAAATACCCCCAAACTCAGATTTTGCTATTCCTCGAGCAAAACTACCTAATAAAAATCTAAAAACAAAAATCCTAATCTAATCCTAAACCTAATCTAAACTATACCACTATCGTTGTTGCTCTCGATTGCATTTAGTGTATGCAACAAGCCTTTAAACCCCTAGGTTACCCCTAGTGGACGAGTATAGTCTCGTGAGGGCTTTCAGTGATGATACCCACAAACATCAACATCTTTAATAAGAACACATAGATAAGGGGTCTAAACATCATACAACTCTAAATTTCATTTTACAAGGCTTATACCCGGAGTGTAGTGTGTGCTTAGCCAATATAAGATAGACTTTTTTTTTCTAAATAGACTCAAGTTTTGTTCACACTGTTGGAAAATGCGCTTCGACTGCAAACCTCACTGGATATATCTCTCGGAGAAATTAATACTCAGAGTTTTGAGTTCATTTTCTCTCAAAGTATATGTGAGCAAAATTTATGTATTCAAATCAAAATATCTCACATATGTATTAACAAAGATGGTTCATATCGAAGAAAATGAATGATCTCCTGAATATATGCCATTTTCCTGAGAACCCTGAGTCATACACTATCATTTTTCCTCCTTTACTCTCCACATGAAATACCCTATTTCGACTTAAGATCAATAACACGAAACATGGCTTGGGATCGGGTCATACCAAAGAAGGATATAAGACTCTAAAAGTAATACTTTGAATAGAAAAAGTTAAAGGGCTTCAAAATGTGACATGGGGTATTTATCCTCTATTTTTGCTTTCAGCACTTTTCAAAGTATTCTTTTTCTTTTTCTATATATATATATTTTTTTTCACATCCTTCTTTGATGTCTGAATGTTCCCTTTCTTTTTCTTTTTTCCTTTTTTCTGATCCAATATATTTTTCTTTTTTTTTTGGCTTTCTGCATCATTTATTTTTTGCTCTTTTTCAAGTGCCAATTTTTTAGAGTATCATCCCAGTAGACATGGTTTGTAACGACTCGACCCAAACTAGTGGGTCATGGTTGAGTTAGAGTTAAATCGGATAGTTCTTAATCGAGTAATTGCTTATTTTAGCAAAATTGTTTGATTGTGTGTTAGACAATAGAATTCTGAACTCTAGACCTCCAATATGTGTTTATCGTACTCTAAATTGAAGTTGGGAGATAGAAACAAAATTTTGAAACAGGGTTCCAAAAATAGCAGGTGTTTATTTTTGGGAACTTTCCAAATTTAGAAAATTTCAAATTTAATGTGCTATCAGGGTCCACAATTTTCAAGAAGATCTATTTGAATATTATTATTCAAATTTTAATTTTAGATTCAATTTTTGGAAACTTTCAAAAAAAAATAGCTTTGGTGGGACCCAAGTGAATTTATTTTCGTAAGGGATTGATTAGAGAACTTATTTTGAGAAAATAAGATTTTAAATGGAAGCAAAAATTTAATTTGGCAAAGGTCCAATTGATCTTGGAAATTTTTAAGTTGGAGAATAAGTGGGCCACGATCTCACATGATTTTTGAGGTCAAAAGAGAAATTAATTACCTTGAATGTGTGGTCCAAGGGGCCCCACACCTTGGGTGCACGTCCAAGAAAGACAAATAGCAAGGGATTTTAAAAAATCCCATTAGAATTCAAGTAGGATCGGCCACTTCCTTGCTATTTTTTTTTTAAAATAGTGACCTTTATCCTTAACATTTGTTATTTTTATTAAGGAGGTGGGTGTATTAAGGTAATAACTCAAAGAGAGACCTATAAATAAGCCACAAGAGGCATACAAGAATTTCACAATTCGTGCCAGCCTTGGAGGACACGTTGGAGCTCTCTCTCTCCTTCTAGTTGGTGTTTTATCCAAAAAAGGTTAGTATTTTTCTGCTCTGCGCATCATCACAAAAAAATTCATAACTGGGGCTTCGAATGAAATTTTTCAATGAAAATTGTTTTGTTGGATTCCAATTTCATAGATCTAGTTTCTATTCGAATTTAGAAGCCAAGGTGATTTGATGCCCCAAATCTGATCTGAAACACGGACCAAAATCTGGTTCAGAATTGAGATACAATTTCGCTGAGTTTTACTAAATAATTCATAACTTATTCATACGGCATCAAAATGATGAAAAATTGGTGTTTATTTCGATCTACAAAAAGAGATCTATCTCTAGTTAAAATACGGTGAACTTTATATGGGGCTTGATACCCCAAAACTTGTCTGGAAGTTGGACCTAGTTGTAGACTCCTGAAAATCAGACAGGTTTACAGTGCTAGATTGTGGGATTTTTATCTCAGTCTCTGATTATCAAAATAATTGAAAATTTGTATTTAATTTGGAGCTCATGAAGATATATATATCCAAAAAAAACATGAGGATGTAGATTCAACAATTTGATGGGTCAATTATGGTCTTCAAGACAAAAACCTCAAATGAGACTGCAAACTATTGAACATTGTACATGTCTAAGTATTTTGATCATAACTTGGGTTACGAATGTCAATTTCGGACGAACCAGATATCGTTGTAATCCTCTCTAAGAGACTATCCACTGTACGAATATGAGACCTTGGTTTGATCCGAGATGATATCAAAAAATCTGCAAGATGGGTCAAATTCTGCTCTGTTTAACTCTTTTAAACCTTAAACAAATTGTACTTGTTTAGTACCCCCTTCAACTCGATTTGTTTGGACAGAACCGATGGGGTTTATTTGTCAAAATTATTGATTTATAAAAGGGTTAACTGAGTGAAAATTATAATGGTCAATAATTCTAATCAATGACAGTAAATTCGGGGACCTGAAGCTTGTTAGAGCTTGGATTTGGTGGTGTATGAACTTGATAAATTGCAAATTTTAGGTGAGGGAACTTAACCTTGTTTATGAATTATTTTGATTATGTTTTTTCGTTCGGAAAATCCGATTTGAATGTATGAGCATCTTGTGAATGCCTTAGTTGGATATCATATGTATATTGAAATTGTCGACACATGTAATATTTATTATTCGTCGTGTGTTCATTGAATTGACTAATACATGTAATATTTGTTACTCGTCCTGTGTTCATTGAAATTATTAACACATGTTATATTGGTCATGTGTTTATTGGATTTGTTAACACATGTTATATTGTTAATCGTTTATTATGATCATGTTAGTGGCATACATGACATGGCAGTCATGCATGAGATATTTGTTGATTCATCATGCATGAGCATCCACGTTTGGGTGGGTGATTTGTATTGTTGATTCGAGTCATTAACCTTGCACTCCTTTGGGGACATTTGTCATGCACATTCGTTGGGCTCTTGTTTCAATTGCTTTACACTCCCCTGTGGACATTTGTCGTGCACATTCGTTGGGTTATGATTATTTGTGCACATGTGTTATGCCTAGCTAAGTCGAGTTTTGCATGATTCGTTAATTTGATTCGTTCGTTGAGATGGGTGGGAAGGGGACACATGCATCAAAATTGCATTATAGCATGACATGCATTTTGAAAAATAATATTTGAAATTATTTGAAATTATTGTTGTATGACGAGTTTATTATTATTATATGCACATTATTTGTATGGTTATTTTCCTTCACTGTGCATAGAGCTCATTCCCCACTTTTCAGGAAATCCATTGGAAAGAGAAGTCCGTTAGGCAGATTCGTAGAAGGGACTCTACTGGGAGCATTGGCATAAATAGTAGTTGTTAATTTGTTAAGAGTTTTCTAGATTTCAGTTGAGGAGTAAGACATAACAAGTATTACTTTGGTTTAATCGAATTTTGGGTTTGAGTTGTGCTTCTATTTCCAACTTGTAGATGGGGAAGCATTAACATTAATTTGATTTGTTTGATGTAGGACTTATCGTATGATTTACGATTAGACCTCTTTATAGATAGAAAATTTTAGTTGTTGGACTATTGATTGATTCCATGCTAGATGAGGACTAATTCTATATGGGAATTGCGATTAATGAACATGGTTAATCTATTTAAATATTTCGCAATCTGATTACTTGCAATATTGTTAGTTGAGAGAAAACACAAATATGGAACCATGAATATGTTATTCCCGTCATTGGATCGTGTTCGATTCGTGCAAAGCTTTGTTCGTTGTCTTAGAATGGGCGGGTCCTTACATGGCTAGTCAATAAAATAAGTTATTTTTTCAATAAGGCGCAACTAAGAAACTATCAAGATAAAATGACCAAAGGTAGGCTTGAAGGCAAGCGATCCAAAAATGGCATATATCCTATACTAAGCTTCATAAGATGATTTCGTTGATTCAAATAAATTCAAAAAAAATCTTAGGTATAAAACTTAAATTTGATGGCGTTCTCAGTAATATGACCAAATTAAAGGATAATGAGATCGATCTACAACGACTTAAAGTGCTAAACAAAGAAACAATAGTTTACTTATAACCCTCAGAAGAATTGAAAAGCTCTAAAGCTCACCGGGCTTAAGTCTCCACTGGTATTCCTCCTGTGATCACTCGACTCATGGATATTTTTTTTCGGACTAACATTAATATGGCTGTGTAAAAAATTGTTCCTGGTATAAATCCTATAAAATCTTTTCGGAAAAGTATGATATAAAGATTTTATCTTAGTATTAATGCTAAAAATGTTACTCTTTTACGTCAGATCGTGAAGACACATACTTTTCTTAAGTTAAGATTGACAATCTTGTTAAGAACAAAGGAGTCTCAACCCTCGCTTACTCTTCCCTTAAAAAGATTAAGTCTTTCTCTACCTAAGAAAACAATATTTTTTTATTGGACTCAATTGTAACCCCTCAATACCCTCAAACTCAAATTGAACATTGTCCTCAATGTTCCCTAATTTACAGTGATCAGGTGCAAATCAGAAAATATCGGAACAGTGCTAACTGGGTTTGGATGTACCTAAAAGGGCTCACAACGCGAAACCTAGAAACAAAATTTCTAAACTCACTCAATAAAAATCTTAGGCTAGACTGACTCTAACAAATTAGCTAAAATCGTCGACTAACTCAATGCAAACCTAAACTAGACACCAAGGACTCAGACCGACTCTGACATAGACAGATGGATAGGTGGGTCTAGGAGGTGAATGGGCGAATATGGGTGAGTGGGTAAATGGGTAAATGGATAAATGGGTGGATGGGTAAATGGATTTTTCTTATCAGTTCTGGTCAGATGTTGGACCTACAGGTTGGCTATCAAGTTAGGGATGGGCTGATAAGGCGGATCTTGTGATGGTTCTAGTGTGGGTGAAATGGTTGATTGGTGGTGGTGATGGTGATGTGGTGATAAGGGTGGACTATATATCTATGAGTGAGCCTGACTGAGCCCGAACTCAATGATCAATGTACTGATAAGAAGTGTAACTCTAACCAAGCAATTGGTGGAGTCACGAAACCAAGCGATTGGTGGAGTCATACACAGACACGATCACACATGTTCAAACAAAAATCACACAAGAAATGCCTAACTCTAGATTCAAACTTCTTTAAGAGAAATTGAATTTTATTGGTTTCTAAATAGGACCCTAAGATTTTTCTCTACTTGCTCCTACTTTTCTCTCCAAATAATCTAAGTCTCCAATGAGAGTTTAACTACAAGATGGCCAGGTAAGTTCCCAGGTAAGTGAGGGAGCACAGACGGCATCTCATCCCAACTTATCCTTAAACGTGCTTGACCTCATGCCTTGGTGCCATAACTAGCCTTAGACAACATTCTTGAAGATAAACTCTTCACTAGTTACAAAAATTGATTTAGATTGAAAATGTTCCTAATGAGCTTAAAACCCTAAAATCTAGCCTAATGGTTCCTTAATTGATTTTATTAAGAGATGCATGAACCATTTATTTACTATTTTTTTTTTCTATTTTTGTGAATGCAATTCTAAATCTATCAATACAATACTCAAAGCAAATATGCATACAATCTAATCTAATGCACGAAGACTAACAACCTAAATGCATGAAGAAAGTAAATATGCAATATTTTTGTTTTTTTATGCAAAATAAATATAAAACACCCTAAATAAAAGTTCAATATGAATGCATAAAAAAAATTAAAGAAAATGAGGTTAGGCACTTACCTTGGCCAGTAGTGCTTTCCTGCCTGAAATTTTTAGAGCGCTATTCAAAATCCTTATACATTGAAATACCACAAAACAAAGTCAAGAAACTACCATAAAAATTTAAAGTTGAGTTTCACCAAATCAATCTATAATTCCATAGTCTCCAAGATTTGATTGTTTTGAAAATTTCATAAGTTAGATAAGATTTCAAGATTTAGAAAACTTCTAATTTTGGAGATTTTGCTAAAATTGGATGGTTACCAAAAATAGATCAATTACGAAAAATAGAAATTTCCAAAAATAGACATTCCAAAAATAGATTAAAACATAATTCAATGAAAAAATACTGCTAAAAAAGGAAACTAATAAATAACAAAATTTCTAAAAATAAAAAATTCTAATTATAGCAGTATCTAAAATTAGCAACTTTCCAAAAAATGGTTCAATTCTAAAAATATTGATATTTTCAAAAATCTCTGATAAGAGGAAACTTTCTAAAAATAAAAATTCCCAATTTTAAAGAGTTATCTAAAATAGAAATATTACAAAAATAATAATCTTTCCTAAAATCACATAATTTTAATGGCACACAATTTAATTTTGATTTCCCCAACAGCGGCGCCAAAAACTTGTTGATGTGCAAATTTTACATTTATAAAGCTCGCAAGGACACAAACCATTTAATAGTAAAGTGATTGAGTGCGAGGTCGAACCTAAAGGAAATCCACAAAATATATGCTTAAAATTAAATTGGTACCTTTAAAAAGATGTAATCTTAATAAATCTTATACATGGGATTACAATTTTAATTTGGATCTTAGAAAGTTAAAATTAACACAATTATTGTCTAACTTATAAATTTAACAAGTCGAGATTCAAATCCATCTTCTGTTTATTAAAGTGGTGAAACAAGAATAATGATAGTCTCGCCTTAATTTAAAATTATATGTTTTAAGACTAAAATATCACAACTCCAACCCTAGTTAAAGAATCTTGAGAGAGAGAGTTTCAATATAAATAATTAAATAATTAAAAACTAAACATACAAGATTCATAATAAAAATATATATTGAACAATTTTTATACAACAAACATACAAAGTGACTAATGTAACTAAAGACAGGAAATAAATTGACAAATAATATAAATGACAGAATAAATAAATGCATAATTTAAAGGTGGTTATGGAATTCTTCTTTCATCGCCCAAAATAAATAAATAAATAAGAAACCTAGATCTGAAAGTCAACGCTTAGAATTCAAAAATAAATTTACACCATTTAATTAAAATTCATAATCTTTAATCTAATTAAAGTCTAGTTCTTAAATTTAACACTTATAACCTAAGTCCTTTAATTAAAAAAGAATACAAATTTAAAATTAAAAGAGAGCATAAAAAGAAGTTTGAATAATCAGTCTTTCTAGGATCCTAAAAGGACCCTTCTTATTTATTTAATGAAAAAATTCAAGTATAGGCATACATAAATTGAGAACAAGATAAACAAAATGGAGAAGTAAATTTACAACTCTCACTTGTAAAATCGTTTGGGATCTCCTGTCTTTTTGTCTCTTGATCTTTTCTCCTCAGCCTTTGGTCCTCTTGAGCTCCAGGTCAAATTCGAATTTTGTTGTTGTACTTAATGCTCTATTTATAGGCTCAGGGTTGGAATGGATGGCTGAGATTTAATCTGGGTTTAAGTTATGAATGAAAGGCTTGGATTAGATCTCAATGAATTTGGATGGATGGGATTTAAGATTGAAAACTAGGGCTTAAAATAGGCATGGGCGAATTCTAGGTTGCTTGGATGGTGGGCGACTTGGAATGAAAGATAGCTTGGAGAGAGAAAATGAGAGAGAAAATATAGGGTTTGGATGTGGCTTGGTTGAATTTGGTGTTGTGGGCTTAGGGTTTATGCAATGATATGAATGGTCATGATTAAAAGCTAAATTAGATGGATGGTTAGATGCATGGAAGGTGATGGACTTGTGAGATTCGCATGGAGGGAGAGAGAGAGAGATGCACAATCGTATGGAGTGGTTGTGTGGATGAGGTGTAGGTGATGTGGCATGAACCTAGAAGGGATTTTGGCTTTATTCTTAATCATAGGGTTTTTATGAATGACTAGCTTAGATTACTTTAAGTTATGATCTAATGGCTCTAAGGTTAATTAGATGAAATAAAATATAGGAATGATGTGGTACCTAATGGAGGGTTATGATTTAAAGGTTGATTAAGAGGGACGATGAGATGAATGGCCTAGATCTAAGATGATTTATGTATGCAAAGGATATAGGGTGGAGGCTCTAGGGTTTACCTAAAATATATGCATGAAATGGATGGTTGTGATGAAATGTCCTAAATCTAATAACTTTAATGAGTGATGGTTGATCTAAATTGATGGATGATGAAATGATGTATGGATGGTTATGGTCCTAAAGTTGATCTAGGTGATGAATATGTTGTATGGCGTAGATCTGAATGCATGTGATATGTACAAAATAAAGGTAACATGTCCAATAATCAAGGGTAAAAATGTAATATTTTAGTGCTCAATGTGGAGTCTACCACAAATCGTGAGGGTGGAAATTACTTGGTTTTGGTAATGGTTTTTGTTGGGAGTGAATGTATGATTGCTTGGTTGGTTGTTGTATATTGGATTTTATGCCTTGGTATGTACGAGTTTAGCCTATACTGATATGACTGCTGAATCTTACAGAAAATGACCAAGGGCAGGAGCACTATTAACAACACCAACACAAATCCCAACCCCGAGCTCAATGTGGAACTCATGCGGAAGAGGAGGCTGCCACTAGAGAACCAACCATCCTAGCCGAGGTTAGGGCCGAGTGCAAGAGGCCTTAGCCAAACAGGCCACTGATATGGAACTGAGTGTAGCTAGAAACACTCCAAAGGAGACTCAGGCAGATACAGAGGTGAAATCTGTTCCCCAAAACTAGGCACCAGTGGCCTTTTGTGATTTCAAGAAACAGTCTCCACCGGTATTCATGGCCGACCCAAATCCTATGGTTGGAAAATATTGAGATGATCTTTGTAGCCATGGATATTGATGATGATGTCACACGCGTTAAGTTTGCCTCTTTCCAGTTGGGAGGCGAGGCTTGGCATTGGTTAGACAATTAAAATAACTCATACAAGTAAGACAATCACTTGGAAAGGATTCAAGAAGATGTTCTTAGCTCAATACTTCCCTAATATTATTAAGGAGGGCAAGTTAAATGAGTTTCTGATTTAGACACAGGGAGATATGTAAATGTCTCAGTATTTGGCACGATTCAATGAGATGGAACATTTTGCACTGAACATTGTGGTAGATGACAACGCTAAGGTCCGCAGGTTTGAACAAGGCCTTCATCCAAGCATTATGAGCCAAGTCACACTTCTTCGACTGCCCTCATTTGCAGAGGTAGTAGACAGAGTTTTTCTGGATGAGGCCACAGTACGATAGATGGGGATAGTACAGATGTAGCCACCCTCAGAGAGCGGACACAGAGTGTTCCGCCATGGAAAGAATAGTAAGAATAAAAATAAATTTGGCTCCTATCAGTCTCGTGGGTCTTCTAGCCAGTAGAGGTAATATGTAGGGAGAGATAACGAATTCGAGACTCGTACAGTTGAGTGTTAGATATGTGGCAAGAAGGGACATTCAACCAAGTCATGCTACCAGAAGTCTGGATCAGAGAAGGGACTATGTTTCAATTGCAAAAAAGAATGACACATTGCGAGGCATTGTTCTCAAAGTGCAGGAACTAGTAGGGCAGTGGTTCCCCAACAGACTTTGAGGGCGACACCTATTCTTGCACAAAAGCAGATCCCTCAAGCATCAGTAGCCAGTTCTCAGAGGTCAAGTAGAGGTAGAGGCCATCAAGGCCATGGTGTTTCCAACAGGATGGTAGCTGCTATCCCTTAAACTGGAGAGATTGTTGACGCTCCAGTGATGCATGGTATTTTGTCTTCTATAATTCATGGGCACATGATCTTTTTTATTCAGGTGCATCGTATTCATTCATTGCATCTTAGTTTGAACATATTTTAGAGCTCAAGACTAACTTTGTTTGCACACCTTTGTGTGTCACTTCCTTGCTGGGACGGGAGACAATAGTGAATAGAGCGTGCAAGACCTGTGTTATGATTGTTAGAGACTTAGTGTTAGAATTTGATTTATTAGTGATGGATATGACTGACTTTGATGTAATTTTGGGCATGGACTAGTTGTTAGCCCATAGAGTTGTGATAAACTGCTTTGAGAGAAGAATATCTGGTCGATCATTGGTGGGTATTAATTTTGCATGTAGATTGAGTCTGACTATCAGTCCGGTGGCTAGTGTTGTCCACGGTGATGCAGTTGTTCATGGCATGATTGCCAGTTTGGGTTGGGAGGATATCCGAGACATTCAAACTGACATGCCTCGAGTGGTAAGGGATTTTCCAGATGTGTTTCCTGAGCGACTGACAGAGTTGCCCCCACATAGAGAGGTCAAATTTGTCATAGAGTTGATGCCCGGCACCTCACCCATTTCTGTTGCTCCTTACCACATGGAACCAACTGAGTTGAGAGAGTTAGAGACTCAGATTACAAAACTTTCTTGTATCGGCTTTATTCTCCCGAGTGCTTCTTATTGGAGTGCCCCAGCCTTGCTTGTTAAAAAGAAATATAGTACTATGAGAATATGCATTGATTACCGGAAGTTGAACCGTGTAACAGTCAAGAACAAATACCCACTACCCAGGATTGACGATCTCTTTGATCAGTTGAGAGGAGTTGAGTACTTCTCTAAGATAGACCTCTAGTCCAGTTATCACCAATTGAGAGTGAGGAAGAGCGACATTCAGAAGAACGCCTTTTGTACCCGGTTTGGACAATCTGAGTTTGTTGTGATGCCATTTGGGTTGACAAATGCGCCAGCTACTCTCATGGATTTGATGAATGACATTTTCCGACCGTACTTGGACAGATTTGTGGAGGTGTTCATAGATGATATTCTAATCTATTCTGCGACCGAGGCTGAGCATGAACAACACCTATGCATTGTGTTACGAACTTCGTTAGAACACAAGTTGTATGCAAAACTTATTAAGTTCGAGTTTTGGTTGAGAGAGGTGCAATTTCTAAGCCATGTGATTTCCACAGATGGTGTGGTAGTAGATCCTACCAAGATAGAGGCGATTGTCAGTTGGGAAAGACCACAGAATGTGTCAGAGATTCACAGTTTCTTGGGGTTGGCAGGTTACTATTGCTAGTTTGTTAAGGACTTCTCAAGTTTAGCAGCACCATTGACGAGATTAACACGTAAGGGAGTGTCCTTTGAGTGGGATGATGCATGCCAACAAGCCTTCACTAGTTTGAAGGAGAGTTTGACTACCTCCCCTATTTAGTGGTGCCAGAGAGAGGTCGTGGCTATGTTGTATATTGTGATGCTTCCTCAATCATTTTAGGCTGCGTATTGATGTAGGATAACCGGGTGGTAGCTTACGGATCCCGACAATTGAAACCCCATGAGTAAAATTATCTCATGCATGATCTTGATTTAGCCGTAGTAGTGTATGCACTTAAGGTTTGGCGACATTATCTCTATGGTGAAAGATTCAAAGTGTTATCTGATCATAAAAGTCTCAAGTACCGTTTACTCAAAAGGACTTGAATTTGAGGGAACGGAGATGGGTGGAATTTTTAGAAGATTATGACTTTCAAATTTCTTACCACCCTGGCAATGCCAATGTTGTGGCCGATGCGTTGAGCCGAAAATCACTGGGCATAGTGGCTAGTTTAGGGATAGGTCTATGGCAAATGCTTGAGACGACAATGGATTATGACTTGCAGCGGCTAGAGCATGGTCACTCAGTTTGGGTTCAGAATCTAGTTGTGCAACCGATATTAGTAGTTAAGGTACTGAAGGCTCAGCGAGTTGATCCATTAGCTACAAATTTGAGGTAGAAAGTGCTCCAAGGGCAAGGCCATGTTGGGTGGTCAGTTAGAACAGATGGTGGATTGGTTCTTCAAGGGCGACTATTTTGTAATGACTACAAATCAGTGTAGAGAGGAAGTACTTCACCAGTTTCATCATTCCCGATTTGCAGTACACTCAGGTCGTAATTAGATCTATCAAGATATCAGATGGCAATTTTGGTGAAAAGGGTTTGAAACAGGATGTAAATAAGTGTGTACGTCAATGCCTTATATGTCAACAAGTTAAAGCTGAACACCAAAGCTTGGTGGAGAATTGCAGAACCTTCTAGTATCAAAATGGAAATGGGAGCACATCACAGTGGATTTTGCGACGAGTTTACCAATGTCAACTAGGGACAAAGATTCAAATTGGGTGATTGTAGATCGATTGACCAAGTCAGCTCATTTTATACTTATGAAGGTGACAAACTCGATGGAAACATTGAGTAAATTGTACATCAAGTATATTGTGGCTTGTCACTGTGTACCAGTTTTTATTATTTCAGACAGAAACCCAAGATTTATTTCGAGATTCTGGTAGAGTTTGTAGAGAGAATTGGGAACTCAGTTATGTTTTAGTACAACATACCACCTGCAAACTGACGGTCAATCAGAGAGAACCATCTAGATTCTAGAAGATATGCTACATGCATGTGTAATGGACTTAGGGAGAAATTGGGAAGGACACTTACTCCTGTTAGAGGTTGTGTACAACAACAGCTACCAATCCACTATTTAGATGGCCCCTTATGAGACATTGTATGGGAGATCGTGCCGATCTCCTTTATGTTGCTCAAAGGTGGGAGATAAGACCTTGTTGGGCCCCGACATGGTACAACAGACATCTGAGCCGGTGGCAGTTATTAGACAGTGCATGTTGACAGCGCATAGCCGCCAAAAGAGTTATGCCAACTGTAGGCGACGACCCTTGGAATTCATAGTTGGCGATCATGTCTTTCTACAGGCGTCCCCACGGCATGGTGTGAGGCGTTTTGGACACAAGGGAAAGTTTTTCCCAAGGTTTATTGGTTCTTTTCAGATTATATTATAGAGTGGATTGGTGAGGTGGCTTATCGGTTATCTTTGCCACCATAGCTCGCCCGAACCCACAATGTATTTCATGTTTCCATGCTCTGAAAGTATATACCTGATCCAGTGCATGTGGCTAATTGGGAGGACGTGGAACTCGATGAAGACGTGACATTTGAGGAGGTCCCAACAAAATCTCAGGGACTGGATTTAAGAAACTCCGGCAGCGAACCACTCCATTGGTCAAAGTGGAGTGGAGACACCTCGGAGCTGAGAACGCTACGTGGAAGCTCGAGTCCACTATTTAGGAGTTATACCCGCAACTTTTTTATCATCCAGGTATGATCTATTGGTTGTTTCAAATTTTGAGGACAAAATTTCTTTTAAGGGGGATAGAATGTAATGGCCCGGTCCTTAAATTAATAGATTTATGACGTAATAATAAGGGCTACACGTGCGGGTGGTGTGAGGGTCCCTATGGGTCTCTCAGTGTACATGTGGCCTTAAGAAAACATCCTGACCGAAAACGAGTTGGAAAAATAATAATTTAAGTGAATAGTGTCGTTCGATTAACATAGGCGTCGGATCGACCTACGAGGGAGTTGAGAGCATAATGTTTTTCTGCACTATGTCGGTTCGATCGACACCGTGACTTAAGTTGGGGCATTTAAACCCCAACTCTCGTGTTTTCAGCTTAGATTCACTCCCCCTTCTTCTAGTAGCTTCAGGAAACCCTATTAGCCGATCCTAATGCCTTCTCTTCACCTCTCCCACTTGATTTTTTGGATTTGAAGTGCTTTCACCCCGAGCCTCCATTTGAACTAATTTCTCGTCTCAAAGGTAAGGCTTTCTTTCCTTCCCACTCCTTTTCCTCTATTTTGATGAGGTTTTCATGGGATCTAGCAAGAATGGGGTTGGTAATGGCTATTGGGCCTTATTTGGAGAAAATTCCATGGAAAGCATTGGGGGTTTTCCAATTTGGGGCTTTGCATGGGCATTGACTTTGTCGGAAATGGGTTTTGGAAATCAAAGGAAGGTAATAGTGTTTGGGAAAGTCATGCATGAACGAATTTGAGTACCAATGTTGGAGAAATTTGGGGTTTCTCCTAGGGTTGAGCATGAATAACCAAATTAGGGTAAAAAACCATGGGCTAATTTGGGGGTTTTATTTCTAAACTCTAAATTGGGATAAATTCATGAACTAAATGGAGTCTATTTGTGTTCTTGTGTTAATTAGAGTCCTCAAATCTGAACCACAGAATCGATCAAGTCAATAATCAACCCGGCACTTCATAAAAGCTTAAGGTGAGAAATGCTACACACCTTATCTAAATGATTGGAAAGTAATTATGAGTTGTTGAAATTCTTTGAGATGTCGTTATGAGCAAATGCATGATAAATCGATTAGTACGTCATGAATGATGAATGGGATGCCTAAATGTGTATGAATTCCCTATTATATTTCATGTAGCGTATGTATGAACTTATGGATATGACGCATGTAATCCCATTGAATTGCGAATATGATTGTTGTGAAATACATTGAGTTGATGCGAGAAGAATTGGATTATGATTTGATATGGTGGAAATGTTGAAACTAAATATGGTATCCTTTGTTAGGGATTGATTACAATTGGGTTATGTGCAAAGAGAGATACTCTCATAAGTCCAATTAAATAATCCTATGATGTTATCCCTTTCCCATGGTCAAAATGAATATGAGAAATTGTATAATGTATGAAATTGCATGGAATGAGCTATGCATGCTATCTCAATGACGTGAATTCTCAATGTCTGTATAACATACCTATGTCATATTGGTAAAGTGTGTTTCTCCTATACTATACTTAATCAGTTGAGTTAATTTTATGAGAAAGTATTGGATTAAGTGGATTTGTATCCACTATAAATGGAAGATTTGGGATTCGGTCTAAGATAGATGAGATTTTACCATCCCCTTTAGAATCCCCATTATTGTAATTACCCAACTCTTTAGAGGAGGTTGGTGTAAAGAATGAAGGAAGAATCCTATGGAACTCTACTGGAATAGTGGTATTCTCGACGAAGACTTGGTCCCGTGTGGTTAATGTCGCAGGTGAATTCATTAGAAGTTATACACTGTAGGGTACACTTACGACTTTCCACCCACTTGGTGTGCGTGGGTACACAAAGCTAGACCCCATGGGGGTCGTGCTCGTTGAGTTAGACGTGGTTCGACCATCTTGAAGCTTGACTGAATCACCCATGAGGTGAAGGGATGCGGGACGAAGTAGATTTATGTTGTGCAAATTTTAAATTTATAACTCGCAAGCGCACGAAGCATTAGATAGTATAGCGATTGAGTACGAGGTCGAACCCATCAGAACTTAGGAAAATATATCTGTGAAAAGTATACCATTGAATTTTGTAAATTAAGAAATTTAGATAGTATAGAGATAATTCATGAATATGTAATTATTTTTCTAAACTCTAAATTTTAATTTTAATTTAGAAATATTATAAAAAAAGAAAATAAGTCTAAAAATGAAAACCACATCGAAAATTAAAAATTAATCATTCAAGAGATCGGATTTTCATGGAAAACACAAAATTCATTTAATTTCAACTAAGATGGTGGAATCAAGCTAAAAATTATAAATAATCTCAATCTAACTTATAATACAAAATTAAAATACAATTAATTGATTACCAACCTAGTTCCCAATTTTCAAGTATTTGAATTATAGACAAAACAAAAAGAAAAATTGAAAACAACTAAAATTACCTCTGTACATATTTACAGTGGAACTGGATCAAAGAATTATAGAGGCTTTACTTTCCATATTTTAAAAATAGCATCAAGGCCTAGAATATGTAGCTCACATTTATTATCTATCATGCAATCAAATTTTTCATCCATTAAAATTCTAAATATGAAAATTATGAGATCCATTAAACTAAGAAAATTCAAATCCGGCCTTAGACTAAATAGAATTTCCACTGTAATTCCAAATCTAAAAATTTTCTGCTCTTAAAAAGAGCCTTAGACTGAAAAAATCAAGTTCTATTGAGTCTAAAGGTTTTTTCCAGTTTCATTAAATAAATTAGAGTAATTTCTCACATAAATCAATGAAAAGAATTAAAATAAAATCAAACTTTCATCATACAAAAATAAATAAGTGGAAAACCATATTTCTAAAGGTTTTTCTGCCTTTCAATTATTTATAAAAATTAAAATTAAGAATTATAATGCATTGGAACTTTGGTTTTAAGAAAACTCAAAACAAGAAGACTCATAGAATTTTCGAATTTATTCTTGAAATTAATCCAACATTAACATTGAATTCAAGAAAATAAAGATAAAAGAACATTAAGACATGGAATTAAACTTGAAAAACTAATTACAAAAGAACAATGAAAAATAAAAATACTAACCCAAAATTCTAGAACTCCAAAATTCTTCTCCAATTCTCCAAAGTCTCAAACTCTCCAAAATCTCAAGGCTCCAAGTTCAATTTTCTTAATTGGAGAGGGATAATATTTATAGATGAAAGGAGGTAGAGTGAATGGCTTGGATTTAAAGATTTACATAAAACAAGTGACACTTGGAGGGCTGATATTATTTGTGCTAAACATGGAATGACTTAAAGGAGGCAATGAGGTGGAAAAATTAGTAAAATTCGTGTAAGGAAAGTGGGTGCAAAATCTCATTTTTTATACATATACCATCTTTCAGCTCCATTTTGAACTAGTTAACGTCCAAATCACGAAATTTCATAAACTACAAAATTGTAGCACTTGAAGTCTTCTTTCTAACCCAAAAGAATCAAAATAATCGGATATCAGAGTGAAACATTATGGTCAAAATACTGAACTGGATTTTTCTTAATGGGCTTAATAATTAGGCTTTTCAAAGTATGGAAAATCTAATAAATAATTTTACGACTTACATTCAATTCTATAAATGTACGAAATTAATCCAAACTCCCATAAATGGATTTGAATTAATTAGTTTACAAATAAAACCCCTAAAATTGTGGTAAAATAATTATTAAAAATTTTAAAATTTCAAAAATATCAACTTATGCCCATAAATTACAAAATTCACCATTTGAATTCTCATATCTTGTATTTCCCAGTAAATCCTACAAAACTTCCAAAATCCCATTAAACATAATTTAAAACACACAAAACAATGGCTAACTAGTCCAAATAAAAGGGTAAAATAATCATTTGCCTATGCTCATCAATTTAGTCACGCCAGTCGTGAGTCTCGACCCATGATAGATAGCCAACATATATTTGTCACTAATGGTGGAATTCACATTCCAAATGTATTTTCAAATATAGCCATGCATGCATAAGGTGACTGTTAGTGCCCTAGCTTGGCCGAGTCTCTATTTGTCAATTCCATGACTCGGGAAGAAGCACTTGCTAAGAAGCTGAAAACTCAAGATGATCAAGAGTGAAAATCATGCTTCACAAAGTTCAAGCTCATCGATATGGCAGTCACAAAAATAGGTAATTAGCCATAGATGACCTTAGGTGGTACCCACATCTGAGAAAGGACTATTCCTAAGCTTAGTTACACAAATGGTAAAACCATAAAGAAACCTAGAGAGGAAGCTAAACAGTGAACTTGGAAATATGAATTATGTTTATTGTCAGCTCGACCAGTAGATCTCATCGACCCCTCGATCGAGACAGGATCGACCCATCGTGGTCAAGAATTGGTCGGCCAGATTAACAGATGTTCTAGATCAAAGAATTGTCAATTCTGAGTATGTCTCTGACGAGAGTCTCGTATGCACCGACTCCTCAGTGATGAACTTAAACGACCCCTCGTGGTCGACGACTCGTCAGTAAATGACTTTTAAGTTCTGGACTGTGAACTCAAATGAGCTCTCGAATAAACAGTTATATCGGTATATCAAGACCGATCGAGAGTAACAGGATTGACTCATCGGTAAAGGGCCACAGATCGTTCTAGGTAGCAGGTTTCTATACTAGAAACTACTGTGAGCATGTCTTTGCCCTAGACCGAGCCTCTCATATGGACCGACCTATTGGTGCCATAACTGTCGACCCATTGGAGACTCCGACATGTCGACCGGGAAGTAATTATGCCGTTGAGAGTGCATTTAATGTGTAACGGTGTGGTTGAACAGTAATAAATATGAAAACCGACCCATCGTTGCCATCGACCTGTCGGTCCTAAACAATCAGAAAGACCGTTAAGATTCCTCTATAAATATGAGTGTTGGGTGATCGTTTTACTATCTTCCTTGAGAGGAAAAGAGTTATACACTCTAAGGAACGATCAACACTCTTGTGAGAAAGAGAGGAGGAAAGAAAAACCTTTATCAACCAATTTATTAATTAAGTTTGTCAGTGAGGAAAGAGGAAGAAAAAAACTAATCTAAGAAGGCTTTGGTTCAGCCAAGTTTCCTTGTCACCCTAAGTTAGTGATTGGTATATGACAGCTATAAGGAGGAGCATCGGCACTCAGTGGGTGGAGTCTTCAAGAAGCACACATCAGCGAGAAAAAACTTCAAGGGAAGTGCTTCTTGGTTTTATTTTATTTTAAAACCTTTGACCTGAAAGTGGATTAAGGGGGATTTGCTCTTGAAGCAGTATAAAAAAAATACTCTAGAGCGTCGTCTCTCGCACAGTGGTGGGTGGAATTCCCAGCAGATTGAATGAGGTGAAATTCCTACTCTAATTGTGATGATGTAAGTCCCACATAGTGAATTTGGAGATAGCTCAAGGTTGAACGAGTCCTAACAGTGGATGTAGGTTATCGAACCGAACCACTTTATATCTTGTGTCCTTTTGTTCGCGTTGTTTAGAGCTATTTTCATGTGTTGATTATTTAATCACATTTGCTAACATACACTCACTTGATTGGTATATCCGCTGCACTTAATCAATCAATCAAGATAATTTTAAAAAGAACCAACTATATTAGATTGACTTATTCAACCCCCCACCCCTCACTCTCTCTCTCGGGTCAATCGTGTTGTTCTAACTCCCAAGGGAACTTTCAGTAGTGACGATGCATCTTCACCAATGAGCCATTGTTTTCAAAGATGGCCCTCCCTTTCATATTATAAAAGCCATATGAAATTCATATCACAAGTGATGTACCACTTATCTTAATTAAGGTTGAAACTCGAGTCGAGTCAGGTCAGGTTGTAATAAACCCAACCTTACCTATGTCAAAATTTATTGAACCCGACCCGAATCGCTCACCCGAATTACTCAACCCAATCCAACTCCAATTTCTGACACAAGTCAACCCGAGTGACCTTTTATAACTTGGTGTACTCGGGTCAAGTCCGATTACATTGGGTCGAGTCGAGTTGATTTTAATTGTCTCAACCCAACCCGACCCAAATTTCATGAGTTTTTATTTTCCCAACCCGACCCGACCCGAAATAAACAAATGCATAACTCAAGCCCATTAATTTCTCGGATTGGGTTAAAACCCAACCCAAGTTTCACCCGTAATATCAATTAAGCATTTGTTTAATTTTGTAAAAAATAAAGCAAATCAAGAATATTTGATGGCCTAGTCTAGATTATTTGTCCCGTTCTAACACTTTGAATGATTTAGATAAGTGAATAATGTTGGAATATTCTTGTCAAATTTAAGTCTTATGAGCATCTTAGCTATTTAATTTAAAACTCCCACTTTATACTTTTGAAAATAGATCTTAGGATAAAGAGATGGGATGATCAAAATAGGCACTTCAATTTTAAGATTTTGCACTGATCTAAGTCATCAACTGTGAGAAATGGTGGAGTCAATCTTGTGGTGTTTATTGGAAGAAAATTTTATAGTTTTTTTTAACAATTTAGATAAGTTTCATGTAACCTTTTTTATAGTTATTAGTATGAAAGAAATTCTTTTATTTAAATAAAGTCATCCACTTTTAATAGTTAAATATGAGATTAAATTATACAATCGAGGTGTATCACTCATGAAAGCTAAGCTAAATCATAGTTTTTCCTTCTTAAAATTTACAAGAACAATGACACGAATCTACTTCAAAGAGCCTTAATTGTTCAGTGTACACAGTAGAATAAACATTTTAAATTTATATACTGAATCAAATGTTGACGATGAGTGAAAACAATAATGGATCAAGATTTAAAAAGTTTTTTTTTGTGAAACAATTAAATAACAAATATATTAGTTCATTAATAAGTGTTACACTTAAAATTAATAGTACAAATAAATTCATGAAACATTTATAAAATAATTTTTTTTGAAAGTTAAGAAACATTTATAAATATTGAAATTCAAGAAGTTATAAAAGAAATCTTATATAAGTTTTAAATCCTAAAATAGCAAACAAAAATAGGGAGCACTTACACACACCCGGAAAATCTGCCTCTACACACCCGAATTCGGATTTTTGGGTGAAATTACCATTCTGCCCCCGCGTTTCCATTCATTCGAATGAATGCCCAGTTCATTTTGGCATTCATTCGAATGAATCCCCAGTTCATTTTCGATCCATTCGAATGAATCCATTCATTCGAATGAATAACCAGTTCATTTTGGATTCATTCGAATGAATGGGCTGAACAGTAACACGGGATACTGTTCAGCCCGATAATTCGATTCATTCGCATATACATATAATTCATTCGAATGAATCAGTTGATTCATTCGAATGAATGCCTTCAAACGTGCATTCATTCGAATGAATTATCTGATTAATTCGAATGAATGTATCAGAGGTTGCCTCAGAATGACAGTCCCTCTCGTTGGGCTGATTCATTCGAATGAATCAGCCCATTCATTCGAATGAATCATCTGTTTGAAGGCATTCATTCGAATGAATGGATGATTCATTCGAATGAATGCCTGGGAGACTGCCTGAGAATGACAGTCCAGGTATTCATTCGAATGAATCATCTGTTTGAAGGCATTCATTCGAATGAATGGTCTGATTCATTCGAATGAATACCTGGACTGTCATTCTCAGGCAGTCTCCCAGGCATTCATTCGAATGAATCATCCCATTCATTCGAATGAATGCCTTCAAATAGATGATTCATTCGAATGAATGGGCTGATTCATTCGAATGAATGGCCTGGACTGCCATTCTCAGGCAGTCTCTGATGCATTCATTCGAATGAATCAGACCATTCATTCGAATGAATGCTTGAAAATGTGCATTCATTCGAATGAATGGCCTGGACTGCATATTCTCAAGCATTCATTCGAATGAATGGGATGATTCATTCGAATGAATTCCTGGACTGCCATTCTCAGGCAGTCTCTGATTCATTCATTCGAATGAATCAGCCCATTCATTCGAATAAATGGCACGTTTTCAAGGCATTCATTCGAATGAATGGGATGATTCATTCGAATGAATAGAACTTATATATAAATCGATCCACGAAATTCCACTCGTCTCATTCCATTCAAAACCCTAAACCCTCGTTTCCCTCTCCCTCTCCCTTCTCCCTTGAACCCCTTTCTCAATCCCTTCTCCCTTAAGACTTAAACCCCATTTTCAACACCCACTTTTCACCCTTAAACCCCTTTTGCAAACACTTCTCCCTACAACCTCATTTTCAACCCCCTTTTCAACTCTCTTTTCAATCCCAAACCCTTGAACCCCATTTCAAGCCCAAACCCTTATACTCCATTTTGAACCACCTTTTTCAAAGACTTAACCCTAAAACCCCATTTTCAACCCCCCTTTTTAATCCCAAAACAATGAACCCCTTTTAAATCCCAAACCCTTAAAAGAAATCATTCCCATTTTCAACACACTCACTCTCTCAATCTGTTACCTCGGGTCGAAGTTATCTCTCTCAAGCTAATGTCTGGATCTCGTATCTCGAATCGAAGGTAAGTCCTATCTCAGTTTTTTTCTAGAAATCATTATTATTAGTGTTTTATAGGTAGGTTTAAATCCTCAAGTTGCATGGAGTTTGTTGAGGGATGTTTTGAAAGTCGTGAAGACCTTATAAATTATGTTAAGAATATAGCTCTTAAACAAGGATTTGTATGTACGATAAAGAGGTCATGTAAAAAGGAAAATAAATTAGTCCTTGGCTGCGATAGAGGAAGTAAATACCGCAGCAAGGTTAGCTTGGATGACGATGACAGAAAGAGGAAAGCATACTCTCGCCAATGTAATTGTCCTTTTGAAGTTAAAGGAAAACAGATTGTTGATGGGTCATGGAAGTTGACCATAAAGAGTTTGGAGCACAATCATGATATATCGGATGTATTATTAGGTCATCCAAGTACAAGATGTTTTTCAGATTCTGAGAAAAGAATGATCATTGAAATGAGGAGTAGCAATATACCACCACGGCAAATTTTGACGACCCTTAGAAATCAAAATCCAGATATTGGAATATCAGCGGCTGATTTGTACAACTTTTGTTCTGCACTTCGGAAAGAGCAACTAAGGGGTCGAACTACAATTGAAGCTTTGATAGAAAATCTTCAACAAGGTGGTTATCAATACTTTCTTGACTATGACAGTGATGGTCATCTATCCCATCTCTTTTTCGCACATCCGAAGTCAATTTTTCTTACCGACAGATATCATAATGTGTTTCTGATGGATTGCACGTTCAAAACCAACAGATATCATATGCCATTGCTTCATGTCGTTGGTGTGACAAGTTTCAATAAGAATTTCTGCTCATGCTTTGCATTTCTAAGAAATGAAAAATTTGAAGATTATTTATGGGCATTACAGATGTTTAAAAAGGTCCTCGGAGTGCAGCATGATCGACAAGTTCTTTTGACTGATAGGGAATTGGCGTTAAAGAATGCCATTGATTTGGAGTTCCCTAATGCTGTACATATTTTGTGTTCCTGGCATATCAACAAGAATATTGTCGCTCGTTGTAAACCTTTGTTTAAGAAAATGGAAGACTGGAATGCATTTTTTACCGAATTGAATGGCCTGATTGAGTCCCCAACCGAAGAAGTATTCAATACAGCGTTTGAGGCATTCAAACAAAATTTTAGAGATGATTCGCAGGCAGTGAACTACTTAACAAGGACATGGATCCCACATAGAAAACAATTCGTCAAGGCATGGATCGGATGGAGTTTACATTTTAAGAATCGAGCTACTTCAAGAGTTGAGGGTGCACATGCTATTCTGAAAAATTATATATCTACATCTACAGGTGATCTAGATGTTGTCAGAAGAAAGATAGCCCATGTCATTGAAAATCAATTTGAAGAGTTCAAGATTCAACTTGAGGATGAGAAGATTCGGTTTGCATGTGATGTGTCTATTCCTTTCTTTGATGAATTGAAGGGCAAAGTTTCTCATTTCGCAATGAATGAGGTTTACAACCAATATGATATGCTTATGAACCGATCATTTCCACCCATTTGTACGGAAGAGTTTACAGCTTCAATGGGCCTACCGTGTGCGCACAAAATGCAATGGATGGACAAATTACATTTGGATGACATACACCCACAATGGAGAATAGACTTAATCTCATTGGCTGACTTGAGGATTGAAAGGAGAAGACCTGGGGATGTATTAGATGTACACTTTGAAGGTATTAAGAACAAATATGGACATTTGTCTTCGTATGATCAAGAGATGCTCCTAAATCATCTTCAAAATCTTTCCATCCATGATAAGCCAGTCAGTCACCCTATTATGCAATATTCTAGAGGACGTCATCCAGGTTCAAGGAATTCATCACAAGGCCAAACATCTACACGTCGAGATCCTTCTGCATTTGAGATTGTAGAGAATCAAGTAAATGGAAGGAGATGTGGGTTATGCAAAAATATTGGTCATACGAGGAGAACTTGTCCGAATAGGCCACCTTCTTCACAAGCATCTACAAGTGTAGATTTAAATGCTGATTATACTGTAGGTGATTTCATTGAATCACAAACAACGAGTTTTCCACAGGATAGTGGATCTTACAACTTTGGTGACGATTCAACATATAACTCTACAGAAATGACCGAAGTAAGTTCATTCCTTAAAGAGCTTATATGTATTTACCAATCGACATATAACTTTTCCATATGTTCTAATGTGATTTTTTTAAATGTTATGCAGTGGTCTGGTAATCTTAGAGATAATGACGATTTCTTGCAATGGTGGAATCAATGAAGTGAAGATAGGAGTGTCAATATCTTAATTCAAGTTTCTACATATCTTTGTACCTAGGATTGATCTCTTTAAAATTCAAGTTTCTGTTTTTCTCTGCTATTGTTTTAAAGATGCAGCAACTCTCTTTTCCCTTTGTGCTAGGGCTTGTCTTGGATGCCATGAGACAACTTGATGGAATCATTTTGACCCTATCTGATAACTCAGTTGGAAATTCTATTTTTCAATTATTGGAATTGGATCTATAACATCATATTAATCTCTCTCTTTAAATTTTATGATTTTGAAGATCTCTGAGCTTTCATAGTTTTAAAGAATAGAATATGATTGTTAGGACCTAGATATTCAACTTAAAATAACTAATATATAAGCATTAGTGACGGCAGACTTAATTTTAATTGTTTGACAGGGACAGGATCCAACCATTTCGCTCCAGTGATAGGGCGAATGATCTAATCGTGGTGATTAGTGGGTTTCATATTTCAACCATGGACCTTTCTAACAGACCATCATCATATGCCAAAATGGGCCCAAATGGGGATGATCACTGTAAGGAGGTATGTGGGCGATCATTTTACAGGATCATAAAACATTTAAAGAGAATTTTAATTTATGCATAATACAGTTTCTATCAATCCACTTCTACAATGGTTGCTTAAAAAAACCCCTTCAAAAGTACCAATCATCATCCTCTTCAAGTTTCTTTTTGAAAGATAACTGTAATTTGTTGTTGTAAAGGAAAACTTATGTTTGTAAGAAAGAAAATCATCACCTTTCCATACAGTGGTACTGATACATCCATCCCTTGCAATAGTTAAAATGGTGCCCCTGAATATTATGAATCTCTTGTTGGATGTCGTGAAAATCCACCCAACATTTGGCCAGGAAACTGTAGCACTGTTGGCTGGAGAACCAACATGTCAAAATGTGGTATCCATCATACATTTTAAAGCTTCGATTACCCATGATAGTGTTGTAACCCTCCATGGTGCCTTTTTCTCCATGCAACCCACTTAAGTGCAATTGTTGAATCTTCTATAATAATGAGCTTTTTCAGAAAAAAATCCATAGGTATCTTAAGTGCTTCCTTTGTTGCTTATGGCTCCACCTAGTTTGATTCCTTTGTCCCTGCCAGTAGATTGCAACTTGGGATGGTTAGGTTGAGCCTTCAATCAGTTCAGGATAGGGCCTCTGTTGCAATTACGGGGACTGAACCCACATCAGGCCCGGATAGGCCTTAACAATTTGAAATTGAGTTCATATCTTCAAAAAAGGGGCCCAAACAGGTCTTCTTATCTTGGCCCTTTCCACTACCATCTCTGTATTACTACTGGCCATTTTTAAATACAAAAGAAAAACTTGCTTGCATATGATCAAATGTGTACTTTCAATTTTTTTTTTTAAATTGATTGGAATGTTTCATAATTTTATTGCCAAGAAAAAGAATACAACCTGAAGATAACAGCCATAGAGAAACTGAGAAAACAGAGGAAACCTACCAAATAGCCAGCTCAACCCCTAACCTAGGCCTAGCCGAAAAAGTCAGCCTGGCTAAAAGCAACTAATAGATTGTCACTTGATCCTTGTTTACACTCTCTGTCGGCTTGTTTCTTAGCAGACCCAAGGACATGAAAAACCTGAAAACAACTTCTCTTGATTACTTGTTTAATTTTCTCCACTTTATCTTACAATCACCAAGGGCAAGGAGCACTTATAGCCCATTGGATGAGTAAGGAAGCTCCCTAAATGCACTCTCCTGAAGAATCAATTAACTACTTGACTCCAAGCCACTCTTTCAAGCTTTGTTTGAAGATGTGGTTGTGAGAGTAGTGGGCTTGAGAGAATTTATTTTAGGGTTATAGTTGAGTTCAAGGCTAGATGGTTAGGATTTTAAATGATTTAATTAAAGGTTGAGATTTATTTTAGGGGTTATAGTTGAGTTTTATTATATTGTAGTTTTTAATATGATTTGTGGTATAAAACATATACATTGGATAAGGAAGGGCCCTTGGGCCAAGTCTATACTTGTGTTTTGGTTGGGTCACTCTTAAAATGCAAGACCTGTGAGTGGTCTAGTTTCAACCTAGAGCCCCCTTTTTTTCCTTTTTACCCCGAAATTGATCTTAGGCCTTGGCATAAGATGACTTAAGCTCGGTTAATTATTTAATCTAATAAAATATGATAATATGTCTAATGCAAGGACATCTGATCTTACAACTGGTATACAAAATCGAATGCTGATCAACAACTACATTGGCCACTAAGCTAGTTACAACAGCCTCTTCAAACTGGTTTCCTCATTTGAGTGTCAGAAAATGTTTACCAAACATGGCCAAACTTTGTCCATGTTCTCAAAGAACACCTCCTGAATTAAGTGACAACAAATTCCTAAATAAATCCTTGGCCAAGTATAATGTCAGCCTATTTTTCCTTTCGCTACTGTCAGCTTCAGACTTCACTATAATTAGTTCAACACTATGAGATATGCCATAGCCATTCACAATTTATCAAAATAAAGGCCCAATGCCAGAGAAAATTTTAGATGCTTTAACTGCATGTGCTCAGCATTCATCACCTCTCAGAATTAGAAGAAACTTTGTGCAAAATCCTCAGCCCTATGGATTGCTGCTTGTGATCCAGTGATTGTTACCTTCCTGCCAAATGGCACAAAACAAAATCAGGCTTATATATATATAAGGCCTATTCCACATATCTGAATGGGCAGAAGCGTATGTCGATATCTCGTTAATTGATTATATTAAGATAACCTATATCAGATAATTTTAACCTTAGCAACAGACCGAGTCAACCAAGACACTTGACAACCCACAGTGATGCATTACATTGAACTGTTTATGAGTAATAGGGGCCAAACAAAATTGGCTAGGTTGGATTCATGTAAAGTGCGCATTTTTTTACATTGAACTGTTTAACATGGCATTCAGTGTTTTAGTTACACCTGCCACTGTGTAGAGAGAGTAAGTGAGACACATTTATAGGGAGAATCCAAGATATGAAACAAGAGAGAGAACAAATGAAACTCTTAGTGGGGGATGTGTGCATCAAGCATAAACTTCAAAAATTAGTTTGGAGCTTATATTGAATATCAGACCAAAAAGATAAATTTATCAAGAATTGAATTGATAAATTAGGGGGAATAGTATCATGGGCTTGACAGTTAGAAGAAATTTGACGGACTTCATTGCCACAACTAGTCTCTCCATCACTATTAAATGAAAAAAATCCTATGTATTAGAGAGTTATCCTACAACTTTGAAATGAGTAGCTACTTATTTCCTCTACTTGTTATAAATTATGCTCCCTTTTACATCAATAAAATATATCATGCCTTCACTCAGAAAGAGGTAGACCCACATGTAAGTTCCTTGAGACTGGCATATCATCTATAGCCGAGTTAGCTAACTGAGGAGTCCAAGCAACCTTGAAATCAAAGGAAGCAATAATATGCCGAATCCTTTCAATTTTGTCCAAGAAGACCTATGGGCATTGAGAACCCAAGCCCACCCAAAACACATGATAAGGAAAGAAAATCAGACATTATAGAGTAAAACACATGACTGTATAATCATTCAAAATAACATGTTCATTCAAAATATGAAATTTACATCTGTTTTACATGTCAATAATAGAAAAAAAAAAAAAGTACATCAAAGACAAATAATATCCGGATCAGAGGTAGAAGGTGAGGCAGGTGAAGCAGCAGGAGGTACATCAGGAGGTGCAACAGGAGGTGTAGTATGAAGTGCAGCAGGAGGTGCAACAGGTGGTGCAGCAGCAGGTGCATCAAGAGGTGCAGCAGGTGGTGCAGCAGGAGGTGCAGCAGGTGGTGCAGCAGCAGGTGGTGCAGTAGGAGGTGCAGCAGGAGGTGGTGCAGCAGGTGGTGCAGCAGGAGGTGCAGCAGGAGGTGGTGCAGCAGGTGGTGCAGCAGGAGGTGCAGCAGGTGGTGCAGCATGAGGTGCAACAGGAGGTGGATGAACTGGAGGTACATATGGAATAACTGCAGTCTGACGAGGACGGGGGCGAGAAACTGCTGGTGCTCGACTCAGAACAGAACGGGAGCCAGTAGCAGCTGCAACTCCAGTTGGACCAATACGGGGTCCAGAAGCTGCTGCTAATCCAGTCTGACGAGCAGAGTGGCCAAAAGCTACTAATGCACTCGGCCGGACCGGGGGACCTGAAACTGCTCCAAATGGACGACCAGGGGTGCTAGATCCTGCTCCTGAAGCTGAAGCACCTGCTCCAGATGTAGGAGCATGGGTGCCAGATCCTGCTCCTGCAGCTGGAGCAGCTGATCGAGATGGACGAGAAGGAGTGTCAGATGCTGCTGCTGAAAATGAAGCTGCTAATCGAGATGGTCGACTAGGGCTGCTAGATGTTGCCCCTAAAGCTGAAGCTGCTGTTCCAAATGGACGAATAGGAACAAAAGCGGCTCCTGCATATTCTTTAGATACCCTTGCTCGTAAACTCCCATCTGCTTCTGCTGATAATGCTGCTGTTATCCCCCTTTCTTGTGCTATAAGCACTGCCAGCCTCAAAGTATCTATAATCTGATTCTACATCACATCCAACCTTGCTGAAACCTGATCATATCTCTGATCCATCTTCTCCTCCAAAGAAGAAATGCTATCAAGGATCTGTTGCGTGTTGATTCCAGTTTATCCTTCTTGAGGAGGAGTCCCTGCCTCGCGTGGCTCGCGTGCCTCAGATGCCTCAGATGGCTCAGGTGGTGGTGGTGCCTGAAGTTGAAGTGCCTCGACAACTTTGGGTACCCATTTCTTACTCACTGTGTCGAGTTGGAATCCCATCTTCTTCAAAGTTGAATCATTGAAATAATCAAATCGGTCTAAAGAAACTTTATCATCGAGGAGAAGAGGGATTCCGCGTTCTTCAAAAAATGAACATAGAAATAGACCGTACGGAAGACTGCATCTTCTGGTCTTCGGCAGGCGCGCATGTGACTAATGATGATATGGGAGAGGGAGATTTTTTTCCCATTCATGATGCACCAAATCAAGAAGACATCGAACCATGTCACAGTAGTATGCCCTTTTCTAGGGCAAACACAGTTGACAACTATGTGGTGGATGATTCGTGCCTCTAATGTCAAATTCGTCAGAAGGGGGGTCTTCTTCTCAGTAATATCTGTCCTCCCACAAATTTCGTTAAGGGCTACCAAAACATCAAAGCCCTCAACATCAGTGGGCCATGTACGACTGTCGTACTTTCTAATCGCATCTTTGGGCAAATTGTATAGGACGTCTAACCTATCCCGTGTAATGACAATTTCTTGCCCTCGGACAGATGTTTTAACCGTCTCATCGTCAAATCTTTCCACATTGGCATAAAATTCTTTAACGACCGTAGGATACATATCACTTTTTAATGCCAAAAATGACCCCCAACCTATTTTTTCAAATAAAGATTCAACTTTAAAACCAAATTGAGTGAAATATGAGAGGTCCACTATTTTACCAAATATGAATGACCGTGTCGAGAAATCCTCTCTGTACATGGTCGCCGCTTCCGAAGATACGAAATAGGTGGGGTCGAATGCGGTATCCTTCTTTTGTTTTTTCCTTCCCCTTGTTGAGGTTGCTTTCCTCTTCGACGACGATGCCATGGGTTAAAGGGTGGGTTTTTCAAAATAAAGGAATAAATAGGGATAATGGGATGGGGTTTGGGATTGGAATGGGGTGATTCGAATGGAAGGGGTGTGTGATTCGAATGAATGGGGTGTGATTCGAATGAATGGGGTGTGATTCGAATGAATGGGGGAAGGGCTCGGGAAAGGGACTTCGGAATGAGGGAAGGCCGAGCTTAGATTGAGGAAAGGGAGAGCTTAGGATGAGAGAGACACGGCCGGAGTTGGTGCCGGAGTAGGAGAGTGAAAGGGGGAGGGAGAGCTTCGATCTAGGGTTTCGAAATGGTCTGATGGCGAACGAGGGAAGGGGTTAGGGTTCGGTGTCGATCGAATGAATCGACGGTTCTTATATATTAAGTTCGCATTCATTCGAATGAATGCACATTTTCAAGCATTCATTCGAATGAATGGTCTGATTCATTCGAATGAATGCATCAGAGACTGCCTGAGAATGGCAGTCCAGGCCATTCATTCGAATGAATCAGCCCATTCATTCGAATGAATCATCTGTTTGAAGGCATTCATTCGAATGAATGGGATGATTCATTCGAATGAATGCTTGGGAGACTGCCTGAGAATGACAGTCCAGGTATTCATTCGAATGAATCAGACCATTCATTCGAATGAATGCCTTCAAACAGATGATTCATTCGAATGAATGGGCTGATTCATTCGAATGAATACCTGGACTGTCATTCTCAGGCAATCTCCCAGGCATTCATTCGAATGAATCATCCCATTCATTCGAATGAATGCCTTCAAACAGATGATTCATTTGAATGAATGGGCTGATTCATTCGAATGAATCAGCCCAACGAGAGGGACTGTCATTCTGAGGCAGCCTCTGATACATTCATTCGAATGAATCAGATAATTCATTCGAATGAATGCACGTTTGAAGGCATTCATTCGAATGAATTATATGTGTATGCGAATGAATCGAATTATCGGGCTGAACAGTATCCCGTGTTACTGTTCAGCCCATTCATTCGAATGACTTGTAATTCATTCGAATGAATGTATTCAGCGGAATCGTGTGCGAATGATTCGAATGATCGGGCTGAACAGTAACACGGGATACTGTTCAGCCCGATCATTCGAATGAATGTACAGTCATTCGAATGAATGTATTCATTCGAATGAATGCCAAGATGAACTGGCCATTCATTCGAATGAATCCATTCAGCGGATTCGAATGGCTGGGCATTCGAATGATCGGGCTGAACAGTATCCCGTGTTACTGTTCAACCCATTCATTCGAATGAATCCAAAATGAACTGGTTATTCATTCGAATGAATGGATTCATTCGAATGAATCGAAAATGAACTGGGGATTCATTTGAATGAATCCATTCATTCGAATGGATGCCAAAATGAACTGAGCATTCATTCCAATGAATGGAAACGCGGGGGCAGAATGGTAATTTCATTCAAAAATCCAAATTCGAGTGTTTAGAGGCAGATTTTCCATGTACGTGTAAGTGCTCCCCAAAAATAAATTAGTCTACTAGGATGTTTTTTCACGATAGAAAATTTTGCACACAAGACCCACCCCCTCTTGTTGGATGGAAAAGTCAAAGGACGAGTGGAGGAGAAAAATATCAGTGATGGTGAAAAGTCCATGCGACGCTCTGTTTATTTGCTACCACCAATCGTCCGTCGTCTTTCCTTCTCTCATGGCGGCCTCTGCAGCTTCATTGCTCTCATTGCATTCATTCTCTCATACCAGATTCGTTTCCTCTTCTCTTCCATACCCTGTTCATCTCCGCAAACCCCTCATCATTAGATCCGTATCTTCTTCTGTGGATTCTCCTAATGCTCCCGTCCTTCAAAAGCCCTCACTCCAGACAAAGGTTTGCACGTCTCTCCCTCTCCAACTTTTTAATTAATTGTATCACTGTTAAGAATTTTATTTTATTTTGAATAGAGGCATGTCTTGGCATTGCGTTTGTGTTTCCAGTTTATGTTTGCATCTTCTCAGTAGAATTTTATTACTTTTTTTTATTACGACCAAATGGATCATATGTTATTATTTTCCAACTACTACTGCTATTTATGAAATGGTTAAGATTTGTGGTTGCTCGATAAGCACTTACGGAAATGTGCTATGACCTCGCCATTTCGTCGATGAATTTTACATATTGATTTTGATATCTAATTTTGATTAATCTTAATTGACAAATCTAGTGTGCGTTTGGTTAAGCCCCGTCTTTAATTATTAAAATTATTGTGGGTAATCTTTCAGCTTGTCATTCAAACTTCAAATAGAATACTCTAAGCTATTCAAATCTTTGAGCTGAATTTTCATATATTTCTGGAAAAAGCAAAAGTCTTGTGGTTTTCCCCCCGCTTTCCAGTGCGTTGTACTATGAGGGTTATTTCAATGGTTTGGTTCTTTAGTGCCAGTAATGCAGAATTGACGAATTGGCAAGATTTCAGAAGCCTGGCTGACCACTGAAGAACCTTAATGAATTAAATTTAGTTTGACTAAGATTTTAGCCAACTTCAAAATTCAAATGATGATTAAGAAAATTTAGGCTGCTGAAAAAAACTGTGCTTCAAGTCACTGAAACATAAACAACTTTGAAAATGAAAATTTTGTGAAAATGATTGAACATCGGACTTTCTTTTTGGATAGATTTGCATGTATGGAAAATCGCAAAAAAAGAGAGATATTTTATTGGTAACACATTCTTAACCATTCAAGTCTGTGTTTAGGTTAGTTTTTTTTTTTTAAAGACGAAGGTGTCCAGGCTTCTTAGAGCACCCGACTAATCCTTGGGACGTGTGCAAACTTCCCCATCTACACACACGGGGTAACACTATGGAGAGTGACCCTTTTGTGTTGAGAGTGACTTAACCCAAGACCTCCTACATCTTGGGTGGGTTCTTGACAGCCAAGCCAACCCTCACAGGTTGTTTAGGTACGTTTTTTCAAGAAAACGAATGTACGTTTGTTTTTGTTTTGATTTTTGTTCTTTGAAGAGAGAAAGTGTCAATTTGGGTTGGCACCAGAACAGCTATCCGGATCATGAAGGATACTATTTTCAAAACTTTTCTACCACATTTAAAATCCTACCTCAGGTGTAGCATGCCTAGAATCTACATTGAGTCCCAGAAGTTCATCCAGCCATCCTGCCTTTATGGAAACATTGTATCTGCTTTTTTCATCTTATCGAGTACTTGGTCAAGTCCTGTGTTCAAGCATCTATCATATACACCAACTTGAGTTCTACTGTTGGAACTTGGAAGCCGAAATCACTGTTTGTGATGTCACTTTGACAATAGTCATAGTCTAAATATGTAATTGCTTCATTTTAAGTTCAGCTGCATGTAATCTTTAAGACCTCTAATTATTGTTTGTTACTTTCAGACCAGTAAATGGCAATGGAAGTTCCAAGATAATTCTGTTAACATCTATTATGAGGAACACGAGGGAGACAGATCCAAGAATCAAAGGAATATCCTGATGATGCCCACAATTTCAGATGTTAGCACTGTTGAAGAATGGAGGTTAGTTGCCAAAGATATTATTGCACGAGAAGGAGAAGTCAATTGGCGTGTCACAATTGTCGATTGGCCTGGTCTTGGTTATTCTGATAGACCTTCTATCAATTACAATGCAGATGTCATGGAGAAATTCCTGGTTGACTTGACAAATGCATCTGATGGCCCTCTGAACTACTCCGGTACGCAAACAGAATTGATAATTATTTATTAGTAGTTACAGTATGATGCAACAGTGTTAGGAAGTTAGCTCCCAAATTTTGAACGATTTAAGATTGGATTACTATTTCTATGTGCAGCAGTTCATGCATGCACACTTGCAAACATGTGCATGCACACACAGACACAAATACACAACCAGTTCAAAAAAAAGACATATACACAATCTGAATTTCAATGTCACAAGTTTTGGTTAATGTGGGCTTTGTAATAGTTGCTTCATGCTGATTAGTCTTTGTTTATATTTATTCTTACTATGCAAATCCATCGTGGCCACAACTTTGTTTTCCTACTATCATCTCTGTGATGGTTCAAGGTATAACTCTTCAAGGTTCAACATTTATAATGAGTCTAGAATACCAATACTATCAAAGCTAGTTTTCATGCAGTGCATACTTGTTTGTCTGCATTTTTTAGTCATTGGAAAAATTGGATTTATTCTAGATTTGGGATGTTCTTACTGTAAGGCATGTTTTGAGACATGGGTATCTCCATCCCATCCTTTCATTCAATTATCTCTAGAGTCAAGGATTTATTTTATTTTATTTTATTTTTGATAACTGCTAAATTGTTTTCAATGCTTCATGTCCAGAATTTGTAGAAACCGTCAATTTTAATGTTTCTGATATAGAAATTCATGCATAACATACCATGTGTAATCCACCTATTCTCTGTGTCACCCTTACAGTTCATACAATACAATTGTAAGTCATTTCATTTATCTTTTGTTGATCGCTCAGATAATGAACTGGTCATGTTTGGGGGAGGCCATGCAGCGACTATAGCTCTTCGTGCAGCAACAAAGGGTTTAGTGAAACCTTCAGCAATTGCTGCTGTTGCACCTACATGGGCTGGTCCTCTTCCAATTGTTTTTGGTCGAGGTTCAGACATGGAAACAAGGTATAGGAGCACATCACAATGCCATCTTTTCATTTATCCTGTTCCTTTCTTTTGGCAGATTCTGGTTTTAAAGCATATTTAGTTTACTCAAAGCACTAGCAAAGATGATATTTTTGCATTATATGTGCTTCTTCCATGGTAAGGAGTTTTCTATTTTGGACTTGTTTGTAGCGAACATTTCTTTTGGCATTGTGGGGTCTGGCATGGGTCACCAGCATTCAACTGAAAGCTTGGAAAGATGGAAGGATTAGCAATGGCCAAAATATCAGTTTGATCAGATGATCCTGGCTATGGATTGTCAGGTACCACAATCCATGGTTATGAAGTATGAAAAAGCCAGTTGCAACCCAATGACAGTGTAGCTATGATTGTGATAAAATTTGGTACTTATATCTGGGCACCATTAAACATCAATGTGAAAAAAAAAAAAGGTGATCCTATGGTAGCCTCTCTTTCTCTCTTTCATTGGGGAAATGACTCAATCATGCAACCTTCGTGAGTTGTGGGGATGAGCACGTCTCAGCTATCCCATTATCTTTTGCAAGCTTGTCTAACAATTACTCACATACTAGGTCCAGCATATGGATCTGTGTATGTAATTTATCTTTTTTTTCCCCTCCAAAATTTCCATCCTTTGTGGGCCCTCGCTGGGAATCCCACTATGCCATGACTAGGAGAAAGCCCATTCCTCTCTCTCTCTCTCTTGCTCCATGTCACCACATGGATGTACAGTGTTCCTAGTTTGTAGCATGTAGATTTGATCTGGCCAAAGACTGAAAAAGGTTATTGTTTGTATTTGACTTGGTTGAGTAACTCAGTGAACCATCATTATTGAACACATGTCTCACCTATTTGGGTTTGACTTTTTATCTTGTACTTTCCACTCAACCTCATTGAAAGCTATATTTTTTATCACTATAATTTCGCATGCCATTCCATATTATTAAGTTCCAAGCTTTTATTGTTGTCCCCCCTTTATAGTTGCTTGAACTTGTAACTCTTCAATTCTTCATACTGCGGTGTTTCCATTTTCCCTTTTAGTGCTCAAACCATCTCAAAAGCATTCCATAGTCTTTTCTTTTATTGGCAGCTTGGCGCAATCTTTAGGTATCTTGTTTGTAGTCATTAACTGTATTATCTCTTTTCACTTCACAAATCATTCCAAGTTAACATACTCATCCTTGCTAGGTGCATTTTATTGTCTTGTTGGTACTCATCTTCAAATGGCCTAATTGCCATCTTATAAGGATGCCCTTTTAATTGAAGCAGGACAGGATGATGGCATGACATTCCAATAGCTTGTCCCCACCGCCCTCTTCACTAATCCTACTTGCAAGTTTGCAATATCCAAATGAAACCCTTTATTTAGATCTTTATTTGCACTCAATTATCATATAATAGCCCAGATAATGTAAATGCCATGTCTTATGAATCCTTTTTATTGAAGTAACAGTGGACGATTGCGCAAACCTTTATTTTGTTTTATGTTCAATTTTTTAAATAATGGCATGGCACTAATTTATTTTCATTTTAACTAAAATTTTCAATATTAAGTTATTTTCAATTTTGAATCAAACTCCAGTTGGCAACTTTTTTTCTATTGACTTGTAGCTCTCGGACATGTTTCCCTTTCATATATCCTGTATAATCCCAATATATTCATTTGGAGATGCATTTTCTCTTCATTTTTTCCTATCTATCCCTTGATACCATATCATTACCCTTCTCTAAATCAATGAAAAACATACACTAGTGAGAGCCGGTAGGTTGTGGTATAGTTGGAAGGTCCTCAGTATTGCTTTCTCAAAGGTTGCAAGTTCGAGTCATGTTATCATTTCAAATGTAAATAATAGATAAAATGGAAACTACATGCTTTTTCTTTTCTATTCGAACTTCTACGTGAGTTTTATTAATGGAAGAATGACTTATTTTTGTTCACGAGGAATCCACTAGTTTTTGAAATACTGTATTTGTCAGATGATTTGTCTGGTTTCTCTCTTATGGTGACCTTAGTGGTGGAGGTCATAAGTTTTATGGATTGAGTGAAAAGTAGATGTCAAAAAGGCCCTAGATGCGTCCAATAGCTTTGATTATGATGATGAAGTGAACTTACTGATTGCAGAGTTCAAATTAGAAATAGGATATTGACTTCGGATGGCTCACTATACTTGCAAAACCAAAATACGTGGATGTAAAAATCTATTGAAATCATAAAAAAGGAGCACTCTCTAAAAAATGGGCTTAAAAAGGTTGCAGTCAATTGCATGAAATAGACATGAAAAAGAAGAGATTCATATTTTATCCAAATCATTACAGTTGCATTCATGTTCGTAGATAATGATTTTGAGTCGAGTTTTGGTTTTTTTTTTTTGTAAATGACCCAATAATCGAGTCAAGCCGGGAAAATCCTATATAAGGAGTTGGGACCGAGAGATTGAGGGGAGGAAAGAAATTAGAAGAAAAAATTTGGAGAGAAAAAAGAGAACTCCAAGTGAGGTCTGTACGGCTTTGATCCGAAGTCTGAGTTGGGACGTTTTGAGTCTGAGTTGGAAAGATTCAACTCTGAGCCGGGACATTTCCAGTACAAGTCGGAGCGCTTCGAGCCTGAGTAAGGACAGTTCAAATCTAAGTCAGGACGATTCAAGTCTAATTGGAGCACTCGAGTCCGAGCCGAGCTGATTCGAGTCCAAATCGGGACAGGGTAAACGAGACCTATAGCCGAGTTATCTCATGTATTTGTAAGTGGTTACTGAATCAAGACTAGTATATGTCAGTGTTGATTGAATTAAATGATATTTTGCTTGTGTGCTTAAATTAATTTCATTTTTAAGGTGCAACTCGTTTATTTGTTTTCAATTATGCATACTAGAACTCTGGGACCACTTGTTCCTCGTGGTGTGTGTGTAACATTCCTCTTGGACGGGAGCACATCTGGCCGACATCAGGTACGTCTCCATATTGCCTATGTGGTTCGTTAGATAGTTCAATTGGATTGCTATCTCAGACTACAATAGTAGGCACCAAAGCTGCTTGTAGGACCTTTGGTACATCACCACTTTGAGCTGAAGTTCGAGTGGTTCGACCTCACTTATTGCATGTCCAATTCCAATTCACAACACAACACCAATTGCACTGCATTAGATTGGTATCAGAGCTCTATTTGGAATTCGAGCTGCATCTGTTGGTATCTTTGCAGGTCTCCATTAACATCTATGATTGGCAACATTGCTTTCATTGTGCACTCTGAACTCTTGATTTTATTTTACAAGTTGTTGTGGAGACAATGCTTCTATTGAGTAGCTATATTACCTTGTTGATATCAATCTTAGATGGCCCGAAGGTATCACTTACGTAGTCGACGAGAAAGAGATGAGTACGGGTTTATTTCCATCCCACTCCAGCATAAACAACATACTGCAACCGGTGATTGGGTCGAATCCTTAAGGGACAAGGTATGCGGGATACTTGACATACTTGGTGATGTCACTCGGAACTAGCAATTTCGCAAACATATAGACGACAGAGGATCCCTGCACACCCCAAATCACCCTCGGTTAGATCCAGAATCTCTTGAGCTGCATTTCGTAAATCGTCGGAGGAAGATGACTAGCCTGCCATCACAGACATAGGCCTAGACATGATCTCAAAATGGATGGAGAGAAGATATAAGAGGGATGATGAATCCTTTGACATCAAGTACATCATCCCTGAGTACCCTAAAGATGCATACAAGAGAGTCGTTCATTTCGAAAAGGCCGAGATGGAAAATAGGAGAAATCGAACCAGTGCATCCTTCAAACTTGTCACATCCATAGCCGTCGTTGAAAAGGGATCAACTTTCAAAGCAGCCAGAAGCAGCCTTACCAGTCAACCACCTTGGATTAGAGAAGCAAAATCAAGGTAATGTGCTTCAAGTGCAACAAAATGGGACACGTGACTTTTGAATGTCCAAACAAGGGAGTACACTTCGCACAGGAAGATAGTAGTGATCCTGAGGAAGAGAAACAAAACAACCATGATTCCCTCAATAAGAAAGATATTAATTGTGGGAATTCTGGTGATAACCAAATGATCCAACATTCTTCCACTGCATTGAAGGAACAGGTAAAAGAATTAACAAAGGTAGCATCCAAGAGTGTTGAACTCTTGGAACATGTACATAAGAAACCTAACATTCCCCCTACGGAAGATACAAATTGTTCAACCAAACATGATGAAGTACAAAGTGTTGAGGTGACGATGGCCACATTTGACTTGCTCAAACGATGTTGTAGTAAAAAAGATAGCAACTGAGCAACAAAATCCTAAGTCTGTGATGTAGCAACAGGAAGAAGTTGTGGACATCCTTGTTGCATCAGGCAGGGAGCGGTTGGTATGACTGCGTACATTGGAGGCAATATCGGAGAATCATCTCGAGGACATGGTTGTCATTGTCCAACCTTATTCGGATCTAGTTTGGGAAGGACACTAGTCAGTTTTCCATGAACAACATCTCATTACTCCTGACTAGCTGTGATAACACAATGAGTACAACAATTTGGCAAGAAAGCCATGGCCGACAACCGGATGAAATGCAGGAGAAGCTACATATGAGAGTTCACTCTCCATGCCTCCTAAACTCGATGTCGAGTTTTCTTCAGGAGGGAGGATGTGGGGAGGGGGCATCGTACCGAGACTTAAGAAAAAATATATTGTCCTTGGTCGAGGCAAATGGGACATAAATTAGCCAATTTGGAGTCCAAATTGGCGAGCCTAATGTATGCGAATCCCGCCAATAATTACGGGACCCACGTGGTCCCAACTAGCACGGCAACAATCAACTCGGCCGAATTTTTAGTCACCTCGGCCATGCAAGCCAATCAAGTTTAAGCTGTGCAGTTTCTCCGAGTAAGGACGCGATTGGCCTAGGTTCAGGTCAAATTAACATATTTTTCAAATGTCAACTCAGCGAGTCCAACTCAAACCATCCTAATTGAGTTTTGACCGAGTTAGACCAAGTCAGGACCGAGTTGAAGTGTTTGGTCCGTGTTTTGAAGGCAGTTGATGTTTTCAGCAAATACACTAGCTTCTACCTACCTTCTCAGCTACAGGGCCATCCTTGGATCGTGTAATGCTGGAAGAAACACTCACCATGACCATGGAAAGTTGGGTTTCTATCAACTGAAGCATGAACTTGGGTATGACTAAGCTCCGTTGGGAAAACAAGCAAGTGCATGACTTATTCCCAGCCGTGCATAAGTTGGGATAGCAGCATTCCCTGGTTTTTGATCAAGTCAGCCCTTGAAAAAATACTAGCAAAGACGTGGACTATTTTGAGTTGAGTTTTTTTTTTTTGTAAATGACTCGATAATCGAGTCAAGACGGGAAGAAAGAAATTAGAAGAAAAAATTTGGAGAGAAAAAAGAGAATTCCAAATGAGTCTTTTCGAGTTTTGAGCTGAAGTCCGAGTCCAGACATTGTGAGTCCGAGCTGGGATGATTCAAGTCCGAGCTGGGACATTTCGAGTACAAGTTGTAGTGCTTTGAATCCGAGTTGGGACAGTTCAAGTCCATGTCAGAACAATTCGATTCCGATTTGGAGTACTCGAGTCTGAGCCGAGCCGATTCGAGTCCGAATTGGGACAAGATAACCGAGAGCGGAAGCCGAGTTATCTCATTTATTTGTAAGTGGTTACTGAATTGAGACTAGTATATTTCAATGTTGATTGAATCAAATGAGATTTTGCTTGTGTGCTTAAATTAATTTAATTTTTCAAAGTGCAACTCGTTTATTTGTTTTCAATCACATATACTAGAACTCTGAGACCACTTGTTCCTAGTGGTGTGCGTGTAACATTCCTCTTGGATGGGAGCACATCTGGGCGATGCCACATCTCCATATTGCCTGCGTGGTTCGTTAGATAATTCAATTGAATCGCGATCTCAGGCTACAATGGTAGCACCTTTGGTACATCACCACATCAAACGTAAAGTAATGCTCACTAGAAACAGTTTACTGTTTCCTGCAATGCAAATTGTGAAACCCATCTTACACCAGGTCCAAATAACGAAACAGTTTATTTTTCAAAACAACAGCTCCAAATGATCTCTCCCTCTCTCAGTGGGAAACTAATGCTCACTAGAAATTTCCTCCAAAATTAACTGGAAAAGATGCACATTGTCTTTGATCAAGATGATCTAATTAAGGAGGAGCATATCTTGGATTTGCAACAAGCTGGATGAGCCCTCAGAATCTAGGCTGAGTTCCGTGGCATGGTGACGTGTGGGATACTTTACTCCTGAGAGCTTAGTTGCATCCCTTTGATTTCCAACTGCCTTTCATGGTTTAATTTGGTGTCCTGAAAACCAAGTCAACTCATTGGTTATTAATTATTGTCCAGTGTTATTGTTGCTTTTCACATAGTTATAGTTTTGTAAATATGCTTCTCTTTCTAATTCAATAGGATCTCTTTTGTTTCAGATACAGGCTGTTGAGAGGCACCCTACGAACACCTGCATTGGGTCGGATGATGTATGATGTTCTTGTCAGTAATGAGAAGGCCATCCAGTCTCAGTATAAATCCCATGTTTATGCTGATCCCCAGAATGTGACCCCCAGTATTGTTCAAGACAGATATGCACTGACGAAACGGAAGGGTGCCCAGTATGCGCCTGCAGCTTTCTTAACAGGACTCCTTGACCCTGTCGAATCCCGAGATGAATTCCTCAATCTATTTGCAGACATGGATGGAAAATTGCCAGTATTGGTCATATCCACATTGAGCTCTCCGAAGAGGTCAAAAGCTGAGATGTATGCTCTCAATGGAGCTAAAGGAGTCAGTAAGTTTGTGGAAGTTCCTGGGGCTCTTCTCCCACAAGAGGAATACCCTGCAGTTGTTGCCGAGGAGCTATACAAGTTCTTACTAGAGATCTTTGAATCCTAGAGTTATATATTTCTTGGGAAACTTTTGTCTTGAGAAAGGGTGAGAACATGGTTTGCAGTTTGCACCCCAATACAACAGAGCAATTGGTACAGGAGATCCACGCACTTGTCTTTGTTTTTGTGTTTTTGGATATCAAGACATGTTTCTGTCTTTTGTATTCTGAACTAATAATTGTTTAAAAGATAATACCAGCACAAACGTGGATGGAAGTATGATTTTTTCAGTTATTTGGATATTTATGGACACAAAAGGCTATGGTTTTGCGAGAATTTGTGACTTAGTTATGTGAGCATAGTGTCGTCTGCGGCAAAAATTGGCATTTGAGAGTGGGGATGTTTCTAACTCACGTGGTTCACGTCATACAGACCAGGGCTATAAGTCTCGGCCGATATGCACCGTATTAGTCGAACTAGCAAATATCGGTCGATATGGCAGAGATCTAGCCGATATCGGCCGATACATACTGAGATTTTTTTAAAAAAAAAAAATTAGGAGAGAGATATCGGCCGAGATGCCGATATCTTGGTAAGCCCGATTTTTTTACCCCTAATACAGACACACATAACATCGCAATCATGACCCAGCAGTGGTTCACAACACACAGACATGTGGCATTGCAATCAGTGACCCAACAAGTGGCTCACATCACATAGACACGTGACACTGCAACCAGGGCCGGCCTTGACATTTTAGAGACCCTAGGCGAACTCTAAAAATAGGGTCCTTTGTCTTTATATACACTCACAAAAAAAAATTATATATTTTTTTTATAAAGTGTAAAATATCCAAATAAAGTATAAAAATCAAATTTATAACAAAGTATTATTTAAAATTTATTCTTCTCGGATTTTGACATACAAAATTACTAATTAAATTACTATATTCAAGTTCTTTTAACATATCTTTTTCAATGGACAAGATACCTAATCCAATTTATAAAACTATATTGTTTAAGTTCTTCACTTTCATTACTTTAAAGATATTTCTTAATTTTTATATTTTTATATTTTGAAAATATAATTTAATTTATTTAGTCAAAGTAATTTTTTGTTTACTTCATATTCAAGAAATATGAAAATTTTATGAAGACCAAATGTATAACTTGTTTATATATTATTTACACTTCTACAACTTAAACCAAATTTAAACATAATAATGCAAATCTTCATCTGAAAATCAATTGGATATTAAATTTACATCTATTGAAATAAAATGTATTTAAGATGATCAAATAGATAACATGTAAGCTTTATTACTGTGCTCTGTACTTAAATCCAAATTTTCATAACATTTGGTAAAGAATCAGTGGCTTGGCTTCTCTTTTAATAGATAAATATGGCAGAGTTAATTAGGAAATAATACATGCTGAGAAATTGTATAAATGTATTGTTTCATATTTTATTATTTTTTTTAAAAATAAAATATTAAACACCTAAAACAGATCTCAAACATCCATGATGAATTCAAAATGACGGGATTGATGGAAAAAAATACCTGCAAATCTGAAATCTGCAACTGTTGAAGGCGAGAGAGAACAGAAAGATGAGAGGCTACTGATATTTTTGGATTTAAAAAAGATAGTATATTTTGATCGTTTGAAAGAGGAATATGAAGCGATAGAAAAACGAGCGGGCGAAAGAAAAATGCAAAAATTGCGCATAGAACGTTCCGTACGTGCGGAAACATGGAACAGCGTTCCGCATGTGCGAAAGCGGCAGTGCGTTCCGCATGTGCGAACGCGGAAAATGTGAGAGCGGGATTTTTCAAACTCGGAACCACGTTCCTCACGCGGACGCGGAACGCGGCCCGTGAAAATGAATGGGTATCGCGGGAATGGGGAATTTTGGGTGGGATTTTGGGCCAGGCCTGAGGCCCTATAAAAGTTATATATATATTTGGAGGCCCTGCCTATTTGGAGGCCCTAGGCTCGAACCTACTCTGCCTATAGGTAGGGCCGGGCCTGAGGCCCTATAAAAGTTATATATATATTTGGAGGCCCTAGGCTCGAGCCTACTCTGCCTATAGGCAGGGCCGGGCCTGACTGCAACCATGGGACCCAACGCGTGGTTCACAACATAGACACGTGGCATCGCAATCATGCAACCCAACATGTAGTTCACAACGCACATACACATGTGGCATTGCAACCATACGACCCAACACACGTGGCATCACAATCATGGGAACTAACACGTGGTTCACCTCACACCAACGCACGTGGCATCGCAACTATGCGACCCAACACGTGGTTCACATCACACATACATGTGAATATTGCACCCGTGCAAGTCGACACATGGTTCACAACACACATATACGTTGGATATTGCAACACATGCTTCATATCACACATATACACTTGGATATTGCATCCCTGTGACTCAATACGTGGTTTACAATGCACATACACACGTGGATATTGCATCCCTACTACTCAACACGTGGTTCATAAAACACACACATGTGGATATCGCATCCCTCCGACTCAACAAGTGGTTCACATCGCACATACACACATGGACATTGCAACCATGCGACTCAACACGTGAATCACAAGACATATACACACGTGGATATCACATATCTACAACTCAACATGTGGTTCACAACACACATACACGTGTATATCACATCCTTGCAACAAATATGTGGTTCATACCACATACACACATGGATATTACATCCCTGCGACTCAACATGTGGTTCATAACACACATACACGTGGATATCGTACCCCTACGACTCAACACGTGGTTCACAACACACATACACGTGGATATTGCATCCCTGCGAGTCAACACGTGGTTCACAACACACATACACACGTGAATATCACACCCCTGGCTCTTCAGGACATTCTAATCCCACTTACGTTTCTTTCCTGAATAGTTAAATTTCATACAAAATTTAATTATTTAGTGAGTAATGCTCGTTCTCGACCAAGGCTCAATCCACATCTTTCCATCCCTCTCCGACATACATTTAAACCGAGCTATGTATTTAAATAACAGTCTTACTTAAAGCATTACAATCAATAGAATAAAGTGAGCAGTAAATTATAAATTAAACCTCAAATGGTGTTGGTTCTCATTACCTAAGAATTCGACAAGTTTGGAGGCCTCCTAAACTTCGAAAAAAAAAGCGAGCAGCAAATCAGCTCGCAATTTGGAAAACAAACAACACAAGAGAAGAGTCGATTAAACGAAACCGAAGGAAGCAATTGGAAAGGTAAAAGGAAAAATCAAAACGGAATAGAAAATGGAAACTCAAGAATTCTCCTAAATCAGTAACCCATTTTAGAAATTGAACCCCTTTCTCAAAAAATAAAACCTTATTTGAAAATATAAATTCTCTCAATGTACATACCCTATTTTGGAAAATAAAAACCCTTTCCATAATTATAAATCTTAAACGGAATTTAAACAAATAAAAAAGAAATGAAGAAGAGAAGTGTACCTTAGAAAGAAAGAATCGATATAAAGAGAGGTGCAGGAGAGGGAGAGAACGTTTAGGGAGAGTTCCTCTGAGAGGGAGACGAATTGAGAAGGCGAGTGAAATCAGAGGAGAAAATGGGAGAAATGGAGAGAGAGATGACGAAAAGAATCCCAAAAGCCTAAGGCGGTGGAGCTTCGGAGCTCCAAAGACTGGCTTCAGACGATCCGTGGGTGTCGTAGGATTCTTCCGACACCCAAGCCTCGGACATCCGACGGTCGTCAGATCTTCCGATGCCCAAGATTGGATGTCCTACAGAAATCATCGGATTTCGTTGGCTTTTTATCGGATTTTATCGGGTCGTCTATCAGAATTGGAAATTCAAACTGTAAAAATCTAGTCGCTGGAATTCGATCCGACAAAAGATCGGATCAGAAGCTGCGATCACTTTGCTTTAAGCTGTTTTGCAGACTTCAACCATAAATTTAGTTACAAAACTCAGATTTGGACAAACTTAGGCTCATTAAAAAACCCACTTACTAATCTACACACTCAAACAAAATTCACCAAAATTTGGAATTCAAAAATTCCTTGAAAAGCATAAACACGGGTCAAATCATTACAATATTGGATTGAAGTATAACAATACAATATATAAACCCAATTAAATACTTAAATACACACATTGAACTGTAATCCGATTTAAATCGATCCAATTTGGTTGGTCTAAATTAAAAATGGCATCCTAACATGGAATTTTTTTATTAGGAGACACGGATTTTAAAAATTATACGTGAAAAGTCCACTTTATCTTTCACCCTTCTTAATCTCTTTAAAAAATGAATTTATAGGATAAGTACACTGCTTATAATTATAGGTGCACTGCTCAGTTCACCGCATAGGTGTACCGCTGTGTATGAGTTCTCCACGCCAAAGTCATAGTTAATTTCAAAATGATCGGTGCATCACTCATAATTATAGGTGCACCGCTCATAATTAAAGGTGCACCGCTCATAATTATAGGTGTACCACTGTGCTTTACTTAAGATTTGTGTAAAGAAGGGCTGGGGTAAAGTGGGAATTTCACTTTATCACGTGTTTCCTAACAAAAAATATCCATGTTAGGATGGGTGGCCATTAAAAATAGGTTAGAGTTTTTAAAATGAATTGGGTTATAACGGGGTTGGAAGAAGCCAAAATATGAGTCAAATTAAAAATGAATAACTTAAATTAAATATAATTAGACTTAAATTTAACTCTTAATTTGACCGTTACAATCCTACTCCAATAATCATTATCTAGATATATTTGCTGTATCACCGGTTGTAACATCAATCTCGAATTTCATAGCAGCTAGGTTATGACTGATGGATTTCTCTATGGCGAGGAACAACATGTATGACACAACCTGAGTTTTTTTCCAGCCTTTTTCTTGGCTCTTTTCTTTTGCTTGTTATGTGATTTTTTTTTTTTTTAATTTACGTGTAGAAACTATGGGATACCCAGCATAAAATCTTCACGGATGATTCCACTACCCATATGAATGTAGCTCAACTGATACCTCCCGCCTCAGGAAGTGGGAGGTTGCAGGTTCGGATCTGCATAGCTTAACCTTGATTTTTCTTCTTTTCACTATGTTGATTACGAAAATTATTAGTTTCGGCATTAATTATTTTTATCATTTAATTGAACAAATGCAATTGTTGTATTTTTTGTTAAATAATAAACTATGGCATGGCTCATTGAAATACAACTTTTCAAGATAATAAAAAAATTATTCAACAACTTGTATTAGAATCTAATAAACAGAAGAAAAATTAAAGTTTACATCAACTAATTAAGACCTCAAATGACATAAAAGTTACAAAATGTCTCAATTGTATCAATATTTTTGTCATTTAATATAAATAGACTGTTTAAGGTGAGTATCAAATGAATTTTTGACTATTCATTCATTAAAAGGTTGTAATTCATTAAAGAAAAAAAGTAGAAAAATTGGCAAAAACATAGCTCAAAATAAGAAATGATATTTTAAGATGGGATTTGATCCAACATTAGTATATTATTATCGTAAAATAGAGGCAATTCATGCAAAAATTACTTAAAATAGAAAAAAAAATGGTGTTTATGATTGAATTTGGTGATTTTGAAGTATGCAACTGAGATTTTTTTCATTACTACCTAAAAATAGAAAATATTGTTTAAAAATTTGTGAACTAAAGAAAAATATTTACTATATTTTTTTTACCAATGTCACTCTTGCGAAAGGCTTCTTCAAGATAGTTTAAGAAACTATCAAAGGAATCATGATTGTTCATTCATTAAACATTTATGACTTGAAAATAAATTTTACATGTCTTTATTATATTATTCATATTAAAAATTAAAATTTCTTGTAAAAGATCTAAAAATAAGAAAATAAATTTTAAGGTTGGATTTGGTGAATTAGAAGGATTTGGTCCAACTTTATCATATTATTATCTAAAAATAGAGAAAATCCATTCAAAATTTACAAAATAATAGAAAATTGGATTTTGATTAAATTTGAAGAGTTAGAGGGATTTGACACAATTTTTTTTACATTGGTAAATTAAAATCTGGAAATAGAATTTTTTTGTAAAATTTTATGAAATAGAGAAAGAATTACTTAATATAATTTTTTTACATTATACCTTTAAAAAATAAAATTTTGACATCAAAAAATTTCAATTGGTAGTTTTTGGGCTGTAATTTTGTTGCATGGTGAGACCTTCACCATAAGTGGCAAGCATCAAGCTACAAATCATTCTCATGGTATTTTCCATTGGGTAAATTCGCTTCAGTAAAAGGGTGATTGGCTCCATCATTTTTTCTAAAACAATTTGAAAAGTTGTATTCTCGAGTGCCCAACTAAATGTAATGTATAATGCAAAATAGTTATTTTTTAAAATTATCTTAGTTGGTTATTTATAAAATTTGATCTAAGAAATAGAATTAGTCAACTAAAATAGTTTGATCCTATCGTCCAATTTTTTTTTTTGATAATATGGATATCCCCACTGCTCATTGGAGGTGAGACTAATCCCACAGATACACGAAATCACCTATAAGGCTCGTGTATCAGATAAGTCCAAAAGAAGTTGAACCCAAAACTTCTAATCTAATTTTAAAAGTTTAGACTAAGTGAACCAACTGAACTACCCATTTTGATTTTAAATCGGATAACTACAAAGTACTAACGAAAATCATTGTCCTTAGATCTTCAATCTGAAAATAGTTTATTGGATTTAATTAATTTTTGTATTTTATAATTAACATGAGTCACTAATGTGATAATTTATTTTATTTAAGTAAACTATTGACTGTAAAAGAAAATAACTAAACAACTATATTTTAGAAAGGCAAGGCAAGGGATAAAACATTAGTACTCATATGAGAGAGTTACTGTGTTACGAATTGCATGGCAGTGTGGAAACCAAGAGACATATAATGGAAAGTCATTACTAAGGTAGGACATTTTAGTCATTTTGACGGGGAGCCTCTAAATATAAAAAATTAAAAATGTGTCTATTCACCCTAAAGTTTTTTCTTACAGGGGATATTGTTTTCTTTATAAATGATATAATGTTGGCATTTGTTCCTTATTGCATTTTCAAGATTCATCATGTTCATAATTGAAAATAAAAAAATGACAATCAGTCGATAGAGACGAGAGATAATTAATGATTATAGTAATGACAATTATTATAGAATCATGCATTTGCAGATAAATGAGTAATTGAACAAACATTGAATAAGACAGTATTGGATGGTACACTAGCGGCTGAGTGTTAGTAGTTGTTTAGTCTAAATTATAATTATATAGTTTCATTTCATTCATGAGTTTGAGTTGAGTTGTGAAAAAAAAATTCCAATTCTCAAGAGGTCATTTCGATCGAGGTCATAAATGTGACTACCACCCATGTATATGTCCAGCTGTTTCTTTTTCTTTCTTTTCATAATCAAATTATTCAGATTTCTTAGAAAACTTAACTAATCTTCAGAGCACATAAAAGTCTTTCTACTCACACAAATTGAATAATTTCACTGATAATGATTCTTTGGGATGAAGTGGAAAGACTCTTCATAAGATGGGTTCATCATCTCTATTACACATGTAAATTGCAAATTCTCATGCCATTAGAACAATGCATGTATTGTCTAGGAGATCATTTGTGAAAATATAGAATGGTCAAGATAAAAAAAAAAAGGTGTCACTAAAACTTCCAAGTTTTATTGAATTTCATGAAAAAGTGTTGAAACATAAGTTACATGAATCTTACATGAGTTGGCCAAAATAGAAGCACACCTAAGCCTTTACCATTATAAAATTTGGCTTCACAGATAAGAAGCCTTCCTCATAAAGCGAGATGTTGAATTCAATTCACAGTCAATTCAAGCGGGGCCACTTCCAATAGACTTAAATGGTGTGTGTGGATTGGAAGGTTTATATGACAATAGGATTAGTTGTACCTCCAATATAAGGTGTGGTTACCTATATTATTCAAAAAAAAATCAGAGCTCTAAAATGAGGGACAAACGATAGTTTCACCTTTTGGTTTTTTAAGACCAAGGTGTCCATGCATTTGAGGAGTGATTATTTTGTATTGAAAGTGACTTGAACTTAAGACCTCCCGCATCAGGCGAGTTCTTGACCGCCAAGCCAACCCTCACGAATTAAACGATAATATCTCCAACTGAAATTTCATAGTTTTCTTTGTATACATCAGAGTGACCGATAGCGATGTAGTACTAGAATTTGACGCAGATTTTTTACATTAGTGGGTTAATATCTAAAAATAAGATTTTTTTTTTAAAAAATTATAAAATGAAGAAAATTTATTTGCTACAAAACTTTGACATTACAAACGTTCTATTTGTTGGATAGTGAGACTTTTTCACCGTAAGAGCAAAGCATCAAACAACAAAAAAACAAAAATTAATGGTAATTTTCATGGGCAAATCTCCATTTAAAAAGTAAAAGGGAAATTGAGCTCCATAGTCTTTTCTTTTTAATAAATAACATAAATTGTGTTCTCGAATGCCCAACTAAATATGATGCATAAATGATCTATATATACAAGGTACAAGACCTTCCAAAGATTGGGGCATCTACAGAAATGGTACAAAGCTTGCCATGGATGGATGGAGTTAGAAGGAATTTTCTCAACAAAGAAATCAGGGAGGGGTAAATTTGGATAAAGGTACGAGCGAGGCCGATATTATAGGAGCCAACGAGGATTCGAAGGAGGTCGGAACGATTACAAAGAAGGTTGGGACTTGGGACAATTGCAAAGGAGTATGCAAACAAAGAGAGGGATACAAAAGAAATTAGGAAAAAAGGAAATACAAAATTTTGGTATTGTAAGCTTTTCAAAGCGGAGAAAGTCTTTTAAAAATATTCAAGGAGCGCTCCAATGACTGGTTTAAATTATTCACTTTATGAAGCTGTCTCACGATTTGAGCTAACAAGAGCTAGTTGGGCTTAAAAGCTCTGTATTTGTATATAGTGTTTAAAAGAATAGTGGATGATCACTTGCATACTAATGTGCAGTATATTATGCCGAATATTTAGGTGTAAGACCCATTAAATATAATGGTAATGACTGCGTTAGAATTGACATTCTTTGAATATGTGGTCTATTAAAAAAATCACTTGATTAAAACAATCAAGTCACATTTTTAAACTCTCTAACATTTCATTAGCTTAAATTATTTTTAATTTTTAAACTTATGGGTTTTAAAAACATTGCTTTATTGATTTAATCATGGTAATTTTTTTTTAGGTCACGTATTCAAAGAATTACTTTTTTGATGCATACATCACCATTTAATTTCGTGAGCTCTATGCCTAAATGTTCGGCGTAATAGGTTCGACACGAGTGTGTGGTGATAATTTCACTAAAAAAATAGCTTAATTTAATAACTTCAACAATGAGCTTGACAAAATTTATCCATGTCTACTTTTGATTTTTGAGTCCTTCAAGACTATAGCTAGACTCATTAAATCAAGTTAATTTTTTAATACATCACCTCACATCCATAACGTGTTCTAACAGTGAGACCTCTTTGTGGGCTCTATCTATAATTATGGAGTTAGGTGGGTTGAGTATGCCTAATCCTCAACTCAAATCTTGTTCGAGATTCGACCATAGCTGTCATAAACAAATGAGTTTGAACATATGTACTAGTCCATGAGGTTAAACTCGAGCAAAATTCTTGAGCCTATTTAGCTAGACGGTTATACTTGGCCTTTTACAAGAAGCCTATGAAAGTCCATTGCGCTTTTTATCTTATTTAATCGTTATATATGTGTTTTTTAATACTAGGTCCATTTTCCTTCCTTTTAAAATTATGTTGAAATCAAGTAAAAAACCAACCATTTAGATTGGAAGTAGATATGAAGTCAAAATTGACCAAATTTGATTTTAAAACTCAATTTTTAGCTATTTCATCTTAGTGGTCAAAATCATGAGGTCCTTTCCTCAGTGGTTAAAAACCCTTATGCTTGAAAGATCCATGTATATGTATCATGCTTATAAAAAAATAACTTAATTAAATGACTATAGTCATGAGATTAAACTTGATAAAAATTTATCCTTATTATATTGTTGATTTTTAGGTCCTTCATAATTATGATTAAAGCGATCCAATCAAGTTGATTTTTTTTATAGATACAATATACACATGTCGATATTTTAAACTCACCCAACCCATGACATAGTCAGATTCCACATCAAGCTTTCATCATAAGAACACATGTCTGATGTACATATGTGGTGTGAACCCCCCCTCTTGGGGGTCCATTTGAAAGGTATCTTTTAGATGATGTTATATGTGAAAAATTAACTCCAATGAATTTGAAAAGCTATGATTTTTAGTATGAAAGTTAACTATAAAGTAGAGGCAAATTTGCTTCATTCCAATTCAACAATAAGATCAACTCACGTTAGCTTCAAATTGGATCTAATTCATAGGATAAGGTAGGATGGGGTAAAATTGTTATTTTCTTTTTAAATTTATAATTATTTTTAATGCATTCTTATTATTGAATTGACTTTGATAGTTACAAATATTTATCTAATAATTTAGTTTTAAACTAAAAAATAGATAAATATTTTATAAATCATTGATATCTAACTTGTTGAATTTCTACCATCAAATAAAGTTGAAATTTTTACGATTTTAAAATCATATTTCACTTATCACATAAGATAAAACTCAATAAGTATGGTAAATAATAGGTATCATATATAAATTAAGTTCTTTTAAATACATTAGAAAAAAAAGGATTCGGTGGGGCCTACCTAGCTGTATGAGCTTAATATAGAACTCACTTGTAAACATACTTTGAGTGCAGTAAAACAATGAACTTCATTGAAAACCCGATTAAGGTCTCCTGAAACATCATGCTAGATTCTTGTTGAGTTAGAGTTCCGAGTTTGTAGGGGAAGTTGGTAAGTTGGCAAAGTGGAAAGTCGTGCGTTGAAAACGATGGAAAACTGATTCACCTATAAATATTCTCACATTGTTGTCTTCTGATACAGGGAGAGAAGAAACTAACAAAAGGCCGGCAACCCAACGGAAACGACATCTACATTCTCCAAATTCAAATTCCCCTTCTCCTTCGCCTTCTTCCCTTATTTTCCACGCCACAAAAGATTGAATTTTCTCTCCCTCTCTCTCTGGCCTCCTCCCCTTATTTTCCACGCCAAACACCCTACAAAATTACATCCTCTCTCTCTCTATCTCTATCGCTCTGTTCTGTTTCGAAACCATTGCAACGATTTTCTCGGAATTTGTCAGGATTGGAGGTAATGTTTTTTACACAAAATATCTTTCTCAAGAGAACTTTCTGTGAATTTGTGAACATAGTGAGTCTAGAGATTCTTGGACTGTGTCACCCCTTGCATGTTTGAACAACGATTGCTTGGAACATACGGTTCATTGCCTTTTTTTTATTGGTAAGTTTTACGCTAGAGCGTCTCTCTGTTTTTTTTGTTGGTTGCACAGGGAAGGGGGGCGTCCGAATGATTTGTGTTTGAACTGGAGTTGGTTATATTAGCATTACTCGCGGAAATGAGAAACATCGAACGGAAATAAAAGCACAGCACAACACATCATTTTAACGTGGTTCGGCCCACCTTTCATACGTCCACAGAGCGACAGAATATTCACTATAAAAGAGAAAGAAATACACGTGCAATATTAATGACTCACTTGAGTCATGAGCCCAAACTCGAAGTCCCAAGCCCCTTGTACTCCCATGTATACAACACATCGACGTCACCTCTCAATTGATGTGAATCTCTTTCCTACTCAGAATAGTCAACCCAACTTCTTTGTTACACCCTCTACGCTTCTTACGTTCTACGAGCAAGTCCCAATATGCTTCTCAAAGAGTGTCTCCGATGATGGATTGTAGCAATCAACCTAGACACGTCCTTCTGGACGTGTATGGCCAAGACGCCATCTCCTCGCTTACCCTTAAAGGCCAGAAGACCCTTCACCGTGCCTCCTTCGTCGGCTACATCTTCCTTGCCATGTGTAAGTCTTGGATGGGTTACTGTTCACGCTGCATGTGTATCACCTATATACATATGCAGTCCCACCTGATTTGGAAAGCTTCCCACGCTAGTTCTTGCCTTGCAGATTTACCTTCTTTATATAAGAACAGATCCAAGAATTTAGGCAATTGCCGTGTCACCCATCAATAGCAGTTTCTATTCCATACATATGATTCAGTGGGATTAAGCCACCGCCCAATAAACTCCACCTTGACGAAAATTCCATCGACTTTCAGACACGAACGACTAACCTCCACTGTATCTGTATTTGACACACAGGCCTTCTTCAAGCAGCAAAACTGCCCTGTTTATTGCAGCCCCTTCACGCTGCAGTGTATCTCAGCTTCCACCCTCTCTGAGTTAAACACGGACAGCAGAGAAGTCACCCTTTGGCAACGACAGAGACTCCTTGCTGCAGCCTGACGTGTTGCAGCCAAACAACCTCTCTTCTTTGCCTAAACTGAGAATCACACAAGGTGTGAACCGTCTCTCTCAGTTACTTCTCTGCTAAAACTGCCTCACGATACACAGCCCACAATGCTGGCTGCCGCCTCCACGCAGCCTGGCTGCCTTTTAAAGCATTCACCAGTAGCACCTCTCCTCTAAGATGGACGCAAGAGCCGGTCTCCACTCTCAGTTCTTCCCTCTGCTCTCCAATTAGAACACCAGATCTGCATGAAGCCAACACACTTGCCGCTAGTGTTGCAGCGAAGCACCATCCCCTGTTCTCAGTGGTGTTGCTCCCATGACACAGCAGATCGTTATTCCACAACTTCTCAGCTCACAAAACTGCAAGAGTGCTGCCATCAGATCTCTCCTGCTAACTCACTGCTTTGGCGATGTGGCTTAGTCTTTCCGGCTGCACTTCTGCTGACTGCCACACACATATCTGAAAACCCAGATCTGTAGCGGCACTGCACTATTGCGTCCGCCCCTTTCCTGCTATCGAGCTGTCCTCCAGACAACATCAGATCTGTATGTTCCGTCTCGGCCGCAGTCCTCAAGGGCTCCTCAGCTGTTTTTTCTTCTGCAAAGCCGTCTGTCCTGTCGAAGGGCTCCACCTCGAACTTTGTGCTCGGCACTGCTCTCATTATCTCCTACAGTCAATACATATGTGGTCTAGCTGCTCCTCTGCAACCCATGGATCAGTCCTACGCTGTTGAAGGCTCCTTCCCTTGCACCACCGTCTCACTGCCTCAGAACTGCCTGAATGTAGGCTGCTGATCTAGATTTGAGTAGTCTCACGTCGGCAGCAGCAGCAACTCCTCCTGGTCTCAGTTCTACTACTCCACCTCTGCCGGCAGAATTTGCAGAAGACCGATCTGCAATCCTTGGTGTTGTATTCCGGTCACTCACGAGTCCCTGGTCTCCAACCAAAGCTCTGATACCACTTGTTAGCGTTATGCGCGGAAACAAGAAAAATCGAACGGAAATAAAAACACAGCACAACACATCATTTTAACGTGGTTCGGCCCACCTGGCCTACGTCCACAGAGCGACAGAATATTCACTATAAAAGAGAAAGAAATACATGTACAATATTAATAACTCCCTTGAGTCATGAGCCCAAACCTGAAGTCCCAAGCCCCTTGTACTCTCATGTATACAACACATCGACGTCACCTCTCAGTTGATGTGAATCTCTCTCCTACTCAGAATAGTCAACCCAACTTCTTTGTTACTCCTTCTACGCTTCCTACGTTCTACGAGCAACTCCTGATATGCTTCTCAAATGCGAGCGTCTCCGATGATGGATTGTAGCAATCAACCCATACACGTTCTTCTGGAGCCTCTACGCGTATGGCCAAGACGCCATCTCCTCGCGTACCGTCAAAGGCCAGAAGACCCTTCACCGTGCCTCCTTCGTCGGCTACATCTTCCTTGCCGTGTGTTAAGTCTTGGATGCGTTACTGTTCACGTTGCATGTGTATCACCTATATACATATGCAGCCCCACCTGATTTGGAAAGTTTCCCACGCTAGTTCTTGCCTTGCAGATTTACCTTCTTTATATAAGAACAGATCCAAGAATTTAGGCAATTGCCGTGTCACCCATCAATAGCAGTTTCTATTCCATACATATGATTCGTGGGATTAAGCCACCGTCCAACAGGTTATGTTGAGTGTGATGAAGTAGTGATATTAATCAACCTCAGAGATTTCGGCTGCGATTTTATTATTTGGCGTTGATTCTTTCAATACTTATGCTTCATGTTCCTTGTTCTCGACTTCATATTGAATTCTTGTTTTCAATCACTTCTTCAATTCTCTTTTCATCTCTCATTGTCAATTGCATCTTGAATTATTGTTTCCGATCATGACCATGATGAGTGAAGCTATTTTTCCATCTACTGGGAACCAGATTTTCCTAATACTACTGTTTCATTCAACCTAATGAACAATCAAGGCCTCTGTCACTCGTAATATATCATATTATATCTTTCCAAATTAATCCTCCTATTACTTTGTGCTTCTAACCCTTCAACTCTTTGTTCTAGGACCATTGTAGTGTTTTAGTCACATTATTGCTCTCTCTCTCTCTCTCTCTCTCTTTGACTGGATCATTATGGAAATGCATTTATTTTGAAAATCATGGTTCTAATTTAGAGAATCTATCAGCCTGACTGTTTATTTATGTTGTTAAATGTGGGTTGTTATTTGTAACTCTTTATACTTAAAAATTCCACTAAAAAGTATAATTCATTGGACCAAAACTCATTGGAGAAGATGGTCTTCATATGCAAGTACCCCAGATTGAAATAGCTTTGATTGCCAAAAAAATAGGCCCTGTACCATTGCTGTCCTCGTGAAGAAGAAATCATTCCTTTTATTTTGGTCCATGCTCTTAGATGGAATTATATTCTTGACCTAAGGATCCGAAAACTCAACTGATCTGGCACAAGGTAATGGACCCCACATGCACAAGGTAGGCCCAAAGGGTACTATACATATACTACTACTGATGGAGGATCAGATATTTCCTCTTCAGTTTGATGATTTAGCTAGAATTTCATTTCCATCTTAATTATTATTTTGGTAATGGATTTAAAGTTTATTTATTTAGGGGTTCTCCATCATCAGAGGTTTAAGCACTAAAGTGCATCATTTTTTGTTTTTCTATTCCCTGCAGGATTCTTGCTGATTGAGTTACCTTGTTAGTGCTGCACTAAAATGGCATTTGTTTCTCCAATCAATCAAATCAATTTCGTCAGCACAGAACATTTCAGTTTGCATCCCGGAGATTATTCACTGTTAAGTTTTCATTGTTCAAGATTCAGAAACTCTAAGGATTGCAGGAGAAAAAGATCTTTTGTAACAAGAGTTCGAGCTAGTGTTACAAAGCCAGATGTAGATTTTAAGGATCCTGACCGGAACAGACATTTCCTAGAAGATTTTGAAGAGAGGTTCAGTTTACCACATTTGAGGGATCAATTCGACATGAAACCACGACCAACCACATTCTCTCTCAAGAGAAGGTCACTTCTTTGTATTTCCATCTTCCTGTTTTATTTTTCTCACTTGAAAGTCACATTGAAATAACAGTTCTCTTCATTAATAGCCCCTTTAGTTGTAAGCATCATTTTGCTTTTTTTTTTTTTAAAAAAAGAATGGACTGGCCATCAATTTATTCTGCTGCTACTCTTTATATTATATAGTGATCAGTGAGTTTGTCTTCAACAGAGGTCCTCAAGTAGTGAATGGTATCAGTGCACCAGAGGAGAGACAAAATGGCTATGTAAATGATGATGATAGAGCACTTCTAAAGGTGAGATCTCATTTCATCTTGAACTAGACATGTGATACCTTAGACAAGAAGGCATGGCAAGTGAGCAGAATGAAAGTTTTTTTTTTTTTTTTTCTTTTTATTTTAAAAAAAAAACAAGAAAAACTTGTCACTTGGAATCAGCTTTCTCATGCCACCAAACAGGAGGCTATTTTGACTCCTACTGGTTCATATCGTTCATTCAATTAGATGTATTTATTGTGATAAAAATTTTTGCTTCATGGCATCTAATGATGTCTTGTAGCCTATGCAATTAGTCTGGGGGAGCTCTGTCCAAGTTATAAGAACATAGTTTAGTGTATTTAAACCAAATTGGATTCTAACCAAGGATCAATACTTCAATTTTTAAATTTCTAATTTGATCCTCTAGAATCCAAGAAGGTTATCATCAAGACTCTCTCTCTCTCTCTCTCTCTCTCTCTTGTGATGCTCATAACTTGAAATCAAAGAATCTAAGGGTCACATAATTTCTTGGATTATATCATATTCAAAACTCCAAAAAAGAACCAGAAATCAAATGACTTGCCATGTAATTCATCGATGTGTTAGTTATGGAAACTTGAAACTGATTATAAATTGCCTCTCACCAATCTTAATGGGGTCTTTTGGTCTAAAAGTATATGTGAATAAGTATTCTGAACATCATATGTAAACGTTGATGAGTGCAATTTATGAACTTATTGTGGTTTGTATCAGGTCATAAAATATTCTTCACCAACTTCTGCTGGAGCTGAGTGCATTGGCTCTGATTGCCGCTGGGTGGAACAATGGTATTTTTATTTCTTTGCTTTTTTTAATTTAAGAAATTGAAAATTACTTAGATCTGAATTTTAGTTTTCTGTAAGGCCCCTTCTGGCACTAAAACAATATGATGCCAATTAGCATGCTCATCAATGTATTTTTCTTTTATGTAATGTTGTAATTAATAGATCAAAGTATTGTTTAGCAGCATATGATGTTCAGCATATCCAATAAGGATATTTTCCTTGAAACTCCATCTTAGTCTTCATTTTTCTAGATTATCCCAATTATGAATCTCAAAACCAAAGTATTCCTAGTTCTCTGTCATTCCAATCAGATCTATTATAAAAATTAGAAATTGGTATGAGTGGTTTTATCAACAAACTGCTACTGGAGTTCATGAAGCCATTTCGTACTCCATTGATCTTATGTTTGTTATTCTATTGATTCGTGATTCCTGTCTTACCTTAGGGTGCATCGTGCGGGCCCACGTGAGCAAATATATTTTGATCCTGAGGAAGTAAAAGCTGGAATTGTTACTTGTGGAGGGCTCTGCCCTGGTCTCAATGATGTTATCAGACAGGTTTGTGATATTTTACTCAATGATAAATGTTTATTTCTTTTCCATAACCTGTTGTTACATGCTTGCTTAATCAGTTTGAAATTCCAAACAATTAGCACTGCCTTTATTTGGGTGAGGCAGATACTGGAAGCATTGCTTTAGAATTCTGTCAAATATCCTTAGAGAAATGAGTAATTGCCACCTTAGGAATTCTAAAGTCATATCATATCTCTGCCATGATAATCTCATGCATAACTCTAGAACATAAATGACAGCACCAAATATATTTGGCCTTGTGATTTGCCTTGATTGGCCCTTCCTACTGATGAAGACAAATCTAGCAGAAGTCAATGACATACCCACATATTGAAAGTTCACAATGAAGAACACTACTAACAGTAGCTTCATCTGGAAATCTGTATTAGTCTATTTTCTTACAAACAGCTTTCATTTGGTGCATGATACAGTGCTTTCTTTGAATATATGCTCATATATTCTCTGCGAATTTACACCGCATGGCGTTGCTCAACAGGGAGGCAATTTAGCTTAGGAACCAGACATCCCAGGTTCAAGTCCCGTAGTAACCCGATGCACGTGGGGGTTGTATATGTCTAGAGTTTACTCAATGCCCTTGTACTCAAGGAGAGGTGGGGTCTTGGAGTTCGTCGTCATCATATATATATAATATGTATATATATTCTTTGACAATTTAAGAAGCTTAAGTGACACCTTATTATTGATCTCTTTTAAAGTAATAATAATAGCTCCTTGTTGTGGTACGAACTAGTCCCACATCGGTGAGAGGGAGAAAAATATAAGGACTTATATGGGGCTGGATATCTCCACCTATTAGGCTAGTCTTTTGGGATGCAAGCCCAGTGCTAACAGTGGTATCAAAGCTAGGTCCCCAAGCCACATCATGTGAACTCAGGGATCTCCTAGCTGAACGGGATGGTTGGTGATGTTCTATCCACTAGAGACCTCGTTCAAAGGGGTGATTGTTGAGGTACGAGCGAGAGTCTCAGATTGGTTGTGAGGAGGGAAAACTAAAGACTTGTAAGAGACTGGGTCACTCCACCTATCAAGCTAGTCTTTTGGGATGGAAGCATAGTCCTAACATCCGTTACTATAAGCTCTAGGCTTTACATTTAAATGTGTATTGCATACCGTCTTCTTCAAGTCCTGTCATTATATATCATATTTATGAAATGTTCACCCATGCATTGGGTCACACAGTATTACCATGTGCACCTAAACATAGGGCCCACCAAATGGGGTGGTGATGGACCCGTTGGCATCATCTTTCCTTCAATATGTTGTCCACTAAAAATCACAATGATCTGATTGATCACGCTATATTTTTAAAGATTATAAATTTTAGAGATTTAAAAATAATAATTTAATCGCATTGTCCACCCCATTTTGGCCCTGGTGCGCACGGTAATAATGTGAAAACTATTGCACATGTGAACATCTCATATCATACTTTAATATCCACATTCTATCAATATGTTTAGAAGATATGAATTCTAAGTGTTTGCAAAAAGCATAATTCCCATCAATGTTTCTAGTTTATGTGCTGTTTTCTATTCCTTCTGCTTGCTTACAGCTATTTGAAAAATTGATGTTGTTGACATTGATATTTAGATGATACCCCCTCTTAAACTCACAAGCTAACATATAATTAGAGGTAGGGATTACAAGAGGCTGGGTTAGGGCCAGGCCTATGCTATGCCAAACCCGAGCCTGAAAAGATGCATGACTTTCAATCTTTTATTTGTTTTTACAAACCCAAGTAGTTTAACTATGTTAAAGGGCCTAGAATTGGCATGTAACATGTGGAAAACATCAGGCTTCTGGACCTGAGCCCATTAGCATTCAGGCTAAGATTTAATGCTCAACCATCTTTTTCTTGCGCTTGGCACCGTGGCCTTTAGGGTCAAATTTCCATCCCTAAATAGTAGTCAATAAGTATAGGTGATTTGTGTTTTAACTGTATTTCTCTCTTGGTATCCTATTAGTTAGGTAGGAGTAGCCTTTTAAAATTTGGTGATTGGACTTCATAAGTATGCTGTGGTCATGTAACTCACAAATCAATGAGAATATAAATATATACACCATTTACCAAAGGACTTTTTCTTACCTGATATTTAAATCCTTATGCTTCTTATGCAGATTGTGTTTACACTAGAAATCTATGGAGTTGAGAAGATTGTTGGAATCCAATACGGTTATCATGGGTTTCTTAATGAGAGCCTGATTGAAGTACCAGTGAGTGTGGTTTCAGTTCTTTATGAGACTTAATCTGGTTGTCATCTTTGTTCAATTCACTATAAATTTTCTTCTGATCTTACAGCTTTCACGTCAAGTGGTACAAAACATCAATCTCGCTGGTGGAAGTTTGTTAGGAGTTTCTCGAGGGGGAGCCAATGTCAGTGATATTGTGGATAGCATACAGGTATAGTGACTTGTATATTGCTGCACAGGTTTAATACATGTACAAATGTACAATATCTTCTTGTCTGTCAGAAAAATTTGAAAAGAAAAAAAAACCTGGATATCATGTGTATTACCTTAACCTAATCTAGGTTTTCTCTCAGTTTGAACTACTTCAGTTGTGAAGAAAGCTATGATCTAATGATTAAATGATTAACTATTCAATCTAGGCCAGGGGAATCAACATGCTTTTTGTTCTGGGTGGGAATGGCACACATGCAGGGGCCAACAAGATCCATAATGAGGTACACAGTTATTGTTTCTGTTGTATAACATATGCATTTCCTTCTCATCAGTACTTCTAAGACATGAACCACATATCCAAGTGCGAAAGCAATCTCAAGTGTTTAGCTCGACAAAACATATATAACTCATGTACACAAATGAATCGATGCACAAACAGGAGAGAAAATCATCAGAAACGGATAAGAGCAACATGAGAAAAATGTAAATAGGTTTCATCAACCATTATAAAAATTAAAATATAAAGGAAATAAGCCAATGAAGAAATGAGCTCATAGCACAACTGATCAAGTGCTCAACCTTTAATGTTGTGGATTTCAGTTGCAGTACCTTTCAAGAAGAAGCCAACAAATAAGGTAACCTTAGAAAATTCATATTTTCCTAGATTGTAGCTTGCATGAACTAATGACTATGGCACCTTGGCAAGTGTTCTGCAAAGATTTTGGCATTGAATCACATCACTTTCTTAAAATCAATGGTAAACCTAGCAAAATCTAAGACAAACTACAAATAATTATGTTGATGCCATGAAACTAGGGGCATGATTGGTAAATGCTGGCCTGGAAAGAGTGAGAGGTGTTTGAGTTGGCAAAAAGAACTAGGTAGTTCACACATCTTGAGAGGTGGTCAGAAACTACTCAATGTTCACTATCCGTTGGACAATTAAATGCCTAATTTAGAAATCTACCAGCAAAACTTTGTTGTTTACTTGCTTCTACATATGTGTGTACATGTACATAGGATCATTTTGTTTATTTATTAATACTTGGATCACATGATTAACATTAGATTCTCTTTTTGGCCAATCCCCTCTGGTAAATCATATGATTTAGCACATTGTCATCAGAGAACAGTTGTAGAATCGCTGTTCATATACTTGCTCGTAGGATTCACATTATACATCGTTGAGATGCAGTGCCGCAAGAGGAGGATGAAAGTTTCTGTTGTCTGTGTCCCAAAAACCATTGACAATGATATTCTTCTGATGGATAAGACATTTGGATTTGATACTGCTGTAGAAGAGGCTCAACGAGCAATCAATTCTGCATATATTGAGGTAATTAGTTTTATAACTGGAACCTTTTCGATTGCCAACAGAAGGGAGAAAAAAAAAAGTAACGATATTGTTGTAATTCCTTCTCAGTCGATGTTGATTTCTCTATCTTCACAATTCTAATAGCCTGTTTTGCAAATCTTAGGCACATAGTGCACATCATGGTATTGGATTAGTGAAGTTGATGGGCAGAAGTAGTGGCTTTATAGCAATGCATGCATCACTTTCTAGTGGACAGACTGATATCTGTTTGATTCCCGAGGTCAGTGGCATTGGTATGCTCATTTTCTTTCCTTTGAAAACCATTCTTAGAGTTTAATTTCTTGTCATTTAAAATTCAGGTGCCATTTAATTTAGATGGACCATATGGTGTCTTGCATCATTTGGAGCATCTGATACAGACAAATGGATCAGCTGTCATTTGTGTGGCTGAAGGAGCAGGGCAGGTGAGTGTACATTTTCTATTTTCTACGTTGTTTAATACTGCAATGACACACATTTAGAACCATGCCTACTTGGCCATTTCCAGTAGTCTTAGTGGTAGTATTGCTTACTTACCAGAATCAATAGACGGTTCACAGTTAATATTCATACTTAATCTCAAGTAATATCCAGACTAACTCCAACGGGCTACTCCCCATAGACTTAACCGGTGTTTGTGAATTAGGACGTTCACACATGCCTGTGGGATAAGTCTCATCTCCAATATGGGGTGGAGATACCCATATTATATATATATATATATGGGTATAATATGGGTAGCTGTTACAGTTTAACAATTCCCTATTTTATAAAGTACACAAGTATCCTGACTCTCAACATGATTCTCATGATATTCAAGAATTAAGAGTGGATGCTAATAGTACCAGGGCTGCAACTCGGGCTGGCCTATATATATATATATATATACATTTATTGGAAACCTCTTGGGTAGCTGTTACGGTTTAACAATTCCCTATTTTATAAAGTACACAAGTATCTTGACTCTCAACATGATTCTCATGATATTCAAGAATTAAGAGTGGATGCTAATAGTACCAGGGCTGCAACTCGGGCTGGCTGGGCCAGGTTTTTGGACTGCCTCAGTCTGGGCCCGAATTGCAATATAAGGACCTGAGCCTAATTTCAAACCTTAAATGTATATTCGGGCCATTCCTAAGGTGTAAAAGGAATTTTTTGCATTACTTTATAAAATAAAAAATATTTGAATGTGGTCAAAATTTGGCTTTCGGGCCAAACTCGGGCTTTTTTATGTGCTAGGTCTGATATTTGGGGTCCGAAAACGAGTCAGACCCGAGCCCAGGTCAACGCAAACCCAACTTTTTCCTGGTTTTTTCATGCGGGCTCATGTTAGGCCTGGCCCAAGTTGCACCCCTACATATAACTGTCCCATATCTGCACCTGTTGTTTCTGAGTTTAGATTAAAACACTAAAATTATCTAGAAATGTGCCTTTATACCAATTTTCAAAAAAAGAAAAATGTGCCTTTATTTATACCATTGCTTCAATGCACATAAAAGTTTCAATAATAATGCTGTGCAATTTGTTTACTTACACATTTTATCTAAATTTAATAGCTGATCTCAATAAGCTTTATATCGTCATAGATTTGCGGCAGAATCTACATTAAGACATAATGAAAGCTCATTCTGTTCTTTTCTCTATTTTATTGTATTGTGTATTCATAAGGACTTGTGGAATCATATCTGCACTAAATAATATAGGATTTTCAAAGACTTCAACTTTTCTCGTAGAATTTTATTCCAATGATGTTTATGATAAATCTCTACTTCTGAAATTCAGGAAATGCTGCAGAAATCAAATGCTACAGACGCATCAGGAAATGCTGTACTTGGAGATATAGGTGTCCATATTCAGCAGCAGGTCAGTTTTCCAGCGACTGATTCTCAAATTCTTATTTTCATCCAATCTTACTTGAAACACAAAATTCATTAATAAGAATTTTGATGTATATAATCATAACATTTACATGCTTTGCCAATGCATAAAATATGAGAAGCAACTTTTATGTTGGAATCTTCCAGTAATTACTTAAAGGACCATGTAAAGCTTCTGGCTTTTGAATAGATTTCCCGACAAAGATGATAGTGAATCTTGTCTATATTAGGAGGTATTAGATTTTAGTTATTTTTCTGTTATGGCTTTAGTGTTTAGCTGTACAGTTTGTTTCTTATAACTGATTGTAACTATCTTAGTTTAGATTAACTACTTTTCTTTTATGGCTTTAATGCTTAGCTGTCCAGTTTGTTTCTTATAACTGATTGTAACTGTCATAGTCTTAGCTTTGTTAGCTTAGCTATTTATAACTGAAGCTTTGTACTGTAAAGAAGAGAAATGAGAAAGATATTTTTCTCTCCCAAAATTACTCTGTGTTCATTGTAATATGGTGTCAGAGCGAAATTTTGCTGCTCATTTTTTCCTTGATTCTGTCGCCATTCATCATCCTCAAGATTGTTGAGTGTTTTTCATTTTTTTTCTTCTTTGATTTGTTCTTCTTCTTTGTTTTCCATGGGAACTCCGGGATCTGGAAGTTTCCAATCATCAAATGGCAAGTCCGCCATTGATGACCCTTTAAGTCCTTACTTCCTTCACCATTCTGACAGCCATGGTCTTGCTCTTGTCTCACAACAATTGATTGGAGATAACTACGCCTCCTGGAGTCGAGCACTAATGATCGCTTTATATGTGAAGAACAAGCTCGGATTTATCGACGAATCCATTGAGAAACCTGAAGGTACTGATCTGAATCTTCTTAATTCATGGATCAGGAACAATAATGTTGTAATTTCATGGATTTTAAACTCTGTGTCTAAAGAGATCTCAGCTAGCATAATATTTTCTGAATTTGCTTCTGAGATTTGGCTTGATCTTAAGGATCGATTTCAGCAAAGTAACGGACCTAGGATTTTTCAATTACGCCGTGAATTGATGAATCATAATCAGGATTAGAATTCTATCAGTCTGTATTTTACAAAGTTGAAGACCATATGGGAGGAACTAAGTAATTATATAGACCTGTGTGCACATGTGGAAAGTGTACTTGTGGGGGAGTTAAGGAACTCAATTCTCATTATCAAATGGAATACATTATGTCATTCCTCATGGGTTTGCATGATTCCTTTGCTCAAGTTAGAGGTGAATTGTTGCTGATGGATCCTCTCCCACCTATAAACAAGGTGTTTTCTTTAGTTTCTCAAGAAGAACATCAAAGGAAAGTTGGAACTCATCCAAATTCAGGGGCTGATTCTGCCAACAACATGGCTTTTGCTGTAAAACATGATGGTTCCAAGAGGTTTGGTACTAATGCTGATGCTCATAACTCTGGAAACCAAAATTCTAGAGGTTATAGAGGTCAAAAGAAAGATAGGCCATTTTGCACTCACTGCAAGTTCCATGATCATACCATTGATAAGTGTTACAAGATTCATAGTTATCCTCCTGGTTTAGACAACAACAGAGAAACTTTAATCAGTCCAACAATAATCAAATGGTTGTTAATCAAGTCTCTAATCAGTCTAGTCTTGATTCTAAGAATGACCAAGGAAATGGAAATGTTGGGAATTTTTTATCAACAGTTGATGACAATGTTTTCCAACCATTTGGCTTCTTCTGTCAAAACCAGTGCGCATCTGGATGTTCCCTGTAACGCCCCATCCCGTTCTGGGCGCGTTATCTCCGAAAAACCCCAGAAAGTCATAAAAGACAGATATCAGGTACAAGAGTAGCAGCAAATTTTTTTTTTTTTTTTAAAACGGAGTAACTACTTCCCGTCCAACAACCCACAAGTTCAAAACTAGAAAAAACATACGAACCACAAATGTAAGCTAATCAACGGGTTATATAGTCATCCAAGCAAACATGTGATTGAAACTATGTGACTAAAGTTCTCAAACATCACACAAAGCATAAACATAAGCTTTTATTCTCTACTACTCCTCTCCTGGTACTTGCTCAAGGGGCCCGCTTGGCCCCTCTGCGATCGGGGCACCTGAAAGGTAAGGGATGAGTAAAACAGCCCAGCGAAAGAACATATCACAGTTTAACAAAATAGATATAGATCACATATGAAATGGGCAATAAATATCACAAGTGAATAAAATATCCATGCCTACCATACTCAACTACTATATTAACCGATATTCCATTAACCAAATCCAAAAAATCATCCCCATAGTTCACATCAGGTCCTCCAACAAACTCCGGTCCCCCTACCAATATCGTCGGGAGACTAAAGAATACACAACTGCCTCACCCATACGAGTCGTGTCAGAAACCACCTCGACCATGCCCGAGGGAACCAAACTCTAGAGCAGGCACCTCGATCGCCAGAACACAACAGGGAAACCCACATCCCCTATGGGGGTTTCGATCGCCGGAGTGTAACGGGGAAGTCCTCCCAACCACCAAGCTCATCTCATCATCATAAATGTATACACATAAACAAAACCTCTCATGCATGCATATAGTATCATGATCATGTATGATAGCACAAACATGTTCTGACATGACATCAATATCCACAACATGCATCATCATGCGGTTAATGACACATAACAATGCTTAGGCTCATACTTCTATATCCAACATACGATTACATTTACATTTTATGCATAAACACGCAATAAATCACAACATCTTCCAACTATCGTGTTCACATCCATCATAATATCATATATGTGTTATGATTAATCACAAACATGTTTTCAACAACCTTCAAGCATCAATAATCATTCATTCAATCAAATTTTCCATTAATCACATACGATTGACATGGGTGCACCCAAACGGATCCCTTGCCACATATTCGTTTCAATGGTTCCCTTACCGAGTGGCTTAATAAACGAAAGTGTCTCATCCAGGTCACTCAATGCCCAAGGTTACAGTTTAAGAATGCAAATGCATGCTAAAACAGTGATAAGTCCCCTCACAGCTTGTGTGGAGTCGAAAGTCCAACGCGAGCAAGCGACTTCTTTGGGTTGAAGGGAGTTTAATCTGTAGAAACAAGGAAAAACGGATAAGTAATCAAGACAAAACAGGTCAAGAAAAGAGGCCGGGAGAAAACGAGCCTATAACTGGGGCGGGCCCAAAACGGGCTGAACTGGGCCAGGTCTAAAAATGGGTCTGGCTTGAAAACGGGCTTTGAAAAAGGGCCAGGTCTGGAAACTGGACCAAGGTAGATTGGGCCGAAAACATGGGTCGGCTAGACATGGGCCGGACCGGGTTTGGGCCTGGTTGGGCTGGATTGGGCCAGACTGAGTCGGGTCGGGCCGGACCAAGTCTGGGTCGGGTCGGGTTTGAGCCGAGTGGCTGGGTTGCCACTCCAGCCCAAGGGTCGGGTTGACTCAACACCAAAACTCGACTGAGTCGACTCGGCACTCGGCCGAGCAACTCAGTACTCAGCTGAGTTGGAGGGAAAGGGGGAAAAAACCAGGAAATCCAGGAAAAGGGGAGAAAGAGGGAAAAGAAGAGGGAAAAGAAAAGGATTTCACGGAAAAGCAGAGAAAAAAAAGGAAAAGGAAATAGGAAAACCGAATAAAACAATTTAATCTAAGAAAGGAAAAGAGAAGAAATGGGAAAAACTGGGAAAATTGAGAGAACCCTAAAAATTGGAGAAGGGAAAAGAGGAAAAAGGGGAAAAACGAAGGGAGGAGGGGGCGGTAGGAGGTATGGAAGGAGAAGAAGAAGAGACCGAGGGGGAGAGAGAGATGGAGAAGGAGCTTATCGGTGCGGGAGGAGAAGAAGAGGAAGAAGAAGACCGACTGGGAGGTGGGGGAGAAGAGCGGCGGCACTGTAGCATGAGTGGCTACAGTGTTGCGGAAAAGGGATATGTTATAAGGGTTAGGGTTTAGGGTTTTTGCTCTTTTTTTTTTTTTTTTTTTTTAAGAAAAACTCGAAGGAATAATTCGAAAGATCTCGGGAGAGAAAATGTGTGACTTTTAAACAAATTTTCATGACAAATACGCAATAATTATAAAATTACCAAAATGCCCTTCGAGTTCTCAAACTCGAAAATAGGTGAATTGGGCCCACCATGGCGCCCACACTCTCTTCACTATTACCAAGGTCCCTAAAACAACTCAGAGATCCGAAAATCTCTTCGAAAATTTAGAAAATTCAGGACGGGTCATTACATTCCCACTACTTCATATACCACAAGTATGTGCTTCTCCGTCTCATTGAATCCTATCCTTTCTTACATAAAGTTTTGGATAATTGATTCAGGTGCTTCAAGACACATTTGCTCAAATTCAACTGCATTTATTTCTATGAGTCCTATACAGAACTCTATAATTACTTTGCCAAACCACACTCGTATCCTTGTGAATTTCAGTGGTGATGTCAAGCTAAGTTCTACGTTGGTTCTCAATGATGTTTTGTTTGTTCCACAGTTCAAGTTGAACTTGCTTTCTGTGAGTGCTCTTACAAATGGTTCGCAGCTTACAGTTAGCTTCTTTCCTAATCACTTTATAATTCAGGAACTCAACAGCAGGAAGATGATTGGCACGGGTGACAAGTTTGAAGATGTATATGTTCTTGATGCTAGCAATTTGAGTACAGAATCTTTGGCTTATGTTAATAATGTTTCTGTTCATGTTTGGCATAATAGACTTGGACATTTATCCTTCAAAAGGTTGGATATTCTGAAAAATCAGTTGCATTGTGATATTTCAAAGTTTAATAATGTCGATCCTTGCTACATTTGTCCTTTAGCTAAGCAAAGAAGATTATCCTTTACTTCTAACAATCACGTCTCAACTTCCATTTGATTTGATTCATTGTGACATTTGGGGGCCATATCATGTGAGTACACACTCGGGACATAAGTATTTTCTGACTTTAGTTGATGACTGTACTCGTTTCACTTGGGTATTTCTGCTTAAGCAAAAATCTGATGTGATTACTGTTATTCCCAAGTTCTTCAATATGGTTGCCACTCAATTTAATGCTAGAATTAAAGGTTTCAGGTCTGATAATGCAAAAGAGTTGGCATTTACTGAATTTTTTAACGATAAAGGAGTTTTGTATCAGCTTTCTTGTGTGGATACACCACAACAGAATTCGGTTGTTGAAAGGAAGCATCAACATTTGCTGAATGTTGCTCATGCTCTATATTTCCAATCTCGGGTCCCTATTCAATTTTGGAATGAATGTGTTCTTACTGCTACTTTCTTGATAAATAGAACACCCTCTCCTTTGCTTAGACATAGAACTCCTTATGAGGTTCTCTACAATACTACTGTAGATTATTCATTCTTCAGAGTATTTGGCTATCTTGTTTTTGCCTCAACCTTACCTGCTCATCGATCAAAGTTTCATCCTAGAGCTCGGGTATGTGTTTTCCTTGGGTATCCTACTTGCATGAAAGGTTATAAACTGTATGATGTTCAAACCAAGCAGATATTTGTCTCCAGGGATGTTGTATTTCATGAGGAAGTCTTCCTTTTTCATTCTGTTGTTGCTGCAGACACCATGATTGACCCATTTCCCAACCTTGTCCTTCCAATTCCATCACTTGAGGTTCCTATCTCTTCTCAACCTTCATCGTCATCTATTCCAATTTCTCAATCATCTCCACTTGATCCATCACCTACACCGGTTATTGTACCACTTAGGAGGTCTTCAAGGGTCATTAAAACCCCTTCTTACCTAAGAGAGTTTCACTGCAATTTGATGACACATCAAGAACTCCCTACGTGCAAGACTTTGTATCCCTTGTCCAAATATTTGTCATACAATTCTCTTTCTTTGTCTCACAAGAATTTTGTCATGAATGTATCCTCACAGTTTGAGCCTCAGTTTTATCATCAAGCTGTTAAGTTCCCATATTGGAGAGAGGATATGAAAGCTGAGTTGGATGCTACGGAGTTAAATAACACTTGGTCAATTGTTTCTTTGCCAAAAGGGAAACATTCCATTGGTTGCAAATGGATATATAAAATAAAATACAAATCTGATGGCTCTATAGAAAGGCACAAAGCCAGGTTCGTTGCAAAGGGTTATACTCAACAAGAAGGAGTGGATTTCATTGAAACCTTCTCTCCTGTAGCAAAATTGGTTACTATGACAGTGTTATTAGCACTTGCCACAAGGCAAGATTGGCAGTTGGTTCAGTTGGATGTGAATAACGCCTTCCTTCATGGAGATTTATTTGAGGAAGTTTATATGGATCTTCTCCTTGGCTATGGTTGTAAGGGGGAGAGTCTTGGACAAGAAGGGAAGTTGATTTGCAAACTGAATAAGTTTATTTATGGTCTTAAGCAAGCTTCAAGGCAATGGTACTTAAAGTTGTCATGCTCTCATTCAGTTTGGTTTCATCCAATCAAAATCAGATTATTCTCTGTTCACAAAAGGCTCGGGGTCATCCTTTGTTGCTTTATTGGTGTAGGTGGATGATATTATCCTCACAGGCCCTTCCATTAAAGTCATAGATTCTCTAAAAGCTTTCCTTCAAAGTCAGTTCAAACTCAAGGATTTGGGTCCTTTAAAATACTTTCTTGGTCTGAAAATAGCAAGGTCTGCCAAAGGTATTGTTCTTTCTCAAAGACATTACACCTTGCAGTTATTTGAGGATGCTGGTTTCCTTGCTTGCAAGCCTGCTACTGTGCCTATGGATCCAAAGATTCAGCTAAATGTCATTGATGGTGATCTTCTTATAGATATATCACAGTATAGACATCTCATTGGTCGTCTCCTATATCTCACACTTTCCAGGCCTGACATCACGTTTGTTGTACACAAACTGAGTCAGTTTTTATCTCGGCCTCGGCTACTTCATCTGAAAGCTGCTCATCATCTTCTTCGATATATTAAGACCAATCCTGGCCAAGGGTTGTTCTTTGCTTCATCTTCTCCATTGCAGCTCAAGGCTTTCTCCGATGCTGATTGGCGTTCTTGTGTTGTTTCAAGGAAATCTGTCACAGGTTTTTGTGTGTTTTTAGGAGATTCATTGGTGTCTTGGAAAGCTAAAAAGCAAACAACCATCTCATGGTCATCTGCTGAGGCAGAGTATCGGGCTTTGGCTGCTACTGCAAGTGAGTTGGTATGGATACGTCAATTGTTGAAGGACTTTTGTGTTGATATCTCTACACCAGCTATTCTTTTCTGTGACAACCAGGCTACTATACATATTGCTTCTAATCCAATCTTCCATGAAAGGACGAAACATATTGAGATTGATTGTCACTTCGTTCGTGACAAGATTGCTGAAGGAATCATCAAACTCATGCCTATACGTTCTCAGCATCAACTTGCAGATGGGTTTACCAAGGCTTTACCTTCTTCTTTGTTGTTTCCACTCTTATCCAAGATGGCTGTAAAAGATATTCACAGTCCATCTTGAGGGGGAGTATTAGATTTTAGATTAGTTACTTTTCTGTTATGGCTTTAGTGCTTAGCTGTACAGTTTGTTTCTTATAACTGATTATAACTGTCTTAGTTTAGATTAGTTACTTTTCTGTTATGGCTTTAGTGATTAGTTGTACAGTTTGTTTCTTATAACTGATTGTAACTGTCTTAGTCTTAACTTTATTAGCTTAGCTATTTATAGCTGAAGCTTTGTACTCTACAGAAGAGAAATGAGAAAGATATTTTTCTCTCCCAAAATTACTCTGTGTTCATCGTAATAGGAGGCATTTTTTTTGTAACATAGGTATCCCCACTCCAGATTCGAAGTGAGACTAATCCCACGAACATTTGGTATTATCCCATCAGTTGTTTTGTTTTCTTGTCTCTTTTTGTCTAAAGTATTATCAACCTGACCGAGCGATATTGGTTTGGTGAAAACAAGGAGAGGAAGAAGAAGAAGATGCTTTTCAAACTGCATCACTCTGAAAACAAAACAGGACAGAAAAAATTCACTATGCCAAAATATTCAAACCCATTGTGATTTGGTGCACATCCAAATCCACCCTCATGCTTATTTTGACAATGAAGATCCATCTCTTTTCAGATTCATGTTCTAAACTGTTAAGATAGTCACTATATTATAAGCTAATTAATTTGTATTTCTTAGGAGGCACTTTGATGTTTTCTAAGTTACTCATAGAAGTATGTACCTTGGGGTGTAAAAAGTCTCGTTGGAATTGTTTATTTGTATTTTTCTGGAGCATGTACCTAGGTTAATGAATTGCCTAGATAGTTGTAGTGTTGGTTCATTTCTAGAGAAAAGTTATTGACTTGAGTTAATGGCTAGAAGCCCATATAAAAGGTGTTTGTAATCAAGTTTTCATTCAGAAAATTACAAAGTAAAGTTTACCCCTTCTTGAGCATATGTTTTCTATCTTATTAATTTATAAGAATTATTCTTCATAGAGATTGATTTGTGCTCATTACATTCCTCTGCGCCTACAAATTTGGTATCAGAGCTTTGCACATTTACCTCTATTAATGGCCAACAATCAAAGTACCAGGAAAGTACATAATTTTTGGAGCCTACAAATGAAGCCTCTTTTCATCTCTCAAGATCTTTGGGAGCTAGTTGAAGATGGCTATGATGAACCACCGGAATCACCAACGACTAGTGGGACATGGACTCAAGCAAAGCAAAAGGAGTAAAAAGAAAACAAAAGGAAAGATGCTAAGGCACTTCTTTTCATCCAACAAGGGGTAAGCAAATCTATTTTTCCAAGAATTTTAACTTCCAAAAAGTCAAAAGATGCCTGGGTAATTTTGAAGAATGAATTTCAAGGTTCAAAGAAAATATCTCCATAAAACTCCAAACTTTATGGAGAGAATTTGGCAATTTGCTCATGAAAGAAAGTGAGTCAATTCAAGTATTTTTTCTCAAGAGTTTTCAGCATTTTAAATCAAATTAGAAGGTTTGGAGATACTAGTGAAGACAAGAAATTTGTTGAAAAAGTTTTGAGAAGCTTGCTGGTAAAATTTGAACATGTTGTTACCGCTATCGAAGAATCCAAAGATTTTTCTCAACTATCATTGCATGAACTAATGGGTTCTCTTGAAGTACATGAAAAAAGAATGAGCAGATTTGCATAGCAAGCAATTGAGCAAGCATTTCAATCAAAGATGCAAGTGAAAGACATAAAGGATGAAGAGTCAAGAAAAGAAACTCAAAGTAGGGGCTCTTTTCGAGGAAAGAAAAATTTCAGACGTGGAGGAAGTTCCAACCGTGGACGTGGAAGTGGAAATGATTTTAATAACCAAAGGTATGAAAGAAATTCTACTCCCAATCTCCGATGCAATGTTTACAAAAAGTTTGGCCATGCAAGTGAGAATTGCAAATTCAGATGCACTAGATGCAAGATATTAAATCATATGGAAAAAGATTGTTAGTTCTGACAAAAGAATGAAGCCAATTATACAGAGAAAAATGATTCTCCGAACCAATTATTTTATTCTTGTTACAATTCATGACATTTGGTACTTGGATAGTGGTTGTAATAACCATATCAATGGAAATAGAAATTGTTTTGTGAGCTTGGATGAGAAAGTATTTTCTCAAGTCAAACTTGGAGATGGAAAGTTGCAAAATGTTGAAGGAAAATGAGTAATTTCTGTGAAACAAAAGGGCTATACAATGAATTTTGATAAAGATGCATGCACAATTTTAGACAAAAGAAATAGACAATTGGTGGCTACAGTGAAAATGTCATCAAACAAAGTCTTTCCTCTAATCATGCCATCAAATGAAAATTGTGCTTTGAAAGTTGATGATATTGATAAAACTGTGGTATGACACCTAAGGTATGGTCATTTGAATCGTAGATCCCTTCAACTTCTCAAAAAGAAAAATATGGTGATTGGCCTTCCTTTTCTTGAAGACAAAAACAAAGTATGTGAAGGATGTATCTATGGGAAGTTTCATAGACTTCCATTTGCTAAAACATCATGGAGAGCTAAAAGGCCACTCGAATTGGTTCATGCCGACATATGTGGACCAACTCGAACATCATCATTCAACAAGAAAAATAAGTTCTCTTATTTGTTGATGACTTTAGCAAAATGATGTGGGTGTATTTTCTTGAACAAAAGTCAGAAGCATTCTCTGTATTTGTGCAATTCAAAGCTTTTGTAGAAAAACAAAGTGGCAATCAATTGAAAGTGTTCAGAACATATCGTGGAGGCGAATTCACTTCTACAGAATTCCAAATTTTTTGTAAGGAGAATTGAATCAAAAGGGAGTTAACCGTAAGGTATACTCCACAACAAAATGGTGTTACAGAACGGAAGAATCGAACAATTGTGGAGATGGCACGAAGCATGCTCAAAAGAAAAGATCTTCCAAATAATTTTTTGGCTGAAGCTGTTAGCACTGCCGTCTACATTCTCAATAGAGGTCCAACAAAAGCAGTGTTGAAAAAGACTCCATTTGAAGCATAGCATAATAAAAAACCCGAGGTAATGCCTCTTAAATTTTTTGGATGCATTGCATATGGCCATATCCCATCCCAACATAGAGTAAATTTGATGAAAAAGGAGAAAAGTATATTTTTATTGGATATAGTGCAGAATCCAAAGGTTGCAGGTTGCTCAATCCAAAGACTAATGATTTGGTTCTTTCAAGAAATGTGATGTTTGATGAGTTGAAAGCTTGGGATTGAGACAATGGTAATAACAATGAAGCACCACAAATTCTTGAAGAAGATGTAAAATGTGAAAAGTCAGGCACTCCACCATCAAGTCTAAAAGGTTCAAGAAGTAGTCCAACCTCTTCAGAATCAAGTCCACCAAGAAAGGTACGATCATTGTAAGATATTTATGATTCATGTGATGTTGTTTTTATTGCTTATGAGCTTGAGAAATTTGAAGAGGCTTCAAAAGATAAAAAATAGATTGGAGCCATGAATGAAGAAATAAATGTCATCATAAAAACAACACATGGGATCTTGTTGGTCGACCCCATGAGAAAGATGTTCTTGGGCTGAAATGGGTTTATAAAACCAAATTTAATGAAGATGGTTCAATCCAAAAGCACAAGTCCCGTTTGGTTGCAAAGGGGTATCTCAAAAGCCCGAAATAGACTACAATGAAACATTTGCTCCAGTTGCTAGAATGAGACAATTCGAGTAATATTAGCCATTGCAACACAAGTGAAGATGAAAGTTTATCAATTGGATGTGAAATCTGCTTTCTTAAATGGAGAGTTCGAAGAAGAGGATTATGTTGAACAACCTCAAGGGTATGTTATGAAGGGAAAAGCAAACAAAGTCTATCGGCTTCGTAAAGCATTATATGGGCTAAAACAAGCACCACGTGCTTGGAATACCAAGATTGATCGGTATTTTCAAAAGCATGGTTTTATGAGAAGCCTAAGTGAGCCATCACTTTATGTCAAAAAAGAAGGTGTTCATGATTTTCTCATGGTTTGTTTTTATGTTGATGACTTGATTTATGTAAGCACAAAGTCAAACATGGCTGAAGATTTCAAGAAAGCAATGATGAAAGAATATGAAATGACAGATTTGGGCCTTATGAGATACTTTCTTGGGATACAAGTTAAACAATCTCAAGACGGTATTTTTCTTTGTCAAGAGAAATATGCATAAGATCTTTTGAAGAAGTTTTCAATGACTAATTGCAAGCCAGTTGCAACACGCATGACGGTGAATGAAAAATTCTCAATGAATGATGGTGCTGAAAAAGTGGATGTTTCACTTTATCGAAGCCTTGTTGGCTCACTTATTTCTCTCACAAATACAAGGCCTAATATTGTTCATTCTGTAAGTGTGATTTCCATATTTATGAATGACCCTAGCAAGCTTCATTATGCAGCAGTAAAAAGAATTCTCAGGTACATCAAAGGCACCAAGAATTTTGGGCTCATGTATGCGAAGGAAGATGATGATAGCCTAATTGGCTATACCGATAGTAATTGGGCTGGATCAATTGATGACAAGAAAAGTACTTCTGGGTACGTTTTCTATCTTGACACAAAAGTCATTACATGGTCTTCAAAGAAGCAAAGCATAGTAGCATTGTTATCTGCCGAAGTGGAGTATGTTTCAGCAACAAGTGCGGCATGTGAAGCAATTTGGCTAAGGAAGGTCCTCGTTGATTTACATCAAAAGCAAGAGTCACCAACAACAATTTTTTGTGACAACATGTTAGCAATTGCTATGACAAAAAATCCAGTATTTCATAGCAGGTCAAAGGACATCGAACTTCTACATCACTTCATCAGAGAACTTGTTGAAAGCAACATGATTGAGTTGAAATTTTGCAAAACCGACAAGCAGGTTGCAAATTACAAATTAAGAGGGGGTATTAGAAGTTAATTAATTTGTATTTCCTAGGAGGCACCTTGATGTTTTCTAAGTAACTCCTAGAAGTATGTACCTTGGGGTGTGAAAAGTCTCATTGGAATTTGTTTATTTATATTTTCCTAGAGCATGTACCTAAGTTAATGAAAGTGTTGCCTAGATAGTTGTAGTGTTGGTTCATTTCTTGAGAAAAGTTATTGACTTGAGTTAATGGCTAGAAGCCTATATAAAGAGGTGTTTGTAATCAAGTTTACATTCAGAAAATTACAAAATAAAGTTTACCCCTTCTTGAGCATATCTCTTCTATCTTATTAATTTATAAGAATTATTCTTCATAGAGATTGAATTGTGTTCATTACATTCCGCTGCGCCAACACACTAAACATTTCAAGAATCTGTGTTTTTCGAAAGACCTTTTCGATAATTGTATCGGCACTTCCTACAGATCAAAAGACATTTCAAGGAGATTGGTATTCCTGCTGATGTAAAATACATTGATCCAACTTATATGATCCGAGCATGCCGCGCAAATGCATCAGATGCCATCCTCTGCACTGTTCTTGGCCAAAATGCTGTAAGAGTTCATATTAAACTTTTGATGTTCTTTCTATTGTCAAAAACTATCCTAGTTGAGAAATCATTCACATTCATAAGATGAAACCCTCCATGATCTCATGCAAGATTAATGCAGGTCCATGGTGCATTTGCTGGATACAGTTGCATTACAGTGGGAATATGCAACAGCCACTATGTTTACCTTCCCATACCAGAAGTCATCACATCTCCAAGGTTTGTTAACCCTAATAGTCGTATGTGGCATCGATGCCTGACATCCACCGGCCAACCTGACTTCCACTAAACTGCTCCCTGTATTTAAATCTTGAAGAAGAATGGCCAGTGCAGAACATTTTTGTACTTTTCACAAAAATAGGTGAAAAGGGGTCTCCAACTAAGGATCTTATCCATATTCAGCAATTTTATAAATATATACGTTGGGTATATAGGTGTCGAATTCATCCCCTACTGTATGAGATGTAAAATCTAGTTAAAATCAATGTCTAGTTGCTATTTCGTTGTTTTATTTATTGCCGTTTCTATGTTGTTTTTTTGTCTCACCCGACTAATCCTTTGGGTATGTGAGTACCTCCCAACATGCATACACTGGTTCTTCTCAAGAGTTGAGCTTAAATCGAACACAAGACCCCTACTTCCTTACGCAAGTTCTTGATGGTTAGGTCAACCCCTCGGGGTTACCCTGCTGCTTCTTTTATTCCATCTATCAAACAGGTCACTTTACTCGATCAAAATCTTATTTTTCTAAATAAAAATTTAGAACAAATTGCCACCAAGAAAAGTGCTCGTCTAAAACATCATAGTTTTACCAAGTACTACTACACTGGAAGGTGGGTTAGCCATTTTTGGTCGAGGGTCATCTGGTGAAATATTATATTAACTTTGACAACTCTATTTTGTTTTTAAACTTTGGCATCTTGCTGTATCTAAGTCTTGAAAATTATTTTCCCTAAAAAGACCGTACAAAACAATAAAAATTAATTTTATAAAAATATCACTTTCCATTTTCACAAAAAATACTGTACACAAACAAGCCCTTAGCCATTTAAACTTTACCATAAAAATGTGGTTGCTTCTTGTACCATTCCCTCCCTCATCCACCATTCTACAACAATTAATTTTCCTTTTTCTAAATTAACTTTCATAAATATTAAAAAAACTAATATATGAATTAAAAATAGACTTGGTGAACTATAAGTGAATCACATGATAAGATGAATGACTTTTTTTAAAAAAAGGTAAAAATAAGTCTATGTAGCCTATCGCATTCACACCTATCATTTTACTTGATAATGAGTATTATATTATTTTTACATTAAAAGGGATAAATTGAAATTTAAGTGATTTTGAAAGTTTTATCAATAATTATTTTTACAAGTTTAAAAATTTCAAAATGGGCCAAAATGGATGGAGACATTAGCCAATATTTGTCATCCCAATACAAACCCAAAGTATCGAATTTCACCAATATTTCATACTCAAGCATGCAAAACAGCAAAAGCAAACTTCAGCTCAAGGGAAATGTTAATGAATTGATGAAATGTTTGCCGGTGCACTAGCTGACAGTTTATCATCACAACTAGGCATAAGACCCATCAAATGAAATGACAATAGGCCCATTAAAATGATCTTTCCTTCAATATGTTGTCCAACAAAAATCACCATAATCAGATTGATCGAAACCATGCTTTTAAAGGTCATAAATTTAGATATTAAAAAAATAATTTAAAATGATGAAATTTTGAGAAGTTTAAAAATATGACTTGATCAATCTTATTATGGTAATTTTTGGTAAACATATTGCAGGAAAGACCGTCCAATGTTTCCATCACCACTGTGATTGATGGGCCCTATGCATAAAGGACACAAAGTAATACCATGCAACCCAATGTGCATGGCCAGACATCTCATAGAATATTACATGTGCAAGCAGGGTTATTAGTGTGCAGAACTCACTTTTAGTTTATTATGATGAAAAGTCTATATTTGAATATAAAGTGCATGAGTAAGCCACATTTTTAAAAAGCTACAAAAGTTTAAAAATTAAAAAATTAATTTAGAATAATCAAATGTTGAAGAACTTAAAAGAACAGCTTGATTAATGAAATTAAGATGAATTTTAATCGAATGCACTTTCAACGATTTAATTATATCAATAATTTGTACAAACAACTGGTATTGCCCCGAATCAATGTTCAGAGTGTAATATAAGAAGGTGCACTGGCTGTAAATGTTATGAATGGCATGCCACATTGTAAGTAAAGGATCTGAGCAAGAGACAAAGCAAAAGAAAATCAAATTGCTACAGGCAAACAAAAGGAAAAAAACATATCAACAATTGGAAAGGTAATAACAACAACAAATCAGGACGAGTGACCAATGAGCGTCGACAATTGTCCTTGTAGGTTCAAAAAAATAATTACTGAAAGATGAGTGACGATGATTGTCTTCAATAGCATCTCAAACTACAAATCATGGGAATTCTACAGAGAAGGTTGATCAAATTTGCAGATGCAACCATCCCAAAGATGAGTTTTGCTAGAACAGAAGCTTTCAGAATTAGAGAAAAATGGAAATTGGAAAATCACCATATTCATCCATCATAGCATAAACTCAGATCATGCGTTTATCATGTGACAGAAGCACGCTACCTCTAGTCCGTCCTTCTCTTTGACCATCATCAAATATCATTGCAGCTTGCTGAGGATCTAGCCAGTGTCATTTCATTTTGTTCAATGGCATAGTTCACATTTCATTCACTAGATGTGATATTCCCACCTATGGTCCAGTACTGTTTAACGGCAATCAATATCTTCTCAGTCACAAGAGGGCCATCCTCATGGTCTACCATCTTAGTGTCCCATCTCATTCCACTCGCAATCCTTTTCACCTTGATTAGGACATCAACTTCATCACGGAGTATAACTGCTCCTTCAGGCCGCAAGATTCGGTCCATCTCCAGAAGGATATCTTCTAGTTTACACCTGGTCGGTCACATTGATGTTGAATGATTCAAGGTGAGCTAAAGGCCACACAAAAATATCCAAAGAGCAAACATAGTCCACCAATATTGTAATTGCAAAGTGTGATTGGCACTAGATCATTTCATCAGATTACCATTGTTACTGTTGTTGTTGTTGAGATATTCAATTCATCAGATCATAATCATGCCAAATTTTGAACCATTTTCAAGTTTGAGATGACCTCCAAATCAAGGCAGCTATGGATACAGTCCATACATCGATCAAACTCATACTGTGGAAAGTAGTGGAAATATGACCATTCAACTTTCAACTGGTCAATGATGACCCGCTGCAGTTCATGAGTGAGGTGATTCCAAATTTCCAAAGGTAGCCATGGCAGAAATTGAAAAACTTATGGTCCTAGTCATTTTTGGTCGAGAAAAATTAATTGAAATCCCAAGAAACAGGGCGAAGCCTAAAAACCAAATAGAATCTCAAAAAGACGCAAGTACTTCTTTCAAAATGAGGTTATTTTCTCACAAATGAGATTTCCGTTTCAACAATAGGGTTCTCCATGTCTTCACTGAAGGATTAAAATAAAAACTGTAAATAGTCCTATCACAACCTGAAACTATTCTTTTCTTTACCTGTTCTTTTGAGTAATTATTATAACGTGAAACTCAATGTTGACTTACTTGATCTGATACGAGCTGAAAAGTCTATTAGCATGGATGAGGTCGTATGTTCGTGGGTACGTGGAGAAAGCTTCGCACCTGAAAAAATGGTAATAGAAGAAAAACTGAGTTAGGTAATGGTTGCAACATGAACAAATAAAAGTATCTTTTCTATTTCAAAATGTCAGTACTTCCTTGAAGCTGCAGGGATGTAGAACCTAATCCACATTATTAACCACATCTGAAATAAGCAAGCGCCCAAGAAAAGACGAAGAAAGAATGAAAAAATTATAAAACCCATACCCGTGTACAGAGACAACATTAGAAGTTGTGAGCCATGTCTCAATGGGCTTCTAAGCAATTTAAAAAAAAAAAAAGAGAGAATAGAAATATCATTATTTAAGGAGTGGGAAAATCTAGATCTACACATTCAAAAGAGAGGGATCTAGGGTGTGAGGCAATCTCCTCTTAGGTTAGAGAAAGTGAGAAACAGAGAAAGAAAAAGAGAACAAAATTTAGGTTTTATTCAGTGCTCAATCCAAGTGTTCAAGAGGCCATTTCTTGACAGTTTTTCTTCACCATTGCCACTATTTAGATCTCGTCACAACAGGTGACACTTTTGGGTCCGTTTTCTCTTCTTTGCAAGAAAAAATTTTGTGCAGGATAAAAGAAGGTTGTTGGAAGTATCACGAGATGATCTTGTATTATTCTAGTTTCTTGTGATTCCTCAAGTTTGAGCAAAACTTGAGATGAAAAATATTGTACTAACTCTATTATTAGTCAATACTCTCCATAACTTTCCCCATGATTTTCCCCTTCCCATTGGAGAATTTTCCATATAAAAATTGTGTCACAGTTTGGCGACTTGCGATTTTTGGCTTGTCTATGGATTCGTTTGTGGTTTGATTACTATTTTTATGTTCCCATATTAATTCACATATAGACTAGGAAGGTACTTCCCAACAGTACACTCATCCACGAGGATGCCCCATGGAAAATGGTTCAGGTCACCAAACAATGGCCCTAACACATAAAACTTGGGACTGAGTAATTGAGTTTGTATTGCAATTTCTACTGATGTCCAAAATGATCAATAAAATGCATGAATGGAAAATAACATTAGCAATAAAAAACAATAACGATTCAAATGTTTGATGACTCAAGGGCAACAACTAGAACCATACAAAGATTAATAAGTTCAAATGTCATACCAGTCATGATATATACCAATCAGCCCCCGCTCATATATAACGCCCAAAGTGTTCTCAGCAATTGTAGGCACCACATTCATAACCCATAATTTGGACGATTCAAGTGCTGCTGCAAAGCTTCCAAAGCCTGCATTCATATCCATTATGTTGCGATACCTCCCTATGTCAATTAACTTATTGATCTTCTTATACGCTTTTACATGCTTCTTCCATAATCTGTTGTCCTCCATATATGATTCAACTGAGATGCCAGGAATAGATCCACTGATGATTCTGGGAGGAACAGCATTAAGTCGATCAGGAAATGTCTTCAGCTCCCCTCCAGCAACTTCTTTGGGGTTGTTGACCTCAGGAAAAGGAGTTATGCATGCCTCCATCTTCTTATACCTAAAGAGTACATTAATATTAAGAGCAAAAATGCAATTATAAGTACAGATGTCATGCATTAATCCAGTAAGTTAGTGTTGCTCATAGGACTTGCAAATAATTCAATGTCAAGAACGAATCCTTTATGCCAAGAGAAGGCAAGAACAAAAATATACCAGACATCATCTGCATTTGAGAATGCACACATGGTAAGAGAGTCATCTTGTCTTCCAGGACAAGATTCAGCATTAATTCTCTTTCTCCAGATGGCAATCTCACCCTTCTCATGGGTCTTTTCCCAGCAAAGAAGTTTGGCAACTTCTTCAATTTTTCTTTGTTCTTCCTGTAATTCTTCCTTAGGACGCTGCCATGCTTTGTAGTTGTTACTCCAATTGATAGGAGGACCTGAAAGTACCCAGTATCCACCAGGTCTCAGAACTCGATCCACTTCCATCATGTACATTGCATCTGTAATGAGAAAAGCCAGCAGCTCTGTAAACATTGTTGGGAACACTCAAATAATAATTAGATTTAATCATCACCACTATCATCATCATCAAAATGCCAAAATCTCATCTATTTATGGTCGGCTTTTTGAGTTCTACTTCTCCAATTGACCCAATCACAAACCAAGAAGACAGTGATTCTATGATCCTTCATGTGTTTCTTTATCCATTCCCACCACATTTTCAGTGGTTTGCCTCAATATTTAGATTTTAGTACTACAAGAATACCAAATAAACAACCCCAAGGTATTGGTGTGTTGGCCAGGAACCTGCTTCACGAAGCAGAAGTCCTGAGTTTGAATCACATCCCACCCCAAAAGGGTCACTCTCCATAGTTTTACCCAGTGTGTGCGGATAGGGAGGCTTGTACACACCCAGAGGACTAGTCGGGGGATCTAAGAGGCCTAGACACCTCGGTCATAAAAAAGTACCAAATAAACTTGATTAAACCATCAGACTGTGATAATGATAGCTCTAATAATGCTAAGATCTGTGTTAATGGCAAATTTTCATTCTCACCATTTGCTGACCAAGGAATCAAGCAACGTGAACAATGAGCCATATCAAAAGCTCTGGATGGGTATGGGAGCCGAATGGTTCCAAGCACACCAATAACTGCAGGCACACCTCTTTCCAAAGCAAACTGCACTTGTGCCTCATGTGAATCCCTTGGAGCAAATGACATGGCCAAAACATTTCTTTTCAACAGGTAGGCACCCCAGCTTGCAACCTATTCCAGATCCACAGTAAGTAAATCAACAAAACCAGATTCAACTGAAACATATATTTTCCTAAAATTATAATTGAGAAGAAATTGAGTACAATCAAGTTGCTATTGCAGCTCACAAACCATTTACAGTAAACAAGTTCTTTCACCAACCAAACACATAAAACTAGACTGAAAACTAAACGGCAAAATATACTCATTTGGAAGCTCTCAGTCATAATATATTCTGACATAAAACCAATTCAACTCAAAAACGTAGGTGGTAACTGGCAATTATTACGTAAATTAGATAGAGGTTGCATAAAATGATTCAGCATACCCCACAACCGGTATCCAAAGCAGTCCTCACTGTGCCATTGGCAATTGGAATCACAGACGTAAGTTGGTCAATATATGCATCTGCTCCATGCGGAAACTGTGTCCCTCCACCGGGAAACCTAAAGACATTGCCTTCATATTGAACCCAGTTCTGGACAGCCTTTTCAATTGTCAAACTTTTATATGGAACATTTGCATAGAATACATAGTCACGGCTCTTTGGCCATGGAAATGGAGTCACATAACCTTTGGGTGCAGGGATAAGGCAGTGCAATTTTTCATTCACTGGAGGGCAATGTCTCTCCCTGTAATTCATATTTTCTCTAGGGAAGGTCATTGCCCGCTTTTGATCATGGCAGGGAGTATAATCGGTGTAGCGAGCACGACATGGCTTAAAGACTTCAAATTTTGATTCAGGAACATCAGTAATACCACCATCACCACTATGGTGAGTCTCAAAATTCAACTTTGACAAGGCATCACAATCTGCCAGCTTGGTGATCTCCACTGCTAGTCGATCTCCTTTACCAAAACCACTTTTCTGCCAAGCACCTAAAATGTAGAAGAAGCAGCAAAGACCAACTACAATAAATATAGACACAGAACTCCGAGTCCTGCTATCTGCCGAGTTCATTTTTGGAGCCATGATGCACCTGAAATTGTTTTCAAGTTTTTCAAGATAAATAATAAAATGAGTAGTAGAAGTGAAATGTAATAAATTCCAAGTTGCAGACACAAATCAAAGAAATATTATGATTTCTATGGAGGAAAAGCACTGGCCGTGTTGATCAGTCTATCAGATTACAATATTGAAAGTCAACATATACAATCAAAGCTCATTTTGCATAGTGATAATCAGATCAATTGGTAATGGAATTAACTATATATATAATCAGTAATTACTATTTTTAAAAAGTAAATTACTATAACCAGATCAATATTCTTTTCAAAAAGGTAATTACTAATTTTTGAAATAACATATATATTAACTTTTATATGTAACTAATCACCATTTACTATTATCCAGAATTAAACAATTTGACATCCAAATCAAGGAAACTACCATGAAACAACTTATTGTGTTCAAATCAATTGCTAAATAATTGAAAGGTGCTTAGACTGTGACAAATAAGATAGTGAAATTTTAGTCAAATCAGCCAACTTTTTTTTTAAGAAAAAAGATGCAATTACTATTTTCTGAATGTGAATTGAGCTTAAGTAGACACGGTCTCACCGGCACTAAGTATCAAGACTGAAGTCATATTTAAACCAACCATAAATAAAGGCCAACTGTTTCTCTTTCATTTTTTCCCACATGAAATCAGTAAAATTTCCATTGACTCAGTCAGTTCAATATGAACAATGTCAAAGACAAAAGTCAAGATGGAGCTCAAGTTACTGAACAACGTTTAGGATCCAAAACGGTAGAAGATTCCACAGAGCTTGCATTACTGTGAATCGAATAGACTGGAAGTTCAAGACCTTGTTTATGCATCAACTGAAGCAGTTGGCATTCTCTTTCGAAGAAAACACATGAAAGCAATAACAAATCTAATTCTTCCCAAGTGTTCAGCTAATATATGGGACCAATTTATGGATCAAACTAAACCTTTCCACCCTTTGAGTTCAAATCCAGTCTGGGTTTGTGAATCTAAAGTTCTACCCCTTGAGTAGGTTCAAGTCCAGCTCAGGTTGAACTCCATTTGAATCTTCTTAGAATCTGAAGATATATAGTTATTCAAAGTAAGGGATTAAGGTTTAACATGAGTTAAGGAGCCCATTTTAGACCGTTTACAGTCCCACTTGTTTCACCATTCCTTCATCACTTTGCCAATGTTGTAGGATGGGCCTCATAGAGGACCGAAGCTTAAGCAGTTGGGCAGCCTGTTAAGTAGTACAAGTTGGGGAAAAAACCCTACACTAATTGAAGAAGAGACATCCCTATCGGAAACAAAAAAACAGAAAGTGCGCAATGTCCAATTCGAGCATTTAATAGTCGTCTCCACCCCCACTCAGGTGGGGATGGAGTGGGGGGTGGGGGCAAAGAGATTTGAGAGGCTTAAATTTCAACAAAAACCCAATAGGAAAAAATAAAAGTAAAGAAATACCAAAAGTAGGGAAAGTTAAAGAGGGCAATTAATCACTGCAGCATCCGATTATAGTTGCAAAAATAGATCAATCTACTCCAAAATCCAACAAGTGAAAAACAAATAAGAAGAAAAGATGTACAAGCTTCCACGAAGACAAAAAGCAGAATTTCCAGAGGTAAGAATACAGAGCAAAATGGAATGATAGAAAATTGTGACCGATAGTTAGAAAAGCCAAATCAATTTCCATCGGCAAAACCCAAGAGAGTGCAACACTTAACAAAAATAAATAGATTAAATAAAAGCACATCTACGCATCAGATCAAGGGGGAAAAATCAAACATCCGAGCAAACAAATCGCAAATAGATAAAAGAGACGAAAGTAGTAATTTCTTACGAGAAGGAAGGAGAAAGAGAATCAAATTCCGGTTCTTGAAGAGCTTAAGAAGCAGAGATTTTACTCCATTACTCGCAACGGAAAGTGAAGGAAAAGGAAAAAGGAGATGGAGCTGGCAAGAAAGGCCGATTGCCTCTGAAAGAGGGAGTTTTTGAGCTAAGAAGAGTGATGGAGAGAAGTGAGGGAGAAAGACAGAGCGAGAGAGAGAGAGAGAGAGTGTGTGTTAAGACGCGTCTATGAACGGCACGCGGAACAAGAAATGGACGAGCTTTGAAGAGCCTGAAACGCTTAATTTGAATCGGGGAGACTCCTTTTATCCTCAATTGAGTTGTATTAACGTGTAATAAATAAACTATTCTATCAATAATATATTTCAAAGAAAACGGCTTCATCTGATAAATTGTATAAAAAATAATAACTAAAGTTTTAAATCATAAAATTACAATGATCATATGAATTCAAATTTTATTTATATATTAATTTCATTATTTTGTATATATCTCATATATTAATTTTATTATTTTTTACATATCTCTAAAAATATATAATCTATTTTAAATTTAATAAATAATTTTAATAATAAAAGATTCATAAAAATTCAAAAGAGTTAGAGTGATGATTAAGAACCCACTTCAAACAGCGAGAGAGTTTCGAGTTCGATTGTCATTTTATTCGAGAGGGTCACTCTCTATAAATTTACCCGTTCTAAGAATTAATCGAATGCTCTAAAAGACCTAAATACTTTGATAAAAAAAATTAAAATAAAAGACCCATCATGCTTTCAATATATCATATATATATAAAAAAAAAAAGAGAATTAATTATATGGGATTGGGAAATATCTCAATAGTTTTTCTTTTTGAGGCATAAGGTATAAATTGACTTATTTGAGAATTCCATGGAGATTCAAACTCAAAAGATTGTTGTTATATTTAAATAAATTTTAATTTTTAAAATAAGTATAAAATAAAAGCTTAGTTGATGAAACTTTAATTCTGTTTTATTATTTCAGTCTTTTAATTTTAAACTTTAAGCTATATTGTTTATTTAATCTTCTTTTATCTATTCTACCCAAAGAGGTGGAATTTAGTTTATAGAGAAATCAGAACTATAATTTTTGTAGAGCTGTAATGTAAAACTGAATGGCCAGGTTGAAGTTATAAAATATTATAAAATTTAATTAATTTTAGGTATCAAATTTATTTTTATTAAGAAATACTCATTATTAATATTTATATAATAATGATAGATTGTAAAATTAACTATCTATTAAGTTTAATTATGGTTAGTTATTATTAAGTTGAAATATATTATTACAAGATTTTAAATTTATTTTACATTATAATATATCTCAATCTAATATTGAATGTACATTTAAAAAAATTTAAGAGAGGGAATAGTTCTTTCTTCGTGAAATAATTTCTAGCGATAGACGTTTTGGAAAGAAAGATAGGTTCTTCAGGAAAATTTTGGAGAACAAAAGTACTACATTTATTCAAATACTACTTTATTTTTATTTTCGAGTTTGTTTTTATTGAAAATCTCATTTTCAGTTATTTAAAAACACACAAATCCCATTTTTAAGATACATTTTATACTTTAATTACTTAAATAAACTATATGCTAATGATTAGTTAATCGTGAATTCGGTAAGTACTTTTTGTGAAGGTGGCTTTAGCTAAGTTAAAATTAATGAAAAAAATTAAAAAGTCAATAAATAAAAATATTAAATTTACTCTTGAATTTTACTTTTTTATGTCCTATGATTAATGTGTCAAGTCATTTAATTGATTATATAACTAATTCTTGAAAGTCTTTTAATTATATTTTGCAGGTTAGTACGAGGGTATAAAAAGTATAATTTAAAGGTAAATATGCCATCTCTCATCAGTTTACCAAAAGTATCCAACAAGTTTATAATACATTTTTTCTAATAATAATTATCTTGAGGGCTTTAACTTTTTAAAGGATAATCGAATTTCAAAGGATAAATTTAACAATTGTAGGTATAAAGTAGAGCAATAAGAATTTTTTAAAGCACTTGTCTTTTAAAGGTAAATATTTTTAACAAAGCATCTCGTAATTATTTTGTAGTAAAAATAAAAAAGAGTAAAATCATAAAAATGTCTATAACATCATTAATCCTATCCCAAAGGCATATATATGCACACATGAATCGCATTGAATTTGTATTTAAACAAGTGATGTAGACATTTCACATCATTTTCACTAGAAAGACTTATCTAATTAATACAAATATAATCCATTAATTTCCATTATTATGACATTAATGGGTCAACTTCACTTAGAGGAACTTCTCTTTAGTTTGATTGTTATTACTTTTAGGCATGCTTTGTTAAAAGATAGACCCAACCAAGTTATTTACTTAGTAAAAAAGGTTGGTCTAACTCAAGCTCAGCCCACTTATAGCCTTATAGCCTTAGGGTATAAAAATTATAAATGGCTCGTGTTGCATGCATAATTGATGAAGGTTGGGAATAAAACAATCAAAATTTCTACTTGTCTATATAATATATATTATTTTTATATTGTATAATTTATCTATTTTAAGTTATTTGCTATTGTTGTTATTGTATTTTATTTTTATATAATATTAAAAACATTCATATCCAAGACATAAAAAAATTTAAGAGATATCTTAGCTCACGTGCATCTTGTCCTCCCTTTCTCAATCTAGTCCAACATTATAATAATATCTAAATAAAGCTTTCAAATGTGGAACGTACATGTTTTAACTAGCTCCAAATTCAATAGTGAAATTAATTCTTAAAATTTTATGGCACCCATTCACACATTCAAGTTATAGAATTAATTTGATAAAATATAAAACTCATACAATGTTTGTTTTTATTAAATTGATTTACAAAAGAGTAAATGTAGAAAGGTCTTAAACAAAAGGGGTGTACATGATAATAATGGGTAGACTCCACTCAAATAATTAAACTAAATCACAAGATACTTGGCAACAATCATGAAGAAATAGAAAACAAGCAGTAGAAACCACAATTCTAAGTATTTTGATGATCCAACAACATGCACTTTAACATCCCCTTACGGCTTTTTCAGATTTTGGTGAGATCTGTAGATCTTCGGTTAGACTTTCAGGGGTTTGATAGCAGTGGGTAACTTGTAAGCTTATTGGTGGGCCCTGGTTTGCACCTTTTCAAGCTTGGGAGCTCGGTAATATTTTTGTAATTTTGAGTAACTTATGAATTATCATGAGAAAATGTTTGAAAATTCAAAAAAACATTAGATTTGTGAACTTAAACCCTCCATGTTTGGCGCACACAATCCTTTCAAATAGTTACACATGAGAAAAGTAGAAACCCTCACAGTCCTCTTTGGAGATAAGTGTTTTGTATTTTCTAACGATTTTGGGATTTATGGAAAAATATAAAATAATTTATTCAAATTACCTCTTGATGGTGGATTTCAACGATATTTTGGTTTCAAGCTCGACTTTTGTTCTAGGATTTAAGAAAAATGCCAAAATCCAATTTTATGATTAAAAGTCAAGTTTTTGAGCAAGACTTGTTTTGACCCTAAGTTGACTTGACCCGTTTAGCTTTGGTTTTACTATAAATAGATCCCTTTGCCCAGGGTTTGGAAAAATCCCTAGCCGCCGCCCTCTCCTTCTTCCTCTTCCTTTCTTCATTTTTCTCCATTTTTCCTCCCTCTTTCTCCCTCTTCCTTCTAGGTTTGGAAGAGAGAAGACCCTTAGAGGACCTTCATTGCCATTTCACCAGAAGATTTCTTGGGTTTTCCTCATATTTCCCTTGGGTTTTCCAAGTATTTCTCTTTTCCTTCCTCTCTCCCTTCAGATTTGGGCTTTCAATCGATTTTCTAAGAAATTTGATGGATTCAAGCGGTTTTCCCCAAATTGTCCCAAGTTTTCTTGGAAAACAACCTTGCATTTCTCATAAAACAATTCCCACTATTTTCCCCCAACTTTTCGCCTAATTTCCTTGCATTTTCTCGGACTTTTCCTCAAATTCGAGCAAAACTGTGATAGTACAGCTCACCGCTCCTTGATAGTGGTGAGTCGGTCTGTGCATTGTTTGCACATACTTGGTCTCAATTAAGACTGGGTCGCCGCTCTGCCTAGAACGACTGGTCGGTCTGTAACTGGGTGCAGGAATTTGGTCTCTGTTAGGACTGAGTCGTGGTCCTCTACAATCGCCTCGCCGGTCTGAGTTGAGCGGGCTGTCATCCCCCCTAGCGGCTCGCCGGTCCTCAAGAGTGGTTCACCGGCCTCTCAGTCCATCTCAGCGAACCGTTGTTCCGAGAGCAGCTTGCCGATCCTTGTTGGATTCTCCTTTTTGAGATGTTTTCCCTTGTTTTCCAATTTTCTTCCTCAGTTGAACTTCATGTGGACTCTTAGGACTTCTCCTGATCACTTCATTGTTTCTCCAACCTAGTGAGGGGACTTATTACATTGCTTTAGTACATGCATTATGCATTTCAAATATCCTGATTATTTGAATATGGATTGTCGTGAACGGAAACCCCTTGTGTTATGAACTACTTAATAAGGGATCTGTTTAGATGATTATGTGGCAGGGGATCCACTCAGGTGTATTCATGTCAACTATATATAATATGATTTGTTTATTCTCGTTTGATATGGGTGACAACATGTTGACTGGTTATGGAATAACATGTGTGAAATTATGTGATGTGGTGATTATGTTAGAGATGCTGTGGTAGATAGTAGATGGTAAATGCTTGCATACTATGCTTAATTTGGTTTGTTTATCTACCATTGTAACATGTGTATGCTTAAGCAACCTCAGGGTCTCCCACTCGTTTGACCGTCAAGAGACATCCATACAACCTCTGTGTCAACTCGTAGGCGGCCTCAAGGGCTCCCGCTTGTTTGACCATCCGGAGTACCTCCTTATTAACACCTAAGCGACCTTAAAGGACCCCGCATGTTTGACCAACCGGAGTTGGACAGTGACTATACACTAGCCTCCCAAACAACAATCTTCAAGTGTTATGGACCTTAGGACCAGACAAAAGTTCACTAGACCACCCTGAGCCTCTGTTAACCCCAAGGTTTTAACTTGGTTTATTACGTGGTTTTGATGATAACAAATCTATTGTCAAATTGTGCTAACATTCTATATTCAAGCATAATGTGCATTAGCTACAACTCAAGAAGAAGGAAATGTGATTAGCTGTGAAGGAAACAAGTATTAACTATCAAGATATCCTACACAAGCTGTCTATGATGAAAGATGATGAAGATCACAAGACTCAAGGCTTGAAGACTGAAGCATTGAAGACATCATGACAAGATCTTAGTCTTAGAGTGTGTGTTCTAGTTTTTATTGTAAAGTTTATCTTCTAATTAAACAATGCCTCAATTAATACCTCTAGGATCCTAAGAGACTAATAGATGATATTTGATAGGTTCCTGGATGATTATCCAAGTCCCATGACTCATTTAAAATTGTTATGGACTTGTTATGAATTGATCTGGATAAGAGACAAAAGACACAAAAGTCGGACAACTGAATGTGCTCAACTATAACACAATCTTGACTCTGATATTTCCGAACAACTGCACATTTTTGGCTGGTCGACCGATATGTTTAGCTACCCAGACCAAAAGCTCTTTGATAAAATCGGACGACCGAAAGTTATTCACCTGTCAACCGATATGCTCAAATGTTAAACTAAGAACTCTCAAAAAAATCTGAACAAACGAATGTCTTTAGGTAGATGACCGAATGTCTTTAACCGAAGACTGAATGTATCGAACTGTCATACTATTAAGTGGAAATTCGGACGACCAAATGTTTTACCGGTCGACCGACTTTGCTGAAAAAAAGGTCATATTTTGGAGCATTCGATGAAGCCTCCAGTGGGCATATTTTCATTTAATGAGTCTCCAACGGTCATATTTTCAAATTCTCTATTAATATGACTTCAAAATGAGGAAGAAACAAGTTTTTGATTATTTTTGAATACCTTGATTATACTACTACTTTTTTCATAAAGAATCTTAGCTCTTTGCCCCAAATCACTTTCAAATATCTACTTGAGCTATTGTGATTCTTTCATTTAATTAACTCCTAGTCTTGATTACTTTCATATCAACAAGCGTTATCAAGAATCATCAAAGTATCTGTAACCACTTTGTAAAGGGTTTGTGAAGCCCTAGAGAAGAAAAAGAGTGTCTTCAACTTCGATTCTTTGACGTGGATCTCTCTACACCCGTAAGGAGATTTTATATCGGTTTGTGCTTCATTGTTAAGAAGGATAGATAGTGTATGTTGCAAATCTTAAGGGTCTCTCTTGAGTTGAGGACATAGGTCATTTGACGAACCTCGCTAAATCAACGGTTCAACACTCCATCTCTTCTCATCTATCTTGCTATTTATTACTTTGTTTCTTGATTCAATTTGTGATAATCATTTAGAAGAACAAAACTTTGTCAAAATATCCAATTCACCCCCCCTCCCCTCTTGGGTCTATATCTAGGCAACAACCTCCATTCACTCTAGTAAGTGAAACGACCAACATCTAACCATAGAGGAGTATAACCCAATACGTCTCGTGATCCACACATGGTACTCGAGCCACTCCACACCCTAAGTACACAACCCGTACTAGGGGAGTCTCTAACACCCGGTATGACCTAGTGAATATTCTTATTGATATAATAATCCCCTACCGGCCATACCCAATGCATCCCATCTACATTGGAGAGACCATGGTTATTCTAGTATGCAAGTGCGTAGTAGTTGTGGCATTTGGTTATCAGGCAGCTGGACAGGATACCAATGATTTACGACTCAAGAGACTGTTGATGTGACACGAAGTTTGGACGGTGTGAATCTCCTGTTGGCCAAATTGGCGAGCCCAGAGGTCGCCTATGCTTTGGCGGGGAGACAACGTGTGGGAGTCCAGCTCGTGGTCAGGGTGTGTTGTGTGAGGTTACCTTTGACTGGTCGTTGGACTGGAATGTCGGTATTGTTGGGTGAGTCGCCCTTGGCTTGCTTTGGGAGTGACCAGGTGGTTTTCTAGTGGCACGTTAGACATTGGTCCATGTGCTAGGTGTTGGCAGGTGTTGAAGCAGTCATGCTATAGGCATTCTAGGCTTGGGTGTGTTCATCCATCATTTATGCGTTGTGTGATGGCATGTGATATATGATTATTCTCTCACTGGCCTTGTTGAGCTCACTCCCTTACCTTTCACTCATTCTGGTGGAGGAGGGGTCAGGCAGGCCCCTCTATCAGGCTTAGGAGTGCAGCTGCAGTTATTAGCTTTTATTTTCATGTTTTTGCTTTGAGAAAACTTTGAATTTGTTGAAGACTTTACATCGCATGCTTTACGGATGACTGTAGTAACTTTTAACTTGCTTATTATTACTTTAGATTTGGTTGTCTTGGGATTGTTATTATTATTCTATGGTGTGGGTTGTATGTCGTAGGCAGTAGTATGAATGGGAGGAGAGCTGCCCCATTTCAAAAAAAAATAATAATTACCCGAGATATCGTTTGTTCGAGGTTTGTGAGTTGTTTTGGAGATCATGCGCCGTAGGGGGACAGGTCTTTACATGCATTGATGCAGGCCTAGGTTTAAATTTTTGAGGTTCGCCAGTAGGCGTGCAATTTCAAAGTGCGTTCACATCTATGGCATCTGAAAACCTACACAACCGATTACGTATTTGTAAAAGGATTCTACCTTGGTAAGGAATTTCTCAAACAATTTCCAAAACTATTGCACATGTTTCCCAGGAATTCAAATTACTCTATAGTTTTCTTGGATTAGGCCTCTTCAATTGAATATGATGTAGAGTATAACAGAAGCAATTAAAACAGTGACTTAATAAAATCCGAACAAAGCATATACCTAATCAAGAGAAACAATAAAACTAATTGAATTGAACAATGCACTTGTATTTATTTGCTTGAAGATTAAAACTGGAATCCACTAATTCCCTAACTCCACAAAGTCACAAAGAGAAATCCTCTCTTCAGAAATAAACTTCAAATATTATTCAATGTGTGTAATTTGATTGCACCATGGGAGTATTTATAGGAGAGAAACTACAAAAGACTAAATTAACCCTGCTTAAGAAAGAATGTAGCCTTATTTAGACCATTTCATCTAAACCCTACACATGTCTGTAATGAGCTATTCAATGAACTAGATTAAAGGTAAAATAACTGAGGAAACTACATAGGCAAATAAACTAGGCAAAATTCGTCCACCTCCTTTCTATTCTCGGACTTGAAACTTGGGTCCATTTTCATCAATATTTTACCTAGTAAAGTTCGAATCACGAAACTTTCATGAAATACAAAGTTATAGCCCTTAAAGTCTTATTTCCAACACAAAAAAGAATCAAGCCAATCGGACATTAGAATGAAAAAATATGGCCAAAATACTGATATTGTGTCAAAACCTTCTTTTCTCCACTTGCTTTCTTCCACCTCCTTTGGACGCCACTTGCATGTGGGATTCATCATGGAGATACCATGTGTCACTTGAGGATGGATTTGGGCTTCGAGAATGAGGCTTTGAACTTTCAATTGGCTTGTTTAATAATGGATTGGGCCTTAACAGGCTAGCATGATCCACTTGGATTAATTGGGCCTCGTCTAATTAAATGAGTGGATTTATTATAAGAAGTTTAACTTGATTGTTCACGATCAAAATGCTCCATATAAGCCATAACAATTTGCTCTGCTGAATCAAGGCTAACTGAAGATGAGTGTGTGGATCAATAAGCTGGAAAGGCTGGATGTCCACATCATTCCCTCCTGGTTGGAAAAAACTCGTCCTTGAGTTTAATCGATTTGCGAGGAAGATACCATGTCATGCGTTTGGCCACCAAATTCTTCTTTGTTGCTTTGATTGACACTGTAGAGATAGTTTGTGGCTATGGTTACCACGTCTGAACATTTGGTCCACCTTTGTAGAATTCTGAATGTTCATGTTCCTGTCAAACATGATGTTAGAGAAAATAATTTGCTTATTACATATTCTCTGTACAAAGTCTTCCCATACAAGGTGTAAATAGGATTTGAATTTTTTTTTTGAATTCTTGATGGACTTAGTGGTGCATCTTCAATGGTCTCTACCGGTCTTAAAGTAGAGACAATTACATCACTCTTCCCTGTTGGGAGAAAATCTGACCCCGAATTTTGATCCTTTTGAAGTTGGAGATCATTCATGAATTGTTCATCCATCCGAGGGTCAAAATGAAGTTGTCGAGGGCATCCATGTTGTGCATCTGCACTGATAACTTCTGTTGTAATTCCTCAAACTATTAAGAGTAACAAGTTATTGGGTGTGGCCAACTGGTGCAAATGCTCGTCCCACGTTGGATCCACATAAGGTCTCTGTTCACTTGATGTACCATGAGGTGAACATCGTCCGAAGAAACCTCAACAGTGACAAAGGATTCCATGCCACTAATTTTCTTGTCTTCCGTTGTAGGTATTAAGACCTGCTGGATCATGAAAGACTTACCAACAGTGACACCATATATGACTTCATCGTCACTGAATCCTCCTCTTCATTTACATCTTCAACTTCCTTTTCATCTTCTTCTTGGATCAAGGCCACATGGCGAGTGGGACAATCAATTTCTATATGACCTAACCTGTTGCATTTAAAACACTTAACCTTTAACCTGTGATTTCTGCGGTCGTTCCTCATGTGGAATCTGAGGAGTTGACTTTTGAGTGGGCTTGGATGAAGAACCCCCTATTGATAGGTTAGGGTTCATGGACTTGCTTTGTTTTTGGCGGTACAACTTCTACGACCTTCTATTTGTTCAAACCTGAGGGCTTTTTAAGAAGCAATAGACATATGAGTTATCTCAAGACCTGTCATAGGATCACTGATGGAAGGAGGGATACATTCAATGTACCTTTGCACCAAACCTGCTCACATTTATTCAAATTATTGCGAGAGATCATGAGATTGAACTCTTCTATGTATTCTGTAACGGTCTTATTTCCCTGTCTGAGTTTCTACAATTTAGAAAATAACGTCTAAACATGATTAGGAGGAAGATAAGTACTACACAAGCTTTTTCAATTTATCGCAGGTTTGGATGGATCCTTTCCCTAGGTTCTTTCCCTCAAGCTTAATAGACTTGTACCATGATAAAACACTACCTCATAACTTCTCTACAACAAGTTTGACCTATTGATTCTTCGGCACATCTCCACATTCAAACATATTTCTACAGTCCCTAACCAATCAAGAAATATTTCACCCGATAAGTGTTTGAAGAACTCTGGAATATCCACTCTAATAGGAATAGGGTTGGCATCTCTTTGTTGTTGTCGTTGTGTTTTTCTCCTATGTTACCCGTTGCTTCAATAGTCCAAAAAACACTTTGCTGTATGGATATTTTTGCGTACCAGTCACGAAAAAATTAATAACTGGAGTTTCTGATATGATATGTCCATGAAAAGTTTTATGAAGGAATCCAACTGATATAGAAGGCTCATGTAAAAATTTCAGACCTAAAGAAGTTCGATTGATACCCCAATTTTTTTTGAAAGGAACTGAAGTGACAAAGATAAAAATTCTTGTTTCTGTTCAATCTGTTTCTGTGCGCTGTGACGAAACAAATCATAACTGAAGCTACAAAAACCTTCCTGGAGACATCTTTATATTGATGGAAAGCAGAGAAGGAGATCTAACTACCCTCCAAATATGAGATCAAAAGAATATGAATTGATGACCCAAAATTATGTAGCAACAGAGACCAAAATATTTGTACAGTTTGATTTGCAATTTTATAATAATATCTTGCAGCAGTGATAACTTGATGTAGGAAAATTGAAAAGATGCAAAATAATGTACCATGATGATCCTCACTAAAAGATCCATCCACTATAAAAATTTGAGAATATTAAAGCCTAGTTTGGTCGGTCAAAAGTTGCATGCATGCCAAAACAAAAACCCAATCTGCTGTAGAAAACCAATATGTAACAGTCCCAGTAAAATGGCGATATCTCAGGATAGAAATTTTTTCTCGTGATGAACCAAATATTTCCGTAATCCTCATAGAGAGACCTATCTGCTGGAATTTTTTGAGATGTTTTATCTGAGTCGTTTATTCCCAGAAAATTTTGCAAGATATCGAAATTTGCAGGGTTGTGCTAGAAAGAACACTGGCTCATAGAAGTATTGTCCAAGTTAAGTTCAACAACCAAAACAAAATTTTTTGAAGCTCAAAAACAACAAGTCTTGAATCAATAACTTGTGATTGGATAATAAAAATTTATAACTCCACAAACACAGTCAAATCTTCCCAAGAATCTTGTTTTGATTGCAATTAAAAGCAATCTGAAGCTCTGATGCCCAACTGATGCAGGCCTAGGGTCAAAGTTGTAAGATACGCTAGTAGGGGTGCAATTTCAGAGTGCGTCTAGATCTATGGCATTTGAAAACCCACGCAACCAATTACGTATTAGTAAAAGGATTTTACCTTGGTAAGGAATAGCTCAAAAAATTTCCAAAACGATTGCACAAGTTTTCCAAGAACGCAAATTAGTCTATAGTTTTATTGAATTAGGCCTCTTCATTTGAATACGATGTAGAGTATAATGGAAGCAATTAAAAGAGAGACATGGTAAAATTTGAGGAAAGCACCTAATTAAGAGAAACCATGAAACTAGTTGAATTCAACAATGCAATCATACTTACTTGCTTGAAGATGAAAACTAGAATCCACTAATTTCCCAACTCCACAGAGTCACAAAGAGAAGTCCTCTCTTCAGAAATAAACTTCAAATAATTTTCAATGTGTGAAATTTGATTACACCATGGGAGTATTTATAGGAGAAAAACAACAAAAATACTAAATTATCCTTGCGCAAGATAGAATGTAGCCTTATTTAGACCATTTCATCTCAACCCTACACATGTTTCTAATGAGCTATTCAATGAACTAGATTAAAAAGTAAAATAACTAAGGAGGCAAACTAAGTAGGCAAACAAACTACGCAAAATCCGTCCACCTCCTTTCTATTCTCGGACTTGAAACTTGGGACCACTTTTATCACGATTTTGACCTAGTAAAATTCTGAATCAAGAAACTTTTATGAAATATAAAATTATAGTCCTAAAGTCTTCTTTCCAAAGCAAAAAGAATCAAGTCAATCGGAGTTTGAAGTGAAAAGTTATGACCAAAATAGTGACACTATGTCAAAACAATCTTTTCTCCAGTTGTTTCCTTCCACCTTCTTTATGACATTGGCCCACTTTGCATAATTGGGTCCTATCTAATTAAATGAGTGGATAGAAAAACAATTACTTTCATGTCAACTAGTAGCCTTACATAGTGTAAAATAAACTCCCATGCATTATGTAGGAGGATAGGGATGTTAGAATTTAATCCCCAATTCAATAACAGAAGCAAATCAAACCAATGAAGCAAACAACTAATTCACACAATCAACACACGAATTTAACGTGATTCGGTTGAAGTCTATGTCCACGGGCAACAATGGGAGAGTTTCGCTAATTCTAAATGGGATATAGATTACAAATCTCTCTCTACCTCACAAATTCTTCCATTTCTCTTTTTGATTTTCTCTCACACCTCTCCCCTCTCACAAACCAAAACTCTTGGTGGTGCCTGAGAGGGGCCACACACACAACCAAGCCACTCACGAGAGTCTCTCTCTTCTTTTATAAACACTAATTAGAGGTTTTCTAATACAAAATCCCAACCGAGAGTCCACTTCTATTTTTACAAAACCAATCCCAAATGAAAATAAAAGGAGAGATGAAGTAGGATAAGAAGATTGGAATTATGAGAAGGTCTCCTAACTGGAGTCTAACTTCAATCGAGCCACACCCCAATAATCTCCACCTTGGCACGATTTGCAAGCAGACCACCTCTGATAACTCCACCTTGGCATGAAATCTCATGTCAACCAAATGAAGGGAAGAAACAATGCCGAATATTGTCTCCAAATGCACCCATAAGCACCATAACCCGAAGATATTCAAATGGAGAATGTTGACCAAATCCAAAATGGTGCTTAGAGCCTTCGAATTCTAAAGCACCCAACAAGATGAAATTGATCTTTAAATCTGGCACACACCAAAATACAACATTCTTACTGCTCCATCATTCAACTTCAAACGGATTTTACTTATCCAAATGTTTTACATGCATCATCCCTACCCATAAAACCGAATCAACTTTCCAATTCCTGAAAGCTAGAAACCAAATCTCTGTTGGGACATAAATGATGGGTATAACATATATCCAAATCCACTCATCAGAATGACATACAAATGATGAACCAACAAGAGCTAACTCAAAATCATCATCTTCAACTTCTTCAATTGCATCAACTTCAAGGAATTCAAACGATTACCAACGAATAGAATCAAACTTTCAATTCAAATGCCGAAGGAATTTGAAATCAAAGTGTCCTGGATCACTAACAAATCAGTAAAACAACTTCAATGCTCAAAACAAATGGATACCGCCACAAAAGACATCGCGACAAACTACAAAGAATTTCAAAAAAAAAATCACTGTGGCAGTACTTGAAACTATAGTCCTGCAGGGACTACCTAAAAACGTGGTTCTGCAGAACACTAAATTGAAGTATTGTGGTCCTGTAGAGTACAAACTAAATTGGTGTTCCTATGAGACTGCCTGAAAGAATGGATCTGTGGACCACCGGATGGGGAGAGAGAGAGAGAGAGGGGCTTATTGATGTCTTATTGATATACTTGATAAATTGATGAGATTACATGTTATATAAATTAATATATGATTTATTATGTGAGTATATGCTATATGATGTAATTTATGAGAATCACAATACACAGTAGTTTACATTTCTAATTACTGTATTTCCTCTTTTTATATGTTCGATAATTTAGTGCAATAGATAAAATTATATGCTATGTGATGTGATTTCTATGTAACTAGAAGTTCGATGAGATGATGTATGGGAACTATGCAATTATCTATTGTATGAAAAGAAGTGGGAGATATTAAATAATATGCCATATGATGTGATGACATGCTATGGTGTCTTATGATGAAAATGCTTGTGAATGGAATTATTATGTGCTATGGTTGGAAGTACGAAAAAAGATAATGAAAGATTGAGGAATGGATGGGAATTGCCTTGGTTAATGATGGGCTTAACTCATCAAAATTGATGAAAATTGTAAAGTTGAATTGTTAAAAAAATAAATGTGAGGATTTTGGAGGACCCGACGACAAGGCTTGGACCGTTCATCCAATCTAGGGGAGTAGTGGATTTGGTGTGTTATGCATATGTGAATGGTGGACAAAATGACAGGCGTAATCATGCGATGCATATTTTCGGTTCAACACATGTAAATTTGCATAATGACATTGTTGTTGAACGCCGGTCATAGTGGGCGTGTCCATGTAAGTTGCGTTAGAAATGAGTCCATGTGGACATGAGTGTGAGCATGAGATGGGCACCGGAAGTGAACATGATGGTGTTGGTACACATGGGACGTGTGCGCCGCCTTGTGAGCGCAACGGCGTTGATATACGTGGGACGTATGTGGTGCCTTACGAGTATATTAGGTGCGAATGCGTTGGCATGCGTGGGATGCATGTTTCGCATTGTTGATACACGTGGGACGTGTGAGTTGTAAGATAGCATACGGGGAATAGGTGAGATGCATTGCCTAGTGATTGTGAGTCATATGGAGTCTATTATCGTTAATTGTGAAACATTGGACATCTTGAAATTTTAATTGTATGTGTATTGATAAATATAATATATGATGTGTGTTATGTTATTTTTCCTCATTGGGCTAGTGTAGCTCACTTCCTAATCAATTTCAGGGAATGTCATGAAAACAGAATTTGAGGAACCCCGAGACGACGCCTAAACTAAGGAGAAATTAGAATAAAAAAAAATCATTCGATTGTTTTCCTTTATTAAGAAGTTTGAGAACTTTATTTGAATTATGAGATATTATACATGAGAATCATGGATTTTAATAAGTTATTTGGGTTAGTACGTAATTTCAATGTGTTTGAGTGGAGTACGCTAATATTTTGATGTCATTTCTTGAGTAAATAGTTTAGCTATGGTTTGTCAGGTGATATGAAGTAAATTTTAGGGAAATAAAATTTTCCAAATGTCCAACTTTTAAGGAAAACTCTGCAGGAATTTCAGTAGAAATCCTAAAGGTTATTTGTATTTAAAAATTTAGATTCTCCCCCATTGTGTGTGGTTATAAGATTTGAATTTTAAATGAAAAGCCCACACTTTCGCACGTGGCAGATCATGACATGTTGGTATCACCCGTTTGTCATAGGGCGAGGCTTTGCAGTCGCGGACTAGACTCTTCGCTCTTCTGAAGGTGGGAGAAAAGAGAAAATTGATTATTGAAGTAGAGTTTGAAACTCGTGTAATTAACCTCTTTCGGTTAACCTAACTCGAAAAAATGGGATAGATTCACGAGAAATCTCATTCAGTTAGATATGGTAGATTAAGATGGGACACCAAAAGAATGTTGAGCCGTATGAGGTAGGAAACTCTCAAGTATGGTTCTAAGGGAAGGAATTGTCCCACCTATTTCGACCGGGGAGAACAGGCCATTTGACAAGGAATATCAAAAGATTATCATATGGGAAATGATTTGTGCACCCCCCACTTTTACGCATTATGCACTCCCCCTATGTGAAATTACAATTTTGTCCAAACTCAAAATTCCTCTTTTCTCTTTCCTTCTTTGCTTTTTTTGGGAAAATTGTAATTTTACATAGGAAGAGTGTACAATGGGTAAAAGATGAGGGTGCACAAATCATTTCCCTTATCATATATGTAAAGATAACTGTGTTTGACATGAACTTGCTTATCTTACCAACCATTCTTCCATTTATACATGCTTAGATCTACGTTCCTCATTAAATTTTTTAAATTACTAAATCTATTGTTGAGCAAATCAAATAAAGAGTGTGATGAGGCTAACCTTTTCATTTGATAATTGACTGAAAATCTGTAAATCCCATAAAAATGCATAAAAATGCATTTAAGAATGAGAATAAAAATGATCTTAAATGATTTAAATTGTTTATTAATAGATCTATATATCTCAAAAACTAACATCCTTACTATAAAGATAAACACACAAACATTTTTATTATATTATATGATATAAGAATACTTATTATATATAAAACTAACCTTTTCATTTGATATTTGACTGAGTATCCTTCAGTTTTTCATACATAAATTCAAAAAAAAATCTCATAAAAATATATGATAATATATGATCTTAAATGATTTAAATTCTTTATTAATAGATCTATATATCTCAAAAACGAACATCCTTACTATAAAGATAAACACACAAATATTTTTATTATATTATATGATATAAGAATACTTATTATATGTAATAATAAATTTTGTATTTTAATATTTTATTTTTTTCATATTACACTATTTAGTCTAGACTGGTTACCAATCCAGGTTCAAATTCAATACGAGTCCCTCCCGATTTGGCTATTAAATGTGTAGAAAATGATTGCCCATACCTATTCATTATTTCATGTCGATTTCTGACAGGTGATAAAGTTCCTTGTTTAACAACCTACCCCAACCCAAGGGGCCCATTCAAAGTTCAAAAGTCAAAAGTGAAATCTGACTTGGTTCTTTTTTCAAACGACACCTATAATAGTTATTGCGTTTGGACGGAGATAGGGTTCTGTTTGATAACAAAGGAAATAGGTAAAAAAGAATTTAATTTCTCCTCCTTACTGTCAGTATATCTGAATATTTTTTTAGAGTAATTTTTTTTATATATTTTTTATTATAATTATCAAATAAGATAAAAAAATCTATGTTTAAGAAAAAATACGTTCAAAGGAAACTCCTGCATAATTTATTTCTCCTCTAATATTGTATAAGATCATTTATCAATTAAAAGGGTAAATTCAACATCTCGTTAACAATAAAACCCTTTTATAATTTAATTGAAATGTTTCTCTTTTTCTTTTATAGATTTTCAGCCACAGATTGTTTATTAAAAAAAAACCCACAAATGGTTCGTGAAGGAGAATTGTTCAAGAGTTAAAAGAAGTTTTGACTTTTGAGAGATTATTTTCCTTCTTACCAAATTAGATATTTTAGAAGATAGATCCAATCCTTAATATTTTATACATGAGAGATTTACAAAATTATTCAATTTTTTTACCTGTTATTCTAATATTCATTTTTATAATGATATTTATAAGAAATTATAATAAGTTCAATGATAAAGTCAGTTCAATGAGAGATTTATCCACATAGGTGTAGCTCAACTGGTTACCTCCTGCCTCAGGAAGCGGGAGATTGTAGGCCCCATGGCCTAACCTTAGTGTGTCTTAGGGGTATGGGCTCATCCGTGGGAATTTTAGTAGAACTGTGTCTGAATTTCTCACACGTTAATAAAAAAAAAGGTGATATTAAAGTATTTCTTTAATAATATATATAATGATAACATCTCAAATTGAATATATATAAATATACAAGAAAGTTGTAATCTCTCACACACAAAACTAATCCTCCTCAATTACACAACCTAATTGTCTAAATTTACTTCAAATTTCTCACTAAATTTTCTTCAAAAATCTCTCTCATTTACGGTGAATGATTACACAACTAAGATATTTCTAACGTCTCTCCTCAAACTCCAGAGAATGACAATGGAATTAATTGGAGTTCAAAAACAAAAAATTGATGTCGAGCAGTTGTATAGGATTTGGTCAGAATAATATCAAGTTGATATTCAAAAGATACAAAGAACAAGGTAATTAGTGCTATGCGAGTATTCTTAACGGACATAATGACAATCCATTTCTATGTGCTTTGTTTGTTAGATATATAACACTATTATTATCTCCAAAAATATGCGTAGGTCTAGAATTAAAAGCTCCAAAATCTTCCAGGAGACGTTGCAACAAGAAAATTCTCTAGAAGTGGTTGCAAGATCTTGATATTTTGCTTCAACACTGGAACATGACAATAGACTATTTTTACTCTTCCATGCAATGAGAGAGTTACTAAGAAAGATGAAATATCCAATGGTGGAACGACAACCAGTAAAAAACGGAAGGATTATCCAAAGAGGCATCAAACACATGTAAAAACGGGGTAGAAGATTTAAACTTCAGTGACGTGAAAAATAGAACATGATCCTAGAATGTAACATGACGAGAAATTCACAATTTTTTAGTAATAGGGTCATAGCAATGAAAACTTTTTTTGTTAAATGCCATATTTGATGAAGGGTAGGATCGAGTGTGGAGCCTACTTATGCCTTCAATGGTAAAAAGAAGAAATTTCGCAAGACTTGACAGGGAAGTTCAATAGAATTCCAAGCGAACCTGGACTCTAAGAATTCCGACGTCTTGGTAGATCCTTAGGTCAACATTGACAAAGTAACACCTCTTGGTAGCTCATTGGAACTGCAACAAAGGACCTTTGAAGAGGATAAACAAAAATCTCAAATTCTCACTGGAATAATGAGATAAGGTTGGAACTTCGTTGGGGTGAAAATTGACACCATACTATGATCACCAAAGAAAATATGAATTCTAGAATTGATTTCTTGAATCAATTCCTACAACTGATTAAAAAAAAATTATCCATGGGAGTTGGACAAAAATTGAAACTAGAACTAGAACTAGAAAAGCCAAAGAAAACAAGAACTCAAAGAGAGAGAGGAGACTTCAATCTCAAACTCGAATTGGATTGTACTTGTAGTGACTCGACCCTTAAATTAACATTTATTTGGGGGATTTGTAAGTTTGTTCAGGTGGGAATGGGAATTGGTTGTGTGAAGGTGTATTACAATTCCCATTAGACTTGAGAAATCCAACAAAAAATTTTACAATTCTGCTGAATTTTAACCTCAGGTTCAGAGGGTTAGGCAGGGTCAATGAACTGAGGGTCAGGTCGATGGGCCGAGAGTGTCTATTAGAGACTGAAAACTTCACAACAAGGTTACAAATCTCAGGCCAAGATAACTTGGGTTTTTGAACGCCAAGATATCTCAGGCGATACGCATTGTGTCGTGTATCGGCCGTACCGGTGAGATATTGATCCATATGTCCGAAATCTCTCTGATATCGGCCGAAACACATTTAAAAAGCCGATATTTGCCCAAAAAAATTAGGAGAGAGATATCGGCGGAGACGCCGATATCTCGGTATCAGTGAATTTTTTACCCCTGCTTCACAGTCGAAAATTTGCAGAATTTCAATCACGGGTTGGGGGAATCAAGCAGGGGCACGATTGGTAGAGCTTGGAGGGTCGAGGAACCTCTCGAACGACCGAACTTGCGACAGAACGACTAATATAAATGGCACTTTTGAATTTAGAATCAGCCCCTCTTCCTATTTTTCTGTTGCTGATACCCTCCAATCGGCCCCCCAAGTTAAGGAGAGCTTCTCCTCCTCCCCTCTACACTCTAATCCTCCTCTTGCATGTTAAGAAATCAAGCTTCTCCCACTTCTCAAACCTTTCGTCTTGGAAGTTTTGCTGGAGTGGCATTGTACTTCCAATATTCTTCCCTCCATTGAGGTAACTCCTTCCTCCTTGTTTCTCTTTGGAATCATACTTAGAACTGAATTATGGGTAAGGGAATGGACACTTGGGGAGGATTTTCCCCCTAGATTGGGAAATGTGGAGTGAAAATGGGTTGAGAAAGTTAGAGAAGGGGAGGGGCATGTGCATGTGGTCCAGATTTTTGAATGGGAGTATTTGAGATTTGTGCATGGCTTATTGTAGTAAAAAGAGGATCTTGGGTCCCTGAATTTGGTCTAGACTTCTAAATGAAATAGACTTTTGGAATTGGGTAGGGAGCTTGGGGTTTTCATTCCAAGTGTATGAGTTAGAGTTTAATTTACCCTAATGTGAAACTTATGGATGCTTGTGTATGCATGTTGTTGTTGAATAGTGCCCAACTCTCCTGATGTCGACATCCGTCGATCAATAGATAACCTAGATGTGCCATAGAACACCAAGGTGGAGCTACACACTTAAGTTGAATTAATGTGGTGCTTACCTGCAAATGATATAATTTATGATTTTGTTTGACAAATCACGGATATGGGAACTCTCAACTCTATTGATGAATGCCTAAGCATAATGAATTGCGTACGTAGAAACTATGTTGATTAATTAGTTGCTTTGTATGAATATGTTGAGTGTTTGCTATTTTAAATTAGTTGTATTTGTACTGGTGATGTGATGTAAACCCTTCCTCAATTGGGGGTCAAATGTGATGATGAAAGGGGAGTGTGGTCACCCATAACCCCTCGACTATATGAGGGCATGATATGCCGCTCAGGGGTCTAGCTCGCATAACTTATAAAATATGCAAGGTATGAACTCTTGGGGTTACAGGACGAGCTAAAGAGGTTAGCCTAGGGGAAGAGTTTTGCTACCTCCCAATCCAAGCTTTGAATATTTGAATGATGAACTTGAGTATGAAATTTTATGAATTTCCATAGTATACTCCAAGTGATGGATTTTGATGATGTACATGTGTGATTCATGCCTACGTATGTGATTTCTTTTGATGGGGTTAATGCTTACATATGTTGGACTTGTGGTATGTCAACATGGTGAGAGGTAGACATTCATGCATGTGTAGAGGCATGGTAAATTAATGACATCAGTATACCATGCACAGCATGAGGGGTAGATGGGACAAGGTGGTGTGAGAGTCCCAAGGTGTATACCGCTGGTATAAATATTAGACCCCCATGGGTAAATCTCGGAGTGGCCATGAGACTATGGAAGCCAAGAACCAACTATACATAGGCTGTGATGATATTGGTTTGCTGGATAAGTCGCACTGGGCAAGCAGGGTAAGTCGTGCTGGACACGGATGCTAAGTAGTGTCGACCCGTCGAATGGGGTGTGTCTATCACTAGACTCTAGTGACATGATTTGGTATGCAGGGTGTTAGTTCCAAAGGACAAAAAATGTATTTTGGTAATAACAAAACCATTGACTTGTGTTACTAATGGTTTCTTGGAGTTTGTGGTATAAGACAAGAAATATCAGATAACTCTAAAGGACCTGAAGACAAAGAGCAAAGTCAAGTACAAATCTCAAGAATAAGCTTGTGCAAGACCAAGTATCAAGAAGATCGAAAGGCTTATGAAGAAAAAGAAAAACTCTGTGCAAGATCAAGCATCAAGATTACCAAAAGGCTTATAAAGAAAGAAGAAATAGCCGTTAAAAGATCAAGCATCAACTCAAATCAAAGGGCTTTTGAAAATGAAGAGCACTTGTGACTTGAAGCAGACCAAAAGATTGAAGACTTTATAATGTTTAGGTCCAAGTTTTGTATGGGTAAGTCTAGGGTATGAATGTTTTGGATCTTATGTAAAGTTACAAAAATGTTGAACATCTTCGCTCAAACCTGACCTTAGAAAGCCCCTCGGATCATGTGACCAATATTGATTAGATTTATTGGATCCTAGGTAAAGGGGCATCTGTTCCAAACCCACTTTTATATCAAAAGGAACATAGTAACTCCAATATCATGGCTGCAACTCTAAATCATTATGTATCTAAAAGAGTTTTGTAAGTCCATAATATGGCTACAACTCTAAATCATTGTATATCTAAAAGAGTTGTGAAAGTCCATAACATGACTGTGGTTCTAAAACATTGCATATCTAAAAGAACTGTGTAAGTTCATCTTTGGCATCAATCTAAGCCATTGCATATCTGTGGACTGTTTAAGACCAGGATTGTGTCAGTCAATAATCTTGGCTTTAGTCTGAATTTTTATCTCTGTCACTTCGGTTACTTACAGAAATATTTTGGGGTATCGATCAAACGTCTTTTGGTCTGAATATTTTACAAGAGTCTTTAATATTAGTTGTCTTCCTCCAGAAAAATATTCGTGAACATATCATATCAGAAACTCCACTTATTATCTTTTTGGTGATGTGTACACAGAAAATCCATACAACAAAGTGTTTTTTTGGACTTTTTGAAGATCGGGTAACTGTATTCTTGCAAATTTTCTTACAACTTCTTGTTTTTCATAGTTGTTGGCTCTTGTGTGATTCATATTGGATATTACTTGTGTTTGCCACAAACAAATTTCAGGCTCTCTTGTTCACTTTGAAATTTTATAACACACATTTATTGTACCAGACTAAATATGGGCAAGAATGATGGTGATAACAACCTTTGAAGGGTCAACGCAATAGCAGCGTTGGCACGACAGATGCTACCATGCAAGCCACTGTGCAACATCAAGTGACTACCTTGCATGACTCTTTGCAACAGCTTGCCCGTGATAGACATCGAACATCCTCTTCTAGACGATCTCATGGTTCACATCACAGAGCTCATTCAGAGTCAAGTGATAATAATGATGATAGTCAGAACACCAATGACAGACAACATCGTCAAAAAAGAGATCCTGATCGCATCCCTATTAGAGTAGATATTCCAGAGTTCTTTGGGCATCTATCTGGTGAGGCATTTCTAGACTTGTTAGAAACGATTGAAAATATGTTTGAATGTGGAGATGTACCAGAAAATCAACAGGTTAAGCTTGGTGTAATGAAGTAAAGAGGTAGTGTTTTATCATGGTACAAGTCTATTAAGCTTGAGAAAAAGAATCTAGCAAAGGACCCCATCCAATCTTGGAGCAAGTTAAAAAAGCTTATGTGTAGTACTTATTTACCTCATAATCATGTTCAGATTTTATTTTCTAAGTTGTAGAACTCAGATAGGGAGACAAGACTGTTGTAGACTACACAAAAGAATTCAATCTTCTGATCTCCCGCAATAACTTAAATGAATGTGAACAGGTTGTGGTGCAAAGGTAAAGGTCTCAGTGATCTTATCACAGATCTTCAGATAACTCGAATGTTTATTGCTTATCAAAAGGCCCTCAAGTCTGAACAGATAGAAGGTCGTAGAAACTGTTGATGTTTTAAATTTGTAAATCTCACAAGCGCATTAACCATTTACAGTGTAGCAATTCAGTACGAGGTCGAACCCAAATGAAACATTCAAAATATATGAAATTTAAAATACACATGCTTCAATTTTTTTGTTTCTTAGAAAACCAAGATTCAAAATTAAATCTAGGATAGAAATCAATTTTAATTTTAAAAGTATATTCCCAAACTAATCAAATCTTTATCTAAAATAAATAGACCTATAATTTTAAAACAATGGTTAAAAGTAATTAAAATAATGTTTTAATAAAGAGTTTAGAAACAATCTCAACACTAATTCCAATTCACAAAATCAAAACCCAATTAAATTGAATCTTAATTAGTTAATCAAATTGTTAGGAAGGTTAAATACATGAAATAAATACACATTAAAAGTATTAAAGATTTAAAATAAAAACTAAAATACAACATTGAAGTGAAATAAAATAAATATAAAAAATAAATTGGCAAGAAAAGTAAATGATATAAATTAAAATTTTGAAAAATAAATATGCAGAAAGTAAAAGGTAGTTGTTTGGAAAAGACCGTTCATGACCAAAGACATTTAAATAAACAAATGACCTAGATTTGAAATCCGCATAAAATCTAAGATACAATTCATGTTTATCATCAATATTAAAAATCATAAAATTTAATTTATAAAATCAAAACTTAATAACTTAGATTTAACATTTATAACCTAAGTCCTAATTGTTCCATGTTCAATTAAATAATTGAAGCGTACAATCTTAAAATCGACTAAAAAACAATCATAAAAGGAAATCAGAATTGGATGTTTCAAGATTATAAACGGATGTCCTTTAATTATTTATTGGAAAAATTAAATACAAAATTGATTGAATACAAGAAAGATGGAAATTAAAATTGCAATAAGAAACTTACTGCAAAATTTGAATGACACTGTGAATCTCTAAATCTTTATTGGGTCTTCTCTCCAATCCTTTGGTCCTTTTTGGCTCCAGAGTCAAATTCGGGTTTTACTTGTGGGATACTGGGCTATTTATAAGACTTGGGATTGGATCGATGGCTAGGATTAAATCTAGGTTTAAGTTGGTGGATGAAAGGTTGGGATTTAATCTAACTTGACATGGTTGGTTTGGATTAAAAGTTGGAAAACTAGGGCTCCTACATAGGGTTACACAAATCTGGTGTGATGGGTTGGCTTGGAGTGCACTGCAAGAAAGGAAAGAGAGAAAATTGGGATTTAGGATTTCTCTGTGATTTTTGAATTTGCTATGTGGCTTAGGGTTTTGAATTGTGCAACGATATGGCCGGCTAGGATTAAATGGATGGATGAATGAATGGATGAGATGTAATATGGTGATGTGGAGGGCTGACCTATGAAATTCGAATGGGATAGGAAAGAGATAAGCAAAAATCGTGTGTGGCATGGAAAGAGAGGATGATGATGTGGATTGAATAACTTGGAGAGGAATTTTAGGGATTTTCCATGGAGTATGTGCATGAAGGCTTCCTAGAATAAGTGTGTAGTGTGAGGTGCTAGATTATATGATTAAACAAGATGCCTAGGGTTTAATGAAATGGAATTATGAAATGGAGGGCTAGGATGAATTGGCCTAAATCTAATGGCTTTAATATATGATAGATGATCTAGGTGGATGGATGGGTAGATGGTGCATGGATGATCTTAATCCTAAGGTTAATATATATGATGGATGGTTTAGATGTCCTAGATCTAAACATGATGCATGAACGGGTTGGATTGACTAAGTGTGAAAGTTCTCCCTTGGATGCTAGAACTCGATTGACCCTAGAGAGGGGTGAATAGGTCAATCTGAGTTTCCATAGTGTTTATAAATTTCTTGATTATTTAAAGTTTAAGTGCAGCGGAATGAGAATCTTAATCCAGAGATTTGTTTAGTGTGATAAATTATTTTTTAATTCCTTAAATGATCACACTAAGATTATAACCTTTTGCATATTGTTTGATTATCGATTCTTGTGCACAATGTGTAAAATAAGATAATCAAATGCAAAGTGATGTGTATTGAGAAGAGTACTTAAATACTAAATACAACATACAATGATCAAACACCATAAGACTAAATTTATAGTGGTTCGGTTAACTAATCTACATCCACTGTTAAGACTATCACAACCTTGAGCTATACTCAAATCCACTAAGTGGAGACTTACACCCTCACAATTAGAGTAGGGATTCCACCTCACTCAATCGGCTGAGAATTTCACCCACCACATGTAGAATAGGAATTTCACTTATTCATTTGGCTGGAAATTCCACCCACCACATGTGGCAGAGACAACGCTCTAGATTTTTTTTATACTGGTTTCGGAGCCAAGCCTCCTTAATCCACTTTCACGGGATAAAGGTTTTAAATAAAATTAAAAACAAGAAGCACTTGCCTTTGAAGCTCTTTCTCTTTGATGTGTGCTTCTTCAAGATCCACCCAATGTGTGCCGATACTTAGCCTTGTTGCCGTCGTAGAGCAATCACAATCTCAGGGTGACTAGGAAATTGGTTCTACCAATATCTATCCTAGTTGATTATCCTTTCCCCTCTCTCACAAACTCAATCCATATGATTGGTTGTATTAGATTCCCCAAGTGTAAACACGAGAGAGAGAGTGATCCTTTGTTGGCCCTTGTTTAAGCTCACTAATAATGATGAGGGTCCAACGGATTTGTCAAAGGATGTGAGATGGTTGAACAAAGATTGGTATTTATAGACAAGGCATCCAGTTTCAGCAGCGGTCATGTACCGACAGGTCGGGCGCACCGAGGGGTCGGTGACTAAAAATATTACCTTTCAACAACCCGACCACTGCGCATTAAATGCACTCCCAACGGTATAATTCTTTCCTGGTTGACAGGTCGGTGTCGTCGATGGGTCGACAGTCATGGTACCGAGAGGTCGGTCCATACGAGAGGCTTGGTTTGGGGCAACACCATGCGGACAGAGTTTCAAGTCCAGAAACTAGTCTTACCCAGACCGACCTGTCACTCTTTACCGAGGGGTCGGTCCTGATAGTCTCGATCGGTCTTGAACTACCGATATGTCTGTTTTCTCGGAAGCCCACTTGAGTTCAAAGGTCCAGAACTCACAAGTCTTTATTGAAGATTCGTTGACCACGAGGGGTCGGTGCATACGAGACACTAGATCAGAGGCACACCCAGAATGACAGTTCTTATGATCCAGAACTTCTGTCAAACTGGCCGACCAGTCTTTGACCACAATGGGTCGATCTTGTCTCTACCGAGGTGTCGGTGAGAATGACTGGTCGAGCTGACAGTGAAACTAAATACATATTTCCAAGTTGGGTTCCAATTCACTGTCAAACTTCCTCTCTAGGCTTTTAATGATTTTACCATTTGTTCAACTAAGCCTGGGAATGATCCTCTTAAGGTGTGGGTACCACCTAAAGTCATCTATAGTCAAATACTTGTTTTGTGATTGCCATAACGATGAACTTCAATCCGGTGGAGCATGATCTTCAATCTTGATCACCTTGAGTCTTCAAGCTTCTAGCAAGTGCTTCTTCCTGAGTCTTGGAATTGACAAACTTAGGGACTCGCAAGCCGGGGCACTAACAAAGTGGATCTAGGGTTTGATGATATGAAATGCATGAGATGAATGAAATGCATGAAATGAACGATTTGAATGGGTTAATGGGGTCAATGGATGGTGTGGATGGAAGATTAGAAATTGGATGGATAAGATTAGATGGGTAGGATGGGTCATGGACTTTTGGATTTTGGACCTAAAATGGATTTGGGCTTGGAGTGGCGAACTTGGATTTGGACCTGGAGCATTGGATCTTGAATTGGACTTCTTGGATTAGAGTCTTGGGATTGAAGGGCTTGAATTCACTTTGGCATGGCCCACATTGGAAAATGCGCATGGAGTGCCTGGCCTAGCCCAGTGTCTGGCATTTGGAACAGAGCTTGGCCCAATTGCAGTGGATCTCTGGCCCATGGATCTTGATTTCAACTCCTGGCCTCTTTGATTGCAAACTTGATTTTAAAATTAAATAATTAATCAAACCACTCATAAATCTAAGTATTGAATTAATCTAAACTCTCATAAATGGATCCAGATTATCCAATTTACATTTTAAAACCCTAAAGTCGCATGAATTAATTATGAAATTCTAAAATTTCCATTTTAAGTTCTCTTCCAGCAATTATCCATTGTTTTATGCTTGTTTCCTGTTTTTCCATCTTCTTATCTACAAAAATAGAAAAAACCATTAAACGTATCTTTTATATACAAAATCAAGTCTAATTCAATCATAATTAAAAGGTAAAATGTAAGTTGTTAGACTCAACAGAAACGAGACCGCACCAGCGCAAAGCAGGCCAATGAACCCTAACCCATCAGCATGGGGTTCTCCATCCAAGCCCGCTCAAAAATCAACTCCTCAGGTGCCACCTGCGGAATGATAGTAGAAATCACAGGCCAAGTGCTTCAAATGCAACAGGTTATGCCATATAGCCATTGATTGTCCTACTCTCCAAGAAGATGATGAAGATGAAATTGAAGATGAATATGATGATGAAGAGGAGGCTTTCAGTGACGATGACATCATATATGGTGACACTGTTGGCGAGACTTTCATGATCCAGCAGGTCCTAATGCCTCCAAAGGAAGACAAATAACCTAGTGGCACGGAACCCTTTGTCACTATTGAGTTTGCTTCAGACAATGTTCACCTCATAGGAACGTCAAGTGAGAAGAAACCATTTGTGGATCCAATGTGGGATGAGTACTCGCACCAATTGGCCACACCTAATACCTCATTACTCTTAGTAGTTCGAGGACCTACATCAGAAGCTATTAGTGTAGATGCACAACATGGATACCCTCGACAGCTTGATTTTGACCCTTGGACGGATGAGTAGTTCATGAATGATCTCCAGCTTCAAAAAGATCAAAATTCAAGGTCGAATTTTCTCCCAGCAGGGGAGAGTGATGTAATTTCCTCTACTTTTAGACTAGTAAAGACCATTGAATATACAACACTGAGTCCATCAAGTGTCCAACAGATATTCAAACCTTATGTAGACCTTGTATGGAAATAATTTGTATAGAGAACATGCAATAGGAAACTTATTTTTTCTAATGTCATGTATGTCAGGCACATGTAGGATTCTTCAAAGGTTGACCGAAAGTTCATAGGTGGTAACCATAGCTGCAAACCAGTTCTACAATTTCAATCAAAGCAGCAAACAAGAATTTAGTAGCCAATGGCACGGCAGGGTATCTCCCTCGCAAATCGATTAAACTCGAGGACAAGTTTTCTCCAACTAAGAGGGAATGATGCGGGTATCCAGCCTAATGACGCACAATCAGATTCTTCTTCTGTAGGTCTTGATCCAGCAGAGCATATTCCTATGGCTTACATGGAGCGTTTTGATCGTGAACAATCACATTGGACTTTGTATAATAAATCCAACAATACTGTTAGTCGAAGCCCAATTGTGCAGAACGAATCCGGCCAACTTGTTAAGGCCTAATCTACTCCTAAACAGGGGAAGTCAAAGTCCAAGGCCCAATACTCCATACCCAATTTCTTCCAAGCTCAAATCCATCCTCAAGTGACACATGGAAGTTCGATGATGAATCCTAAATGCAAGTGGTGTCCAAAGGAGGTGAAAGAAACAAAGTGGAGTGTTGAGTCCAGAAAAATGATTTTAGATTAGTTAGCCTTTATTTTGTAAATAAAACATGAAGTTAATGCAATTTTCTAGTTTTGTAGATAAAATTTGAGAAATACAAGAAACAATCATAAATCAATGGATTATTGCAATAATTAGCTTAACTTGGAGATCATGAATTTAATAATTAATTCGTACCACTTTTAGGATTTTCAATTTAAAATTGATTAATCTGGATCCAGTTATGAGAGTCTAGATTAATTCAATATTTTATATTTTAATTGGATGGTTAATTATTTAATTCTAAGATAAAAGAATGGCAACTCAAGGGCTAGAAACCAATAAGAGTTTGAATTCCAAGTCCATGGGCCAGAGATCCACTGCAAATGGGCCAAGCTATGCTCCAAATGACAGACATTGGGTCAGGCTCAAGCAGTCCATGCAGATATCACAATGTGGCCAGGCCAGTGTTAAATCCAAGTCCAACAAGCCCAAGTTAATATGCTCCAGTTAAAGTTCAAGAAGTCCAAGCTCCAATTGCTCCATGATCCAAATTCGAATTTTTTAAACCTTAAGCCCAAATCCACATAAACCCATATCCAAAAGCTAACCCCATATTCATACATGCAATCCTAACCACTCATCTTCATCCATTCATCCACACCATTCATCTCATCTCGTAAAACATAAGAAACCCTAGAGCCACCTACCAAATCCAAACCATACATCTGTTGTGCAAATTTTAAATTTATAATTACTCGCAAGCGCACGAATCAAATTGGAATATAGAGATATGCAAGTGCGAGGTCGAACCCACATGACTTGATTTAGAATGAACGGGAAAACAAATTAAAAAGCCTAATATTATAACCTTAACCTAGTTAACAAGTTTTTCAGGAGAATGATTGAATTAAAATTGTAAAATTAATAAAACAATTAAAAATGAAGATTAAATCAAGTGAGAGAAATTACTAAGGTATCGAATTCCACCACCATTAAATCCATAATCTTCTAATTATTTATTTGTTAATTCTCAAATTTTAGAGATTTAAACATTTAATTCATTAATATGGTGTTCAAAAATCAGATTTTCCTTCACTTTTAAAATATAATTCCTAAGCATTTAATGTATCCAATTTTAATTTAAAAGACAATGGATCAAAGAAAATAATCTAAGCATCAAATGTATCTAATTAAATTGAAAAACATTAAATCAAAGAAATCTTCATTTTTAATTAAAATGCCAAGCCTTTGATTAATTAAAGAATATTATTAACTACCAAAAATACATGATATTAATTGTGAAAATAATGAATATTTAATTAATCTAATGAAGTCAAAATCATTAAATAATAAACACACATATACGAGAATCAAATAACTAAATAAAAGAAAATTATTTCATTAATAGAGTTTCATCCTCAACCTCAGTACAAAATGAGCCGAACATTATCAAAGAATTAAAATAAAAAGACATGGAAAAATAGAACCCGATTGGTCATCGGAGCTCCCGAGCTTCTCCACTGTCACCCGACTCTGCTCTCTGTTGTGTGATAGAGAGGTCCAATTTATAGATGCAATAAACATCGTGGGTTGTTGTTCTTAGGAAATCTATGTGGGCCCCTTTTCTTTCTCATCTTTCTTCTTCAGATTCCACCGTCCCAGCCTTCCTCTGTTTCCTCCTCCTATTTTCGTCCCTTCCTATCTTATCTCCATCTCAGTCGGCTTCTCATTCTGTTATTTATTTTCGTTCAAACCATTGAAGTAGGTCCCACCTTCCTTTTATATCTTTTCTTTCACCGATCCTAAGTCCTCTTGTTATATTTCTTTTATCAGCTGGCTAAAAGGAAATGATTCTCTCCTTCTCCATCGTTGGTTGCCGCTCTTGACACTGTTATCTGCTGCTCTCAAATATGTGGCAAAAGCATGGTGTGGTGGCACTCATTCATGTTCAGAGACAAAGCAATGTTTAATTTATATGTTCCTGATTACCCTCAAAGGCTTTAATTCTTTATTTTTTTCTGATCAGATAAGACAATTGATTTAGTCTTTCAATCTTAATGTTATGAATGCACAACCAATATATCCTATGATGCATCTGGGTTGAAGTTCAGGCTCAGATGGTATTATGTAAAATCAAGTTAGCCACATGTCATAGCATATCTTTCTCCTTTAGCTCCATTTCAAAGACATCTTTAATTTTACCTATAAAACTTGAAAATCCCATTAAATAAAACAATTTAAACAAAATTCAATAGCTAACTAATCAAATATTTAGGGGTAAAATTGTTAATTTTTTTGTGCTTATCAACATCCATCATATTAAGATCTAGGCTATCCATTTCATCCATCATTTAGATTAACCTTAGAATCATGATCATCCATACATCCTCTCATCATCCATCCATTTAGATCATCAATCATTTAGTTAAGCTATTAGATCTTAGGACATTTCATCATAGCCATTCATTCATAAAACCCTAGATCTAGATTACCATGGAACCCAAGCCACCTCCTCCTATCCATTCGAATTTTACACATCATATACACCACATCACTTAATCCATCTCCACCATATTCAAATTTGCCATCTCATTTCCACCTCCACACGATTTTAGCACTAAAATTTCGCCATGTATTAAACCAAAAATCCATCTAGGTTCATTCCCAAAATCACAGCCATAATCCACACATGTCACACACGATTTTGCATATCCCATTAGATTCATTCGAATTTCACAGTAGGTCAACCCTCCATGTCATCACTCATCATCTCATCCATCTATGCATTTTAGTTTTTAATCCTAACCATACATAATCATGTATTGCATTACCCAAAACCCTAAGATACACATGCTAGAATTGGCCATGTCCTATTTCTTCTCCATTGCACGATTTTCTCTAGCTTCGATCCCAAGCCACTAAATTTGTGTGACATAGTAAACCCTAGCCTCCTTTAGTTTTAAATCCCATCCATTCACCTTAAGTAAAATCCAATCTTAGCCCTCTACACCAACTAAAACCAAGATCTATTCTCCACCCTCCATTCACTTTCAAGTCCTATAATTACCCCATTAACCCGATGCCAAACTCAAATTTGATCAAGAACACAAAAGGACCAAAGATTGGAGGAGAAAAAATCAAGAGAAGACAAGGGGCTACACGATTTTTGCATGTGAGTAATCACATTGTAATTTTATTTTGAATTTGTCTTTCTTGTATTTGTTTTTTCCAAAAATCTTGTACTTAATTCTTTCAGGAAATAAAAGTGAGATATTCCTTTGGAATCTTGAAACATCCAATTTTCAGATTTCTTTTGTAATTGTTTTAATTTAATTTTAAGTTTATATATTTGTTTATTAAATTGGACATGAAATAGTTAGGACTTGGGTTGTAAGGGTTGAATCTAAGTTACTAAGGCTCAATTTTTTAAATTAAATTTTATAATTCTTGCTTTTAATGAAAGAACTTGAATTGAGATTTAGATTTTTACGTGAATTTCAGCTCTAGATTTTACTTTTATTTATTTATTTTGTGTTATGAATGGTCTATTCCAAATAACCACCCTTTCAATTATTTATTTTTATATTATGTCTTTTACTTTTATTGTCAATTTATTTTCAATGTTTACTTTATTTTGCTACACAACTTATTTTGTTTGTATGTTGTATTTTAATTGTTCAAATTGTTTTCAAATCTTTAATTCTTTTGTCATGTATTTTATTTGTCTTCTATTCAAACCACCCTCCTAACATTGTGTAAACTAGTTTGAGATTTAATTTAGTTGATATTTAATTTTGTTTTTCTTAAATTTGGGTCAGAGGTTATTTATAAATTCTATATTAATCCATTCTCTTAATTGGATTTAATTAATGTTCTAATTATTGGATCTATTTTTTTAAAACTAAAGTTTTGTTAACTTAGAGATAAATTCATGAGAATAGAATTGATTTTTAGACTAATTTAAGATCTATATTCTCTAAAACATAAAATTTCAAAATCATATATGTGTGTTTGCATATATTTTTTGTTCTCTGTGGGATCGACCTCGCACTCATACTGCTATACTATAAATGGTTCGTGCGCTTGTGACATTTATAAATTTAAAATTTGCACATCAACATGGAGAAAGGAAGGTTTTAACACAGTCTTCGTATTTTGGCCATACCTTTTCACTCCGATGTCCGAAATGACTTGATTCTTTTGCGTTGGAAAGAAGACTTTAGTGTCTACGACTTTTTTATTGTATGAAATTTTTGTGATTCGGACATTTACTAGGTCAGAATCGAGATGGAATGAGACTCAAGTTTCAATTCCGAGAATAAAAAAGAGGTGGACAAATTTTGCCTACTTAGTTTACCTCCTTAGCTTATTTATCTCTAAATCTTAGTCATATGTTATTTTTAGAATACATGTGTAGGTTAAAGATTGAATGGTCTAAATAAGACTACATTCTATCTTAAGTAAGGGTAGTTTAGTCTTTTGTCAATTTTTTCTCTATAAATATCAGCCTATGTAATTCAATTTTCATACATTGGAATAAGAATTGAAGTTAGTTTTTGAAAGAGGATCTCTCTTGTGACTCTGTGGATTGTTGAAAGATTGGTGGATTCCAATTTTCATCCCCTAGCAAGTAAGTACCAGTTGTTTTGAATTCAATTAATTTCATGGTTTTCATAGATTAGGTGGACTATATTCTAATTTATCTTCATGCCCTTCTATTTTGCTTCCACTATTCTACATCATATTTAATTGAAAGAGGCCTAACCTTATGAAATTCATAAGCTAATTCGAATTCATGGGGAACTTGTACGTCGGTTTGGAAATTATTTGAGCAATTCCTTACCAATGTAGAATATTGTTACGAATATATAATCGGTTGAACGGGCCTTTCAAAGACCATGCTATGAAATTGCACGCCTACTGGTGGATTTTCACAGATCTGGCCCTAGTCCTGCAACAATGTGGATTGTGTATACACTTGTATATGTGAACCTTTGGCGTGCTTGGTTGAAACTATGTGAAGTTTGGAGCGGATGTCGGGTGGATAGACGACCCAATGAAGTAGAAAATTTTGCGTAGTGTCTTGGTGAATATTTTGAAGTTTAGGGCGTGCTTGGAGATTTTTGTTTATACTTATTTGAGTCCTTTTTAGGTAGGTTTTTGATCAGCTATTCCAGACGTTTGGGTGACAATGGATAGAAAACACAGCAGAATAAAATAAAATGAGAATCAAAGAGAGACGCAGATTTGGGAAGAAAACTCTTCCTCTTTTTGGTCTTCTCTTTTATTTTCTCAAAGGATTGTACAATCACGAGTCTTTGCGTGCATCCACAGGTTGGAGCCTGTAAAAAAAAAAAGGGATAAAAGTGGGCAGAAACTGGTACTATTCACAGACTGTACTAGATGATTTACCAGTCGACTGGTACATCGACTGGTACTATCAGAGAACAGTCTGTTCTTACAGACATGTGGTAGATGATGTACCAGTCGACTGGTACATCGATTGGTACTATTCACAACCTTAGTAGATGATGTACCAGTCGACTGGTATCATCAGAGAGTGATCTGTAACACAGTACAGTCACTAGACGATGTACCAATCGACTGGTGCATTGACTGGTACCATTAAAGACTTATTTTCTTCAATTTATAAGTCTTTAAACAAAAAACACAATAAGAGAAAATAAGGAAATACATGGAAATACATGAAAATACAATGGGAGATCCTCCTGGATCATGGCTCCCCCTATTCAGGGGATTTAGATCCCACTAAATCTTCAGAACTCCAAATGAGGGAACTCCCTAGCTCCCTTCTCTAGACTGTACCACCGTGACTGGCTTGGCAACTGACCCTTCTTACCAATCCGGTAAGAATCATAAGTCCCTTGCCTAGTCTCCATAACCTTCTTCTCCAATTTGTAATCTTCAGGTAGTGGATCCTCCCGTTCTACCCACAAATCATCAACGGATGGTAGTCGCGCCTCCTTGTCTGAATCTTCATCAAGCATAGAAGGTTCAAATAGTTTCAAGTTCTCGGCATTGATAACCGAGTACATTTGCATATATGGTGGCAGATCCAACTGGAATGCATTGTCTCTAATCTTCTTGATGCTTCTGAACGATCCATATCTGATGGGTTTCAGCTTCTTTCCTACTCCCTTCAACAGCTCTTTGCTCAACTTCAACCAAAAAAGATCACTTTCTTGGAATGTACATTTCACCTGTTATCGAACATGTCGGTCCTTGTATCTCTGTTGTGAACGCTGCAGCTATGCCCCTACTTCTCTGTGCACCTTAGCTATCTTCTCCAGAAATCGTTGAGCTCTAGCTCTGTCCTCCTCTTCCCTTCCTTCCAATTGACCATCCCCAAAGTGAAAGCCAAATCAAAAGGGCTTTGAGGCAAATAACCCAAACGTACTTCAAAAGGCCATTTCTGTGTCGAGCCATGAATAACACAATTGAAGGAAAACTGCATATAGGAGAGACTAATATCCCAAGTCTTAGGATGCTTGGAATTGAGCCTCGAAGGAGGTGCACCATAGTTCTGTTTACTACTTCTGTCTATCCATCAGTTTGTGGATGAAATGCCATGCTTCTCTTCAGTTTTTTATCCATCATTCCCCAAAGTGAATTCCAAAAGTGACTTAGGAATCGACTATCTCGATCCGAAACAATCGACGTAGGCAACCCATAATGCTTCCAGACATGGTCAAAGAATAGCATCGCTGCTGCGTCTCCTGTCACTGTCTTCTTGTAAGGGATGAGTTCCACCATCTTGCTGAACCGATCCACAATAACAAACAGATCATCATATCCAGACTTGGTTTTCGGTAAACCCCCCAAAAAGTCCATCGAAATACTCTCCCAAGGTCTTGTAGGTACCAATAAAGGAGTATACAATCCTATTTTTATGTTCTATGGCTTCGAAGTGTTGCAAAGAACGCAATCTGTGATGTATCTAGCCACATCTAGTCGCATCTTCGGCCAAAAGACATACCTCTGCAGATTAAGTAGTGTCTTGTCAACCCCAAAATGTCCCGCCACTCGGGAGGTATGAGCTTCTCTAACCCACTGTAATATGTCCCCGTCTTTCGATATACACAGTTGTGACCCCTTATACATCAACCCATCCTTAAGTTCAAACTCCATAATATGACCTTGCTGTAGTTTCTCAAACACTGTCTTGAAGTCTTCATCAGTATCATACCCTTATGCATACTCAGTAAGGGCCATAGGCTGGATTTGCATTGCCACCATGAGAGTGGAGCTCCTCTGTGTAGGTGGTCTAGAAAATATATCAGCGAACTTATTTGTGGCTCCTTTCTTGTATTTAATCACCAAATTAAATTGTTGCAAATATGACATCCACTTCATATGACGAGCTTCCTGTAACTTTGACTGAGTTTGTAAAAACTGAAGGGGTTTGTGGTTGGTGTGGATTATGACATCCTTCCCCAACAAATACACACGCCAATGCTTCACTGCTTGGTGCAAAGCATACACCTCTTTATCATAAGTGGGGTAATTCATCATCGGTCCGCTAAACATCTCAGAATGATAAGCCACAGGCTTCCCATCCTGCAATAATACAACTCCCATGTCATATGTAGATGTATCCGCCTCAACCTCAAAAAGGCGATGCGAATTTGGCAATGCCAATACTGGGGTTTCAGAAATTTTCCTCTTCAATAACTGAAATGTATCATCTTGCTTCTTCGTCCACTCAAACTTCTAATTGGCCTTTGTCAAAGCATGCAAATACGCTGCTATCTGTGAGAAATGACGAATGAACTTCCATAGATACTGACAAGCTCCCATGAAGCTCCTCACTTCAGTCACCGATCAAGGTGCATGCTATTTAGTAATGACCTCAATATTTGAAGGGTCTGCCTTCAATTCTCCTGCCCCAACTACAAAACCCAGGTACACTAATGACTACTTCCCAAATTCACACTTATTTCTATTCAGTTGGAGCTTTTTCTCCCTCAACAGCCCAAAGACCTTACTCAAATGAACAATATGCTCCTCCCATGACTTGCTATAAATTAAAATGTCATCCAGATAAACTATAACAAAATCTTCATTGAAAGGACGCAATAGCTCATTCATTAATCGAATGAAGGTTGTCGATGAGTTGCACAATCCAAATGGCATAACCAACCATTCAAACAACCCCTGCCTTGTCTTGAATGCAGTCTTCCAAGTGTCATCCTCATGAACCCAGACTTGATGATAACCAGACTTCAGGTCCAACTTAGTGAAAAGTGGGCTCCTTATAGTTGATCCAACAGGTCATCAATCCTCGATAAAGGGTACCGATTCTTGATTGTAATCTGGTTCAAGGCCCTGTAATCAATGCACATTCTCCAGCCACCGTCCTTCTTAGGCACCAACAATACTGGAGATTCACAGGGTGAATAACTTGGTTTAATGACTTTGCGCTCCAATAACTCTTGGATTTGTTGCCGGATCTCATCATTCTCTGTGATGGAGGTGCAATATAGATCCAAGTTAGGTAGGATAGCATCTCATACTGACTGTATGCCATGCTTTATAGGTCTCCGTGGTGGTAGACCTTGTACCTCCTCGAATAGCTCCTTGAAAGTCAGATTGACTTTCTCAACTTCATTTTCCTGTTTGGGGATGAATAATACTGTAGAGAGTGCCACTTTAGCTGGTGGACTGTTCCTGTGGTTTGATCATCAATAGGACAATCTTCCCACAAACATTCACCATCCTCTTGGCCTGTGTAGCTGTGACCAAAGTGGTGGTGGTTTGTGGTTTGCAAGCATTGACGTGAAACTCCTTTTCGTCCTTCACAAACTGATACTTTTGTTGTTGTTTATAATGAATGGTATCTCAGTCCCACAAGTATGGACTGTCCAAAATGACCTGACACATGTCCAATGGGACCACCTCACATGTCACCTCATCAATGTGCTTCTCTGTGATAGCAAATTTAAAGGTGCATTGCTTTGTGATCTTCATCTCCACATCTTTCTGTATCCACCCCAATGGATTGGGTCGTGGATGTGTTGTAGTCACCAAACCCATCCTTTGAACCAAAAACTTTGAAATAAGATTTTTCTGGCTTCTAGGGTCGACTATTCCCTCAATCACGCTTTGCTTCAATTGAATCTTCAAGTGAAAAAGCTCTTCTCTTAACTCAGAGTTCGTAGAAGTCTCTGCAGTTTTTGCCATGAGTGAGAGTTTACTATCAGTTGTTTTCAGCTCTTCAATCTCTTCCATTTCACGGACATTCAACACTGCCTTTCTGCCCTTCTTCTGGCGTTGCTCAGGATGTAGTTTCTAGCATTCATTCTTTGTATGACCAACTCCTTTGCAGTGGTCACAAGTAGGACTTTTTGCATTACTCAACTTCCTCGATTGGCTAGACTCACCCTTGCTATTACCACCCATACCAGCTCTTCCTTTAAAATTCGGCCTGACTTCAACCCTATCAGATTTATTGTTCTTTGCATCTAAGGCGATGGCCTTCACTGTAGCTTCATCGATGGAGCTAACTTTGAAAAGTTTTATCTCCCTCCGAATGTATTCAGCTAAACCACCCACATTTCAACATCTTCAATAGAGATGCCCATTACAATAGCCTGAGTGTGAAACTCAGTGGTATACTCTTGAACCGATTGGCTAGATTGTTATCTCAAGTACTGCCACCTATGTCCAATTGCGTAAAACTGTTTCCGGACCAACTTGTTAAACTTGCTCCAAGTTAATTCAGCTATGTTGTGGCGCTTAACATAAGTGTTCCACCATGTCAGTGCATGACCTGACATCTTCAGTCGTGCCAGACTGATTTTCTATGTACTGATATATACACAGAGAGTAAAATAATTCTCCAATTGATCTATCCAATTGTCTAATTTCTCCGCATTAACATCACCATTATAAGTAGGAATTTTTAATTTGAAATCTACTCTGAAAGGTTTCTTACCATCTAGGTTGTCTACCATCTTCGTCTGGTAGACCCCTTCCTCATCTTCTTCCTTTTCATCTGTCTCATCTGTATCATTGGTTCAATCCTTTTCTTCTTGGATGAACCTGCAGACGTCTGCTTCATAGAGGACTTTGAGGTAGCACCTTCCACTAACTTGGCGACTAACTCCCTTAATACGGTCACTTGTTCCTCTAATTTGGAGAAACGCTCCTTCAATTCGTCATTCGCAGCCATATCCGTCTTTCACAATATTCTCATTCTTTCTGAACAAAGCGGCTCTGAGAGTTCTTCACCGGACTTTTGGTATTGATCACGTGTCAAGACCATATATCCTAGGCTTTCCAAAATAAGACGAAACTTGGCTCTGAAACCAACTTGATCCGATATTCTGGATGTTTGGGTGACAATGGATAGAAAACACAACGGAATAAAATGAGAATCAAAGAGAGACATAGGATTTGGGAAGAAAACTCTTATTAGTTTTGGTCTTTTCTTCTATTTTCTCAAAGGACTGTACAATCACGAGTCTTGGTGTGTATCCACAGGTTGGAGCCTGCCAAAAACAAAAGAGAAAAGGGATAAAAGTGAGCAGAAACTACCCAGAACCATTGAAAATTGCTCTAACCGTCGGCAAGTTTCACGTACCAGTCGACTGGTACATCGATTGGTACTATTCACAGTCTGTACTAGATGACGTATCAATCGACTGGTACATCGACTGGTACTATCAAAGAACAGTCTGTTCTTACAGACATGTGATAGATGATGTACCAGTCGACTAGTACATCAACTAGTACTATTCACAGCCTTTGTAGATGATGTACCAGTTGACTGGTGCATCGACTGGTACCATCAAAAAGTGATCTGTAACGTAGTACAGTCACTAGACGATGTACCAGTCGACTGGTGCATCGATTGGTACAATTAAAGACTTATTTTCTTCAATTTTCAAGTCTTCAAACAAAAATACAACAAACGAAAACAAGAAAATACATAAAAATACATTGGGAGATCCTCCTGGATTAGTTTTCCGTCAAAACACTTCACTCATAGGGAAGATTCTGCTGGATTTTCGATAGACTTATTAGGCTCTTGTTGGGCCTCAGACCCTAACCGTTTGATTGTGGTCTGGGTTTCCCTGTGGGACGGTGTTATAACATGTAATGTGCAGACAAAAAATAAATAAATTTAGTCATGTGCCTCTAGATTCTAGCCGTGACATGCTTAACTCGGGGGGGTGGCCCAACTCTTGCCTTCGGGGAGTTCCAACTAGCTCGACTTTTAACTCAACGGTTTGTCCCTTGCAATTTCATCCATGTGAATATGTGATATTGTATGGAATTACGTGAACATGTGATATTGTATAGAACTTTGTGAATATGTGATTATGATAGACTATGTGACTATGAGTTTATGATGAACTATGCAATTATGTGATATGATTTACAAGTAATGATGTATGAACATGTGTCAACAATGATAACCATGTGAATATTATGTTTATTGTATAAACAATTATGCTATGTGTATCGGGATATGGGCTGCGTGGATAGTTCTTTGTGAGGCACTGGTTGGCATTGACCAAGTATGTAGATATGTCTTTGTGAGGCACTGGTTGACCTTGATCGACAGTGTAGATATGTCTTTGTGAGGTACTGGTTTGTGACTCGTGGTGATTATTCTGCATAAGTCCACAATGTAGTGTAATCGCAATAGGCATTGGGCCCTGTGTTCTGACTTGCGCAATGACCTCCATTGCATGTCGCAATAGGTTTTAGGGCCCACATCATCGAACACACGGTGACCTGTGTTGCAGTGGGAACCGAAAGGGGCATGGGACTTTATGTCAGGAAAACAAGTTGACTCGCATTGCAGTTAGCGTGCGTTGAGTTGCATGTTGTTATGTCTATGTGATTGAGGTGTTTTCAACCCCATATTATGTGTTGTGTGATAACATGAGATATATGTCTTAATTGAGTCTTAGTGTAGATTATTAAGCATGCTTGCTTGATAACATTTTACATGGATATTGATAACATGTCTCGAGGAGGTGTTGCCGGGGCGCGACAACAAATCAATTAACGAAGTGGAGTGACAACCACTGCTCTCTGGTTTAGGCCTTGAGAAATCCTCCTCACTGTGACAAACGATCCAACGAGAGATGTCCTTCCAAATCGGGCCCAAAAATCAAGCTTCAGAGAATATCTCACGTCCCTTTTTTTTTTCAAGTTTCTGACAGAGGCTCTTCACTCACAGTGTCAGTGGTGGCTAATGCCCATAGCCTTTGGTAGTTTGCACTAGTGTTATAAAAATCGGATCGAACCACGGTCGAACCGCCTGTTTGACCGTGACCGTGAGATACACGGTTCGGTTGGTTTTTCAAATCGTCTGAAATAAAAAATCTAAAAAACCATTTCACCGTGGGTCGAAACAGTTTATTCAAATCAAACCGTGACTCGCGAACCACGGTTGAAAAATTCAGAAGAAGAAGAAAGAAAGAAATTTAAAAATAAAACTCACTCGAAGGGGAAAAAAAGAAAATAAAAACCTTTCCTATAAGCGATCGAAGGAATCTCATAGTTTTCCTTTCTCCATTTAGTACCGGCAACGATTAATCCATTTCTTACTTCCTCTTTCACTCCTCTTATCATTTTCTCATTTTCTATCTTCTGGAACTAGAAGTGTTTAGGGACTTACCATCGTTTTTACATCTAAAGACTTACCATCATTTTGAGCTTAAAGAAGAAAGTTGATGTCTTAATGGGACAATTCGACTCTAGTGCCTGAGAGGCTTCGGTAATAATCCTAATTAAATTCTTGAAGGTTGGTTGAATTTACAGTAACCGAGAAAGTAATTGTTTACCTTTTTAAATAAATTAATATTTTAAATTAAAACATCTTTCAAATTAAATGCTAGATTTTTTTTTAAAAACATAATAATAAAATATAGAAATAACAACTTAAAAGAAATCAAGTTAGATGTCCATACAAAGTTGGTAAAAAAGATAATATATATAATAAAGGGATTTTCTCTAATAATTAACTTTTTTATGATTAAAATGTATATCGACAGTTGATACAATATTAATAATATGATAAAGTTGTTAAACAACTACAAAGTAAGGGCTTTTTTTTTTTTCATTTCCACAAAGTAGGTCTAAGTTGAGTGAATTTTAAAACTTTAGACATTGTTTTGTGAATTGGGATTTTTTTTAGTATTTATAATTGTGTTAGGGGAACAAGAATATTTTTTTATAAAAATATAATCTTATCTTTTATTATTTGTTTTATATTTCATATTTTAATTTTATAGTTATTCATATTTTATTATATATTAATTTATTTTATGCTTATTTAATAGTTAATAATTTAATATTATATTAATGGTATGGGTTTGACTATGGTTCTGTAACGTCCCAGTCCATCCAGCACAATATTGTTCGCTCTGGGCCCACTAGCGGGATCCACACGGCTTTGCATTGAGGGCCCTCAAAACGCATTGTGCTAGATGGACTGGGGCGTTACAAATGGTATTAGAGCACAGTTCATCTCTCGGACTAAGGGTGGGGCCTGGTATAGTGTTTTGTCTGGTGGATGGAACTAAGACTGGCGGATAGAGCTCGGGACGACTTTGGTCTTAAGGGGGTAGGTAGTAGTACTTCGCCCTGGAATGGGCTCAGCCTGAGGCCAGTCGGCCGAATACAGGGAGAGAAAGTCTCCAGGTGGCGCTGGACGCCCCTGGGAAGTCCCACATCACCTGTGTAGGTGTGCTTCTCCTAGTATATATGTGCATTCAGTACTAGGCTTTTTGAGGGCTCCTCTTCGGTGACGTCCTTAGAAACAAACCAGTGTCGGCCCAGGTGTGGGCCACAATATTCTGTTTGGTAGACGTTACAGGTTCGACCCATTGAACCTTATTTAACCCAACCTTCTTCAAATACGATTCGGCACACAGTCTGATTCTAATAATATTGGTTTGCATGGTGCTGCTTGCAACGCCTCTGTACTGTCTGCTTCCTGCGTCGCTGCCTTCATTGTTCGCCGATCTTTCCTCGGAGAGCTTAGATGGAAAAATTCTTTCAAGCATCAAATTGACTGGATCTAAAGCACCATTTTCAGCAAGAGAAACACAATGGTTCTCCTTAGATCTTTACAACGACTGGGCAACATCTGGGTCAGAGAAAAACACAACAGAGGACCAACCAACAGGTTTCTTTTCAAATCCAGGCAGCAACCTAGCATCAACAGCAAAAGAAATCAAATTCAAAGAAATTCAAACAAACAAAGTGAGAGAGACAACAATTGGGTGAATTTGGGTTTGTGTAGAGAGGGGTGACAATCAGGAACTGCCACCTTCTTTGTTAAAAAATAAACCAAATCGAGAACCGAGCTACTTATATGTGAAAAATAAAAATGCTTGGTGTCTCTCACCAAAGGAGAGGCCATTTGTTTTTATTTATAATCAAAATGAAGTACATTAAGATAGAGATAAAACACATCTAAATTTTAGGATAAGGTAAATTCAAATAATAAGCTAATGAGATAAATCAAATTTGTTAGTGCCCCGAGTTAACCGAGTCTATGTTTGTCAATTACATGACTCGGGTAGAAGCACTTGCCAAGAAGCTTGAAGACTCAAGATGATCGAGGAAGAAGATCATGCTCCACCAAGCTCAAAGTTCATCGTCATGGCAATCACAAGAACAGGTATATGGCCATAGATGACCCTAGGTGGAACCCACACCTGAGAGAGAACTACTAAGCTTAGTTGCATATGTTGGTAATAAACATAAAATGCCTAGAGAGGATGCTGAACAGTTAATTGGAAGTGAACTTGAAAACATGAATTATGTTCATTGTCAGCATTACCAGTCTATCTCACAGACCCCTCGGTGCAGTCAGGATCGACCCATCGTGGTCAAAGACTGGTCGGGCAGACTGACATTGGTTATGGAACTTCGAACTGTCATTCTGGAAATGCCTCTCACCGAGTGTCTCGTATGCACCGTCCCCTCGGTGATAAACTTAAACTATCCCTCGTCGTCAACGACACGTCGGTATAAATCTTATAAGTTCTGGATTGGGAACTTATAAGGGCTCTCAATAAAACAGACATATCGGCAATCAAAGACCGATCGAGAGATACATGATCGACCCCTCTGCAAAGGGCGAGAGGTTGTTCTGGGTAACATTTTTCCAAAGTGGAAACTGCTGTCAAGCATGTTTTGCACCAGAAAGAGCCTATCGTATGGACCGACCTCTCGGTACCATAAGTGTCGATCCATCGGCGACAACGACATGTCTGCCGAGAAGTAATAATGCCGTTGAGGGTGCATTTAATGAGCAACGGTTAGGTGGTTGAACGGTAACAACTATGAACATCGACCCATTGGTGCCACCGACCTGTCGGTCCTTGACAGTCAATATAACCGTTAAAACTCCTCTATAAATATGAGTGTTGGGTGATCGTTTTACTTTCTTCCTTGAGATTAAAATAGTTAAACACTCTAAAGAACGATCAACACTCTTGAGAGAAAGATCATAAACAACTAATCTTCGAATTGTGTTTGCAAGTGAGAAAGAGTGGAGAATAGAAAGATCATAAACAACCAATCTTCGGATTGAGTTTGCAAGTGAGAAAGCTATGAAGTAGGAAAGCTTTGGTTTAGCCAAGTTTCCTTGTCACCCACAGATTGTGATTGCTACACGATGACTAGAAGAAGAAGCGCCGACACAACTCTGGTGGGATCTTCAAGAAGCTCACATCAGTGAGAAAGAGCTTTAAAGCAAGTGCTTCTTGGTTTTTAATTTTCTTTTTAAAAACCTGTAACCTGAAGTGGATTAAAGGGAGGTACCCTAAAACCACTATAAAAAACTCTAGAACATTGTCTCTGGCACAGTGGTGGGTGGAATTCCAAGCCAATTGAGTGAGGTGGAATTCCTACTTTAATTGTGCAGGTGTAAGTTCTCACATAATGAATTTGGGGATAGCTCAAGGTTGAGCGAGTCCTAACAGTGGATGTAGGTTGGCGAACCGAACCACTATATATCTTGTGTCCTTATTTTTGTGGTGTTAAAGCCAAATTCTTGTGTTGATTGTTTTAATCACATTTGCTAACACACACACTCTTGATTGTTGTTTCCGTTGAATTTGAACTAATCAATCAAGTAAAATTTAAAAAGACCAACGAATTTGGATTGACCTATTCAACCCCCCTCCTCTCTCTCTCTCTCTCTCTCTCTCTCTCTCTCTCTCTCTCTCTCGGGTCAATCGCATTGTTCTAGTTCCCGTGTAAAGGGTACTTTCAAAATTTAAATTTAAAATCTAAATTCAAAATCTAATTCAAATCTAGACCTAGATAGATTCTATCACTCCTCCGCAAGTTGTAGCGTGTATGGAATAACGCGAAACATGGAAACGGCAGGAATGATAGAGGAAACGTGGCATACTAACTGGCCTGATGAAGTGACGGAGCAACACACTGACTGACTGCTAATTTGATGAAGCATCACATTGACTGGCTACAGAGAGGAAGGGGCAACACACTAATTGGCTCCGAGGATTTGTTGACAGACGACATTGGGCTACAGACTTGTTGTAGACGGCGAGCGTCCATTAATAAAAAGGAATGAAACTGCATTACACTGACTGGCTACAGATATGTTGATTTGTATTTTTTTTATTATGGAGAAACAACAAAAGCTATCAATCATTCCATGAATGACTAGAACGGCAGAGACTCAAACAGCAGAAGAGTTAGGACTCCTCCCTCTACGGAAAAAAAAAGGTAATTGGCAGAGGGAGAGAAGAAAATACTCTAGCTGACTCAGGACCTAGGATCACAGTAAAAACCGCAGGATCTTCTGGTTGATACCATGTGAAAAATAAAAATGCTTGGTGTCTCTCACCAAAAGGAGAGGCCATTTGCTTTATTTATAATCAAAATGAAATACATCAAGATAAAAATAAAACACATCTAAATTTTAGGATAAAGTAAATTCAAATAACAAGCTAATGAGATAAAACAAATTTAAATTTAAAATCTAAATTCAAAATTTAATTCAAGTCTAGATCTGGATAGATTCTATCATTATACCACTTATTATGCAAAAAGTTGGGTTTCAAATGATAATAGAAGCGATTCAAATACAAACCAAACAATCAATCACAAAGATCAACACGATTTTAACATGATTCAGACGAAGCCTACATCCACAGGCAGTAATCGGAGAATTTCTATTAATATCAAATGTACAAATTTCTCTCTCAATTACAAACCCAAACCAAATTCAATCCTCTCTCATGTCAAACAAATTCTCTCTCAAATTACAAATCAAATCTCAGCCGAAATTTTCCTTTCTGATTTTCTTTTTCCCCTCTCAAACCAAACACAAACTTTCTTATAGCAAACAATCCTAATGAAAAAAAATGAAGCAGAGAAAAAGTAAGGGAAGTAAATAAGAAGTATGAGAGAAAATAAAAATGTCTAATTAAAACAAAATGACTCCTAATCGAGCAAAAAATCTAACAAATCTATATGTTTGTCGCAATGATGATACACGAAGTTTATGGATGATTTCGTGCATCTGTGGAATTAATCTTACCTCTAATACAAGGTGTGGATTCTCATGCTATTAAAAAAAATCATGGGTGAATCGATGTTTGAATCTTGTGGTCTACCTTTAAAAGAAGTGGGCTTGTGGCTTGCTAACTTATAAAACATATATTACTCTTGCCTGTGACTTTTTTTATTTTTTTTAAACTGGAGATAATGCAAGTATCAACTTTTTTTCCTCCTGCACAATCTAGAAGCATGACATCACTTTTACTAGGCTAAGACATAACCTTAAATACTTTCATATTTCAAAAAGGATTTTTTTTTGTAAAAACCCATGAATATTTTTTATTGTCTATTGTAATGAGCCGACCCTTCCAGGTATTTTATCGAGACATTAATTACTTCATAGACTTAATTTTGTTGTATAATGAATTAGATTATCAATTTCAAAAAAATTATTTATTTATTTCTTGATTGTTAAACTAATTATCTATTATTTATACTTATAATTTAATTATTGAAATTAATTAGACACAAATTAGGATCCCCAAATAAAACATAATGTAGTTTAATTTGATTTAACTCTCAACTCAAAATTAATCAAAATTATCAATTAGGTGCTCAATTTAAATTAAACTAATATGCTCAGATCTAATTAGACTAATCAAATAAGTGCCCCTATTTAATTGACTCGACTCAGTTAGCCTTATTTAATCACGTTGTCCGATCTCTGATTTTTATAAATCTGGCAATTGAGAGTATTAGTACCCCGGCTTGCCGAGTCCCCAACTTTGTCAATTCTATGATTCGGGAAGAAGCACTTGCTAGAAGCTTGAAAACTCAAGATGATCAAGATTGAAGTTCATGCTCCACCGGATTGAAGCTCATTATTATAGCAATCACAAAATAGGTATTTAACCATAGATGACTTTAGGTGGTACCCACACCTTAAGAGGGCCATTCCTAAACTTAGTTGAACAAATGGTAAAATCATTAAAAACCTAAAGAGGAAGCTTGACAGTGAACTGGAACCCAACTTAGAAATATGTATTTGATTTCACTGTCAGCTCGACCAGTCATTGTCACCGACCCCTCGGTGGAGATAGGATCGACCCATCGTGGTCAAAGACGGGTCGGCCAGATTGACAAAGATTCTGAATCATAGAACTGTCATTCTGGGTGAACCTCTGATCGAGTGTCTCGTATGCATCGACCCCTCGATGAAAGGTTGAAACGACCTCTCGTGGTCAACGACTCTTCGATAAAGACTTGTGAGTTCTAGACTTTGAACTCAAGTAGGCTCTCGAGAAAACAGATATATCGGTAGTTCAAGACAGATTGAGAGTACCAGGACCGACCCCTCGGTAAAGGGTGACAGGTCGGTTTGGGTAAGACTGGTTTCTGGACTTGAAACTTTGTCAGCATGGTGTTGCCCTACACCGAGCCTCTCGTATGGACCGACCTATCGGTGCCTGACTGTCGACCCATCGGCGACACCGACCTGTCGACCGGGAAAGAATTATACCGTTGGGAGTGCATTTAATGTGCAACAGTCAGGTTCTGAACGGTAATATTCTTAGTCACCGACCCTTGGTGCACCCGACTTATCGGTACATGACCGTAGCTGAAATTGGTTGCCTTGTCTGTAACTACCAATCATTGTGCAACAAATTGGCATCCTTTGGCAAATCTGTTGGACCCTCATCAGTATCAGTGAGCTTAAACGAGGGCCAACAAAATGATCACTCGTTCTCATGTGCCTACACTTGGGGAATCTAATACAACTAATTATATAGATGGAGTTTGTCACTCCCCGACCTGAAGGGTGGGCCCGGAACGCGACTGATTTTTTTTTTTTTTTAAAGCTAAGACAACACTCAAGCATTCTAACTGGGCTGGATCAACAGTTGGGCCCAAAGGTCACACATGATCCCCAATATGTGGACTCAAACATATACCATAAGTTTACCCAACAAATAGACATAAAATAACACATAGCATGATCACATAATTCCAAACATTGAATTATCATTCAAAAACAACATCATCAGAGTAACTATAGAAGCGTAATAGTCTTAATACATCACATTGACACAAACTAAATACCACGCCCGGTACTTTACAAAAGAAAATGGTTCCAAGAACCAGACAACAAAAATAAGGGTATTCCCCTCAGTGGGAATCCCAAAGCAACGCCGCAGCTTATCCACCCTAAGCTCGAAATAGAGGGTTCTCCTCCTCGGGTTCATCTCTTGAAAGGTGAGTGGGGTGAGCTAACTAGCCCAGTAAAGAAAATATAACAGTGCAGTTTAAATAAATAACAGGTTAGTATATAATCAACAGTTGCAATATATCTCATGTTTGATAACAAATTCTCAACATGAAGTAACATATTATCAACATTCTCATAATTCATCATTTCTCCCAATACTGCTGTCATCCACCGTAACCCCCCATATACTATACTGACATCAATAGTATTAAGTCCCGACACGGTCAAAATACCTCCTTGCAAGTACATCTCCGGTATACACCTCAAAACCGGCACTGACACACCTTGCCAGTCACTGTCGACCCACCTGATCCAGTAGACGTAACCGACACCCTCGGTGATGGTTCAATAGTAAAAAGTACGTGGAAGCAGTATAACTCATAATCAATTACCATGAGCATTTATAATCATCATAAGCATTTATAATCACCATAAGCACTTCTTACAACAGTGCCTCATGTCTAGGCACATGGGTGGGTTCATCAACATGAAACCACTCATTGCTTAAGATCCATTTCAAATAACAAAATCTGTTTACACCTACTGCAAAGTTCGGTTCCCTCACTGTAAGTGTGGTATCGCGGTCTCTATTCAACAAACAAACAAGTGCACAATCATTATCACGTCAATATACATAGCATCAAATACATGCACACAAGTAGTATTTCGAAATCATACTTGTTTTCCCAAAAATATCAAAGGTACATGGAATTGAGTGTCCTATTTGGTTTCTATCCATTTTAAGTTACAATAATCCACAAGATAATAAATAAAAAGGTGCTCAGTCCAAAACTCATATTGTCTTCTGGGCATTGACCAGATTGACTTATTGAGTTAGATCTAAATTCTCAGGTCACTTCTCGGTTGTCTTATAGATAGGAGCAGATCTGACATTTTGACTAAAGCCTCGACGTCACTCAGTGCCTGACAATATAGCGTCGGCCTGAAAGTGAGGTCACTCAGTGCCCGACCAATAGAGTCGGCCTGGAAGTGAATATAATAGTATATACGCTATAGTAATAAGAGAAGAGGGTTAATACACATTTTTAGATTAACATTGGGTACTAACATCACATGCAATCAAAACAATGGCATTTTACACTTAAAAACTGGGTCCCTCGGAACATGCCTCGGAACCAGGTACTGTGGCTTCGGATCATTCGAACTACACCTAAACTAGTCACTGACCTCAGATCCTAGGTCTGACTTCGGATCGTCCGAAGATCGGGTCTCGGATCATCCGAAGTCCATCCGAACCGAGAAGATCTGAAGAACGGGTCTCGGTGGGTCTGTGTATCTCGGAACGTACTAAGTAAGGCTCGGATCGTCCAAGTGGGGTTCGGTCCTTCCGAACTCTATTCGGAACATCCGGGCGATTCAAGCCAGTCTCGGGCGTTTTTGGGCTTCGGGTGAAGCTTGGAACGTCTGAGGGCTCCTCTCATAGGGTACCAACTTCTCCATAAACCTCTCATTGGTTGAGAGGTTCCCCACGAATTCTCCTCTTAGAGCAATTGATCAGAACCTCGAAAACTGATAACCAATCCATACCAAGGATGATGTCAAAGTCCGTCATTTCCAACACAAGAAAATCATAGGACAACTCTACACCGCTAATCTTCAAAACACAAGATCTACACATCTGGTTTACCAAAGCCTTCTTACCCAAGGGTGATACTACCATTAGCGGGTTATCTACTTCTACCAGTTTCAAACCCAAACTATCACAACAAGCTCTAGAAATAAAGGAATGCGAAGCACCGGTATCAAAAAGCGCTCGAGCCAAAGACTGAAAAGATTAAGGGTACCTTCCATCACAATATTCTCCATCGGCTTTTCCTTCTGTGTCCCAATTATATAGACTCTCCCTTGAGGACGTCCTTGTCCTCTCCCCTGACCGTTCTGTGGTGGTCCGTTCTTCTGAGCAACCGAACCTCTGGAGGTCTGCTGAGAACCTCGACCGACAGACGGTTGCGCCACAGAAAAAGAAACTCCTGCTACTTGTGAAGGTGCAGCTTTACCGAGATAAGGGCAGTCTCTAAGGAGGTGCCCGGTCTGCTTGCAATGATGACACGCCTTTTCCTTTCAGGTTGGGCAAAACTTACAAGTATGCCCAGGCTGGCTGCAGGTATAGCACACAAATGGTTGGGAGTCAGACCAACTCGACTGTCCTGTGCTAGGCTGGCTTTTCTTGAAGGACGGCCTCTGCTGGTTAAACTTGGCCTTCTTGTTGGAAGAAGGTTTATGGGAATTGTCGGCGCTCCGATTGATGGAGTCCACTGCTTCTACCTTCGAAGCTCAATCAATGATCTCCTCCAAAGTGTCGAAGACTAGGCCGGCCACTTGCCGCTGCAGAAACGGTCGGAGTCCATTCTCAAAATGCTGGGCCTTTTCCTCTTCGTTTGCTGCAATCCATGGCACGAACTGTATCAAGTCGATGAAGCGCATGGCATACTGTGCCACGGAATCGGAACCTTGTTGGATGTTGAGGAATTCCCTCTTCCTCGCCTCTTGCATGGTCTTTGGAAAGTAACGGGCCAGAAAGGCTGCAGAGAACTCTTTCCACGACATTGGCTCGTGGTTACGAACCAAGTTTTTCGCTTCCCACCACTCGTAAGCGTTTCCCTCTAGTTGGTACACCGCCAAGGTTACTCGCAAGCCATCGGCAATAGCTAAGGTGTTAAGGATCCGGCTAATCTGAGTCAGCTAGTTCCTAGCTGCAGTGGGTCTTCTATCCCCAAGAAATTGTCGGGTTCAGTCACTTGAACTCTTTGAGAACCGAGGTGGCTCTCTCCTCTTGCGTACGGATCGGAGGGCGTCGCATATTTTTCAGCTATCTGTTGAAATGCTTCCACCGCCGCTCGAACGGCCTCATTGGGTAAGTCACGGGGGAAGACCAGTCCTCCTCCCACAGTAGTTGGTTCCATTAGCGTGAGCGTTGAGTCTGACATCTGTTATTTACACTTGTAAATATCACTTAACCATTTTAAGAAACTTTTTTGAAGCAAATCACACAAGTTTGCAAAATTCACTAGAAATCATTCAAATTTCAAAAGAAGTACAAGGGTTAGTAGGGTTTGAAAAACCCTTCAAAACAATAAGACATAACTCAACCCTTACAAAACAATCTCCCCGATCCCCCTATACACTCTAATCTAATCTTCCGAAGAAGATCCTGCCTCATCACCAAAGTAAAAGAAGTTGTCCGGACAAGTCGCCGACTTATGCCCGTACACGCCACAGGTCAGACAGGGTATAATCCCTGGTCCTCCTACATAGGGACAATTAGTCCTCGTGCTCCCATGCCCGCGATGTCCGTAAACAGGGCAGATGACATTAATTGGGTAGGGGCAATAAGTACAGTTGTGCCCCTCCTGATTGCATAATTCACACATATAGTCCGAATACTCATCCAAAGGAGGAGTAGCCGGAGTATACTCAGACGAGCCTATCTCCCCTACAGACTCCTCTAGGTTTGGGACATCTCCCACTTCCTCTTCTGGATCAGCCCCAACGTGGTACACAGGCGAAGCTACTTCCACTTTCTCATTTGGTGCAACTTCATTGACGAAGTTTGGAACACTGGAATCAGAAGAAACCAGGTTGATCGGATTGTTAGGGGTCCCTCTGTCCCATAACTCGGTGCACTTTACATTGTTTGACATGTCTGTATCATAAAAACAGGAAAATGTCAAAAACAATTGCAGTTCTAAGGCAAAAGCAAGTGTAACTAGGTTATAGCCCATCACAGTTCTAGAGTTTGAGCCGAAGCTCTGATGCTAAGATGTCACGCCTCGACCCGATGGTGGGCCCGGAACGCGACAGATTTTTTTTTTTAAAGTTAAGACAACACTCAAGCATTCTATATGGGTCGGATCAACAGTTGGGCCCAAAGATCACATATGATCCCCAATATGTGGACTCAAACGTATACCATAAGTCTACCCAACAAATAGATATAAAATAACGCATAGCATGATCACATAATTCCAACCATTGAATTATCATTCAAAAACAACATCATCAGAATAACTACAGAAGAGTAGTAGTCTTAATACATCACATTGATACAAACTAAGTACCACGCCCGGTACTTTACAAAAGAAAATGGTTCCAAGAACCAGACACCAAAAATAAGGGTATTCTCCTCAGTGGGAATCCCAAAGCAACACCACAGCTTGTCCACCCTAAGCTCGAAATAGAGGGTTCTCATCCTCGAGTTCATCTCTTGAAAGGTGAGTGGGGTGAGCTAACTACCCCAGTACCCCAGTGAAGAAAATATAACAGTGCAGTTTAAGTAAACAACAGGTTAGTATATAATCAACAGTTGCAATATATCTCATGCTTGATAACAAATTCTCAACATCAAGTAACATATTATCAACATTCTCATAATTCATCATTTCTCCCAATACTGCTGTCATCCACCGTAACCCCCCATATACTATACTGACACCAATAGTATTAAGTCTCGACACGGTCAAAATAACTCCTTACAAGTACATCTCCGTATACACCTACAAACCGGGACTGACACACATTGTCACTCACTGTCGACCCACCTGGTCCAGTAAACGTAACCGACACCCTCGGTGATGGTTCAATAGTAAAAAGTACGTGGAAGCAGTATAACTCATAATCAATCACCATGAGCATTTATAATCATCATAAGCATTTATAATCACCATAAGCACTTCTTACAACAGTGCCTCATGTCTAGGCACATGGGTGGGTTCATCAACATGAAACCACTCATTGCTTAAGATCCATTTCAAATAACAAAATCTGTTTATACCTACTGCAAAGTTAGGTTCCCTCACCGTAAGTGTGGTATCGCGGTCTCTATTCAACAAACAAACAAGTGCACAATCATTATCATGTCAATATACATAGCATCAAATACATGCACACAAGTAGTATTTTGAAATCATACTTGTTTTCCCAAAAATATCCAAGGTACATGGAATTGAATCTCTTATTTGGTTTCTATCCATTTTAAGTTAAAATAATCCACAGGATAATAAATAAAAAGGTGCTCAGTCCAAAACTCATATTGTCTTCTGGGCATTGATCAGATTGACTTATTGAGTTAGATCTAAATTCTCAGGTCACTTCTCGGTTGTCTTCTAGATAGGAGCAGATCTGACATTTTGACTAAGGCCTCGACGTCACTCAATGCCCGACAATATAGCGTCGGCCTGGAAGTGAGGTCACTCAGTGCCCGACCAATAGAGTCGGCTTGGAAGTGAATATAATAGTATATACGCTATAGTAATAAGAGAAGAGGGTTAATACACATTTTTAGATTAACATTGGGTACTAACATCACATGCAATCAAAACAATGGCATTTTACACTTAAAAACTGGGTCTCTCGGAACATGCCTCGGAACCAGGTACTGTGGCTTCGGATCATCCGAACTACACCTAAACTAGTCACTGACCTCGGATCATGGGTCGGGCGTTTTTGGGCTTCGGGTGAAGCTCGGAACGTCTGAGGGCTCCTCTCAGACCATCCGAAGCTCGACTCTCGGACCGTCCGAGAGTCGTCTTCTTCACTGTCTGCAGGTGCAGACAGTGACGGTAGACACTGTGTGAAATACGAATCCTGAAACAGTGGATTTTCCGGATTCGATTTCCACATCTAGCCGGTCCAATGGACTCGTTTGGGAGTCCTCTTTCTATAGGGAATGGTTTAAAGTTTTAAAACTTAGCAGGCCACTGGATTTTAATATTAAAAGCTCACGGGTACAAGATAACCCATAGTTTTTCTTAGATTTTGAAATGGTTTTTCATACTCAAAACTCTGTCAAAATCAGTTTTTCTTGATTTTAAACCGACTGGAATTTAAAGAGGAACACAGTGGTTACCTTCACTGGAGTTCCTGGGTTAAAAAATTTTGATTTTGGAAAAACTTCTCTTCTAAGCTTACGGTGGAAAAACAGAGAGGGAAGGGTTCGGTTGGTCTGTTTTCAGGTAGCTGTAACTGACAATGAAAGAGGGAGAAGAGATAGAAATCAGATTGGGAGTTTGAGAGCTGGGTTGAGGGGCTCAATTTATAGAGCTGCCATCCGTGGATGGTGGCCGGACGGCCACTGCATGCGGCTGCATGCAGCAGCTGCTGACGTTCCAAACAGTAACCATACTATTTGGACTGGTTGCAGATCAGTCCCTCCCAGTTTCCCATTTTGCAAATAAGTCCCCCATTTTGGTAAAAATCTGATTTTTGACTAAAATCATGATTTTTAAAGCTCAAAATCTTAATCCAACCTTTCACGTAAGTTGGGTTTTAGAAACGTTAGCTACCATAAAAATTTGGAGATTTAACTCTCACTAAAAACCATTGATTTAAATAAAAATCATAATTTAACACTATTTGCTTAAAACAAAGTTTAAATAAAACAACTTAGAAACCTCATTTTTGGAGTTCGAAGAATAACTAGACTATACTTAAAATGATCTAACATAAATACTTGTTTCGGAATTTATCGCATTTCCAAAACTAGTTAAAAATAATAATTTCTCCCTTTCGGGGTTTTGACGGGTGGTTTTAAATACTATTTTCTGAAAATAAAATTATTTTAAAATCAGAAATACAAATCATTGATTAAGGAGAATAATATCTTCCAATAATAATCACATAACAACATAATTTATAAAGTAATTATAATAAGCGATAAATTACTATTTTGCCCCTCCTACTAGACGAGTTGGATCACTGAGCTTTCGAGTTCGGTTTGGGCCACATCTGGACTTTTCTCAAAGCCCTAACCATAATCTTCAAGATTAATCAGTCTAAGCAAGATTATTAAGCTAAAACACGCCTAATCTAGGTCAGGATATTACAGATTTTGTGAGAGAGGGAAGAGAAAAGACAATAATCTAGGAAAGATTTGGTAGAACCAATTTCCTAGTCACACTAGAATTGTGATTTCTTTACGACGGCTAAAAGGCGGAGCATCGGCACACATTGGGTGGATCTTGAAAAAGCATACATCAACGAGAAAGAGCTTCAAAGGCAAGTGCTTCTTGGTTTTAATTTTATTTAAAACCTTTGTCATGTGAAAGTGAATTAAGGAGCCTTCGCTCCTGAACCACTATAAAAAATCTAGAGCGTCTCATCTAGCACATGTGGTAGGTGGAATTTCCAGCCAAATGAATAGGTGAAATTCCTATTATACATGTGGTGGGTGAAATTCACAGCCGATTGAGTGAGGTGGAATTCCTATTCTAATTGTGAAGGTGCAAGTCCTCATTTAGTCGATTTGAGGTTAGCTCAAGGTTGAGCTAGTCTTAACAGTGGATGTAGGTTGGCTAACTGAACCATTATAAATTTGGTCTTATGGTGTTTGATCATTGTGTATTTGTATTTTCGTATTTAAGCACTCTTCTCAATACACATCACTTTGCATTTGATTGTCTTTATTTATACATTGTGCACAAGTATAGATAATCAAGCAATATGTAAAGGGTTCAAAACTTAGTGTGATTGTTTAAGAAATTATAAACAATTTATCACACTAAACAAATCTCTTGATTAAGATTATTATTCTGTTACACTTAAAATTTAAACAATTAAGAAATTTGTAAACACCATAGAAAGTGGGATTAACCTATTCAATCCCCCCCCCCTGTCAAACGTGTTCTAAGACTAAGGGAGAACTTTCAGAGAGAAAAACAAAATAAATCCAAACCCAAACCCATCAAACTTAAAGACCCAAGCCTAAGATCCAAATCAAGACCCAATTAGTTCTGAATATCCCTAGTTTTAAATTTATTTAGGCAACTTAGTTAAATTAAATAAATAAGGATTATATGAAATTAAATTAAATAAATAAGGATTAGATGAAAACCCAATTTGAAAGACCAAAAACCTCGGCCCGTGAAAATACCTCTCTTTCCAACCCAACTCAGCCCATTTCACTTGGCCCACAACTTAAGCCTCTTTTCCTCTCTCTCCTCAATCGTAATCCCCTCACCTTCCATGGCCCTTTCACCCTCTCTTTGCACTTCATGCAAAACTTCTCTCTCCTTAACCGCTCTTCTTCATGCAAAACGCCAATTATTCCCTTTCAATCCAAATGCATGTCTCTCCGTCTTCTGAACGGCCGGTCCTCTCCACTTTATTCCCTTTCAACCCAAATGCATGTCTCTCCGTCTTCTGAACGGCCGGTCCTCTCCACTTCTCGCCTATAAATACCTCATCTTCTAGTGGCCCAAAACCCCTCACTTAATCCTCTCATTTCTCTTCCAATTCATCTCTCTCTAATCCTTTCTCATTCTCCTGCAACCTGTTCCCGTTCGCCGATCCTGTATTCGCTCGTTGTGCTGCTTCTGTTTGCCGAGTTCACTGTCTTCCTCCAATCGATCCTTCTCCCGCCGCGTCATCTCTCTCCATTTTCAGATTTCCAACAGTGAGAGAAACATTTATAGAGAGGGATTTGCCTTCTTTTCAATTCCTCAAAGAAGAATACGATGTCAATAGCGAAGGAGAAAGATACTCGTATCCATGACATCGCTTCTTCCATTCAATTAGTTCCCAATTTCCCCAAATCCGGTACCCCTCTCTCTCCCCTTTTGTCCCAAAAAAGAGAGAGTATTTTGGCGGTTTTACTCGGCAGTTATTTTTCTGTTTTTATTTTTATTAATTTTCCGAACCGTCTCTTCAGCAGAAACGCCGTTTCTGGTATTTACTTTTGCTGTATTTCTGGCTTGTTGCTTTATTGTACTTCTCTTTATTTTATCTTCTTTTTCTTATTCTTCTTTTTTCATTTACGTTTCTTTCCGATGATTGCATGTCTTTCTGTTACCTCTTTTTTATTATTATTATTACTGGTATTTGCAGGGATTATGTTTCTGCATATCACAACTCTGCTTCTTAATTCTAAAGCCTCCAAATGCATGCTTCGCTCATTGGTAAATAACAGAATTCTCCTCGTGTCCATGCCAATATGGAGGAGAAACTTTATAATGATTTTTTTCCCCTGTTTTTTCCGTCATTTTTGCTATTTTTTTTTCTGCTTATCAATTTGTTGAAATATGTGGCATCGTTTTGATTGAATTCAGAAAGTTTCTTATTTTAAGAGTCTGTACTGGTATGGATATTTAATTAACGCATTTGATTGTTTTATAATGTGGGCATCTGTAAAGGTAAGGAGGGTCCAAGCCCAATTCATATCAGGCCAAGTCTAAGATCAGGCTCAAGCCTTGGCCCAACAAGCTGCCAGGAACACTTCTAATCCGAGGAACGGAATTTGTAGAGATCCCACCAGGCCTGATATGAATTGGGTTTGGACCCTCCTTTACAGATGCCCACATCATTTTAGTATGACTGTATGAGGTCTGAATTCTGAATGTTTACATATGTTTTATTATAGTCGCAACAAATTTTCCTAACTTCTTTTTTATATGAAGTTTCGTTGTTATTGTAATGCATATTGTCATTCACTCCACTGATCAAATATTTAATGTTACGACAATCACTGACAGCAACACAGAAGGCCCAATAGTTGGGCCTAAATTTGAAGCCCAGCTCAGCTTTTTTTGAGCCCTGCTTTAATCTAATTGGCTTTGCTGGTTTGTATTTTGTATAGCAGTATAGGCCGTTCTTTGGTTGACAGGTTGACCTGTTTGACTGCATCCGTTGGTTATGTCTTGGGCATGCTGTGTAGATGATCAGTGCTTGATGCCAAATGATTTGCATCATGACATTTGTTCCTTTTTCTATCATGATTTATTTTCGTTGCATTGGAGCTAATTGAGCTATAGTATTTCTTCTTGGTTTTAAATTTTACCATGTTAGCCATGTGGTTGTTTTATAATTTTCTAATTGTTGTGATCCTAAGCAAAGATGACTTCTTATCTAGGGAATACTGATTTTTTTTTATAGGAATGGAGGCAAGAAAGGTTTTTTTTTTTTAAAAAAAATAATTTATGTGTGGAAAACCGCGGGATATCCAGTATAAAATCTCCACGGGTGGACTCCTAACTCTAAAGCACACTAAGATTAGCTATGAGGCAACAAAGTTTATTTTTGACCCTTAGCAATTGCTGCAAAATTTGTTCCAGTTGAGGAAACCAACGAAGTTGCCCGGTGTGTGCCACCTTTGAATAATTTTTTATCATCTTTCTCATTTGCATATTATTTATTACGGTTGAATTGTTGAAAACATTTAAGGGTAATTATATATACACCTCTTTTTCTTTTAACATACACTCCATCTTAAATTTGTAACTAAATACTAAACTCCAATTTTGCCAATCTTCAACCTTCTTAATTTGTTTGTTTCCTCTTTGCAAGTATTCTCGTTTTAGATATTATCTTTCCATACAACTCCTCCTCCTCCACCTCTCTCTTTATTAGTACATCATTCTCTCCTCTCTCGTCTTTCACTCTGCTGTCTTCTTTTCCCTCTCTTTCACGTCTTTCTATTCTTCTCTCTTCTCTTCTCTTCCTCTTTGCCCACCCTTTTCTGTCCTCTCTACTTCTCTCTGATTACAGCGTCTCTGTTTGAAGGAGATATGCTTGATCAGCTAGGCACGAGTGCACGACCCACCAGCACCACGCCTGAGTGCTGCCACCCACAGTGTTGCTGCCTCGTTGCCTGAGTTTCGTCCATTTGTATTCAGAACCATTGCTGCCTCTGTGCTGCCCCTGCCGTGTTGCTGCCTTGCTGCCCAGGCGACTCTGCTGCTGGTTGGTGCCTGAGATTCTTTACAACCTCTACACCCCATGCCACATCAGACAGCCTGGCACAGTCAGTCGGCAACTTCTCCGCTGCCAGATCCACAGCCACTCTCGCCTGGGTTTGCTGCCGTTTGAAGCTCCATCGCCTGCACACCACCTTCAATTCATTCTAATCCCATCATCGCCCAGACCAGACCCTCTTCCATCTTGTCAATCGAAACCAACTATCAAACCAAGACCTGTTTTCCCTTTTCTTTATTTTCCCCAACCTTGGTCTTCTCTGCCCAGCCGTCCTCACCTCTCCATCTTCGTATGCTCAGACCCACCAACCGTCCATAACTTCACCCAATCGACCACCTCGTTGCTGCCTTTTCTGCATTCAAACCACCCTCCACACGTTACCCAGTATCTGTTCCCTGTCCCAAGACCTCCACCCTTTATGCATTACACTCCATTAATCCTGTCCTTACAACCGAGCCAACCACCCTTTTATCCATTACACCCCATTCGCCCATTCCCCCAATTCAGCTGAGCATATTACCATATCCAATTATCGAAGCTTGGCATTTTACACCGATAGTGTAACGTTGTGCCAAAGAATAGAACCTGTTGACATCCTTTCACCCACAGAGATAATCTAAAAAAATGATCTACTGGGAATTCTGTCCCAGTACTCTGGAGCCGCCCACATACTTACCAATCCAAAATGCTATACAAATCTGCTTTGGAACTCCATAGAAAGAAAAGAGATAAGAAAGACAGGGAAAAGAAAACAGCAGAGAAAAAGACGGGAGAAAGAGGGATGCAGCAAGAGAGAGGTGGAGGAAGAGGAGGTGTAGGGAAAGATAATATAGAAAACTGAGAATATTTGTATAGAGGAAACAAATGAATTGAGAAGTTTGAAGATCGTTAAAATGGGAATTCAGTTGTAAATTTAAAATGGGGTATATTAATGTTATATTAAAACCTTTTTAATAACATAATTTTCCAAATGCTACTATACTAGTGGATTTGACTGAGTCTCATAGAAAGAAAAAATCCTATAGTTCAGGCCTTATAGTCGTTGTGGATTGCTTGGGAACTTTTTTTTTTCTTTTCTTAAAATTATTTTAACCATTAGATGTCATCAATTGTCATGAAAAAAATGTAAAATTGTTGAAATATTTATTTATTATTTCATACAAAAGAAGTAAGATAAAAGGGTAGATAATAGCTAACTTAGTTCAGTAATTTGTGAATTATATACTACACATATTATACATGTATTATATTCCATGTTAAATTAAAATGTCTATAAAATTACTTAGTTCAGTAATTTGTCCATTTTATTGATGGTAAAATAATTTATGTAATCATATAGATTTGTTTACCGTCCGAAATTCAAAAGAGCAAAGTGTGTACATCACCATACAAGTTGGAAGAAAAAGAAAACACTCAATCAATATTAAAAAACAATTTTTTATAAGATAATTATAATTTAGGTAAGAAAATTGAGATACTCATGACTCTGAAAAATTATAACTATGTGCATATCTACAAAATATGGTTATAAACTGAAAATATAGTTACCAATTTTGCTTTTTTTCCCTGAAATGTCATTAAATTTCTTCTATAGTTATTATATAGTAATTAATAATTACGAATAAAGAAAACATTATCTTCTCAAAAAAACTAATTTTTATGTGTTTGATAAAACTCTTTTTTTACCACAATAATAATAAAAAAAAAAAGTTGGAGTGGTTGTGAAACACTGGAAAGAAACCGTGACAACAAATGCAAATTCATCTTGTTGTCCATATCACATTAATTTCCCTGTCTCAGTGTGACCTAGTCTATGTGTAACCCGTCTAAAAAATTGAGTTATGCAAGACTAAAGTAGGTTCATTTGACCATTTAAGTCAGCATTCATTTTTTTTTTTTACAATTAATATAATTTACCACATCTAAATGTCTACTTATGCAAGTGATGTGCCCAATTAGTTCAATGTTGATTTATAGTTCAACACTTCTATTTCTATTTATAAATAATAATGTTATTAGTTTTTATTATATTTATAACTTCTTTCTTTTATACTGTCTTTTTCTAAAAGAAATTTATTTTTTCAATTTATACAAGTAATAAGTCATTTTTTTTTCATCACAAGTAAGAAATAAGTAATATCTTCGGCATGTTAATTTTTTTTTTAATATCCGACATTTATCCTCATTCAATGTCTACACATATTTTCTAAGTTTTTATTTGATTGGACTAAATATCTAATTGAATAATTTCAGCTAATGTTTTGAATTATTTGCAGCAACATAAACTCTGATGATAATTTCAAAAATTCAAAACCATTATCCTATTTTCTAAAAGCATATATACATTATAAATGTAATGTCCCGATTTAACGGCACATTAATTCTTTTTTTTTATATCCAACATTTATCCACCAAGTTTATATTTGTAACATAACTTTCAAAGAGGGCAGCCAATCAATCATCTATCTTATAACCATCCTCATTTAATTCTTCAAATTCAATGGTAAACACAAATCCGCCATTTAATTCATTTGAATATTTCGGCTATATATTAAATGGTGAATTTGTGTTTACCATTGAGTTTAAAGAATTGAAGGAGATTATTCTAAGATAGTTGATTGATTGGTTGGCCTCTTTGAAAGTCATCTTACAAACATGAACTTGGTGGTTAAATGTTGGATATAAATAAAAAACATGTCGTTGATTTAGGGTGTTCCATCTATAATATCTATATTATTTAGAAAATAAGGATAATAGCTTTAAATTCTTGAAATTGTCATCAGAGTTTAGGTTATTGCAAATAATTTAAAACATTAGCTGAAAAAATTGAATTAAACATTTAGTCCAATCACATAAAACCTTAAAAAATGTGTAGCAATTGAAATGAGTGTATGATAAAGTCCATTAAATTCAATGAATTTTGAATTCGAAAAAGGTTTTTCACATTGAGTTTCTGCTGGTAAGACTAAATTTTGTTCTTACTTATTATGAATAAAAGTTAACTGATATTTATATTTTTACGAATAACGAATAGTTGAGCGCACGATTGGGGATTCGCCCAAAACCAGGTTATTTAAAAATAAAATCAGATGCATCAAAGTCTAACCAGATTTTTTCTCATATAACTTAGTTTTGGGTGAATCCACAATCCCGCACTCAATTATTCGTTATTCGTAAAAATGGAAATATCAATTGGCTTTCATATAAAATAAATAAGAAAGAACAAAATATATTTCTTACAAGCAGACACTCAATGTGAAAAACCTTTTTCTAATCCTATCGAATTCAGTGGATTTTATCATACACTGATTTCGATTCTACTTATATTTTCTAAGTTTTAATTTGATTCGACTAAATGTCTAATTCAATTATTTCAGATAATGTTTTGAATCATTTACAGTAACCTAAACTCTGATGACAATTTCAAGAATGCAAATCTCTATCTTTCTTTTCTAAAAACATGTAGGCATTATAGATATAGTGACAAAGATATTACTCATTTGTTACTTGTGATGATAAGGAAATTACTCAAATGAATTGAATAAATAACTTTCTTTTACAAAAAAACAATATAAAATAAATAACTTTTAAATATAATAAAAACTAATAACATTATTGTTTATAAATAGAAATAAAAATGTTGAACTAGTCTCCCAATAATACTAAATCAATATTAAACTAATTAGGCATATCATAGACTTTTAGATGTGGTATGATGAATTAATCGTAAAAAAAAAAAAAAAAAATGCTGACTTAGATGGTCAAATGAACCTACTCTAGTTTTGCATAATTCAATTTTTTAGATTGGGCCACACTGAGACATGAATTTAACGTCATATGGACAACACGATCAATTTACCTTTATACTTGTTGCGGTTTCTTTCTGGTATTTCAAGAGCGTTCCTCCACCCTTTTTTTATTGATGTGGTGAAAGAACAAAGAGTTTTGTAAAATACATAAAAATTAGTTTTTTTCGAGACCGTAATCATAAAAATTAATAAAGTGTCCAAATTATACATGTGTTTTTAAATTAATTTTCTTACCTAAATTAAAATTATCTGATAAAAAATGTATTTTCTTATATTAAATGAATTGTGATTTTCTTTTTCTCAAGTTTATCCCTACTTGTATGGTGATGCAAACACTTGGCTCTTTGAATTTTGGACGGTAAACAAATCTATCTAATTAAATAAATTCTTTTATCATCAATACAATGCATCCAAGACAATATGAGTGATATATATTGTATTATTTTATTTATTTACTTAAACAATTTACCATTTAACATGCCCATTATACTTGCAAATATTTTGTTTTAAAAAAAATATTTTGAAGTTTTTTAAAGTTTATTATTTTAAAGATATTTTAATTTAACATGGAATATAATACATGTGTCATATTTGTAATCATCTCAAAAAGGTCATCTTACTACGTTTCTTTGCCCCACTATATACCCCCATCTCATCTCTCATTCACAGGATATAATATTATTTTTATATGATGAATATTATTTAATAATTATATTTTTTTTTCATTTTTTCATCATTTTTATTGATCTTCAACTAAAGTTTTTATTATAAAAGTTGTCAAGCCCTGATCCAAAAGATAGGCCCATAACGCGGATAAATTTTTATTTTTCAAATATCACACGTGGGAAACACATGTGTGGTCACAACTCAAAAATTGAGATAATAAATAAACTCAAATACTATTAATATCTTAAATGTTATCAACTTTCTAGAATTTATTATAAACAAATCCTTATTAAATAAAATGGTAAAATTAACATCACCACCTCAAATCAAATAAATAAAATAATCAAGTCAATATGTAGTGCGTATTAAGCAGTATAATAAACTAAGCTCTTCCTGGTGGTCCTTCGGACCCAGTCCAACATTACCTGAAATTGCAAGGTCGTGACGAAATATATGTATGCTACACACCCATGCAACTACATAATAATAATGTATGAAATTAAATATAAATTATGCTATGCAATCGTGCTCTACTATCAAATCTTTAGTGGGAACATAGAGCCCACATAAAGATACCTCTATGGAATAGGCAGTCAAACAACATCATGATGTCTTGAGGGACTTAGGCCACGACTTACGAAGTGAGAGATCCACCTCTAGCATGTCATATCTACCTCACAGTGCATCCCTTCACCACTCTGGTGGTTCAGTTAACTCTAAGGTGATCTATATGTGTCTTACCAAGTTAGTATGATGCGGAGCCAGTCCCACATTCCACATTCTCCGTGTCTTTTTATTATTATTATTATTTTCATGTTTAGCTGGTAGTTTATTCGTAGTTATTTTCCTTTTTTAGTTAAGGGTAGTAATTTTAGCAAGGGCATATTGGACATAAGTGTTTTGTAAGCTTATAGAAGGCCCTCATTGTAATCGAACAACAGATTATGGAATAAAATTTGAAATTTTCAAGCATACCTTTTGCCAGTGAGAAACTATGGAACTTTGGTGAGAATTCAAAGGGGCGAGAAGCCATCTCCTTCTTCAAGTACTCTTCTTCTTCTTCTTCTTCTTCTCCTTTTCTTATTCCTCTCTTATTCTTCTCCCTTTTCTTTTCTTTTTAGTGCAGCCGTGACCCTCTTGAAATCCCATCTACATCTTCTCTAGTTGTCACCACTCACCACCCATATGCGACCTCTCCTTTGTTGCAGCCACCTGTCCCAAGCCCTGTTTACCTTGGCCGATCCTCCAAGAAGCCCCTTTTGGCCTTGCCCCTCCCTCCCCTTGGCCTATGTCACTTCCGCCACCTCCTTAGCCCAGCACACTCATCGTCATCCCCCCTTTAACCCTTCTTGTTACTTCCGCCAGTCCCAAACCCATTCTCTAGTTTGTCGTAAGCCATTTTCTCTTCCATACAGATAGTCGTTTATTTAAAACCCTTAAAACCTTACCCAGTTAACTCATTTTATCCATCGTCCTTTTCTTTGTTTATTTATTCCATCATTAACTCACTTAGTTATTACCCTTATTCCATTCATCTATTCATTAGTCTATTAGATTCCAAAGATATTTTGCAGGATTGATTGTGGTAAATTTTATATTAATTAAATGATTAATTTCTTCCCATTTTAAATTTAGGGAGCATTATTTTCATCCCTTTTAATATTTAGGGGTTACATTTAGGCCTTTAGGGTAACCATATCCCTTGTCCTGCGTCAAATTGGTTTTAGAGACAGATTGGATTGTTTCCTTAAACATCCACAATCGTTGATTTGCATTTTGTATATAAAAATTAATTAATTAATTAAAAAATAATAATTCATCATGGCATATAAAGTTTAGGACACAACATTTAGAATCATCTAGACATGTCACGAGAACAACCCCAGCTTGGTTCAATAAGTTCCTCACCCAGTTAACTGACCAAAAGACTGAATTTCAAAGTAGACAGGAAGTCATAAATGCTAAATTCATTATTGTACAACCAAAGGGCACCCAGTTGACTTCCAAGTTGACCGACCTCTGAGGAGTTGATCGTGGTGAGTACCATCAGCCTCATAAGCCTCAAGAATTTACCAAAAATGGCGAATGTGCCTTGATAACTGTTTCTATCGTGCCCCGGGATTTTGATGGACGTCTAGAACCCAAAGTTTTTCTCGATTGGCTATCAAACATGGAACGCTACTTTGAGTGGGATGACATGTCAGAAAGTCGACGAGTTCATTATGCCAAATTGAAATTGGTGGAGAAAGCCCGGACTTTCTGGATGACGGTGGAACAAAAATATAGGAGGTTTAGAAACGACCCCTTCAATTTGACGTGGGACGAAATGAGAGAGTTGTTAATGTAGAGATATGCCCCTGTCAAATACAGGCAGAGACTCAAAACCAGAAGTCAGGAGATACCTGTTTTAATAGGAGAATATCCCAGGGATGAAAAACCTGAGGAGACCAGAAAAACTCCTATTGCTTTGGTTAAGTGTGCTTTCACTCCCTCGTAGTCCATAGACTCCATCCCAGTGTCAGTGTCACCTAGTCTGTCTGAATCTGTACATGCATCTGCACAACACACTCACAACTTGCATGCTGAGATTAAAAATCAAATTAATATAGTAATGAACAATATAAATTTGCTGCAGATATTCATTGTAAGTCCAGTGAATTTGATGTGGATGATCATGTGGAGAACCTCACACCATGTCTAGTTCTAGCACGTTCGCTTCCAGATCCCACCTCACATGACCATCACCAAGATCCTACTGGCCTTTCTGACCCACAACATGACTCGCTCCATGACCCATGTCATGTACCAGTATAGTTCCCTCAGACTTTACCTGTGCCACTATCTCAGCCTCTACCTTTTGTACCTCTTGGCCTTCCTAATCCTCTCCATGACCCATGGCATACACACGTCTAGGCCACTCAGATGTCCAGCCCACTACATGACCCGTGCTATGCACTTGTCCAGTCCACTCAGCCTTTACCTCTCTCACATTTTCAAAGCCCAACAGCTGAACCATCTAGCCCACCCTCACAGTTTAGAGTTGCCTTCAATCCTGATCATCACATTGACCCTCCTATTGGTTTTTCAGATCCAATTCATAACACGTGGCCTGCACCTTTACAGTTTTCACCGATCCTACCTCCCTTACCTTCTTTGCCACCTGAGAGGGGAAATATAGAATTTATTTTGGTCGAAGAAGTTGTTTCCATAGTTACAGGAGAGCATCGGCCATATTTTTTGACTTGGAAGCCTAGGTCCATGACTGTTGCCACTACAAGAGAGCTACAATGCCTTGCTCCGGATCTACTAGAGAGATTTCGAAGTCTTGTCTCAGCGGGAAAACATTCTACTCACATTTTGTTGCTACCGCCAGCCAGAGTTGATCGTGACTTTCGTCTTCAAAGGTGCATTCTGGTCACATCTTGTTGCTACCGCCACCCAGAGTTACTCGTGACCTCAGTACGGGTTTCCAAGTATACCATCGATGGCGAATGAGAGTTGATCCAGCGTTCTTATTATGGCCCGATGATGTTCTACCTAGATAACATTGAAGACCTCACGTGCATGTGATTACACATTGAAGAACCCACCTTGGGAAGACACCCGCGTGGGTAGAGTTTTGTCTTTTCATCTGCTTGAACTCGAGGTCGAGTTCTTTTTCAGATGAGGAGATTGATGCAGAGTCAGTCTCACATTCCACATCTCTGTGTCTTTTTATTATTATTATTATTTTCATGTTTAGCTGGTAGTTTATTTTTAGTTATTTTCCTTTTTTAATTAAGGGTAGTGATTTTAGCAAGGGCATATTGGGCATATGTGTTTTGTAAGCTTATATAAGGCCCTCATTGTAATCGAACAACTGATTATGGAATAAGATTTGAAATTTTCAAGCATACCTTTGATAGTGAGAAACCATAGAACTTTGGTGAGAATTTAAAGGGACGAGAAGCGATCTCCTTCTTTAGGTACTCTTTTTCTTCTTCTTCTCCTCTCTTTTCTTCTTCCTCTCTTCTTCTTCTCCCTTTTCTTTTCTTTTTTACTGCAGTCGTGACCCTCTTGAAATCCCATCTACCATCCTCTTTAGCTGTCACCACCCATATGTGACCTCTCCTTTGTTGCAGCCACCTGTCCCAAGCCATGTTTACCTTGGCCGATCCTCCAAGAAGACCCTTTTGGCCTTGCCGCTCCCTCCCCTTGGTCTATGTCACTTCTGCCACCTCGTTAGCCCAGCACACTCATCGCCATCCCCCCTTTAACCCTTCTTGATACTTCTGCCAGTCCCAAACCCATTCTCTAGTTTGTCGTAAGCCATTTTCTCTTCCATACAGATAGTCCCTTTATTTAAAACCTTACCCAGTTAACTCATTTTATCCATCGTCCCTTTTCTTTTTTGATTTATTCCATCATTAACTCACTTAGTTATTACCCATATTCCATTCATCTATTCATTAGTTTATTAGATTCCAAAGATATTTCGCAGAATTGTTTGTGGTAAATTTTATATTAATTGCATATATTAATTGATTGATTAATTTTATTCCATTTTAAATTTAGGGAGCATTATTTTCATCCCTTTCAATCTTTAGGGGTTATATTTAGGCATTTAGGGTTACCATATCCCCTTGTCCTGCATCATAGTACTACCCTAGAAGGGTTCACAAATAGCTAACCATGTGCAATACTGCACACCAAGTTTACAAAATAGTCGTGAGAGAATCCTATAGTGCGAAGCATGTGAGGGGTTGTACTCCTCAACGACAACCACAAACAGTTGTGAGAGCATCCTAAAACGCAAAGCATGTTAGGGCTCTCTGGCGGATAGAACGTCGCCAACCATCCCGTTCGACTATAGGATTCCCTGAGTCCACATGCGGTAGCTTGGGGAAGTTGTCTTTGATACCACCATTAGGACTGGGTTTCTGGCCCAAAAGACTAACCTGATAGGTAGAGATATCCAGCCCCATATAAGTTAATAAGTCTATATTTTTCTCCCTCTCACTGATGTGGAACTCGTTCGCACTCCAACAAAATTTCCCCCAATCTGAGGGTGATGGAAGAAGTATGGCCCGTGGAAGAAGGTCCACTATCTATGCCTACACGGTCCATGGCCGATGTATTAGTACAATTGCTGCAAATTCTCTTACTTGTGTTACTTCAATTGCTATAGATAGCTGCATTACTTACATTCAAATTTGAATCTAACCAGTTACTCTACTTTAATTTGAGCAAGAAAACCATTGAAAATATAAGATCAAATCCAAGGATTCAAACAGTCCGTCTTTTGCTAATTCCATCCAATACTTTTAAGTCACTATCTAGAAAGACTGCTCTTTGGGTTATATATTTTCTGGTGGAATCGGTAGATAATGATAAATATATTGACTGTGGAAAATTTGAATCTCATCTCTTCCTACTAATCTTTTGATTTTAGATTTTAAAAAGTTGATTACTATACATCATTGTTTTTTATAGCCTTTCTTACACAATCGTAGTGTTTGAATTAAGGAGTTTTTTTCTCTTAAACTATATTAACTACAAAGTCCTCTATCCACCCCACCTAACTAAGTGAGCCTAATTTACTATTAATTTGCAGCCATTCTCCATTAAATCTAAACCTGAATCTCTAAACAATGCCCTAATTCCATCACCACAAAGAGAGGAATGCAACTCTATTAGAAAGTACACAAACGATATTATATTTAGGCCTGTTCACCAACCAGATATGGGCCGGGCTTTCCTCTCATCCTGACCTATTTTAGATATTTTAAAGAGTATAGAGGATTAAGAATTAAGTACGTGATTTCTTACAAATTCTTGAATTTTGTGTCAAACCAACAAATGGCAAATGCAACCAATCATTCATATAAGACTAAAGAACCGTGGAATTCTAAGAGCCATTTGATTTTTGAATCTCATTACTCTATGAATGAGTTCCAAATGATAAAAAGTGAAGAAGATATTAATTTTGTCCCCTTCAATCATCGTACCATGATAAATATAAATATATGTAATATTGGAGATAATTATCAATCAAATATTTTGTATTGAATGTAACTTACAGATTTGTATCAATAGATTTTCCTAGCATTTTATTTTATTTTATTTCTAAGGTAAAATACAAATTGCTATGCATATGTAATCAATTTCCTGATTTATTATATTTTTAATATGTAAATATCTTTCCATACTATCGACGTTTGTTCGAATTTGACCTATGATCAATCTAAACCTGACTTAAATACATGGGTTTGATCTATCAGTTTTGTTTGACATGCCGGCTTCGCGCTTTTAGTTAAAGCTTGTCCAGGCCAGCGGAGTTTTTCGGCCCGTTTATTTTTATATATATTTTATACACACAGTACAAGGTCATATCTGGTAATATTTTTATTTAAAAAAATTGTTTTATAAAATGAAAATCTAACCATATAGGTTGAAAGTAAATTTAAAGACCGACCACTTATGAAAGTATCATCTCAAACTTCAATTTCTAGCAAGTCGATCTTAATGAGTCAGATTTTTTCTAAGACATTTGCTAACTTTGACTATTAAGATTAAATTATTAGAAATTCAGCTTTAGAATGAAATTTTAATTGATGATAAGACTTTAAATCTAGTTAAAAAAGGAAAATGTCAAGTGCAACCTTACTAGTTATAAAAAATTAAGCTTCGGACAGTGGGCTTGCGCTTGGCCTTCAACCCGATGGCCTTCGAACGTTCTTAGAATTTGTAGATAAAAACAGGCTCAGGTTCATTTTTTCACAATGTCTGACTCAAACACGACGCATGAACAAACCTAATTAGGTAAGTGAGATTTTCTCACAAATAATAAATATCAGACGGGCCATTAATAATCATAGTCGTGAATCGTGATAGAACCAAATTTGAAATTTGAGTTCGGTGTTGCTCAAAAACTCAATATACAACTTAGTCGATTCAATTTAATTTAATAAGTCCCCAAAACTAATCTTATTGTGTCCTAGAGATAGTGGCCATTACTCCAACCCCTTTGGTGGGTTGATTAGATGAGTTTTTTACAAATTTTAATGTTTGTCACTTAATTATTAATTCAATTTGAGATTATAAACTTTTTTAGTGACAAAACTGCTTGTTAACTTGCGAAATAGTAACTTCAAACCACAAAAAAGGTCGTTAAAAAATAATGAAAATTAGAATAATTGTCTGAGCGTTTGGATTCCACAAATGCACTTGGCAATAGAATACACTTAGTTGGCGATGATGATAGGCTTTTCCTTCCTCCATTGTCTTCTCTCGTCAAAGTATGTATGGTTGATATTCTTTCGTCTCTTTTATAAGATTGCCATTGAAAATTGTATCGATATTTTATGTCATGTATCATGTGCTAGTTTTTTTTTTTTTTTTTCTTTTTAACTTACGTGCGATAGATAGCAATGGTGATGGAATTTGAAGGAGACGACCCTTTCCTTAAGAAGAAGAAGAGGGAACTTAATTAAAATTATTTTACCCGATTTTCCATCTCACTCTGAATATCCCTAGTTTTAAAATTATTTAGGGAACTTAATTAAATTAAATAAATAAGGATAAGATGAAAACCCAAGTTGAAAGCCCAAAAACCTGGGCCCGGAAAAATTCCTCTCTTTCCTAATTCCTACTCAACTCGGTCCATTTTACTTGTCCCACAACTTAAGCCTCTTTCCCCCCTTCATGCGAATTTCACCCTCTCCTAATCCCCTCTCACCTCCATGGCCGTTTCACCCTCTCTACACTTCATGCAAAACGTCTCTCTCAATGCCACCTCCCAATCATTCCCTTCAACCCAAACGCATATCTCTCCCTCTCCTTCAATGGCCGGTCGTCCCCACCTCTTGTTGGGGATTAGGAATTAATCAAATGCAATCACACAATCACACGACACAATATTTACGTGGTTCGGCTAGAACGCCTACGTCCACGGAACAAGATCAAATTTACTATGTAGAAAAACAAGTAAAGAGGATTACAAGGTCTCTCCCTCTCAGAACTCTCTGTCTCTCACTCTCTCTCTAATCCCTCTCTTTCTCTTACACAGGAATACAATAAGATATAGAAGAAGAATAAACTAGGGCTTAAGTCACCCTACTGGGCCTAAGCCCAGTAGGCCCATAAGTGGGGCTGGCCCACAACAATCTCCCCCTCCAACCCCAGGAGGAGGAGAACACTCTGACATGGATGTCATCTTCTGTAGAGGCCAGATGCCCCTACACAGAACTCAAACTTATTATTTGGAAGAACTTTGGTGAATGCGTTTGCTGGATTGTGGTCTGTATGGATCTTCTTTATACTGATCTGTTTCTCTTCAACAGCTGTTCTCAACCAGTGATACCTCAAATCAATGTGCGTCGTTCTTGAGTGATACATGACATTCTTACTCAAGTCGATGACGCTCTGACTTTCACAATACACTGTGTAGTCCTCCTGTTTGATGCCTATTTCCCGAAGAAATCCCTTTTGCCAAGCCATCTCTTTCCCAACTTTTGTAGCAGCAATGTATTCTGCCTCTGCAGTAGAAAGTGCTACACACTTCTGTAACTTGGATTGCCAACTGACGGCTCATCCAGCAAATGTGAAAATATAACCAGAAGTGGACTTGCGGTAATCAAGGTTACCTGCCATGTCTGCATCTGTGTAGCCGGTAATAAAAGAGTCTCCACCAAACATGATGCCCATACTCGATGTACCTCGCAAGTATCTGAAGATCCATCTCACTGCCTCCCAATGATCATGTCCTGGGTCTGACATAAATCTGCTCACCAATCCAATTGCATGTGCTATATCAGGTCTCATGAAAACCATTGCGTACATGAGACTACCGATTGCTGATTGATATGGAATCGGACTCATCTTATCTTTCTCTGTCTTTGATGAAGGACAACATTCCTTACTCAGCTTAAAGTGAGCGGCGAGAGGAGTGCTAATGGAGTTGCAATCCCTCATGCCGAATCGCTCCAAGACCTTCTCAATGTATTTCTCTTGAGACAGGATAATCTTCATTTTCTTTCTGTCTCTGTCAATTTCCATACCCAAAATCTGTCAATCAGGGCCAAGATCTTTCATGTCAAACGCCTTTGACAGGTCTGCCTTCAACATCTTGATCAACTCGGAACTCTTTCCAAATATCAGCATGTCGTCCACATATAATAACAGGATGATGAACTGATCACCCTTGAACTCCTGATAATACACACATGAGTCACCTGAACTATGTTTGTATCCATTTCCTGTTATGAAAGAGTGAAATTTCTTATACTATTTCCGCGGTGCTTGTTTCAATCCGTACAAGCTCTTCTTGAGCCGGCAAACAAGATTCTCCTTACCCTTCAACTCAAACCCCTCGGGTTGTTTCATGTAGATCTTTTCGTCTAGGTCACTATGAAGAAATGCAGTCTTCACGTCCACCTGTTCAATCTCAAGATCTAGACTCGCGGCTAAACCCAACATAACTCATATGGAGCTCATCTTCACCACTGGTGAGAATATCTCGTCGAAGTCCACTCCCTTCTTCTGTCCAAAGCCCTTCACCACTAAGCGGACTTTATACTTCAGAACTTTGTCTCCATCCTTTTTCACCCGAAAGACCCATTTGTTCTGTAGGGCCTTCCTGCCAACTGGTAGATCAACCAGTTCATATGTGTTGTTCTTCTTAAGAGACATCATCTCTTCTACCATAATTTTCCCCCAATGAATTCTGTTTTTGTCTCCTATAGCCTCTAAGTAACTCTCAGGCTCCCCCTCACTGGTCATCAACACATAATCGGAACTCCGGTATCTCCTGGATGGGTTGTGCTCTCTAACAGATCTCCTCGGAGGTATAACATCCTCCGATGTAGAAGTACTGGGGGAGTGCTCCCCCTCGCTCGACTGTCTATCTCTGTCCTGATCATCCTCCACTGTGTCCTCGACTGTATCTTGTACCTGCTCATTAACTGTCTCATCTATAGACGTATCTGCTGGCCCACTGACACTGTCACTGTGACTGCTAGAAGGAACATCTGACCCACTGTCATCTGATGACTAACTAGCGGTGCAGGTGAAGGAGAAGGTGTTCCTGTTGACTGAGGTGTGTCCGGAGTGGAGATGGGATAATATAAGTCATGCTTAATCAGAAGATCTTGCATCCGGGTCTTCCATAGGAGATAATTGCCGGTACCAATTTCATGACTGTAGAACTGAAACTGGATGCCATTCTGTCACTGGCCTCTGTTTAATTTGGTGAGCAAATACGAAAACAAATAACCAACAGTGAAAATTTGTAGCCCTGCACAAACCTAGGAATCTACTACTGGCATCCAACCAAATACCCTCGAACTCCTCACCGCTTGGGTGGTTCAATCAGTTATTCAAACACATGGCAGAATAATGTGTACAAATATATATGTCAGTTATGAAAGAAAAGGAAAAAGAAAACTCAGCTAGTCTCCTTGCTACAGAGGCCACTGCTTGTAACGACCCGACCCGACCCAACAACAGGGCTTAGGGCTTGACTCAGTAAGATATTGTCCGCTTTGGGCCTCGCACACAGCTCAAACCAGCACGGTTTTGTTTTTGGGCCCGGGCCCACGTGGCCCGGCCCAAAAGGCCTCTTAATTGAGTTCCATTTGGGTGGCTTTAATAAACCCACCCCTCCCTTTCATTCCCACCGATGTGGGACTTTTTAGGGAGGGGGAGGGGTATCACAATCACCCCCCCTAAAGTCTCGAGCCGTCCCCGGCTCGACTCTAGTCCACTTGACAACTCCAGGGAAGGATGATAGGCCCACACAGTCCGAGTGTTGAACTCGGCTTTGATACCATATTTGTAACGACCCGACCCGACAATAGGGCTTAGGGCTTGACTTAGTAAGATATTGTCCGCTTTGGGCCTCGCACACAGCTCAAACCCGCACGGTTTTATTTTTGGACCTGGACCCACGTGGTCCGACCCAAAAGGCCTCTTACTTGAGTTCCATTTGGGTGGCTTTAATAAACCCACCCCTCCCTTTCATTCCCACCGATGTGGGACTTTTTAGGGAGGGGGAGGGGTATCACACTACTTGGTGCTCAGTGTCAACTCCTTTAGAAACCAAATCCAAACAGGTCACTGCGTAGATCTCACTGCCACGATCGTACAGGCCAAGACGGATCTCAATTCCGAGTCCCGGTGACTCCGGAAACTGTAAAACAATTCTGGACCGTTGATTTCCCCACTGCAGGAGTACCTGAATCTGTAGTCCTTCGGGTGCACTGGAAATGATGGTCTCGCGGGTGCACCTAAACTGATGGTCCCGTGGGTGCAGCTGAAATGGTGATCTTGAGGACCACTGAACTGAGATAATGTATTTTTTTTTTTCCTTCGGCTGCCCATGTCCGTGCGATCTGCACACGGCTTCCTCCTCGGCCGCTGCTGCTTGCAGCGCTTGCTGTTCCTCCGGCGTTCTCCTCCGCCTGAGATCTGGGTTGAAAAATCCCTTTCTGTCGACGCCGTTTCTGATTGGCGATCTGTACTCAGATCTGGCTGCTGCAATAATCTGGGCAGATCGACCCTTTCTCCTTCCTTCAGATCTGTTGTCGTCGCCGCGAAGAGATCTGGCAATGATTTCCGCCTCTACCTTCTTGTAGCCTGATTGCTTGGTGTTCCGCCGCTTCTGCTCGCCTCAAATCAGATCTACACTGGCTGCTCTGGTTTCACTTGGAAACCCCCCTGGAACAGATCTGCTCGTCTGTGATTCTGCTGCCGTCGATCTCTATCTCCTCTGTTTCCGGCGATCTGATAGGAAACCCCTTTTCTTTTCTTTTTTGTTTTCCAGCAGTGCGAACAACTGGGTTAGTAACCCCTTATCTGTTCGATCTCGTGCCGACTCTGATTCGACGGAACCTTGTCTGAATCCGATAACCTTCGGCTCTGATACCACTTGTTGGGGATTAGGGATTAATCAAATGCAATCACACAATCACACGACACAATATTTACGTGGTTCGGCTAGATCGCCTACGTCCACGGAGCGAGATCAAATCTACTATGTACAAAAACAAGTATAGAGGATTACAAGGTCTCTCCCTCTCAATCATTCCCTTCAACCCAAACGTATATCTCTCCATCTCCTTCAACGGTCGGTCGTCTCCACCTCTTGTTGGGGATTAGGGATTAATCAAATGTAATCACACAATCACACGACACAATATTTACGTGGTTCGGTTAGAACGCTTACGTCCACGGAGCGAGATCAAATCTACTATGTAGTAAAACAAGTATAGAGGATTACAAGGTCTCTCCCTCTCAGACCTCTCTGTCTCTCACTCTCTCTCTCTAATCCCTCTCTTTCTCTTACACAGGAATACAATAAGATATAGAAGAAGAATAAACTAGGGCTTAAGTCACCCTACTGGGCCTAAGCCCAGTAGGCCCATAAGTGGGGCTGGCCCACAACACCTCTCGCCTATAAATACTTCATCTTCTAATTGCCCAAAACCCTTCACTTGAATCCTCTCATTTATCTTTCATTTCCTCTCTCTCTAATCCTCTCTCATTCTCCAGCAACCCGTTCCCGTTCGCCGCTCATGTATTCGCTTCTGTTTTCCGAGTTCACTGTCTTCTTCCCGTCGATCCTTCTTCTGCCGTGTAGTCTCTCTCTCCATTTTTAGATTTCCGAAAGAGCGCGAGAGAAACAGTGATAGAGAGGGATTTGCTTTCTTTTCAATTCCTTGAAGAAGAATACGATGACGGTAGCGAAGGGGGAAGATACTCGCATCTATCCAAAAAAAAAAAGAAGCGTATTTTGGCAGTTTTACCTGGCGGTTATTTTTCTTTTTTTATTTTCACAGGCCATATAGACACCCGACTTTTCTGCCTCTGTACACCCCGATTTCAAAAAATGGGTGAAATACCATTTTATTCTTCCGACTTTTATCATCTAAACGAACTGTCAGTTCATTTTATGTACGTTAGAATGATAAGGTCGTCTGAAGGAACATTTCAATACAAAACATTTTCCTTCGGACGATCGAATTCGTTCGAAGGATTGCTTCGGATACTCCGAACGATTTTCTCTACGTGGGCTGTGTAGTGAGATTTTTAAACGAGGTCATTTATCGATCGATTTTTACAAACAAGGTATCAAAATTCATCTACTCTCAATTTTATGAATTCCGGGACTGATTTTAAATGAAGAAGTATAGTTTTGGACTTCAAAAATTGTACCAAAGAATTAAGGAAAAATAGCATTCTCTCTTAATTCTTTGAGTATGATTTTTGAAGCCCAAAACTATACCATTTTTACTTAAAATTAGTTCCGGATTTCATAAAATTCAAAATAGATGAATTTTGATACATTATTTGTAGAAATAGGTCGAAAAACTGTCTCTTTTGAAAACCCGAGCCAAATACGCAAAGGTGACAGTTAGTAGGGAGCCGATTTCTCGACCTATTTCAACAAACAAAGTATCAAAATTCATCTATTCTAAATTTTATAAACTCCGTGACTGATTTTAACTGAAAATGGTATAGTTTTAGGTTTCAAAAATCATACTCAAAGAATTAAGAGGGAATGTCATTTTTCCTTAATTCTTTGAGTATAATTTTTTAAGCCCAAAACTATATCATTTTCACTTAAAATCAATCCCGGAGTTCATAAAATTGAGAGTAGATGAATTATGATATCTTGTTTATAAAAATAGGTCGAGAAACCGCCTCTTTTGAAAACCTGAGCCAAACGCGCAAATGTGATAGTTGGCAGGGAGGCGGTTTCTCGACTTATTTCTACAAATAAGGTATCAAAATTCATCTATTCTGAATTTTGTGAACTCTGGGACTGATATTAGGTGAAAATGTATAGTTTTGGGCTTAAAAAATTGTACCCAAAGAATTAAGGGAAAATGGTTTTCCCTCTTAATTCTTTGGGTATGATTTTTGAAACCCAAAACTATACCATTTTTATTTAAAATCAGTCCCGGAGTTCATAAAATTCAAAATAGATGAATTTTGATACCTTCTTTATAGAAATAGGTCGAAAAACCATCTCTTTTGAAAACCCGAGCCAAACGCGCAAACAAGGTATCAAAATTCATCTATTCTGAATTTTATGAATTCCGGGACTCATTTTAAGTGAAAATAGTATAGTTTTGGGCTTCAAAAATCGTACCCAAAGAATTAAGAGGGAATGCCATTTTTCCTTAATTCATTGGGTACAATTTTTTAAGCCCAAAACTATACATTTTCACTTAAAATTAGTCTCGGATTTTATAAAATTTAGAATAGATAAATTTTGATACCTTATTTGTAGAAATTGGTCGAGACACGGCCATTTTTAAAAATCCGAGACAAACGCGCAAAGGTGACAATTGGCAAGGAGGCTGTTTCTGGACCTATTTCTACAAACAATGTATCAAATTTTATCTATTCTGAATTTTATGAATTCCGAGAGTGATTTTAAGTGAAAATTGTATAGTTTTGGACTTAAAAAATCGTACCCAAAGAATTAAGAGGGAATGCCATTTTTCCTTAATTCTTTGGGTACAATTTTTGAAGCCTAAAACTATACATTTTCACTTAAAATTAGTCCCCGAGTTTATAAAATTCATAATCGATAAATTTGGATACCTTATTTGTAGAAATTGGTCGAGAAACTACCTCTTTTGAAAACCCGAGCCAAACACGCAAAGGTGACAGTTGGCAGGGAGGCGGTTTCTCAACTTATTTCTACAAACAAGGTATCAAAATTCATCTACTTTGAATTTTATTAACTCCTGTATTGATTTTAAGTGAAAAGAGTATAGTTTTGGGCTTCAAAAATTGTACCCAAAGATATTAAAATCTCACTCCACAACCCACATAGAGAAGATCATTCGAAGGATCCCAAGTGATTCTTCAAACGAATTCGATCGTCCAAAGGAACATGTTTTGTACTAAAATGTTACTTCGGACGACCTTATCATTCGAACGAACTTAAAATGAACCGACAATTCATTTAGATGATAAAAGTCTGAAGGGTAAAATAGTATTTTCACCCAATATTTTGAAATCGGGTGTATAGAGGCAGAAAAGTCGAGTCTCCATATGGCTCGCCTTTTATTTTTATTAATTTTTCGAACGTCTCTTTAGCAGAAACTCCGTTTCTTGTATTTACTTTTTATGTATTTCTTGCTTGCTTTATTTTTTATGGGTGATGTTACATGCACCTACCTTTTACATAATATAATAATTTCTTTTAATTTTTTAATATTTTACTAATCTTTTAAATATTAAAAAGTGATAATTTGTATCTACTATTAGGACACCGCTGGTATAGGCTAAACTATCTATTTTGAGTTAAAAAAAATGTGAATTTTATTTTGTTTTTGTCCATCATTAAGTCCCATTGATTGAAGATATGCTCCCCAATAGTCAGATCCAAATGCAGAGTTCATTTAGCTTGATCGTAAATCTAATCGACTTGTATTTGTATAAGTATCATAAAAAAAGATGTTTTTAGTTATCATTTTATCATTATGATAGTATTTAAGGTTGACTTTCTTTTAAAAAATTACTCTTTTATGTTATTCATTGAAAATTATATTTTTAATTATACTTACAATTTATTTAATTATTAATCGAACGTTGGTGCAGTTTGTAAGCATATGGGTCAGAACATTTAACGAATGAGATGAATCCATATAGAGAAGAATAAACTGCAAAAGAAAAGTTGAATGACATCTACTAACCAACATTCAAGCAAAAATAAAAATGGATGAAATGACTTGCACCCCTTTCCCATATGTTGCAGTTTTTTTCTCCATCTCCAACAAAGCCCTGGCAAAATTTTAGTTCTTTTAGGGTGCCCTATCCTCATATTGTCTTCTAGAAGGACCACGGAGACGTATTGAGAATTCGGCCGAGAGGATAAAGTATAGGAATTTAAACATAAAATGCGGGAAAATAAACACACAATAATCAATTTGAGTTAATTTTTTCTCCGATTTTATTTAGGGTTGAAAACTATATTTTGAACATAAAATAATACAAATCTTGATGGTGAAATTTAAATTTTAAGAGGAAATCTATTATTCCCTCAATTTAGAAAATCTCATTTTTAAACACCAATACTAAACTATTCTACTCCTAACTTATTTTGGAGTTAATAAAAATAAGAATAGGATCGTTTTGATATCTTGAATGTAAAATTTTATCTAGACTAAGTTTATCAACCCTCGAAGAAACGCGGGAAATTCTAAGCATCTGCTTGTTGTTGAAACGAATGAAAGCTACAGAAGGAAAAGAAAGAAAAGAAAAGACCATAGAGAGAGAAGAGTTTAAAAGAGTTATTTTTTTTTTACATTCATTTCACAAGTCTCCTTCACTTCCTTTTATAATCTTCAAGGTGGATTTACCACCATCCATGTTGCCCAAACTTCAACAGCCTATAGGATGAGATAAGATTTTTATAATATTATATTAATTTCTTCTTTTTACTATTTACATCTATGTCCACTCTCTCATTTGGGTATTTTAGAGTTCCATTAGATAGATACAATTGGCCACTACATTAGGTATTAAAAACTAAGAATGGTATTAAAATTTGGAGAAAAACTAATATAAAAAATTCAGTGTTTTAACTAAAAATCACCGTTTTAGTAAAATCTCCTAATTTTGAAGAATCTCTTTGAAAATATCCAACCTTATAATTTGATAGAGTAAACTTGTCTGATAAAAATATTATAAAGTTCCAAGGTGTTTTAAAGTCAAAAGCCACCATTTCGAAATAAAAGAATATTCGACAGCCCACATTTCATGGCTTAAAGTAAATATCAAAAACTCATTATTTTGGAGTGTAAAGATATAAACAACTTAGTTATAATACAGATTGAGTACTGACTCTCTCCATATATTTTTAAGACTGTCTCTACCTTATCAAATTGGAGTTTTACCACTTAAAAACTTAGGAGTAAAATAAATTAGCTAAATTATGACGAGATTGGCATGTCATTAGGTTTGGAATTCAAAAATATTGACTAATCTAAAATTTAGTGTTCAAACTAAGTCAAATGACCGAGAAACTATAGCAACCAAGGTTTAAGCATAAAATATTATTATTATTATATTCATAACTTGCCCTTATATCTTTGAGACTTAATTAAAAGAACTATCGGATTCAGATCGAGTCAAACTCAAATCCGTTGGAAAACTTATTTGATAATCTTCACGATTAGAGGAAAGTAATTCATAATTAACGGATAAGAATTATTTAATTATATCACAATTAATTATATATAATCCCTAAATTGGGCTAGGGTATTACGTAAGTGTACTATGATTCAATTTGGTACAGAGTTTATATGTTACAACTATGTGATTTGAATACGTGTGATAAAATGCATTATTCAATCGGATGTAAGATTTATATCGTGAAATACTATGCTATTTTAGAAATACTGGGATGGGATGCACGATTCAACATAGTTGCACACCCTCATGCATATGCATGCATGAGAATGATACGGCATGGGAAACCCTCTTGATGAGGCACGATACGGGAGATCCCTCGTATACACAGTACGGGAAGACCCTCATTATTGAGCACGGTACGGAATAACCCTTGTGTTTAAGGTCACGGAACGGGAAAATCCTTATGATGAGACACGGTACGGGATAACCCTCAAGTACCAGCATTGTTCGTATTGACCAAGCATGAAACGGGGAAATCCTTGTGTTAGTCAAATAGACATACTAGGTGTATGGTATGGAACGAGATAGCCCTCATGCATAGACATGGCATTGCATTGGGAGTCATAACTTGATAACATGTTTAGATGATATTCTATAATTCCATGTTATCTATTGTAGCACCTGATATGCATGTCTTGGATGATAATATGTTGTAGCTATTATGCATGCTCGGAATGATAACATGAATATGGTTGTTATGCATTTTTGGCTAATGGCAAACTATGTGTATGAGTTTATATGTTGTTTCTTTTCACTGGACAACTTTAGCTCACCTCTTATGGATTTTAAGAAAGCAACTCGATGTGGGGCCCATCGGACATCAAGAGTACGACATGTATGGGATAGAGCATTTATAGCCTTAGGATTGTCAAGCCCCTTTTTCTTTATGTTAATTGAGAAACAATATATAGTTGTAATCGTTTTGAGTGTCTTTTCGGACCTATGGACTGGATTTATGTTAGCCCTATGGCCGTATGCAATTTAGACACATGAATTGAACTTCTCTATGCTTCAGCAAAATTGTGTTTGTTGTATTTGTGCACATCTCTGAAATATATAGACCATGGGAGATAAGATTTTGCTGGTATTGTCGAACTGGCATAACCATGGGAAGAGTTGCTCGGTATCCCACTATGATGTAACCTTACTGGGCTTTTGGATTGGCTTATGGTAGATATTTGAATCCACATGTGAAGAACATGTGTGACATTTATACTTGGACTTTAAAAATGAACTAAGAATAGAAGCCCATAGATCATCTCTAAGTGTTATATAAAAAAAAAACTCACGTCTCGTGGGGCGGGGTGTGACATTAGGTCCATTTACATGACTTGGTTGGCCTTTAGCTCATACTCTATTTGTTATTTCTCTGCCTTCCACAGTCACTGCTTCTGGTAATCACTTGATATTACTTTGACAATCTTCTAAAGGCAAAGTTTGAACACAAACGACACACTGACGTGGAAATTGACAACGCTTGGGAATACAGATTCAACTATGGCTAACAATTTTCGTCTTTATCAATTTCGTGACAAAAATCATATAGACGTAATACAAGACTAGACTTACACACTTTACATCTCAAAGAGTTCAAAATACAACTAAATTACATATAAGAGAATTAATACAACAAGACACACTCATGCTTGCTTTGCTCTAGTCCTCTTTGAAAATGTCTGACTGCTTTGCTTCACTGAGAATATGCTTTTTAAACTAAAATATTCAATCTTGACTTTGAGCTCAGGAGCATGTTTTTGAAATCTATTCTATAATTTTACATCATTGAAAATATTAGTACTATACGTCAATACTTTGTTATCATCAAAATTATCCTTTTACTCTTGGGTAAAAAACACTTGAACTAGCAAAAAATTGTAAGAGTGTATCCATGTCCTCAGAGACCAGATGCCCCCTAACCATAGGAAAACCTCGTTTAGGTTCTTCATGTGCAGTGATAACTCAACCACTGGAATTTCTTTTATGTTGTGAAAATTTTAAATTTATAACTCACAAGCGTACGAACCATTTAACAGTGTAACGATTGAGTGCGAGGTCAATCCCAAAAGGAAACAACAAAATATATGCAAAACCAAAATATATGAAATTAAAACGTTGTGATTAAAAAAATATAGATCTTTCGAAATAACCTAAATATGAAAATGAAATTCTAATTTTTACAAGTATGACTTTAAATTAGTTGCATTCTAGTTTTAAGAATTAAATCTAAAAGTTAGAGTATCATCATCTAAATCTAAAATCTAACCAATTAATCCAATTTAATTAAAACAATGACATAGATCTAGAATTTATAAATAAGCTCAAGCCAGTTTAAGAGAACAAAATTAAAATGCAATTAGATCAATCTCAACCTACTTCACGAGAATTTGAGAGAATAGAATAAATAAAACAAAAGAAAAGAATAAAGAATTTAATGAATAATAAAAAAAAAAAGAATGACAAACAAAATAAAGTATTCACATAATTTACAATGGAATTGAGACAAGTAATTAGGGTGGTATGTTATCCCGTTTAAAGATAAAACTATGGCCTAGACTATGAAATTTTTTAGAATTATTAAATATAAATTCATGTTATCTATTTATTAAAATTCTAATTAAGAAAATCATGATATCTATTAAGTTAGAAAATTTCAATTCAAGCCTTAGGCTTGGGCAAAATTTCTACTCTCCTTTCCGAGTATAAAAATAAGCTACTCTTCAAAAAGAGAGCCTTAGATCTAAAAATGTTAAGTTCCACCGATCCTAAACGGGATTCTACTTTCCTTGAAAACTCTTAAGATAATTTATTCCATAACATCTTAAAAAGAATTAAAATAACATAAAAAGCAATCACCATAAAATATTTAACAATTGGAAAACCATAAATCTAAATAAGCTACCATGAATTTTATGCAAATAAATTAAAATTAAAAATTACAACGCTTTGGAGTTTTTGCATCAAAGACATGAAATAAAAAAAATACAAGAACTCACGGACAAAATTTGAGTATTCCTTTTTCTTCCAGTGTTCTCAATCTCCGGTCGTCATCACACCTTTGTTCCTTGCTCAAATTCGATTTTTCTATGTATCCATGGCCTCTATTTATAATAAAATTAAATAATGTGGGACCTTTGGGCTTGCACACAAATTTAGGAGAGTGGAACTCCATTAAATCCTATGTGATATGAGCATGGGAGAGTGGAAAATCCTTAATAGATTTTCATTTTTATCTTTGGTGACTCATCCAATATCCAAATCCCAATTTTTTCTCCTTTTCTTCCTTATACGATTGTTCCTTTGTTTTATGCGCATAACACAACCTCAATTTGGCCTTACACGATTCTATCTTGAATGATTTTGAGAGTTTTTCTCCCCAAGCTTCTCCCTCCTTTATTTTCTCTCAAAGCCAAATATCTCATAAAATTCCATCTTGCCTTAATCGAATTTGCAATAGCTTCATATGGATCTTTTCTTGGTTTACACAATCTCGAAGGGTTTGGAATTTATGAGTATTCCAAATTTTGGACACATGGCACTTCCAGATTACATAGGACCCACACCAATTTTTAATTGCAAAATTTGAATCCACTCGGCTTGAACCACAAACTTGGACTTTATTTGGCTTCGCTCACTTGATGGTCTTGGCTCATAGATTTTGACTTACAGGCTTTGTACTTCGGGCTTCAAACTCGAGCTCGAACAGTGAGCCTTATTTGTGCTAGTGTTGTGAATTTACCATTTTACAATATAGCTCAAGAATTAATATCCTAATCCAAACTATCATAGCAGTATTTGAATTAAGATAATTTTACAATTAATTCCAAAATTAGTGGCAATTTTGACACACTTTCCAAGAAATAGAATTTGGGGCCCATTTTCAGCAGATCTTTCCATTTTTAGCTCAATTTCTTATATTTCTATATTTTTCCTACAAAACTCAAAAAAAAACATTAAACATACCTAATATACATAAAATCAAGACTAACTAATTCAATTTAAAAGATTAAAATTGTCACAGTGCTTTAACACTTTATTTTCTGTTACAACTTCTGCTGAGAGTTAGAAGGCTGGCCTTTAGAATTAACCATCTGTGTGCAGGAACGATTGGAGTTGTGAATTTATGGGATTGGGATTGGATTCGATTGGGCAGTAGGGTTTCCAATAACTATTTTTTCTTTGTTATTTCTAGCCAGTCCTTCCCTGTTGTCTTGTTTCTCATTCCCTACCTTCCTCACATCTCCATGTGGTTTCTCCCTTCCAAACAGAGCTATCTGATTCTGAGCCTTTAACATAATTTATTATTAGATTTATAAAACTTTAATCTAAATAAATATCTAAATTTACATAAAATTATATCTTTCGATGATATTTTCATTATTTATATTTTATACACAAATAAAATATATAATTGTGTAATTTTATTTTAATATCATTTGATTCAATAAAATAAGTATAATATCTCTTAATACAATCGTAAAATATATATCTACGCCAGTGGTGACGAAAAATATTTTTAAGAAGATGTTAAGGAATTGGGATCATTTAAGTGGTGCAATTTCCATTTACGGACCTCAGCACCACCAACAGGTGTTTAAGCTATGGACCATTTGAGAAGTCACGGATGGCACGTACATGAAATGGACGGTAGAGATGGTTTATACATCAAAGCTAAAAGGCTCATACTCTCGTAGTGCTGGTATGATAAAAGGCTAGGGCAGGGATGAAAAATTTGTTATCGGCTCATATGAGATTTTCTTTTTTTTAACAAGTATTAATATCGACTAATATCAGCGATATATCGGATTTCAGTCTATATTATATCATATTGAAACCGATATTTATCGGCCGTATATCTCGACCCCAGGCCTTAAGTGACTTCAACTCGTATTAGATTTCAAGTGAATTTTGACCTCCACAGCCATTGCTCGTGAGTGACTTTTAGTCCATTAGATTCTATATGAGGTTCATTAGAGTCTGAATTCACTTTTTTTATATTTATTTACTTTGTGTCCTGTATTTATATTCAATTTGAATATTTTAGAATTGATTTCACTATTCAATTAAAAATTCATCTAAAATATTCTATTTTGACTGATTGACATTTAAACTCTTAAAATTCTAATTTATTAAATTTAATATACTTAATTTTTATAAAAGACATTAATATAACTGTCCTATTAGCTCAGTTGGTTAGAGTGTCGTGCTAATGACACAAAGGTCACTTCCCGCCTCAGGAAGTAGGAGGTTGTGTGTTCGAACCCTCATGGCCTACCTTTGGTATACATTTTAGTGTGCCTGTGGGTAGTGCGCTCACCCGTCGGGGTTTTGTGCTGGATATCCCGCAGCTTTCTACGCGTGAATCTGAAAAAAAAAAAAAGACATTATTTAAAAGTACTTTATAATTTTTTTCATTCCTATTAGGACTAAAATTTGGGTCAAGTCGGGTCAGGTTTTAATAAACACAATCCAACCCATGTCAAAATTTATTGAACTCGATCCAACCGACCCGAATTACTCAACCCGACCCAACCTGTATTTTTTACCCTATTCAACCCGAGTGTTGTTTTATAACTTGGTGTACTCCGGTTAAGTCAGGTTACGTCGAGTCGAGTCGAGTTGATTTTAAATTTTCAACCCAGCCCAGCCCGAATTTCATGCGGGTTTCTTTTTTTCCAACCTGACTCAATTCGAAATATAGAAACACATAACTCAAACCAACTGATTTCTCGGGTCGAGTCATGCGGATCTAGTTAATACCTGACCCAAATTTCACCCTTAATTCCTATATATTTGTGAATCGACAAAAAGTTCCACATCAGTTAATTGTGAAACCAATTAATCTATATCGCACTCGAGACACCATTCTCTAAATGGTTAGTTTTTGAGAGTGAGTTCTAGTTTAAAAATGTTATCAACTCATTGTTTTCTAATACAATATAATATAGGTTTCGAATGCAACCACATGTTGCAATTGCACGTGTGCGAAGTTTCCACATACAATCTAAAAGTGTAGTTGTAAGTGAGGGCGGATGTGAAGTGAATGAAAAACTGATTAAAAGTCTTGCTCGCTCATTGAGAAGAGTGATTTTTCAGGTGAAAAGCCTTAGATACTTGCAAATTCAAATTTGAGAAACAGGTGACAGTCCACTTGATTGATTTGCGTAGAGTCAAATCGATTAGAAATGTGACTTGGCTATACTTTAACAAAGCAGACAATGGTAGCTTGTTCAAATAGTTTTTTGTCGGTCGAGTCTATCTTGGAAATATATGAGGTCAGAATCATACTATCAATTATCATGGTTCTTACAACACCATTTTCCCCCAGCATTATCTCCAATTCTCCATACAATTTTAATTTTTTTTAAAAAAAAATCTCTTTTCTCTAATAGAAGAAGAAAGTTAAAGGAAAAAAAAAAAGGAAAATATAATTTTCATGTGGAACATATGGGTCCCACACATTAGTTTCTTGATCCACCACATTGTCTACTTAAAGAACTGCTTCTCCATCCATAACATAAGCAAAGGCAGTTTTAACTCTCTAGAGTCAAGAGCCTCTCTGAATAACATTCTCTGCAGTTTCTTCTTCCATCTCTCTTTTAATTGAATTTGCATCAGAGCCTCGGCTTTAAATCCTCTGAACCTCCTGCAAATCAGATTTCCTTTTCTTGGGTCCATTCATTTTCTTCTCCTGATGAAGGGCCAGATGTTTTGGAGCATCAGAAGCTTCTTTGGTTGTCTTTCATTCTCTTCTTTTGTTCCTTTGGTGCAGAACCTGTTACTGAAGAGCTTAAAGCAGATTCAATTGAATACTTCCTCTTGAGTCTCTTGAATTTAGAAGAATCTAGCTATATATTCTCTTAACGTTTCCTTCTGTTTTAAGATTCTCAAGCTTTTCCATCATCTCTATTCAATAATTTCCCTTTCTGTCTTGAATTCCATGGCAACGGCCACAGTAACATCAGCTTGCACTAACAGAATTTCTCAGAATTTCTGTTTTGAAGACGAAGAATGTCATCTACGTGATGCCTCATTCTCTTCATATCTTGGTGGAGGTGAAGAGACCGTCATACTAAAACCACATTCAGCTGCAGTTGCTGCCACAGAGCCTCCTTGCCTATTAAGCCATGGAAGAGAGTATGGTGAAGATGGTGAAATCAGCATCTTTGGTGCAGAGAAGTACTTCAGTGGGAGAATGGACAACTTGGAAAGAACTACATACAACAGCAAGAAACAACAATTGAAGAAAGAAGGGAGCATCGATCTAGAGAAAGACAAAATCGACGTAGAGCAAGTTGGAACAGCTGGAGCAGATTACAGAAAGACCAGCCTCCAAATCTGCAAAAGCAGATGAGCAGCAAAAGATTTTTCAGCAGTTTTGGTTGTTACTGCATCAGCAACAAGTCCATAGACATAGATGATGAGTTTGGAAAGAACAGAAGCTCAAGCCATTGCAAGAAAATCGTCGACTTAGGGGAGGAGTTTCATGGCCCAGAGATCTTCATAAAAAGACCCACTGGGATCGGCCAGACACGGCCATTTTTTGCTCCAAGTAAACAAAATTCACTGAAATTCAAGAATGAAGAGACAGATTGCAGAATTGCTACTGACAAGGGTAGTATTGGTTTCAAGAGAGAGAACTATTTTGCTTTCCCTGTTTTAAATCCTGTACTGGGAAATAAGACCGTTGGAAAGCAGATAAATGAAGAAAGGGCGCGACTGTCACTGGAGGTGTTTGGACCCCATTACAAAATGGTAAAGGAAAACATGGTTTCAAAACTGGAGATGAGAATGACCAAGTTGATTTCGGACAATGGTCGACTGGTTGAGGGTATTCCAGCGAGCTCCAGCAGAGGGGGCGGAGTAGATGATGAGGATCTTGCAAGCGATTCGAGCTCAGACTTGTTTGAGATTGAAAGCCTCACTAGCAAGGCACATCCATTGTTTCATCTACAGGCATCAAATGACTTGTTAAGTTGCACAGCCACCCCCACCTGCTATGAGCCAAGTAAGGCTGGCTTTGAATGGAGTGTAGTCACTGCTGGTGCCGCTAATCTCTCTGTGGTATCGGATTCCTATAATCTAAAACCAAGAGAGAAGAGCGATCTGGAGACAATAATTACCACAACCACCGCTACGACCACCACAGCTACTGCTACCACCAAAACTAAAACCTCCATGGGAAGGTCCACAAGAGCTAAGGAAGTACAGAGGAACCAGCCCAAGTCGATGTTGGGTTGCAGTAGTGCCAAGGCAGTGAAGGTTGTGGCAAATGCACACAAAGTATCTTCCAAGTTGGAGCCTGAACAGAGGCAGCTCTGATCAGATTCCATGACAGCAATGGCAAGGTTACAGGCTGAGAATCGGGTAATGCACTTCAATTCCTCACAAGTACAACAAACTCTAGCAAAGCGATCCCTTTCGCAATCAGACTCTGCACAAGCACCAAATTCCCCGTACATCTACTAGGCCATGTGCCAGATGAGTGAACTGGTAGGACAAGCACTAGGTTTGCTTAGGAGTATTATACATGTACTATGGTTGTGTTATGCTATTTAAGATCATTTTGATGTTTCTTTTAAGAAGATTTTGGCAACGATTTCTTAAGCAATTTCTTGGTGTGAAAACAAAATGAAAACGCAAGTACACCCATATGATTTATGTGGAAAAGATGAATTATGTATATATTTGAATACCTAGCCTATTATATATAGCCTCTAGCCGACCCTACGGTTATCACAATCTAACTCAAACTCTTAATCTAATTATAAATCAAATACACCTCTTAATTAGAGGTAAACCCAACTTAGACTCCTAATCACACAATAACTCTATTAATATTAAAACTCTAAATATATTCCAACACGCTCCCGCAAGCTGAAGCGTGGATGAACGCGAAGCTTGGAACGTGGAAAATCGGCAGATGAACTACAAAAATGGCAACCGACTGGCCACAGATATTGTTGGCAGCAAACTGATTGGCTGCAAAAGTTGTTGAAGAGACAGCGTTGACTAGCTGCAAAATGTCAGGCGACGAAAACCGATGGCGGCCAGAAATAGAGAAAGAGGCTCGGACGACGGCAGTGGCCGTAAGACAATTATCCGACAAACAATGATCGTCATATGCAATAAATGCAGGCAATGAGTGACCTGCAAAACAAGGGGCTGAAGCCATCACATCGATCAATCAGATCATAAAGGTCAGCGAACAATAGTTGTAGCCATAAAGGCCAGCAAATAAAGATTGTAACCATGAAAGCCCAGCAAATAGGGCTGTAACCATGAAAGCCCAGCAAATAGGGCTGTAACCATGAAATGCTAGCAAATGGGGTGTAGCCATAAAAGGCAAGCAAATGAGGCTGTAACCATGGAAAGGCCAGCAAATGGGACCGTAACCATGAAAAGCCAGCAAATAGGGTTGTAGCCATGAAAGGCCAGCAAAAGGGGTTGAAGCCATGAAAGGCCAGGAAAGATTGTAACCATAAAAGGTTAGCAAAGGCTGTAACCATGAAAGGCCAGCAAAAATTGGGGACGAATCAAAGTCCTCCAAATAAAATGAGTGGATGAATTCCACAACAAATGGACATGTGTCCAAAACATGCCGTCTCATCAGAGAGAAACGACAAAACAAGACATGCTCGAGAAGGGCAATTTGTGTCCCTTTCTTCAGTTCTCCCCCTTTCCTTTGGCACAGATATCGTAGATTGTGGAGAGAAGAAACATCAAAATAATATCATGTAAGACGCCGCTGTAGATATGGCAGCCAACGTCAGCGGTGATGGCTGCAGCAAAGGTTGTGTCCCTAGAGGCAACAAAGGCAAGAAAGGCAGCAAACAAAGGCAAGAGAGGCAGCAAACTAGGCAATGACCGTGAAAACTCTCTATGACAATGCATACTTCAGTTTCTTCCCAAAACAGTGTAACACCATTTGATAAGATGTAAAAGTAACTCCAACACTTCAAGCAAGTAAACGTCTTAGATGGGCTGCCCCACTTCAGCACCAAAACCCTTTTGATAAGGGTATAATTGAACTGATATCTTGTGTAATAATCTCCAACAAGGTCACCTTTCCTCCTCATCCACAAACAGGCTTTTGAAACTGAATTCAGGCTCTGGTTGGACCTCAATCTAGTTGTAACCCATTTCTTTGTGAGCTGTTATCCTTCTTCTCTAGAAGGTTTTGCTCCAAAAACAACTAAATCGACTTCCAATAGTGGTCCTCACCAGCGAGCCAAGTGTCCATATCCATTGTTGGAAGTCAACAAACAGGCATCGATTGTTGTCGTCGGTTACTTTTTTTTTCCATAAAGCATATGCAAATGAGATGGAGGAACCATCACATCTTGTAAGCCAGACAGAAAAAGAATCAGTTGTTTGATCTGGCCAATGACATCAATGGTACTCCATGGAGAGTGCACTAGAAATTACGAAGCCTTGGACTTTTATAACCACTGCCTCCAATAAACCACTTTAGGAAGGAAAATAACACTCCAGCCATGTCCAAGATAGAGGTGAATGTGTTCTCCAATATGAGAGCTGCAACCTTATCAGGATTGTTTCGTGCAAGAACCGATCATAACACTCAGATCCAGCCGCAATCTGAGTGTGCAATAACTCATGGATGAACGCCGGTGGAGTAGAATCAGCGACAACAAAACAAAGAATGATAAGGACCGAGCAGTTCCTTGACAAAAATCAGATCTGGAAACAGAGTGTTTGCTGCACAGGGATGGAAGTTCTCACAAGCGGAGAAGGAGCAACCAGATCTTGCTGTGGCCGAGTACGGGCAGAGACAGAGCAGATCTGTCCAAGAAGAAGAGCAGCAGGAAGGCAGACGGAGATGGCCGTTTGCAGGTCAGAGATTGCAGCAAACAATAAGGGCTGGTTGGCTGCGATCTGAATAAATGCATGGCGAACACTGCTGTGCGGGCAGAAAGGGGGCTCTGCTTTTGGCTGAATGTGGAACGAGGTCTCTCTGACGATGGACAACCAGTCCAGCAAACAGAGAAACGGCGTGGGTGTAGCAGATCTGAGATGAACCAGATCGGAAAACCAAAAATCTCGTTGGGAGAAAATCAACAGAAGAACCAAGATCTAGCAATGGCAGATCAATTTGGGCAAACGCCATGGAGGCTGATGTGCTGGAGATGAGCGACCGGATTTGAGGGTCGCTGGAGAAAACAGAGGCAACGACGATAGGTGATGATGGGAGGATGCACCGATGACGGTAATGGCGACATGCAAAAAATCTCCTTCATGGAGGCAACAGAGGCACTGCCCAAGCAGAGGCGGCAACAAATAATCACCAAACAGATCTGGAATGGGGAACTTACTGTTGAAAATGCCCACATCACCGATAGCAACAAGAACATCGGTGCAGATTAGAAACTACGACCAGATCTGAAATCGAGATATGTGGCGATTGCAGACCAAACATGGATCTGAGAGGCGAAAGGCTGAGTTTGCAACTGGTGATATGGGCTGCACGTTGGAAGAAACCCGACGGTAGCAGAGGAACCAGCAGAGAGGGGCAGCAAACATAGCAAGCAAGATGAATGGCTCACTAGGATCTAATTTGCTGTGATACCATGTAGAAAAGATAAATTGTGTATATATTTGAATACCTAGCTTATTACATGTATATATAACCTCTAGCCGACCCTACGGCTATCACAATCAAACTCAAACTCAAACTCTTAATCTAATTATAAATCAAATACACCTCTTAATTAGATGTAAATCCAACTTAGACTCCTAATCACACAATAACTCTATTAATATTAAAACTCTAAATATATTCTAACAATTTAGTCTTAAACAATCGATGTAGGTGATTTTCAATTTCAAGTGCTTCAATCACAGAAGAAACATATGCTAGGATCACCATTGTTCCTGTTGAACATTGTCACCTGCACTAGGAAATTACCAAGGCATCAAAATCCACATTGTCACCTGCACTAGGAAATTACCAAGGCATCAAAATCCTCATCTTTTTTCCCCTGATGCACAGTCGCAACAGTTTAACTTCATGACCAAAATGTGAATCTCATCTGGTCATGAATGCAATGAAGAATCTGAAATTTTCTAAAGAATCTCCAATTAGGTGAGGTGTAGCTGTTTCAAAAAAGGCACCCTAATAATGCTTTTCAAAAGAGAAACAGCCCAAAAGCTTTAGCAAGCACTTGGTCACCAATGACCCAAGGGCACATAGGCACCCTTCTAGTGTTTAACCATGGACCACCAATATTTTCTGCCATTTTCAGCTTCCTCCCCAAACTCCCTTTTCTACTCTTGTGCCAAGGATATGAAGCTAAGCTCGCACATTTTTCGGTATATCTTGTTGTCTTGGTACAAAAGATCTAAAAGTGTGTCTGCCCTTAAGCATCAAAGATGCTTTTGTGTCCTCACTTTTCCTTTCTATGGTGTAGTTAGAAAGATTTGAATGGATAGTTTAGGGTTGGAAAACGTCAACAGGATCAAAATCCAAGGCCCACCTCAGTAGATGCATGAACTAGAAAGTTCCACACTGGGGCTCCCTCAAGAGGTCCCACGATGTCAACCAACAAGTGACATATAGTAGCATGCGACAAGGGAGGCCTTGGCCTTTAGAACAGATGATACAATTGAAGTTTGTCATTCACCTAAAAAGGCCAAATGTAGCACAACCAGGGCCGTCTTGACACAAGTTGAGGCCTAAGGCAAAAAGTCTAATGGAGCCTTCTTGGTATTTAAGTAATTTTTAATTATATATAATAAAAATAATTTATCTAAAATCTATTTTTCTTACTTTTTGAGATTCAAAATTACTAATTAATTTTTGCATTCAAATTTTGCTAAAAAATCATTTTCAATTGATAATATGGCTAATTCACTTAATCTTTCTTGTCACATTGTTAATCGTAGGTAAGATTTTATCAATTTTAGTTTTAAAAAATTTCTTTCTTTAGAAGCAATTGTTACCGACAATATTATCAGAACTGAACCGTCTAGCAAACCATCTCCAAGGAAAGTTGGGTTAAATAAGGTCTAATAAGGTTCAACTGTGGTCAAACCCGTGCTATGAATATTATATTATAAATAATAGTAAATTATTAATTAATATTTAATTGACGAGTTAGAATAAAATTTAGAGTAAACAATGTTTTTTACGAAAAATTAAAATATGACTTTTATTAGTAAAATCAAGGGATTAAATATGGAATTTTAGATTCAGTTTTTTATCTGCTTTTGGTTTACCATATATAATTTTAATTCAACATTATTTTGTTATGAATCATCTTAAAATAATTAAAAAAAGAAAAGAAAAAGAAAACACTCTAGTTGTATTTTTATTATATATATATATATATATATAATGGCTATATTGACTGAAAGTCGATTGACTTTTGTGACTTTTTGTAAAATCATAATAAAAATTTAGCATGGGCCGCTCTTGTAGGTTGTTATATCTTATATGTGTTCAGATTTATTAATGTATAGCGAGTTTGACGAGACTCAATGGTTGAATCAAAAAATAAACCTACTCAAATACCAAAATTCTACAGTATATAATCTATTACAATTTCTTAATACCATTATAAAATTATAAATAGACAACAAATAATCATATAATTACTTTTTATTTGAGTTACCATTTCATAAATTTATATCAAATAAAAAACACGAAAAATGAATTGAATTTTCCCATTTAATTAATCTAGATAACCACATGTTATTTGATCAAATTTTCTGCCTCCCAAGTATTCTATTTATTTATTTATATTTAAAATAGAATAGATGAGAGTATAAAAAAATAATATTTAAATCTTTAAAACCTCTAAAATGGGTAATGTTTAAAAAAAAAGACGCTCACCAGAGCTACTTAAAACTCACGTGTGATTTTTTAAGAACCTCTTTAACGAAAAACCATCTTTTATCCTATTCTTATCTCCCATTCTCCCTCTCCCCCTCTCCTTGCTAACGGTGATAACCCTGAAAACCCTAGCCGCCGTCGCCGCCACTCTCTGAGAGGATGACAAAAGCTTGCATTTGGGGCCTTAAAAAACTGAGGGCCTAAGGTGGCCTTAATCACCTTACGCCGGACATGCGGTAAGAAGTACGAGCTTGTGAAGCGGGGGCCTAAGGTGGTCGCCTGACTCGCCTTATTGTCTAGAAGGCCTTGAGCACAAACAAGTCTGGCAGTTTTTTTTCGACCCAAAATGGATTATTAGCGGATCCCTTCAGTGATCTCCTGTTCTTTAAAGGCTAAGTATGGAATTGGATAGCTATGAGTAAAATCATGTCCACAATTAACATATCAGTACCGACTGCTTGCTTAATTTGTTCCCTCTCCCTGCATAGATAGACAATGAATGACAGGTTAGGAAGTGGACACCGAACATAAGCCTGCAAAACCGACCAAACTTTCTTTTGGGTTAAGAAACATACTCTTGCTAATTTCTAATTTAGGCTTTCTAAAGCTTCCATAGTTAATGAGGATAGCTCGAGACCAAGGAATTTCTTTTGTATTGACACTAATAGTGTTAGGTTTTGTGGAGCCTTATCATCAGAGAGGTATTGTCTATCCAATTTGCAATAACTTGTTGTTAGGAATATAATATGTACAGAATAATTAGTCAGTCAATCAGTGGATCACAGCACGACAATAAATCAAGAAGCACACCACACCATAAATCTGGACCCCGAGATTTACGTGGTTCAATAAACACTTGCCTACATCCATGGAGAAATACAATCCACTTAGAGACAGGAGAGATATCAGTACACGATGCACATCCGAAACACAAGTCCAGAAACCCTTGTATAGAAACATTGTTGTTACTCGTAACCACAACTAAATCTCAGTTGCCCTTCTCTGATTTTTCAATCTAGAAGAAACCTTACTTCTAATCTGCTCCCTAGTGTGCTTCCTATTGAGGCTCTTCCGCAACACCTTCAACGCCGCCTACATGCATGCGGTCATCACCATCTTTCTACCGTCCATCCATGCACCATATCATGCATATACGATGCATGCATCCGTCACAAAACCCAAGCATTCACCATGTTTCCTGTTGTATACTTCCACTCTTCATTGATGTCTCCTATGGTGGCCAACATAAGCCCTCCACCATGTTGCATTTTGGCCGAAGGTAAACCTCTTCATGCGCTTACGACCATAAAGGCCCATGGCCAAGAGGTCATCCACACACACTGTCGTATATGTCTACATCTCTCAATCCCAGAGATATCATTTTTCTTCTATGCTGCTCCACCTTGAGAAAGAGGCGGCCCAAAAGGCACTCGGCCAAAGGATTAACAACCCAAGGACAAGAGGCTCTACAGAAATCTCTACAACATATATAACACACAACACACAATGTTGTGTCCCACTAGAGAAAATCTCTCTAGTACTTGCCGTGTATGCCACGCAATACACGCTGGCTACTTTACTGTTTTATTACTCATCTTGCTGACAATTTATCTTTTCTCTTCCTTGCACTGGTCACAACTCGTGCAGATTTGAGGTCTTTTGAACAGCAAGGCATCGAAACTCATCCAATGCTAGTTCATACTTCTGAATCCAAGATTTAGAGCTCTGAAGAGTAAGCCATCTTCATTACATATCTTCAGTTGTGTATACTGTGTAAATCCTTGATTTACAGGAGAGAGATAATCACGGTGGAATAGGAGCCACCGCCCAATATTTCTTACTTTTGATCATAGTGGATTGGTGTTGAACTCGTAGACGTATCGAAAGGAAACCACGTAAATCTCTGTGTTGTAGTTTTATTCTTTGTATTGATTTTTCTCTCATCTGTTTTTTTTTCAATATTGTTGTTTTTGTGTGGTAGGAAAGACGTTTCCTCTTAACACACACCTCACACTAACTAATGTGATTCCTGTGAAACTATCTCTCTCTTTCATGCCACACAAACCATGGCTTGAAATGTAGTCATAGAGATTAAGATAGAAAAAGAGATAAAAATGTTAGCATAAATTTTAATATTTGGATTGAAACTTGGGTGTTAAGTAAATGTTTGAACAATCCATGATTCGTTAGTGCCTCAGGATCGTGAATCATTGATACTCTCAATAAACATACCATTCATTATGCGGAAAATCATCATAACATAAGGTGTACCTGAATCCATGAGTCTCGAGATCGTGCATCACTTTCCTTGCATTGTTTTCGTCCTCTTGTTGCAACCTACGTGTGCACTAGAGTTTCTACTCTTTTCCCTCTTAATTCCTCTTCTCGGTTTCGTACGGTGATGGTAGGTAAGAGAGAATATGGGCAGGGTGAGGACTTTAGGGTTGCGTTTTTCCTTAAATACTACTTTCCATCAAAGTAGGTGGACAAATCCTAAAAGATCTCTCAAAAACATGTACTGTATTCGCATGTGGGCCCCACTCGAATTCAAGTTCGTGTGAGACTCTAAGTGTGGGTTACAAAGTCGGTTTACCTTCTCCCACTTAACCCACATTACATCGACATTGAATTCAAATCAGGATAACATAAGATGCGCACATTATCTATTCAAATAATCATAATATGGTCATCATTATAATGTTAATATTAAATAACCCACAAATGCAAGCAATGGAGGTTGCACATCATCTTATCCAACATGATCCCTTCTATTAGCCACAACACAAGTGACCCACTTAATACAACTCATAAGTGAGAAATCCCTTTTCATAATGGTCCAACATAAATGTCTTAATTCAAAGACTATTTCTATTAGTAATATAACATATATAATGTGCACACACAAACATAATAAACAGAAATATAAATTCAGAAACTCATGAATTAGTACTCAAGTGTCAAAAACATATATAAATGCATAAAGCAATCCAAAAATACATAAAATACATCAATTTGAATTACGTCCAAGACCCATTCTATTGGCATGTTCTTTAAAGGTCTTCACAGGTAATCGTTTTGTCAACAAGTCTGTTATCATAAACTGAGTGTTTATGTGCTCAATTGACGTTGTTTGTTTCTGAACTTCTTCTTTTATAACAAAGTATTTTAACTCTATGTGTTTCGATCCATTAGAATACTTGCCGTTCTTCGAAAAGAATACTGTTGCGGTATTATCATAATGAATTCTCAGCGGCCTGGCATTACTGTCAACAATCCCAAGTCCTGAGATAAAGGTCTGCAGCCACATCCCCTGAACAGTGGCCTCATACCAAGCCACAAATTCTGCTTACATGGTAGACGTTGCAGTGATAGTTTATTTGACGCTTTTCAATGAAATTGATCCATTAGCCATAAGGAACAAATAGCCAAACGTCTACTTCCTGCTGTCAACGCATCCACCAAAGTCTGAATCCAAGTAGCCAATCACCTCAAGATTCTCTGATCTCTTATATGTGAGCATGAAGTCTTTAGTACCCTGTAAGTAGCTCATGACTTTCTTACAACTTTCTAGTGGTCCATCCCTAGATTACTTTGATATCTCCCCAACATACCAACGGTGAATCTAATATCTGGTCTGGTGCAAGTCTGTGCATACATCAGACTACCCACTGCAGAGGCATAAGGTATTTCCTTCATTTGTTTTCTTTCCAGTTCGTTCTGCGGACATTGCATTAGACTGAACTTATCCACTTTCTGTATAGGGGCATCTTGAGAGGAACAGTTCTGCATTCCAAAACTCTTCCTATATAGGCTTTCTGAGACAGTCCCAAAATCCCACGTGTTTTATCACGAAAAATTTCTATTCTAATTACGTAGGCTGCCACTCCCATCATACCAAGATTGTTGGTGGCAAGCTAAATATCGTCAACGTATAATAACAGAAAGATATATTTACTCCAACTGACCTTCAAATATATACACCTATCAAAAGTGTTTTCCTTAAATCCGAAGGAGATAATGGTATCATTGAACTTAAGGTACCATTGCTTGGAAACTTGCTTAAGACCATAAATTGACTTCTTAAGCTTGCATGTCATATGTTCCTTGTCCTCTATTGATAAACCCTTCGGTTGATCCACATATACATCATCATCTAGATTACCATTCAAAAATGCGGTTTTGACATCCATCTGCCAACAAAGACATAATAATTCTTAAAGAGTCCTTCCTGGATAGAGGGGAGAAATTTCTTTATAATTTATGACATCTCTCTGAGTGAACCCCTTGGCCACAAGTCTGGATTTATATCGTTCGACATTGCCCTTTGAGTCACATTTAGTCTTAAAGACCCATTTACAACCAACTTTCTTCCATCCTTGAGGCAATTCTATTAAATCCCAAACTTCATTCTGGCTTATTGATTTTAACTCATCTTTCATGACATCTATCCATTTATTAGAAATATTTCACATTCTATGGCTTCTTCATAAGTGACTGGATTCTTAACAGTCCCTATATCATAATCCGATTCTTATATGTAAACCACATAATCATTCGAAATTGTAGGTCTCCTTTGTCTTTAAGACTTTCTTAAAGCAACTTCTTGTGATTGTTCTACAATCGGCTCATTGGTGGTGACGATATCTTCATGAAGTGATTGATCATTCAAGTGTTGTTCTGCTTCATTAGGTTGTTCAATAGTGTCAGGAACAATAACCCTGTTCGAAGTTGAGAGTATAGGGACTTGCACCCTCACTTCCTGTATACTTGCACTTCTCATCATATCACTCTCACTAATGTCACCATTCTCAATCAACTTTGCATCTCCGGTCTCTACAATTCTTGTACTATGGTCCGGACAATAGAACCTATACCATTTGGATTTCCCAGGGTAACCTATGAAGTAACCACTGATTGTCCTCTCATCAAGCTTTTTTTCAGATGGATTATAAATTCTAACTTCCGCAGGACAACCCCACACATGTAGGTGTCTCAGACTAGGTTTCCTTCATGTCCACAGTTCATAAGTAGTCTTAGGAACTAACTTATTAGGAACCCGGTTAAGTATGTACACTGCAGTTCTTAAGGCATACATTCACAACAAAATAGGTACAATATTATTGGATAACATGCTCCTAACCATATGTATAAGTGTACGGTTACGTTTTTCAGCAACACCATTCTACTGAGGCATACCTAGCATTGTGTATTGTGCCACTAAGCCACGCCTTTCTAGTAATCTAGCAAACAGTCCCGGATGTTGACCCGTTAATAAACATCGAAAAATGACTATTTTGCCTTTATATTTGGACTAATTAGCCCCTTGTTTTGTGTGTTTTAGATTATGTTTAATGAGATTTTTGACATTTTGCGGGATTTACAGGGAAATGTCAGATATGAGAATTAAAAGGGGAATTTTGCAATTTAAGGGCATAAGTTGATATTTTGGAAAGTTAGAATTTTTAATAATTATTTTACCACAATTTTAGGTGTTTTATTTGTAAACTAATTAATTAAAATTCATTTATGAGAGTTTGGATTAATTTAGTTATTTTTAGAATTGATTGTAAGTGATAAAATTAATTATTAGATTTTTCATACTTTGCAAAGCCCAATTGTTGAGCCCATTAAGAAAATCTCATAAAGAAATCCACATGTGTGAATACTATTTTCATTATCTCAAGAGGAAATTTGAAATTTACAAGCTAATATAAGAGGATTTTCGAATTTGGCAAGTGGATTAAGGAAAAAGAAAGAAAATAAGAAAGGGAGAAAAATAAGGAAAGTTTGAGACATATTCAGTATTTTGGTCATAAAGTTCTACTCCAATGTCCGATAGTTTTCATTCTTTTTGCGTTGTAAAGAAGACTTCAAGGAATAAAACTTTGTAGTTTACGATTTTTCCTGATTCGGACGTCAATAAGGTCAAAACTCAGCCACAAGATGGTACATGTGTAAAAAATAAGATTTTACACCTACTTTCCTTATACGAATTTTATCTCCTTACCTACTTTAAGTCATTCCATATTTAGCACAAATCATATCAGCCCTTCATGTGTCACTTGCTTTATTTAAATCTTTAAATCCAATACATTCATTCCACCTCTTTTCATCTATAAATACTAGCCCTCTCCCATTGAGAAAACTGAATTTGGACATTGAAGAAAAGGTTGTGCAAAGGAAAAGAAAGAAAGAAGATAAGGCGAAAGACTGTGGGATTTTCAATCCACATTGGATTCTAAGGTTGGTAGATTTTGATTTCCATTATATTTTTCTTATGTTTTTATTCCAAAACTCCAACTATATTGTAATTTTTATTTTAATGCTTTAATCAATAAGAGAAGGTAAGAATTAGAATTGTGGTTTTCCAATTATTCTTTCATGTGTAATGAAAATTTTAATTTTATTTCATTCTTTTCATGATTTTATGTTGTTTATTTTTCTAAGAAATTCAAGTAAAGTGAGATTATTTTAGGATTGATCGAACTTGATTTTTCCATTGTAAGGCTCTTTTTAAGATTGAGATTATTTAAGATTTGGAATTTTAAGTATAAATTTTACCTAAATCTAAGGCCGGAATTGAATTTTCTTAGTTAAATGGATTTCATAGATTTAATATTTAGAATTTTAATGAATTTGAGATTTGAATTTGAATTTTAATGAATTTGAGATTTGAATGCGTGTTAAATAGTTTACGTGAGCTCCATGTTATAGGCCATTATTTTATTATTAAAATTTGGATGATAATGCCTCCTTGATTCTTTGATCCAGTTCCATTCTAAATATGTATATAGGTATTGTTATTTTTATTTTCATTTTATTTGTTTATAAATCCAAAAACAGTTGAGAATTGTGGAAGTAGGTTGGTTAATTAATTAATTGCATCTTAGTTTTGTGTTCTAAGTTAAGTTAAGATTATTTATAATTTTTAAATCAACTTCATCGTCTTAATTAAAATTAGATCTCTTTGATTATTAAATTATAACTTTGTTTGGTTTCTAAGTTTAGACCATGTTTTCTATTTTTTTTTTTGAATGTTTCTAAATTAAAATTAGATTTCCAAGATTAGATAATTAATTCCATTTTTAAGATTTATTTCTATGATTTTCTAAATTTCTTAAAATATATAATTCAGTAGTATGTTTTTTACGGATATATTTTTTTAAGTTCCGATGGGTTCGACCTCGCACTTAATTGCTATACTATTTAATGGTTCGTACGTTTGCGAGTTATAAATTTAAAATTTGCACAAAAAGTTTTTGGCACCGTTACCGGGGAACTTAGAAAATTGCCATTGAATCATGTATTTTTAGAAATAATGTTATTTTTAGAAAATTTCTATTTTTGGCAACTCTTTAAAATTAAAAATTTCTATTTTCGAAACTCTAATTTTAAAAGGTTACCTAAATAAGAAGTTTCTTAAAAGAACAAAAATCTGGAGATGATATAACTTTGGAAGTACTGCTAAATTTAGAAACTTTTTATTTTTGGATAATTCTATTTTTAGAAATTACCAAAATTAACTAGTTTCTCTTTTTAGAATTTTCTATTCTTAGAATTTTAATTTAATTTAGTCAAATTTTATATTTAGAACATGGATCTAAATTTAGTTTTAATTTTGGAACTTTTGTCTATGAAAAGTTTCAAAATTGTCTAATTTTAAAAATTGCTATGTTTAGAAGGTATCTAATTTTGGACAGTTTCTAAACTTAAAAAAATTCTAATTTCTAATCTAAACTGGAAGGTTTTCAATTTCAGTGTCTAAATAAAAAAAAACAATCATGCAACGACTTTGGACTTTAATGGAATATTATTAAATTTGAAATTCTAATTCTGATTAATTTGATGGATGTTAATCTAGAGATTTTTATGGTCTTAATTTAGTTTAGAGTTCATAATTAGGTTCCAATCATTTAATTTCCTCCACTAGTTATAACATTAGGAAATTGCATTTAGATTAGGTTTCATGCATTTTTTATGAGATTCAAAATCTTCACCAAAGTTTGTGGTGTTCTATTTTGCAGAGATTTTAATTGTACACTCTAAAGTTTTTGCGGAAGTAAGCACTACAAGCTAAGGTAAATGTCTAAATCTCTTTTCTTTAAATTTTCAATTTTGCATGCATTCATATAGATTTTCTTAAGTTGTCTTGCATTTATTTTGCGTATAAAAAATTAAAAAAAAAAATTGTATTTTTAATTTGCTCATGCATATTAAGGTATTAGTTTCATACATTAGCTTAGTTATTTGATTATTGTTTGTATATTTGCTTTGTTTATTTCATTGTTAGATTAGCTTGCATTAAAAAAAAAAAAAACTTGTGTGAGTATTTGATAACTAGATTAGGATTTGATTTTTCGTGTTTGTGAGGTTGTTTGTCAGTCTATCTAGGTTAGATTTTTGAATTTTGTGGACTCTCTATATATGTTTCGATATTGGACTAGTTTAGTTTTTCAGTTCTGTTGTGTCAGTTTTTGTGTTTTGAGTCCGTTTAGTGTCTTTGTCTTTGTTGTGTGTTTTTGTGTTTTTTTATTTTTGAACGTTTTAAATAAAGAGAGCCCTCTCAAGTATTTTTCTAAATTTTTAATTGTTCATTTATGATATTTTTTTCTAATTTGTAATTAGCCATTGTAGATTAGGAAACATTGAGAACAATGTTCAATTTAAGTTTGGGGGTATTGAGGGGTTACATTGTGTCAATTTTGTGTGTCTTTATTTTAAAAAAAAAATCAATCTTTGAAAAAATCTTTGATTTTTAGCATTAATATGTGGATGAAAATTTTTATATCATGCTTTTCCAATTGAATTTTATGAAATTTATGCTTGGAAAACTTTTACACTAGCCATATTAATATTAGCTGGAAAAAGATAAATATTAATGAGTTGAGTGATCACCGGAAGAATAGCAATGGAGACTTGTGACCCTGTGAGCTTTTGAGACATTCGATTTATTTGAGTGTTATAAGTAAATTCTTCATTTTCTTTGATGTGAGCAACATTAGTATTTGTTAGATCTCATTATTCTTTGTTTTGGTCAAATTACTGAGAACGGCATTAATTTTGGATTATTATACCAGATATTTTTCTGAATTTATTTGAAATAATTAAATATTCAAATGAACCTTAGGAAGTGATATAGGCCATTATTTTGGATCGTTTGAACCTATCAAGCCTACCTATTTTTGGTCATATATTATCATGTTAGTTCCCACTTTTGAGCCTTGAATTTAAATTTAACCTACTTTTATTGATTAACCATGTTATCTATATCCAACTCCGGCTGTGGAGTTTGAGCCTACATTGAAAAAATCTGTGACATATTCTAAGGACCCAGAAAAGGTTAGAGATGACGGTTATTGGGATGGTACTCTGAAAAAATATGGCACTTAAAAAAATGAAAAAAAAAAAAAAAAAAATTGAAAAGGGAACATCTATACATCAAAAGATGGATGTGAAAAAAAAATAGAAAGAAAAAAATGATGTCTCTGAAGTGTTTAAAGAAAAATAGAGGTAAAAGAATCTTAGTGAAAATTTTGAAGACATCTAACTTTTTCTGTTCAAAATATTAATTTTAGAGCCTTTTTATCCTTCTTTAATATGACTCGGTCCTAAGCCACATTTTATCTTATTAGAAGTCCTATTGATCTTAAGTGTAGTATGGTATTTTAGTAGAGAATAGATGATGAAGAATTATGGTGTATTATTTCAACGTTCTCAGGAAAATGGCATTCATTCGTGAGATCTATGGTTTCTTTGTTATATTCTGTTTTTTATTGATAAATATGTGAGATATTTGTATTTAAAAAATTATTCCACTCACATATACTTTTGAGAGAATTTAACATAATCTCTGAGCAAAAGTCTTTTTTAGAGATATATCTTTTGAGATTTGGAGTTGAAGCGAATTTTCAGCAGGTGGTTGTTAAACTTATGGGGTATTTTGAAAAAGAAGGCTATGTTAATATTTGGCTATCACACACTACACTCCGAGTATAAGTTTTGTAAAATAATTTTGGAGTTGTAAGATGTTTAAATTTTTGTTTACATATTTTTGCTGACTTTTGATGTTTGTGGGTACCATCACTGGAAGCCTTCACGAGACTATAACTCGTCCACTAATAGTGAACTAGGAGTTTAAAGGCTTATTGCATATGCTAAATGCAATTAAGAGTGCCAGCGAAAATGGTTTAATTTAGGATTTTTATTTTTGTTTTTAAAGTTTTTAGTTTTTGTTTTGCTCGAGGACTAGCAAAATCTAAGTATGGGGGTATTTGATAAGCACAGAAAAATGATCATTTTACCCTTATATTTGGACTAGTTAGCCTCTTGTTTTGTGTGTTTAGAAATATATTTAATGAGATTTTGGACGTTTTGCAAAATTTACAGGGAAATGCAAGATATGAGAATTAAAAAGGGAAATTTTGCAATTTATTGGCATAAGTTGATATTTTGGAAAGTTAGAATTTTTAATAATTATTTCACCACAATTTTAGGGGTTTTATTAGTAAACTAATTAATTCAAATCCATTTATGAGTTTTGGATTAATTTAGTTATTTTTAGAATTGATTGTAAGTGGTAAAATTAATTATTAGATTTTCCATACTTTTAAAAACCCAATTGTTGAGCCCATTAAGAAAATCCCATGAAGAAATCCACATGTGTAAATACTATTTTCATTATGTCAAGAGGAAATTTGAAATTTACAAGCTAATATAAGAGGATTTTCGAATTTGGCAAGTGGATTAAAGAAAAAGAAATAAAATAAGAAAGGGCGAAAAAGAAGGAAGGTTTGATATATATTCAGTATTTTGGTCATAAAGTCCTACTCCGATATCCGATGGCTTGATTCCATTTTCTTTGGAAAGAAGACTTCAAGGGCTACAATTTTGTAGTTTACGACTTTTCCTAATTAGGATGTTAATAAGGTCAAAACTGAGCTGTAAGATGGTATATGTGTAAAAAAAGGGATTTTACACTTACTTTCCTTTTACGAATTTTATCTCATTGCCTCTTTTAAGTCATTTCATATTTAGCACAAATCATATCAGCCCTCCATGTGTCTCTTGCTTTTATTTAAATCTTTAAATCTAATACATTCATTCCACCTTCTTTCATCTATAAATACTAGCCATTTCCCATTGAGAAAACTAAATCAAAGAATTGAGAGGCTGACTGGAATTTGAAGAGATTAAGAAGGGTCGACTTTTAGAGGTTGGTTTCTCCAATTTTTTTTATTCTCTTGTTATTTCTTATTTTCAATTTCCATTGTATTGTAAATTTAATTCGTATTTCAATTAATGAAATCAAGATGAGTTGTAGATTTATGGTTTTCCAATTCTCAAAATTTGATGATGAAAGTTTGATTTTTTATGTCGGGATTTATCTAAGGTTTTTCAAATTGAATGAGATTTGTTGGGATAGTTGGAACTTAATTTTTCATTCTAAGGCACTCTATCAGAGTGTGAGATTTATTTTAGAATTAAAATTTAAGTATAAAATTTGTCTAAGCCTAAGGTTTGGTTTGATTAATCTATGTTTAATGAAATTCATGTGGTCTTTAATTAGATTGTTTATGAATGAAAAATTTGAATCAAATTTTGGTAATTTACGAGAGCTTCATGGTCTAGGTCTTGTTTTCATTAGATTTGAGATATGGGACATGATGCCATCTTAGTACTTGATCCAATTCCATTATAAATATGTAAATAAGTAATTTTAGTTTTCTTTTTATTTTCTTAGTTTATAAATTAAAAAACTCTTGAAATTGATGAATTATGTTGGAAATAATTTAATTGCATCTTAGTTTTGTATTCTAAATTAGATTAAAGTTATTTATATTTTTTAGATTAAATCCACCATCTTAATTAAAATTAGTTAAATTGTTAGAATCTATATTTAATCCTAGAATATTTCTAAATTAAAAATAAAATTCATAGATTAGAGAAATAACTCCATATTTATGATTTTTCTCCATATTTCTCGAAAGTTCTTAAAATACGTAATTGAATGGTGTATTTTCATGGATATATTTTCTTAAGTTCCGATGGGTTCAACCTCGCACTTAATCGCTATACTATCTAATGATTCGTACGTGTACGGTTGCGCTTTTCAGCAACACCATTCTGATAAGACGTACCTAGCATCGTGTATTGTGCCACTATGCCACGCCTTTCTAGTAATTTAGCAAATGGTCGTGAGTGTTGACCTATCTCATCATACCTACCATAATATTCACGATCTCTATCAGATCTAATGACTTTCACCTTCCTATCTAATTGCCTTTCTACCTCAGTGATAAATATCTCTACGGAATTAACCGCTTGAGATTTTTCGTGCAATAGATATATGTAACCATAACGTGAATATTCATCTATAAAAGTGATAAAATAGATTTTTCCACCGAACGATGGAACATCAAAAGGACCACATATATCAGTATGAATCAGTTCAAGTAACCCTTTACTTCTTGTGGCGCATTTCTTTGTGTGTTTAGTTTACTTACCCTTAATACATTCTATACATACACCAAAGTCGAGACTCGGTAGAATCTCTTCCTTTACCAACCTTTCTATTCTTTCACGGGATATGTGTCTCAATCTTTTATACCACAAAATTGAGGAATTCTAATTAATTAACTCACGTTTAATTCCAAGGTTATGATGCAAGTAAGGACAAAATTCACAAAATCATCATCAAGTTTCAAACGATAAAGGCCATCAACAAGGCATCCAGATCCAATGAAAGAAGTAGATTTCAATAAATTGAAAGAATTATATCCAAATTTGAATAATTCCCATCAAGTTCTTATTTAGAAACAGAAATGACGTTTCTAGTAACTGAAGGAACAAATAAACAATTTAATAAATCTAAATGACAATCGGTGTCAAGAAAAAGACGATAGCTTCCAATAGTTTCAATAGGTACTTTTTTCCGGTTGCCTAAATAAAGGGAGAATTCAGTTGGGTCGATGTTCCGGATTATAAGGTATCCCTGCATCATAATAGAAATGTGAGTTGTTGTCCCAGAATCAAGCCACCAAGTGTTAGAAAAAACTTCAGTTAAATTAGATTCAAAACATACAGAAATACAATATGTACCTTTCTTTTAGAACCAGGCCTATCTCTTATGACAGTCTTTCTGGAAGTGCTCTTACTTCTTAGAGAAGTGACACCTCACACTGTCAGCCTTCCCCTTATCATTAGCTTGGGAACTTAAACCAGCTTCATAAGGTTTTGATTTGGCTTTTTTGAACTTTTTGGGCTTTAATCCTTTCATCTTCACAGGTTCTTGACTCGTGAAATGGATTGTGTAGTGACCCATTTGCTTGAGTCTAGTCTCTTCTTTGATCAACATGTTGGTCTGTTCACTAACTTGTCATTTATCTTTCATGGTGTTATAATTGATTTGAAATGGCTCATATTGTTGAGGTAATGAGTTTAGAATGAACTAGACCAGAAAGGTGTCATCCACAGTCATCCCCAGGTTTCTCAGTTAACTAGTGATGTTGGTCATCTCAGTCACAAGATCATACATGCCACGACTCCCATCGAACTTCATGGTGGTGAGCTTGGCCATAAGCGTCCCAGTTAGGGACTTGTCAGCAGATTTGAACTTGTCTTCTATGCTTTTAAGGAATTATTTAACATTCTCATTAGCGGGTAGGGAGGCTTTTATGTTGCTGGTCATTGTCATGTGCATGAACTTAAGGCTTATTTTGTTTGATCTAACCCACCTTCATCTTTTGATTTCTCTGCAGGAGTACTTTCATTAGTAATGGTAAGCTTGTCATCTATTAATGCCTTATCAAGATTAAGAAGACCAAGATGATACTCAACTTGTTTTTTCCAGTCGGAGAAGTTCAGCCCATTAAGCATGGGAATTGAAGAGGGTTGCGGATGCAATGGGACAGATAATGAAGCTGCAAAATATTCATAATTTCATGATCACTGCATAATGCTATGAATTTTAAACACAATATGAAACACATAAATAATTTATTTAACTTTAGTGAACAGTGTTATCGAATCTACCTTTGGGTAATCTTATGACAGACTATTCAAACGTTGCGGTGATTCCCAATCACTGATAGGACTAATCAACTAAATACAAGTGACTAAATACTGTAGTCACCTTTGGATGTCCATACTAATACTAACCACAAGTACCTGTCAATTATCCTATCCCAATCCATTAATCACTCGAAACAGTTCACCTTTGGGCCAACCTAATATCTCTGTGAGTTAGGGATTGTGATTTGCAAAACCATTATTAATTAACACTTGGGAATAGTATTAAAACATGGTTCAATGACTCAATGTTAAACACATTCCAATCAGGCCACTTTGGTGACTAACAAACCATAGCATATAATGACTTCACATATTATTAGAGTCTTAAACAATCTATAAACAACTCAGTGAAATAAGAATATCATCAGGTGTACAAGTGTTCTTACAATTTGTTTAAAAATGCCATAATCAATAGTGTATACATAAGACCCAGCGACCGATCAGCACCACCGAACGGTTGGACCTATAATGGCTGACAGATCGCCAGTTGGCGATCGATCGATCAGAGACCAATAAAAGTTACAGTCACTTTTCCAGAATTCTGATAGCCTTAAGCGACAGATCAATGTGAGCGATCGATCAGTTAGAGTGAAGAACAAAATATTACAAAATAAAACACCATATTTCCTCTCTTCTTGACTGGGTTCATTATTAAATTTTCCAAAACATTACTGGAAGATTATAATTATCCCATCTAGGACCTTTAGTGAAAGCATCAATGATTCAATGAAAACCATACGCTCTTGATACCAATTGTTAGCATAAATTTTAATATCTGGATTGAAACTTGGGTGTTAAGTAAACGTTTGAACATTGATATTTTGTGTTCTTAATGTGACCAATCCAATCATCATTCAATCCATGATTCGTGAGTGCCTCAGGATCGTGAATCATTGATACTCTCAATAAACATATCATTCATTATACAGAAAATCATCATAACATAAGGCGTACCTGAATCCATGAGTCTCGAGATTGTGCGTCTCTTTCCTTGCATTGTTTTCGTCCTTTTAATGCAACCAATGTGTGCACTAGAGTTTTTACTCCTTTCCCTCTTAATTCCTCTTCTCGGTTTCGTACGGTGATGGTAGGTAAAAGAGAGGATCGAATATGAGCAGAGTGAGGACTCTACGGCTATGTTTTTCCTTAAATACTACTTTCCATCAAAATAGGTGGACAGATCCTAAAAAATCTCTCAAAACCGTATAGTGTATTCGCATGTGAGCCCCACTCGAATTCAAGCTCGTGTGTGACTCTAAGTGTGGGTTACAAAGTCGGTCTACAAAAAAGAGATATAAACAATTATAAAATATTTAATGGAATTGCATTTATACCCATATCAATGAAAGGGAAACACCCTTTTGATATCTTAGGCAATATTTTCAGGCATTCCATTATCCGTACCTTCGAGTATGAAACTAGATCCAAGCTCTTTTATTACTAAAAATATGGATTGTGAAAAGTTAGATTAACAAGAATATTAGTGGAATTGCAATTTACGTAGTCTTCTATACATTCTTTCATTGCAGATGCATATGGTGATGGACGTGAGATTTAATGGATAAGAAAAACTGTTCTCGGGCTCTACACACGACTTACTTCCCATTCGTGTAGCTAAGTGAGTATTCCCACTTTTTACCATAATGAATTTGCCCTAGAAAATACAATTAGGATTTTTTAGTTTGCAATGGTTGGAACTCCATTTCCTACTTTTATTGTCCCTTTTTACTATTTCCTCATTTCTTTCTCTCATTCTCACCAATTCAAACCTAATTGTGTACCAAAAGACTCACAAAGAAGAGATTTGAGTATTTGGCATTTTCTTTCTTATTTGCAATCTTTATATTTTATTCAATTATGTCTTACTTTCGTAGATTTTTAATTGTTTAGGTTAGTTAGGTCATTTTTTCTTTTAATATTTCTCAAATAGTGTTTTTTGTAATCTCATACATTATTTTTTTTTGAATTTACGTGTGAGAAACCGTGGGATACCTAGCGTAAAACTCCCCCGGCTGACCCCACTACCCCATGACACACTAAGGTTAGGCCTTCATATCATTAATATCATCACTTGTACATTTAGTTTAGTTTTTTACTGCTTTCTTTAGTTTATTTAGATTATTTTATTTTCCTCTTGTTATTTTTACATTACATTTTTAAAGTAACTGTATAATAATTATTTTTAGGTTATTAACAAACATTTTCAATTATTTTGGTAAATTAGGTTTTTTTTAGTTATCATCATATACTTTTTAGTAGTCTCATGCAGTTTTAATAATAAAACTATATCATATTCATAATGTTGATAATATTCTATTGTTTATATATATTTCTAGACAATGTAGCATCATAAAATTTTGATAGTTTGTCATTTGGATGGGCATTTAAATTTTAAATTACTAGACCTTATGTATATGGTAATAGAAGAAAAGACATTCATTTTAGTCAAGAATTTAGATATACCAACCTTGTTAAAAAGATTTGGAAAATAGCAAAGTGGATGATGGAAGAAGTTACATACAATATGTGATATACGTATCACAGGGTACACATTTTTACATCTATAGATATTTCAAATGAAGATGACTTCTGAAAATTCCTTTGGGAGCCAGAACAACTCAATTGACCCTAGAGGGGGTGAATAGGTCAATCTAAAATCGTTGGTCCTTTCTTAAATTTACTCGATTGATTAGTTTAAGCGCAGCGGATATATCAATCAAGTGAGTGTGTGTTAGCAACTATGATTAAACAATCAACACAAGAAAATGACTCTAACACCACAATCAGAAGGACACAATATATAAAGTGGTTCGGTTCGCCAACCTGCATCCACTATTAGGACTCGCTCAACCTTGAGTTGTCCCCAAATTCACTATGTGGGTGCTTACACCCTCACAATTAGAGTAGGAATTCTACCTCACTCAATCGGCCGGGAATTTCATACACCACTGTAGAATAGGAATTTCACCTATCCAATTCTCTGGGAATTCCATCCACCACTGTGCTAGAGACGACGCTCTAGAGTTTTTTATATTGGTTCTAAAGCAAATGCCTCTTAATCCACTTTCGGGTCAAAGGTTTTTAAAACAAATTAAAACCAATAAGCACTTGTCTTTGAAGCTCTTTCTTGCTGATATGTGTTTCTTGAAGATCCCACCTACTAAGTGCCAACGCTCCTCTTTATAGCCGTCGTAGAGCAATCACAATCTCAAGGTGACAAGGAAACTCATTTCAGGTTTCCTAGTTTATATCTCTCATTTCTTTCTCACTTTCAAACTCAATCAACAGTTTGGTTGTTTATGATTTTCCTCATCTCTTTCTCACTTCCAAACACAATCAATAGATTGGTTGTTTATGATTCTCAATATAAGAGTTTTGATCATTCTTTAGAGTATATAACCCTTTTCAACTCAAGGAAGATAGTAAAATGATCACCCAACACTCATATTTATAGAGGAGTCTTAACGATTTTTCTGACTGTCCAGAACCGACCGATCGGTTGCACCAATGGGTCGGTGTTCATATTTATTACCATTCAACCACCCGACCATTACGTATTAAATGCACTCCCAACGACTCTATTACGTCCCAGTCGATAGGTCGGTGTTGCCAATGGGTCGACAGTTATGGCACTGAGAGGTCAGTCCATACGAGTGTCTCGATCTCAGGCAAACCATGCTGACAGTAGTTTCAAGTCAGAATCTTGTCTTACCCAGAACAACATGTCGCCCTTTACAGAGGGGTCGGTCCTGATACTCTCGATCGGTCTAGAACTACCGATATATCTATTTTCTCGAGAGCCCATTTAAGTTCACAGTCCAGAACTCTTAAGACCTTTACCGATGAGTCGTCGACCATGAGGGTTGTTTAAGTTTATCACCGAGGGGTCGATGCATACGAGACTCTCGGTCAGAGGCTTTCCTAGAATGACAGTTTTTTGATCCAGAACCTCTGTCAAGCTAGTCGACCAGTCCTTGACAACGATGGGTCGATATTGTCTCCACTGAGGGGTCGGTGAGTATGAATGGTCGAGCTGACAATGAAACCAATTAAATATTTTAAAGTTGGGTTCCAATTCACTGTCCAGCTTCGTCTCTATGCTTCTTTATGGTTTTATCATTTGTTCAACTAAGCCTAAAAATGGTCCTCTCTATGACGTAGGTACCACTTAAAGTCATCTATGGCCAAATACAAGTTTTTGTAATTGTCATGACGATGAGATTTAAACCTGGTGGAGCACGATCTTCATTCTTGATCATCTTGGGTCTTCAAGCTTTTTAGCAAATGCTTCTTCCCGAGTCATGGAATTGACAAAAAGGAACTCGGTACAGTCGGGGCACTAACAACTTCCAATCCATCAATGAATTATATGTGGATGAGAAGACCATTCTTTTGTACAATGACAAGCACAATCCGTCAAGAAATATTTGTACACCTAAGTACGATTGGACTAAGTTCATTATATTTTATTTTCTAAAAGGTCTTTAGGACATGTAATTTGTAATAATATAGTCGCTAGATGCTGTTATTTTTGTAAAAGTATTCACATTGATCCAAATCGAAATTGATTTGAACATTGAGTATTTTAAGAACTAAGTTATAGAATATTATGTATAGATGCTTAGAATCATAGTTATGCTTATTATTTCTAATCTATGTTCATATCTTGCAATCTAGGGTGTAAACACGATGGATACTTTTGTACAAAACACTTATGATGATGATAATAATGCATGAGTTCAACCTAACATATTTCATCTGAAATTTAGGTATTATGTATACAACAACACCTTCACGTGAAAATCCAATGTTTACAATAAATATGTGATATTAAGAGAAATGATAGCGTTTTAACTGATTTTGTTTTTATAGGAGCTTTACTTGGATTATCAACAATTACATTCATTAGATGTTTTGCATGACGTATATTCAGAACCTTCAATAATTGATCTCAATATTGGGTATGTTAACATTTATTTATAATGGATCCTTTACACATAAATTCCTTTAATCTAAGTTTCTAATATTTTTTTCCTTAATACTAGGTATGCATTTACTAGAGATACTCTTGTCCTCAATATCTACGATAGCAATGATGATTGTTCGAACTGACTATATATAATTTGGAATCACTCAGGGGCAAGATCAATATACAACAGATTTACCAACAACAATTCAATGTCAAAGAGCAAAGAATGGGTCTCACAACCATCTCCTTCGTTGCTCCTTCACCATTGCTGCCTGGAAAGTTCTGCTTAGAAAGTTCAGCTCCCCCCTCTCTGGACTGGAGCTTCCTGCTCAAGCCACCAGCCTCATGAATACCACTTCTCCATATCTAGAGAAACGTGTTGCTTCTCTATCTATTCCTACCATGATTTAACATTGCTGGCAGGAGCGGAACTCAAGGGTGTTCACGCATCGTCTCCATAGTCTAGAGCAAGCCTGCCTCTCTGCTGCTTGGGACATGTTGGGAAAAGCCTCTATATTTTCTCTCCTTGTGTGAATAATAATGGGCAAATAAACAATAATATCAAGCAGTAAAATAAATCAAACTACAAGACACCAATTTACGTGATTCGGAAGTATGCCTACATCCAAAAGTCAAGCTCCGAATAAATCTTCCACTATAAAATAATCGGTTTACAATGTTTCTCTCTAGAAAAATTATTGGCTCACAAATAACAATATTTCTTCACCTAAAGGTGGATTCCAATAACAATGAAAATAAGATATGAAGAGATCTCACGAAAAAAAAAAGGGATATGAGAGATAACCTGTGGAGATGTTGAATCCACGATCTGAACCGGTAGATGTGTTCTCCACGATGTCAGGAGCAAACTCTCAAAATCTGAGCTGAAACGGAGCAAAGATGGTGGCTAGATCTCATCTTCTTCTCATTTCCTCTTCTTCCTCTTTTCCTTTCTCTCTTCCTCCTTTTTCTCTTTAAGTCGTGCGTGAGATGCAAATACATGCCCAACCTAAGTTGGTGTGTTTTTTCCTTTCCTTCCTCTTCCTTATTTTGTAATACACGGTTCTTTTTTTTTTCTTGTATTAAGTTGTGGGTCCCACCTCATATGAGGAGGGACGCCCCAACAAATCTCCCCCTCCCCACTCATGTGAGGGGCTCAACCAAGTCTGCTTTGCTTCTACATAAATCATGTTTCTCCTTAGGCAAAGTTTTAGTCATCATATCCAACACATTCTCATCGCTATGAATTTTCTCAAGTTGTAACAACTTCTCCTCCAACACATCATGTATCCAATGATACCTCACATCAATATGTTTTGATCTTGAATGGGATGTTGGGTTCTTAATCAAATGGATGGCACTTTGATTGTCACAAAAGAGAATATATCTCTCTTGTTTTAATCCCAATTCCTGTAGGAATCTCTTCATCCACAACATCTCCTTCAATCCCTCAACTATTGCAATTACTTTGCTTCTGTATTAGATAATGCAACACATTTTTGCAGCTTGGACTACCAAGATACAGTTGCCCCTGAAAAAGTCATCAAGTAACCCAACGTGGACTTTCTAGAATCGATATCTCCTGTCATGTCTGCATCTGTAGAGCTTTCTAACAAAGGTTTACCATTTTCAAAACATAAACACATTTTGGAAGTGCCTCAAAAATACCTGACAATCCATTTAACTATTGCCGAATATTCCTTGCAAGGATTAGAAAAGAATCTACTCAGAACACCAACTACGTGAGCTATGTCTGGCCTAGTACACACCATAGCAGGACATAAGGGCTAGTCATCTCTTCCATTTATCCAATCGGGATTTAAAGCATGTCTCTTCTTCATTCTCTGCCCACTGGGACCTACCTCCTTATCAGACCATAATTCCTTTCATTGGTGCAATTTGTCTGGGTTCCTCCTGGGCCTTGCTTCGTGCTAAGATCCAATGCATTTGCCACAACCATGACCCCTTTCCATACCTTCTTTTCATTACAAATTGTCTATCTGCTCTTGAGAGACGCAACTTCTTGCTGGATAATTTCTTCATCAATGATCGTGAGCTGGCTACAACATTGTGTTTCAAACGATCTGGTTGGCGTCTCATAGTTCATGCAGATGCCATCTCCTCTATTCTCGCTAAGTTCCATTGCTCTATGAACCACATCCAGATCACTCCTACCAATCTTTTGAGGAGCATTGAGGAGAAACTTTGCCCTTTGGTTCCCTAGGATTCCTCTATTTCCAATGGAATTTTTGACATTTAATTTGCTGCCCTGCTTCCACTTCTGAGCTGACTTATTTTTTTCTGTTTTGCTTCCTGACCTAGGATATGGTTTTCTTTTTGGTCTCATACTATCTATCTTGCATTTGATGCTTTTTCTTTTTTGCATGGCTCGAACTATGGATAATTTCTTGTATTTTTGGGCTCTCTTGCTTTTGAATGAAATTTTAACTATCATTCAAAAAAAATAAGATGAAGACTACTATTTCCCTCCCCCTTTAAGTGATTTGATACATGAGGAATGTGCAAACCTAACTGGCGTAGCGAAAGAGGTGAGCGTTTAAAGGGACCTAATCAAATCCGACGAAATAATGTCAAACTGGTCAACAGTGTTCAAACAGTCACAGGGGTTGTTTTTGATGGGTCTCATAGTTATGGTGTTGGACTTTTGTCAAAGGTGGTGAAGAAATTGAGAATAGGGTGGTTTGGTAAATAAGTGAAAGGGTGATGGAATTAATTTTGGTTGAAAAGTACAGAGGACAAGCAAGGGACGAGCATTAAATGGTGAGCATTGGGGAATGAGTTTGTTGTTTTTGAATGGTGAGAAGATCGAAAATTGGCAAGGGAAAGACAAAAGACGATAGGATAAAAAAAATAAGATGGAGATGCACTGGACAGGAAGGATAATGGTAAATATTACTTAGGTTTAGCGACGGTTGGGCTGAGAATGGTGACAGGTGATGCTTATGATTTGGACGATCGAAAAAATGGAGAGAAGGAGAAAGATGGGAATCAAACCTATAGATCTAGGCGGAGAAGGAGATGCAGACGGCGGTAATACTTGCGAATATGGGCGGAAACCGAGTTCTGAGATGAAAGTAGTTTGCGGTTGGAGAAGAGGACGCAGCAATGGCTAAATATGGAAGATTGCATAGGAGCGCACCAGGCTGGAAGCAATTGTTTGGTTACTTACGGTAGCAGCAGAGTACTCTTGGGTGTGGTACGAGTGGAAGAAGACTTGGGATAACGCCCAGATACTAGTGGAACAGCGATGGTATCCCTGAGATAAATCTTAGGATACAGCGTGGAAGAAGGGCTGAAACTTGGCCAGTAACATTGAAGAGGTCTATAACTCAGGCAGAGAATATGAAAAAAAATAATAATGATCTGGGATAGAAATCTGATTTCAATTCATATCATTCCAAAGAGGTGTGTTTCCTCCCGTACATCTATTGTATATATATATATATATATATATAGAAAATTAAAGAAACCTAGACTAAGTAAACTAGGACTTACGACAGGTGGAGAGGATAGACTATGGTCTCCATGTCACCTACGAATTGACTCTAGCTGGAGTTCTAGCAATGACTCTTGACTCAATGTCCCATTTGGACTCTAATTACAATATGGACCGACTAGTGAATCGGATAACAAATAAAAATAAAAATAATATTGGAAGTGGGTCCACGTAAGCATCCTTGCAATGTATCCTACATTAGTCCCCCGGTCTTAAAAGAACTCATCCTCGAATAGAAACTAGCAAAACAACAGCATCAATTGCAAGGCACCAAACAAAGGATGAGACCAAGTCTATAGAGTCAAACAGTGATGTGAACTACATGAGTTTCAATGCACTGATGACAAGACATATCCATTTTGGGGACGAACAAATCTAAAAACTCACACGGTTGCAAACTTGGGCGAATCAATCCATCCGCGAAGGGGTCTTCAAAGTTTACCTGAGGGATGGCGTATTCCTGAGGGTCTGTGGGCGGAAGCACCAAAGAGAGGTCATGAGGTGAGCAGGATAATGTACAAATAACCATAGATGAAGTCTCGGTATCCATATCGAGATTAGGTTCGAGTAGGGAGAGGGTTGGGTAATTGGCGGCGGTGGTGGTGGTATTGGTTGTGGTGGTGGAGGTGATGGTTCAATACTCATCTATTGCATCAGATGTAGCACTGGCAACACAAGTGGTTCATCCAACATTACTAGCACTGTTTGTGGGCATCACGTCTTCCATAGAGTAGACAAAAATTTCGATGTTGTCTCTGGAGAAACTGACATGCATACCGAGGAAGTGGACACATACTGAGAAAATTGGCATGCATCCTGATGTCAACTCTTGTATGACCACCTTTGGGATCTCATCTGTCTCTGCTGGTTCCGGCTCAATGTCAGCAGTCGTAGGAGCATTCCGTACCTCGAGTCGCTCTAACTAACATTTCGCTCTTATGGCCATCTGTTAGGCCCAAGTTTTCAACCCAAGGGTATATGGGTAATTTTGATGATAACAAACCATTAACTTATGAATTCTTATATTTCAAATGGAGTTTATAATGAGACATGTATCACAAAGATAGACTCTGAGCTTCAAGAGAAGACATGTATTGGATATCAAGCCCCTTGAAAGTGAAGATCAAATCATTGACACTACTTCAAGCACTGAAGATCGACTGGCACATGAAGTTTGAAGACAAAAAAAATTGAAGATCAAGGTCGCGTCTATTAGTCTAGGTCATGAGTGTTAGGACTTGAATGTACAATTACTCATTGTTTTGAACACTATGGCTCTAATCAGATTTTAAGTGAACCTTAGGACATCAAGAACTCATAGTAAACATATTGGATAGGTCCCTAAGAAAATTGACCAAGTCTCCGTGAACAAAAGATCAAACTGGAAAAAGGCCCAAAATGTAAAATTGAGAAACAGAGGAAATCGGGTCGCTGGTCCCTCAGAGCGGCTTGGCGATCCTCACCGGTGTGGCTAGAGAGGATCGTCGCTCTGTATATGTATTACTCAAAAATAGCCCCAGTTAGAATCGTCTTGTCGCCATGCACTGACCAGATCGCTGGTCTAAAAACAGATTTCACATTCTATTCTCAGTTTAGACCGGGTCCCCGCTACTTATAGAATGGTTCACCACTTCATTGTATCTAATTTGAAAATCACAAACAACGCTCACTGGTTCGCGACAATGGTAACTTCTGGAGCATTAAATGTGCATTCTAACAGGCAAAAACTCTCATTTAATGCTAACTAACATCCAAAAATTCGAAATATCTATATAAACTGTCTTAATGAAGGTTCAAAACAACTCAACCACATGAGAATCACTTGCAATTAATTCAATCCACTCTAGAGCTCAAAATCCCCAATCACTTGCTATCATATATTGAGTCATTATTGTTCATACCTTGAGTAACTCTTTGTAAGCTTCATTTGTATACATCTGAGAGATATTCTTGAACTACATATTTTAATCTTCTTACCATTCTTCAAGAGATTAAGTTTTAAGTGGTTTGGTGTAACCCACGTAGGAGAGGGTTCTTCTACTTCAAATCTGATGAGTGGTGTACACGAAGCTTTGTAATAGGCTTCTTCTCCACCCTTAAAGGAGAAATATAATGTGTTGGCCTAGAAGTTAATTATGTCTCCCTGAGTCAGACTGAGTTGTCAATTCTATGACTGAGTCAAAATGATTCATGAGTTGTAAATTTATGTGACCTAGTCATGACCTTGTTCATGTGTCCAAGACCACGCCTCTGGCAGACCTGTATAATCAAATCAAGCTTGAAGCTGCAGAAGACATGTTATTTGGAAGGGATCGCACCGAAATCGGAAAAATTTCATGAATGCCAACCAACACAGGTATTTAGACCTTAGTACTGACTTAGAACACCTAGACTTCCCATTAGGATAAATCATAAAATCCATAACTTAGAATTTGGTAGAACTAAAATGGATTACTTAGGTTAATTATGTTTTTCCCTATTTTGGAGAAGTCTTTGCTCCTATCAAATGCGTTCAAGTATTAGCAAAATCTTTACAATTTGATAGATCACTGAAAGATCTTTCCAAAAAGTTTAAGAACACCCAATTCTAATATGTATAGGGCAAGTTATGAGCATTTCAATTAATGGATGCAAAACAAATCAAAACAGTTTTGTCATATATCCTCACTTGGAGAGATCATTTGAAGTATCAAATGAACTTCAAATTGGACCAAATTTTGTCAGAAGATAAATCTCTCCGTTATCTTTTCAACAAGTCCAATAACTCTCAATAGCAAGTTCAGTAATCCAAGTTATGATCGTTTTAGTGAAAGTGTACAAAACTACCAAGATTCAGTCGACTGAAAATCCTGCTGAATGGATTTTTCAGTCTCTGAAGAGATTCAGTGGACTGAATCTTTGAATTAAGCTGACTAAATCTTTGAATTCAACTGACTGAATTCTTCTCAGATCATCAACTCACAGTTGTTGAGTTTTCAATCAACTGAATCTTCAAGTTCAGTCGATTGAAAACGTAACAGTAAGATTTCAACGGCTCTTTTGTTGCAATTTCGACCTCCAACGGCCATATTTTCGAATGGGCTTTAAACACGACCTTAGGGCATTCCATGGGTAGATTCTTGATGAGAAAACCCTCTTTAACATTCTCCAAGACTCCTAATCATTTCAAGAGTAATAAAACTCCACAGTTAGATTACCAAAGTTCTTGAACTCAATCTCTCACACACTCAAAGCTCTCAAAGGAAAATCCTGAGCATCTTGACCTCATTATTGAGTGTGTATTTGAGAAAATCTTTAGAGATAGATTGTTCTTACAGGAAAACCATTTATTTTCCCTATGCCTCTTCTCCTAATCTTTGGTTTGACATTCAACGGAGCATCTACTCATCACCAAGGAATAGCAAGGAGAAGGACATTCAATAGCACACCGAAGTTACTTCAAGCAACTAGAGGCTAGTGTTCTTAGTATTTCTCAAAAACTATTCTTTCCATTATTGATTGAGAAAATTGTAAAGGGTTGGTATATCCCTTGTAAAATCTCAAGAGAGGTGTTCTCTTGTGTGTCATCGGTCAGATCTTCACCCGTGAAGAAGATCAAGTGTAGTAAAGGTTTGATCTCCACCCGTGAAGGAGATCAAGGGATGTAATAGGTTTCTTCTCAACCCGTGAAGGAGGATATTAGTGGAATCATCAAGTGGTGTACTTGAGGCATGGATGTAGGCAAGGTTGCCGAACCACGTAAAAAAATTTGTGTCATACTCATCCATTTCTTCTCACCTCCTTCACTTTATTTTGTACATTTGTGATTCATCTCTCATACTTCTTGTACACTTGCTTGGGTGAATTTGTGATTGTTAAAATTTCATTTTAAATTTACAATACTTTGTTAAATCCTCATATTAGGTTTTGAATATTGGTTAATTGCTTCAAGATTAATATTTATTAATCAATATTATTTAAAGAAAGTTAAAATTCCCCAATAATCCTATTCCCCCCCCCCCCCCCCCCCCCCCCCCCCTCTCCCCTCTCTCCTCTCGCGAACTATCTAGCTTGACTAATATAGTGCATTCAATCCTCAAGTGGTGTACTTGAGATGAGGACGTAGGCAAGAATGCCGAACCTCGTAAAAATCCAGAGTTCAATCTCTCCATCTATTCTCATCCCTCTACTTTATTTGTGTCTTTATTTTTGCTTATTTGCATGTTATTTTCTAATTAGTGTAATCCAAGAAAACTTTGGGAGATCTCCTTATGGTGAAAGTTGTTCTATTAAGATACCTCCATTGTTCAATGATGGAAGTGATTACACTTTTGGAAAATTAGAATGCAAATCTTCTTACAATCAATGCATTTGGAAGCATTGAATCGGAAAAATTAGGTCAAGGAAGCTGAGCTACTTTTTGTACTCTAGATTTGGTATGTGTTATGATTGTTTGTGATTGGAGGAAACTTCCACGTTACGTTTCGGTGGTTGAGGTCCTTGGGACTTGGACTTCCCCGTTACGTTCTCCGTGTGGTTAAGGTTGCCTATCTTGGAGTTGACTCCTCGGCGTGGTCCATGTGGTTGAGGTTCTTTAGACTTCCCGCACGACCATGTAATTGAGTTATGCTGTTGTCATCTCATGTCTGCCAAGCGAGTGGTAGCCCAAGAGGCCGCCTAAGAGTTGGCTAGGAGACAGAACAGTTTTAGAGTTTGACTCTCCAACGTGGTATGTGTGGTTAAGGTCCTTGCCTTGGATTTGGACTTCCCCGGCACGACCGTGTGGTTGATTTTTTGTTGCTAGCGTCTCCCGACTGCCAAACGAGTGGGAGCCCATGAGGCCGTCTAGGAATTGGCGGGAGACAGCATGGGAGATTGGTTTTGTCGTATTAGGTTCTCGGGTGAGTTTTTAAGACTGCTAAGAGGCCTAGCTTTGTTTGTGTGGTGTGCCTTAGACCTGGTAGGGATCAGTTCACACTTGGTGCGGGTGTGTATTGTGAGGTGGAAGCTGTAATACCCACCACCCACCTCAAAGTCCCACATCGGTTATGAGGTGGGTGGGGTGAGAATTTATATTAGAGAAGCCCCCCTCCCCTCTGTGAGGTCTTTTGGGCCAGGCCATGTGGGCCAGAGCCCAGGAACAAGACTGTACGGGTCTACGTGGAGCCCAAAGCAGACAATATCACACTTGAAAATGGTAGCGTCGGGTCGTTACAGAAGTTGTGTCGTGGGTCTTTTCCTCCATGTTCGAAAGGGGGCATGTGTTTGGAGTGCGAGGCAACTGCTGGTGGCCTTACTCGTGGTTGTGCATGGTATAAGTTTAGATTCACTGGAAGTCTATGGGCACCTGAAGAGTGAGTTCGACTGGCTCACTCTACAGATGGTCAATGGAATTTCATGATGACACATATGTCGTTAAGATGTTGAGTAGGTCTATTATTGGGTTTAGCGCTGCAAAGGGTGCCTAGGGGTTGGGCCCATAACTATGTGGCCGACTGTTGGACTCCGTAGACCCGGTGTGGTTATGGTTAGCGCATGGTGGAGTCGCTAGGGGTATATGTAGGTCAGACTGGTAGGTTCGGCCGTTTGAGACTCTAGCGGACCCTATGCGTGGACTAGTTTTGATGTAGGTGTGGGTGGTCTTGTGAAAGTCCTAAGGGATTCCATGGTGTGTGGTTATGTCTTGGTGAGGTGTTGGGATCTACACTACGTATGGTGTGTTTATTGACTGGGCCTTTGTTGGAGGACTGTTACACGTCTACGGGCGTGAGTTCCATTAAAGACCTAAGGTTGTGTTGATCACATTAATGGAGTGGCATAGCCGAGGTGTATGGACACCCGGGTGTGTCGCCTTAGAGTTGTCTCGAGGTGATCAGTGTGATAGAGACGCAGTAGAGGTTGATCTGTGTACTAGGGTTTAGAGTACGCATTGGGAAACCGTGCGAGTAGACATCCTAGATTTTGCTGTGTCCATATATTTATATCCGGTGTATGTTTTGATAGTATGTGATGTAATAGCCCTAGCCCGGAGGCCCAAAGGCAGAGAAAATTGAGAATTTGTATCATTGTCGGTTCGACCAACGGCGAACAGTTGCATGGTCGTGTGAAGAGTGGGAAAGAGTCCCACATCGGAAATGAGCTAGATTTGGGGGGGTTTATATGTAGCCATGCCTTCCTACTCAGCAAGACGTGTTTTGGGCATGTATGTTGGATCAGGCCCAGTGCCAAAAATGTGTGTGGCCCCGTGTGGCTGGGCCCAAAGTGGACAGTATCTTGCTGAGGTGAGCTTTAATCGCAGATTTTTGGGCCGTACCTTTACAAATGGTATCAGAGCAAAAGTTCAACCCTTTGAGGACTATATGGGTCCCATGCCCCTTTCTTGAGTCGAGTTGGGCCAAGAATGGGGCTTTTCCCTAGGTAGCGGACTAAGTTGAGTTCTCGAGCCGAACGAAGGACGGGACTTTCCCTAGGCGGCCAGTCGAGCAGAGGGCGGCTCTGGGCTTAAGGGGGTGAATTGTAATAGCCCCAGCCCAGAGGTCCAAAGGCAGAGAAAATTGAGAATTTGTGTCACTATCAAATCGACCGACGACGAACAACTGCATGGGCATGTGAAGAATGGGAAAGAGTCTCACATCGGAAATGAGCTAGATTTGGAGGGGGTTTATATGCAGCCACGCCCTCCTACTCAGCAAGACGTGTTTTGGGTGTGTATGTTGGATCAAGCCCAGTGCCAAAACTATGCGGGCCCTGTGTGGGTGGCCCAAAGAGGACAGTATCTTGCTGAGCTGAGCCTTAAGCCCGGATTTTTGGGTCGGAACTTTACATGTGATGTATGTGTTTCTCTCATTGGGCATATTAAGCTCACCCCCTTACCTTGCAGGGACTCCGATGGACAGGAGGTCAAGTGGACCTCAGGATCGAGCATAGGGCACAGAGTTGTAGCTGATAATTCATGTTATTATTGTTTCCATGCTATGTATTGAGAGAACACTATGTTGTATTTTGAGATTTTATATCACTTGTTTGTAAGTTAGTTGTAATAACTTTGAGACTATATTATTGATCATGTCGTCTTGGGTTTTCTTTATCATGCTATGGCGTATGTTGCATGTTGTGTTTGTTTAGGAGTTTGGGAGGAGAGTTGCCCCCTTTTCAAAAAAAAATTTACCCAATATAACGTCTTGAGAATTTTGCGAATTGTTTCATAAATAACACGTGGTAGCGGGACGAGGCATTACACGAGCTTAATTTTTCAACCTGTTTATATAAATGGCTCAAGCTTTTATGTCCACCTACTCCATTTTCCCTTTATTTAAATATTATGAATCAAATTAGAAAATAAACCGTTTAGATTAGAATAAATATGATGAGATACAAGTGAGCCAAATTTGAGCTAAAAACTCAATTTGAACCACTTAATCTTAGTAGTCAAAGTAATTAGGCATCCTTAAAAATCACTAAGACAAGGGCACCTGATGACTTTGACCCTAAGATCAAGGGGCTCAAAATTTATTTTTGAACTAAAATTTGGTATACTTATAGCTAATCATATCTACTTTCAATTTGAACTGTTGGAATTTAATGTCTAAAACAAGTATGCTCGGGTTTTTGTACTTATAGATGGCCTTGGACTTCCACAAAGCATAGACCGGCCTAAACTCGGCCTCTGAACACCCCTAATTTAAAAGATACTTAAAATACAATTCTCACCTACTTTTCATTTCAAGTGCTTTAACTAAGACCTTTAGGTTTTTGTCCCGAATGTTTCTTATATGATTAAGTTCTCTAATTCTCAACTCCCACACCTTAGTAGGCTTATAAATACCCTTCTCACCACTCCCACACCTTAGTAGGTTTATAAATACCCTTCTCACCTTCCTTCATTCCTAATTTGCATATAAATCATTATAAGCTTCATAATTAGCTTTACTTTTCACTTTGTTCACATTTTTTCGCGTCATCTTGTAATTCTTTCTATCTTCTATCTTTCTTGTTTGTCATATCTTGAATTGGATTTTCTTTTCACTAATAGTCCTTCGCAAGTTAATATTCCATGAGAATGTGTCTTCATGCAAACCTTAGTCCTTTTATTTCACCCAAAATCGTTTTTTGGGGTGGCCATTTAGACACTGCTCTTTTCTGCCAGGAGACACTGTTTTCTGAAAATGGTGTGAAATTTCCATTTTGCCCTTCCATTTTTTCATCATCCGAACGCATATCCAATTCATTTTTCGTTCATTCGGATGGTCCTGTATGGAGTTTGTGGGTTGTGGAGAGGGATTTTCAAACAAGGTTGTTTCTCGATTGATTTATATAAACAATGTATCAAAATTCATCTATTCTGAATTTCATAAACTCCGGAACTGATTTTAAGTGAAAAGAGTATAGTTTTGAACTTCAAAAATCATACCCAAATAATTAAGGAAAAATGGTCTTCCCTCTTAATTCTTTGGGTACAATTTTAGAAGTCCAAAATTATATCATTTTCACTTAAAATCAATATTCATACTAGATGAATTTTGATACCTTGTTTGTAGAAATTGGTTGATAAACCGCCTCGTTTGAAAACCCGAGACAAACGTGCAAAGGTTACAGTTGGCAGAGAGGCGGTTTCTTGACTGATTTCTACAAACAATGTATCAAAGTTCATCTACTCTAAATTTTATTAATTCCGAGACTGATTTTAAGTGAAAAATGTATGATTTTGTGCTTCAAAAATCGTACCCATAGAATTAAGAGGGAAGGTCTTTTTCCTTAATTCTTTGGATACAATATTTGAAGTCCAAAACTATACCCTTTTCTTTAATACCCTGACCCAAATTAGGCGTAATTAGTTTAATAAATCCTTTTTAAACCGGTTAATCTCGTAGATTACGGTTACGGCTTAGTGAGAAGCCACAGATGTGGCCCAATCTGAGCTCGAAAACTCAGTGATCTAGCTCGTCCAGTTGGAGAGGCAAAATGGTAATTTACCACTTATTATTATTCTTTTATTAACTGTGTCATTATGTGATTATTATGGGATGATATTATTTTCCTTAGTTAAGGATTCCTATTTCTGATTTTAGAATAATTTTATTCTCAGAAAATAGTATTTAAAACCGCATGTCAAAACCCCGACAGGGAGAAATAAATATTTTTTAATGGTTTTAGAAATAAGAAAATTTTTGAAACAAGTATAGTATACTAGACCATTTTAGTATGGTCTAGTTTATTCTTTCAAACCCCAAAAATGAGGATTTTAAATCGTTTTATTTAACACAAGTTAAATTACGTAAATAGTGTTAAATTATGGTTTTTATTTAAATCTATGGTTTTTAATGAATTTTAAATCTCCAAATTTTTATGGTGAGTATAGTTTTTAAAACCCAACTTATCTATCAAGTTTGATTAAAAATTTTTAAACCTTTCAAACCATGTTCTAAGTTAAAAATTGAATTTTAAACAAAAATGGACCTTTTCGCAAAACCAGAATTTGTGGAGGACTTATTTGCAAACAAAACTACCGAACAATGGTTCTACTGTACTGGACGTCGGCAGCAGTTGCATGCAGATGCCCGATGGCCTCCATGGATTGATCAGTGTTTCCTATAAAACACTCTCCTCCCCAGCTGGTTTAACTCCCTCAAATCTTCATCTCTCTGCTCTGATTCTCAGACCAAACTCCCTCTCCTTCTCAATCTGATTTTTCCAAGTTTTTCTTACCGTACGCTTAGAGGAGGAATTTTTCAAAAGCCCAGATTTTCAAATCAGGAACTCAAGTGAAGGTAACCACTGTGTTCCTCTTTTAATTTAAGTCGGTTTAGAATCAAATAGAAGCAAATTTGGCCAAGTTTTGAGTGAGTAAAGTCGATTTCAAGTTTGAAGAAAATCATGGTTTTTCTTGTATTAGTATGGTTTTCATGTTTAAATCCAATGGCCTATTAAGTGTTAAAGTCTTAAACCACTCTCTATGGAAAGAAGACTCACTGAGGAGTTCATCTGACCGGTTGGATGTGAAAATCGAAACAAAAAAATCCATTGTTTCTGGATTCGCATTTTATAGAGTGCTACCCGTTACTGTCTGTTGTTGCAGACAGAGGAGGAAGACGACTCTCGGACGGTCCGAGAGATGTGCTTTGAACGGTCCGAGGGTAACCCCCTACGGACTGTCTGATGACCTTCGGACGTTCCGAGCTTCAATTCGAAGTCTCGAAGCGTCCGAGGGCTAGCCATTCTCCGCCGGACGTTCCGAGTCCTGTTCTGAATGACCGAACCCCTCTCAGACGATTCAAGCTTCACTCGGCATGATCCGAGACACACAGACCCACCAAAGTCTGTATCTCTTTTTTTTCGGTTCGAAAGGACATTCGGACGATCCAAAGACAGACCCAAGTTTCGAAGTCTATGACTAGTTTATACAGTGGTTCGGATGATCCGAAACCATAGTACCTGGTTCCGAGGCATGTTCCGAGGAACCCAGTTTTTAATGTAAAATCTTGTTTGATTGATGATGCTTATGTGAGACTCAAGTTTTAATGTGATATTTATGCCCCTTTAATAATTTAAAAATGTACTAACCCCTCTTCTCTTAATACTATAGTGTATATACTATTGTATTCACTTCCAGGCCGACTCTATTTGTTGGGCACTGAGTCACTTCACTTAGAGGCCGACGCTATATCTGTCAGGCACTGAGTGACCTCGAGGCCTTACTCAACATGTCAATATGGTCCTATCCAGAAGACAATACGAGAAGTGACCTCAGTATCTAAACCTAACTCAATACGTCAATCTGGTCATGTCCAGAAGACAATATGAGATTTGGACTGAGTACTTTATTATTATTATCATATATACTGTGGATTATTCTAACTTAAAATTGTTAGAAACCAAGTAGGAAACTCAATTCCATTTACCTTTGGAGATTTTTGGGGAAACAGTATGGTTTTGAAATACTACTTGTATGTATGCATTTGAATACTATGTATATTGACCAACTATTGATTGCGCACTTGTTTGCCTGTTGAACAGAGACCGCGATACCACACAATTTCTGTGAGGGAACTTAACTTTTCAGTATGTGTAATCAGGTTTTATAAGGTGAATCTTGAACAATGAGTGGTTTCAAGTTTGATGAACCCACCCATGTGCCCGGACATAATGCACTGTTGTAAGAAGTGCTTATGATGATTATAAATGTTTATGATGTTTATGATGTTTATCATATGAGATATGTAATACTGCTTCCACGTGCCCTTGACTATTGAACCAATATCTGCCATTTGTGTGAGATGGCTTACGTCTATTGGACCAGGAGTGTTGACAGTTGCTGACTTGAGGAGTGTCAGTATCAGCCATGTGAGGGCCGGAGATGTACTTGTAAGGATGTATTTTGACAGTGTTGGGACTTAATACAATGGTCTCAGCATAGTATGTAGGCGTTACGTTGGATGACAGCAGTTATGGAAATGACGATGAGATTATACTTGATATTGAGAAATTATTGTCAAGCATGAGATATTATATTGCAAATGTTAATTAGTTACTAACCTGATATTTCATTAGACTGCATTGTTATATTTCCTTCACTGGGCTAGTTAGCTCACACCACTCACAATTCAGGAGATGTGCCCGAGGAGGAGAACCCTCCATATGAAGCTTAGGATGGATAAGCTGTTGCGTTGCCTTGGGATTCCCACTGAGGGGAATTTCGTTATCTTTGCTTTTTAGTTTCTTGAACCATTTGCTTATGTAAAGTACCGCGTGTAGTACTTAGTTTGTATTGACTTCATGAATTGAACTAGCATGTGTTCCGCAGTTACTCTGATGATGTTGTAATAATAATTCATTATTGGAATTATGTGTTTATGGTTGTGTCTCTTTTGGGTAAACTTATGGCATGTGTTTGAGTCCACATGTTGGGATCATGTGTGACCTTTGGGCCTAACCGTTGATCCGACCCATTTAGAATTCCTGAGTTTAGTTTTAAAAAAAAAAATCAGTGACGTTCCGGCCACCTTTCAGGTCAGGGCGTGACATTTTCACTTAAAATTAGTCTCGAGTTAAAAAAAAAAAAATCAGAGTAGATGAATTTTGATACCTTGTTCGTAGAAATCGATCAAAAAACGGCCTCGTTTGGAAATTCTTTCCACAAACCCAGACTCCATACAAGACCATCCAAACGAACACATTTTACATTGAAATGTTCGTCCAGACGGTTTGAGCGTACGAACGAACAAAAAATCAACCGGATATGTGTTCAGACGATGAAAAATAGAAGAGCAAAATGGTAATTTCACACCATTTTTAAAAAGACGGTGTCTTCTGGCAAAAAAAAGCGGTGTCTAAATGGCCAGCCATTTTTTTTTTTTTTTGGTTATTTCATTAATAAGCCTAGACATTTTACCGCGCAATTCATTAGGATACAAATTCTCATCCTACATCCCACTTCTTTGAACATCATCCTTGAACATTTCTGTTTTTTTCTCCGTTCAAACTTTACCGTCTAATTTTTAGATAATCCTTCTTGTTCTTCTTAATGATTTACTTCTTATACACACACATCTAAAATTAAAAGTTTATATTGAGTTAACGAGGCTTTCTCTGAAGATGACTTTAAAGTCTTTACTGAACACTTTCTTATATCAAAGTAAAAAGTAACCTATATTACACTTAAGCAATCCAAATTTGAAAACAACAATAAGGTGTACTTATTTTTATCTTTTTAAAAAAAAAAAAATAGTAATTCTACAACAAAATATAAGGCTACCTTAAATTTAAGCCCATATTATTTAATCCACACCCTTCATGAGTAGTTCTACATACGGTTATTTCCTCAATGTCCAAGTTCATTTATTAGTATACTTTTCACCAGATCATCTATAAATCTCCAAAGGACATCTGTTGCAGTCTCTCCTAATTCAAGTTAAGAGATGCATAAACACTAATAATGTTTAAATCTCATTATCGAAAACCTAATGCAGATAATATATACTTCCACTATGACTATAATTTTAGTTGTAAAGATGCTAAATATACTTTAAAATTATTCTCTTTTATATTTTATATTAATATTACGTATAATTTAATTAATATCTTAACTAACACTTACTATATCACAATTTGTGTAGTATCTTACTTGTAGTTACTCTCACCTAAGAGATGGACTGACTTAGTGTCAGGTGGTCTCAGCGTCTCAAGTACAGTCACTCTCATTTCACTAATGATTAATACTCTATCTATCTCAATTTAGTTGTCTGATATACATTTTGAGACTGTTCTAAAATAGTTGTTTAGTATGCCATTTTGATTCTCTCTCTATCTATGTACTCTGAGTATTTATTTTTTCTTTACTGGAATAGTTAAAGGATGTTAAAGAGAAGTTCATAAGTCTTTTGAGAGCATTTTCTTAAAAATTCAAAATTTTAAAATTGAACAACTAAAATAGGATGGAGGGAGTACTAATAATAGTGAACTCTCTCTCTCCATTGACTTCATTGCATCACTGTAGGTGAATGAACTTAGCACAAAAAGTTAATTTAGCTTTTTTTCTCTATTGGATTGTCTTTTTCTGCTCGGTACTTTACTATCATTGTCACAAATATCCATTTCAGAATATTAACATGACTGATAATATCATAATATGTTTCCAAATTCTCATATTTTTACCGAGAAATTAATGAAAAAATTTGTAGAAAATATAAATTTTAAAAAAATATATATAATAAATAAAATTATTAATAAAATAAAAATATTAATACCATTCATTGACAACTTACAACCAATTCAGAACAAATAATATATTAAAATACAGTTTAATAAATATCCTATAATCTTTAAAATATTGACAAATATTTTAAATCGTTGCAGAAATTTCATTATGATTATTACAAAAAAAGAAATTAACTAAGTATTTACTGGGATATTATCGATATATTATCATTTATCGTATTTTTAACATAATTTTATCATAAATTTACCATTAAAAATGGCAACGCCGATAAATACGTGTTATTGGCGCAGTAATAATATTTTGTCGATAAAATATAGTAAAATTTTAAATTATCACCAATATTTATAACATTGTTTACAATTTGAATGTTATTTAGGCTTTCGTGAAACTCTACGAGTGGTCTCTGCTATTAACAACTATACTTCTATTGGGTAGGATCTTGGATTTCATTGTTTCTATTTTATGTTTTTGAACTTGGAGTAAATTACTAATGATGGTTTTTGTTCCAGGCAGAGATGAATGAGTGGTAGTCAGCATTGGTTTCCTAGTCCCTCAGTCAACTGTCAATTTGCTCGGATATCCCTCAACTTTTCTGAGAAATTTCAAAATGAACCTCAAAACTGGCCGCCAAATTTAAGGATCTGGATGGATGATTAATGCTACCTAAGCAAGTTTATAGGCAAGAGTTGCAGGGTGGGCATTGGTTATCCAAATGGTCTAGGGAATTGATAATCCACTCAGGTGCACCAATATGCATGCTACATTTGTGCGGAATACAAGACTTCATTTCAGTTTAAAAAAAAATTCCTTCATGTTATTTGAATAGATTACATATTGGATGACTCAAAGTCCAACATGTGAATGACAAGTTATTTGTATCACAACCTTTTTCTTCGTTTTCACTTACAAGTGCCATGAGTGGATTAACACCATTTTAATCATGGGATCTATACTTGTACAACCATGCAAGTGTGTGGTGGGTTGCACTTGCCTTCTAGTCTGAAAACTTTTTCAACATGTCTAAGTTTGTACAATTCTGATTTACGAATCAAAGTTATAACTATTTTTTCTATACAAGTGTCAAAGAGTGATAGGAATTCTAGTGTCATTGAATAATATAAGTAGAATTAGGATATGATTTCCTTGTGCATGCTACTGCACCTCTTTTTTCTCTTTTTTTTGACCTTCTCTATGTGTTAGGGGTTGATGTGAACGAGTTCTACATTTAAAGTGTAAAAGGAGATCTAGGTGTTTATAAAAGACTTTGGTCACTCCACTCAATAGGCTTTTCTTTTGGACTGGAAGCCCAAGTCCTAATACTATACAATATAAATAGAGGTAGTTCCAAGTTTGGAAACTAAGTATGTGAGTAAGTTTCTCTTTGAATCTAATTTCTTTACTTATATTTTGAATTAAATTAATTTTTGCATTTATAATTCAATATTCAATTGGATTTTTAAGTTGAGATTGCATTTGATTAATTTAATTCAATCAAACAAGAATTGGTCCATTCTTATTTCATTGGAGACTAAGGAAGGTTCATAATACTATCTTAACCTTCATCATATTGCACCCACGTCAAACTCTTAACATGTGCACTTATATCCATGCAACTTGGTTGGGCTTAAGTTGACCCAAATTTCTTTGGATCACATCAATTTAGGTCAAATTCAAAAAAAAAAAATGCTGGGTTTGGAAGGGTCACCCTGTAGGGGTCTATTGATTCGTCACTACTTAATTCATAGGTGTAACAAAATACAAAGATATGATTTCCTGAAGAAAAAAATTCTTACCACAATTTCCTAGAAAACCTTTTCTCATGAAATCTCCATTTTCTTTTCTCATGAAAAAATAAACAAACGTGCCCTAAGAAATTCTAAACTCCTCATTGCAGAGAAAGTAACCAATACATAATAGTCTTTATCATATCATAATCACAAAATATGAAAGGTTTTATCAAGGTATAATATTACCAACACATAATCTCTTGTATCAAATATCTTCACCAACTGACAATCCATCATCTTACAAAATAAATATACACTGCTAGTAATCTCCACTACACAACTATTGCCCTTTTTTCTTCTTTTTATCTTTTACACAATCATCTAGGGCAATTGAATGGTACACCAACACTTTTTACTTCGATGCACAAAAAATGAGTGAAATACTCATTTTACCCAAACAAATTGGAAGAGGGATTGAAGAAATATTGAAACAAATTTGGACAAAATAAATACTTTCTTCATTTTTGATGTACCAAGGATAAAGGTGTTAGTGCACCAATCACTTTCCTCATCTAGTCATCCATAGTCTTACAGAAACATGTCAAATCCATCGTCTTACAAAAAATGGAAAAGTACATGGCTACTAATCCCCACTATATTTTTTCCATCTTTTTTGTCTTTTACATCCCAAACAACTATTGCATCTGATCTTCTTCATCAGCTCTACTTGTGCTAAGCCTTGATTATTAGTGTCATAATTTCATCATTAGCTCTGCCTCCAAAAGAGAAGTTGGGAAAGCAAGAAACTCAATAGATTCTTGGGTCAAAGATTTGCAGACCCTTGTAACTGTACTAGGATTCACCATCACCACCTGCCAAGTCCATCACCATTTCTTTCCCATCCATCCCATGATTAAGCCAGAATTTGCATGCTTAGAACTAGTTTCTGGTTGAGCTTATGATTGTTAAATCTTCATTTCCCTTCCATAACATTCATTCCTTATATTTCCCTACCTTCCAGCTCTATGCATATAAATTATCCTAGAGACATTGAAGCGGCCATCTCAAGCCAAATTAAATCAAGTGAATATGAAGAAGACCCATTAGAGGTTGGTGGGACCCATGTGACCTCAATTGAAGAATTTCCAATTAAAATTCAAGAAAGAACCGATGGAGGCAAGAGAAGGCCTTGTAAACTTTCTAATGGACCCACTTGCACTCGATTTGGAACCTATATGGATATGTTATGGGTCAAGGCCTGTTATGAGGTGTTTTGGGCCTTAAAAGCCCATATTTCGAAGCCTACTTGTTGCACTCAAGCTGAAGTGACAAATTTTCCATATCATATGACATGTTATTGCCTAGTTGGAAGCCATGTCATCATTATCCCAACAAAGTAGTCGTCCAATCTCACCATTTTTGCAGACTTTGGACGTGCCTATCATCAAAGATTATATATTGCCTCTGTGATGTTGAGGAAAGACGGCACCTTCTTCATTGCAGGTTTGTTCATTCTGCTTGGGAACTTCTCATGTCAAAATTCCAATATTCCATCTTCAACAAAGATATTACTGAGCAGGCTAAGCATCTGATCGACTCTTCCCCTTCCAAACTTGCCACCCTTGCTTCTCGGCTAGCCATTCCTGCTCTAATTTGGCATTGTTGGAAGGAGCGAAACTCTCGTGCCTTTCTTCTTCACTCTAGCAATCCAAAGTATATTTGTAGCTGCATCAGAAGGGACATCAGATCTCGTATGCTTTTCGTTCTCTCTAACGATGATCTCATACAGATTTCTAACGCGTTCTCTGCTATGTGGGATCTCCCTCCTGCTACAGTGCCTCAGTGTACTCATCAATCTTCTTCTGCCAAGGACAGCCCCTCGCCTACTTACTCTATCTTGATGCACTATGTTTGCTTAGACAGAGTTTTCTACTAGTGATGCCTGTATATTGGGGAAGGGGAAGGTGATATTTGGTTACCGCAATGGGACTTTGAAGGAGGATTCTGACTTTGCTTCTTCTTTGCTCACTCTACAACACTACATTATTTCTCTGGTTCATAGGAACTTAAGCTTAATCATGTCTATTCCTTGGAAACTGTGAGGCTATGCGTATCCTTCTTCAGTCCACAACTATGTGGCGTCTATACACTATAAAAACTACTATTGATACTGCTATGCAATGCCTTTCCTGCACTATGGGCTCTATTGCTCCCATGCCAGCTAAGTTTCTCAGACACTAAAATGAGGCACTCTCTTGTATCATTCCTACTGCCGATGGTATGTTAGATGGATAATGTCTCTTTCCTTTTGGTTCTTTCCTGACCTGGGATATGGGTTTTCTTTTATTTTCTTTTGAAGTTCTTTGTTGGTGGCTTCTTTGCTAGGTCGCTTCTTCCTTTTGCCTGGGCACAAGTTTGCTTTTTGCTCTCTATTTGGGCCCCCTTTATGTTCTTTTTTTTACCTCTTTGAATGAATAAATTTCTTACCCTTTCATTCAAAAAAATGGCAAAAAATGTAGTTTAACTTTGCAAGCAATTTTGAGGTACTAAACAATATCAGATTTTTCATAAAATTAGATTTGTTGGAAGTCTTATTCAATTACCTTTCCAATGAACTCAAATTTGTACAATTCTAATATACGTAGACAAAATTATAACGGTTACAAAAATGATAGTAAACTGTAACATTTAGAAATCTTTTTTTTTCCCATTCAATTCAGTTCAATTGACTTCAAATTGGTTGAATTCTACTTGCACGATCTTAGTTCGATTTCGGGTCAATTCAAGTTCAAAAACAGTTTTTATTTTGCTGAAACTTTCTTGTTGAATCCTTGTATGACAGATAGCGATCTAAATTAGTTTGTATTTTAGATTATAAGATCTGAAATACTGAATTTATTCTATCAAATTCAGCAATTTTGACTGACCCGATTATCTGATTCGATTCCGATCACACATGTACAAATTACTTAACTATTTTTTCTTATTTGTTACTTACAGAACTGATTAATTTATTTTCAAACCTAAATTCAAATATTTCAGTTTGCAAAATAGAATTAATTCAGTGAAACCAACCTTGGTTCTTCGAATTTTCACCTCTTGGACTAATTTCACATGATGTCGAGTTCTCCTTAAGCGTTTGACCTTATTCCATTTTTCTAGTGAGAAATTAGGGTTTCAATTCATCCAATTGAAGCTTCATTTGCACATAAAATCAAGGTGAGTGAACTATTGGTGTTTCTAGTTGATGAAGATATGAGGAACGAACTTCTTACAATTCTTTGAATTTGGATTTTCTCAAATTTCATAGCGAACGTGAGCTGAACCTTGCAGAATTCTACTTTCTTTCATCATTCATCATGGAGGCATGAGAAGTGTCAAAACCAATCATACCCTTCATCAAACATTTAGGAGCCACCCCATCTTGGCCTCTTATCCACCAACTCTAGGACTTGTCAAACCTCCGTCTCCATCATGAATCTAACAATCTCCCTCTGCATCGTGAATCTAACGGAAGCATAGCAAAATTGGGGAAAACTAGTGGAGTGTTGGGACCATATGTTTTCACTTTTAAGAGAAGCATGCTAACCAGAAACTAGTTTGTAGCATGAGATGCCCATCAAAAACACAGACTGAGGGGTCAAAAAGAATTCGATTTAGAAACCATATACAATCAAATAGAACCTTATTTGGCCTCTCCTGATGCCCAATTTTCAGATCCGCGGTTACAATATTTTCTTGTCAGTGCCAAACGGGAAGAAAGGAAAGAGGGAATGGAAACATCATTTTGATTTTCTTCATCAAAGGCAAACTGTTGCAAAGTTGCATGCCCGAACCCAATTGCTCAAAACCCATTTTTTTAGGCGTATTAGTATATATGCATATAAAACACGCATTATATGCATGAATACCTTAATATGCATATTAATCATGTTTTGAAAAATACTCTTAAAAATATGCATATAATACATGTCCTAGCTAACTAGAAGTATGCCTTTGACACTTAATTTCAAATTAGATGCATTACCATGGATATTTCATTGCTTTTGGTGATAACACTATCTTAAAATATAACCCGTGAGGGTTGGCTTAGCGGTCAAGAACCTACCTTAGATGCAAGAGGTCTTGGATTCAAGTCACTTTCAACACAAAAGGATCACTCCCCATAGTGTTACGTAATGTGTATGGATAGGGAGGTTTGTACATGCCCAAGGATTAGTAAGGTGATCTAAGAGGCCTGGATACCTTGGTCTTAAAAAAAAACACACTATCTTTACAAATAATGGTGCCATAAAGAAACAAAATAAAGAATATTTATATTAAAAATAAAAAAACAACCAGCGATCCCATATTTTAGTCCCTTAGTCACCTATTCCCGTGGCTTTCGGGGAACTGCATGTTTCTGGAGTTTTACCAATGCCCTCTACTCAGAGAGAGGTGAGGGTCTTGGGTTTCTTGGTAAAATAAAAAAATAGGCTCACTCCTGTGCACTTGTCTTGTGCCCTTAGTGATATATGCTTTGGACTACCATGGTCTATGGCCCTTGTTCATCAAAGGTGCTTGTCAGGTGTATGGCCTTCCTAGTCTTGTACTTCCTCCCGAGTTATTAATAATAATAAAATAATAATAATATTGGTGCAATTATGTGGGCCAATAATTACTCAACACTCTAATTTCAGTAATTATTTGTGAAACTATTCCACAACTGTAAATAGATAAAAAGATATGTACAAAATTCAAATTCTTGATTATGGCATTCTATCATATACAAACATCCGAAACATCATAATACACAGTTGTACAAACAAAAGATTTACAAGGAAATTACCACTAATCTTTGGCAGGCCGAGCTTCAAAACCCCCACCTATTCCTTTCTCAAGTGAGTATGGCATATAGGTTCCAAGAATTTTATCCCATATGACAAAGAATGGCTGTGAGAAGTTGTACTTGGTGCCATGGAGTTGATGATGGATGTCGTGATAAGCAGTATTGTTTCTAAAGAAAATATGGAAAACATTTCCAGGAAGCCATAGTCCACAATGGTCATCAACCGTTTTTAAGGTAGCAAAGGAAAAGAAGAAAATGGAGGCCCGAGGCGACATACCAGAAGCAAGGAAATAAGCCCCACCTACTGTGTCTAGAAGAAGTCCTTCTACAGGGTGGTTGTATAGAGCTCCATAGGCATAGGGCACAACAAGCCGATGATGTTGCGAATGGATGTGCCGATACAAGAACTTATTATGGTGCATGTATCTATGCATAAAGTACTGCCATGTATCCAAAACCAGCATTGCAATCAAGAATTGCCGTGCTAAAACAGCAAGAGAAGGCCGCAACTGCATAGTTTCACTGTCATTGCTTGTTACCTGCATACATATTAAATATTTGATTAGAACAAGAAAGGATTCAATACTAACAAATACATAGAAACCTAGAGCTTTTTAAAGATTTCATGTGGAACCCATAGTGTAGGCCTTTCCCAGAAATAAAATTTATCAGATGCATGGCTTTCCAACCAAGAACAGTGCCAGGCTGGTTAAATAACTTATTTTTGAGTTAACTCAAAATAAAAACTGATTCATCCAGTTATCAGGTCAAGATGAAAATGGAATTCAATGGGATAACCATGTAGTCAATTAATTTTGCAATTTTATTACAAACATATAATTTTTCATAAAACTAATAAAATAGAAAATGTGCATAATTTCATATTTAATTCACATTCAAACTCAAATAATCTGTGTTATTTTCATTTTTTCTTTTTCTTTTTGAAAGGTTATTTTCATTTTTTCTTTTAACCTGTCACAATTGTACAAGCAAAAGTATAGTGTAATTAGGGCATTTTACCCTCGTATTCTTATTATGTTAGAATTCACCAAAGCCAGAAAGTCATAAACTATAGTCCTAACATATAATATACTTCAAACTCTTTCAATCAACAACCGCAAATTTATGATTGTGCTCAGTTTTAGCCTACCTGTAAGCCACGTGTAGACCTATCCATCAACACATTCAAGCATAGTACCTTATTTGCAGGGTACTTAACAATCTTTCCAGACGCGCAATAAGTCAGACATAGAGATATTCCTGAATTCCTTAAGAGAAGTAGCCCACGATGCACACTTGTTAACAACACGTCTTGCAACCAACGTACTAATCTCAATTGTATATTTGAAGTTCATGTTATTACGTTCCCACCAAAGGCTCCAAATGGTGGCAAATAAAGATAAATGCCACAAAGCAAAGCATTTCTATGAGAAGGAGACGATGTCCCAAGCAAAAGACAACTCAGCAACAGACGATGGCATAATCCAAGCCACACCGAAATGGTCAAGGACAAAGTTCCAGGCTTCAGAAGAGAAGTGACAATCAACTAGGAAGGTTTTAACTTTTTGAGATAACAAATTTTATTAATTGCAAAAGCAAAGTTCATAAAAGAGAAGGCCCAATAAGGAGCTAGGCCTCAACAAAATAGAAGTCACATCACAAACAACAAAAAATAGTGTGTAACTAAAAGCTCACAGCTTTTACTGAACTGCTGAGCAGAAAAAACAGTAAAAGGTTTAGTACCAAACCCATTTGACTATATTTAGCTTGATCTTGCAAAACACCGCTTCCATGGGCAGTGAATAGTGTTCAAAAATCTTTCAACTATGCTCTCACCAAACAAACCAAACAATAGCCAAAGGTTTCATTTTTCCAAATGACTCAGCTTCTCTTTGGGAAGGAGCAAAAACCCCACCAAAAAGAAGTCTAAGCAAGAAAATGGTGCCAAACAAAGAAAACAAAAAGAATAATGGAGACAAATGATTCCCTATTCTTCAAACAAAAGTAGCAAACATTAGGGGTTTGAATGCCACTGGCTTTATGATTATCGGCAGTCAAAATATAATTTTTAAAAAGGCAACCCAACAAAACCTTTTAACTTTGGAGAAGACCAAAGGTTTACAAATGGAATTGAAAGGGAGTGATTATGAAGAATCAAGTATGAGGTTGGCCTAACAGCCAAGAACCCGCCTTCAGGAAGCGGGGGACGTGTGTTCAATTTACACTCAAACTCCAAAGGGCCACTCCTCGTAGCTTTACCTGGTGTGTGCGGATTGGGAGGTTTTCACATGCCCTGAAGGATTAGTCGAGTGAGACGCATGGACACCTTCGTCATTAAAAAAAAGTATGGTCAAACATAATAATGATTTACATACAAGAAATAGTCTAGAGGCCTCTTTTTTCCACACCTTATCCTCACCATCCATAATTGGACGAATAGTCCCTAGAGAAGAAATTAACACTTCAAAGTAGGAATCTCAAGATCCACAAGATTTCTTATAGAGTGCAAATAACCCCACCCCTAATGACTTCCACCACATCCTTGATAAATCTATTCTTTTGATTTGAAATAGAATACGATCTTGGATAGGCATCTCTCAAAGAGCAATGCATATCTACTTGTCTTCCAAAAAACTTCATTTTCGATCCATCAACCATCATTCTCCTCTAATCTTTTCACCCAATTAATGCCCGGCATCCCAATTTTCAATATCTCCGGCATCCCAATTTTCAATATCTCCTTCCAAATTGGGGTTCCACTACCATAATAGACATCTCTAAAAACCCAATCTCTTTCAAGCCTACCATATCTCAATTTGATAAATACCAACCCTCCCACCATACCACCCCTCTCCCCCCCCCCTTTTTCTCCCTTTCTCCCCCCCCCTCCAAAGAGCCTCTTTCTTCCCCAAAACTCCATCAAAGTTTAGCAAGAAGTGACCAATTTCTAACGATGATATTACCCAAAAACCAAACCACTTTTTTCCTAAGGCAGATAAACATCATTCCATTTCACCAAGTATAGTTTCCTTCCCAACCCAAAACCATGACAAAGTCCGTCTAGATCTTTTCAAGAATCTTTGCAACTTTGACAAAGATTTTGAAGAGAGAGAGAGTACACTGGTAGGTTAGTGTCGAGGTAGATTTGAAAATTTGAACCTATCATCCAAGCTAGAACTCTTGCAATAGTACTTGTTGAAATTTTGACCTTTAAGCTAGAAACCACTTGATTTTTAAAAAAAAAAAAAAGCTAGAAACCACTTGAAAGCTACAAAATTTCTAATTTTGCACCTCCTCGTTTGCAAGGCCTTAAGAGCATGAGCAAATCGTGGATGGTCCCTCATGTAGGACACGCAACTCATAGGCCCAATTTTAGTATTTATTTTTGTATTTTTGCATTATTTTATTTTTAGAATTCTTATTTAGCAAGGAAGTCAGGTCGGTGGCTTTCTCAATTTATTTAGGAGTCTAGGATAAGATTAAAAGTGTTATTTTCGTTTTAAAATAATTAGGAAGTTTCCTACTTTGATTAGGAGTCATTTTTTATTTTTATCTCTTTGTTTTCTTATAAGTATCATAGATGTAAGAGAGGGATACACCTCTATTCGAATAATAAATTAAAGATTCAGATTTATCTGGTTGATTTTTATCTTCTCCTACTTCTGCACAAGTTGCAACAATCCTATACTTGCCTAGTTGCAGGTTGTTCTTCATCAATTGGTTCAGAGCCAAGGGTTCTCTGTATCCCTGTTATACAGAAACGTTCCCTTGCATTATCAGGGACAATTGTGGTTTCCCCTCCCCTTTCCCCTAAAAAAAAAACACCAAAACAAAACAGCCAAGAATCTTCGAGGAGAAACCATACCTTTGTTGCCACTGCTGATATTGTTTGGACTTTATCCCAAGTCTATCACGGCTACTGCTTTCCGCCTCTAACCCTTGGATCGCCGGACACATCTACTACCTTCTCTGCCAGTCTTCGCCTCTACATCTTCCATCATCTCTCTTCAGACTCGCATTTCAGCCAGGTATTCCATCTTCTTCCTACGAATCCTCTCCACTTTTCCCTCGTTTCTTCCACTTCCATCGCTGCCCTTTTTTCTTTCCCACTGCCTCTCTAAGCCCTTTCCTCCCTTTTGTTTGCTAAAACCCCATTTGTATTAACCCTTTTCCTTTTTTCTCGAACCCTAACTTATCCCTCTTTCTACACCCTTTCTCTTCAACCAGCCACAAATCAACTCCAAGCTTCCATCTTTCCTGAGACCCCATAAAGACAACCCAATCCTCCCACCTATCACCTTGCTTTCATTTTAAAAAAAACTCATTCACTAGCCACGAGACAACAAAACCTTTGCAATCTTTTCCTCTCTTCTTTTAATGCCCTCAAAAGCATCACTTTCTCCTTACAGCAATACCCCTTACCTTCCTTCTATTTGCCTTATACCATTTTTCCACCTTATTTTATTCCATTCACAATCCAAACCATCCTACACCAGTCGTTTCACTCTCTTACTCCCTTCACTAAAGCCATCCCACCTCCCAAGACAATTAATGCATTGTCTCCTTTACTTTTTCATCTACCTTTAATGCCCTTCACTTGTTCTCCAATTAACAAACCACTCCTTTAACTTATTTACCAAACCACCCTATTCCCACTTTCTTTTCAACCTTTGACCAAACTCATACCTTAAACCATGGGACCCACCCATCTATGACCAAATTGACCCGTGTTGACCAAGTTTGACCGGGCATTTTAAATATGCAATGCTTCTGCTACATCAAGTGGTATCACTATGACTTCTATTGTGCCTACTCAAGCACGGCGACAAGGCCTACGTCCCACCTTTTTATGGTCAATGGCGCAATGAATACTTCCTCGATTGGCTCGTAAAAGTCGAAGGCTTCTTCTTTTACACGAAGATTGAGAAAACGAGAAAAGTAGACTTCGTGGCCTCTCGTCTCGAATATGAAGCGTCTGCATGGTGGACAGAGTTGCAAATCAACCTCAGGTATTACAAACAACCTCCTAATAGATCATGGACATTGATGAAAAGGTTGCTACGTAATCATTTCCTTTCGTCGACTATAAGCAATTTATGTTGGAGCAATACCAAAATTGTTGGCAAAGAGATCGGACTATTCGAGATTTTGTAGTTGAGTTCTTCTCTCTCCAATAGATACACTGAGACTGAGTCTCAACAGATCTCCAAATTCCTCGGAAGACTCCATCCTATGCTCTATGATCGCATCGTCTTCCACGACATCGTTACTTTAAGAGATGCGTTCCGAATGGCCATAAGAATTGAACATGAGTTAGAACGACCTGAGGTAACTGATGCTCCTGCTCCTACAACTACTGCTTTTGAACCAGCTTCAAGTCCAAAGTCATCCTCAGTGTTCGTGCATACTGCTCCAAAGTCAGCCTCCGAGTTAATGCCTGCTTCTCCAAACATCATGACCCCTCAAACAGAGCCTGTGTTGGAGAAAGAGCCAATTGTGTTGCCAGCGCTACAACCGATGCAACCAACATGTCGATCCCTCTCCACCGCCACCAATATCATCACCTCCACCACCACCGCAACGTACTCAACCTTCTCCATTACCCAAACATGATGCCATTACGGATACCAAGAACACATCTTTGGTTATCGTACCTTCTCATGCTCACCTCCTATCCTCTCATTGGAGCCTCATAAGACACACCATCAAGGTCGTGTGAACACTCCAATGTCATATGACGACCCCTTTGTGATAAGCTTGGTTCATCCGCTTGAGCCCGTATGTGGTCCTAGGCTTCTTCATCCCACCGAAGGAAAGCTCTCATCATCCGTGCATTGAAGATTGTGCAGTTCCACGCTTTGTGATTCGCATCTTCGGACTTGGTCTTCATCTCTGTTTGGTGCCTTGTGATTTTGCTGATTTCAACTCGAGGAAGAGTTCTTTTCAAGAGAGGGGAATGATGTAGGACACGCAGCTCATAGGCCCAATTTTAGTATTTTTTTTTGTATTTTCACATTATTTTATTTTTAGAATTCTTATTTAGCAAAGAAGTCAAGTCGGTGGCTTTCCCAATTTATTTAGGAGTCTAGGATAAGATTAGAAGTGCTATTTTCGTTTTAGAATAATTAGAAAGTTTCTTACTTTGATTAGGAGTCATTTTCTATTTTTAACTCTTTGTTTTCTTATAAATATGATAGATGTAAGAGAGGGATACACCTCTATTCGAATATGAATTAAAGATTCAGATTTATCTGGTTGATTTTCATCTTCTCCTACTTCTGCGCGAGTTGCAGACAATCCTATCCCTGCCTAGTTGCAGGTTGTTCTACATAAGTCCCACTTTCTTGATTACATAATTTAATCCACAGTGAATTTCACTTTCATTAAGGCTCTTCACTTTGATTAAGGTTTCTTGTTCATGAAAAGTGAAGCTTCCTTCTCTCAAAGACTACAAAAGGTGAGTAGGAAGGGTGGCATCAGGTGGGTTCCTTATTGAAAGGGGCAGAACCAGTACAATATTAATTGATGTAGGCTAAAGTTCAAGAAGATGAAACCCTCGTACAACAGGGAAATTTTCAGATCTAAAAGAATTCAGACCTAGGAAAATTCAAAATTAAGCTCAAGGATGAGGAAATCCTAAATTCAGATTTACCTTAAAGATTTGGGAAATTTCTCAAATTTCACCAAAAACTTAGACAATCTAACGAATTTTGGCTCAAATTAAGGAAACCCAAGCATGGTTGGCTTAACCAATGGTCAACTCTCACAAACAAAGAATTGATTATACGCCCAAAATCCTCACTGAGTATTGAAATCAGACATGAAAATTCCAAACACTCAGTGGAAATAAATTATAAATTCTAGGAAAATAGATTGCACAATAAATTGAAAATACAAATTAAATTCAACTAGAAGACATAAATGAATATAAAACTCATCACAAAGAGAGAAGCACTTGCTCAAAACTCAATTGGAATTCATTCTATTGTAGTCTTTATTTTATGGCGTAAGTATTATAAAAATTAACAAAAATAAACCCTAAATGCTCCTCATCACAATAGGATACATAACTTTCTCCATATATGTTGGAATGACACAAACTTCGGCTCACTAGAAAGGTTGTCAAATAAGTTTTCAAATGAATCCAAGTTTATGTAAATCAGACATCATTTGATACATGAAATATGACCACTAAGTTACACCTAATTCCACCAATCCTAAAATACCAAGTGTCCTATCTAATTTCCACCCCAATTGAAAATTGCCAAGTGTCCTAACCAAAAATAAGAAACAAAACATAAAAGAAATTGTAAAAGTGAAGGTTAGCTATTGCAATGGTCGATCCTTGCATTCTGTTAGAAGACCAAGAGGTAATTCATGGACTCAGATGGGAACTCACATGACTAGGGTGGTATGCAAGCAGCAAATGCAACCAGTTTGGAAAGAATCCAGCCAGTAGACATGGATAGCTGAAGATTAGGAAGAGTTTGCTAAGGATAGGCTTCCCATCAGACACCAATTTAGTAGCAGGATAAATAATTCGAATAAATCGGAGTATCTTGTTGCTAGAACTGCAAATCTATACATGTGGTTTAAAGAAAATTAGTAGGAGAGACCTTCATTCTGCATTAGAAGGCCTGGAACCACCTTGAATTAGTTCCCATCTTCTTCTACCATTCTATACTCTCACATTTTCGCTCCCAATTAATTTTTACATTACTGTTTTCCCAATAAGTTATCATCACGTTCCTTGCGCACCTCCTACTTTTTATCTTCTCTCCTAAATTGTAGTCAAAACTTCTTCGAGAGGAAAACTGGTTGTTCTCGGATTTGAAGCTTATCTTCTCTCCTAAATTGTAGTCAAAACTCCTTCGAGAGGAAAACTGGTTGTTCTAGGATTTGAAGCTTTCTCCACTTTCACCTTGGATATGGGCCTTGTAAATTGAGTATTTGGAGGCCCAAATAAGAAAAGTAGATATGGGCAACTGAAAATACTATTTTGGGTACTATAATCATCTAAAAATAACCCATTTTGATCAAAAAAATTATCAAATCCAAGGATGATCAACCCAATTTCAACATAAGGCCCATCTTCTTGTAGATGCACCTGCATCATTAATCCCCACCAATCACCTAATGAGAATTTCTAGTTTTGCAACTTCTCATTTGCAAGGCCTCATTAACATGAGAAAACCACGGGTAATCCCATCTTTCTATCTGCATATTCAATCCAATAGTGAATTTCACTGTGATAAAAGCCCTTGTTCATGAAAACCAGTGGAACCTCACTTGGATGCGCTTCCTTTCGTCTCAGACAAAAAAAAAAATGGTGGGTGGAAGAGAGGAGCTTTCTCACTTGTTCTTGTAAATTTTGTTGATTTCAAATTAAAGAGTTTGCATGTACATCAGTAGGGTTGGTTCAGGTTGGGAAGAGGGGGGAGGGAAAACTAATATTTTAAACTGTTCCATGCATTGAATAGGTAAATTGGTCCAACATTCATCAAATATCAATGGAAGAAAATTGATACATACCCATAGGAATCTACATTACAATAAAAGCAGCTAGAAAAGAAATTGTCATGCAAAATAAACTAGAAAGGCAACAAATATATTGAACAACCTAGTCCACTGTAGTCTAGATTCTAGGACTTCATTAAACAAGGTAAGAACTCAAGGTTTTCATCAATCTGTAGTCATCATCTCATTACATAGGCAAACTTTAATTCCTAAGCCAACGCTTGTTAACCAATGTAGACACCATTGCCCCATCTTAGTAAGTTAAAAGATATAGCCTTGATATTAAAAGAGTTGAAATATTTTTTAGACAAAAAAGGTTAAAATATCAGAAACCCTAAATCTAAATGCCAGGTGGATGTTTTTATGAAAATGCAAAAGTGTAAAGTGACATGCAACCTATATCCATGATTCACATATAATATTAGAGAAATAAATTACTACTGAGCAAAGAATAAAAGAAATAATGCACAAATTCACACTTACAATAATGCCCTCATGGTTTTATTGCTTGCTTTTAGAGTAGAATCCCTCAAAAGATTAATCATATTTTCCTAATTCCTGTGCTAGGCCTTCTAGATTAAAATCAGTCAACCAAAAGGATAAAATATGGCTATTGGACCACCTAGGGTTTGTCAAAAGGGATTGAGATTTGATATTTTTTGTTTATTTCAAATGATAAATAGGTCTCAAATAGTCTCAAACAGGAAATATTGGAGGTGTTGGTGGAGTTGAGGGGGATAAGGCCCTGAGGCCTGATGATTTTAATTTCAAGTTTATTAAGGCTTCTTGGGGCATTCTAAAGGAGGATTTTGAGACTGAGTTCCATAGGAAGGGTATTGTTAATAAGGTACTTAACAATTCTTTGGTTACCTTGGTTACAAAAAGGGAGGGCCCAGCGAAATTGGGTCATTTTAGGCCAATTTGCTTGGTCGGGTATGTGTAAAAGTTGCCAGCTAAGGTTCTTTCCACCAGGCATAATTCAATGTTGTCTAAGACCATTGATGATACCAAAGGGGCATTTCTGGAAGGTAGGCAAATCCTAGATGGTGTTCTGATTGCTAATGGGAGTGTCCATGGAAAGAGAAAAAGGCTGGTATTCTCTTGAAATTGGATATGGAGAAAGCATACGATTATGTCGATTGGGGTTTGTGGATCATTTATTTGGTGAAATGGGTTTTGGATTAAGTGGTGCAAATGGATGAATGCTTGTGTGGAAGATTCCAACTTTCTGATTCTAGTGAATGGATCTTCGGTTGCTCCTATTAAGGTGTCCAGAGGACTCAAACAAGGTAACCCTTTATCCCCTTTTATTTTTACAATGGTGGCTGAGCATTGAACAGGTTGATGCTGAAAGCTAGAGAAGTTGGAAAAACTAAAGGTTTGGAAGTGGTACAAAATGACTAGGAACTGCCCCATCTAAAGTTTGCAGATGATAGATCATTGTTTTGTGACAATTTGGTGGAATTGGTACGTATCAAGGCGGTTGTTTGTTATTTTGAGTTAGTTTCAAGTCTAAGGGTAAATTTGGGCAAGAGTAAGTTGGTGGGAGTGGAGGTAGAGGAGGTAGTGAGATCCTTGGTGGATGAAATCGGGTGTGGAGTTGGGAAATTACCTTTTGTTTTGCTTGGGTCTCCCGGTAGGTGCAAATCCTAGATTGAAAACTATGTGGAACCCGGTGGTGGAAAAAGTGGAGAAGAAGCTTTCTTTTTGGAGTAAGAGACTTCTTGTTGGGTGGTAGACTCACTTTAGTCAAATATTCAAAAAAATTATTCCAATCTATTATATTTCGTTATTTGAAAGCCAAAAGGAGTAGCGAGGAAATGGGAAAAGTTGCAGAGAGGCTTTCTTTGGGAGGGGAGGAGAAAGAAAATCCATTTAGTGAAATGGGAAGAGGTGACTAAACTTGAGCTGGTAGACTCAGTTTAGTCCAATCTATTCTGGCAAGTATTCCAACCTATTATATGTCGTTATTTGAAAAGCCAAAAGGAGTAGCGAGGAAATGAGACAAGTTGCATAGAGACTTTCTTTGGGAGGGGGGGTGAGAGAGAAAATCCCTTTAGTGAAATGGGAAGAGGTGACTAAACCTAAGGTTGCAGAGGGTTTGGGTATTTCAAGGGTAGTGGATAGAAATCAGGCTTTGCTTTGTAAATAGCCTTGGTGATTTGCTCATGAGGAAGGAGCCTTATGGAGGAGCGTACTATGTGCTAGGTATGGGTTAGAAGGCTTGGGTGGCTGGGAGTTAAGGCAACAAAAAGCAAGAAAAGAGGGTTCTAACGATGGTAAGAGCTTTTTTCAAGTTAAGCAATGGGTGGGTAAAGTTGAGGCAAAGTATAAAAAAGGGATTCAACTATTGGTGGGCAATGGCAATAGAGATCTTTTTTTTGAAAGATTGTTGGCTTGGTGATAGGCACTTGTAGGGTTTTCCCGAGGTTCTGTAGGATGGTTGTGGATAAAAGGGTGCATGTCAATGATTACTATAGTCTCTCTTTTTTTTTCGAAAGGTAGGATTGAGGTTTGAAGGATTTCGAACAAGTAGATTATGAGAATTTGAAGAATTTATTTAATGACAGTCATATTTCGGTAAAGGATGAGGATGAGATGATTTGAGTTGGTGATTCTTTGGGTCTCTTTTCTATACAACCAATTTCGGCCAAGGTAAGGACTAGGGAGTCCAGTTTTAATCAACTTAACAACATGGTGTGGAATAGCTTAGTGACCCCACATGTGAGAGCGTTTTCATGGATACCAGTTAAAAAGAAAATATTATTCACGTGTAATTTCAAGGATAGAATCTGTTACCTAATGGAGCCTCTTTATTATGTGTTTTATGCAGGGTGGAGGAGTCATCGGTGGACCATTTACTATGTAATTGTTCATTTTCTTGGAGAATTTGACACTATTGTTTACGGATGTTGGGTAGTGATTGGGTCTTTAGGAAAGATGTGTGAAGATTTTGGTGGAATGGGGTGGGGTCCTTTCAAAGGTAAGAAAGGTGTTCCTTGACATATAGTTCCTGCAGTGGTCTTATGATCTATATGGAAGGAAAAGGATCAGAGGTATTAAAAAATAGATCGATGGAGGTAGGGAAGGCTATTGAGTGAAGTGGAGATGGGTGTCTTGTCTATTGTTATGTAAAGAATACAAGGATTTTTCTATTTTTGATCTTTCTTGGGAGGGTTGTTTATCTGGTGGCCCTAGGAGGAAAAGGAGTGTGCCAATAGAGTCTTGGGTGAAGTTAAATCTTGGTTTCTTTAAATTCAATGTCGATGGAGCTGCTAGAGGTAAGCCAAATCCTAAGCATTGGTGGGGTGGTTCATGATTGGAGAGATGCCATGGTGGACTTCTAGCATCAAAAATTAGGGAGAAAATTACACATTTTTACACCTTTCAAAAAAAATTACACAATTTTTACTGTGGCAAAGTGGAGCTGAAACCATCTAACTGAGGCCCCAAAGTGGCCAATTTAGTGCATATGGACCCTACCCATCGGCCTGAGGCCACATTGGAAGCATAATGGACCCCACAGGAAGTGTTGCAAAGCCAAAACCCTAGCTCCAAAAGTGAATTACGATTGGAGTAGGTTGGTGGGGAAAATTCCAAATCTTATGGCTTGGTGGCATGTGGACTCTCACTCTCCCTCACCAAGCATGATTTGAAGTCCTAATTGGAAAAAGAATAAGGCTTGTTGGCAAATGGAGGTGGTTGGTTTTGATTGGAGGAGACAACATATCAATGTGACATGGCGCAATTTGATTGGTCGTCACTCTATGATTGGTAGAAAACGTGTTGTAACTTTGCAGGCATAATTAAAATATCAAACGATATCGGATTTTCACAAAATTGGGTTTGTTTGAATGCCTATTCAATAATCTTTCCCACAAGTCTAAGTTTGCACAATACTAGTACACGCAGACAAAGTTATGACCATTTTTCTATTTAGGTGCCAGAGAGTGACAAGAAACTTCACTATTGTTAAATGTAATTAGTAACCCTTGTGTAGCTCAACCCTAGCCACGCCCATTACGATGCTTTTTTCTATTGTTCGCTATAAATAGAGGTGTAATGCAGTCATGTAAGACACGAATTTGGCTTTGGAAATTTGAAGTTAGAGACAAGTCTCTTTGGTGAATTTTCTAGTAAAATGTTCTCTTTGAAAGCTCGTTTTTATTTTTTGTTTTGAATTAATTTAATTCATGCAATCATCCATAAATATTCTGCATTAACTTAATTAGATCTAATCGGTTTGATTGGAATTGCATTTTCAATTTAATTCAATCAAAAATTGAATCTAGTTTCATTGGAACCTAAGGTTGCAGGGGGTTTGGGTCAAGGGTGGTGGATTATCTAATGCCCTTGGGACTTGAAACCACAATGTTTTAGGCTACAATAATGAGCCTTTACCTTTAGGTCTATGTCCTGAGTTAAATTATAACAATAGCCTATTCATGTTTTCTGCACAATGCTTACTAACTTGGTTGGCCTTGGATTACCTTGAGGCCTCTGATCAAAATTTAACTGAAATATTTTGTTAATCTCTTGTTTGTTTATTTTGTCATCTGTTTTGACAAGTTCATAGTATGCTTTCTTATGAGTTTTCTTATAATAAAAAACACCCTAATCCCTTTGGCAAACCCTAGGTGGTCCCATAGCCCTATTTCATTATTTTGGGTATTTTATATCTAGAGGACCTAGGAAAGGGTTCATCAAGATCTAATTAATCTTTTGAAGGATTTTTGCATTGAAGGCCACCATGAGGGAAATATGTGTAGGAGTCATTCTTCTTTTTGAATCTCTTTGACTAATTGTGAGTGTGAATTTGCATAGATTTTCTTTTTATTCTTTGTTTAATATTAATGTCCTCTAACATCTTGTGTGAATTATGGATATAAGTTACACGTCATTTTAGGATTGACATTTTGCATTCTCATAAGAGCATCGATGTAGCATTTAGATCTAGGGTTTCCAACACTTTGACCTGTCTTGCATCAAATTTGGTATCAGAGCATGTACTGCATCAGATTTGCTAGCAAAGCATGTCCTCCATCATTATGACCATATAAGATCTAATTCCTACACATTATTACTACTAAGAATGAAGAAAACTTATAAGAAAGCATACTATGAACTTGTCACAACAGATGACAAAATAAACAAACAAGATATTAACAAATTATTTCAGTGAAATTTTGATCAAAGACCTCAAGGTAATCCAAGGCAAACCAAGTTAGTAAGCATTGTGCAGAAAACATGAAGAGGCTATTGTTATAATTTATCTCAAGACATAGACCTAAAGGTAAAGGCTTATTGTTGTCGCCTAAAACATTGTGGTTTCATGTCCCAAGGGCATTAGATAGGCAATCAACCCATGAAAAACAATTTGCCAAATGTAAATATAAATGCCAACCCCAATTGATGGGATAAATGGTTTGATAAGGATGATGATAAGGATGATGATAAGGATGATGATAAGGATGATGGTAATGATGATGGTGATGATGATGATGATGATGATGATGGGCCATACAATTCTAAACTTCTAATGATGCATAAGCATCAGTTTAATGGTGAAACTCAAAGAGCTTGCTTGGAAGTGCGCCTTGTTAAAGTGAGAATTGATGGTGAACCATCATGTAATCCAATGAGTCTTACCGTCAGGTGATTTTCTAGGACATCGAACATGATTGATGAGGTTATAGAGAAATAGGTATTATTAAAGCTTCTTTTTTTTTTGGGTGTTGCACATGAAGAAAATCCATAAGCCATTATCCACAAGAAGATTGGTGTTGCTGTCCCATGACTACATTTTGGAGATGAATTCCCTCTAATAAATTGTATATTTTTGTTGTTAGCCAGCCCTATCAAAGAAAACATCTCCACTCCCAACTCAGCTCCAGCCACCTAGGAAACGAGGGTACTCACAACTTAAAAGCCATTAGAATATATCAAGGAATCCCTTTTCTCAGCAAATAATTGGCCATCTTATTTCTAGACTCCCTTATATGATATACCTCTCCATTGGAAGTACACTGCTCCAAACCAACCAAACAAAAACAATTGACAATACAAGCAAATCAAACTCGCAAGCATCCATTTCATAATGACAAACAAACTGCTGGTATATATATATATATATATAGGGGAGAGGGAGAGGGAGAGAGAGAGAGAAGTAATGAAAGATGAGCAGTAGGAAGGTCCTCACTGTGGCAACTATTATGGTTAAGGGTTCATATGCTACCATTGAGAAAGAAGAAAAAATATATAATGGTGACAGCAATCTAAAACAAAGACAAGATATTTGGTATAGAGTATGTATGCATATGTAGGATTATAAATTCATGAATGGGAGCCTGCAGATATCCCATGCTTCATTTATGTGTGAGATTTGTGCCCTTTCAAGAGATGCCACTGTGAGGAGATAGCCATCATCAAAGAATATCTTTTATAGAAAATTGGATCCATTGGGAGCTTGGTTACTTCGGATAGAATTCCCTTGCATAGAACATCTGGGTAATTGACTAGAATTGGGTTCTGAGTTTTGATCCATTGAGCGTCAACATAAATTCAATATCTTCATAGACAAACGCTTGTAGCACAATTGATGTTCTTAGCGTGCAATCTTAAAGATTGTGGGTTCACATCATATTACCATTTCCAAAAATAAAAAGATAAATTGATTGATTAATCAATTACCGTGACCACAAAGAACACATTAACGCCAGCAACAAAGTTCAAAGCAATCCATCCCAGTGTGAATGAAAAATACTTTTAACAAAATTCAAAATTATAACGAAAGATAAAAAAATCAGTAAGAGAGAGAACAGGGAAATCATAGAGACTGAATCAAAGAAGAAGAAGAAGAAGAAGGAGAACGAGAATTACAGTGAACAAGAGGATGGCTACAGCGGCCTGGATCGTCTGCTGAAGAAGAACTCCTTTGACGACAGTTCCCTTGGAAACCAAGTTCTTGACATCTTCATCTTTCCTGGAATGCAACCGATACTTGTCCAGGGACCCCAACAATACATAGATTCCGGAATAGATCCAATAGACCAGAATCGGCGCAAAGGTGCCCAATAACTCATCAGACACGGAATTCCACATCGGTGATGAGAGATTGGGTTAGGAACTCCAGATTCTCAAGGAGAATGGCCAAACCCTAATAACCCAGACAATAAATCTCGATATTATTAAGAAAGAGTGTCGGTGGGTGGGTGGATGGCCGTCCTTGATGTTGACGGCTTCTAGGGCGGAGTATGGAAGATGAAAGCAGAAAGAAAAAACCAACAAGAAGAGCGTGGTTGGAAGAGTTGAAGAAGCTGGGACATTTTTTTTTCTTAGTTTTGGGCTTCTTTGGCTTCGGCTGACGATGACAGTGTGGAAAGGGAGGGGAGGACTTTTCCCGTACGTAGGTTTCGGAAGAAGTTTAGCCACCTTGCTTAATCTGGACCCTTCACCAACTGCCCGCCCATGAAGTCGTACATCCGCCCTAGTCCAACTGTCGTACATTTTTGAATGGTCCGCCTCCTATTCCACTACCAACTCTTTTTTCAAAGGTTATTCCAGTAGAAACTCTTACCACATGTCTCACCAACCTTACATAGAAATATTCTACTAGTTTCTGAAATCTATCTAATATTATGATAACATGCAAAAGTCTATTTTTTTTATAAAAAAAATTGCTTGTTATTTTTGTAAATGGTTTTCTATATTTTAAAAAGAGATAAATATCAACATTACTTATGGATTTCTTTAGAACTTGTTGAAGAAGTCAATTTCATAAGTCAATAGTAAAAGAATAAGGACAAGAAATAACTTTGACAGTATATTAGAAGAATCATTGGGTTGATGGTTAATTCTCATTCTTTTTTCTGACAGGTATGCATCAACACAAAAAAGACAACTCTCTTTAGTTTTGTATCCGACGTCTGTAGATTGGAAGGTTTATACATGCTCTGAAGATTAGTAAGATGAAACGCTTGGATATCTTGGTGTTTAAAAAAAAGAAACACCAATTCTTCGAGAAATGATTGAAAAGAACAATGCAAAAATCAAAACTCCATGGAGATACAGTACTATTGCATTATCATGTTCGGAAATTGTAAGAAACAACTCTCCATCTAGATCTAAGATTTTACGGAAGAAGTTGAGACACATACTGGAAGAATTGTTGAAATGAACAAATTTATCGCTTCACAACTTTGTAGAGAGATTGGAATATCAAATAGATCAGATTTCTCAAGATGGATTTACAACGTCTCCAACTTCTTCAAATAGATTTGAACCTTCCACTTCTATTGTTTCTTTACATTGTAAGATGAAGAGGCAAAAGAAGAATTTTTTGCTCCAACTAATGATACACAAGTTTAGGAGTTTGAGCATGATTTTCGACCCCTAAAATATGATGAGTATGGGGACGGTGAATCGTATGTTGATGTCTTTAGTTTAATGGAAAAGGCAAATGAAAGCTCTCAATTCATTCCTAATAATTTAATGATTGAGAATAAATTACAGACAGATGAAAATGCTGATGGCCTTGTTGATCTTAAAATGGTGATTTATGGAGTTGGAATATTCAATCAGGTGACTTTCCAATTATTCAACAAGACTCCATGGCAAGTTTCTCCCTGAAAAATTATTCATCCAAAGTGAAACTTACTTTGCTTCGATTGATAATGTTGCCTTGCCTTAATGCGAAGATCTTTGTTGTACACTCTTTTGATCCCATTTGGGAAGGATTTGTACAAAATTCTTTTATTAGCAACAATCTTTCTCAATTTTTTTTTTTTTTTGATAGTTGGATGTTTCATCATCACTAACTATCATATGGTGTACTGATTTCAAAGTCATTCATATTCTTCTCATGTGCTCGCTAATATGTCAAAAGGAAGAAAGAAAAGATAGCGCAAGTGTAACTTTTAAAAAAAAAAAGATAGCGCAAATATAGAAAGTTCAATTCACTTGGAGGAAATTATGTGAGGACGAGTTTTCTCCAAGAGAACAAGTTTTTTACAAGAGGAGGAGAATGATGAGGGCATCCGCATGCACCAAATTGATGAAAACAAACACTTTATAGAGTCCAAAGAGTTTTAAAATTGTAAAATGAAAAGGAGAAAGCATAGGTATATGGGTTAGGGAGGGCCGTAAAAGCCTATTTTTAAGGGTTTATTAGCAATGAACAAGGGTGAATGACGAAATAAGATGTATAATATACTTGTCAAAATGCTTTAGTATGCTTTAGTTTCTTTTTAGCATAGCATAGAATAGAAAAGGAAGTGGTTGGCCCCTCTATTATAGAGATTTTTATATGTTTTATCCACCACGGAACTGTGGGGTGAACCGTACCACGGAGGGATTTTACATGAAACACGTCGGGATGCACTCGGCGAGTGCAAGAAGCACAGCACAGCACAAGAATTTGCGTGGTTCGGCCCTCTTGCCTATGTCCACGGAGCGACAGAATAATTTCACTATAAAAGAAAGAAATACATGTACAATATAATAACTTCTTTGAGTGTAGAGTCCAAACCCGAAATCCCGAACCCTTTGTACACCCCTCTTCTTACTACTCTCATACTAGTAGAACCCATCTTTTGTCTCGCTCTCCGACATGCTTCTTGCACTCCCCGAGTGCATCCCAATGTGATCCATGTAAAAGCCCTTTGTGGGTAGGTTTACCCCACAATATCAGTGAGTACGGTTCACCCCACTAGCACACCTTTGCTCAAGTTTCTCCACCTATGTTGTCAACGTCCATGCATGTCCTCCACTGTTGTGACCGTCAGAGGCATGTGGCCAAAGGTTCTTTATACAATTTTCATCCCAAGTAGTATTCTAATTAGGGAATACCTCTGCACCAACCCAAGTAACTTCTAATCCTATTACGAGTCCAACCTCAATCCTTTACACGAACAAGCAGGTATTGGATATGGCTAGATCAAGCATGGGCCCGCTAACAATTTGAGCCACATACTCAACATGAAAACTATAAATATAGGCCATAGTCAACCATTCTATTCAATCCTCCGTTGAAGTTAATTTGAATTATCTCTTCTGATAAAGTGAGTTCTTATTTCTAGTGTTTTGTGCTCTAATTTATTTTTGTGTTAATTTAATTATTCTTCTTGCCTTTAAATTATTTTTAGAATTCAATTAATGTTAGTTTCATTTTGATAATTTTGTATGGTGTCGAATTTCTCCTAGTGAGGTTTAAGCATTCTCTTGATTTCTTTCTGAGTGAAATTGAGCATTGGTGATCTATTGAAACTTTAAGTTTTCTCTTTCGAAGAGCCATTGTTTCTTTGGCAGAAGTTGGAATTCTTTGAAATTCGAGGAATGTCTTTGAATTCTTTCTGTGACTTTGAAATTGGGTTATCTCAATCCAATTAAACTAGGTTTGAATTCTCCTAAATTTGACTAGAAGAAGTTGAGTCTAAATCAAAATTACGTAAAAGATCTTTTAGAAGATTTTTAAATTTCGACCATAGGCCTTCATCACCTCTAATATAATATTAGAATCTTAAATCAACTAAACTACCTATGTGGATTTTCTTTTCCACATGTAGATTTAATAAATCAAAATAATTAGATGGGTTTTAATAAATTTGTAATGACCTAACCCTTGATCATTCATTTCAAAGAGTTTTATGGACTATGTTTTTGTTTAAACACCGGTTAGATGCGTAGATTCCCTTGCGAGGTTTCCAACGTGCCCCAATTTTAATGTCAATGGGCAAAACTATAATTTTTACAGATTTAGATTCGTTTATTATTATTTTGATGAATAGTGTCTAAAAACTTTGAATTTCATTTAAATCGTCGATTTGAGCTCTAAAATCACGAAATTTGCACATACTCTTTCCCCCAAATGAGTGAACATAGGGAAATTTGGTACCCGCGTAGAGTCGCCTTGATTATCTTTAAAATTCATGTCAAGTGTGACACTTGTGAAAGCCAACTTTGAGGATCATTTCAAAAATCTCATAATCTCAATTTAGTAAAACTTATTTTAGCAAACTATTTGTGAATAATAGGATCTACTGAAACTTCCAAATCACCAAAAGACATTATCTAGGTTTGACTTTTAGACGTCATGTTTTGAATTGGCCCCTAGGCCCTAAAACCTGTTTGATCCATTACTATGCACCAAAAATCTTCAAATTGTTTTTAAGTAGATCAAGTAGCTCTGAACCTCAGTTTCCAGCCAAAGTTGTCAAGCAACCTAGTTCTAGCATTCGGAGTTCATCCATAAGATAATGTCCGTAGTGGTCTCCAACAAATCGAGAAAGCGCACCAGTAATCTAAACTCGGGCTTATCGAACCCGACACCATTCTTTATCCTTCATGCAATCGTATTCCTTCTTGAAGGCCATACACAACCCTCTCTCTCTTCCTCTCCTTATCTCTTCATTCATGCCCTCCGAGTTCTTCTTTCCTTATAAAAGGACATAGACATTTCCCGTCCCTCACTTCTTTCTTTTGCTTTGCTCTCTCTCTCATTCTCTTTCTCTACCTACTCTCACCTCTCTCCACCGATTGGAGGAAGTAAGAAAAAAAATATTCTCTCCCATTTCTCCACTTAGCCCTCTCTCTCTTTCCCTGTGCGCATACACGCACAAGCATTGCTTGTGCAGCAGCGCTGCAAAACTGTGCACCCATTGTTTGTTGGCGATGGCTCAATTCCACTGAGTCATACAGCAATTGGGTTTCCAAATTCAAGAGGACACTTGAATTAGTAGTTGCTTAATATAATAATATGGCAATTACTATTATTAAGGAACACAACAATCCCAGTGAGAATGGGACACGGGGAATCCATGAAGGGACCGATTGTATGGGATATACATAGTAGTCCTAAAGTTGTTGGGAAGGAAATTTTTCTTCATGCAAATCTCAGTTGTAATCCTATTACAACTGAGAAGAGATGGTGAGTGTGTGGTTGATTTTTGGCCTAAAGATCAGCATATGAGATACGGTGGTATGGTTGGATTTATATATAGGGACAACCAACACTATTTAAGGGTGTGGCATCCTTTCAAGACACCGAGGGAGCACACGGAGACAACATGTAGCCGTGAGAGGGTTGTTGCATGGTGAAGGTCCTTGGGCCTTTCGCGGTATGCGTGGAGATGGCACCTTCGCCATATGCGTAGAGAGGCCGAGGTGTTGCAGCTAACACATCAGTGTGTACAGGAACACCCATTGGAGACTCAACCTCGCGTTCATGAAGCTCGTCGGGATGTGCTCGTAGAACGTAGAAAGCGTAGAGGATAGCGGGACAAAAGATGGGTTCTTCTAAGCATGAGAGTGGTAAGAAGAGATGGGTGTACAAAGAGGCTCGGGACTTCGGGTTTGGGCTCTAGACTCAAAGGAGTCTTTATTTTGTACTTGTATTCTTTATCTCTCATAATGAAGATATTTTGTCGCTTCGTGGACGTAGGCCAAGTGGGCCAAACCATGTAAAATTCTTTTTTTTTTTGCTTATTTCCATTCGATTTCTTGTTTATTCCGCTGTAAACGCTAACAAGTGGTATCAGAGCTGAGGTTGAGATCCGAGATTAAAAGGTGAACGGAATACAGAACCTCCCTGTGGCAAAGTTCGAGGTGGAGCAGTGCACGCAGCAGCCAACATTATGGAGCATTCATACAACAACTAACATATGGTGTGGGTGTGCTTAGGTTGTGTTTTTTGAGAAAAAGGTCAACAACACATGGTGGTCTTGTTGGCATCAAAATACAAACACCAATGTTGGTTGCTTGGGAAGACTTTACTTTCAGTAGAAGGCAAATGGGTTGCCAACGAAATGAGTCAAAGAGAATGTGGTGATGTTGATTGGTTTCTGTGTTGTGGACAGGAGAAGATTGTTGGTTTATGAATATATTTGCAATGGATTGGTGGATTCTCATCTTTATGGGCGCAATCAAGTTGCAACTGGTGGGTTTTCACAGGCAGTTGCTGTTAAGCAACATAAACTAACTAGTTCTCAAGGAGGTGTTGCCAGAGTTGTGGAGACGTGTACACAAGAGGCTAATAGAGGGCTATCTAGCATTTGATGTACACAGAACAGATCTGCAGGCATACCAGTATAGAGTGCAGCCATGCATGGAGACTGAATAAAGAAGTGGGCTGGCAGTAGTGCACATATAGGCGATACACTGAGTGCAGCGATCAAGAGGTTGTCAGGTCTGTTACTCTATACAAATCTGACTTTGCTGGCCATTGCCAAGTAGAGAAGGCAGTGCTCAAGTTTCAAATCCAAAGGGTAGGCTGGTTTCTGGAAGTAGGTGGAGTGCTTATGCTGATTGGGTTCTATGTGTGGGACATAGACACGTCAATACATTGCTGGGTAAATCAAAGAGGAGCATCACTTCGTCTTAGTGGTCCTTGGAATTTTTGCCAAGGTGGAGTTTGTTGGCGATGACTCAATTCCACTGAGTCATACATCAATTGGGTTTCCAAATTCAAGAGGACACTTGAATTAGTAGTTGCTTAATATAATAATATGGCAATTATTATTATTAAGAAACACGGCAATCCCAGCGAGAATGGGACACAGAGAATCCACGAAGGGACTGATTGTATGGGATATACATAGCAGTCCTAAAGTTGTTGGGAAGGAAATTTCTCTTCATACAAATCTCAGTTGTAATCCTATTACAACTGAGAAGAGACGGTGAGTGTGTGGCTGATTTTTGGCCTACAGATAAACACATGAGATACGGTGGTATGGCTGGATTTATATATAGGGACAGCCAACACTATTGAAGGGTGGCATCCGTTCAAGACACCGAGGGAGTACATGGAGACAAGATGTAGCCGTGAGAGGTTGCACGGTGAAGGGCCTTGGGCCTTTGGCGGTACGCATGGAGATGGCACCTTCGCCATATGCGTAGAGAGGCCGAGGTGATTGTAGCTAACACATCAGTGTGTACGGGAACACACCATCGGAAACGCAACCTTGCGTTCGTGAAGCTCGTTGAGATGTGCTCGTAAAACGTAGGAAGCGTAGAGGAGAGCGGGACAGAAGATGGGTTCTTCTAAGCATGAGATGGTAAGAAAAGAGGGGTGTACAAAGAGGCTCGAGACTTCGGGTTTGGGCTCTAGACTCAAGGGAGGCTTTATTTTGTACTTGTATTCTTTATCTCTCATAATGAAGATATTTTGTCGCTCCGTGGACATAGGCCAGGTGGGCCGAACCACATAAAATTCTTTATTTTGTGTGCTTATTTCCATTCGATTTCTTGTTTATTCCGCTATAAGTGCTAATATTGTTGTTGGTCGTTCTCCTCTTCTCTTTCTTACAAGCCGCCATCCCACCACAATTCTCTCTCTTTTGTCGCCTTCACCTCCATCAAGCAAACTATTACTCATCCTTTCCCTGTTGAAGCTCTGAAATCTCGTTACTATCAGATAATTTCTCCGAACCATATGTTGCAACACTGGCGTTGTAGCCTTCACCCGGACTCCTTGCTATCTCAGTTGTTTTTACCAAGATCTCTCATGTGATACTCATGTGTTTGTGAGGGGCGTGTATGGGGGGAGATATTTTCTCCAATAAAGGCGTTGGAAAAGGTCCCATACTGCCCAAAGGGAGTTGAATGATGTGGTATATAAGTTGGGAACTCCTCATTTCTAGCACAAAGCCTTTTGTGAGCAAACTTGAAGTTGTCTCACCAAAGCAAAGCATGAGGGCCCGTTAAGGCCCAAAGCTGAAAATATTGTACTGGATAGATGAGTTGTTACAAATGGTATCAGAGCACAGTTCAACTCTGGGACGTGAGTGTGTTGTGTGGCACAACTAGTGAAAACTTTAGTTTAAGGGAGTGGACTATGATACCCCGTGTGTTTGTGAGGGTTGTGTATGGAAGAGAGATTTTAGCCAATCAGGGCATTGGAAAAGGTCCCATACCGCCCAACGGGAGTTGAATGTTGTGGTATATAAATTGGAAACTCCTCCCTTCTAGCACAAGGCCTTTTGGCAAAAACTTGAGGTTGGCTCGCCAAAGAAAAGCCATGAGGGCCCGTTAAGGCTCAAATGAACAATATTGTGCTGGAGAGACAGGTCATTACATCTCAGGTATTTTTCTTATTAATTGTCCTTAACTATCTGGAACCTAACACCCACCTTATTAATGTATTGAATGCTAACTTTGAACTAACACCTAACTTATTAAAAGTATTGAATGCCAATCTTGACCTAACACCAACCTGATTAACTACAATATGTCTATGATGTACCTATATATACTTGTATTGACATTGTGAAATGAATAAACCAAAATTTCTAGAGTTTATTCATGGTATAGAACTTCTCCCTGGGCTTCTTTTGCCTCTTCAATTTTTTTTTTCAGTCCTCTCCATTAACTGTATCTCTTGATCTTTTTGTTGTTCTCATTTCCTCTCCTACAATTCACTAGCTGTTACTTGCTACCTGTTACTTGTCTTTGCCGCTCTCTACTCTCTTATTTCTTCTGACACAACAACATCTGATGTCATACTTTCTCTCTCCAGTGCCCTCTCCTCTTTATTTTTTTCCCCTTTGAACTATTCGTCCCAAGAGCAAGGCTATCTGTGTTTTCCAATTAGTCAGGCCGACGCTCCCTCTAAGATTTCATCTAGTGTTCGACACCACCAGCGATTCAATTCCTCCACTACTGCCAACAGAGTATCCAGCCAGTTGCTACATTTCTCTGCCCTGTAATGCATCGCCCGGAGCTCCATCATTCATGTGGCCACCTGTGTTCTTTTTTATCGCACGGATCTGGTAGTGTGCATTGTCTCCAACTGAGTGGAACTAATACCCTAACCTAAATTAAGTCTAATTAATGTGATTTAATTTAATAAATCAGGTTTTAACTCGTTAATCATGAAAACTATGGTTTAGGCTTTTAGAAAAGTCCAAGATCGGCCCAATTGGAGCTCAATAGCTCGTTGATCCAACTCACTTTAGTTGGAAGGGCAAAATGGTAATTTACCATAAACAAATGTTATTTTAATAATTTTAATTATTGTTTGAATATTGATTGAGTGAAATTGATTTCTTCAATAGGGATTTAAATCTGAAATTATAAATTCTTTTTATTATATTTTTAATTTTCAGAAATATATTTAATCTAACTCGAAAAAGACCCCAAACTATAAGAAATAATTATTTTAAATAATTTTAGAAGTTAGAAAAACCGAAAAAAATATGTATGTTTAATCTATGTCTAAACTTATCATTTTGTATTTTTGAATTTTGAAAATTAAGGTTTTAAACCCTTTAAATAAATGCAACTTGATTTAAGAAAATTGTTTAAAATCTTATTTTAATTTAAATCAATAAATTTTTAGTGTGTATTGTCTTCCAATTTTTTGTAGAAGTTATATTTTTAATCCTCTATGATTTGTATAAGATGGATTAAATTAATTAAGTCTTTTTAATAGTTAAATAATGGAAAAAAAAATAGGACTTAAATATAAATAATTTTTTATGGACTAAAATGCAAATAAACAAAAAATCTAAAACCACCTGCACAGCAGGTGACGAGCTGCTGTACGACTATGATTCATGCAAGCTACAAACGTGGCTTGCAGATCATCGTTTATCCTCCTCAGGTCAATCGCAAGCCTAGTGCCCTACCTTCCTCCAGTCTATTTAAACACTAATTTTTAGCAGGTTTTTACAACTCCCATTTACTGCTTCTTCTCTCTTCAATTTCTTCTTCCTTCCATACGTTCTTTGCAACTGGTTTGAAGTGGTAACTTTTCAAAGTCTTCAAATCTCCGTCAATTTCAAAAGCGAATTTAACCTTTAGATTCGTTTTCAAATTCTAACATGTTTAGAATTAAATAGAAATGAATTTGGTTAAGATTTGAGTTCCAAAATCAGTTTTGAAATTTAGTGGAAACTTTGATTTCTTATGTGGTTTACTGGTTTTTCTCTTAAAATCAGAGGTTTTTCATTGATGTTTACTGTCTAATTTATTTCGAAACTGAAGAGGACTCACTAAAGAACACATCTGACCAGAATGATGTAAAAATGAATTAAGAAAACCCATTGTTTTTTAATTCATATTTCACTATGTATGTCCCATCACTGCACTGGTTGTAGGTGACAGAGGAAGAATACGATCTTCGGAAGATCCTAGACATGTCTCCGAAGTTCCGAAGACCACAACTTGGAAGTTTCGAACTTCTGTTCAGGGTTCTGAAGTAAGCAGAGGCCAACTATTTCTCTCTGCCTTTGCAGAACAGACAGGACATTCCGAGACCCTCTTCGGATGTTCCGAACCTCTCGGAAGATCCGAGCAGATCTCGACAGGTTCCGAGGCAGACCTGCAAATAAATGATGTTTACTGTCTAATTTATTTCGAAATTTATTAATGGTTTTTGAACGTTGGTAAATTCAAAACCGAATTATGTTAAACTTTCGAAATGAGACTATATTTTAAAATAAGAATTTAAGTTTTTAAAGAAGGTTCTTTTTAAAAATAAAATAACAGTTTTTACCTCCTCTTTTTATTCTTCTCTGTTCTGAGAAATTTTTTAGACAGAACAATGTTATGTGAATCAGACCTATCAATCTTGTCTGTTGAATTAACAACATTCTAACTCCGTCTGATTAGACCAACTTGATTTATTTTCTTTAGTACACTTAATCTAGGAACTCACATAATACCGCCAAACTAGATGAGGAGATTCAACCATACTTTTTAAATATTATTTTAAATTTCGTTGTTTTATTATACATTACATAATTGCATTATACTTGAGAAATGAATGCCTTTAATTCGTATGCAATGATGGATTTCGTTGTTTTATTATATATTACATAATTGCATTAAACTTAAAAAATGAATGCTTTAATCCGTATGCAATGATTGATTTCAATGTGTATTTTGACTAATTGGAAAACATGTGAGTGGGACCAAAATGCGATACTGGGTATCACTTACTGTTAGAATATAATTAAATTTATTAAGATATTATTAGATTATATTTGATATATTTATATTTATTTAGATTATTTCTCTTATTAGAACTTTCCCCATTTAGTTTTGTAATAACCCGACCCTTAATTTAAATAATAACAAAATTTTAGAACTGTTAACTCGATTTTGTGACCGGTTAACATTATAGAGTGCTGAGAGAGCTTCCCGAAAAGATCAAATATAACCCAATCGAAGCTCGTTTCCTTAGTGATCGGGCGTGACGAAGTTTGGAAGACATTTTAGACATTACATAATGTCTTTTGTTTTACTTGAAAATCATGAATAGTGTCTTTAAAACTGTCAGAGTGTATAAGACCACTCTAATGTTCAATTTGGAAACAGAAAATTCCACACACACTATGTATTTGAGTACTCTACTAAGCGATATTTCCAAAATTTTCTAACGTTTACCCAAAATACGATTCTTAGACGTGCTTTATCTAAAAGCACCGGTGATCCGAAAATTTATAAACTTGAATCACAATCAATCTGTGTTTTAATTAATTTGGTATTTTTAGATATTGAATTAATATTTTAAAACACTAGAAAATGGGTTTCAAATATTAGAAGAACTTAGGCCGTTTATTTTTTATGAAACGTAAATGTTGTAAGAATGGAGGATTTTTGGTTAATAAAATAAAAATATGATTTTACCACCCTAGCTAAAACCCGCGTTCTCAACGCTATGGGGGCGTCGGATTTATCAAATTATCCCCTAAGTGTACCTAATTTTAAGTGCTCAAAAGGAGGAAGAAAAGTTTAACTTTTTTATTATTTTTTGGAAAATAAAAAGGGTAATGTAAATCCACTTTTCTTACCGACACTGTCACCGACAGTGAATTCGCAGTAGAAATTAACCGAAGGCTTATTTTTTAAGCCTATAAATATGGGCTTCAGCAGAAGGAAAGTAACAGAAAAATTTTCTTAGCCCTTTTTGTGTTGGATTTTCAACAAACTTTTGTAACTATTTTCTTTGAGTTATTACTTTTCCTCAGTAGATCATACATATTAGAAGCTCTGTTTAAACTTTGGTAGAAAAATACTATGTAGATTTTCCATGGAAAACCAGAGAAAACTTATACTTGAAAACGGAAAATTGCTCGATTTGCAGTTTACACATCGAGCTATACAATGTGTTTATTCTGTCTAACTGAAGTGTCGACAACGTCGACAGAACTAAATTTGTCAAAATGACACATCGACTCCATCGACATGTCGACGAGAGAAAATTTGACACATCTAATCATCGACATATCGACTAGAGCAGCAAATGACTGTCAGCGTAATGTACTCAATGGGTCGAAGATATTTGACATGTCGAGCACACATCACATCGAGATAGTCGACCTATCGACACTGTGATTGAAAAGAAGAGATAGAGTAGAGAGTAGTCGACACATCGACTGGGTGACATATTGACTTATTTGACATATCGAGCAATCGACATATCAACACTGACGACATGTCAAGATTCAACAGACAGCTTTGAAGATATTTTCATGAAAAAAATGTTAGGTTATTTAAACGTCTTTCAAACGTATGATTTGTTTATACTGTTTTTTTTTTAATATTTTAACCGTTTCAACTCAAAACATTCGTCAGTTAATGGTGAGGAGATTCGACCACACTGTGTTATTAAAATGCATTTCATTTTGCATTTAAATTCTAAAAATTCATACCATTAGTCCTACGGTAATGAGTGAATATCCATGGTCATTTTATTGACGGAAAGAATGTGAACGGACTAGAACGCGATACCGACATTGTTCACATGTAAGGGGATGAATGATTATATATGACATGTGAACGATAAAATGTACAGGATGTCGAGGTCTAGTCATTCTAAAAAGAAATAAAGGAAACCAGTTATTCCTAGAGGCTGATTGGTTATTAGTTGAAAATCTTGAGATAGATCAAATTCCAACCATGATTCTGATTGGATTACATGTATTTGTTTGTTTAACGATGTATTGCAGGAAATATGCATTTACACGGTAAATTTGTAAGTAGAGGGTAGACGTACCCGACCCGAGAGTACGGTAACTGATAGAACTTGTGTACATCACTTTGGATTTCAGTCAATATAAACTGTGTTTATTTTCAGCATAGTATTGTTAAATACCAACTGCTGATATATGTATGATTCCATGCGGGAGGGCTTAGGAATCCATGTTAGCTGAGTGAGAATTTAATTATGATTATATGAGAGATGTTTAATTTGGGTTGAATACTGCATTTAATCCATACTTGATGTGTATTTGACTAGTATACTGTGCATATCAAATTACGTCACGCTCTTGTATGAAATACCTAGCTCGTGGAGGGCACTAGTACGAGGTGTATATACGGATTTGGTGAATCACTGAGCATGAACTTGCCGGCGGTGGAGCCACGTATCTTTGCTATTGGGTGTCGTAAACGTTGATTGACGAGGGTATCATTTTTTAGGAAAGAAAGAGCATTTATTGTAGATAACTATGTTTGATACTGTTCTCATATAAAAACTACATGATTTTTGAGTTTTTAAACTGTTGTATGATAACATGTTTATGATAGATAATATACTACAATATCTGTTGTTTTCTCTTCGTTGGGCTAGTAGAGCTCACATCCCTTACGTTTCAGGAAACCCGAATGAAGATGGACAAGAAGTTCTTATGTTGCAGTAAAGGCGAAGACCCTCCATCTATTTCCCTATTGTCGAGAATTTAAGTGTTTTCTTATTTAATATTTGTATGAACCATGTAATGTAATGAAAACCTTATTGTTTCCAGTTGAGGCGCTGTAGACATGTAATAGAACTACTGCGTTTCTTATGTGTATCTCACATAAGTATGTGAATGGGTATGTGTTCAGATTATGGTGAATGTTAGGTAGAATGTATCTGACATTCTCTAATTTGATTTAATACATGAGATTAAAGTTATAGACTACATGTTGGTTAGTAGTATGTTTATGTACTATAGCAACTGGTGGGTTCTTCAGAGGTCTTGGGTTTTAAGTAGGACCATTGTGACCCCTCCATCTGCTTGGGAACTCTATCGGCCCGATTATGGCTGGATCCGAGGCTGTCAAATGCAATGTCCAAACTTTCGATCAGGTGCAATTGACACGCCCTGGCCCTGGAAGTGGGCCCGGAACGTGACCTAATATTTTTTTTTTTTTTTACGAACACAAATTTACAAGTTCATGAAACATGGACTCACCTAAGCCCAAGGATGAAACCACACAAGATAAAGAAAACTTAGATTATAACATACACGATGAAGTACAAACACAATATGATATATATATTCATAAATATCATAATTATACATAGAACAGTTTGGGTGCCACAGGTGGCAACTCAAAATTACATATTACAAATAATTTAAGCAAAAGCCTAAATCAAAACACTGATGGGAATCCAGGGATTCCACAACTCAGGCCACTGCAGAGGGATCCTCCATCACCTCCAGATCTTGTCCTGCATTGAGGTACACGTGAGCTACTAGCGCAGTGAAGAGAACTCATAATGTCATGGGTATAATACGCGATAAACAAACAATGCAGTTAAATAAATAACAGAACATATGGCAATTGTTTTTTTTCCATTTTCAAAGTTCAAAATTAAACTTGACCCACACCAGGGCATCCCACTCAACCCTATTGAGGTATCCCACTCAACCTCAACTGTAATGGTCCAGGGTATCCCACTAATCCCTGACGAGGTATGCCACTCAACCTCAATTGCATTAAGTCAAAACAGACAAAATGCAGCATCTTGCAAGAGCTTGACCGACTCAACTGGTGTGTACGTGTACATGTTTGACTTATACAAATAACAGAATTCCATAAACATGGAAAATTTACAAATACCATCTACTGATTTTAAATCCAAGTTAATCAAATTAGAATATTCACACTTATCACCTGCATAACCCTGTTAGCAAAGGAATATCACAAGCAGTAAAATCATATGCATAATAGACCCATGCATTTCACAATAACAACGCATTCTCATTCACACCACATTCACCATTATTGGATGCTACACAACATATCCAATATATTTAAATCAATATATGGGTTAAGTTGAGTCTCCTCACCTTCTCCATTTTGCAAATTTCTCCAAAAGTCTGTTAAAACATATGAGATCCATGATTATTCAGTTAAATTAAAACATTCTAAAAGTAATCCAAAAACTTGATGTATAAGATTTCCGTCTGAAAAATCGGATAATATCAGTGAGTCACCTAAGTCTTACTACTTCATTAAGTTAGAATGTCAAATGTCAGCCATCCAAAACACAGAATAAAAAGAAAATGGAATTCACTCAGTGTTTTCCCTCGTACTGTTTTCTGTAATTGACCATGGAAACATATTGAGAGAGGCCGAGGGGGTACAATGCAGTAAAGTAAACATCCAATACTTGAAAGTAAACACACAATGTTAGCTTGGGGTTAATCGTTCCCCTTTTTAACTTAGAGTTACAAAATCATGTTTTTAACTCTATAAGAAACCAAATTAAGAGGTGAAAATCAAAAATTATTTTTTAGGACATAAATTAAGATTTTAAAAGAGGAAACCACTTTTTAACTTAACATTGTGAAACCATGGTTTTAAACATCATCAAAGAACCATTTTTGAAGGTAAATTTTGAATTTCAAGGGAATGGGTTGTTTTTCTCCAATTTCTACAAATCCAAAATTGAAGCTTAAAACTAACTATTTTACAAAAAGGACAATTGCAGAGTTCCTAAAATTTCAAATAGCTGGATTTTCATACCTCAATTGCGAAATTCCGATGAAGAATGGCCACGTTTGAAGAAACTCGAGCAAAAATGCAGGAACCTAAAAAACGATGGCTGCTGAAACGTTGGAGGAAGAAAGGAAAAAGAAGTGGAAAATATGAAAAAGGAATGAAGTAAGAAAGACAAACGGTGGGAGGGGTTAGTTTTTTTTTTTTTTCCAACACTCTCCTATTTATAAAAAGTTGGTGATGTGCCAGGTATGGTCACCCATCACCTAGCATATCTAGGGTAGATTTGTGAATAGTAATTGCATTGAATGCAATGCTTTATTATATATTTTAAAAAAAAATCATTTAAGTTGCTAAATATTTAAAATAAAAAAACCAAAATAATAAAAATGACAAATTTCAATAATACTTGTAAAATCTCTAATTAAAACATTCTAAGTTCAGAATTTAAAATTTGAATAATTAATCAAAACTTAGATATTTAAATACCTCTGATAACAATTTTCTAATTATAGATATTTTTAAAGTCTCATCTCGAGAAAAGTTCGGACAATTTCAACTTTGCCACTGTACTAAACGAGTCAGATCCACGGATTCCAAACTCGGATCGAGTCAAACTTTGACTCTTCAAAGCCCATTTCTTAATCATTTAGATTAACTAATCACTAATCAAAATTAATGGCTAATTAATACATAATTAAGTACTAATTAGGATATTACAACAATATTAAGTCCACAATGAGTTATAAATTCTGCAATCGTTAAAGGCTCAATGTTGGGAAAAAAAAATTAATGCACGTCTTAGGAGGCCTACGAGCAGGGCGTGACAATTTTGATTTCTTTTCTCTATTTGCAATTTATATTCTCTAGATAATAAAATCAGGTCTCTCCATAATTTACAAGGAAGACACACATTATTTTCACACAGTATATTGAGCAGACATCGATCCTAGGTCGTGATTCACATTTAAGTATTCATCTCTCCCTCTTCTGGAGATATCACCAACAGATGGAGGCATTTTCATTCAAACCATCCCTCCCATCCCAATACAATGTCGTTCTTGTGTCGATTAACAAAAACTTCTCCAGATCTGTCATCTTCGACCACTGTTCCTCAGCTCTGTGCGATGGTTGCCCACTCAATTATGTTCGTGCCTCTACGATTGTTTCCTGTTGCAATCCACTACCATCTCAGATCCAGCTGTAAATAGGGAAAATGTATTAATAGGGAAAATGTATCTTACAAATAAAAAAAAAAAGAATAAAAGGAAAGAATTTGATATGATAATTACAATGAAATCCCTCAGTGTAAATGGGGAAGGTCAACTCTAATAACTCTAATACTCCCCCTCAAGTTGGAGCGTGTATGTGAATAATGCCCAACTTGCAAATTAAAGTATGAAAGGGATCTTTGCCCAAAGGTTTGGTGAAGACGTCGGCAAGTTGATGAGAAGAAGGAATGTGCCGAGGGACGAGGAGCCTAGACTGAAGCTTCTCCCGAGCAAAATGACAATCAAGTTCAATATGCTTCGTTCGTTCATGAAAGACCGGATTGTTGGCAATGTGGAGAGCAGCTTCATTGTCACAAAATAAAGTAATGGGAGAAGGATGAGAAACACCAAGATCATTAGTAGGTATTTTAACCATTGAAACTCACAAGTCAAGGTCGCCATGGCGTGATATTCAGCCTCAGCAGAGGAGTGGGAAATCGTCTGCTACTTCTTGGTCTTCTAAGAGACGACGTTGGTACCTAAAAAGGTGCAATAACCCGTAGTGGATCGTCGAGTAACGGGACAACCAGCCCAATCAAAATCACAATAGCCTTGTAAACGGAGGGTGTTGGAGAAAGACAAAAGAATGTCGTTACTGACGGACCCTTCAAATAGCGAACAACACGGTGTGCGGCGTCCAAATGGGTAGTCCAAGGGGAATGCATAAACTGGCTGAGAATGTTCATCGAATAATTGATATCTGGTCGGGTAACAGTAAGATAAGTAAGACGACCCACAAGGCGGCGATAGGTGATGGGGTCAGGAAGCAAATACCATCATCAGGAGAGAGCCGCAACTATTGTTTCATCGGAAAATCAGAAATACGCCCTCAAGTAAAGCATGTATCCTTAAGTATATCTAATGTGTATTTCCGTTGAGAGAGGAAAATACCCTGCCGAGAACGGGTAACTTCTATGCCAAGGAAGTATTTGAGGCGTCCCAAATTTTTAATATAAAATTTGGTTTCAAGAAAGCGCTTGATGCGCTGAATGACCAATGCATCATTACCAGTGATGATTATATTATCAACATAGACCAGAACAAATGTGGAGGAGGCGCCTTTGTGATGAGTGCACAAGGAGTAATCCGACTTCGACTGTGAAAAATTGGCCTGGAGAAGAGTAGAGGAGAACTTTGCAAACCATTGTCGAAAAGCCTGTTTCAACCCATAAATGGATTTATTCAATCGATAGACACATTGCTCCCCTTGTCGGGCAAAACCAGGCAGAAGAGTCATATAAACTTCTTCATCAAGATCTCCCTGGAGGAAAGCATTATTAACATCAAGCTGATGAAGAAACCACTGCTTGACAGAAACAATAGAGAGAAGAGCACAAACAACGACCAGTTTAGCAACCGGAGGAAAAGTATCGTGATAATCAAATCCTTTAACATGAGTGAAACATTTGGCAACCAAGCAAGCTTTATAACGTTCAATGGAGCCATCCGACCAGTACTTTATTTTGTACACCCATTTACAGCCAATGAGTTTCTTACCAAGAGGAAAAGAAGAAAGGCTCCATGTGTTATTTTTCTCTAAAGCAGTAATCTAATTAGCTATGGCGTCCTTCCAGTGTGGAGACTGAACAGCTTGGGAGAAAGTGCTGGGCTCATCTATGGAACAAATAGTAGAAAGAAAAACGCGCTGTACAATAGATAGGTTAGAGGTAGAAAGATAATTATGGAGGGGATAAGGAGTACTTGTCAAGTTGGAATCAGATGGAGAGAGTAGATGCTCATAGGAGGCAGTGGAGCAATGATAATCAGTGAGATGGGGAGGAGGGCGGCGAGTGCGAGTGGGTCTGGCAACTGGTGGAGCAGTACTAGGAGAGACTGAAGTGAGGGGCACATCTGGGTTTTGCGAAGGTGGTACAGAGGGGAGAGAATGTGTAGGGGGCAAACCGGATGGAAAATCAAAACTAGGGTCATTAGGAATAGGTTGTGGAGTAACGGGAGGGGGTAGGGTGGAGGGAGGCAAATCACGATAAGGGAAGATGCCTTAAAAAAAGGAGACATCACGGGAAGTATATATGGTTCTAGAGGCTAGGTCAAATATCCGATATCCTTTTTTAGCATAAGGATAGCCAACAAAAAGACCGGATTTTGCTCCTTGATCAAATTTGTGTTTGATATTGTGGTTATGAGCAAAACAGAGACTGTAAAAAATATGCAAACGAGAATAATCCGGTTTGAAGTGAAACATAACTTCATGTGGTGATTTGCCTGATAAAAGAGTTGTAGGCATTTTGTTGATGAGGTAGGCAGCGGTGAGGACACACTCACCCCAAAACTGTAAGGGATGGTTGGCTTTGAAACGAATCGCACGAGCGACTTCAAGGAGGTGGCGATGTTTGCGCGCAACAATGCTATTCTGTTGGGGAGTGGCAACGCAATTGCGTTGATGGATGATTCCATGAGAAGAGAAGAAGGACTGCGTGGAAGTGGAAAGAAACTCAGTGCCATTATCCGAACGAACTTGTTCGATAAGGGAAAAGAGTTCACCACCAGTGCCGGAATGAATGAAGTGAATGTGGGAATGGAACTGAGTCTTTACCATTGCAAAAAAGGATGTTAAAATGGATTGGGTTTCTGATTCAACACGCATAAGGAAAATCCATATACAATGAGTAAAATCATTTACAATAGTTAAAAAATATTTAGAACCATTTAATGATGGAGTAGAAAATAAATTAGTTAAGGACATCCCTTTTATTTCATGTTTGCAGAATAAGTTTTGTGATATTTGTCCTCAAGCTAAACATAGCCGTTTACCTTTTCCTTCCAGTTTAATTACTATTGTTAGACATTTTGCTTTAATTTATTGTGATATATGGGGTACATTTTCTACTACATCATTAAATGGTTCTAAATATTTTTTTAACTATTGTGGATGATTTTACTCGTTGCACATGGATTTTCCTTATGCGTGTTGAATCAGAAACCCAATCAATTTTAACATCATTTTTTGCTATGGTGAAGACTCAGTTTCATTCCCACATTCACTCCATTCATTCCGGCACTGGTGGTGAACTCTTTTCCCTTATCGAACAAGTTCGTTCGGATAATGGCACTGAGTTTCTTTCCACTTCCACGCAGTCCTTCTTCTCTTCTCATGGAATCATCCATCAACGCAATTGCGTTGCCACTCCCCAATAGAATATCATTGTTGAGCGCAAACATCACCACCTCCTTGAGGTCGCTCGTGCGATTCGTTTCCAAGCCAACCCTCCCTTACAGTTTTGGGGTGAGTGTGTCCTCACCGTTGCCTACCTCATCAACAAAATGCCTATCAGGTAAATCACCACATGAAGTTATGTTTCACTTCAAACCGGATTATTCTCGTTTGCATATTTTTTACAGTCTCTGTTTTGGTCATAACCACAATATCAAACACAAATTTGATCAACGAGCAAAACCTGGTCTTTTTGTTGGCTATCCTTATGCTAAAAAAGAATATCGAATATTTGACCTAGCCTCTAGAACCATATATACTTCCCGTGATGTCTCCTTTTTTTAAGGCATCTTCCCTTATCGTGATTTACCTCCCTCCACCCCACCCCCTCCCGTTACTCTACAACCTATTCCTGATGACCCTAGTTTTGATTTTCCATCCGGTTTGCCCCCTACACATTCTCTCCCCTCTGTACCACCTTCGCAAAACCCAGATGTGCCCCTCACTTCAGTCTCTCCTAGTACTGCTCCACCAGTTGCCAGACCCACTCGCACTCGCCGCCCTCCTCCCCATCTCACTGATTATCATTGCTCCACTGCCTCCTATGAGCATCTACTCTCTCCATCTGATTCCAACTTGACAGGTACTCCTTATCCCCTCTATAATTATCTTTCTACCTCTAACCTATCTGTTGTACAGCGCGCTTTTCTTTCTATTATTTGTTCCACAAATGAGCCCAGCACTTTCTCCCAAGCTGTTCAGTCTCCACACTGGAAGGACGCCATAGCTAATGAGATTACTGCTTTAGAGAAAAATAACACATGGAGCCTTTGTTCTTTTCCTCTTGGTAAGAAACCCATTGGCTTATAAATGGGTGTACAAAATAAAGTACTGGTCCGATGCTGAACGTTATAAAGCTCGCTTGGTTGCCAAAGGTTTCACTCAGGTTAAAGGATTCGATTATCAAGATAATTTTCCTCCGGTTGCTAAACTGGTCGTTGTTTGTGCTCTTCTCTCTATTGTTTCTGTCAAGCAGTGGTCTCTTTATCAACTTGATGTTAATAATGCTTTCCTCCAGGGAGATCTTGATGAAGAAGTTTATATGACTCTTCTGCCTGGTTTTGCCTGACAAGGGGAGCAGCGTGTCTATCGATTGAATAAATCCATTTATGGGTTGAAACAGGCTTTTCGACAATGGTTTACAAAGTTTTTGTCTACTCTTCTCCAGACCGATTTTTCACAGTCGAAGTCGGATTACTCCTTGTGCACTCATCACAAAGGCGTCTCCTCCACATTCGTTCTGGTCTATGTTGATGATATAATCATCACTGGTAATGATGCATTGGTCATTCAGCGCATCAAGTGCTTTCTTGAAACCAAATTTTATATTAAAGATTTGAGACGCCTCAAATACTTCCTTGGCATAGAAGTTACCCGTTCTCTGCAGGGTATTTTCCTCTCTCAACGGAAATACACATTAGATATACTTAAGGATACAAGCTTTACTGGAGGGCGTATTTCTGATTTTCCGATGGAACAACAGATGCAGCTCTCTCCTGATGATGGTATTTGCTTCCTGACCCCATCACCTATCGCCGCCTCGTGGGTCGTCTTACTTATCTTACTGTTAGCCGTTCAGATATCAATTATGCGATGAACATTCTCAGCCAGTTTATGCATTCCCCTCGGACTGCCCATTTGGACGCCGCACACCGTGTTGTTCGCTATTTGAAGGGTTCCGTCAGTAACGATATTCTTTTGTCTTCCTCCAGCACCCTCCGTTTACAAGGCTATTGTGATTTAGATTGGGCTGGTTGTCTCGTTCCTCTGCTGAGGCTGAATATCGCTCCATGGCGACCTTGACTTGTGAGCTTCAATGGTTAAAATATCTACTCAATGATCTTAGTGTTTCTCATCCTTCTCCTATCACTTTATTTTGTGACAATCAAGCTGCTATTCACATTGCCAACAATCCAGTCTTTCATGAACGAACGAAGAATATTGAACTTGATTGTCATTTTGTTCGGAAGAAGCTTCAGTTTGGGTTCCTCGTCCCTCGGCACATTCCTTCTTCTCATCAACTTGCCGATGTCTTCACCAAACCCTTGGGCAAATATCCCTTTCATACTTTAATTCGCAAGTTGGACGTTACTCACATACACGCTCCAACTTGAGGGGGAGTATTAGAGTTATTAGAGTTGACATTCCCCATTTACACTGAGGGATTTCATTGTAATTATTATATCAAATTATTTCCTTTTATTCCTTTCTTTCTTTATTTGTAAGATACATTTTCCCTATTAATATAATGAATCAGGATCTCTCTCCTTACATTTGAGAGAACAAATTTGTCTCTATTTTCACATTTACATAGAGCTATACTTAGGAAAAATAATACAAGATGGAGAAGTTGGTCTAGTCGGTTGCAAATATTCACGCAACGTTTTCATTTGTGGGATACCATCATTTTCCCCATGATCACTCTCATGTTTAGACATTGTAAATGATGAAAATGAGTATTTAAATTCTTCAAACAAGTTCTCAGACAAGTCTTCAGCAATAAAATTAAATTTTTTAAGGCGATTTGTTTCGTCCCATTGCCACGAGGACGTCCAACAAAGAGAAAGATGTAATTAAAATAACGAAAAAAAAAAAAAGAATGAGATAAAGAATGAATTTACAAGATGCGCAAGAATCCAGAATAAAATCACCTAAACAAGAAGACAAAATATCAGTAGCAATTAAAAAAAATTTGAAGAACTATCTTTTTTTTTTTTTAATTTCTATTTTTTTTTTGTGTGTTCATATCCTCATGTGTGCACTCATCAAATTCAGGTGTCTCCTACTCTCCCATATTATCTTTTATTGATTACTGTGTCCTTAAATGTTGATCTCGTTATACAATCTTTGCAGTCATGTATTTTTTACATTGAGGACAATGTCACATTCAAGTTGAGGGGTAGGAGCTTAGTTGTTAAAAAAAGAGAGTAAAGAATAAAATGAAACCTGTTCTTCTCTATCTTTTTTATTTTATTTTTGTTCCTTCTTTTTTCTTTTTCTTTTTTGCACTCATCTATTTTAGGTATCTTCTACGCTCACTTTGTTTGTCGTTGATTACTTTGTCATTTAATGTCGCTTTCATTATACACTTTCATGCATTCATGTCATTTTGAGGACAATGTCACATTTAGGTTGGGGGTAGAGAGTTTAGTTTAAAAAAAAATGTTTTTGCTTTTAAAAGTTTTTAGTGTTTTTAAAGAAAAATGTCAAAAAAAAATGTTTTAGTAGATTTTCAAATTGATGAGTCATTTTTGGGTTAAATAGTAATCTTCCTTACACTGTTGAAATTTTTTATATTTTGAGAAAATTGAGGAAATTATTATTTAATCTGAATTTTAAAAAAAAAAATTTGATGTTTGTGGGTGTCATCGCTGAAAACCCTCACGAGACTACAACTGGTCCACTAGGGGTGACCTAACGGTTCAAAGGCTTATTGCATTCGCTAAATACAATCGAGAGTACCACCGAAAGTGGCATAGTTAGGATTTTGTTTTTAATTTTGGTTACTCGAGGACTAGCAACATGCTGATTGGGGGGTGTGATAAATGCCAAAAAAATGCATTTATATGTTAATATTATTAGGCATTATCGCATTTCTTTTATATTTTATCGATGAATTTACACGTGAATTTGTGAGTTTATTTAATATGACTTATTATGTGCATTTTTTCTATTTCAGGAAATTAACCCAACCATTTTAATAAAAGCCCGAGTACCCCGAGTATTTCAAGGCCAGTGTTGAGTTTAATGCTGAGCCAGATCAAAAAGCTGAATCAAATCCCGAGCCAACTCAAAAAGAATAAAGCTAGTTGCCCTCTCGATTCTGCTCGTGCCTCTACAATTGTTTCCTGTTGCAATCCATTACCATCTCAGATCCAGCGCCTGCTGTTCCCAGATCCACACTCCTCTCATCTACTCCAGCAAGCGAGATCCCGTCTTCACAAACCAACAAAAACCCACTATAGTCATCCATGTCTCGCCTCTACTGCCTTGCAAACCAACATCCTGCCATGTCATCATTCTCACGAATACACATCTCTCCAACACGTTCCTTCCCCTTTCGTTTCTGTACACAGCCAAACATGGGTTGGTGCCTTAGTGGATCTGTAAAAAACAACTATGTCTCATCTCTTTCTCTTCTTTTGGTGATTCGTTGGACCTTGTTTTTCAGTGCTCTTGTGAGCCTATTGTTTGGGGTACTCGTGCAGCACAATCATAACAAAAAATTCAAAAAAAAAAGAACATATTTTTTTCAGGTTGTCAACTCTGTTCGCCGCCTATCAATTTGCAGTCAGTCAGTGTGCTGCAAGTCCAATTCATCTTCGCAGGCAGTTAGTGCGCTGTCAATTCATCTCCACAGCCAATTAGTGTGCTATCAGTTCATTATTGCAGTCACTCAATGTGTTGCACATTATTCTCTTCTTTGGTCGGTCAGTGCGGCACATTTCAATGTTCATCTCCAATTTTGACAATTTCCAAGCTTCATGTTCAGTGTTAAAATATAATTAAATTTATTAAGATATTATTAGATTATATTTGATATTTTTAGATTTATTTAGATTATTTCTCTTATTAGAGGTTTCCCCATTTATTTTTATTTCTTTTCTCTATTTGTAATTTCTATTCTCTATATAATAAAATCAGGTCTCTCCTTAATTACAAGGAAGACACACATTATTTTCACGTATCTGAGAGTTGAGGCCTAGTCGTGTAACCACTTATTGACCCAATCATGTGTGCAATATACGTTGGTAGAATGTATTAATTATATATCTCTAACCATTTGTTAGTCTTTGTGAACATGTAATATTGTACGGAACTTTGGGAATATGTGATATATGTGATATTGTACGGAACTCTATGAACATGTGTTATGCTTGGTGACAATATAGTTGAATTATGACCTGTATGGCTATTACAGTCTTTAAACAACCGAGACAGTACATTTTGACATACAAAAAATTTGATAGGAATCGATCAATACACAACAATGTTGTAAAACCCGACCCAACCCGTGGTTGAACCGCCGGTTCAACCATAACCGGCTCAATCACGGGTCGGGTTAATAAAAAACCCTTATTTAATATAAAACCGCAAAAACCCAATCAGACCCATGGGCCTAACCGGATTTTAAAAACAACCCTTGACCCGTGACTCGAGAAAAACCTTTATAAAAATTAAAAAAATTCAAAAAATTAATAAAAATTTTACTTTAAGAAATTTATCTTATTATCACATACCAGCCCAAAAGGCTAGCCCACCAATCCAAGCCCATAGAGGCCTAGATTAGTATAAGGGTAATTGCATAGGAACCTTATAAGCAAATTTATAGGGTGGAATGTGTAGCAATTTTTCAATACATTCCGATGTGGGACAACTGTGGAAGTTACTTAGAACCGTAACGTGTAAATGGAAGTGGGATTTAAGAATTTTATTATTATTACAAAAAAAATTTAGGGTTATAATATATGAAAAATTCAATATTTTAAAATTTTAGGTCAAAATATATTTGTGCTAAAAGATATTTTGAATGATTAAAATAATATTGACAAAACATTATATTTTTTATATTAATAAAATGATAAATCTTCAATTTTTCTTTTGCTTTTTGTCTTTTGAAAAGATGGAAGGTGTGCTGATTCCAAGACATCACAATTCAATTTATATTTTATGTAAAAAAATAAAAATAATTTAATTTATTAAACTTCTTCTTGGATAATTTAATACTTTTAGAGTAATCTATCTAATCATTTAGGTATTCGAAATTCACCATCTAATCTAGGCCATTGAGCAACCACTAAACTTTTCATTTCCAAACTATCAAATGTGAAATGAAATATCGTGGTCACATTACAATTTTTGAATTTGAATTTAAATATTAGATGTATGAGATCATAGATTATGAAATATTTTTGTTTAGGATGATATTGGAACATAGACGTTGAATTATTAATATTTTTATTTTATTTTATATTTTATTTTTTATAGTTATTTATACTTTATTATCTTATTTAATAGTTAATAGTTTAATATTATTTATCTATATTATATTGAGTGGTACATGGTTGATTGAGTTTATTTAACCCAACTTTCCTATGAAATGATTTGGTAGACGGGTCGATTTTTAAAACATTGCTTTCAACCACTAAAATATATATTGACAAAATATTATATTGATAAAATTGGTTTTTACATAAATTTTTATTTCAACTCATTAATTAAACCTTAGTTAATAATTTAAAATATTTATAATATTATATTAATAATACGGGTTTGACTACGACCTTGTTGAACCTTATTTAACCCACCCTTCCTCTAGGACGGGTCGCTCCACGGATTAGGTTTTAAAACATTGATACACAATATATTGGACATGTGAAGAGGATATTTGCTCATTACCAATATGAATTGGCCCCATTAATATCTTTATAAAAATGACATTGTTGATATATATAAATTGTTTTCAATAGTTTTCGTCGATATCGACCGATATTAATATGTTTTAAAAAAAAAAAATTAAGAGGGAACCCATGCCACCATTGTAGGGTGATACTGAAAGTCACACTCCTGCAAAATCCTAATCTGAGAGGAAAAAAAAACTTAGTGATATGAAATAGATATAGAGATTTGGAGAAAATAAAATATCCAAAATTATGTAGATGACAGTGAGAGATTTGGAGAAAATTGAAAACCCCAAATTTAGGTATATGAAATCATGAGAATGCACCGTTTTGGACGTGTTGCTGCGTTTAAAACTATAATTTCAAATAAGAAAACGGAAGAAGAGAGAAGAGTAGAACTAGTGGGACGAATTCGAAGGCGTCCTGGCATCCTAGTTGATTGGAAATAAGTTTTTCTTCTTGCTTATTGTTGTATCTCAAAATTACCATACATATAGCTTGTCATCCTTAAAACATGGAGAGGAGTTACAAGAATGAAATTCAAAAAAGGAAACTACCTCTTCAACTCTTGTTCAAATGCACCTACCCAATCAACTCTTATTCAAACACGCACACATTACCCCAATTGTAGGAGAGATTATAGGAAGTGAAACTGTCGTGAGGCCTCAACCACGTACGCCCATGACTCATGCTCGACTCAGGTACGTAACATTCTCCCCGGCTTAGCTTCGACATCGTCCACGAGGAGGAAATCTGGTAACTTGGCCCGGTGTTTGTGGTAGAACCTCCAAAAGTCGTCTTCATGTCTTGAGTCGCTCTCTTGCACCTTGGTTACCGTTTTATTTCTTTGCTTCACCACGCTTCCGCTGCTCGCCTTTCCAACTATAGTTCCACCCATTTCTATCACATAAATATATGCTGAACCTTTTTTTCCATCGAGAGAAATAGTAGATATAGATTAAATCCAGTCTTTAATGGCTTCAATAATATGCAGAACCACCTGAACTGTCTTTCCAAGATTGTCACATTTATTTTCCTTGTCAATGACAGACTGATATATTTCTTATGTGGTGATATTGTTTTATTTACTCACATCCAAGAAACAACTCAGTGTCCCATCAAATCGAGAAAACTCAAGTTGTGCCATGCAAGTTGGAATGGCATGGTCAGTGTCTTATCTGGCTGTAAGAGATCCTCGAGTCGGCGATTTTACCGTTGAAGCTTCCCAACGTTCTTGAGTTTTGTCTATTGGAGAGCATCTCCAGGCGAGACTCCACCACAATCAATCGATTCACCACGTCGTCCAAATGTCTGTCTTGATTCTCCATCGTCTCCTTCAAGAGATACATCATCTCATCTAACTGAGTGTTGAAAATATCTTCGGCCATTGAAGGAAACCTTGCTTTGATACCTTGCAGCGTGCCTGCGCCGTTTTGGGCTTGTTGTTGCGTCTAAAACTATGATTTCAAATAAAAAAGGGAAGAATTCAAGGGCGTCTCGACCTCCTAACTACGTGAGTTGATTGGAAATAAAATTTTCTTTTTGCTTTATCGTTGTATCTCAAAATTACCATACATATAGGCTTGTCCTCCTTAAAACACGGAGAGGAGTTACAAGAATCAAAGTAAAAAAGGAAACTACCTCATCAACTCTTATTCAAACGCACATACCTAATCAACTCTTTTTCAAACGCACACACACTATCCCAACTGTAGGAGAGATTATAGGAAACTGAAACTGGTGTGATGCCTCAACTGCGTGAATGCCACGTACGCCTATGACTCGTGCTCGACTCACGCACGTAACAAAGAGAGACAATAAAAGCCCCTAAATTTTATGGAAGAAATTGAGAGGGAAAGAGAGCATTTTTCTTTTATGATTAAGATGTTCAGGTCTCTTAAACACCTGACTAATTTTCGGAGAATGTGTAAACTTCTCTATCTACATACCAAATAATTTTATAAAGAGTGATCCTTTAAAATAGATTGAAGATCGAAGATAGGACTCTCACTACCTAAAGAGAACCTAAGGAGAGAGCATATGTAAATAGGGAGCCAATTTATGCCATTGGCGTAAGAGGAAAAATGGAAAAGGATCACTCTCGTGAGAGTAGAAATGGAAAAAATGAATGAAAGGGATGGGGATTAGGGTTTGAACGGGTGGTTGAATTTTAAATTTTTATAATAGTAGAGTATATAATAAATTTCATAGCTCAAAAAGCCCAATAAGTGTCAATAGACTCTAATAAGAAGTCCAAGCCCATTCATTCGCTGAACCTGGTGTCCTGGTCTAATAAACGGTATATAGTCCATTTATTTAATCCGAACCCGGCCTGTTCACAATCCTACTCTTTTTAATTTTTTAACTGGGCTCTCCTTCCTTCTTTCGCTTCGAGAAGAAAATCAATGGCAACTGAGGTCGAAGAACTAATCGGATTTTTAGCTTCACCTTCTCTTCAGGTAAGCTCTTCCCTTCAGCGTTATTAGTGTTGATTTCATTCGTTCTGCCCATCGGGTCGCTCTTTCTGTTCATGGATGGTATGTAGATTTTTAGTTTCTTTTCTGAATCTTCATTAGGAAGACTTTTCAAAGCTCTGTTTGGGTGATGGAAAGGAAAGTACTTTCTTATGAAAAACAAGTTTTGACTAAAAGCAAAAATTGGGTGTAAACTGGTTGTTCTTCCTTTTCCATGCATCCAAACAGATATTTTGTGATTTTGCCATGCTTGGACACTCAAACTTCATCCAAAGCTTTTTGAGATAAATCCCCTAATCTATCATGTTATACATAACCTCCTCCACCAAATAGAGATAACTATACTGACGTCAGCTCTAGTTCTTCCCGCTCATCACTTGGCATAATTGCTGGTTTGTTTGTTTTCTCATGAAACACGTTATATAGTCCATGCTGAACTGGTAGGAATACCAATGGATATTTGAAAGTCCAAAAATCCAAAAATTTAGCCAGAAATTAGTGGGTCTGGTTGCAAAATTTATTTCCATTTAAAATTTTGGATCTGATTGCATGTCAGAATTTAATATCCAATTGTATTTCGATGCAGATGTGGATAAGGAGAAATCTGTACCCGATGACCTGTTAATCCAAATGACATTGGTGTAAATAATATATAAATAGGATAATCTTAATAAACAACCATAAATAGGATATATTTATAACATAAGCAATGTACTACAAAAAAGCTAAGGGAAAATCTGAATCCAAATCTGGATCTGAATCATGAATCAGATTCAAATGCAGATTTGGATGTAAGTAGGTTGCCGCTTATGCATATTTGGTTTGCACACCTAGGATCCAAGATGGATTTGGATTTGGATTCAGATGCAAATTTTACTTAAATCCATCCGAAATCTGAACCATTTACATCCCTATGAGCTAGGAGATTTTTCATTCTCTTTCTTCCACAAGCCAAAGTTCCCTTTCCTCTAAAAATTCGCCACCTTCAACTTGGTACATTTTTTTCTCCATCACCAACTTGAAATTCTTTGATAATGTGCCAATTAGTAAATTCGATGGCAAAAATAAATTCAACCAATAACGAATTACTTTCTAAAACTTCTGACCTCAAATTTTGAGTGTAAGCCATGCCAATCTGGCCTTGTACATCTTGAGCAAATGTGACGTTGTTCCTTGGATTGATTCGCCAAAATATGATATATATATTGGTTTAATTTTTTAGAGGTGCCAAAGTATGATAGTTAAGACCATTCTTGCTTGCCAACCTATAGCAATTTCCCAGTCAATCTTTCTTAGAGCACCAAACTAAACCACCTTGATCTCCCCTCTTGGCAAGTTATCTTTGCATGATTTTCACCTCCACTATCCTTCATGGCTCTATTTTTTTTCTCACACCTGGTGTTAATGATTTTTTATTCTTGACCATGTAGATGTGACTGAACTTTGGGCAATCTATCCAAAGTTCTATAACCAGTTTGCAGCAGAAAAACTGTGGAAGTAAACTAGGGTGGACTTGGGTCGGGCCCAACTTGAGTCGATTTGAAAAATTTGGAACTTGGGTCTACCAGGTCAAGACCTGAGCCTGAATTGAAGCTCAAAAATTAGGCCTTGATTTAAATTTGGGTCGAACCTTGGCCTTGCGTTCTTTGGGACCAACCTTACCCAAAAAGCTTTAGTTTAACCATTTTTATATTATTAATATTAAATAATATATTATGGTTAATTAAAAATCTTAATTTCTAGTTCTCTACATGTCTTTAAATCCTACCCACTCATTTTAAGCTAACCCTAATTATCTATAAATTCTTTCCTCATTCCCTACTTTCCAACCTTAACCATGTATCTTTTTTCTTTCCTCTCATCAAACCATATTACCGAATTAACTTTAGTGTTTTGAGTGGTAGAACTTGAAACTTATACATTTTGGAACTTATTTGTTTTAACATTTATATGAAGAGTTGATTAGAAATGAAATGGCACCCTTGGAACTTAATAAATGTGATAGATGTTATGGGGCTAGTGGCTACAATGATGATCTATATGATGGAAAAAATTGATTTAGATGATAAATCCTATAAATTTTTTGTTCAATAACAGTGAATAATTACAATTAATGGTAGTAATTGATTTAGAATTAAATTACACAAAGGCCTATATGGGCCCTTGTTTATATTTTAGGATTGGAGTCCGACTTTAGATAAATTTTGATGAAGTGTAGGGTCGGGTGTAAAGCCTACCTATGCCTCCACTTTTTGAAATAAGAAATCCATCAAGAACTGGCTCGGAAATTTGGCAGAACCTCGAGAGAACCTGGACCTAAAGGATCGAATCGTCTAGGGAGATCCTCAGACTAACTTCTATGTGCAGCGCTCCTTGATCACTCACTCGAATTAATGGCAAACGGGCTTCAAGAGATGAACCGAAACTTCCAATTCTCACGCAATAAAGAGACAAGGTCGATGACTTCCTTAAATGAAGTTGACACCATGCAAAATCACCTAAGAATAAAGGATTTCTAGAACTCTAGAATTGAATTCTTACAATCCAATTGGAGATCATGATCAAATTTGTCCAAGGTGGACGTGAATTAGACCAAGACTCTTCTTTGAACTAAGAATTAAAACCTAGGAGAAAACTAGAAGACCCAAAGAAAACTCAAACTGAAACTCACACTAGAGAGAGAGAAGGAGAAAATTCGCCCAAGGCTTTTGATCACTCCAAAACTTGACTGCTTTACAATGAACCCAATGGTCCTATTTATACACAAAGTTCCTAAAAATATTTACAATGGTGCCATCCATCTACACCGTTGATTCTACCTATTCAAATTACGAACAAATCTCATCCATACATTAAAAAACTCGCCAAAGTGGGCTGGTCAACTTTCCATGCTTACACCACCTCTTGACACCTGTTTACAAATCGGTCATAACTCGGGCTACGTAAATTGGAGCTTTGCAAACTTGGTCTTGTTGGAAGGGTCATTGAATGAGATTTCCAACAAACCTAATTTCATCAAATTCCGATGTTGTTTGATACCTTAAATGTGTTTGCCAAGTCAGACCATGTTTCCCTTGCTAAATTCCAAGTTTCCAAATCCATTTCATGCTCAATTTGGTTCCATGCACCCAAAAAGTTGCCATTTTGGTGAGATTCTTACCATGTCATCGTCCATGTGTTGCCATGTGTGCAATGAGGTGGATTTTCGTCCTTGTGGCTGCCATGCAAGCAATGGATCCCAATTGGTGCCATTTGGGAGTCCAAGTTACCATGCAATATTGTTTAGTTGATATCTCTCTCATCCACACTTGGATTGATGTGGAATTTGATGCGTTGGAAAGCTTTTGTGGTCCTCTTTTACCTCCATCGGTTCTTGAATGAAATTGGAGTGCAATTTCATCTGCTTCATCTAGATATCCATCATCCTCATGTGGATCTTCATGGTTGGTTGTGATGCCTGCATCGAATTTTCTCAGATGGGCTTGATCTAAGCATGGCTCATGGTTGGTTGGTTCTTCTCTCTCTCAGTGCTTGTAGGCTGATCGAGGGTGTTAACGTTAGCGAAGGGAAGAGAGAGCAGGTAAAGTTCGACAGAGAGAGAGGGGCTGCCCGCTCGCCGCTTCTGAGAGAGAGAAAACCTGACTTCAATCACAAGAAGAAGAGGAGACTAGAGCTGGTGTCCGATGTCGATGGAAAAGAGACGTTTACACGTAGTGGAAAAGATTGGATTTCATTCACAACAATGGAATTTAAAGGAAGGGAAGGTCGCTACTGTGTGGGGCCCAAGGAGTTAACATGGTTTAATTTTCTTTTAATGCTAACGAGTAATAGGGGTTGGATTTAGAGTGATTGCCAACGAGGGAGGGAGATAAAAGAGGGATAAGTGAGGGATTCTCTCCTTCCAACGCATGGGACCAAAGTGATGCAGTGGGTATGATCGGGTTTGAGGGTTTTGGGTGATAACTCGGCCAAGTTAATAAATAATGGGCATCAATGATATTTAGATGGATTAAATGGGTCAATGATAATCAAATGGCAGTTTGGTAATTAAGAAAGGAAAGACTAATGGACATTGGTTTTACTTTGGTGGATGGTGGATGGGATGAATTGAAAAAAAGAAGTAATAGGTTCCAAGGAGTATGAATGGATTGAGTATTGGTTAAAAAAAGGTCTATTAATGCATTAAATGGAATGGCTTGAGGTTGGTGGAAAAATGAAAGGATGGAATGGGTTCTTGATGTGACTATGATGCAAAAGGTAGACAGAGGCTGCAGGTTGTGATTGTTGGGCTTTAATGAGAGAATTAAAGTGGGTTGGCTTAGATGGTGGTAGGGAAAGACACGTGGGTTGAATTGTTGGAAATAACTGGCAATAGATGGGAAGTGTTTAGGCGGACAGGCTTGGGAAGAGGATGGATGGGGCTCAACAGGAAGAGGGCTTGCAGCTAAAGAAGGATTTCTCTTAAATATTTCTGTGGGTTACAAGAACATTTGGGTCACTCTCACCCAAGAGAAAGGAAATGTGTGATTTGGGGTCACAAAATTTAAGTCCCTTATTAAAATATCTTATGTAACCCCCAACAAAGAGAGAGAAAAGAGGGATAGATTAATTTAAATTGCAACGTGGTGATTTTTGCTTGCAAGGATCTGTCGGGTAAGGGTGACTAGATCATTACACCATTTGTTTTAATTAAAACAATTACGATTTAATCCACTAGGGGGTTTAATTTTATTTAGGTATTTAATCTAAGTATACCTTCTAAATTATTAATTTAATTTATGCATCAATTTTTTCCCAATGATTATTTTTGAATCACTAATTGAGAAGGGTGTGTGCACTTGGGGTCTAAGTAAATTTTCTAAAGTTTTCCATATAATAATACAAAATTATAAAATGCCTAAAATACCCTTCGCACTTCGGAATTGCAAGTCGGGTCATTACAGTATGGTCAAGGAAAACTCATTATTGAAAGGGATTCGACAAATGCAATTAAGTGGACAAATTGTCAAAGAAGACCGCCCTGAAAATTGATCGTTGTAGTTAGGGAGATTATGATGTTAGTTTTGGGGATGGATGTATCCTTTACCAAGACCAGCTGGACAACGAATGGAGTGACAAATTATTATGCCAAGTTTGGAGTCACGAACCTTTTCTCTGGAGTTTTCTTACTTTCTGATTAAAGGAGTTTCTCTTTTGTAGTATATGTATTGTCAGCTTTTTTTTTTTGTTTTGGTCTATTCCAGTTAGACCTCTTTCTAATGTTTTTGTACTTCTCTTCTTTTAATATATCTCTCTTCGTTACTGCTAAAAAAAAGAATATGAAGAACATGAGGAGAAGAAGAAGACTTATGACTGAATAGTTGAAAATATGGAGTATTTAAAAAAAGAAAAAGATCCATAGAAACATATATTTTACCAGATATCGGATCAAAACATTTATATCCCTTTTGAGTAGATGAGTAGCCATGAACACACATTTCATAGATTTTTTTGCAAGCTTGTCAGTAGAAAAATCATGAACAAAATAGTATATCCATAAACACACAACATAAGTATAGAAACAGACTGATAGGTAAAAATAACATCAATAAGTGCTTTGTTATTTAAGACTCTTGTGGGCATGCGATTTATTAAATAACAAACAATAAGAATAGAATCAGGCCAATATGTCTTAGGAACATTCATTGCAAATAACAAAGATCAAGCTACCTCAAGAAGATGACGATTCTTCCTTTTAGCACCTTCGTCCTATTGAGGTGTATGGGGGCAGGAAGTTTGAGATTCAATCCCATGTTCCTGAAGATAATGTAAAAAAGACCGAGACATTTATTCTCCCTCATTATCACTTCACAAGGTTTGAAGGTGACAATCAAATTGAGTAGTAACCCATTTATGAAAAGGGCAAAAATGATAAAAGACCTCAAATTTATGTTTCATTAAATAAACTTAACTTATTCAAGAGTAATCATCTATGAATGTAACAAAATAACGAAAGCCCGTTGAAGAAACTACGGGTGACATCCAAACATCAGAATGTAATAAGGAGAGAAAAGTGGAATAGGAGTGATTGGAAGACCGAGAAAAGGTGGGTCGATGTTGCTTTCCATACTGGCAACTTTCACAGACAAAATTATCAATTTTCAAAGAAGGTTGCAAATGCTTTAACATTGTGACCAAAGACAAGTATATTGATGACTAGTAGAACAAGAAACATGTTCTGAGCCAATTTGCGGATCAAAGAAGTACATATTCTTTTCTTCATGACCACCCCCAATCGTTATGTTTGTGATCAAATCCTGAATCACAATGAGAAAAGAAAAAAAAATCACAGAACAATTTAAGGCCTTAGTAAGTGAACTAACAGATAAAAGATTATTCGACAATCGGGGAACATGAAGAACATAAGATACATCAAGAGTAGAATATAGAGGAATAGTCTCTTTACCATTGATGTAGGTAAGGGTCCCATCAGCAAGTTTAACATGTCCAAGAGAAAGAGAAGTAAGAGAACGAAAAAAGCTGAGACATACCTGACATGTGATCGGTATCCCCATAATCAATAATCTAGGGAATGCCGAATGAGGTTTGAAAAATAGATGAGATAGTACCTAATTGAGCAACACAAATATGGATATAACCAGAGGATTAAAGGCTCCTAAGTTGCATCTTGTCTTGCGGCAATGAATCAAATTCGTGCCTAGATACTTGAGTAACATCATCTCCAAGAGAAATAGGGCTAGGAAATGCCATTAGAAGTGATCATAGCGATGAGATTGCAAAAGAATCCCCAATAATGCAGGTTTATAGTAAGTCAACTCAGAATCACCAAAAACCGAGAGCCCAATGACAACAAAAAAATTCTGCTACAGTAATTGTGCTGAAAAATGAGCCCCACAAGCACAAATCATCATCCCGATCAGTGGGATGAGAAAAGAGACCAAGGGCGACGTTGTAGGAGCCTGTCCGATGTAAATCCAGTCCCTAACGTTCCAAATTACAAAGACACAAATTACAATATTTGCAACACTTATAACATGCTTGGAATTCTTCAATGGAACTAGTTGGTGTCACTTCTTGATTGTTATTGAGTAATTGATACATGAAGTGAGACATGGAGTAGTCAAAACTCCATCTTTATAGTTTTCCTCCCTTTTTTGTAAGCATCTTCATGCATATAGGTATCCTAAAATTAACTTCATTTTCTCAAAATGGGTCTGGAGATCCTCTCTAGAATGGATGCATTTGTTTGCTATTTGTAGCTAGTTTTTCTTGGCTTTGCTTTAACATTCGGTGGTTGGCAGATAAAGAAGGCAGCTATCGATATCGTTAGGGGATTAACTGGTTCTGAGGATGGGTTGCTCTCTCTTGCCAGACGATCAGACATTGCTTTACCCTCAATTTCCATGCTTTTAGGTGAAGAGAAGGTGCTTTGTTACACTTTATCCATCTATCAAAGATCCAGTTGTAATTCTCTTTTCGAAAGAAGGGAAATGCTTGGAGTACTTCATTTTTTCTTTTTCATATGTGCTTCAAATGATGCAAACTGTGGTTGGATTTTCAAAAAATATATTAAAGGAGATCACTCCTCTTTGCATGCCACGTCAGTGGAGCACCTACAAAGTAGGACCTAGTGATGTATGCATGGCAAGATCTTGGGAGGAAACCTAACTAATGCAAAGAATATGAGCCATTACTTTCAAGATAGTAAGCCATGGGACCATCAGGATTTTAATCGGACATGCCTCAAATGAAATGCTTTTATTTTTATTTTTTTGATTGAGTGAATGATCTGTTCTGCTTTGTATTTGAAGGCATATAAATATGGGAGAACACATTGACTGGCATAACATTTTGCTCTATCTTGAGAGACCAACACATTTTGTTGAAACGAGAAAGCATATGACGACAGAGGACCCAGTGAGAAGCTGGCTTTTGGACCATAAAACACCAAAGAACATTGTAAAAATCAGTATATGTATCTGTAATGACCAAATAAAAACTCTCCATCTAAGATATTTCTGGCCAGCTTCTATTAAGCTGTTCGACTCCACAACCCAGGAAATGATCTGAAACTAATGCCCACTCAATGATATTTGACTTGATTTTGTGATTCATTGCCTCCACAGGCTGTGCCTAGTCTTCAAAGATTCTTCTATTTTGCTTAATCAATACAGACCATACGATGGTCAAAGTTACCGTTTTCCATAAGACTGGGCTTGGCTTTGGGGTGGGACTTGATCTCCAATTTGGAAGGAGAGGTGGAAAAAAAGGGAGCTACCCAATGGGAAAATAAAAGGGAATGTGAATGCTGCCAAATAGATGAAACAAAAGGGCAATGGATGAACAAATAATCAACAGATTCTTCATATCCCAAGAAAGAAAGCAAACATCTGGTTAGAGAAGTTCTGACATTTGAGATTGTAGGATCATTATGAATGGTGCATTTTTAATAGTGATTGATTTGTAGTAAAAGGTTATTAAGGTGCATATTGATTTGCAGTAAAAGGTTAGGAAAACAGTAACAAGTAATATGAATTTTGATTTCCAAACTATTCTAATTGTCCAATGGAATAACTAATTTTGGTTCTACCATATACTGAAAAATCATGAATTGGTTTATGATCAGGATCAGGAGCAAATTTCATATCAAGATCATGGTCGCAGAAAGAACTACAGAAATAGATCAATTAAACCAACTGAAGGTTACTATAATCTATGAGAAGAAGAATAACAAGGCAGTGATGAATGAATTATTATATCCCTGATTTCCCCTACCAGCTTTATAGGTCTCATGGGCATTAGATAGTCTGCCCATGGAAAACAGTTTACCAAATCGAAATATAAACGCGAACCCCTGATTGATGGGATAAATGGCTTTGGTGATGGTGATGATGACTTAACACGTCTCCTGCGAGTCATATTCTAGATCTTCCCATTTTAAATAGTCTCTTTTGCAAATGCAATTAGTGTATTTGAGGCATTTATTGATTTTAGGTCTTCCAAGAATGCCTAATGCAGGTACCAACGAGTCTGTTTTTTTTTTTTTTGAGCGGTAACAAGAAAGACTTTTATTAAAAAACAAAGCAGATACAAAGAGAGAGTATAAGGCCTAAGAGAATTAGGCCCAAAAGAAAGATGAAAGAAAACAAACAAACAAGAAACAACAAACGAGAATAAAGAGAAAACTCTGTAGCAGCCAAGTGCACTAATCTCCTGGAAGCTGAAAAGTGCCCAAGATTGAACCACCAATGCCATTCTTTGCGTAAAAGTTTGTCACTCCATTGGCTGAATGGTTGATATGCACGAAGGACACCTCCAGGCATGAGACTAGTTCCTTGATTTCCCTAACCAGGGTGATTAATCTCCAAGGGGGACGCTTCGGTTTGCTGACCCATTTGATAGCATTGGACAAATCACTTTCAATCACTAATTTTTCTCCCCCAAAATCTACTCCTAAAGTCAAGGCTCTCTTAATACTAAGAAGTTCTTCCTCGTTCGACTCTTTAATACCAATAGACTCCGTGAAAACCACAAGCGTGGAGCCCGAGTGATTCCTAAGAACTCCCCCTATCCCGGCCGGTCCAGGCTTACCCTTTGTGGCCCCATCCACATTAAATTTCAGAGTTCCGCTTTGAGGGGGGGACCACTCAACCTGAAGTTTTCGAGGCCGAGGCCCAGAAATCATTACAACCCTCCCACGCATAAGATCACCAACTTTAAGATCCCTAAATTCCTTATTAGAACAGAGCCAAACACAGTCTCCATTTCACTTTCTGGTATAGCTCATCAAACTCCAAAATCTTCCCCTCAAAGATCTGGGCATTCCTCTCCTTCCAAATAGACCACATAATTGCTGCTGGGATTGTGATTCAAGCAAGTCTCCTTCTGGGATTAGGGCAAGGGGGAAGCAAGATCCTACGATGTCATCCCAAGAGGCAGAGCAAACACAAGAAACACCCATATTCATGAAGCAACTTCACAGCCTCCACGTCACAGGGCGAGTGACTAAGAGATGATCAATAGCATGGTTGTTAAAATCTTACGATATACGATTCTTATCTTACGATTCATACGATATGATAAGAGAGACGATTCGTATCTTTCAACAAATCTTACGATTCGTATAAATAATAGAATTATAGGGTTATTAGGAGTGTGAAAGCATGAAACATTTCGTTTGGTTTTTAAGGCTTGAGTTGATGAACATTTAATACCTTTCAATTTTTTTAGGGCTTTCTTAGTTCATTATTGACTTTCATAGTATAATTGGATTATATACTACTGATCTTATACTTTTGGGAGTTAGAGCATTGAAATTTGAGCTTCAATGAACTAATTATATAAAATTCACTTAATATTGAAAGAAAGTTGGAAAATTGCTCGTCATTATATTTTCGATATATTTTACGTTATTTCATATATTAAATATTGTTTAGAGAAAACACTTATGAATCTTACGATTTTACGATTTACGATACACGATTTGCGATTCAAGATGTATTAACGATTTCCAATACGATTCGATTTTCACAACATTGATCAATAGTTTCGTCATTTGTCCCACAAAGGGGGCAGCTAGTATCCCCATTCGAATTCAGCAAACCTCTTCTTCTAAGAGCCATCCTAGTTAGAATTTTTCTCTTTGCACCACACTAGACGAACAACTGACTCTAGGCACAACGAGTCTGTTTTCTTGATTAATCTTTGGGATAAAACCTTGACCAGCCTATTAAAATCCCTCCAATGCCAGCTGGCCATGGATTCCTAAGAAAACAGATATTGAATTTTAGCTTAATCTACCATTTGAATGATCCCACAACACATCATATTCAATGCAGAAAGCAAGAGAATCTCAACATCAATAGAATGTTAAAACCTTAATTTTTCAAAAATAAAATGAAATAAAATAAAAGGAGGAAAAGAATATGAAAACCTTGTACTGATCAAACAAAAGTGAATCCCTCCATCACAGTCACCTTAGAGAGCGAAAATTAAAATAAATTCCTCTTACATGGCAATAAGACATTTTGACCTGCAACTCACATTAGAAGAAAATAGTCCCAATAGATGAAAAAAATGAGAGAACAGTTTAAGGTGGTTTTGGCATGCATCTAGAAGACCAGAAATGCGTATTGTATGGAAAGACGAAAGATTACATTTAGAAGGAACAAGGAGGAGAGGGAGGCCATTAAAAATTTACGTAAATGGGAGAAATAAAGGATATGATGGAATGTAGGTAAAGGGATATTATGGATTGTGGGGTAAATAGACAATGTGGTTTTTGAAAGGTTATTATGGGAGAGTGGAGCTTGAAAAGTAGAGTGTAGATGGATACGATTAGTGGCTATATTGATGATCACAAACCCACTTAGGGTAGGGCGGGATTCTTCACTACCAAAATATTTTGTAGTTCTGGTGAACACAATTCACAGTTATGAGTCTAGTTTCCCCTGCTACAAACCTAGTCAGGAATGGTTCCTAAACATTTTCTTTTCTTTTCTATTCTATTGGCAAGTGGTCAACCTATTCCACATTTGACTCATTTCATCTAAGTGGGCCCTATGTATTTGTTTGTGTCAAGAACTGTGCAAATTATTGTGAATGTTTGTGCTTGTCTGTAGTGCATGCATGAGCCCTTCTTCTAGAGCAAAATGGTAGCTAAACAATATGGATCAGCTTTCATTGACCAGGGAATTGTTACAGATCCATTTTATAATGAAAAGGAATTGCTTTGTCCTTTTTCGTTTTTTTTTTTCCTTTTTTAGTTTAGGATTTGATTCTTTGTGATTAGTACCACAAATGAACCATTCTAACTCTGCTGTTTAACTTTTCAGGAAATTTCAGAGCCAGCTGCTGAAGCTCTTGTAAATCTCTCACAAAATTCAGAGCTCTCAGAAAAGATGATCACGATAGGGATGGTAAAAACAGCCATGGAGATGCTTTACAAACAACATTCAAGTATTATGCGACTGTTAGTTATGCTCCTAGCTAATCTAACACAGTTGGATGCTGGAGTTGCTTCTCTGCTTCAGGTCTTGTCTGCATATTCCTTTAATAGACACTAATTTAGATGCATTTCAGCCAATCTGCATTACTACAAACTTGTTGGGGTGCAGTTCCTAAAGTTGAAATGCATCTAATTGCCCTTATCTGTTGTTTCAAAGTTTTTATGGTAGTTTTCCTAGCGATCTAAACCTCATCTTTTTTTTTTTCCTGGATGTGGCTTTCATTCTTTATTCCTTTTTATGCACAAACAGTGCTTCTTCTAATCTTATCCCTTAAACATGTCAAACACAAACAATGGACACAGTGCAACACATCCATCTTTGATAAATGCTTAAAGCCATTATCATATTATCTAGTTTTTTTCTTTATCACATTATACATTTGATTTTGTCTGTATGAGGAGAGTATTACTATGTTAACTTTCCTACAGTCAGGAAGGTGTTTACTTTATGCCTTTTACAATGTTGCTTCTGTTCTAACAACTGAAGGTTGAGGTTATTCCTTGTGTTTCGAAGTAAGGTTTGCTAATACGCTCTAATATGCCTGTTGTACTTGAGGATGAACTGATTCTTGTCTTCAGCTTGAGGATGAAAAAGTGCAAGGATTGTATATTCTGAGGCTTGTGAGATCATTTTGTAGATATTCAAGTGAGGCAACAGGTATGCTCTTCGATTTCTGTTTGATGCTGTTTAAACCATATTCCTTGGTACTCCAAATAATGCAAGTACACATGATATTGCACAAATCTAATTTTGGTGATGTATTTGATCAATACCCACACCAAGATTTTGTGCATGTTTTTCTTGAAGAACAAAATTGTGGCACTTGAACCCCTTTTGCATAACATACACGCATGCCAATCTAACTTTCTTCTCTCTCCCTCTCTCTCTCTGTCTCTCACACCCACCCACACCCACCCACCCACACCCACCCACACCCACACACACACCCCCACACACCACACACACACAAACATGTGCGCATGTGTGCACAATTGTGTATTTGCAGATTGGATTTGGATCATAATTTTTTCACTAGACCGGTCAATTAGGAACTCGACCAAGTCAAATCTACCCTAGGTGAGTCCCACCAAGCATGACCCACCAAAATAAGCCATTCAGCTATTGATTGCTACTCATGGATGGATTCCTTTGTGAGATGGCTTTGGTCATTTGAAATGGTGGGCCCCATTTAAATGCAATCAAGGAAGGGTTAAAGTCCATTTTTGGAATTTTGAGTATTTTATGAAGAAAAATACTTTCTAGATGGGCTTCCATGAGCAAGAACTGATGTAGACTAGGTAGGCCAAGGAACACCTAGTCTCAAACTGTAGCTAAATCCCGATGCCAATGGGCTGGAACAGTTTGTATTCAAATGGACTGGGGTGGTGTGTACCCGAATACCCACTGGACCAGTTTGGGCCTACAACTGTTCTGAACAGTCTGCAGAATGTGTAGTAAAATCCGGATGTCAAACTGGCCTAAAGGCCTGCATGCACGTGCCAGGAACATGGACAGATGTCACTCACGGTTGGATAGTTTCAGCCAACCTGGGTTTTCTCTGATGGATCTTTTAAAGAAAAGGACAAACTGTTTGAAAAAAAAATAGAAACCCACAATCTTTCAGTCAGGATTAGAGGGGCAAAAAAACTGGGACAGCCTTGGTTCGATCAGTCCAAGGGCTGCTGTACCTGGCGGGAGAGGGGTGGCCTCAGAGGTTGCTACCACTGCTCTTGTAAAGTCCAAACGTGGCTGGGTGCCAACGAGGCTGCAACCAACAGAGACGACTCAGGTCAGTCTATTGACTAGGTTACAGACGAAACACCAAGCTGGGTGTTGAGTCGCTGTCCACTTGGCCTGAATCAAGTGCAGCAATGCTGCTGGTTGAGGGAAGCAGGTTTCCAGATCTTCCTCTCACATTCCTGGGTTTTGCAACTCTGCTATTTCTGCTTGGAATTCTCTAGTGCCAACGACGGAATTTGCAGGGGAAATAAAATAGAATCTTATTGAAATCAAAGTTCTCCGTCGATTATTCCCCAAACATTACATAAGCTGGTCTTTAAATAAACCATCTAAAGGCCATAATCGGTCATGACTTGCTAAAACCAAAACAAAGTAAAAGAAACCAATTGCTAAATCTACACAATCCGACGTTCCATACGTGCTTGTGGATTTTATTTGTAAAATAAAATAAAAACAAAAGGAACAATTCTAAGTATGGCTCCACCGAATTGCAATGCTTTGCCACCGTTTCCTTTGCTTTAATTTCCAACTTAGGCACTAGGAACCTAATGAAATATTCGAGAGATTGGAAAGTGGTTTTTGGAGAGAATGGGATTGGGATTATTGGTGGGTTGTTGGGCCTGACGAGTTGGCTTGGACTTGGGCCTGGATCAAAAAAAAAAAAAGTTTTGTTCATCATCACAGATGGCCGCATCAAGAACTCCCTTCATTCATAGATTGTATTCCAGGATGGATCCATCCATTGATTGGAACTCACTAACAGATCCATCTGATAGATGGCTTTGGTCATTAGGAATGGTGGGTCCCACTTAATGTCATAGAGGAAGGGTTAAGGCCCATTTTGGGCTCTCAAGTGAGGAAAATACTTTTTTGGTGGGCTTCTATGAACAAAATGCTTCCCTAAAAGGCATGAGGACAAGAATGTTCAACTTTCTGACTATGGGCATCAGAACCATCCATATGATTATGAATTTTACATCAGACATCATCTTGAGCATGAGATGAAGGCTTTTGCATTTGGTGAAAAGTGGGTTGATGACAAATATTCTCCACATCATGTTTATAGATATATGGACAATGAGAATTAATATGGTCATTCATGACCACATTTTGGACATGTGAACAATATGGGCTGCTATAGCTGTTTCCACAGTTGTAAAATAAGGCCCCCCGTGTATGATGAAAGATGGATGATGAACAGTGAGCATGAAGATGATCACCTTTGGTCTCGTCATATCAAAGAACATTGTGGACCTTTTAAATGGGGAGGCATCATGAAACCTATATGATTCGTTTGATTGTGAGAAAATTGAAAGAACTGATTGTAAGAAAATTGAAATAACTCATCATGCAAAGCACAGGTCCCAAATGACTGATGTAAAAAGGTTACTTCAAAGTTTAGAAAGTGCTAGTGAACTCCCAATTGAGAATCACTACAAGGTACTAAGCTAGATTATGGAAGATATTCCTACCACCTGAGGTATTGATGGGATGAAACTCCTTATCAGAAGAGCGGCTTGATGGTGGTGAATTTTCCCCTAGCTTGTCTCATGGGCAAATGGAGAGGAAAAATATGTTCTTAGAATTAAAACCTAAAAACTTCATCAAAAAAGGGAAGAGTAGAAGATGAATAAAGGAAAAATGATATGTGCAAAGATTGGTTGTGTAGGCTTGTTCAAAGGTTATCGTCAAAAGCAAGAAGATGGGATATGCTAAACAAGCCTAGGACCCAAGCAAAAAAGAAGCCATTGATGGTGTTTTGGGTCCCAGGCCCACACATAATTAGGAATCATAAGGGATGAGTGGTGCAAAATGCCAAGAAGTTGAAAATGAAGGGAAAAGAGGACAAGGTCAAATCCATGGAGATAGATGACAAATTGATCTCCAAGTTGACCAAAAATAGGTCCCAAGAAAATTGAACTTGTAGACATGAACATTAATATGGTGGGAAAATCTTGAAATAATAAAGCTAAACCAAAATGTACTTCTAATTGATTGGTCTGTCTTTTGATCCCTCCAAGTCACAAACAAAAGTTGTCACTAAAGCAAAGAGCCAAGTGGAATATCTGAATTCTTTTGGAGGACCTGATGACACTGAATCGGTGTTACTTCCATCCACAGTGATTGATCGCCTACTCCAACAGTCCAACATACTCATCTTGGGAGGGGTGTACCCCGCTTATGCAGTAGGAACCTTTGACCAATAGGAGGAAACGAATAAAACGATACGTGAATCTAAGTAGAAAAAAGAGCAATTTCCACAAAGTGATGGCCATACGCTCAAAACCATTAAAGAATTGATCTTGACGACCCAACAACAAGTACAACAATTGGTAGGATTAGACTAGAGGTCTTGGTTTGACTCCTCCCGTGCTTACTTGATACCCGAGGCTTGTGGGTGGTTTCGTGTTTTCGTGAGATTAGTCTCATCTCCAACGTGGGGTGGGATACCCATGTTATCGAAAAGGAAAAAAAAAAAAAAAAAAAGTACAACAATTGGCAACTGTAATAAAGCATTATGGTGTTTCTAGTGGTGGCTATCACATTGATGTTCACAATGATGACACTGTTGATGATTAAAAGTTTGATTCAAATAATGAGTCAAGGAGAAGACAAAGTTATAGTGAAGAACATTCACGAGGGTTGAATTTTGTGAAATATTGCAAGAGATGCAGGTGTAAATGTTAGAATGAAAAATAGGGAGAAAAAAAAGAAAGTAATGGAAGATAAGGGTAGAAAAGAGCCTTCAAACAAGAGAGCCTATTGGAACTTACTGGTTTTGCTGGGAGCCATACAATTTTTTGGAGCATGGAAGACAAACAAATTTGAACAGGTGACACATCGGGCTTTTATTCAGTTAAGAGAGTAGTGGATTTGACTCCAAAGGAACCCGTCAATAGGGGTTGCCCGAGCTTTTGATCATGGACTGGAGTGGCTCCGCCAAGAGTTCAGGCTTTTACTTGGTGCACCCTTAAAAAACATATATTGTCCACAACAAAATTCAATGGGAGGGGAGTCGGCGTGTCTAGCGAAGATCTTTCCTGTCTTCTTTGTGGAAAGCAAGAGGAAGATGTAGATCATTTATTAGGAAGTTGTCCGGTAGTGTCCGGTAGAGAGAAATCTTTGGGACAAATTCGCTTCCTTGATGAGTATCATGGGTTTTTCATAGGTCTTTTTCGACAATCGTGGAAAGCTGGGTAATCTCCAAAATGGGATCATCCAAGCTCAAGTTGGCTTGGAACATTATCCCATCAGCTATCCTTTGGTTAATCTGGAAAGAAAGGAACCACCAAATTTTTGAGAATAAAAGATCAGAGGAAGAGGACTTGTTCTAGATAGTGAAATGGAGGTTATGTGCTTTGCTAGCAACTAGTTTGGAATTTAGAAGTACCAGGTTACAATGAATTTTCTTGAGATAACAACAAATTTTATTCCCTGGAAAAGATAGACAAGATGGATGGCTACATTCAAAGATATTTTGAGAATGCCATAGTTAAAGCATAACTAAAACAACCGGAATCTCAAATGCAATTTAGGCTAAAAAATCCATTTTTCCTCTCAAGAGGTTCTCCTGAACTACGAACACCTATGAAGACAGCCCACTAAATTATTCTTGCCTTTACATTTTCAATCAAGCTAGCTGTGGAAGAAACCTTGTCCTAAAAATATTTGCCAAGTGTGTTCTCCCCATATGAATAGCCTAGTTTCCACCACTCTTGGTTTTTCTTAGAAAAAAGGCTCCATTCCCATGCCAAATGAGAACCTGAGATGAGGCTGGAATTATTCACTGGATAGAGAAGTGAAGAAAGAAAGAGCAAATAGGTGAAAAAAGGACAATTAATGAATAAATGATCAACTGATCACTTGTAATTCCAACAAAGGACATACATGTTTTGAAGAGCAAAAATTCCTGATCCTGAGGTTGTCTAAAGTCAAAATTTTATTCAAGGAAAATTTCCAACAAAAAGCTTTTAACTTTTGAGAGGGACAAAGATTTCCACAAGTGTATTATTCAACACTCGAACTCAAACTAGTGCATGGATGTTGAACATGATTCCCAATTTGTTAAGATTTACCCAATAGCTGATTTCTCGGAATGGCTTTGCTGAACATATCAACTAATTGATCCTTGTACTTGACATACAATGTAATGAATCTCTTCTTTAGAAGCAATTTTCTCACAGATGAAGTGGCAATCATATTCAATGTGTTTGTTATGCTCATAAAAGACTCGGTTAGAGAAATTACATTTAAATTGAGCTTACATTCTAGACACGAGGATTGTATTCATGTAGTGGGATTTGGACAAAAATACCTGATAGAAGTTGATCACCTCCTGGAGGCTGAACATTTTTTTGAAGTCTTAGCTTGATGTGCTTGTTATTGTGGAGTCCTTTGACATCTAATAGTTGTCCCTAAAATGATTTCTATCCCCCTGCAACAGTGCAGAAATCTTCCCAATTGGAAGGGAGGATGATATTGGAAAACAAAAAGAGGTTCACACCTCTAGAAAAATAAATTTTAGCAGCTACAAAAGAAATGACAGAAGTATTTTGGTTGAAGATAACAATCTAGAAAGCCAATATCATTTTCAACAAAAAGGAAAATTCTAGAAGCCAACGCAGCTTGTAATCTCTATCTATTTCTCTCTTAAAAAAAGAGAGGAAGGAGCAGGAAATGCTAAAATAACAGTTTTTTTAATATAATATTATCATGGGTCATTGGGCCTCATCATTTTGGTTATAGAATTCTAGGGTATCCTAAAATCAAAATCTAAGATCTAAAATTATTTTTAGCCATTAGATTTAGTTAAGTGAAAATCAATGGCTAGATGGTGATTAATTTCAATGCACTTAGATCAGATTGCTAGCAATCACTTTTATCTCAATTTTTACTTTGATGTATTTTAGAATTCTAGATTTGATATTGTAGGGCCCACACGCCCACTTCATGCCGCATGTCAAGATTTTAATTTCTTTCACATGTTAACAGATTCTGTTACCTTAGCACAGCCCAGAAGAAGCCAACAAATCTTGTAGCAAGCACCTTTTGAAACCCAAGAATGTACCCTTCAGTACCATTAGGACTTAATAGGGACTGAAAGATAAAATGTAGGAGAATCGCAAAAGTGCCAGGTGTCCTAGGCTATGGACGTCAAATCCAGAAGTAAAAGTAGGGCTCGAAAAAATAATTATCTGATCACAGATCAAACATTATTAGAGGCGGCCATGGAAAAAAAGGAGTTCGGTTATTATGGTTTTCTTAGTTATAAAACAGAGATCCAAAAAATTGTACTATTGAGATGAAAAAGATCAAAAGAAATTTCTAAAATGGTCTTGGTAGAAGATGAGCGAAAGTCTGAGCTTTTGTGGAGAAACGAAATGGAAAAATGTCTAGAAACCTCAGAAAAAGGAGACTAAGGTGATGGTAAACATCTGATTAGATCTGTGTATGATGGTGGGCCCAACAAGAAAGTAAATTTACAGTCAAGATGACCTCTGATAATCTCGATAAGAAAATGCATAACAAGTGGTGATGAAGGCCCAGCTACTGGCAGTAGAGAAGCTGTAAAGCAAAGAAAATACAGAGAGAAAATGGAGATAATCTCTCTGTGAGATTAGCATTCTTTAACATGGAAATAACGTAGTAATTGTAGGCCTAATTACATCCATCGTATCCCTTAATCAAGAGTTAAGCACATACATGAAGGCACCTGTAGATATACTTCACAGAACCTGTACAAATATGATAGTAATCATGTAGAGAAAACTCATTACTGCAGGTGTATTGTCAATGGTCTAGATCTGCATACATTTATGTAATGTTTGCATTTGGTCATTGTCATAAAGTTTTGCTTTGTGGAAGATGTATATAGCTTTAGTGATGTAGAAAATGTGTATTTTGAATCCGTGGTACACTTGCTCCAGTTTGGGTACAATATGTGATGCTGATATGAACATTATTAGTTACTGTATTTAATAGGAAATGACTGCTTGGAAATATATAATTTTATCAGTAATACTTTCTAACACAATCTATTTTCCATTTGGGTGATTAACAAGATCTGATGTTCATACTGGTATCTAAATTTTAAGTGGTTCTTCTTCCCCTTTGAATGTGGCAGATGATCCCTTTGAACATGTTGCTCTTATTCTGGTTAACATCTCAAAGATGGAGGCAGGAAGGAAAATTCTACTGGATCCTAAACGAGGGCTTCTAAAGCAAATCATTCCACAATTTGATTCAATGAGTCTTCTTCGTAAAAAAGGGGTATAGTGATTGGCTCCTTAGATAACATAAATTTCAAGAAAATGTGAAAACCAGCCTCCATATGATTTAGAATGTTTTACATGGTTCAATATATTCATTTTTGAACTTGATGCATTAGTTTGTCTATGCATATTTTGTTCTTCAACTAGCAAGGAATGGGGTTCATGTCATCTAGTTATCCAATGGTCATCTTTCACGTTGAGTGATTTTCTGATGGGTTTGTTATTTGTCTTGCAAATGAATGGGTTTTTTAATTGTTGAGTTCTGAGAGGTCTGCACAAATTGGTAAATCCCTTAGCAAAACCATGTTTAGAATGTAATCTAAATTTTTTGAAGCTTTTGGCATTCAATGATTTTTGTATAAACCGTGTATGTGGATGGGTGACAAATCTAGGGAGTTGAGAGATGGATTTAAATTCTTTCATATAGGAATGAGCAACAAAAGAAATGGGCTAGGCATTGTAGTTGGCCTTCAAAATGAGAAGATTGTAGAAGTTAAAAGAAAGACTTATGGGATTATAATGGTTAAAATAGTATCAGATAAAGAAATTCTGAACACTTAAAGCATGTATGCACTCCAATCAGGACTACAAGAGAGCGAGAAAAGAGTTTTGGAGCACATTAGATGTAGTAGTGTAGGATATACTGATAAGGGTAAATGTAATGATTAGGGGTGACCTAAATAGGCATATAGGAAATAAGAATGATGGCTGTAGGACAATACATGGAGGAGGGTATGGATATGGTGAAAGGAATGAGATGGGTGAATCAATGCCCAATTTTGCGATGGCTATTGCTGTAGAATAATATAATGAAGAAAAGAGAATTTGGTGTGTCTTCCTTAATCAAGGAGAGACCCTATCATTCATATTTACAGAGAAAACAGAATACAAATAAGGAAGGTAAATTAAATAAAAGGGGAAATCCCTAAACTTAGTAACGGCAATAATTTAAATATATCATCTAAATATATCTCAGCACCACCCCCCCCTCCTCCCCCCTTTCCTTCGCCCCCCACCCCCACCACGACCCAAACTCGAGAGCGTCCCACTTGAGTTTGAACATATTCAATTTGACAATCCAATAGTGATGCCATTTGATGGAGCGAAAGAAGATCAACAAGAATTGCCAAAAATCGAGCCCGGTCGAAGTAGAAAAGCTAAAACTGGAACCAGTTACCGTCCCGCAGCAGCATGTACCGGAACAAGTACTGGAGAAGGAACGGTGGAAACTCAGCAAGGCTGCAACACCACATACATATGTATAGTTCTCCAAAAAACGATAGGGTGCAGGCATAAAATGTTCTGGTGGCCGGATCTGATGCCGCAAAGTGCTGACTGCAAAGGGAAAAAACACTGGTAATCCTTCAGTTGACACGGGCAGAAGTGAGAATCTGCTACAGAAGTCTGCCTCAAATAGAAACTGATCCGAAGAAGATGCCGAAGTCCGGTGAGGAACAATAAAACGGAGAAAAACGTAAACCTCCATTCAATAAGACCAAAGAATAGGTCTCAGAGGGTTCCATTGGCATTCAAACTCAAAATTGCACCATACAGATGTGATGTAGGGCCAACAAGATAGTAGAGTTGTGGGATTATAGGTTCAAATATGAAGAAAGACTACAAATCTAAGGGATCAAACAAAAATGGCCCTATGAACCACCCACAAAATGTAGGGAAAAAAAATCTCTGAAAGGAGATGTCAAAAAGGTTGGAAAATCAGATCAGGGAGGCAAATGTTGGATCGTTTGGCAAACAAGAAGGAGGGGAGAGAGGATTTTATTTATTCATACGAGGATCTGGAAAAAAAAATCTTCTAGATGAGAACGATAGGTAGTGATGAGACCAATAATAGAGGGAGAGGTTAAATCCAAGGGCTGGAATAGGAGATCCAAACTAAAACAGGTCACTGCCGAGTACTAGAGGAACAAATCTGGGTAGAACAACAACAAAAAATAGGCCCCACCAGTGTGTTGGGTGAAGCACCGGTTGGAATCCAAAGACCATGCAGGGGCGATCCACATAGGTGGATGAAAGGTAGCCACAGTGAAATACCAGCAGATCTGGCAGAAAATTCCCAAAAACTGGGTTTTGGGGCATCCTGGCAACAGTGATGAAGAATGGTCAAATGGGCCCCACCGTTGACAGAAACCCTAGGTCAACTGGAGGCGTAGGAAGGTGGGCCAGGGGCGACTATGGTGGGGTAGGGCCCAGTTACAAAAGGGTTGGATCTATGTTTATCTGAGAAAAAAATCCCAAAAAACTGGAGTTTTGGGCGTCATTGCGGCAGGACGGTAGAATCAGTAAAAGGGCCCCACCTTTGACCAAAACCCTTAGTCAACCTTAGACGTAGGTAGGTGAGCCAGGGGCGACCAGGGTGGTGGAGGAGCCAAGGTGTAGAAGGCTATATCCTCGTGGATCTTGAGGAAAAACCAAGAAACTGGGTTTTTTTGAGCAGGATTAGCACTGGGAAGAGAAGCAACAAATGAGCCACCTAGGGTAGGTAGATCTAGAAGGAAACCTTACAAATTAGCAGTTTCTTCTAAAAACGGTAGGAAAAGGTGGGGTCTTGTCGGCCAAAAATGTTCTGGTGGCCGGATCGAAGGCCTGGAAGTGCAGGCTGTAGGTGAGATTCGCCGGGAGGCACAGTCTGGAAAAAAAAAGAAGAACAGATCTGGGAAAAAGAAGCTGTAGAAGATGTAGGGCAAAGAGAAGAGGTAGCAGAAGTTGTAGATGGGAGAGAGCATCAATGTTCTCCCTCTACTGGTGTTGTCGCAACCAACAGAGGGAGAGGGAAAAGGACCGAAGGTTGTCTCTCTCTGAGACTCACAAAAGTAAAACCCACGGAAGGATTGAGAAACCTAGACTGATACCATGTAGAATAATAGAATGAAGAAAAGAGAATTTGGTGTCTTCCTTGATCAAGGAGAGACCCTATCATTTATATTTATAGAGAAAACATAATACAAATAAGGAGGGTAAAATAAATACAAATAAGGTAAATTAAATAAAAGGGAAAAACCCTAAACTTAGTAAAGACAATAATTTAAATATATCTCAACAATTGCTTGACAATAACTAAAATATATTTTGAAAAGGAAAATAACATCTTGTGACTTTTAAGAGTCAACAAACAGATATGAGATAAATTACTTTTTTTGGTGTGACGTAAGGAAGGATCTTTTTTTTAAAAAATTGTAAAGTTATTCGAGGAGAGTGCTCTATGACTCAACGTAGGCTTGTGTCAATTGTATATATATCAAAAGTAGGATAACAAACAAAAGAGAGATTACAAAATTAAGTGGTGGGACTTGAAGGTAGAAAAAGTAAGAATCTTTAATGAAAGAGTTTTAGCAAGTGAGGCTTGGGACTAAGGTATAAATCCAAATGAATTCTGGGCTTACATGGAAAGTGACATAAAACAAGCAGCCAATGCCATATTAGGAGAATCTAAAGGATATAAAGACCCAAGCATTAAGAAATGTGATAGTCAATTTGCCGATGACACCTTGTTTTGTGACGCATCAAGAGATGAAGTAATGGGCTATAAAGCCGTCTTGAGGTGCTTTGAATTAGTTTCGGGGCTTAGAACCAACCTAGAAAAAAGCACGCTAATAGGAGCGGATACCTTAAATAGCTAAGCTGAAGAGGTGGGTTGTAGAGTGGGGGGACTTCCTTTCAAATACCAAGGGCTGCCAATAGGAGGAAATGCCAGATCAAAAAGGTTTGGGCATTGCTGGTGGAAAAGGTGCAAAGGAGACTAGCAGGTTAGGGAAAGAACTATTTGTCTTTAGGAGGTCGGCTTACATTAATTAAATCAGTCTTAATCAAACTCCCCTTGGATTACATGTCATCTTTGAGATGCCCAAAGGAATAATGAATAGATTGGAGCAGTTCTTTCGGAGTTTCTTATGGGGGGACAAGAAGGAAAGAAGAAAGGTACACATGGTTAGATGAACAGAGGTCACTAAATCTAAAGGAGATGGAGGCTTGGGAATACTGCCTTTAGGGATAGCGAACCACACTCCTCTATGTTAATGAAGCTGGAGGTTTGGAAGAGAAAAGAATGCTTTGTGGAGGAAGATCTTAGTAGTCAGGTACGCGGTGGAGAAAGAAAGAAAGCCCACCTGCAAAAGTCTACCGTATTGTGGGAGCCACTTTTGGGTTGAGTTGACCAGAATCTTCTTACTTTGGTAAGTCAAGTCAATTTATGTCATTACGTCTATGATTTAGTGTAATTGATTATTCTTTTATTTATTTTCTTTTTTGCCATCATGATTGGCTCCCTGTAATCTATTTATACATGTATCTTACTTCAGTTAAACAAAATTCAATACAAGAGAAATTATTCTTCTCCATTATTCTCCTGATTGCTTTCTACATGGTATCAACTAGAATCGATCTCTGCGGTTTCTAAGGAAGTTATGTTTCTTGTCCGTTTTACTGTTCCTCCCACCAGAGTTACCGGTTTCTAAGTTATGTTTCTTGTCCGTTTTACTGTTCCTCCCACCAGAGTTACTGTTCATCGCTTGAACCTGGCGGCATCTGATCATCAGATCTGTGAGATTTTCTTTAGTGGATTTCTTACTCCCTCTCTTCTCTATATTTCTTGCCAAGGACCATTGCTGCACTCTTTTGTTTCTCTCATTTTTATTCCTGCAGGCGACCCATCACCGAACCTTAGTTTGGCTTCGATCTGTGTCACCCGTTGTCAGATCGTGGGTAGTGGTGTTCGCACCTAGCTCACCTATCTTCGCCTAAGGTGGACTCAGGGTTTTGGTCCCAAGGTGGGGCACCTTTTTGCTGGTTTTCCAGCACTGCTGCAGTGATGACCAACACCCCAGTTTTTGGGAATTTTTCTCTTCGATCCGTGTCCGTTGTTGTCAGATCATGCTCCAACTTGGCATCCTCACAAAACCAAAGACTACCAATTGCATCCTTCTTCTTCTTCAAAACGAAGGTATCCTTCCCCGTCCCACATTGTTTGAAAAGTCCCTGTAACCAGGTTCGGATTGTTGGTTCTGGCAAATTGGCAACAAACAAGGTGATCAAATACTTCTCCCGGCTCCCTCGATTTCTCCTCCCTCTAGGCTGCTGCCATCCTTCCCTATCAGCTTAGTCCTGGTCCCCCTCTGATTCTGCCGGTTGTCGATGCCTATCTCTAGCTTCGTTTGCTCTCCTCCCGTCTCTCTCTCTCTCTCTCTCTCAAGTCTCCTCTCTCTGATGCGGAGTAGCAGATTTCCCTTCGAATTTAGAGTTTATTTTATTTTCGATTTGGTTGTAATTAGAAATTAGGATTTTCTATTTTCAGTAAATTATTTTCGTTTTAAGTGTATTTAGAGGTTTCTAATTTTAGGTGCTGCTATTTTCTTGCTTTGAGATTATTATAAATACCTATGTAATCCCGTTTTTGGGAGAATATGGTGGAATGAATAAAAGCTTGAGAAAGTTTTAGCAAAATACCTGTGAGTGGTGCGAATTCCTTCATTACTTCCACCACCTTCTCCATCTCTTCCTATAGCCTTGCCCCCACCCCAAACGTCTCCCTGCCCCATTGCCTTGCTACCCGGCCCTGTCCCAAATTTTCGCCTCTTCCTAAGGCCTTTTCCCTTCGTCGCAGACCCATCCTAACCCACGCCCCTTTACTGCCGTAAGTCCCCTTTTACTCATTTCCTTTCTTTTGCATGGTTGCCCTAATTTCCTTTAAGTTTCCCACGTGACTTAAACTCCTTTACTAAGTTACTCCCACACGTGCCTAACTTAACCCATACCCATTACCCATTTCAAGTGTCTGGATTATTGTTGAATTAGTTACATTGAATTTCTGGATTTCTTATTATTTGCAACTTATCATATTATTTGATTGATAGATTGTTAATTTTAATTTTAATTTTAATTTCATCCCCTTTTAGTTTAATGTGCATTATTTTGATCCCTTTAGTTTTAGGGAACCAAATTTAAACAAAATTTAGGATTACCCTATTAGTTGTCCTGCATCAAATTTGGTATCAGAGCCAGGTTAGGAGAGTTTCCTAACTTTCCAGGTCTTAGGTCGCATTTAAAAAAAAAATTTAATTAATTTAAAAAATAAATTAATTTGCATCACATTATTTCTTTCAATCATTGCATTTAGAGTTAAGTCACATCATTTAGTGTGTTTCGGTGCATGACCACTAGAAGCGGGGTTAGTTATCCAATAGACTCTGAGCCATCTAAAGATATGTCAGGAGAACAACCCCAGCTTGCTCAACCAGTTGACCGCCCAGTTGAACGAAATGCAGAAGACCCTAGAGGATACTAGAACTGATGTTGCCACCTTTAGAACCAAAGTTGTAGTTTTAGAAACCCCTAGGAATGATGAGGGTGAATCGTATATGACCGTGATAGGAATCTTTAAACTCTGAGCCATCTAAAGATATGTCAGGAGAACAACCCCCAGCTTGCCTCAACCAGTTGACTGCCCAGTTGAACGAAATGCAGAAGACCCTAGAGGATACTAGAACTGATGTTGCCACCCTTACAACCAAAGTTGTAGTTTTAGAAACCCCTAGGAATGATGAGGGTAAATCGGATAATGACCGTGATAGGAATCTTAGGAATAAAAACCATCGAGGCCGCGGAATTGGTCGTGGTAGATTCCAACAACATAGGCAACCGGAACCTATCGAGGACGACGAGCGTGCTTTGAAGAATGTCCACATAGAAGCCCCCAGCTATGACGACATCTAGATCCTAAGGTTTTTATAGATTGGTTGTCAGACATGGACCACTACATTGAGTGACATGACATGTCTGAAATCCGTAAGATCCATTTCGCCAAGATGAAGTTGGTGGGACCAGCTAAGCTCTTCTGGACCACTGCGGAACAAAAGATGAGGAGGGCAGGAGATGACCCCCTAAACTTGTCATGGGATGAGAAGAAGGAAGTTTTGAAGGAAAAATATCTCCCCCACAGGTATTGGGACAGACTCCTTGATCAGTGGAACTCCTTGTGCCAAGGAAGTCAGACCATTAGTGAGTATATTACTAAGTTTGACGAGTATTTCATGCGATGCGAAATCGAGGAGGACCCCAGTCAGACCCTCTTCAAGTTCAGATTAGGTCTTGGTCCTGAGTTCCAGCATGAGCTCATTTTGCGTCATGTTGTTACCTTGTATGAAGCATATCAAGTTGTACATGAATTTGAGGACTACCTGAAACTGCATCCTCCAAGGTAGTCAGACCTCCGTGGTGTCAACTTCGAGCCCGCTCCACCAGGAACTCGGCAAAATACAATGAGTTAGGCCAAGCTGGCCACCAATGCTCCATTCCAAAACAAAGATTAAGTGTTAAAGGAGCTTTTGGTGCGAGTTCTTCTAAACAAGGGACCAAATGCTACAACTGTCATTGTTATGGGCATTTCGCTCACGAGTGTCCTACCAAGAATCGGAATAAGGAAAGAACCCTTGTGTTGGAAAAACAATCCAATGAAAAGACTGACCATGACGTTGAAAATGAATTGTTATATGATGGAGTAGATCCCGAAAGTGATGAGGGCATTGACAATTTCGACGAATATCCCCTTGGGTTGGTTAGGTGTGTTCCCATATCATCTCCATTCATAGACCATAGTCCAGTTCCAGTGTTGTCCAAGTTGTTTGAGTCTGCATCTGCATTTGCACCACATACACATGCATTGCATGTTGAAATTAATACATGCAATGAACAATATGAGTTTGCTGCAGATTCTTATTGTAAATTCCAGGATGTCAATGTGGGTGATTGTATGGTGATCCACATGAGGCCTGAGCGATTCCTATAAGGAATCTTGTGGCAAATTGGACCCTGTATATTCCCTATCATACCCTATACCATTCCATGACCCAACAGCTTCACCATTCTACCCCACCCCATATGAGCCGCCTCATCATGACCCACATAGTGTCCTATCTAGCCCACTTCTTAATCTTTGGCCTAAACCTACAAAGCCTTCCCTATCACCCAAGAGAGAGAAGGTAGAGTTTATATTGAATGAGAAAGTGGTTCCTACACGCCAGCCGAAGACAAAATTCACATTGTTGATAGTAGATGAACTTCAGCAATAGGATCCGACTCTTCTGGAGAGACACCACAGCTTTGTATCGCCAGAGGCGTCTTCTTCTCATTTAGAGCATGTTGACCACAATGACAGTTCAAAAGTCCGAGCATCCCAGCGACGACGGAAGAAAGCCACTCCAACATCATTGTGGCTTGATGATAACTCCATTGAATGACATTTGAAGACCTCACGTGCGCGTGAATGCATATTGAAGACCCCACACTGGGAAGACACGTGCGTGGGAAGATTGATGTCTTTTCATTGTTTGAACTCGAGGTTGAGTTCTTTTCAGATGGGGAAATTGATGCGGAGCAGCAAATTTCCTTTCGAATTTAGAGTTTTTTTTTATAATTTATTTCTATTTTCGATTTGGTTGTAATTAGAAATTAGGATTTTCTATTTTCAGTTTAAGTGTATTTAGAGGTTTCTAATTTTAGGTGTTGCTATTTTCTTACTTTGAGATTATTATAAATACCTATGTAATCCCGTTTTAGAGAGAATATGGTGGAATAAATAAAAGCTTGAGAAAGTTTTTGCAAAATACCTGTGAGTGATGCGGCGATCTTTGGGATTAATTCTTTGAGCGAGAGGCTTGGCGTGAGGCCATACTTCTATCTTCCGGGTACGATTCTTCTTTTCTTATCTTCTCTATCTTCTTCTTCTCTCTTCCCCTCTTCTTGTTTTCGCCAACGACCTCTACCCCCCCTCTCTCTCTCTCTCTCTCTAAAACCTTCTAAAACCCATGCCTATTGCTGCTGTTTTCCCTTCCCCATTCCTTCATTACTTCCACCACCTTCTCCATCTCTTCCTATAGCCTTTCCGCCACCCCAAAGGTCTACCTTCCCCATTGCCTCACGGCCCAGCCCTGTCCCAAACTTCCACCTCTGCCTAAGGCCTTTTCCTTTCATTGTAGACCCATCCTAACCCACGCCCCTTTACTGCCGTAAGTTCCCTTTTACTCATTTCCTTTCTTTCGCATGGTTGCCCTAATTTCCTTTAAGTTTCCCACGTGACTTAAACTCCTTTATTAAGTTACTCCCACACGTGCCTAACTTAACCCATACTCATTACCCATTTCAAGTGCTTGGATTATTATTGAATTAGTTACATTGAATTTTGGATTTCTTATTATTTGCAGCTTATCATATTATTTGATTGATAGATTATTAATTTTAATTTTAATTTTAATTTCAGCCCATTTTAGTTTTATGGTACATTATTTTCATCCCTTTAGTTTTAGAGAACCAAATTTAGGCATTTAGGATTACCCTATTAGTTGTCCTGCATCACTCTCTCTCCATCTTGCTTGACTCTATTTATTTGTTTTAGTTATGTATTACTTTAACATCAAAATTAGGATGAAGTGCTATGGGGTATGTTTTTTACAAATGATATATGCAAATTGGTGGATTAAGATATCAATTACATAAGAAAATGGGATTTTGGAGGAAAGCCTTAGAGACAAATGGTTTGAAATTTAGTGGAGCGAAGATGGAAAATATTCAATGCAACTTTAGTAGTATAAAGAATGTACAAGATGTGCAGTAAAAATTTGAATTGATTTGGTATGAGATTGTGATAAATTTCAATTCTTAGGTGTTACTGTCAAATGAAGCAGATGGTTAGATGTGGATTTAGTGGCATGCACTAAATTTAGGCTGGAATTGTGGGTATACACATGGTTTCCAAATTTTTAATGCCCTTACATTGTGGGTATGCACTTGACTTGGTTGTCTTTTCTAGGAAGCCTTATTGTTGATGTTGAGTTTTTTATAGGATCTATTTGATTGCAGGTATCTGGGACCATTCGAAATTGTTGCTTTGAAGCTGAGAATCAGCTTCAAAATTTGCTTTTGATTTCAGAGTTTCTTTGGCCGGCTTTACTTCTGCCTGTTGCTGGCAGGAAGGTAAACTTTTCCAGTTTTGACCATTGACTTAGTTGTATCTCTTCTGAATAATAAATGGAACTTGTATATTTACAATTTGAAATTCCATGTGTGCACACTTGATGGAGTAGGTTTTTTTTTTTTTGTGTTTTTGTTGGGTTGGCAAAAGAGCATAGAGGGGGGTTTGTTGCCTTTTGTGTCCTGAGGTGCAAACACAGTATTTGATAATTGTTATAACATAGAAGAATACTTTGTTGATGAAATTTTGTAACATGTGATTCACTATGCTGTTTAATTTAGGTTATCAACAACAACTGATTGTCACGGGTCGACTCCATGACCCAACAATCGGCCATGAAAGCCGAGATTGGTGCCAAAATTGTGCACAATGGACGGCTGAAGTAAAAAAATAGAGGTTTTGGATGCGTAGGAGTTTCTGGAAAGCTCAAGAATGGCCCGGAACGCATGAGAAGAATCCGGAATGTCGCGGAAGGTTCCAATGGTTCAAGAAGATCTACAAACTAGAGAATTATGGAGTTCTCTAGAAGATTCTAGAATAATGTAGAGTTCTCTAGTGTAATGTAGAAATGTGTAGAAGTGTGTAGAGTTTTGTACTTCTGTAGAACTCTATGGAGTCTTATAGTAGTGTCTAGAATGTTCTAGGATAGTGTGGAGTCTTGTTAGAAAAATGTCTAGAATATTTTGTATGGATGGTTCTAGAACAAGGTTTAGAACTTGTGGTGTAGGGTGATGCCACTTGGCACAACCCTAGCCACTCATGCTCCATGGCCTCACTTATAAAATGAGGTGAGTGCTGTTGTAAGTTGAGAGGAAAATAATCTCTATATATATTAATTCACTAAATAAAAGCCATATATATAGAGTACAAGGGATAATCTTTCCCAATATTTAGGGATCCTAATTTCCTAATTAACATATTACGAAATCAATCTAATCTAATATATATCATCAATAAATGTAATATCTCAACACCCCCCCACAAGCTCACGTGGGTCCCACTTGAGGTTTAACAAATTCAACTTGACGATCCAATGGTGATGCCATCTAATGGAGCGAAAGCAGATCAATAAGAATCTCCAAAAGCAAAGTCTAGTCGAAGCCTGGAACCAGCTGATGTCCCGTAGCAGCATGTACCGAAACAAGTATGGAGAAGGAATGGTGGAAACTCAGTTCTTAAAACAGCAAGGCTGCAATACCACCATACAGTAGTATAGTTCTCCAAAAAACGGAAGGAATGGTGGAAACTCAGTTTGGTGACACTGTTATACACCATCTAACCAGTGAACCTTTCAGTGGTGGCTCTGCAGCCAAAGCCATCGAAGTCTGGGAAGGAGGGCAGTTGAGAGGTAGATTTGGAGGAAGAGGAGGCAGATGGAGCATTCAATTCAATCACATTATTAATTTCTTTTAGTATTATATTTTCTCTTCTTAACTTTTCATATTTAGAAATCCTTGCAACGTTGAGATTCTAGAGAGGGTTGAGATGGCCTTCTCCTATAGTTGTAAAACTCTGATTGTTAGAGAACTGGAATAGAAATACTTTGCTGGTATATGATTGAAAAGTTAGGAAAAGAGGGGAGACTTATATTTAGAACTTGACTTATATAACAAGGACACAATAAAATTGATTATCTTAACCTTTCATTGAATAGACGGCCAAGATTTATTTTACGGTCATTTGAAACTGGTCTCTTTATTTTATATAGATGTATTCAGTCCTTTAGGAAGTTACAAATTTATTTTTGACCATCTGGTCATCTGCTTCTAGTTTGTGGTATCCATTGACATCCATGTATTTGCAGATATGAAAAGTGTGCATTGTTCTTGTGCCACTAAAACTTTCAATTGCTTTCTAGTCATTATTTGTCACTCTACATTTCATGGATATTATGAATTCTTCCCTCTGTAACCTTTCTTCCTGATCCATTTCAGGCTTATGGTGATCAGGATATATCAAAAATGCCACTTGAACTGGGGAATGCCCTTTCACATGAGCGGGAACCAATTGATGATCCAGATATTCGTGTACAGGCATTGGAAGCCATTTACTTGATTGCTTTACAGGTCAAATTATTTGTATTGACTAATCTAAATTGATTATATATAGTCTTCTCTTGTGAAAATAATTTTTATGTTAGATTATGACCTTAATGTTGTCAATTTTTTTTCTTTCCCTTTTTGTCTCTCTACATTTATCGAAACCAGAATGTTTTTACAAAAATTGACTTGTAGCCTAATCTGTAAATTATCACAAGCACATATAATGTAGGAATGTTAAAAAAGGAAGAACTGAACATCAAAAGTGTTTCAAAAGTTATTTCACTAATTCTGAACTCAAAAATGGCCGTGGCAGACATCAACTATCGGTAATGCTATTCATTTAGACAACTGAAGTTAAAGCAGGTCCTCAAGTTGATTATTTACAGCATGTTGTATTTTTAAGGGTGACCATATACACATATTTGCCCTAATTCATAACACTTTAATCCTTTGCTTTTTGGGAGTAGAGAATATCTCCTTTGCTTAAGATGTTGTAAAACAATTCCTTGTCCTTTGTCAAGTTTTTGTTATGTTTCATTTTTGCTTCATCCTGGAAGTTACTTTACCTTGCAAGTGCAACTTAGATTTCTCTTTTTGCTTATCTGTTTCCAGGAGGCAGGAAGAAGAGCCCTATGGTCTGGCAACGGACCACGGATACTGCAAGTTGGGTATGAAGATGAGGAGGATCCAAAAGTAATGGAAGCTTACGAGCAAATTGGCTCATTGGTATTTTTCCCATCTAATCTTTCTGTGTGAGGCTTGTTTTCTGAACAACCCAGCTGAAATTATCCATTGAGAACCAGCTCTGAACTCTGAAATACAACTTTTTGTGGGGTCCACCTTGGATCATGAGGATGAATTGGTTAGAAAAATCTATGCTTATATAGGGAGTGTATCAAAGAATCACTTAAAATCACTCTAGATATGTCACTTTGTAGAAAGTTTGAGAGGAAAATTATCTCTCTTGTATTTTAATTCTCTAAATGGAAGACAATATATAGAGTACAAGAGATAATTTCTCCAAATATCTAGGCATCCTAATTTCCTAATTAAGAGATTACACAATCAATCATAATCTAATCTATATCATCTATAAATGGAAATACAATAAATTTAATATATCTCAACACACTTCTTATGTATAGTTTGAAAGGCTACAAAAAATTAACCATCCACGGACTTGAGCTTGATCTAACAGTAGTGTATCTTAGAGCGAGTATAAAATAGTAAGTGTATCTCAAAATGAGTTTAAAATGAGTATGGTTCCAAATCATGGTATAATAATGTGAGTGGAGAAATAATGCAAATATCGGATCCACCAAAAAATTTAGTTGGCCGATTGATAATGAACAAGTTCTCAGTGAATAGTTTCTCCCCCTCACCAACCAGTACTAAAATTAAAATGAATTATTGAAAGTTCTATATTGATTTGGCCTTTATTGTTTGTACTTTCTTCTTCATCTTCTTTTAAGGTATGTTTGTTCCATCATGTACCCTTGATTTTCTGATCCTCATAAGAAATATTTATTAGAAAGGGAAGCATTGAAGCCGGTTACACAATATGGAGGCTACCGTTTTGGGGTTAAAAAAAAAAAACCCCCACATAGGGAACCTAACTTCCAAAACGGGTCCTACTCACGTAATGATGTAATGTTTTGTTTGGCTAAAATATTCCAAGAGATGGATTTGAAACTTGAATGATGCTACAAAGATTTTTGACAAGCATTGAGATGATATTATACTATCAATTATTAAAATATATACCATAATAAGAAAATATTACAAAAGGACATTAAAGATTATGAAATCTGTATGTCTGGTTGACAGTGGATGGTTACAGAAAATTAACCATTATGTTCTGGATTCTGCTCCAACAGCTGGTTCATGGTGAAGAAGTTGAGGAACCGTCGATTCAGATGTCAAAATAGATGGCTGTACCTGTTCATCGAGAGGGAGCTTAGCTTGTGCTCTGAATTTTTATGGTGCAAAAAGTTGATCTTGGAATTTTTTAGCTCATTAGGGAGTGATGATCTTTTATTTATGTTTTCTCGATTTTTTATATTTAAGCCAATGAATATAACTGCAAAAGTTCACATATAGGAGGAAACACCTATATCAATTGCTTATGGAGGAAATCGAGTACTTTTATATTTCTATTTCTCTGATACTAGGCATTCTGTAATTTTTCTTTTTGTTGCTCTTTGTTGTATCATGTGAGCTTTGGTCATCTCTATGCCCTGATAGAAAAAGAGACAGCAACGTGAAATTTGAGCGGCTCTAAATCACAAGGTTGGCCTGACGGTCAAGAAGTCTCGCCTTATGAAGCAGGGTCTTGAGTTCGATTTACATTTAACTTCAATGGCCACTCTCCGTAGTTGCTGACATGGTGTGTGGGGTATTGGAAGGACTGTACATGTCCCAATGGTTAGTCAGGTTAAAAAATGTCCCCTGTCCCTATACATGTGAGACGCTGGACACCTTGGTCATAAAAAAAGGTGAGCAGCTCTATTGCCTTTTAGGACATGAAATTTGTAATATGGATCCCACAAATCAAAGATCAAGCTTGTGATTTAAGAGAAAATGCTGCAAATGATTTTCATGAGATTCTATCTATCCAACTCAAGGTGTGGTTTTATAGGTTGAAACTGTTAAAACCTCTTTTCTACCGCCAACCTTTCATTCACAGCCCTGTATCATCAGGTGGAATTATAAATTGGTACTGTGTTCAAGGAGAATTCTGGTTTATGTATCTAATTTCTTTGAATTGGATCATAGGCTGGCTCACTTTTGGACCATCAACCTTAATCAGAGCTATCCATGGTTGGTATGGGCCAGGGAGGTTCCAAGTGGGTTGACCTTGGTGCTGCTATGCATCCATGAATTGTAACGAGGGAGTTAACTTGACCTGCATCGGCCAATTTGACCAACATTATTGGAATATTAAGGTGTAAAATGTCTGTCTGGTCAAGTCAAATAAGTCAGCCATATATGGTATTCTTTCTCTCTTAATTTTATTAGATCATAGTCATTTATTTTATTGACCTATTGAGATGGTTGATTACCCAAAACACATCTTTATTTTATTTCTTTTCTATCCTCAGCTAATATAAGTCCGAGTCAACCTGCATTGGCCAAAACCATAACTCTCAAGCATATGGTCTTGGTGGGGCTATCAAACATGATGAAGACCAGATGTTGGGCCCCTTACATGGAGACGTGATTGCTTGTCCATCCCTATTATGCATCATTTTGCATTTGGATATTTAGGGCTCATCGGAGAAGAACTCATAAAGTGAACTTCGGATAGATGGAATTCTGGTCTTCGATGATTATGATTATGATTATGATTATGATTTAGGTTACATTAGCTCATTATCCAGATTCCTCTTTTGATTACCCTATCTGAGTACCTCATATGACAAAGATTCATTTTTGTCTTTGGTCTGATTCCTTTCTTTGGATGCCGCCGTTGTTGGCCAACTTATGTTTTGCCATTGGACATTTCATTGGGTATATATTTACCGTCTCTGTGGACCTTTCTTTGGTCACGACTTAGATCTGATATGAGTAAACAACTTTCATTATCGAGGCAGTCAGAGTTTATATTTACTAAGATTTTTCACGAAGTACAGTTCTTATCCTTCAGGTCTAATACTTCAGTGGAGGGATTTATTGATAAGTATTTCACCTAAACCCCAACTAAGATTGCTTCTAAGCAGGGATCCAAAATACGCTTCGGCCGATAATTTTCTCTCTCATCTGATTTTTCCATTTTATTGCATTTCTCTCTCCGATATTCAAAACCATTAAAAATTGTAAAAAATCATAAAAAACTGTGAAAAATCGTGAAAAAATCTATCGGTTTTTGTTTTTTTTTAAAAAAAAATTCAAATAAATTTTAAATACCTACTTTTATGCATAGCGGCCGATAACTTTTTTTATTGGCCGATACATACGTTCGGTCATGAAAAATTGATACATATCGGCAGATACATATTCGACCCCTGCTTCTAAGTGTGGTAGCTCAATTTAAACTTGCGTCATATAAAAATTTGGCATTTTAGGTTGCGCCGGTTGTCTATGCACCGGTGTCCCAAGGCCAGTTCACATGTAGAAGAGACTACTCTACAAATTTGGATGCTAGGGATGTGTGGTCAAGGTTTATCCTCAACAAACAGAGATCTTATCGAATTTGGATTTTGATCTCATCGGATTTAGTTTCCTATCTCCATTTTTCTTGTTTAGGCTTCTAACATTTTGTATTAGAGAGCCACCATCTCCATTTTTCTTTACTTTGCTAGATTTTTTTCTCTAATTTTCTTATTTGAGCTTCTTTATTTGTCTTTATTTTTATCTCTTATTTCCTGTTCTATCTTTAAATTAAAAAAAAAAAAAAAAATTTGCCCTATTTCTCTACTCTTTCCACAGTAGTTCACTCTTAGCCACCACCCACCTTCGGTCTTTTTCTACATTTCTCATCTTAAAAAGAAACCTATCCCACTTCCCATTTGCTATTTTCATCATTACCTGCACTGCCCTTTTCTCATCTCACCCTTTAAGAGAACGACATGTTAGAATCTACATCAGCGTCTTCTTCTTCTAACAGCTATTCCTCGAGGAAGCTGAAGCTTTCCTTTTGTACTATATATTTGGTACTCTTGTTAAATAGGAATGTGGCATTTTCTTGCCTATATTGTGTATTTCTTTCTTCTCGATTGTATATTTCTCCTTTTAAATGAACTAATTGACATTAGACCTTATAAAATTCTTTGGATTAAGAAAAACTCTTAAGAGGTTGTATACAAAAATGAGAAAACCTCTTTAGGTTGTATACGAGAACTTAGTATATAACTAGGCTTATGATTTTGTTAAATTAGGGTCTGTACAGATGAAGGGTAGAGGAGTGAAAATGAGGTTATCTGCCTTTATCGCTATTCGGTAAGAAAGGGACAAGAAAATTCCATATTTATCTTCTCAACACAAATTCGAGAATCTCTTCGTGGTAAGAGGCAATCACTTTACTCCTCTCTTATAGAAAGTTTTTTTTTCCACTTATACTTTTTCCATTTTAATTACCAAATAAGATAAGAAAAATCCATACTGAAAGTAATTCTTTGTTCAACACAAATCTGCAAAATTTACTCAGTTCTATTGTCTTGTCTTTCTCTACTCGTTTCATCTCCTTGATTTCTAATCTGATTATGTAAATTGCAACTACATTAAGGACCTAATTCGATTTTTTTAGTATTTTTTTTCTTTGTTTAAGTTATTATAAAAAAAAAAGTCAATAGATAATATGTTACGAGTGAAAAATGTACAGTGGCTAGTATGATAAAAGATGCGTTCCAAATTTTACAGAATAGAAAGACTCAACATCTGAAGTTCTTTACCATTTAATCCCATCGCTAGGAAAGGATGGTCAAACTTAAAATATTTGAGCGATGGAACTTTAGTATTTTGATTAATATAGAGATTTAATTTCATTTGTATAATCTAATGAAGCCCATACCCTTTCATACGGTCCATATTGGAGATACTGGAATTAAATTGTATTACATAATCTAATTAGAGATAAAAGAGACTTTCTTAAAACAAGGTATTAAAGAAAAAATAATTTCGTTCAAGATATTTTTATTACTAACCCATAGATCAATAGCTTAAGCACATACTGTTTAAGGTTCGAGATGAAGAGTTATAGCCGATGATGAACAGAATCAGTAGTATGGAATGTGGGGGTGAGGGGCCGAGATATTGACCGATATCTTATTATCGGCCAATATAATTCTCTTTTTTTTTTTTTTAACAAAAATCCACCGAGATGTCGGCCGATATGATTCGTATTCGGACCTCTGGTGTGGCTTATAGCATTTTTTATTGTATATTTTACATTTTTCACTTTGCTTAAAGCCAAAAAAGAATATATCAAGAGCATTAGCCTTATCAATATCTTATGAAATTTTAGGGTAATTTCAGTTTCTAATTTTACTCTTGAAACATATTGCATACTTTAACATAAAATTTGTACCAACTATGTTAGAGCCAAAGGTGCACCCATAGGAAAAAAATGACTACAAATTTTCATTTTTTTCCCCATTAGGTGTTAAAGTGTGAATAGTAAAATATAGAGACCCTCTTAAATATTAAATATTAAAATATAAATAAAAAATGTATCTTCTCACTTTTCTTATTAAACGTTAAAAATATAAATAGTAAAATATAGTTTCAATCTTGTATAAAAGTGTATCGTTTATTTTTCTTCTTTTTTGAGATATGATCATTGAAATGATAACTTCTTTTCAATGATTTTGACTTGTTGCTTATTAAAATAAATACATATATGTCTAAAAATATATGAAAAGTTCGTCTAGAATAAAAAAGTTTATGTTAGAGGACCCTTTGTCTCTCGGGTATGCCTTAACTACTATGATTAGAGTGTAGGTTTTACTTCTTAACATATTAAAATAAATGGATAAAAAAAATTCTTTGCATCTAAGCTCATGTCCAGATCAAGGATCATTGGATTCTAAACTTATGTGACACTTAAATCATATGATTACTCATCTATCTTATGTAATATGTTAAATTTCGAAATACATGATGCATTATGAAAGAAAATAATAATTACTACTGCATTTGTACATATTAGGAAATCCCCTACCATGTTATAGGCTACACTTAACTATGCCTTGAGAAATTATACTTGTGTGAAGTTGTAATTAAGGATCTAAATGGAGAAAAGCATCCGATCTAAAATAAATGGATTTAGGTGCAAACTTTAGATCCATTTAATATTTTTGAATTCAAGTCTTAATTCGAAACTTAAATCCCTTTATTTTTTATTCATGTGTAGATCTAACCACATCCGAATTCATTAACCTGATAACCCGAACGATAATAATGTAAATTATATATTTATTGTTAATAAATATTTTATGTGTTAAATTCTACAAAGATAAAACCCTCATATTTTCTCTCATATATTCTCCAATGCATATTATCTTTCATAATTGGTATAAGGAAATAATTTCACATATGAGATAAAATTGGATTCTATCATTTCCACTCAGTTTGTTTTTCACTTACTTTATTTTTTAGTTTCTTTTGAAATATATTTTTTACTTTATTTCTTCAGATTATTTAATTTGTCTTATAATATCTATTAACAACATATGGTATGAGGTTTTTTATGATTTGTGTTTTTTTTTTTATATGAAAACACAATTATTTACTTAATCTTTCTTTTTTGTAACATGGGTATTCTCATCCTAATCGAAGATGTGACTAATCTCGAACATGTCTAAATGTCCAAATTCACACACACTAGATAAGTCGATGGGAAGTATCCTATGTAAGTGGTCTCGAGGGGTTGAACGGGAATCAAACTCAAGACCAACATGTGGCGAGCTTCTTGACTATCAAACCAACTTAATTTTTCTTTTATAGAAGAGGATGACAATATTTCTAATTTTGAAAATATTAGGATATGGATTCGACACTCTTAAATGAATTCATATTTGAATGATATACTCATGAATCTGAATATAAGTTGTAATTCAACATGATCTAAATCTGACACTAATGGATGAATTTAAGGGAGCTCATACAGACACTCGGAAATTCTGTCCCAATATACCTATTTTCAAAAATTTGATGGAAAATACTCTTTTGCAATTCCACTCAAAACAACCGCATCTGACGAATGAAATATCCGATTTTTCGTTTGGATGACTAGAAAATCGACCGAATGGTTTGTAGGGAGGGAAAAAGAAAAGTCAAAGGGCCCCACCGTTGATCGAAATCCAAGGTCTTCCTTATCCATAGATAGGTGGTCCTACTATACCTATTCCGTTTTTTATTGTCTATCCATCTGTACCATCAGATCTCTGATCTGAATTGTGTAGGACCCTCCTCTTGCTAGTTTCTTCAGCTGCTGTTTGGAGAGTCCGAAAATCAATTTTGTGGGGTTTTTTCTTAGGTCCAAGTGGATCATTCACTTCTAACTCTAAGATCGATACTACAATGATCGCCCCTGGCCCACCTATCTACGAATAAGGAAAACCTTAGATTTCGATCAATGGTAGAGCCCTTTGATTTTTTTTCCCTCCCTACAAACCATTCAGTTGACTTTCTCGTAATCCGAATGAAAAAATTGGATATTTCGTTCATTAGATGCGGCTCTTTTGAGTGAAAGGACAAAAATGTATTTTTCATCAAATTTTTAAAAACAAGTGTATTAGAACAGAATTTCTCCGTATCTTAATGGGCTCCCTTTTACTTAATCCAACCAAATCCTGTATGAGAGTGAAAAGTCGAGAGGAATAAAAAAGACAAAAAAGTAGGGCAGATATTTGGGACCAAAAAGGACGTATCACATTACGGTCACATGCTTGTACGCTAACATACAAAATAGAAAAAGCACGAGTCACATGCCACCCTTTCCCTCCGCATTTGGTTTTTTTCTTCAATAACATCAACGGAATTTTTTTAGGGTAGACATTTACATACAGGATTTTTCTGTCACAGCTTTTTAAATTTTTACTAAAAATTATCATTTTATCTTTTCATTTTTATACCATCTAAACGTGAGTTAAGAATATTTTTTCTTCATTTAGATCATCAGATCATTCGAACGATCATTCATGTATAAATTTCATTCGTCTTTCAAAAATGATTAAATCAAAAAAAAAGGCAGCCATCCTAATAATAACAATGATAAAATCAATTAGGAGATACGGTATAAAGTGAAATTCTCATTTTACCTTTATCAATATACCGTTCATCAAACTTCAGTGTACCTATAACACGACATGTATATACAGAATAGTATATTATTAATACACTAATATTTGATCATCGATGCACCAATAGAATAAAATAAAAATTTTACTTTATAATCACATGTCTCTTGACAAATTTCAACTCTATCCTAAAAGGAAATTGATATTAAAAGGGAAAAAAAATCTATCGCATATCCCTTTGTTGATATAGCGTGCATCGCTTCACTGGCTGGTGTGATGTGAGCGCGAGACATCACATCACTTTCATTATTGATAACTTCTGTCGTCAATCAACTTTTGGGAAACTCCCATCGGCACTCAACCCTTTACTTGGAACCTTTTATTTTCTGAATCCTAGTATATATGATCGAAGTACATGTCCATGAGAGATTTAAAGAACGTAAAATTTCAATAAGATTTTTCTAGGTTACTTTCTTTTTGAAATAATTTTTTATTAAAATGATTTTTTATAATAAATAAAAATATTTTATATATATTTAAAAATACTACATCAGTGTTATTTTTATTGGTCAAATTCAAAAAAAGCTATAAGTGCTTGAAAAAGATTTTGTATTGCTCTTAGAATTTTGCTATTTTAAATTGAAAGTGATATCGGTCATCGGCCGATATTTTAATTTTTTAATTTTCAAAAATTGTTTAATAAACAAATACGTTTTTTAATTTTTTTATTCAGAAAAATGTAAAAAACACACGTCTGATATCTTAAAAAAAATAGAAAAAGAAAGAAATTACCAGATATCTCAGCGGATCCGAATTTTAAACCCTGGCTACCACTGTTATTCTTATTTTCTATTTTCATTGTGAATTTTTTATTTTTTCCGATGACACATGTGATAACTGGTTAGGTAAGATAAGATTTTTATAAGTATGGATTTTTATGCATTTGTTTATAAGTTATGATTCTTCTTTTAACCATTCAACTAGACTCGTATATGCATCCACGTCATAAAATGACTTTCTTCTTATCTAAACTATATGAAAATAATAAGTTAAATTCTAGTCACATGGGATAAGGCCTTATAAAGAATGATTGTCGGATAAATCTTACACTAGATAAAACTTTCTATTTTCTTACACTCAAATAGTTAGGATGACGTACAAAATAAGAAAAAATTGCTTAGGATAGTACAGCCATATGTATAAAAGATCAATAATAGTTTTAAAATGTAAAGTTAGAGATTATAAATAGAAACTATAAAGAGTCATAAAAATTTAGCAGAAATGAATAAAGAAATTATAGATTATAGAGTTAAAAGAAAATATAATTTATAATAAAGAAAATGAAATATATATATATATATATATATAGAGGTTGTAGGTTCAAGTTCTATAAGTTTTAGAGAGGGTAGTTGATTCATGAAAGAATTTTTTTTCTTTTTGATAATAATTAGATCACTCTAAGTCAGGCTCGGCCTAAGTATAAGGCAAGTTAAGCCTGGGCTTTAGGTCCCCTCTCCATTTAAAAGGGTCCTATTCTTATTTTGATTACATGGTAGACTGAATGTGCTTGAGAGAGAGAGCATGTGGAAAAGGGGACAAGACTAAGCATGTTTAGGTCCAGCCTAACTATAAGTCAAGTTAGGCTTAGGCCTTAGGCCCCCATTTAGAAAGGGCTCCACTCCTTTTTTGATTGCATGGTGGACTGAATGAGATTGAGAGACAGAGCATGTTAAAAAGGGGACATAACTAAGAGTGTTTAGGTCCAGCCTAACTATAAGGCAAGTTAGGCTTAGGCCTTAGGCCCCTTTTAAAAAGGGCCCCACTCCTATTTTGATTGCATGGTAGACTGAATGTGATTGAGAGATAGAGCATGTGGAAAAGGGGACAAGACTAAGCATGTTCAGGTCGAGCCTAACTATAAGGCAAGTTAGGCCTGGGCCTTAAGCTTCATTTAAAAAGGGCCCCACTTCTATTTTGAGGACTGAATGGGATTGAGAGACAGACCATGTGGAAAAGGGGACAAAACTAAGCATGTTCAGGTTTAGCCCAACTATAAGGCAAGTTAGGCCTAGGCCTAGGCCTGGGCCTTAGGCTCCCATTTAAAAAGGGCCCCACTTCTATTTTGATTGTATGGTAGAATGAATGAGATTGAGAGACAAAGTATGTGGAAAAGGGGACAAGACTAAGCATGTTCACGTCTAGCCAAACTATGAGGCAAGTTAGCCTGGGCCTTAGGCCCTCATTTGAAAAAGGCCTCACTCCTATTTTGATTGTATGTTGGAGTGGATGGGATTGAGAGACAGAGCATGTGGAAAAATGGACATGTCCAAGCCTGTTTAGCTTAGATGAAAAATGGTAAAACCATTTGCAATAGGAGAAAATGCAAAGTATTCAATTTTTGAGGGATTTGTCAAGAGTTTTTCTTTTCTTTTTTGAATTATGATAAGATATTTGGTAATAAATACTCTACAATTGAAATGAGTCTAGTTTTAGTAGATGTATTCATCGAGAGTTAGGACATAGTTTTAGAAAATATTCAACCATTTAACTGAAGATCTCCAATTTTGATCTTAGACCTAAAAAATCTTTCATCTAATAAGTGGATCAAATATTTTGAAAATTACATATGTTGGCAAAGAGATATAAGGGCTACAAAGGTAGAAAAATTCAGTAATTTCAAGTACTCAAGAGTCAAGAGGGACCTCTTCTGTTTATAAAATAAGCAATTGATTAAAGTACTTTAGATGAGGGGAATATATTTCAAGGGATTCTCCTAGCCATTTCTGGTATTGTTTTAATTTTCTGTGAGTATTGATTTGTGAATTTGTAGGACTGAGATTTTGGATTATTTTGTGCTTCTTTTGGTTTAAGTTTGTGCCTATAAAATTTTATTTAACAATATATTTTCTCTCTACAAATCATGCTGTGACTTTTAATTTAGAGATCTTTTGAGTTGGTAGAATAATAGAGGACATTAAACCATTCATCAATTCTCTTATTTTCACAGTGTCATGTTCTATTGTTCTTTAACCTTTCAATTTAATTCATTTTAATTTTTCATTAATTAAAGACTAAATGAATTAACCATATTTGCAATTATATTTTAGCAAAATATGAATAAAAAAATTTAATTAGTAATTTTACATCTCAAAAAGTAAGAAAGAATGGTTTTAGATAATTTTATTATTATATATAATTTAAATTTTAATTAATTGTTACTTATAATAATATATTAAATACCAAGAAGGTCCCACTTAGCTTTTTCACCTTAGGCCTCAACATGTATCGAGCCGGCCCTGCTCATATGAATATAATTTATTATATTGTCATCATCATTTTCACTTGACTACGCCCGATTCAGAATTAAGGGGAGTGTCTCTTTTTGTATTGAGGAGGGTTTGATCTCAAGGTCTCCTGTGAAAATTGACCATCAAACTAACCTTTCAGAGTTAAAATTAAAACTTATATTTAAATTAAAAAATTGATTTCTTTGACTATTTAATATTCATATGAATCAAATTCATAACCTTTGTTATACTGAATAATAAATGTTATACATATATTATGTATTGGTTGAATCAAACTTGATATGCAATATTTTCTAAGCAAAAGTTGAATATACTCAACTTGATTCTTATAAAACTTAGTCCTAGTCCTGACGAAGTGACGAGTAAGGGTCCTTTCACAAACTAGTAAAGTGAATTCACGATGCAATCAATTAGAAAAGGCTACGTGCATAAAGCTATTGATTTTTGGATATTCCAACTATAATAAATTGTAAAAAAATAAATTATAATGATTAAAACCCCTAATTTGCTGAGATGATATTTTTTAATTGATTGCACTATAAAACTTCTTTCGCAAGTATATAAGGAATTTGGAATTAAGTTAATAACTTTTATGAGTTAGGTTTGAATTTGACTTGACAAAAATTAAACCAAACTTAAATTAAACAAAAATTAACTCGACTTTTATTAAAAAAAATTAACTCAACAAAGTTTGGCTTTTTTACACCTCCACCTGGACAAATATTTAATATATTATGATTATGAATCTTTGAATATCACGACACGATACAATTTATGGTGTCAACAATCAACAAAATATCATATAGGTAAATTCAATAGCGGTTTGATCATTTTGTACCTATGATTGTTGCTAGTCTTTTCAAATTTACAAATTTACATGTGAATTTATTCACTTATTAATCAATGGTTGATGACACTAATGTGAGTATGAAATTGTCACCATTACGACTATAACTAAAACTCTATATGAGTGTATTTCCCTACTCATCTATGTTTATGCACCGCATGTAGGTTAACTAGTGTATATGGGATGAATTGATTGGAAAATACATTTTGCTGAAATAGGATGCCTATAATAAAAAAAATTAAGTGATTAATAAACCTATGATTTTTAAGATTCTAAAAATATAGTTTTATCCATAGTAAAAGTTCATGAAGTTACAGCAATGAGCCATTTAACTTAGGGTGCCTATTCTAACACGGGCATTATTTTTTAGGAGCCATGGGTTTTTTGAATTTTCCATTTTGCCCCTGTAGAAATCGGTTCACCTGTCCGGTGTACCGACGAGTGAACCGATTCACTTAGAAATTGAAAGAGTACAGTTCGGTCTACCGATGAGTGAACTGATTCACTGGAAAGTAAATCGATTTCTACAGATAGATAGGGGATAAAATGAAAAGTTCACTAAAACCCGTACTTCTTAAAAGATAATGCTCGTGTTAGGATGGACACCCTCAACTTATATTAGAGTGAAATTGGGAAAGTGGATGTGATTGAAGGAGTGTGATGGGAGTCATGCTACAACAGACATAAGTAGGAGTTAATAGAACTTGTACAACAATTATTTTCAAAGAAATTTTCAACTCTATCTTGTGCAAAATGGAAGGAATTATGTCTAGTTAAATATTAAGCATTGCTTGTTTGAAAAGAATGACACTTTACTTTCTAATGTTTTAGCACTAGATAATTTTAGGTGTTATCATTTATTTGTCGGGTCTATCGATTCAAGGGTGAATTGGTCATTACAAAAAGTTAGACTGAAATAACCAATCGACCATTGAATTGTTACGTGAGAAGTGTTGATTCTTCATCTTCATCATCACAATCACAATCAATGAATGCCAAAGTTGCATGTATCTAGATTTGGTTTATCAAGTTTTACTTTTCCATCTGATCTTATAAGAAATTATATAGTCAATCACTTCTTTATTTATCATGTCTTTTTTTATTAAGACGTTTTCAGAGGCCTATCCTTCCTCCTTGTGCCTGCAATGCAATCTGTGATTTTTTTAATCATTCAAGAAAAGAAAAAAAACTCTAGACAACTGATCTCCATGTATTGGTGTACGTGATATGTGGATCTAAGCATGGGTCCCACCAAATGGGGTGGTGATGGGCCCCATTGGAATGGTCTTTTTTTTCTTTTTTTCAATATGTTGTCTACAAAAATTCACTTCGATTAAATTGAACAAGTCATATTTTTAAAGACCATAAAGTTTAGAAAATAAAAATACATTTAAAATTATGGAATCTTGAGAGCTTCAAAAATATGGTTTCACCAATCTGATGAATGTAATTTTTCGTAAAAAATATATTGAAGGAAAAATCATTTTAGCAAGTCCATCGTCACCCCATTTGATAACTTCCACACCTAGGCGTGATTGTATGAATGTTAATTCAGTACAACCAAATGCACCAGTGAATATCTCATTCCTAACTCTATATATTGGGCCGCTAGTCTCTTACTTTCAATTTGTCATCTATTAAAACTATTTATAAATAATATTGGTTGAAGACACAATAATGCTCAAGAAAAGAAGATGTTCTAAAAAGATTAGAGACAACTATTGGAATTTGTTGATGACAGCAAACCATGAAAATCCTCCCTGTACTGACATTACAACATGTAACATGATCTCAGGAGAAGTGCTGCAAGAACCAGACATCAAACATGACAAGCAAACAAAAAAAGTTAAGGTGTATCATCCATTGCAAGCTGGCATCCACTATTGGTATCAACCATCCATGAAAGAATCCAAGTAGCCAGACATAAGACTCCAAAGGCTTACACAAACTCATTTAATTCAGTGTAATTTCCATAGTCACAGTGAGGCAGAAGTTACCATACCATGGCATAAATTCTCCTCCCACAACCCATCCAATACCAGAACTTTATCTCCATTCCTCTCTCTTCCACTCAATCAAACTCACAATCACCACCTCAGAAACTCACATTAAAAGGACAACCAAACCAAACACATTTCTCCAACTGAGGGAGGCCATGGCTCATACCACGCTTGTTGCACTCTGCCTCTTCTACCTCCTCTGCTCTGCTTCCCTTTCAAGTGCTTGTGGTGTATGTGGTGTACCCAAGACGCCGCCTGCAGCAGCTCCTCCGCCGTCTGTTTCCTACGGGTACTGCCCCAAGGACACGCTGAAGCTCGGCGTCTGCGCCGATGTGCTTGGCCTGGTGAATGTGGTGGTTGGTTCACCTCCTACTAGCAAGTGTTGTGGATTGCTACAAGGGTTGACCGATCTCGAAGCCGCCGTGTGCCTCTGCACTGCTCTCAAGGCCAATGTGCTCGGTATAATCAAGCTTGAAGTGCCTGTGGCCCTTACCTTGCTGCTTAATGTATGTAGCAAGACGGTTCCTCAAGGTTTCGTGTGTGCCTAAGATGTTGAATTTCTACATTCACCTCTCTGTTTTCTTCTTCCCACTTTTTCTTTTCCAATTGCCACTCTAGTGTCTATTGTTGCTCCAATTGTTGCTGCTGTTGCTCTTCTTCTTGTTTTCATGGAGAATTGAAGTGTGAATGTAATGTATGATTAATTTGGTTCAAGTGAATTTGATTCTAGACTAAGTATCCACTGTTATTTAGTGTATCCGACTTCACTTGGTTGATGTATTTCTTGCTTTATTCCAGGAAAATATAACAGAGACAAAATCTGACCTAATAATCAGTAATTTTCAGATTGCAGGAGCTTATATTGCTGTGAAAGTAAGCACCAAGAGAGTAAGGTTTGCAGGTGGAAAATCTGTGTGCATGGATGAACATGCATGCATTGAATTTACGTACGTATTGATGTCCACACAACCACTTTCTTTAATCCAAAGTGTTCCAGGAAGTTTCTTCCACTTCTAAGTAGGAAGTTATAAGACTTTTAACTCATACCAGTGAAATTCAAACATAACCCATTTTTCTTTTGTATTTTTTGATAATATGGGTATCCAAACCTTATATTGGAGATAAGATTAATTTTACGGGCACATGTAAATATCCCAATTCACACACACTAGTTGAGTCTATGGAGAGTGGCTCATTAGAATTTAATCTGAATCGAATTCAAGACCTCACTTCATAAGATGGCCAGCTTGACTGTCACACCAACTCCTATGTCTAACCTTACTTAGATATTTGTACAAGGGAATTGATTGGTAAACCAACACTTTTATTTTTATCATTGGTGCACCAAAATTAAGTGAAATACTCATTTTATCCAAACAAATGAGAAGAGGAAAAAATGAGGAATTGAAGAAATTTTTGAAAAAATGAGTATTTTTTTTTTTAATTTACATGTGGAAAACCGCAGGATACTCAGCGTAAAACCCCTATGGGCGAGCCCACTATCTCTAGGGTACACCAAAATTAGGCTATGGGGACTCGAATCCGCAATCTCCCTCTTTCTGAGGTGGGAGGCAACCAATTAAACTACAACCATATGAATAAAAATGAGTATTTAACATAATTTTAGTGCACTTAAAGTAAAAATGATGTCCACCGATCACCTCCCGTGACTATTGAGTAATTGCCTTACCTCAAAATATCCCTTTCTTACGGGGCAAAATTTTGGTAAAGAAGTATGTGAATGGCAAAAACTTGAGAACAAATAGTTAAAATATAATAAAGTTTCTCTTACATATATATGGGGTAAAAAAAATCGGCATTTTTACATACATATAATTTATAAATACACACTAAAATATTTTAAAAAGGAATTAAATATTTCAAATGAGCTATGATTGTGAATGTTGAAAGCCACATGGTGAGAATTTGCAATATTGTGTACGAGAATTAGTCTTTTCTGTTGGAGCTTAGAGTTAATTATTTACTTATTTTGTTATAAAGATATTTAATTTGGAAATTATATTAGAGCTTTTTAAAAAGGAGACGAAAATCGAGAAGGCATATATCATATTGTTTCTACCTACTTATATACATAAATCAATCACTACCATGCCAAGTTTGATCCAAACCATCCATTTTCCTGGTATGAATGGAACATTGCCTTAGAAGTGATAATAACATGATAATCGTTGCATTTTGGACAGTAAGTAATTCAAATGTAATGCATAACATCAGCTTAATTTTGGGTTATACTTATATTAAACTCAGATTAATGTTTGAGGGCTAGCTATGTGCAATGCAAACATACTCTTAATTGAAATTATAAAAGGAGAATAATTAGGACAAAACTTCTCCACTACTCTCCATATAAAGGGGGAATGCTTTTAGTTATCTATACTCTATAGGTCACATCCCTAGTTTTTGTTTTTTTTTTTAATTTCTTGATCCCAAAATCAATCATATGAATTGAAAGAGAGTTCTGGGACTACATGCTGACTAAATTTTAATTATAAAATCAATTTAAGCACCCATGACTTAACTTGACATACCCTAAAGATAGTGGATACATCCGTAGAGATTTTTTTTCTGGATTTTCAGTAATTTCCGACACATAAATTAAAAAAAAACTTTTAGCGAAAAGAAACAAATTCACAAATACGTATTGCTTTTTTCTAAGGCGATATGTATCAGCTAATGAGTTTTCATGGCGGTTGGAACAGTTGATAAATTGGCTGCAACGTATTTTTGTCAGCCGATAAGTGTACGTATCAGTGTTTTCCATTTTTTTTTTTAAATGTGGGAGCCACACCCAAGGGAAAACCCGAACACCACTCTCTCCTCTCCGGTTTCTCTTCCCATTTCCAACACCCTTTCTCTCTCTTCACCCTCTATCTCCAAGTTCCTCTCCACTCAGCTCCGGTCCTCCTTTTCAAAGCTTTTCAACTCATTTTCCACTCATTTGTACACGGCTTTTCGAATCTTTACTTGGATCTTTGCTTGACAAAGCTTTTGAAAGGATTATCCTGTAAGACTTCATTTATCAAGATATTAACCATTAAGTCCAGCATTCTCCCACAAGCATTTTGTATTTAGTGACACGGGTTTTAGTATATTGTCAATTTTACCCTTCGCATGAATAGTAAAATTTTGATGGGTTGATTTTTACTGTTCACGTGAATTTCGGCGGGCCGATTTGTAAATTCGGAGAGTCGATTTGCACTGTTCATGAATTTTGGCGAGTCGATTTGCAATTTCGGAGAACCGATTTGCACTGTTCATAAATTTCGACGAGTCGATTTGCATTGTTCATTATTTTTGGCGAGCCGACTTACAATTTCGGCTAGCCGATTGCACTGTTCATGAATTTTGTCATTTTTTTTTCTTCGGTACAGAAGGTGGAGGGCAGATTGGGCATCACGATAAAACACATGTATGTATACACAAAATGCATGTGTGAGGATCGCTGGCTAACCATTAAACACTTCATTTTTTTTTTTTTTTCATTTGTGGTGTATGAAATTTTAAAGCTTTTGGGTGCTTTCAATTTCATAAATTTGAATTTTTTTTTGAGAATCAAAGATCTTGGAGGACATGGTTTGATTTAATACATGTGTTAGATCTCATGCATTCTTTTAACTTTTTAAAATTAATCCAAATTTTACTCTAAAGTAAATAAAAATTGGGGATTTTTTGTAAGAAATTATTGTTACCTTGCAATCGTTCATTTTTAACTGTAATGAAGGTGCAATTCGGGATATTTCACCAATTTCAAGGAATTTGAGGGATTTTTTTGGAAAATTGAAATTCACCGAAATCGCAGGTTGGGTAATTACATTAGTAATAGTAGTAGCTTATTGTATTAAGTCTGTGAACTATTTCTATACTTTAATAATATTAGATGATAATGTAAACGGGAGCTGAAGGCCCTGATTTGATCAGCTATTGTGAATGTAAATGTTAACTGTGGATGATTTTGGAGAGGACGAGATCCCACTGTAGCTTGAGGTATATGCTGGGCTGGCCCTGGGCATAGGCTGCCGCTTAGGGTCCCTAAACGCATAAACTCCTTAATATACTAATCATAAAGGGCCTCTGAAATCTCACTCCCCTTAGGGCCCCTGAGATTTTAGGAGATCTTAGGGCCAGGCCAGCCCTAGGTATATGTATGTGATGAATTATGTGTTAGAAGTGATTATTGTGGTAGGAAAAATTTCCAAATGTCCTATTTAAAAATGGAACTCTGCAGAAATTGCGGTAGAATTCTTCTTCTCAATTAAATGTGTAGATTTCCCCTTAAATTAAATAAATTCTTCAATCGAATCATATCCCAAAATTCGGGGTGTGACAGTTTACCTATTTAAGTATATAAATTAGAAAATAGATAGAGAATTCTACTTGTCATCGATTATTTAATTTAGATTATGTAGTTATACATATTTATGAGCAGGGGTGATAATCTCGGCCGATACGATATGTATCGGCCGATATTTACAATATCAGTCGATATCCGATATATATCGGCGATATATATTGCCGATATTAGTGGTTTTGGTAAAAAAAAATAAGGGAGAGAAATTTATCGGCCGATATCAGCCGATACTGAGATTTCACCCTGTTTATGAGGCTTTTTTAGTGTTAAAGGTAAAGCATCATTTTTTATTTTATAGGATTGGTGAACTACAACTCATCGAGGTAAGGTCTAGTAACCTTACAAAATCAAAGGAATGATTTCTTATTTGAGAATTTAAAAGATATTGGTCTCATAAATTTATATAGTCACCTGATTTTCATCTAATTTAAATTAAACAAAATAGATGATCAAAGTGGAGATGTTATCAATGACCAGTTTTATTTACTAAAATAGAATTAATAAAGATATTTAAATGATTCTATACAAACAGCATAACCAAAATTCATATCTTAATTTGATAATGTAAATATATAAAATAAAATAATATTAGTAGAATTAAACTGAGTCACTACAACTTGTGACTCAGTTTATCTCAAGTTAGAGTTTTCAGTTACATGCAGAGAAGAGACGTTAGATTTGGGTACATTTGGGTACATGTATATTAAATATATTTTGTGCGTTTCTCACTTAAATTTGGAATAAGATTAAAATAAATTTAAATTTAATTGATATTTACATTCCATATTTAGCCCAGCTTAAGCCCATTATCGGGGCTTTCCCGATCTAAGTTGTAGTTGAAGACATGGCAATGTCTACAAATGCAAAAAACTCGGCAAATCAATCTGAGTTGACTTAATTCGTTCAATCAAGTGAGTCAAAGATTTTTCTAAAGTATTTTAATTTTTCTTAAAACTTAATTAGGTTTTTTGACTCAATGAGATTTCAAGTTAACACTAACATCTATTTTAAATAAACCGGGGGTGTGCGAGAACCAAAATGTGTTTTAGGGACTGGTTAGGAAAAGGAGATTTGGTTGAAGAAATGTTGTTGTAAAAATTAGAATGAATCGTGTCATTCTAAATTTGGAATTAAAAGCCATAAATATTGAAGAACAATACTGTGCAGGATTTAGAATATTAATCCCAAACGATTTTCCGTACGTAAATTTAAAAAAAAAAAAATTCTAATTAAGAATCATAATTTGCTTAATTATTTTCAATCTAACCGTGAAAATATATTACTGAAAGAAGTTTCTCTTAAGATTTATGTTCACAGGAAGAATCAGATCCATTTGCTTTAGACCCCGCTGTTCTTGATTCTTGAATACATTAAATGATGGTTTTACTGAGTTTCATCAGGTGAGTAAATCATCTTAAAATTCGCTCAATAACTTAAAAATAACAATACCTTTCATGCCCGCGTTTATGTTGAAATGGACAATTAAAAGTTTATATAAATCTCACACAAAGTCATCTTCATCAAAGTAATGACTCATATTTTTTAAGAACTACAATAGTTTAGAATTAAAATCAAATTTCAAGTGATGAATTTTTGGATATTTTAAAAACATGAATATTTTAATAAATAAAATATTCAAATATAGGGTATCAAAAAAGCTACATGCTGGATTAATGGGAAATTTTAGTATATATTTTTATAATTCACTTCAAATAACATCTCCATTGTCGTCTAGTCCGGTTAGGATACCTGGCTTTCACCCAGGCGACCCGGGTTCAAATCCCGGCAATGGAAATTTTTTATTTTTTCATTTTTTTGAATTTTCATTTAATTACAACCCATCATAGTTTCAATTTTCAATTGATTACAACTTATCATAGTTTCAATTTATTATTAAAAAATTCTGTTAGTAATATATTTTACTAGACTTATGTTTATGCCATTCCTTGATTGAGGTATGCACTGTCACAAATAAATATAAATATCAATATAAATGTGTATAATTATTCTCATATGCTGTCAGAATATATATTTATTTTTGCACATTTGAGAGAATCAGTCTCATTTTTTCCCAATCGCAACTTTTCATAAGCTTAATTTGTTTTTGAATTGTTAAGAAATCCTTTAAAACATTCGTGTAAATGATTTTTATAATTGGATTGCCTTAAAAAAAATTGATTCTTTTCAATAAAATAAATTCAATTATTTTAAAATAATTTGAATTAAATTTTAATTTAACCATTACATTTCTTAACTGCAAACTAATCTTGTTTATTACTTATAATTTACTAACACTTGAAATCATTTGACTATTATTAACTATTTCTAATTTAAAAAATTCAAAATTGGAAATTTACATATTGATAATTTTTTATATTTAATTTAAATCATATAAAAATCCCAATTACCAATTTACTAACAATTTTAGGATGAGCTATGTGTTCCCCCTCTATTAAGTTTTTTAATAAGACTAGCCGATATGCACGTGTTTTTAAACATGGACTTCTTAAAAAATTAGGCAGTAAGTATCATAATAATAATTATTATAACCATCATTTTTATTGAGTTTAATAATAATAATAATAATAATAATGAAAATTACAGTAATTTTAATTAATAAAGAGTCTTTGTATTCTAAATAGTGCGGAAGAAGAACCTATATTGAGTTGGTAATTTTGAATTAAAAGTAATTTAAATTTTTAAAATTTGAAGAGATTAAAAATCATAGATTTATTCATTTGATCAATGTAGTTTTAACGTAATATTCAAATATTAATCATTGTAATTAAGATAATGTTTAAGTTTTACAAATTTAGAGAATTTGAAAAATTAAAACAATAATATTTTCGTTTCGAATGAGAATTGGGTTTAGTGTCATATTCGGCTATGATATAATATTTTTTCCATGTAAACTGCCATGAGCTCTAAAAATAAAAAAATAAAAAATTTAATTGCAATTTTCAGTTGGAATTTGAAATTTTGATTGAAAATTTTCAGTCGGGAAGGCTTGAAATATGAACATTTGTAATATCAAAATCTTTTGAGAGAAATTATATCAATCAAAATATTTCAGATTATGGCTAAAATTTTGGCAAATCTTGATAAAATTTTAGAAATTTTGGTGATTTTACCCATTTGTAGATTATAGTTTATATAGTCAATACGATTCAATTAGCAACCAAATTTTTTAGCCCGGATATTAGGCCAAAAACATAAATATCAGTGAAAAGAAGTGGCCATAATTTTATCAAATTTCAGTAAATTTTAGTTAATTTTCAGAAATTTCTTGATTTCACATATTTAAAAATTTCATAAATATCATCAGTATCAGTCTTCCAAAGAGCTTATACCAACTGAAACAATGGCATTTTTAATGAATTGCAACTAATACAATCGATATGACTGAAATAACATATGAAATTTTCAGATTGGCTGAAATTTTGACTTACATATGTGCTGAAACAATAATATAGACGACAAATTTCGCTCAAAGGTTCAGTCAAATTTTAGAAATTTCAGTCAAAATTTGATAATTTTAGCCAAATTTCATAAAATATATTTCTCATACAGTGCATATTTAAATTTAAATATATATAATAGTAACTAATGAAAAATTTAAAATTCCATTTTTTATATATATGAGCTCACCTTTAACCATAAGAAAAATAAGTTATACAAACATTACTTAGAAATCTTAGGATGTGTTTGGATGAAGGGTAAATTTTACAAAAGGTGGGTAACCAATTATAAATATCCTTGCTGCAAAAGGGTTTTAAAAAATGAGAATGGAGAGATAAAAAATGATCAAATTGAGATATTTTATCCTTACCCTTTCTTACCCAACAAGGGTAATGAGAGATAACACCTCATTCCCCTTATTTATCCCTCATCCAAATGCAACCTAGAGACATGCAAGTAACGTGCTCAGGAATTAAGAAAGATGCGAGAGATTGCGGATTCGAGCCCCCGTGGCCTAACCTTGATGTGCCCTAGGGGTAGTGGACTCACCTGTTCGGGTTTTACACTGGGTACCCCGCGGTTTCCCACACGTAAATTCAAAAAAAAATAAAAAAATGGGGAAATCCATTCATCATTATGGAAAATGCATGGGAAGCGCCCGGGTGTTCATGTCAGGGTTCTAAATATCGGCCGATACATATCGTATTGGCCGATATGTATCAGTTTTGGAAGACCGAACAATATCGCCCGATACGATATGTATCGGCCGTACAAAAAGATTATTGGCCGATATGGCCGATGTTTTAGGTCCAGAATATCGGTCACCATATCGGCCGATATGCATAAATATCGATATTTAAAATTTATTTTATTTTTTTAAAAACAAAAAATCGATACGGTTTTTTACAATTTTTTGCGGTGTTTCACGGTTTTTTACGGTTTTGAATACAGGTAAGAGAGAAATGTAAATATCGGAGGAAAGAGAAACTTATCGGCCGAAATATCGGCCTGACCGTTTTTTTGACCCCTTGTTCATGTGTTTGAATTTGATTTAAATAAATTTTTTGAATAAGATCTTTGTTCGATGGGACTTTTACTTAATATTTGTCGATGCTTGTCGTGTGTTCAAGTGTATTTTATTTTTACGTCATATTTAATATTGTCTTTTTAAAAAAATTATTTTATAAATAAAAAAAATCTAACTTTACATATTCAAAGTAAACTTAAAGACTCTACCGTATTTCAAAATTTAATCTTAAAGTCGATTTTCACTCTATCTTAATGGTCCTAATCTACAATGTTGAATCTTTTTAAGAACATCCACCAACTTTGACTAAGTGACTAGTAATTGAATTTTGAACTTGAATTTTTTCTAATGATAAGTCTTTAAGTGCATTTTCAATATGTACCGTTAGATATTTAAGTTATAAAAAATAAAAAAGTGTCAACAGTCAAGTGCAAAATAAGCAAACTTAAAATATCGGGCTCCGGCTTTCGCTTTAAAAGCCCAATGGGCTTAAGATGGGCTTGGACTTTTGTAACTTTAAATGGGCTGGCCTTTTTCGACAAAGCCCAACCCAAATCTGTCTTGTTAGTATGCCTACTTGTGGGGCCCACAAGGGTGGTCATATACAAGATGATGGATTAATGTAGAAGGTACTTTCAGGATGATGTTTTTCAAAAAGAAATTCAAGTGCAGTGGGTTTAAAAAGCTATGATTTTTATGAGTTGAAAGATCAATGGTCTAAATAGGTTTAATTTTAGATGAAGATCAACATCAAATGAATTTAATTAGGTATACATACAATTAAAGGAAGATAGATGGATATAAAATAAAGAGTCAACAAATACGTTGATGACAAACTGGTCATTCCTCAAGTACATGAACTACAATCTCTTTTTTTTTTTTTATAACCAAGTAGTTCATACCTATTAGAGCATCCAACAAATCTTCAAAATTTGTGCAAGCCTCTCTACCCACAATTAGGGCTAAAATGGGATCGGATCAGGTTTCTTAAAATTCAACTGACCCAAAATTCTCGACTCGACTCGAGACAAATTCTAACCCAACTCAACCCGAATTTTGACCGATCTGACTCGACCCGAATTTAAACCCAACTCAACCCTAATTCTGACCGACCTACAACTTGAACCCATTTTAACTTAAATTTAGCCGGATTAGGTCGAATCTGGTTAATTTGAATTACAACTAATACAATCGATACGACTGAAATATGATAAGGGTATTCATTTGTTTGAATTTGATTTTAAAATAAATACTTTGAATAAGATTTTTAACTTAAAAAGTTGTTGATGCTAGTCGTGTTTTAAGTGTATTTATTTTTATAATATTATATAGAAATATATATCACAAGATTATATTTGATATTATCTTTTAAAAAAAAATTATAAATAAAAAATCTAACCTTGCAAATCGAAAATAGACTTAAAGACTCTACCGTATTTCAAAATTTCATGTCAAAGTCAATTTTCACTTGATTTTAATGGTCTTAATTTACCTTTGCAAGTACATCCACCAACTTTGACTATTAAGATTAAGAGACCAGTAATTGCATATTAAACTGGATTTTTTTTACAATGATAGGCATTTAAGTACATTTTTAATATGTACGGTTAGATATTTAAATTACAAAAAATAAAAAATAATAATAGTGTTGGGTGAAAATAAACTGGCTTTAAACAGTGGGCATCGGCTTTTGCTTTAAAAACCCGATGGGCTTAGGACGGTCTTGGACTTTTGTAACGTTAAATGGACTTCGGCTTTTTAAACAAAGCCCAACACAAATCTGGCCTGTGAACATGCCTACTTGTGGGGCCCACAAGAGTGGTCATATACAAGATGATGGATTAATATTGAAGGTATTTTCAGGATGATACTTTTCAGAAAAGAAATTCAACTAGGTTTAAAAAGCTGTGATTCTTATAGGTTGAAAGATCAATGATCTAAATAGGTTTAGTTTTGGATGAATTTTAACCCAAAAGTGAGATCAACATCAAATGAATTTAATTAGATATAGATACTTTGAGAGAGTGCAATTTCCAGTGTATGTTCATGTGCCTTGAAGCTAGGAAATATAACTGAATTAAGCCTGAAGTTGAAATGGCATTTAAAATCAACAAATATGTTGATGACAAACTTGTCATTCCTCGAGTGCATGAACTACAATATGGGAGTGGCTCTTTGGGGTGGAGTGAGAATCCCTACTTCCTAAGGCAGGTTCCTCGTCATCACTCCAACCCCTTGAAACTGATTGTACATGAAATTGTGTCGAGGGGATTAAAATAGATGAACATTTACAAGTGAAAGGTACCATAAGAAAGTCCCATCACCTTCATTAGATGTTTAAATAAAAACGATTTCAATGCAAAAGGAGATATTATTTCTCAGGAAGAAATCTTTGTCCAAGGATGAAGCACGCTTGAGAAATGAAAATAAAGAGATTGAAGGGTTGAAAACGTTTGGTATGGTAGCAAAGAAATAATCTTATAAAATGAGAAGGAAAGTTCAATCATTATTTATTCAATAAAACCAAACCCTTCTTCAAACCAAAGAGACCAGACCATACAGTGATTGCTTAATAAATTTGCTGATAAAACTACCCAAAGGTGGTTGTTTTTTGTAAGAGCATTTTACAAAGGGCTATCGGTATGGGAAGAGATTTTAAAACCAACTAAACCAGAAACCTCATCAAGCACATGTTACAGGGGGGTAACATTTCAGCACTATAATTTTAGAGGTGAATGCTTCCAGTTTTGAGAGTCACATTGATAACAAGTTAACAACATTTAATTTATATGGAAAAAACTTAGATTGAGAAATTTATTATTCTTAGTCAGAATGTCTTCCAGCCACCAGAAATGCAAAAAATCTTAGTTTCTGGTGTTCCTTCTTAACAAGGCTAGCGTTATATTGGGTTTTTAATCTAATATATTTGTGCTCACTAAAAAATGTGTGTGGTGGTAGGAGGTAAGTCGATGAAAATATATTTGAATTGAATGTTGTTAACAATGTAACTTCTAGTTATGTTTACATGGTTGAATCGTCGTATACTTGGCATGGTAGATGGGGATATGTTAATTTTACAACTTTGAAAAATGATGATGATGATGATCTTACAACGTTTACTTCTTTCCTTCTTTTTCTTCTTCTTCTTCTTCTCCATTCATCTTCTTCAACATTTACGTCTTTCCTTCCTTTTCTTCTCCATTCATCTTTGCATTCATCTTCTGCAACGTTTACTACTACTACTTCATAAGTCAAGCCAACCAACCTCCAATTTATCCGTTTCCTCTCATTTTCTTACTCATCTTTGCATTCATCTCCATTTTGCATTTGAAATAAGAGATTCCCACTCCTTGGCTTCCAAGGACCCAAGATAATGAAACCGAATTTCCAGTTCTAAGCTAGGAAGCCTGGGAATCTCATTCTCTTTCATTTTGCAAGCATTTTCATCTTCACAGCATTCACCCTTACAATCTCATCCCATTTCCATGTAGTTTTAAGAATTTCATAGGATTGAAGCAACTCCTGTACGACTCTTATGGCACTTGTATCTTATAAAGAAGCATCTATCAAAAGGTCTTGATGTTACCTTTCCACATGTAAGGATTGTTTTTGCACATAATTGGTTTTTCTTCATCCATATAGTGCCATCATTTCACTGACAAAAATTCAAGAACTAGCCTTGAAAGTGTGTATAAAAAGGAGTCCTTTTAAGAGAGTTCAAGGCCAAAAGACAATTAAATGAAGCCTTCAAGTGATAGCGTGCAGGCATAGGGTCTTATTTTTTATGATTGAGCTTTCAAATATTCTTTTGTTAGGCTCACATGCAAATTATAAGAAATTGTGGGATTGCATCAACCAAGGTTGACTACAATTTAGGATCAAAGGAAAGAGGAAACTCCCTGCACATCCACTTTGCCAACCTTGCAATTTCTTTATTTATTTTTTTCAGTTTTGCTTCTTAGTTTGGATAGGACACATGACACTCTAAAATTGGTCAAAACAAGGTGTAACTTAGTGGATATATTTTACATATCAAACGATGTCGAATTTATACAAAATTGAATTCATTGTAAAGTGTATTCAATGAACTTTCCAACGAGCTTAAATTTGTGTTATTATGACATACATATAGAAAGTTGTAACTTTGCAATTAGAGATCCTTGAATGATAAGAGGATTTATTTTTGACGAGTTTTGTAAAGTTTGCACTGTAAATAAGGGTCATGGATGCCTACTAGAATCCATCCATCCTACCGTGTTTTGAGCAATTGTTTCTCCCTCCCGGTGATTTCTACCCTTCTAGTTCATATTTTCTAGTAGACTTTAATTTGTATTTGATTTAATTGTTATTTGTACAATTTAATCTCTAGAATTCATAAATTTTATTCATTGAGTAGGTTGAACTACATGGTGCAAATTCACACATCCAAGGTGAGTTTTAGGCCTCTATGAAATTTCTTTGCAAGTGAAATTTTAGGTGGGTGTTTTCTTTCAAACTCATGCCAAAACATGTCTATATCTCTAAAATAGGAAAGAAGAATGTGTGCTCGAATATTTGAGAAATTATTCTTACATATAAAATTATAAAATTATTATTATTTTTTTTTGAAAGGTTAAAATTATAAAAATATTTTATTAATTTTAAATATCAAATTACTAAGTTACACCCTTTTCAAAATTGAAAACTCTGGCATAATTGAGTCAAGAGAATAAATAAGTTCTTTTTACTTCATTTTTAATTCCTATAAGAAACATTACTCTATGGGGTCCACTAAACCCACAAAATTAAATTAGAAAGTACAAATAAATTAATTATAAGAAATAAATTCATTTAAATATTTTTGTTCATCTGCTTTAAGCAAATGAAATAGACAACAGAAAAAAAAAAAAAAGCTTTACTTTAGTTTTCTATTTTATTTATTTAAATTAGGTGAAAACACATAATTAAATTAATTTCTTTAAATTCCTCACACTAATAACCATTTATTTGATTTTTAGAGTTATTGAACCTCATCTCATCATTAAACATCAAGTATTTAAATTTAATTTCATGACTAAATTATGTTAGATGTGTGACGTCCGTGAAGTACCAAGGTGTGAAAGAAGTGAAATGGATAAATAGGCAAATCATAAAAGAAAGAGATGAAATAGGCATATGAGAAAAGTTAGGAACAACTGTGTGTGTGTACTGCTGTCATGGGTAGAGATGCATTTTGACAGAGTAAGAGTCATATATGGAGAGTACTGCCCATTTATAAAAATAGGGGTGTGCTCCCATCACAGCCCATTATCAGGCAGGTCACTAATCAGATGGTTGGGATGCCAAATAATCACAAATCAAATGCTTTCCATGGCTTCATTCAATTATATGGTTAGATGTGTATAGATATCCTGTTTAGGGACTGATACTCAACAATATGACTGGGAGAACTTGATGGAACACGTTTAGAGACCTCAAACTAATCTAAAAGCAAAAACAAATGATGGAAATTCAACCAACTTTAAACCAAGCCGAGGGCATTTTAAGCAAAGCAACTAAAATGGAGCATGGACAGAAGAATGGTGCCCATTAAACAAGAATTCAGGGAAAACAACAAAGATGGATAAACATGGGGAACTTTGCTTACCAATTGGATAGTATTCTGTCCACAGCACCAGAGGGTTGTGGTGTAATGTTCATGCAAGATATCGATACAGTTTCCTGTCTACTCTGTCCCTCTCTAAAAATTCTCGTTCAATGAGGGATTCAATCCGTTTCTTTATTACAACAGGGTTTGGCAGAAAACGTGACTGCAGTTGCTTCGTGACTTCAGCTACAATATTATTGTGATCTAAAACCCGTCTAGATTTCATAATCCTCACAATGGCAGCCTCAATCTGAGGCTTTCTATCTTCTTCCACTCTCTGACGTGTCTCCTGTTTTTCTGGTTCTGACTCTTTCTGTGCAATTACTGTACCTATTTTTACTCTGTAGAATTTGCTTGTGAACTTGTCATTGAAGATGAATGCATCATCCTCAGCAATGTCCTTACTCATGGGATCCTTACGAAGAACATTCTTGCCCTTAACACAAGCAAGCGATTGTAAGCACCTCTTCAAATCAGGGGCTGGTATCTCTGTCGCTTGCTCAATTTCTTTGTAGTTCAAGCAGTCCACTGAATTGAATAGCATGAGAATGCACATCTGATATGTGGATACATTTAATTCATGCTTCTGACCCTTCCCAAAGGTTGCTTTCAAATCTGCTGTTCCCATATTTGTTTGCCATGACAATCTACGCCCAGTATGAGTGCCAAGATAGTATGCTCGGAATCTTTCGCACACACCGAGAATTTCTGCTGGAAGGTTACAAGCAGCAGTGGGCTGTGTTGGCCAAGATCCTGTTGTGAGAACTTGGACAGCTAGAGTAGGACTGTCAGCCACTTCAGCTGACTGACTTGCATAGAACCCTTGCATTGTATCTTCGGAGGTTTTCATGTCTGTAAACATGCCTTCCAACTTGGATGTAAACTGATACCCACATTCAGTTTTGAGCTTAACTATAAGACTTCTCTCTCCATCATCAGAAACAGATTTGCCAGACAGAAGCCGTTTTGCCAGGTGTTGCTTATAATATTTCTCGAAGACATCCTTTTCTTGCAGGTACCGGAACAGCATCATTACTTTATCGAGAATTATCTCCACATCCTCTTCGCTGACCTCTTTGAGGCTATTACGAAGTTTGTCATCAACAAATAATGAGATGAACTCGGGAGATCTGGGGTTCAAATTGATAAAGTATTCAAATGAAGAATTTAGAGCATTTTGGAAAGTCTTATCATTGTTAAATGCCAAACTGATGATCTTGTCATGTTTATCTTTTTCATCCAAAAGGCGCTGAACAAAGTCCACAGGATCCCTCAAGCGCTCTGGATCGGTAACTAATTGCTTTCCAGTTCCTCGAAGATGAGATGTCATCACATCTTTTATTGTCGACAGCCCATCTGGGACTCGTCGAAACAAGTTATACATTCTTCCTAAGTCATCATATTTGTCATCCACAAGCATATTCACCAAGCCTGAGTTCTCCATGTGGACTAAACTCTGCATGTGATTTGCAATCATCTCCTTCTCCACCACATTTGTTATTTTCTTTTCACTTTTGGCGTCTAGGTAGTGTGAAATCCTCTCCATCTCTTCAGTGAGCCGCCTCTCAGCTTTCTTCAGGTACTCACCACAGTCGCAGCACTCAATGAATTGCTGAGACTCAACCCTATAGAAATTGGCTGAAACTTCCAGGAAAGGTTTCTCAAAGTCTTCTTGGTAAACAGAAGATCCTAAATCCATCAGCATCTTCATTATATTCCTCATCAGCCCTCGATTGATAACTTCACTCATTCGCTCTTTGTGCACAAGTTCGAGGAGTGTATTTAGCAGCCTTGTCTGGATTTTGTTGGAATGGATGATATTATCCCTCCACAGATTCAGTCCAAGCTCATGGACTGCTGTCTTTTGAGAACTGGGAACATATGTCCGATCCATGTACATTAGTATGTCTCGGATCATCTGCAGTGCTTTGTTGTGGTCCTCCCATTTCCTATTGAGTTCCTCTAGAAATAAACCTCCCTGAGCAGCTTCAATCGATTTTGAAATTTCTTTCAGATGCCAAGTCATGGTGGTGACCAACCCAGAGTAAAGCTTGTCACCATATTTGTGCAGCACCATATTATAAGCATTCCTGAATTCATAACAGAAGTATCTGGCATAAGCATCCTGGCAAAATGTGCAATTTTCAGAAATACAATTTCCATTGTCACAAACAGAAGCATTTCTTGTAAATAAACACCAGATGACTGTTATACCTTCCATTGTCACAAAACAGAAGCTATTGATTTCGGGTTACAATCAAAACACAGAACACAAGGTGTAAGCAAGGGCATAGCAGTTGCCATGTTTTGAAAACATGGATCAAACTACTAAAATGGTCTAAAAGAGAGAACACGAGAATGGAAGAGTAATACTGACAGTATCTAAACAGCACAAATGACAGAACTGACAACAGTCGTTTGCAGTTGGAAACTTCGCAACCTCTTCATTGTTTGTTATTTTAGTATGAGCATAGTAACCAACTGTTTTGTACCCTCAATTTAAATAAAACTACCTCCAATCCAAGACTTCCAAGCTGTGTCCAGAATAGGCTATTGACAATACAACAGCAAAAACATTTTCAAACTGTTCTAAAAAAAGAAGCGATTTATTCTGGTAAAATTACCATAAATGCACTGAATTAAAAAGAAAAGAAAAGAATAAAACAATAAAATACAGCCATCCATCCCATCCATAAATGCATGTGCACATACATGCATACACACATACACATGAAATCCCACAGTGGACTCAATGACAAGCAGATCCACACACGTCAGATGATTCTCACCAACCACCCTTTTAACAAACCCACACCCTATGACTGGTTAGACATTCATATAGTTTGCATCAATGCAGACAACACGACTAAGCCATATGGATGATGCGAATGTCACTCCAATGTAAAATCAAGCCAATCAAAAGGAATGTACAGGAGGGGTGGGTGCTGAGGTTGATCCAAAAAAGCTATATTGCCAACTTGGATTCTTCAGGGCATATAGGTGGAAACAGAATTAATGTTGACTACAAATTGGTTGTGGTAAATCGTGCAATTTTTCCCTTTTTTCTGCTTTCTTTTTTCCCTTTTTTCTGCTTTCTTCTTCTTCTCGCCTTTTTCTCTCTCTCTCTTTCGAGAGAGAGAGAGGAGGAAGATTTATGGTGGGTGAGCATCCCATGAAGGAGAGATTTGGTGGGTTCTTTGCTCTCACAAACCAAAAAAAGAAACTTATCAAAATTGTATGGGGGATCCTAGGAGATAGGATGATTTTGGGAGGAACTTCATGGGCCACGAGGCATCAATTTGAGGAGTTAAATGTGGCTAATTTCAAATTATATCCCAAAAATGAATGAGATGGAAGAATCATCTAGAATCCTTTCAAGTATTTCTTCTCCCTTTTGCCATTTGGTCACTTTTCTTCAGCCTTTTCCTTGTGCATTTTGTTCTCCCAGGTTCATTCTGTGCTTTCTTTGGACCTCCCCTAATAAAGGTCAAACCCTTTGGAAATGTGTACCTTTGGCTATTGCAAGGTTTATTTGGCCAGAGTGAATCGCATATTCAAAAATAAGGAAACACCAAGAACACCATTGTGGAGCAAATGAAATCTAACATCATAGACACAAGACAGATCGAATTCTACAATCCTATATACTAGGTTGTAGAAAATACTAAAGAACTAATACAATGCAACATCATAACAAGCAATATGCCAAAATAAAAAAGAATATATCAAGAAGCAAGAAATAATTAGATTTAAGGCAAATATAACACTCACATGCATTGAATATCCAAGAGAAGACACGATTTGAATCCAAAGTCTTTTTTCTTGCAACCCAAGATTAGGTATCCACCACAAGAGATCAAAGATGCCAAAACCTAACCTTAAAACACCAACTTAGGGTTGAACATTGTTAAAGTGGGAACTAGTAAAATCAACAGTTAACCCGTGAGGGTTGTCTTGGCGGTAAAGAACCCACCTGAGATGCAGGAGGTCTTGGGTTCAAGTCACTCTCAACACAAAAGGGCCACTCCCCATAGTGTAGCCCAGTGTGTGTGGATAGGGAGGTTTGCACATGCCTCAAGAATTAATCAGGTTCTCTAAGAGGCTTGTACACCTTGGTCTTCAAATTTCTTTTTAGTAAAATCGACAATTTTCGAATGCCAAAAAGAGGGCAAAAACAGTTGTTTTGAAAGGGTAATGAGTAGTCACTTACCAAGAGGGTAATTGGCACAATGGGGGTCAAACTGAGGGTGTCAAGAGGGGCATCTGCATGGTGTTAGTACAAGTCTATCTGGTCAAATTCTGGCCATTTTCAAAGCCCAGTGTAGGGTTTCGGTGGAGGGAGAGCTGTTTGAGGTTGAAGTATGGAAAAATAAAGTAGACAGGAAGAAAGAGAGAAAAAAGGAGACAGAAAAGGAAGATTAAGAGAGAGAGAGAGAGAGAGAGGATCTTGTGTTGAATAATAAACAGAATATAAAAAATAAGAATAAGAGAGATGGAGAAGAATTCTTCTCTTGTTTGTATTCAATTCACTCTTACTAACTGTGGTGTTTGTATATGTATATATAGGAAGTAAAGGGGCTAATCATGTAGACCAAAAAGAAAAATAATAATCTCAAATCTAATTAGAGACTATTAGACACCTAATCTAGTTGGTCTTGCAATATACATTGAACTTGGACATTTTTTGTCCCACAACACAAGAATGGTACCCGAATTGGATCGGGTCCCATAACACTCCCCCTCAAGCTGGATCGAAGATATCGAGTAATCCCAGCGTGCTAATAACCGAATCAAGCTGAGCAAAGGGAACATGCTTCGTAAAAATGTCGACAAGTTGATCAGATGACCTCAGATGAGGAGTGACAAGTCAATTTTCTGAAATATGTTAGCGAAGAAAGTGGCAATCAACCTCAATGTGCTTGGTCCTCTCGTGAAAGACCGGATTGGAGGCAATGTTGATGGCTTATTGATTGTCACAGAACATGATAAAGAGGGTCAAGAGGGGCAAATCCCAATTCTGTAAGAAACTGACGGATCCAAAGTAGTTCAGCCATAATATTAGCCATTGCACGATACTCGGCTTTAGCACTACAGCGAGCAACCACAAACTGCTTCTTGCTACGCCAGCATACCAAATGGGAGCCCAAGAAGACGTAATACCCCGTGGTAGAGCGACGGTCATCAGGAGAGCCTGCCCAATCTGCATCGGAGTAACCACAAACGGGTAGGGAAGTCTGTATAGCAAAAAATAATCCCCGTCCTGGATAAGATTTAATATAGTGGAGAATGCGAAAGACAGCATGAAGATGAGTATCACAAGGGGCTTGCATGAATTGACTGACCACACCAACAGCATAGGTATATCAATTTTCCAACCAACTTCTAATAAAATTAAGGAGAATCTACAAGAGTCCCGTCGGAAACAGATAGCTTGGTGTTGGTATCAAGTGGAGTGTCAGCTGGTTTGCACCCAGAGTACCTGGCATCGTGGGGGAGGTCAAGAGCATACTTGCGCTGAGATAAAGTGAGTCCCTGATATGAACAAGCAACCTCAATACCAAGAAAGTAGCGCAAGGGGCCCAGATCTTTAATGGCAAAGGTGCTGTGAAGATATGCTTTGAATGTGTTGATGGCGGTTGCATCATTACCAGTAAGAACAATATCATCCACATATACCACCAGAAGCATGACCACACTGGAACGATAATATATAAAATCCGAGTGATCCATCTAACATCTAGAAAAACCATAAGGCAATACAGCACTGCTGAACTTCTCAAACCAGGCCTTTGGAGATTGCTTGAGGTCATAATGAGCTTTACGAAGTTTGCAGACAGACTGAGATGCCCCCTTCTTAAGAAACCCTGGTGGAGGAAGCATATAGACTTCATCTTGTAAATCACCATGAAGGAAGGCATTCTTCACATCAAGTTGATGAAGAGGGCATGCATTGGTGGTGACAATAGAAATTAGAATTCGAAGTAATCTTGGCAACAGGAGAGAACGTTTCCTGATAATCTACCCCATAAGTTTGCGTGAATCCCTTAGCAACCAACCGAGCCTTATAGCGAACAATGGACCCATCTGGATTATGTTTCAAGGCAAATATCCAAGTGCATCCAACTGGAGTCTTACCTGGAGGAAGAGGAACCATATCCCAAGTATGATCGGATTCAAGGGCCACTAACTCTTCATCCATGGCAGCCTTCCAAGAGGGGTCTCGAAGTGCATTGTCAACCCTCTTGGGAATCTTCCCATTGCCCAGAATGGTGAGGAAGTTGTAATAGGAAGGAGAAACAGCATGATAGAAACAAATTGAGCATGCGGATGTAGAGTACAAGAACGTTTACCTTTCCGAAGGGCTATGGGAAGGGCAGACTCAGCAGCATTGGGCAAATCTGGACCCGGGGCAGAGGTGATAGTGGTGTCTGCTGGAGGTGGAGTCTGGTGTTGTCGGCGTCGATATACCAGAGGAGGCTTGGGAGTGCTAGCCGGAGTGGAGCAAGGTGGAGGAGTAGCTGCAGAAAGGAGAGGTAAAACAGGAGAGGAAGAGATACCAGATGGATTAGAAAAATAGGGGACTGTCTCAAAGAAGGTGACATCTATAGACACATAGGTTTTGCAAGTGGTAGGGTCAAGACACTTTTAGCCTTTGTGAAATGGTGAGTAACCCAAAAAAATGCAACGCACAGCACAAGGGGAAAGCTAATTGCCAGAGAACTGGTAAACAAAGCACGCACATCCAAAAATATGTAATGGTAGCAGAGATGGAGTGAGAGAAGGTGAAAAGGCGATTTGTCTGACAACACATGGGATGGCATGCGGTTAAAAATGTAACAAGATGTCATGACTGCTTCAGGCCAGTATGACTGGGGAACATGCATAGTAAAGAGGAGAGATCGAGCGACCTCAAGAAGATATCTGTTTTTTCTTTCTGCTACACCATTCTACTGAGGGGTATAAGGACAGGACAATTGTGATTCAAAACCATGTTCATGCAAAAAATTAAAAAAGAACGAGACAAATATTCCCACCCCACCCCCGGCTATCACTTCGTAGAGTTTTAATTTTCTAGTCAAAGTGAGTGGCAACCAAATTATAAAATGTGCGAAAATGAACAAATACTTCAGACTTTTGTTTCATGAGATAAATCCATGTCATTCTTGAAAAATCATCAATAAAAGACACAAAATATAGAAAACCAGTGCGAGATAGAAAGGGTGATTGCCAAACATCAGAATAAATAACAGAAAATAAAGAAGATGCACTTTTATTCATAGATGAAGGAAAACAAGTTCTAATATGTTCGCCATATTGGCAAGGTTCACACTCAAAATGCTGACATGATAAAGAAGGAACAAGCTTCCTTAAAACTGAATCACACAGATGGCCAAGCCGACAATGCCACAACCACACATCAGACGAGGATGAGGTCGAGTAGGCTGCAGAAGCACCAGGCAGATCATAAAAAAAGTATAACCCTCCATCCTCATGTCCACCACCAATCACCTGCCTCGTAATTAGATCCTGAAAGATACAATGAGAGGGAAAAAAAGTGGCTGAGCAATTAAACTGTTTAGTGAAGGCACTAACAGAGAGCAAATTACGAGATAAATGAGGGACATGTAGCACAGATGGAAGGTGCATGGTGGAAGAAAGCGGAATGATTCCTTTTCTAGCAATGGTAGTAGAGGAATCATTAGCTAATCGAACATTACCATAGGAAACAGGAGAAGTGGACGATGTGATCAGTGGCATCGGAATCAATGATCGAAGAATGAGAAGAGGAATGAATGGCAATGAGCCCAGTACCTGAAGTAGAGGAGACAACATTGGAGATCTTAGGGTGTTGAAGACAATCCAGTCGTTGTAACAATATGTTAAAGTCCTGACGAGTCACGGGAGCACCAACATGAACCTCATCAGAGGAGGAAGTGACAAGAGTGGCAGCAGAGACATTTGCTTGCTTAGAGCGCGCATGTAGTTTATAGCAGGAATCCACATAATGGTTTGTCATCTTACAATAAGTGCAGATCGAGACCCCTTCTTCCGAGGACCTTTGCCTGGTGGACCAGGAGGCCCCCATGTTGGAGAAGGTATTGGAAGATGAGAGGTCACTAAGGCAGAGCATTCAGTTAGCACAAGAGTCATGACCAAGCGTCACCGATCATCACGGAGCAAAGCAGAATAGACCTCTCCCAGAGATGGAAATGGGCGTTGTCCGATCAACTGGGCCCAAATAGGTTCAAACTCCTGGTTGAGACCAACCAATAACTCAAAAACCCGTCGGCGAGAAAGGAGTTGCTGATATAGAACCGCATCATCAGGAGAGACAAACTTAACTACTTCAAGTTGATCCAACTCAAGCCAACATGTCCGCAACTTGGAATAGTACTGGATCAGAGAAAGCTCCCCCTGTCGGATATGGGAAGCAGTCTGATATAACTCATAGAGGCAGGTAGAATTATCACCATCTGAACATAAGGCCTTAATGGTGTCCCATACATCTTTGGCCGTGGGAAGTGTATATATGGTCCCACGAATATGATGCTCCATGGAGTGAAAGAGCCAACATTGCACCAAGGAATTGTTGGCTTTCCAGGTGCGATAGGAGGCGTCCGTCTTGGAGGGTTCAGGAGCAGTTCCATCAATATAATCAGACAACTGTTTGGCGTTAAGAAACATTTCCACGGAATGAGACCATTAAAAGTAATTTGTCTCATTCAATAGGACGGTGGTGATCTTCCCAATATGAGTGGGTCCAGATGAAGCCATGTCAGGGAGGGAGGCAACATTAGAGTGCGTAGAAGACACAATCTCAAGTTGTTCTGAAGATGAGGCCATAATCCCGAATGAGAAATCTTACAAGTGGTTGAGAAGAGAGACAATACGACGAATCCGGATAATAAAACTGCTCTGAAGTAGGGCCCACTGAGACCAAGGATGGCAGTGTGGAGAGGCGAACACAGCCATGTGGAATCCTTGGCAAATGGAAGCCTAAAATAGCAGATCTGGGCAAAATGGAAGCATAAAACGATAGATTTGGGCAAAAAACTGGTTACACAGGTGGTGCCGGTGGCAAGAGGAAGGTCCAAAGGAGGTCCCACCGTTGATGATAGATAAGAAACACCAATCCAATGACAAAACAAAGCAAGGGCGACTCCAAGGGAGGCGAGTGGAAGAAGATCCAAACCCAAATGCAGCAAATCCAGACGAAAAATCCAAAAAACAAAGGTTTTGGGCGGCACAGGCAGCAACAGGGAGAACAACAATAAGGTGGGCCCCACCGTGGATAGGGAGTGGGCCACCAGGTGCGATGAAGACAAGGGTAAGGGGCGATGCAAATGGTAGGCAGCAACTAGGGAGAGGGTCACTTCCTGTGTAGATCTAGCCGAAGAAGACCAAAAACCTGTAAAAACTGGGCAGAAGGGTCCTTGTTGCGGAAGTGGAGAACTGGGCCCCACAGGATACCGAAATCCAAGGACAACCTTGGGCGTAGACAGAGGACCCTGGGGCGAAGGGAGGGGTGACGATCCTTATTGCAAAAGGAGACGATTCAGGCATATCTGAAGAGAGAAAGTTGACAGTGTTGATGAAGGCCAGCAGTGGCGATGGGCAAAGAAAACCAGGGAAGTCGACCTTGCAGGAAATGCAAGGGAAAAACCACTAGGGAAAAACAACCACCGGACAACAGATCTACGGTGGAAAAAAAATTTTCAAGACGGCATCCAGAGAACCGTTCTGGCTGATACCATGTTGAATAATAAACAGAATATAAAAAATAAGAAGAAGAAGAGAGATGGAGAAGAATTCTTCTCTTGTTTGTATTCAATTCACTCTTACTAACTGTGGTGTTTGCACATGTATATAGGAAGTAAGGGTGCTAATCATGTAGACCAGAAAGTTAAATAATAATCTCAAATCTAATTACAGACTATTAGACACCTAATCTAGTTCGTCTTGCAATATACATTGAACTTGGACATTTTTTGTCCCACAACACAAGAATGGTACCCAAATTGGACCGGGTCCCACAGCATCTTGGACTTTGACTCCACACAAGGGATGGTCGGTCTCCCATCAAAGCTTGCAAAAAGGATCTCTCAAACTTCACTATCATTCATTATTCCATAAAAAAGGACTACTTCTGAGTACTTATAGACTAGGCTCCCGAGTAGTCCTGACTATACATAAAATAACACTCCCATTCATACCATAACTTAAACTCTTATAGCTCTTGTGACACATCTAGACCACAAAAAAATGACATTAACATAAAATCATCAATAAGTCCCACTAAAACTAAATTAAACAAAGCAATATGACTCAATCTAAGACTAGAACCATAAGACAAATAACTAGATCTGATTGATCTGACAATATCTACAGATGTGAGTAAGACCAATAGATATAAAGTTGCAATCTATCCAAACTGGATCTGCGCATGATCTAGACCATCCATCATAGATCCTTCTAGTAGTAGGCTAGAGATACCATTATTTGGCCATATAGATGCAATAGAATAATAGATGAATGCTAACATCTCTGTCTAGGCTAGCATATAGATGTAAGGTGATGTGTTGATGCCTAGCACATTCATGTGTGTGATGACCCAAGTTTTTAAGCCATTCATAGGAAATTTTTGGTGGGTATTTTGATGACATCATGATCTACAAAAAACACTAGGTCTGACCATCTTAACCATTTGAGGTAATTGTTTGCAACTCCTAGGAATGAAAAGTTGTACAAACCTAAAGAAGTGTTCCTTTGTGACCACTCAAGTAATCCTCCTCAGGTTTTTGGTCTCCTTAAAATGTGTTAGCAGTCTCTGAAAGGATCAGGAAGATAATTGATTGGCCTGAGCCTAAGAATATCCACGTTGTGCATAGTTTTCATTGGTTAGCTACGTTTTATAGGTGCTTCATTCAAGGATTTAGCAACCTCATAGCTCCCGCACTGGATCATATCCACATGAGAGAGTCCATTGGACCAAAACAGTTGCCAGAGCCTTTGTTGGAACTTAAAATTAGGATGTCTGTAGACCTTGTTCTCTATCTCCCAAACCTTCCTAAGGTGTTCAGTAGCTTGAGATGCATCAAGACTCAAGAGTGGGTATCAGTGGAGGCCTTAGTCAAGAAAGACATCCAGTAGTTCAAGCATTAAGGTACTAGCAACATATTGTTATTGCAGGAGTTTGGATTGCACTCAGATCATCTTGTTCTGAAGTACATAAACCCCTAGAAGAAGTTAAGCCCCAGACATGTCAAGCTGGTAAAAGTTTTGAAAGAGTATAATTTTTTACTCAAGCACAAGGCTAGGGTTGAATATAAGCCAAGGGATGCATAGAGTCGAATGTCAGCACTCATACGAGTGTTGAAGTTACTGGATTTAATTGCATGAAGGACAAATATGCATCTTGTCAAGAGTTTAGAGAGGATTACACTTCCCTGCTTAAGAAAGACCTAATTATGCATACAGATTTTTTGTTATGTGATGGTTTTTTGGTTAAAGGAAGCCGACTGTGTCTCCCTTGCTCCTCTCGCGATTTCGTTGTTTGGGAACTTCATGCCAGTGGAACCATAGCCATTGTGGTCGAAATGCCCTAATTAAAAATCAGTTTCATTGGTTGAGTTTCAAATGCGATGTGGCTAAAATAATTGGTCAATGCCAACCTTGCTAGATGGCAAAAAGTTTATAATTAGAAAACAATTTAAATAGATTAAAATTTAGAGAGCTAAAACCATACTATTGAACTGAGTCCACAAATTCTTGTTATTATGTTAGGTATTATTTTTTTGTTATTTTTGTTATTATTTAGTTTAAATATATTTTAATGGATAATAAAAGAAATTGTTTCGTTTTGCAATTTTATAGGTCTTTTGTGCATAATGATGTTATCAGGTCGGTCCATAAGAAGTCAATTAATTATTAATTTTTTCAATTTAATGCTCCTATTTATAGTCAAGTGTAATTTAAATAAGTAATAAGAACTCTTTTGGAGCATTTAATATTTTATTTAAAAAGTATGGTCACTTACAAATTATTTGGACTCAATTACTAGGCCATGAGCATAACATGAACGGGTGTTTAATAAAGAATTAAACACGGTTTTCAAAATTCAAGAATTATTATAATTTTAAAATTCCAATATCCAATTCCTAAATGAACTAAATAACAAATTTGAATAATGGAATTCTTCTAATTCCAGAATTTGTCAAAATCCAAAATTATGAAAACTCTTGAAAAGAATTCTACCAAACAAGCCCTAAGGAGAACAATGGTAAAAGAATTGTGGACAATAGTTCAAGGGCAATAGAAAGCAATTTTGATACTGAAGTAAGGGCTCAAAGGTCATCACCAAGCTCTAGTTCCATCTCCTCTTTATCATTTGGTCTTAATTCAGGGTCTTGGATGTCTTACTCAAGCAGATCATCCTGGTCCTCCCCATCATCAATGTTCAACTTTTAAATTACAAGAAAGCCACTGATATGCAAAGTGACCTAAGCCCTTAAATCGATAACAAAATTGCACGCTATTACCGTAGGAAATATTGCCCACAATCTCCTTACCCTTATTATCGTTAAAGAAAGATTGAATTGGGTTAACTCCCTTGATATTGGCTGGCCCTTGGTAGCAATTCTAAACTGCTGACGCAAAGACTCATTTCATTGGTTCCCAAAGCTCCTAATAAATTGGATCTTAAAGTGTTCTTCCACTTCCAGAGCCCAGTGGAAGGCATGATCTAGGTTTTCTACAAGATTTGAACATAACTCTTGTCTAGTTTCAGGTCTCAAGCCAGTGCGAAAACCTCTTCAAAGGGTCACACTTAGATCTTCATTGACGTTACAATAGATCATCAATTCCTCCAATTTACCCATGTAAAGAGCTACTAACAAGCAACCTTGTCTCAGGTTTTGTAGTTGATCTAACATACAGTCACTACAAATGGTTGACAGATATTTTTCTTTCGATTTTTCTTTTTCTTTCATTTCATCTCAATTAGTTATAGGGTCCTGTCCCATCCATGCAAGTTGACGCTCAAAGTTTGTCCAATAGAATTTTGCTTGCACGGTCTAACATCAGTTTGGCAAACCTGACACATCAAGCCTCCAACATGTAATACCAACCAAAGTACTAGTCCATCTCTAGCAACCAGTCCGTGAAGGCATTAGGGTCAAGTCGACCATCAAAAGAAGGTGAATCAATTCTCACCTTCTTGGTGATGTCCCCTACCATATCAAGTGCGCGGTACTCACCATTGTCTTGATGATTGCAAGGCCTAAACCAATTTCTACCTCAAGAGTCTTCTACAGTCTCATCATCGAAACCTTCCAAATTCATGGTAGCTTCAAGAGCTCCAAAACAAGTCAGTACTGTAGAAAGAATTTATCAAGAATAAAAAAGTAATAAGATTTGATATGAAAAGGTAAGTGGATGTGGGTGTCAAGATAAAAAGATTTGGATGGCTTTAATCTATCCAGACTAGATCTAAACCTGATCTAAACCATTTGTTCTAGATCTCTCTAGTAGTAGGCAAGAGATACCATCATCTAATCATATAGATGTAATAGATGCATGTTGGCATCTCTATCTATGTTGATAAACATGAAATCCTCCATTGATGACCTTATCAATCATTCAATGGGCTTCAACGTCCAATGAATGTGTAGATTTCTCAGAGGCTTCGCCGAACACTATTGGGGACGAATCACTTAACTTGGATACTGTACTTGTAATCATGGTCTTTCCTTCCCTTTCTATTTTTGTTGGAGTGAGTTTGCCCAAAATCTCTTTGGGCTCTCTCTTGCTTTGTATTTCCTATAAAGAAGCTAAGATAACTATGGATAAAATCATTTCTTTCAATGAAATGGAAGGTAACCACTGTAACTGTATCCTTTTTGGTTTGGACTTTGGATGATAATAATCATCAAATCCTCCAGAGAGAGCAACACCAATAGGTTTGCAAGAACAAGAACACACTCCTCAAGATGAATAGGCCTACTGTCTTCTTGAAAGGTAGAAAATTATGGCATTTCCTTAATCCATAAAAGGAGAGTGCACATCCCTCTATTTCATCCACTTCCATGTCCAGAGACATAAGCCACTTTCATTCTTGAATGCTTATCATATAAAACGTATTGTTGCAGCCATAACAATAACCTTTGAAAGCTGAAAGCGCTCAACATGCATAAAAAATAACAAAGCTTGTCTTGTAACAATCGACCTCCTTTACATGGGTTCCGATTCAATAACATATGATAAATTTCTTGAGAAGTACCATACTTCAACTTGTATACCTCAATCGTAATTGGTTTTCTTTTATTTATTTTAACACTTTTGTTAATGTCACTTACCTTTTTGGCAATATTGTTGAAAGAACACATTTATTGAAGATAGGCACATTCATTTGCCCCTTCAAAACCCTTAGAAGCAATGTCACAAATACCTTCTGAAGATATTTGACAAGAATGTCCATGATGGCTACTTAGCATATCAAGATCTCAGAAGCGACATCTCACAAGTCACAACCCTTGAATCATTATGGTTGGAGGACGACTATCAAATCTAGTTGCACCTTATCATTTTGACCTGTGTTGGATCTCGGGTTTTGCTTGGAAAGCTTGATTTGACTGTCCATTTTATCAAATCGAGTTTTGGAGATGCTTTGATCATGGTTGGCTCAATACAAGCTGTTTAATTGGGTTCACACGATCGTGGACAATTTAGGAAGTTTACTTTATTTGGATGTAATAGGTTATTTTGGATGGTATGTGGATGGTATTTCACTGCACACATACGTGGCGCACATGTGTGGGGTTCAAGGTTTCTTTAGGGTCTTCCTATAAATACTTGTATGAACCTCTTATTTACAAAATGAATGCAATTGAAAGAGTTTATGCACTTCCTCCACTTGAAGGTGATGGTGTGATTCCATCAACCCTTGGTGTGACTCCAAGGAAATCCCAGGTGCTCTCCATCCTGCTCTTTTCTCTTCTTCTTCCTCTTCATCTCCTTTTCCCTCCATTTTTCTTGGATTTCTAAACCCTATATGACCCAAAAAGTCCCAAACGAACCTAAGCTAGGGCCAACAAAGGCCAAAACCATGATCTACAGGCTGCAAACCGTTGAAATTCAGCCAGCCATACGACCGTACGGACAGGATCCAATTGGCTTGTTTATTGCCCCCTTTAGCCCCTCTGCAATTTCCCCAACCTGCTGCTAACTGTTTTTGCACAGAAATCCCCAACCTGCTGCTAACTGTTTCTGCACAGAAATCCCCAAACAATCTCCATTTGGGACCCTATTTCAGGTGAGATCTTGGTTGGGACCGAGTTTTCTCTACAAAATTGTACTATTTCTCTTGTGAAGGGATCTTTTGGACATGCTAGCTCTGACCTTAGGAGATTTGGAAGGTTTGAACTCTACTTGTGATGCTCTCTAGGGATTAATGTGCTCAAATGTTGTAAAACTCTTAAAATCTCTTGTATTTGTGATGATCTTTGCTTAAATATTGTGATATTCATTGATTGCAAACCTTTACACTTCTGAAATTAGCATTTTAAATTATGTTTGCATGCATATAGCAGTAGAGATCATTTTGATTCATGATTTTTATCATTGCATGCTTAGATCTAGGGTTTTAAGGTACTTTTAATCCTTTTTAAGGCATACTACACTTCTATCCTGTGTCAATATCATCGACTAATGATGACATCGATTTTTTTTCAAATTTTGAAGTTTTTAACATTATATTATGGGGAAAATCTTGTAAAATATATAATATTTAAAAAATAATTAAAAATACAGTGAATAAATATACAAATGAAAATGACATTTAAAATTGAAATAACCATTAATGAGGGATTTGAGTTGTATAAAATATAGTTTATGAGTTTATATAGGTATGAGAAAAAACCCAAAAAAATGATAATAATATCGTGATATATCGCACTATTATCACAATAAAAACAAAATTGCCAATAAAAATGGGAAAATACCTATAACTAAATGGTATTTTCGTCATAAAAAATGCAAAAGAAATGAAAATACCAAAGGTATTAGTTACAATTGTTAGAAATAGGCATCATAACTCAACTTACCTATGAATTCTATAAGGAAATGCACCAACTCTACATGATAACATCTATCAAAAGCAAAAAAGTTCTACATGATAATATGATGTCTGTTAAAAGTTCAAGCCCCAACTTAAATCACATCTTTGAGATGTCTTCGATTTCAGCTAGACTCTTCAACTCTCCTTTTGCTCTTTATGTATTATCCATTTGACTAAGAAATAGCAAAAATATTTATTTTGTTCACAAACTTCTAGGGAAAATTGCATATTTATCATTTTTTTGAAAAGAATGTTCTACATTTAGCATCATGACCATCATCATCATCACCTTTATTATAGCCATTTCCCCATCAATCTAGTTGTCACATAATCATCATCATCAAAGCGATTTTTTCATGTGGATATTTTATTTTTTTCAAATTTGAAAGCGGTTACCAAAGGTACCTAATAGGTGTATACTAGATTCTTCTTAACAGTTGCTGTCTACAAAGACACCACAACAATTGTTTCATCCATTCAATGTTTCACCACCACCATCATCAAAGCCTTAGCCCACCTATTTGGCGAGGTACTTTCACCCTACCCCATTTAAAGCTACATCTTTTATGTCTTGACAATCCTTTTTTTTTTGGGTTAAACGCATCTGATGAGGACATCATAGGACACCAACAAAGAAAGATGCATCGGAATCTAGATTTTACCTCATCATGGTTGGATGATGAACTTATGCACAACCCTACATATCTGACCATGTATAGAGGTAGATCCAACCATAGATAGCTCAAATTGTGCATAGATTTGTAATTAGATTGCTTGGAAGGCCTGAGCTGGCTGTTCATTTCATCATATCGAGTTTTAGGAGCCATTTTGTCTGATGGATCGTGGGTGGCTTGATCTAAATTGTCAGATGCATCCAACCAATTAGAGTTGTGATAGTAGCTAACTTAGGAAGCTTTTATTTTATTTTGTTTTATTTGAGTATTAACTTTATAGGATGTAATAACTTATTTTAAATGGCTTGTATTGTTCATGTGGCACACGAGTGTGTCTCTAGGGTTTCTTAGATTTTATTTTGAATGGCTTGTATTGTTCATGTGGCACACATGTGTCTCTAGGGTTTCTTATAAATACTTGTAAACACTCATAATTTCACAATAGAATACAGGTGAAGAAATTCTCTACATACTCTTCTGAGAAGACTGGTGGTGTGACTCAAGGAAATTAGGTGTTTTCTATCCTTTCTCCTCCTCCTAGTCTCTTTTTCTTCTCTTTCTTCTTCTTCTCCAATTTTCCCACATTTTTGGAACTCTAAACAGCCCAAAAATCCTAATAAACCAAAATCTAACCCAACGAAAGCCAGATTAGGACTTTGCAGGCCACCACAACCCGAACCCCACCGGGTCGTACGACCGTACAAACAGGGTTATTTCAGCCTCATTTTGGCCTATGTTGAATCCTGACCTTGTACCCTAAACCCAACAGTGAACGCTTTTGTGCAGAAAAGCGCCCAAACAACCCTTTTCTTAGACCTATTTCAAGTGTTTTGGGGTTTGGGTTCAAGTAGGACTTGATTTTTCATTGAGAATCAATACTTTTTCACTTGTGTGGAGACTTTTCTTTTTTTTGATAACCAAGGGGAAGAACGAGGCAAGGTTTAATATGTTTGCATGCTATGGATCTCTTTTGTTCTCTTGATCTTATGATGTTTTTTTTTTTTTTAAGACCAAGGTGTCCAAGCCTCTTAGAGCACTTGACTAATCCTTGGGGCATGATCTTGTGATATTATTTGCTTAGGATCTTATTTTAATCATTGATTACAAAATATTATCTTCTTAAATCAGCGCTTTCATTGCATATTATGAGCATATCACAGTAGTTATTATTCACATTTTCTATTTTCCTTCATTACATTCTTAGATCTAGGGTTTTGAATGTCATAACATAATGTTAGGGCACACTTCACTTCTATCCTGTCAGCATCTCAACAATCTAACATGTCATTTCTCACCTTCTCTTGTGACATTTATTTAGAAAGACTGCAGCCCAAACAATACAAGAAAGAACCGTGGCACAAATCAAACAGCAAATCAAACCCAAAAGCAAAGACAAAATAAGACACAAGTCGCAGGGGATTAAAAATGGAAAAATTCATCCTTTTAGTGCTAAAGTAATGTGGGAACTACAGCATATGCATTTTAGCCATAACCTATATCTGACCTACCTATGGGCTCAAACTTGGGCTGCATACAATTCCAAAGATCTTCATCTCATTGTTTGAGAAATTATCCCTTATGAACTAGTTGCGATTCAGATGACTAACTTTCTGATGTAGGACACGGAAGATTCCCAAGGATCCACATCTATTTATTTTTTATTTACTTATTTGTTTATTTATTTCTTAATTAGCAAGTTTGAGTAGATTAGGATTTATTATTTTCGTTTTAGAATATTGGAGAGAATCCTTGTTTTAGAAAGAAGCCAGGTTGGTGGCTTTCCTAATCAGTCTTGAAGTCTTTTTCTATTTTCGTTTGGATTGTTTTATTATAAATACATGTATCCACATGGGATAGAAACACAATGAACATTCAATGAGATTAATCTAAGGCATAACCTTTTCCTATTTTTCCTTTATCTTTGTTTTCCTGCCTAACTGCAGATTGTTTCGCATCAATTAGTTCAGAGCCGAGTTTCTTTATATCTCCGTTATACAGAGACGTTCCTATTCAGAGACAGGCCCCTGCATTATCAGGGACGATCGTAGTCTCAATCCCCACGCATTCGCCACATCTGGGCATTATCCAGGTAAGATCTACCATCCCAATCCCCATCCTCCTCCCCTTTTCCCATAAACAAAAAAAAAAAAAAAAAACAACAAAACCAAAGTTGAGAAACCCAGACATGTTTTCACCAGCTTCCGCCCTCCATTTTGCTTTCGTCAGCCTCTTGCATCGCTTCTGTTGCTACCAGATCTCTCTCCTCTTGCAGCCAGCAAGCCTCCGCAACCCCTTAAGCCAAGTACAACCATTATCCTCTTCTTCCCTTCCTCTTATCTTCTTCCTCACTCGCTTCTTCCTCTCATCCTCTTCTTGTTGCGCGAACCTCTCCTCTTTTCCCCTCTGCTGCTTCCACCGCCATCACAAAAGCTTTCCGTTGCTTCCTTTCTTCGTTGGCCTGCTAATCCCTTTACTTTCCTTCATTACTGTCGCCCTAAGTTCACCCCTTTCTCTTCAAATCGCACTCCATTCCCACGTGCCGCAACTTATTCCTCCCTTATACCCATTAGCACGTGTTTCCCATCTCCCTACTTCGTCTCCTTAAGCATCAGTTCATCCCTTTCATTCTACTACCCCACGTGACCAGTTCCACTCCCACACGTGTTTCACAACTTATTCACCTTCCCACGTGTGAGCATCCTTTTCCCATTTGACCCAAACTTAAGTTTGCCCCATGCCATTCCGTGGCCCCCACCTCCTGTTGACCACTGCTAGGCCCCTTTGACCGAACCTTTCCATTCCATGTCTTACCATTGAATCCCACCTCACCCATCCATTAAACCTTTTTCCCCGCTCCGTCCGACGTGTCTTGGACTCTGTGACACCCCGATCTGATTACCAGCATCACACAGACCCGATAGCATCCAACAACAATGGTGATCAATTATTCAGCCAAGCTGAGTTCAAAGAATTTAAATCTGAGTTCAGTGAATTTTTCTCTGAATTGCTTTTTGAATTGTGGTCTGAATTTCAAGAATTTTTACAAGAATATAAAGAAATTTTACTCGGCCGAAAATACAGAGCCACGACGAAAGTGATCAAACACACGAAATGCAGGCCAACTTCCTCGAGAAGTGTGTCACCTCCTCCACAGTCACATCGAAGTTCGTGCCTGCTGCCCCGGAGTCAGACTCAGAGTTCATGCATACTCCTCCAGAAGTCATGACTCCACAACCATTGCATGTGTTGGAGAAAGAACCAATTGTGTTGCCGGTGCCACAGCCGATGCAACCGACGTGTGTCGATCCCTCTCCACTACCACCTATAACACCACCACCCCCCACTACCACCGCTACCCTTTACGGATACCGATAATTCATCTATGGTTATTCGTCCACTATCCTGCTCACCTCCTATCCTCTCATTGGTGCCTCATACAATAGACCCTCAGGACCGTGTGATTACTCCAGTGCCATATGAAACCCCTTCGCTATCAACTTGGTTCGTCCATGCTTGAGTCCATTTGCGGTTCTTCACTTCTTCGTCCCACCGACAGAAAGCTCTCATCGTCCGTGCATTGACGATTGTGCAATTACAAGCTTCATCTTTCGCATCTTCGAATTTGATCTTCATCTTTGTTTGGTGCCTTATGATTTTGCTGATTCCAACTCAAGGACGAGTTCTTTTCAAGACCGAGGAACTGATGTAGGACACGGAAGATTCCCAAGGATCCACTTCTATTTATTTTTTATTTACTTATTTATTTATTTCTTAATTAGCAAGTTTGAGTAAATTAGTATTTATTATTTTCGATTTAGAATATTAGAGAGAATCCTTGTTTTAGAAAGAAGCCAGGTCGGTGGCTTTCCTAATTAGTCTTGAAATCCTTTTCTATTTTCGTTTGGATTGTTTTATTATAAATACATGTACCCATATGGGAGAGAAACACACGATGAATATCAATGAGATTAATTTAAGGCATAGCCTTTTCCTATTTTTCTTTTATCTTTGTTTTCATGCTTAGCTACAGGTTGTTCCACATCACTTTCTATAGAATTGAATTAAGATTATGAGAATGACTTAGTTTGAAAGATTTACCCTTGTATAGGAAGTGCGATAAATTTCAAGTTGAAAAAATCATTGGAAGTATGGTTTTAAAGGTAAAAAGTCCTAACCGTCCAAATGGCTTGAGCTTAATCCAACAAAGTGTATATTTTGAAATGGGTTCATGTTGGGTACACATCCAACTCCTAGGATGGCAATGAATATGAGGTAGAAAAATAGTGTAATTATAGGGTCAATTGAAAGTCAGTCATCTAGTTCCCTTCAGACAATCCCCACCCCACCCCAATCATCATCTTCATTTTAAAGATAAAAAGACATGTATTAAAGAAAGAAGAAAAGATATAACACCTCCATCCCAAGGAAGGCTAGGAGAAAGAAAAGGGGAAAAAACCAACATGAAAAGAAAAGATCCACTATGAGCCAATTGATCTGCTTCCGCATTTCTTGAACAATGAATTTATGAATCCAAGAACCTCTACCAAAGATAATGTCCTGAATCTCACAGATAATAATCTAACAACCTCCAAGGAAAATAACTTGACAAAACCCAACATATAGAACTTAGGAATCACCCTCGATGGCTGCACTAAATAATCCAAGGATGCCCAAATCTTACAATCTTTAAGCAAAGCCCAGACCTCAAGTTCATTAGCATTTGCTTCTATTGGCTGGTTTTGACAAGGAGACAACTATAGAACAGACCACATCTCTAACCAAACCACCCATGCTAGCATGTTGACCATTACTAGTGTGACTACCATCGAAGTTCAATTTCAATAGGCCACAATGAGAAATCCAGTGAGATACACTTTTGGCGCTGGAAGCATACAAGAAGACCAAGTGTAATAGAAATCTGAGTTAACAACACATTGAAAGCAACATTGGCTATAGCCCAAACAATGAATGATTTCTTAGCTAACAAAAGCCACACGGCAAGCCAAAGAAGATCTTTTATTTTATGATGACTCCACCTCTCCCTGAGTATAAGGGCGTTGGGTAAAACTCCAGATGCACATATAGCCCCAAAGAAGATCTATTATGGAAAGCCCTCTTTTTGTATTCTTTCCACATAGCCCAAAAAAAAAAAAAAAAACCACAAAGACAAGTTTCAAAGAATACAACACCTCGAACTACAAAAACCAATACACCGAGAATTGATAAAAGAAAACAAATTAAATGGAAGAGTCCATACAATCCCAAACAGCTTGGAGAAGAAGAATCAATTCTTTCTAGAGAACTTGCAATGGATAAAAAATAGATCCAACTGTTTCTAGCTCTTTAAGACGAGGAAAATAAGCATTCATGAAAATATTAATTTCAACTATGTAAATGGTCAATAGTTAAAATCCTGCCCAAACTGGTCGTCCAAGTGAAAGCTAGAACTCTCGAAGGTGCAGGAATAGAACAAAAAAAATGAAAGAAGATCTAGATGTAAGCTTAAAAAAACTCTTCTAGTGAAAGAAACAAGATTTAACCGAAAAGAGTCATAACTTTTATGCTTCCAAATTCTAGAAACCTTTGCATTCAGTATTAAATAAACTTCCTGAAAAAGTTAAAGAAACTTAACCAATCCCCCTCTTCTTCCGTCAAATGCCTTCTAAAAAGAGGACTCCAAACAAGCAAGGAACCTGATCTTGAAACATAATCTGCCACTTTACCATTCTTGAATAGAACTATATTATATAAAAGCAATAAACGCAGTAATAGCATGTCTAATGGGGAATCGCGAAGCCATGAGGGTGAAGTGTAAAGCAAGGCTGAATACATACAACAGACCAACAAATTTGTCACATACTTGAATTCTTGGATTGATTTTCGTTTATAAAATTTGCAGTCAACCTGCATACTCTAACCAATCATGGCTTAACTCTACTTACTAATCTTCTTACAAACTACAACCTTCTTCAGAAACTATATTCCTTCTCCAAGGGAAGTGCCAAACGCAACCTAAATCACACTAACTAAAATGAAGATAAAACAATTTCAACAACTGCAACTAGCATAAGGAAAATAAAAGAAGATGAAACCAATATATGAATCACATAAAAACAACATAATCAACTATAATCAATATGATGAAATCATAATGGAAAGAAAGCAAACCTATAAAGCTCTTCGAAGCTAAGGCCACTAGCATTGTGATTGTAGATCTCATGGATCGCGTGCTCCAACACCTTCCACGTCTTCTCTGCATATTTTGGGTCGAGCTCTACACGGTGCTTAAATGCCTCTATTTTAAAAGTCTTCTTCCTTTGAGTACTCATATTTTCCAACTAGAAAAAACAATTCTCGATTGAAATCGAGCTATAAGACTCAGACCAACCAAAATAAACTAAGCCCAAACTTCCGCAAGGATGTAAGGTAATAGATGATATTCGTACACAGATATTTCAAAGATAATTTTCAAATCGCAACTTTCTTTTTGGAAAAAAAGAAGCCCCAAATGAGACGATAATGCCAACCTCAGAAAAAAACCTTCCGAAGCTAAAAAACTGCGATGTTAGAAAACCAGAAAGGGATGAAAACCGCTTTCCCCCAAACAGCAAGGGAAAGAATAGTTCTAGAAATGAAAGGTGAATTGTAGGAGAGGATAAGGAAAAATTTTGGACACTGGAAGGCGGAATCTGGGAGAGAGAACAGAGGAATCAAAACTGCGACGTCCGACTGCAACGCGAAACCCTCGACTGTCGAATTGGAAGCAGATGGTTTTTTCCCCTCACAAGCTTTCAGTAAGAAATGGAACGACAGAAAGATGGATCCAGTTGGATAGCAATTTGCAAATGGGTAGGGTTGCAAACCCACATTTTTTATGGACCGGGTCGGGTCGGGTCGGGTCGGGTCGGGTCGGGGTTTATTTTATTAATACTCAGGCCAGAGGGCTAAATGTGAAACCCGGGTAAAGCCTTTCATATTGATTTTTGGGCCGATCATGACTCGATCATAGTTACAGATTCTCCTGAAAACTATGCTTATTTTCTTTAAATTTCAATATTTTATATTAAAACATACGACATAGAAAATTAAAAAAAAAATATATATATATATATAATAAAAATATAAAGATAATAATATAAACTAGGTCTGTAAATGGACCCAGATCTGGCCCGCAGACTGTCCGGCCTGGATCCTAGAGTCTGATAAGGGCTCGAGGACCAGATCCTACCGTCTGAAACCCACACGAGCGGCCGCAGATAGTTCGACAAACTCATATAAAACACGTTTATAGGTTAAAGCATGTTGCACAACTCCGTTTGCTCTCTCTCGTTGCTCTCTCAATTCTCTAATTCTCTACTTTGGTCTCTCACACTCTCAATCCTCTCTCTCTCGGTTCATTTTCTTTCTCACTCAATCTTCTCTCTCAGTTCTCTCAATCCTCTCTCTCAACCCTCTCTTCTCTGCCAGAATTTGCAGTGGCCAACGGCCACCACCCTATACCCCTTTGTCACTAGTAGGTCGATTCTTGTCACCCCCCCACCCGTCTCACTTAATTTATTTTATTTATTTACTTTTATTGCTTTTTCAAATAATAATGAAAAGAACGGATTTCTTTTAGGAACTCAAACCTTATTTTTTTAGAAAACTATTTAAAAAAATTAATTTCTTTTAGAAACCCAGAGCTTGTATTTTTCCTAAAACTATTTTTATAAATTACATATATTTATATGTATATGTGGACTCGATTATTGTACTAAATTTTTCTCCATTAGAAAAAACACAAAATCATGGACTCATGATTATACAATCCGTGTTGACTATCCCATGATTATCGGTGAGGATAATCACAAGATCTAATAGAGAGATTATTAGTTCTGATAGCAGCGGAAGATGTGGAATGGTGACTATCTCTAATAGCCCCTCTCAAGCACACCTCGCCATCTACGAGATTGAACTTGTCACGGATGGTCATAAAGCGAGGTTAAGACAGTCCTTTGATGAAAATGTCAGCCAACTGATCTTTGGTGGAAATAATTTTAACCACCAAATGTTTTCGAGAAACCATATCACGAGCAAAATGAAAATCAATTTCAACATGTTTTGTACGGGCATGAAAGACTGGATTGGTTGTGAGAAAAGTAGCACCAATATTGTCACACCAAAGAGTATGAGGCCCATTGAGAGGAACCCGTAATTCCCCAAGAAGCGCAATTAACCATGTAAGTTCAGCAGCGGCCGAGGCGAGGGCCCGATCTTCAGCTTCAGTGTTGGAGCGCGCAATTGTTTGTTGTTTCTTAGAACACTAAGAAATATAGCAAAACCACCAATCAACTTTTTATCATCAGGAGAACTAACCCAATCAACATAAAAAAAGGTTGACAAACATAAAGAAAAAAGAGTGATGGAACTGCAGACCAAAGGAGATTGTATGTTTTAGATATTGGAGAATGCGCGTAACAAAGTCCCAATGTGCCGCAGTGAGTTGATGCATAAATTGACAGGCTTTCTTAACAACAAATGAAATATCAGGTCGTGTGAGCGTCAAATATTGTAAGCCCCTAACAATACTGCGATAGAGTGTAACATCTTCCAATGGATCACCAGAATGTTTGGATAAAGAGGAGGAAGAAGCAACAAAGGGACTTAACTGGTTTGGAATCACACATACTAAACCGGGAGAGTAGTTCACGGACATATTGTTGTTGAGAGAGAAGAATCTTGTCTCTGTGTTCCAGACCTCAAGTCCCAATAAATGATGAAGATGTCCAAGATCTTTTAGAGCAAATTCTTGACCAATGGCGGAGATGAGATCCGTGATCTTCAAAGAGGAATTACCGGTAATAAGAATATCATCCACATACACCAAGAGATAGAGATGAATATCATTGTGACAGTAGATGAATAAAGGAGTATCAGTCTTGGAACTGGTAAAATCCAAATTGAGTAAGAAATCACTAAGCCGACGAAACCACGCTCACGGAGACTGTTTAAGGCCATAGATAGACTTCATCAGTTTACAAACATGAGTTGGGTGAGCAGGGTCCACAAATCCTGGTTATTGACTCATATAAACGTCTTTATCAAGACGACCATGAAGAAAAACGTTATTAACATCAAGTCGGCGGAGATGCCAACCACTCGAAACTGACTTAAGGTTGTAAATTTAACGACAGGACTAAAAGTGTCATGATAATCAACACTAGGTAGTTGATTGTAACATTTATCTACCAATCGCGCCTTATGACGAGTAATAGACCAATCAGTATGATGTTTAATGGTGAACACTCATTTACATCCAAGAACATTCATGGAGGTTGTGGTGGAACAAGACGCCAAGTACCTTGGTGGATGAGAGCATTCAATTCAGTACTCATAGCAACATGCCAAATGGGAAATTTCACCGCAAAGGAGACACAAGTAGGAACCATATTTGTATTTTCAGGTGTAGAAGCACATTTAGTTTCAGCAAAGGCTTTACGTTTAACAATACCAGACTTGGCGCGTGTCTGCATAGGATGTGTAGAAATGGCAGTCGAAGCAGTCACAGAAGCAGTGGAAACACCAAGAAGAGAGGCACAACGTTGTTGTGCAGAGTCGGTGACAAACAAGAGGTCCTGCCGAGATGAAACACTAGTAGAGATGGGTAGAGGTTCAGATTCAGGCGATGGCACAGGTATAGGTGAGGACACAACCATGGGCTCAACCGTGAAATCATCGGGAAGAGCAAATGATGCGTGCGCCGGGGCTAATGGTAAGTTGTTGGTGATGGGCAATGCACCAAAGTTGACCGTAGTGGGAATGGACACAGAGGAGTATGTCTATTCGGAAGAAAAAGAAAAGCCTGCAAAAGGAAATCTGATTTCATCAAACACCACATGATGGACAATAATAACTTTCGTAGTGGTAGGATTATAACACTTGTAACCATGATGACGAGAACTGTATCTCAAAAATATAACAACACAGGTGAGGATCCATCCTGTAAGAATTATAAGGTCACACACAACCAAAAATTCTAAAGAACGTATAGTCCGGTAGTTGTCCAAACAAAACTTCCAATGGAGAGTGATGCTGAAAGAGAAGAATAGGGAGACGATTAATAAGATAGACAACCATCTCAAAGGAATGGTTCCAAACTGACTGAAGCACATTAGAATGAGCCATTAGGGTAAGACCTATATCCACAATATGTCTATGTTTGCGTTCAGCCGACCCATTTTACTCATGTGTATAAGGGCACGATATTCTGTGAAGGATCCCACACTATGATAAATAAGGACTTTACTTTTGATATTCTCCACCCCAATTAATCTGAATCACTTTGATTTTGCGATTAAAATAATTTTCCACAAGGCGTTTAAAGCGGAAAAATATATCAAAAACATTAGATTTAAAAACAAGTGGAAAGATCCAACTAAACTTAGAATAATCATCAACAAATACCACATAAAATTTATGTCTATCAACAGAATGAGTAGGGGCTAGTCCCCATACATCAGAAAATAAGAGGTCTATGGGACCCGACGATGTGGAAGGTGAACTTGAAAATGGAAGTTTGTGACTCTTTCCAAACTGACACGCAATACACACCTCTGAACCTTTATTAAGAGAAACTTGTGGTTTTTTCTTGGAAATATATGTCGAACAGTCCGTCTAGAGGGATGACCCATGCGAGAATGTCATCGTTCAAGAGACGCACGTTCACCAATAAATGTTGTAGGAGATGAATCTGTTGTCGGTGAGCAATGAAGCATGAGCTAATAAAGTCCCTTTTTACTCGGCCCTTGAGTGAGAGTTTTCTCTGTGGTGCGATCCTTAATATAAAAACAGTTAGGTGAAATTCAAAGAAGAAATTATTATGATGTGTAAACTGATTGACGGATAATAAGTTGTGAGAAATAGACAGAACATGTAGAATGTCACCAAGGTGAAAAGATCTAAATGGGAAAAGAGAGTAGATGAACCAGTATGATGAATACGCAAACCTGCACTATTGCCAACTGTCAACTGATCTGAGCCGGAGTAATCTAAATAGATAGAGAGATTGCCAAGATCTATTATAACATGATGAGATGTGCTGGAATCAGGAAACCAACTAATGTCAGTTGGAGGTGAGACAGAAGCGGTATAGGTGGTTGTGGAGTCTAGCGATTGGAAATCATCAATTGAATCGCTAATGACACTGCAAGGTTGTGTGGCCGATGCAGTTGCATACCTGACAGATAAGACGAGGAGACTATGTTGGATAAGTGACATGAGGACGATCGGCTTGAGAGTGAGACTGCACATGGCGTCCCTTAGATCGACCACCATGCCGGCGAGAACGAGTAGACAGATTGGATGGAGAGCCTCTCTGATACGGGTGAGAAGATGGCGCTTTCTGTTTAGTAGAGGTGTTCGCTAGGGGAGACTGTAAGTCAAGTGGCATAGTTTCATGGGCAAGACGAAGTTCTTGACTATAAAGGAGACCCTTGTAAGTTAGAGAAGGAAACCGATTCTGCCCGAGTAGTGATAGAAGTGACAAAAGTTCCAGACTCTAGTCCTAGGCCACCAAGAGTATATAAGACAAGATCATCATCCAACACAGGGCGGGAAGCCGTCGCAAGACTATTAGTAAGATATTTGATAGATGTGAGATACTGAAGTATGGAAGAGGAGCCCTTTTGCATATAAAAAAGTTACAGACGAAGATCCATAACGCGAGCAGGAGAATGGGATGAAAATGAACGGCCAGTTGAAGCCAAGCTGCACTTGCAGTGGGAGCACCAACAAGTTGAGTTTGCATAGGTACAATGAGCGTAGAGACAGAAGACACCAAATGAGTACCTAGTCATTCTGCTGCCATGTCAGAAACTCGGGGTTGATCTTTTTAGAAAAAAAGTGAGTCAGCTTTAGGATCTGGAGGCAAAAAAGACGGGAAGAGATCGTCTTATCAACATATCCAAGAACATTGTAGCCTCGCAGAAAGGGCAATAGCTGGGACTTCCAAACCAGATAATTATCTAGAGTTAATCTGACAGTAATAAAATGCTGAAGTTGTGTAGACAATGTCGATATAGTGGCCATAGCAGTCCACGAACTGTGCTGATCTGCACCCAATAGTCTATGCAGATCGGCTTTGGAAGATGTTGTTCTTCACACTTGATCTCTATTCTCAGAGATCAGATCTGATGCCCCTGCACAATCGACAAACACAGCGTGGCCAAAAGAAGAGGCAATTGTAAGATCAGAACAGTGGGACCGAGCGACGAATGCAGCAAATCTAGTGAAAGAAACCACCGATGACAGGGACAAAACAGAGAGCCTGCTGCTGTGGGGAGGATAGTGTGCAGAAACAGGGCACAAGCATCGAGAATGGCGACTTTCGCACAATAAAATCGATCTGGATTAAGCAGATCGAGTTGTTACTGCAGCACAACTAGAATTGATTGAGAGAAACCCTAAACTGTGGATACCATATTATAGTAAATTTCTCAGCATTTCTTGATATAATTACAACGTATATAAAAGTTCTCATTTTCAATGTGCTAGAACATCATATTGACCCTAGAAAAGGAGGGGGAAGGGGGGGGGGGTGAATAGGTCAATCCCATTTTTAATGGCGTTTACAAATTTCTTGATTATTTAATGTGTAGCGGAATGTTTATCAAGAGATTTATTTAGTGTGATAATTTCTTTAAGTGATCACACTAAGATTATGACCCTTTACATAAACTTTGATTATCGATGCTTATGCGCAATGTATATAATGAGATAATCAATATGCAATGCAAAGTGATGTGTGTTAAGAAGAGTACTTAAATACTAAATACAAATACACATAGATCAAATACCATAAAACCAATTTAAACATACATCCATTGTTACGACTCGCTCAACCTTGAGCTATCCCCAAAATCCACTAAATGGGGACTCACACCCTTACAATTAGAGTAGGAATTTTACCTCACTCAATTGGCTGGGAATTTCACCCACCACTGTCGAATAAGAATTCCACCTATCCATTGCCAGGGAGTTCCATCCACCTCTGTGCTAAAGACAACGCTCTAGAATTTTTTATAGTAGTTCTAGGGTACCTCCCTTTAATCCACTTTCGGAATAAAGGTTTTAAAGAAAATAAAACCAAGAAGCACTTGCCTTTGAAGCTCTTTTTTTGAAGTGTGCTTTTTCGAGATCCCACCCATGTATGCCGACGCTCCCCCTCGTAGCTGTCGTTTAGCAATCACAATCCAGGGTGTCAAGAAAGCTGGTTCTACCAAAGGTTTCCTACTTTATGTTTCTCTCCTTCTCAGTTTCAAACTCAATCCTCAGATTGGTTGTATATGAGTTTTCATCATTCCTCTCTCTCTCTCTCTCACAACTCAATACATTTGATTGGTTGTATTTGATTCCCTTAGTGTAAGCACGAGAGAGAGAGTGATCCTTGTGTTGCCCTTTGTTTAAGCTCACTAGTGAAGATGAGGGTCCAACTGATCCGTCCGAAGTATACCAACTGGTTGCATAAGAATTGATTTATATAGCGAAGGCAACCAGTTGAAGTAATGGTAATGTATCGACAGGTCGGTCGCATCGAGGGGTCCGTGACTAGAAATGTTATCGTTGCAACTCCGACCATTGTGCATTAAGTGCACTCCCAACAGTAATATTCTTTCCCAGTCGATATTTCGTTGTCGCCGATGAGTCTACACTTATGGTACCGAGAGGTCAGTCCAAACGAGAGATTCGTTCTGGTACAAAACATGCTTGACAGTAGTTTCCACTTTGGAAAGCTGTTACCCAGAACGACCTGTCGCCCATTACCGAGAGGTCGGTCCTCGCACTCTCGATCTGCCAATATGTCTATTTTTTCAAGAGTCCAATGAGTTCAAGGTTTTCAGAACTCAAGATCTTTATCGAGGAGTCGTTGACCACGAGTCACCGAGGGATCGGTGCATACGAGACTCTAGATCAGAGGCAAACCCAAAATGACAGTTTAATGTTCCAGAACCTAATGTCATTTGTGTCAACCAGTCTTTGACCACGATGGGTCGATCCTGACTGCACTGAGGGGTCGGTGAGATACGACTGGTCGTGTTGACAGTGAAACCAAATACATATTTCCAACTTGGGTTCCAATTCACTGTCAACGTTCCTCACTAGGTTTCATATGTTTTAACCATTTATGTTTCTAAGCCTAGGGATAGTCCTCTCTAAAGTGTGGGTACCACGTATAGTCATTTATAGCCATTTTACTTGTTTTGTGATTGCCATAACAATGAGCTTCAATCCGGTAGAGCATGATCTTTTCTCTTGATCATCTTGGGTTTTCAACCTTCCAACAAGTATTTCTTTCCGAGTCATGAAATTGACAAACATAGGGGCTTGGCCAAGCCGATGCACTAACAGTATATAGATACAAAAAGAGAGATTTTCTCTATTAAAAAAAAAAAAACAAAATCATGGACTCATGACTGGACAATCTGTGTTGACTGTCCCATGATTATCGATGAGGATAATCACGGGATCTAATGGAGAGATTATTGGTTCTGATAGCGGTGGAAGCTGTCGAATGGTGATTATCGCTAAAATATCGATTCGTAAAAAAAATATGAAACCCAAACAATGTGCTGAATTATTATTTTTCTATATGTATTTTTTGTAACATGGTTATCCCCTTTCTCCTCCTCCTCTTTAGTTTGTATTCTTTTGTGTTTTCTTGCCATTGGAACGGGTTGAGAATGAGATGCATTTAGAGGTATATTTGGTATTTTTTGCAAATGTACGAATAAGAAGAAGAACCGATAGTTACGCTGCATCCAGTTCAAACATTAGGCTGTCAGTTCCTGCTAAAACTGAAATGAAAGGTTTAGATGGTGTTTGGGTGTGCCAAACCATAATATTGTCTCTCAGTATGCATCAACAAAGTGCATTTGTCAAATGGTTACCAGTACAACCAGTTCTTCTAGGGATGTAAATGGTTAGCAAACCCATTTAATTTTTTGGACCCATCCATATCTGCATTTGGTTTTAATCTAATCGACTTTCATTTGTGGATTTAGATTTGGCCAAATCCAAATTCAAGAGCTCATTAATCCAAATGGCATAGATGTGTGATAAGCATGAGTAGTACATACATACAGTAGTTATGATGGAAGTATAAAGATTGAGAAAAAAACTGAAACTGAATCTGATAATGATTTGGGTGTGGATGGGATTGTGGATTATGATGCATGAATTTGGATGAATATACTGATCTAGGTCTTGCATCGATCGAAAATTCTTAATTATATTTGGATGTGAACTCCGATATGACACATAGGGTTTGAATTCATATTCAGATGTTCTCATATAAATTTGAATCATAGAAACTCTAGTATTAGTTCAGATAACAAAGAAATTATTTTGATTTGGGTTAACTGTATTCTTAAATGAGATTAGAACTTAACATAAATGAAATTTATTTATACTTTTCTGCAGTACAATGTCTAATCTTAATGAGAGGAAATACTTTGTTAGTGCCTCGGCTTGCCGAGTCCCTATGTTTGTCAATTCCATGACTAGGGAAAAAGCACTTGTTAAGAAGCTTGAAGACTCAAGGTGATCAAGAGTGAAGATCATGATCTGCCGGATTGAAGATCATCGTATATGACAATCAAAATAGGTATTTGGCCATAGATGACTTTAGGTGGTACCTACACATTAGGAGGATTATCTCTAGGATTAGTTGAATAAATGGTAAATCCATAAAGAAGCCTAAGAAAGAAAGCTGGACAGTGAATGCAAGTGAACATGGAAATGTGAAATAAGTTCATTGTCAGCTTGACCAGTTGTTCTCACCGACCCCTCGGTGAAGAAAGGATCGACCCATTGTGGTTGAAAGAATGGTTGGCCAGATTGACAAAGGTTCTAGAACGTAAAACTGTCATTCTGGATTTGCCTCTGATCGAGAGTCTCGCATGCACCGACCCCTCGGTGAAAGGTTGAAACGACCCCTAGTGGTCAACGTCTCGTTGATGATAACTTATAAGTTCTGTAACTTAGAACTTAGATGGACTCTCGAGGAAATAGACATATCGGTAATTCAAGACCGAGCGAGAGTACCAGGACCGATCCCTCGGGAAAGAGAGACATGTCAGTCTGGGTAAGATTGGTTTCTGGATTTGAAACTCTGTCAGTATGGTGTTGCCCCAGACCGAGCTTCTCGTATGGATCGACCTTTTAGTGCCATAACTGTCGACCCATCCGCGACACCAACCTGTAGACCGAGAAGTAATAAAGTCGTTAGGAGTGCATTTAATGTGCAACAGTCGGGTGGTTGAACGGTAATAAATATGAACACCGACCCATCGGTGCCACCGACCTGTCGTACTGGATAGTTTGAAAAACTGTGAAGACTCCTTTATAAATATGAGTGTTGTGTGATCGTTTTATTATCTTCCTTAAACTGAGAAGAGTCATACATTCTAAGGAACGATCAATACTCTTGTGTTGAGAATAAAAAAAACCAATCTATTGATTGAGTTTGAAAGTGAGAAGAGATGAGGAAAGAAAAGACATAAACTAGGAAAAGTTTGGTAAAACCAGTTTCCTTGTCTCACTGATATTGTGATTGCTATACGATGGCTACAAATTGGAGCGTCGGCACACATTGTGTGGGATCCTCAAGAAGCACATATTGTGTGGGATCAATTAGAAAGAATTTCAAAGGCAAATGCTTCTTTGTTTTAATTTTGTTTTTGAAACCTTTGTCCCGAAAGTGGAATAAGAAGGATTGGCTCCAGAACCACTATAAAAAAACTCTAGAGTGTTGTCTCTAGCACAATGGTGGGTGGAATTCCCAGCCGATTGAGTGAGGTGGAATTCCTACTCTAATTGTGAGGGTGTAAGTCCCCACTTAGTGAATTTGGAGATAGCTCAAGGTTGAGCGAGTCCTAACAGTAGATGTATGTTGGGAACCAAACCACTCTTGTGCTTGTGGTGTTAGAGCTATTTTCTTGTGTTGATTGTTTAAATCAGATTTGCTAACACGCACTCACTTGATTGTTGTATCCGCTTCACTAATCAATCAAGTAATATTTTAAAAGGACCAACGATTTTAGATTGACCTATTCACTCCGCCCCCCCCCCCCCCCCCCCCCCCTCTAGGATTAATTGTGTTATAACTTCTAAAGGGAACTTTCAAACTTCATTGCGAGAATGAGATAGATGTGACATCAAATGGTTCTAGAACAAAAAATGATGTACTTAGGAAAATGACGTTGACTGTTTAGAATGATTTCCATTATGTAGAGATAAATGAAGTTGGGACTGCAAGATGTAATCATTATTCGAAATTACTTACAGGTTCGAGTACTCTTTTTGTAAGAAATATGATGCAACACAATCGGGTGGCCATAATGAATCAGAGTATGTTGAATCTGATTTTGAAATTGATCAACAGCGTAGTGTAGAAGATCTTGCAACTATGATAATTTTGCATGGGTATCCTTTTTCAATCATTGAACATCAAGGGTTTATACAGTTTGTGAGGATTTTTCTACCCCAATTTCAGATTGTCTCAAGGAATACCATCAAGGGAATTTGTATGGGTTTGTATGAGAAGATGAAAAGAGAGTTATATAGGGATTTACTTCACTAGTCATATTATCCTTACCACTGATATGTGGACATCAATCCAAACTTTAGGCTATAGTTGTTTAACGGCACACTACATAGATGCTGAATGGAATTTGTAAAAGAGAATACTCCATTTCAAAGTAGAACATGTTCCTCATGATGGAACTAACTTATTCAATTATATTTTTAAGAGCATATTAGACTGGAATATTAATCAGAAGGTATTTGTAGTAACAGTCGATAACCATAGAGTAAATGATTCTTTGGTTTCAAAGCTTGTTGGGAAGTTGGGAGAGAGCTTAGTGATGAGCACGGTAAATGACTATTTTACTCCTAATTTTTGGACTAGTTAGCCCTTGATTTAGCATATATTAGATATGTTTAATGATGTTTTTATGTTTTGTAGGAAAATTTGAGAAATACAAAGAAATCAGAAGAAAATCAATAAGAACTGCAGATTTTGAGCAGAAAAGGCTATTTTTGGAAAAGTCTGGATTTTTAGTAATTATTTTACCACATTTTAGGATTTTATTGTAAATTGAATTTTCCAAATCTGTTTATGAGAGTTTGGAATATTTTCAATATATAGTCTCGAATTTGATGGCAAGTGGTAATATAATTTATTAAAAATTCTAGAAGTCTGATAAATTCTGGCTAAGACTGATTAAGTCTATGAAGAAAAAGAGGCTCAACCTCCAAGGCCCAAGATCCATGGCCCAAGCTTCAAGGTCCAAGTCCAATTGCGCCATAGCCCACATGCTCCAAAGCCCATGCGCATATATGAGTAAGAGAGGTCCAAGACATGAGACCCACAATCCAAACCAAAGCCCACAAAGCACAACTCCTAAACCATAATGCGCATAAGACAATCTGCATCAATGATCCATGCTCAACTTATCACATGAAATCCCATCTTACATGCGGCAACACTCTCCAAAAGTTAATCCCTCATAAGAAAGCGCAGTTAGCAGCGTAGAGATGCTAGAAAAGTCATGCAGACCGTAGACGACAACCCTTGGAGTTCTCTGTAGGCGATCATGTTTTTCTCCAGGCGTCCCCACGGCATGGAGTTAGACGTTTTGGACGCAAGGGGAAGTTGTCCCCCAGATATATTGGTCATTTTCATATTCTGGAGCGGATAGGTGAGGTGGTTTATCGACTAGATTCGCCACCACAGCTCACTCGAATCCACAACGTGTTTCACGTGTCAACTCCTTGGAAGTATCATCTTGATGCTTCTCATGTGGTCAATTGGGAAGATTAGACCTCGACGAAGATGTGAAGTTCGAGGAAAGTCCCATCAAGATTTCTGGGACTAGTTTCAAGAAACTCCATAGGTAGACTATTTCATTGGTCAAGGTTGAGTGGAAGCACTGCGAGCACAGAATACCACTTGGGAGCTTGAGTCAGCGATACGAGAGTTGTACCCACACCTGTTTGATCTTTCAGGTATGTTTTATTTTGGTGATTCAAATTTTGAGGACGAAATTTCTTTTAAGGGGGGTGGATTGTAATGGCCCGGCCCTATATATATATATATATATATATATATATATATTAAAATATTAACTCCGTACATAAGTCCGTGTTTGCAAGAAACTAGGCTTATTTCACCTCATTCGTCTTCCAAACAGCCAACCATTCCTTCTTATGCTTGGAGCACCCCTTTTCACAGTTCTTTCTCCCCTAGAGGTAAGATTTGTGATCCTTCTCTCCCCTTTCTTCTTCTTTTATGAGATCTGAATGGGATGGGTTGAGGATGGAGTTTTAATGAATAACAAATCCTTTTAGGAGAGGAATCCATGAAAGAAATTGGGGATTTTGTTATAAAACTTTGATTGGGCGTAGATCTGATTTGTTTTTGAACTTGGAACCATAGGAAGGGAAGTAAATTTGGAAAAAAGGGGTATTGTTGATGTTTGCAAATTTTAAATTTATAATCTCGCAAGCGTACAAACTAATTGACAGTATAGCATATGAGTACGAGGTCGAACCCACAAGAAATCACAAAATAAATGTTTTAAATTAAATTAATACTTTTAAAATGATGTAATCTTTGAGAAAAATGAATTAAACTTAGATTTGAAGGAACATAAAGAAAACATATTTTATTTAGAAAACCAAGTGAACACCATTTTTTTTTTTTAACTTGTGAATCTCATCAAATCAAACCATTTTATTTTTAAATCGGTGAATCATGAATATGTAGTCTCATTTTTAATAAAATTGCAAAGTTCAAGATTAGAAAATTATGTTTACAACCCCAGTTAAATAATCTTTTGGAGAGAGAGATTGAATACAAAAAAAATGAAAGAATTAAAAATTAAATATACAAGATTCATAACAAAAACACATATTGAACAATTTTTATACAACAAATATACAAAGTAACTAATGTAACTCAAGACAGTAAATAAATTGACAAATACTGTAATGACAGAATAAATAAATGCATAATTTAAAGGTGGTTGTGGAATTATTCTCTCATCGCCAAAATATATAAATAAATAAGAAATCTAGATCTGAAATTCAACGCTTAGAACTCAAAAATCGATTCATGCCATTTAATTAAAAAATCATAAACTTTTATCTAATTAATGTTTAGATTTCAAACTCAACACTTACAAGCTAAGTTCTAACCATTAATTAAACAAAGTATACAAATTTAAAATTAAATAAAAGGGGCATTGAAAAGAAATCTGAATAATCGGACTTTCCAGGATTCTAAAAGAAACGTCTTTTATTTATTTAATGAAAGAATTAAAGTACAAGCATACATAAAATTAAGTACAAGAAAGACAAAATAAATGAAAATTTACAACTCTCACTTGTAAAATTTGAGTGGTGTCTTTGTCTTCTTGCCTTTTCTCTTCAACCTTTGGTCCTCTTGAGATCTAGGTCAAATTCAAATTTTGGCTATGGCTTAATGGGGTATTTATAGGACTTGGGATTGGATGAATGGCTAAGATTAAATCTGGGTTTAAGTTGATGGATCAAAGATTAGATGTTATTGGAAATGGGTGGATGGGATTTGAAGTTGCAAAAGGTTAGTGCTACATGGTGTACAGAATTTTGGTGGCTTGGGTCTGAAGGTAGCTTGGGATCAAAGCAAGGAAATGAGAGAAATTAGGTTTGGTTTTTGGCATGTGATTGTCGAAAATGGCTAATGGGATTAGGGTTGTTTTACTGCAATGAATGGATGAGATTGAGAGATGAGATGAATGAATGGATGGATGATAATGGATGATGTGGAGGGTTGACCTAGTGTGAATTTTGAATGAGGTGGATTTGGATTGATAAAAATCATGTGGATGGATTGGGATTAAGTTGATGAGGTGTAGGCATGAACCTAGATGGATTTAGGGATTAAATTCATGGAGAATTATAAGAGGATGGGTGACATGGCATTTTCGCATGGAGGCTACTTGGGCTCCAAGTTGTTCTAAGTTAGGGTTTTAATGAATGGGTGCCTAAGATTAGACTAGGGTTAGATCTAATGGCTCTAAAGTATTTTGGTAAAAATAATTTATATGAATGATATGTTGACAAATGAAGGGTTCGGATTCAAGGGCTGAGATGGATAGATGATATGATGAATGACCTAGATTTAATGCAAGGTATGTTACGAGATGGATTAGCATGGAACCTCTAGGGTTTTACCTAATATGTATGCATGAAGTGGATGGTTGTGATGAAATGTCTTAAAATCTAATGGTTGGCAAATGGGTACCAAAAATTAACTATGAAAATGATGAGATGATTTATGAATGAATGAGATTCTAAGGTCAACCTATATGATAGATGCATTTAATGGACAAGATCTAAGATAATGCATGTATGGATTGGATATGGTAGGTGAATCTAGGGTTTTGTCTAAGTATATGAGATGGAAGGTGGAAATTTAAGATGAGGAATGGAGCATGGAGATTAAATGTGCATGGAAAAGAGAGGATTTAGGGTTATGGATTTTGGCCATGGGATTGTGGATCACAGGGTAGATTTTGAACTTGGATCATAGAGCTTATTGGACTTTGGATCTTGGACCTCAACTCATAGACTTCATCTTAGGCCCACTTGACTTGAACTTGAGCTTGAGACTTGGGCCTTTGTTGGATTTTGAGTTACACATTGGCCTGGCAAATGCGCATGCACTGTCTGTGGCCTGGCCCAATGTTGGCTTGGCATGGCCCAATGAAGTGGATCTTGGCCCATTTGATCTTGAATTTCAGGCATTGGCACTTGAATTGCATTTTCTCTCTTCCAGAATTTAATAATTAATTCAACCCTTAGATTCTTAAAATAATTAATTAACTTAGACTCTCATAATTAGATCCAGATTAACTAATTTACATGAAAAACCCTAAAAATGGCATAAATTAAATTATTAAAATTCCAGGTCTTCACTTTTAAGCTTTAATCTTGTAATTATCCACTAAATTGATATGATTTCCCTGAACTTTCCATATTTATCTACAGAACTAGGAAATGACATTAAATGCATGTGGTATATACAAATTAAGGCTAATAGTCCAGTAACCAGGGGTAAAAATGTATATTTTAGTGCTCAACAAATACCCCCAAACTTAAATTTTAGAAAAATTCCCAAGTTGCATCCTGCTTCGAGAAGTTTCAAAATTTCGGCTTTCACTACTTTCTGTATCGTAGGATTTACCGTCCCTGTGGTTCTCTAGATGTCTTCGAATTTTCTTCCAAGTAAATTTTGTGCATGACCATATAAGGGCTAATTCCTTTGAGATCGGCAATGGACCATCCTATAGCTTCACTAAGATTGTCAAGACATTTGTAAGCGCTCAGTCAGAAATCAACAGTTCTCTGAGTTCAAGGAGTCTTAGCTTTTCAAGACTTACTCTGCCCTTGCATAGATCTACATAGATCTGTCTATTTCCTATGAGTCTACTTACAACTGTCTCATAGTGGACTCGATAATCTGATTTTATTCCATTACACTTCCAACGTCTGCATTTGTGACAGATACCTAGCCTCTTAGCTTTCCTCTTTGCAGCCAAAGTGCTTCGACCACATAGATGTCTAGGTTGCTCTTGATTTTTCAGCTTCCTCACCCTCATAGCTAAGGAAATGATTTTCCTACACAAGTCTGGGGGAACTTTTGTTCTAGACAGATACATTGCGAAAACAAAACTCGACCGTCTACGTGCATGACTTCTATCCAGTTCTTTAATATATGCTAGTCACAAAGACAAATATGGATAATGGATGCTGGAAAAAAAATTAAGGGGTCTCAATTTTTCACTTACTCTCCTTCTAAGATCTTTTTTTTTTATGACATATGATGACCTTAGTACCCCCAAACTCGAATTGAACATTGTCCTCTATATTCCCTAATCTACACTGGCCAGGTGTAAATGAAGAAATATCTTAGAAAACAAACAATCATGATTTAGCTGTACATTAGGATGAAATGATAAATGACTGACTCCTAGGCTAGACTGACTCAATGAAAAACTTGAACTAGACTCGACAAACTTAAAACTAGACACTAATGATTCAAACTAACTCAGACATAGACAAATGGTTCAGTGGGTCTGGGTAAAGAAATATGAGTGGCTATAGGTGAATGGATTTGGGAAGATGGATAGGTGAATGGAGAGCAAATCAGTTTGTGTAGATTGAATCAATGAGCAGAACCTATGCTTTTCCTTCTGGATTGTGAAGCTCTAAGAATGGTTTCAATCGATGACCATTAACTTTGAAAACATGACCATTCCTAGCATGTCTTATATCAACAGCTCCATGTGGAAAAAACGAAATGAACAATGTATGGGCCGGACCATTTTTATTTCAATTTCTCAGGAAAAAAATGCAACCGAGAATTGTACAACATGACCTTTTGACCAACAGTAAACACTTTCTGGAGAATGTGTTTGTCATTAAAAAAATTCATTCGGTCTTTGTAGTTCCTTGCTGTATCATAAGATTCATTGCGTATTTCTTCCAATTCAGCCAGTTGAAGCTTTCTGAGTTGTTCAGCCGAGTCTAAAGCAAAATTAAAACGCTTGATAGCCCAATAAGCTTTGTGTTCTATTTCGACTAGAAGATGACAAGTCTTTCCATGCACTAAGAGATAGGGTGACATTCTTGTAGGTGTCTTGAATGTTGTTTGATAAGCCCATAGTGCTTCAGTGAGTCTGGAAGACCAGTCCTTCCTGGATGGATTGATTGTCTTCTCAAGAATATGCTTAATTTCTCTATTTGATATTTCCACTTGTCCTCTTGTTTGTGGGTGATAGGGAGTAGCTATTTTGTAAATCACTCCATATGATTTCGTCAATTTTTCGACCGGTCGATTACAAAAATGCTTACCACCATCACTGATGATCGTTCGTGGAATACCAAATCTAGAGAATACGTTTTCTTTTAAGAAATGGGTTACAACCTTGTGATCATTGGTTTTGCATGCCACAACTTCTACCCACTTTGATACATAGTCAACACCCATGAGGATATATAGATTGCTGAAAGAATTAGTGAAGGGTCCTATGAAATCGATGCCCCAAACATCAAAAAGTTCAACAGTTAATATTGGGTTTAAAGGCATCATGTTTCGGTGGGATATAATTCTTAATTTTTTACATCTATAACATGAAATGCAGAAGGTATAGGTATCACAAAACATGGAGGGCCAGTAAAATCCACACTGCAAGATTTTTGCAGTTTCTTTTTAGCACTGAAGTGGCCTCCACGGGCTTGATTATGATAGAAACTTATGACACTTTGTTGTTCCTCTTCAGGGACACAACGATGAATAATTTGGTCTGCACAACGCTTAAATAGATATGGATCATCCCAGATAATTTTTTTGATTTGTGCCAGAAACTTAACTCTATCATGTTTAGTCCAATGCAGAGGCATTTGGCTAGTTACAAGATAATTGACAATATCCGCAAATCATGGTACTTGGAAAACTGACATGAGTTACTCATCAGGAAAGGACTCAGTGATAGGATGGGTATCATCAGTGAACTCAGTTACTAATTTAGATAAATGGTCAGCTACCACATTCTCGAAACCTTACTTGTCCCGAATTTCAATGTCAAATTCTTGTAGCAAAAGTATCCATCGGATCAGGCGGGACTTAGTATCTTTCTTAGAAAGAAAATACTTGAGTGCAGCGTGATATGAATAGACGATGACTTTCAAACCTACTAGGTAAGATCGAAATTTATTTAACGCAAATACGACTGCTAATAGCTATTTTTTCGTGGTGGAATAATGAAGTTGAGCGTCATTCAATGTTTTGCTAGCATAATAGATAACATAAGGTAATTTGTTCATTTTTTGTCCTAATACGGCTCCTACTACATAGTTAGAGGCATTGCACATGATTTCAAAGGGTAAAGACTAATCAGGTTGATGTATGATTGGAGCAGAAATCAAAGCAGTTTTCAATATTTCAAAGGCTATGATACATTTTTTATCAAAAATGAAAACGGCATCCTTGGTCAGGAGTCTACAGAGAAGTCGCTATATGTCACTGAATCCTTTGATAAACCTTCTCTAAAATCCAGCATGACGTAAGAATGACCTAATCTCTTTAATAGTTTGGGGTCCTGACAAATTAGGGATTAGGTTAACTTTGGCTTTATCTACTTCAATTCATTTTTCTGAGATGATGTGCCCTAGTACTATGCCTGATTATACCATAAAGTGAAAATTTTCCCAATTGAGTACCAAGTTCTTTTCTTTGCACTTGTTTAACACAAGAGTTAGATGGTGCAAGCACTGGTAAAAAGTTGATGCATCACTGAAAAGTGGCAGGTGCATTGCACAGTTCGAAAGGCATACGATGATAGACGAACATACCGAATGGACAGGTGAAGGTTGTTTTCTCCTGGTCTTCAGGAGCAACATAGATTTGGTTATATCCGGAATAACCATAAAGAAAATAATAGAATGCATGACCAGCTAAACGTTCAGGCATTTGATTAATGAATGGAAGAGGGAAGTGATCCCTACGAGTGGCAGTGTTCAGCTTTCGGTAATCAATAAAAACTCTCCAACCCGTTTGCACGTGTGTTGGAACTAACTCATTTTCCCCATTTTTTATTATAGTGACACTGGTCTTTTTCGGGACAACTTGAATTGGACTTACCCATGCACTGTCAGAGATTGGGTAAATTATACCTGGTTCGAGAATTTTCAAAATTTCAGCTCATACTACTTCCAGCATCGCAGGATTTAACTATCTCTGTGGTTCTCTATATGTCTTGGAATTTTCTTCCAAGTGAATGACCACAGAATGGCTAATTCCTTTGAGATCGGCGATGGACCATCTTATAACTTAACGATGATCTCTTAAAACAATCAGGAGTCTAGACTCCTACTCAGAAGTCAAGTCTGAAGCTATGATAATTGGCTATGTGTTTGAAGGTCCAAGATAAGAATATTTGAGAGTCTCAGGGAGTGTTTTAAGCTCTAATTCTGGTGGCTTCTCGACATATGGGAATGAGATAGTTTGATAGATGGGAAGAGGTTCAGACATGGTGATATCATTCACTTCATTTTTATTAAAATCCTTGTCTAAAGTAGACAATGATTTTTCGAACTAATCATTGCAAATGGAGTGAAGGAAAAATTCATCAACATAACTCTGAATTAAGTTAACCTCGCATGGATCATCCGTGTAGAGAGGTTGCCGACATAGACCAAAAACATTGAGTTCGGTTGTCAAGTCTCCAAATGATAATCTAAGCATACCATTTTGGCAATTGATTACAGCTTTTGCAGTGGCCAATAAAGGTCGTCCAAGAATGACTAGGATATGCCCATTATCTTTCTGAGTAGGTTGAGTATCTAACACTATAAAATCTACAGGAAAGTAGAAATTGTCAACCTTAACTAGAACGTCTTTTATCACACCTCTTAGAATTTTCACAAAACAATCAGCTAACTGTAGGGCGATAGAAGTGGGTTTCAACTCTCCCAAACCTAACTGCTCATAAAGAGAGTATGGCAGTAGGATGACACTAGCTCCAAGATCTAATAAAGCCCTGTCAATTTCATATGTACCAGTGGTACAAACAATAGTTGGACATCCAGGATCCTTATGCATGATTGGAAATGGTTGTTGGAGGAGTGCAAGTGCATTTTCTACTAGAAAATCCTTTGCAGGGACATTTGTTCTCCGTTTCACTGTACATAGGTCTTTGAGAAATTTAGCATACGATACCTGATTGATGGCATCCAAAAGAGGGATATTGATACTAACATGTTTGAACACCTCTAATATGTCACGTAAGGTATCTTTTGTTTTGCGGATTACCTATGAGGGTATGGAGTCCTAGGTGAAAATGTTTTCTTAGCAGAGAAATCCGATGGATTTCGGACAGGGGATGACTCAATGAGTTATTCGATTGCTTTGATCCATCATTGATTTGTTTTTCTAGTTTAGGTATTTCTACTTTATTGTCTACCTGTTTTCCTGACCTCAAGGTAGTAATTTGTTTTAGACACTGGGAAAAACTTGTTCAAAATTTATTAACCAACTGATCCCAAGTAGTGATGGAATTCGCAGATAAAGAATTTTACCAAAATTTCATTTTTTCTTTGAGAGAGAAAGGAAATAATCGAAGTTAAATAGATTCATCAGTGATTCCTTGGATTTTAATGATGGCGCAAATTTCTATAAATTCTTTGACATGGAGGTATGGATCCTCTCTATCAAAACCATGAAAAACTGGGAAGAAGATGTAAAAATGTTGGCTTAAGTTCAAAAGTAACATTGGTTGTTGGTACAACTATACCTGATGAATTATTGGCTGTGACTGGAAAGAAGTAATCTTAGAGTTTTCTCCACAATTTCTTTTGCCATGGGTGATGATGGTAGTGATGAAAAAGATGATGATCAAAGTGGTGAAGTAGGTGGACTGTCTATGTCTATGACTGAGCTAGATTGAGGTCCGAAGAGAATAATCAATGTACTGACAAGAGGTGTAAATCTAACCAAGCTATTGGTGGAGTCACGTGACCAGTTAAGCATACACAGACATGATTATTCACGCTTAAACAAATTCGCAAAAGAAAAGGCATAAATCTAGATTTGAATTGCACTAATGAAATCAAATTTTTATTGACTAATAGGACCCTAAAGATTGTTCTAGACTTGCTCCTATAATTCTTTCCAAACAATCTAAGTCTCCAATGAGAGTTTAACCACAAGATGGCCAGGTAAGTTCCCAGGTAAGTGGGGGAGCACAGACGGCTTATTGTCCCAACTTATCCTTAAACATGCTCGACCTCATGCCTTGGTGACAGAACTACCCTTAGACACCATTCTTGAAGATAAACTATTAATTGGTTCTAAAAATCAATTTGAATTGAAAAGGTTCCTAATGAGCATGAAACCCTAAAATCTAGCCTACTGGTTCCTTAATTGATTTTTTAGGAGATTCATGAACAACTTTACTATCTTGTTTTTCTAGTTATTGTGAATGCAGTCCTACTTTACCAATGCAAGCATCAAACAAATATGCAAAACAATAATAAATCAATCTATACTAATGCATGAATCTAGCACCCTAATATGCATGAGCAATTTGAATACACAATTGAAATAAAGAACACTATAAAAAAAATCTCTATATGAATGCATGATAAAAATTAAAATTAAAAGAAGGCGATTAGGCACTCACCTTAGCCTAATATGCATATTTTCATCAATTTTAAGCGTGTATTTAAAAATCCTGTAAAACAAAACATACAAGCCTTGGTGTAGAGTCTAAATCAAAGAATGCATGATCCTAAACTAAATATTTTTCCTAAAACTACAATTAGTGAAAGAAATATAATATTTCAAAATCCTAAACCGAAATTTTAATTAAGAAAAGACTAAGAAAGTTAAGATTAACATTCACCAATTTGATTTTAATTCCATGTTTCCAAGATTTGATTCGACTTCTTGATTTAAAAAGATCAACAAGTTAGATAAGATTTCCTAAATCTTAAAAACTTCTAAGTTTTGGAAATTTTCTAAATCGGATGGTTTCCAAAATAGAAAACTTTCCAAAAAATGGATTTTTTTTTAAAATAGAAAAACTTTCTAAAAATAGGTTTCTCCAAAATAAAATAGATTTCCAAATTTAAAACATATTTGCTAAAATAAGAAACTAACAATTAGAAAAATTCCAAAAATAGAAAATTCTAAATATTGCAGTTTCAAAGGTTAACAAATCTTCAAAAATAGTTTTTCAAATATTGATATTTTAAAAAATTTCATTTTTTAAGGAAACTTTCTAAAATTAGAACTTGCCAAAAATAAAAAGTTTCCAATTTTAAAGAATTGCCAAAAATAGAAATATTCCAAAATTAGCAATCTTTCCAAAAATTACATGATTTAATGGCAGATAATTTAATTTCATTTCCCCGACAACGACACCAAAAAGTTGTTGATGTTTGCAAATTTTAAATATATAAACTTGCAAGCGTACGAACTAATTGACAGTAGAGCATATGAGTGCGAGTTCGAACCCACAAGAAGTTAGAAAATAATGGTATAAATTAAATTAATACCTTTAAAATGATGTAATCTTGAGAAAAATTAATTAAACTTAGATTTGAAAGAAAATAAAGAAAACATATTTTATTTGGAAAACCAAGTGAACATCATTTTTATATATTTAACTTGTGAATCTCATCAAATCAATCCATTTTATTTTAAAATCGGTGAATCATGAATATGTTATCTCATTTTTAATTAAAATTGCAAATTTCAAGATTAGAAAATTATATTTACAATCCTAGTTAAAGAATCTTTTGGAGAGAGAGATTGAATACAAAGATTGAAAGAATTAAAAATTAAATATACAAGATTCATAACAAAAACATATATTGAACAATTTTTATACAACAAACATACAAAGTGACTAGTGTAACTAAAGACGGGAAATAAATTGACAAATAATGTAAATGAAAAAAATAAATAAATGCATAATTTAAATGTGGTTATGGAATTCTTCTCTCATCGCCCAAAATAAATAAATAAATAAGAAACCTAGATCTGAAATTCAACGCTCAGGATTCAAAAATCAATTTATGCCATTAAATTAAAAATTCATAAACTTTCATCTAATTAATGTTTAGATTTCAGAACCAACACTTACAACATATGTTCTAACCATTAATTGAACAAAATAAAAGGGCATTGAAAAGAAATCTGAATAATAGGACTTTTCAAGATTCTAAGAGGAAATGTCTCCTATTTATTTAATGAAAGAATTCAAGTGCAGGCATACATAAAATTACGTACAAGAAAGACAAAATAAATAAAAATTTACAACTCTCACTTATAAAATTTGAGTGGTGTCTCTGTCTTCTTGCCTTTTCTCTTCAGCTTTTGGTCCTCCTGAGCTCGAGGTCAAATTTGAATTTTGCCTTTGGGGTGTTGGCTATTTATAAGACTTGGGATTGGATGAATGGCTGGGATTGAATCAGGTTTAAGTTGATGGATGAAATGTTTGGATTGGATTTCATTGGAATTGGGTGATGGTGATTAAAAGTTGCAAAAGGTTAGGGTTTAAACAAGGCTCGCACGAATTTGGCTTTGCAAGGTTGCTTGGAGTGGAGTGAAAAAAATGAGAGAGAAAATATAGGAGTTGGATTAGGCATGGGATTTTTTATGCAATGGTAAATGGATGGATGAGATTGAGAGATGAGATGAATGAATGGATGGATGATGAAAAGATGATGTAGAGGGTTGACCTAGGTGAAATTCGAATGGAGTGTTGTGGATTTGTGAAAATCGTGTATGACATGGAAGATTGGGTGATGAGGTGTTTTAGTATCCTAGGAGTGTATCTAGATGGGTTTTTGTCTAAGTGCATGGAGAGCTTTTAGTGCTAAAATCATTTGAAGTGTGTGGTGATAAGATGATGGATGACATGGCATATGCGCATGGAGGCTACTTGGACTCCAAGTTATTCTAACTTAGGGTTTTAATGAATGGATGGCTAAGATTAGATTGGGGTTAAATCTAATGGCTCTAAGGTAATTTGATAAAAATAATTTCTATGAATGATATGGTAACTAATAAGGGTTTGGATTTAAGGGTTGATATGGATAGATGGTATGATGAATGGCCTAAATTTAATGCAAGGTATGTTATGATATGGATTAGCATGGAGGCTCTAGGGTTTTATCTAATATGTATGCATGAAGTGGATGGTTGTGATGAAATGTCCTAAAATCTAATGGCTTAAATGATTGATGATTGATATAAATTTATGATGGTAAAATGATGCATGAGGTTTTAAGATTTTAAGGTTAATCTACTTGATGGATGGATTGGATTGTCTAGATCTAACATAGTTTATGTATGGATTGGATATGGTAGGTGGATCTAGGGTTTTATCTAATTTTGGTATATGAGATGGAAGGTGGAGATTCAAGATGGGGAATGGAGGGTGGAGATGAAATGTGTATGGAAAAGAGAGGGATTAGGGTTATGGATTTTGGCCATGGGCTTGTAGATCACAAGGTGAATTTCGAACTTGGACCATAGAGCTTATTGGACTTTGGATCTTGGACCTCAACTCATGGATTTCATCTTAGGCCTACTTCACTTGAACTTGAGCTTGAGACTTGGGCCTTTGTTGGACTTTGAGTTATACGTTGGCCTGGCCCAACTGTGTGAAATGCGCATGGACTATCTGTGGCCTGGCCCAATGTTTGCTTGGTTTGGCCCAATGAAGTGGATCTTGGCCTATTTGATCTTGAATTTCAGGCTTTGCCACTTGAATTACGTGTTCTTTCTTCCAGAATTTAATAATTAATTCACCACTTAAATTTTAAAAATAATTAATTAATCTTAGACTCTCATAATTCGATCTAGATTAACTAATTTACATGACAAACCCTAAAAGTGGCATGAATTAAATTATTAAAATTCCAGGACTTCACCTTTAAGCTCTAATCTTGCAATTATCCACTGAATTGATATGATTTCCCTGAACTTTCCATATTTATCTACAAAACTAGAAAATGACATTAAATACATGTGGTATATACAAAATCAAGGCTAACTAGTCCAATAATTAGGGGTAAAAATGTAATATTTTAGTGCTCAACAGGTATATGCATGATTTTGGAGATGATTCTTGGGAGGAGCTTTGGGGATTTCCCTTAGATTGGAAGGATTAATCTAAATTAGGTGTAAATCTTGGGTCTAAATTGGGGGTTTTGCTACTAAGCTTTGATTTGGCTTAATCTATAAACTAATAGGGATGTATTATGTTCTATTTGATTGATTAGAGCCTTTTTAACCTCGAACCCGTCGACGTGCGGCCCGATGATCAACCCAAAACATTATAACTTTCAAGGTGAGGATTTCTACACACATTGAATGAATGCTTGTATGCCATTACATTGATTTAGGGAATGTATTGTGTAATTGATGTGTTTAATGCATGATAAATAGGATGGATGTGCCATATGCTATGCATGAAATGTTATAATCTCCCTATTATGTGATTTGTAGAATGCCTATTATCTTGTTATGATAATAGATAATTGTGATAGTTATTGGAGACTCGCGTAAAGAGCTGAGATGATTTATTGATAATTTAATTGGGTTTATGCTGTGAAAAGGGAGTGATTGGACTTAGGATGTTAAACAACCATGAGACAGGTTGAATAAATTGCAATGACTAAGAATATGTGTAAATAAACCCGATATGTGTATCTCAAGGTTAGTGTGTAGTCCATGTCCCTAAAATAACTATGATAATTATGTTGAATGTATGAAACATAATGGAATGTGCTATGCTGCTATCATTGTGAAATTATGTCCATGATGTGATTATGTCATATATATTGCCCATGTAATTGTGAATATGATCCATTTTGTATTACTCACTAATATGTGCCTAGGAGGTTATCTAGGATGTGAGTATGTGATATTGTGTTAATGGGCATGATGATATTGAGATTACTATTGTTGAGGTGAGACCCAATGGTTATATAGGACTTGATGATGAACCTTTCCCTTTTTGGGCCCCACTAGTAATTGTCCCCACACCATAGAGGAGATTGGTCTGACAAGATGATGATTTGTTTAAGGAACCCTTTTGGAATGGTGGCGTCGGCTATGAGACTTGGTCTTTTAGGGTTGTCGTTGAAGAGTATAGCTCCTACCATGCTTCGCGTTATAGGTCGTACTCACGGTTATTGTTGTTTTCATTGAGGAGTATAGCCCCTCACATGTTTCGCACTGTAGGTTGCTCTCACGACTATTTTGCACACTTGGTGTGCAATATTACTCAGGGTTAGATACTTGTGAGCCCTACTCAAGCGGTACTATCTTAGTAAGACATATTACATAGAGTTAGATACTTGTGAGCCCACTAGGGCGGTACTAATTTGGTAAGTCGTATATCGATCACCTTAGTACTGACTTAATCACCAGAGTGGTGAAGGGACTCAGGGTGAGGTAGATTATCTATGTTGTATGGAGACCTCCCACTTGTAAGTCGTGGCCTATGTCCCTCAAGGGATCATGATGTTTGACAGTCCGTTCCATAGAGGTGTCCTTGGGTGAACATTTTGTTCACGTTGATGGGATTGGTGTCCTTGGGTGGACATTGTATTCACGTTGATGAGATAGAGGCGTCCGTAGGTGACATCATTGTATCTACATTGATGAGATTGATAGCATAGCCTTATTTTTATTCCATTTCATACATTATTATCATTATGTGGGAGCGTGAGTATGTAGCATGCATATTTCCTCACTGAGTATTGTTTGTACTCACGTCCTTGCAATTTTAGGTAATGTTGCACCGAATGGGTCTGAGAGACCCTGAGGAAGAGCTTAGTTATTATGCTGCTTTAGAAGCTCTACATATTTGAGTTGATTATTTTATTTATTTATTTGATTTGAGTTGGTGACGTTGCTATTATTATTTTATTCTTTGAGGGTTTGTTGTAATGAGTTCTAGAATGTTTGATAAAATTGATGGTAGAGAATTATATCCCCTTTGAGATGTTAATGATATTTAAGATCATTTATGGATTTTGAGTTTTAGTTGTGAGCACACATGTGTTTCCCATGTGTGATATTCGAGAAAGTAAAACTATTCCGTGTCACATGCCTATGTTTTGGATCAATAATGGACTAGTGGGTGGCCTAGGATCAAAATAAGTAAATAAAATCAAACCAAATCGACTCAAATCAAACAATTGTGATTCTATAACTCTTTTTTTTCTCTCTCTTTCTTACCCATCATCTCATCATCATCAAGGTCGGTTTTAGAAGCTCTTATTCTCCAATTGGCCATGTCATAAACCAAACCATCATTCACTCTACAATCTAACATGTCCTTATTATCCTTTTCCTCCATATTTTAGAGGTTAGCCTCTTCTCCTACTGCCTATGATTTGTAGTCTTTCTACTCAATGCACCGAGGCCATGTCTGTTCTTCTACTAACATGTCCAAATCGTGTCAAATGAGTTTCTCTCAATTTGTTATCTATTGAAGCTATTTTTGAACTATCATTGATGTGTTTATTTCTTAACTCTACCATTTAGGGTTAATCAACTTATCCACCATTATGCACATCTTCACGGTCCTAACACAGGAATGTCCAATTCATGGCTAATTTATCTGTTTATCTTCTGCAACTTTGAATATTTTTGTAAATTATTTATTTGAAAAAAAGTCATGAATTGGACGTTCCCATGTTTGAATCGAATTTGACTCGTGTAATGCTCTGTTTGTTCTCTAGGACGGGCGGAGTGTTACAAACACTACCCAATACTCAGCTCCAGAAAACATTGCAGATTAGATAACTATTTTTTTTATACAAAATCATCCTTTTAGACGAAGAAGGACTCTTTTATCACGTAGAACTCCACTAGTTTGTATACATTTCACCTACCCACTCCTACCCTATTAGTTGTATCTAAATCAAAACTTTTTTGAGATTCTATTATCTAAGTATTTAAACTTATCATAATGAATAACTAAGTCATTTCCAAAATTTTCGAAATGCTCTCTCTATCATCTAACTCACTGAAGTTACATTCCATCTATTCTATCTTAGTTCTACTAATTTTCAAACCATTTGACTCCAACATTCTCCTCCATGATTCTTTATGTTGAGTTGTCATTTCGTCTCTCTAGTTAATACTATATCATCTAAAAAAAGCATACACCATGACACTTCATCTTGGGTGCCTAATATATCATCCATGATTAACGCAAATAAGTGAAGGCTTAAGATCAATCTTTGATGGAGTCCTACTCCAATGGACAATGATTAAAAAATCTCAACGACTTCACCTTTTTTTCTCTCTACCACTCTTGATCACATCTCTTAATTTATAACCGTGAAAATTCAGTGAAGAAGTCCTAGTAGAGTTGTCTCTAGATTAGACTGTTACAAGAAAAGAAGCAGGATCCAATCAAATCGTGGTTGAGATCCTATCTTATGTTGCTTTTTAAACAAGAAAACCTCACAGAAAATATAATATTTAAAAAATAATAAAAATATTAATAAAATAAAATCTTAATAAGAAATTTACTAGTATTTACTGAGAATTTATTGGGATATTATCGTGATATTACCATTTATCACATTTTAACACGGTTCTATAGAGAATTTACCGCAATGGCAATAAATACGTGCTATGAACGCAGTAATGGTAGTTTGCCAATAAAAACATGATAAATTTGAAAATATCGTCGATATTTATGACATTTTTGGCAAACAATATGAATACCGGTATTGAAGCATTACTAGCATTGAGAGGTGGTGTTAAAAGACAGATCTTTCACTTATTCCAGCTCTCATAGGTATATTCTTTTGCATTTTTGAATGGTTGAAAACCTTAAATAGTGACCTAAGCCCTGCTCCAGATCATCTAAATACCAATCAATATTGAGTTTATACAGTTCATGTAATGCTCCTTTGTCCTTCATTTCTCATGGATTTAATGAGAGGATTAGGACAATTTTGGAATTACATTTAAAATAATGGTACTATCTCTACTTTTAGCAATGATTGCCTCTTCTGAGTAAGAAAACTTGTTGGATATCTCCCAGTGACGGAATAGGTCCCTTTCATCATCTGCCTCTCTCTTTAGTCACAACTTCCTTGTTTACCCTTTAGGATACCTGAATTGCGGTCTCTCTGCTCATCTGACATCCTATGTGTTTAGCCCCGCTCACGAGGTCGACATTAGTATTTCCCCCCACAACAGCCTTTGGTGACAACCAGTCGCAACACCTAGTACATCATTGCAACCGTTTTGTCTTAAAAGAGTCAAGCACGTTAGACTATTTTCATTGATCAAATCTTGGGTATAAAGAAACCAGTTAATCATTGAGATTTCTTATCTCTAATGTACCCAATATTCGTAAAACAATCCATTAATCATTAAAGCCTCAGGATCTTGAATCAAATATGCTTTCAATAAATCAAAACGTTAATTATACGGAAACATCATAATAATAAAATAAATCATACTTGAATCCATGAGATCTAAGTTTGTACGGTCGATTTCCTTGATGTACTGTCGTCTTTCGCTTCCTGTGACTGAAAAACACGTGTGAAGATGGCGCCTCAAAGTTTCTTCTCCTTTCCCTCTTAATTTCGTATGGTGATAGCTTGGAAGAGAGAGAATTGAGTATTGGCAGAGAGGTGGACTCTAGAGCTGTGTTTTATTTCTTAAATACCTCTTTCCATCAAAGTAGGTAACAAATACTAAAAGATCTCTCACAATCATGTGGCTTATTGGATGTAGGTCCCACTTGAATCCAAATTCGATTAGGTCTCTTATTATGTGGGTTAATCACGGTTCACATTCTCCCACTTGAGCCACATTACATCATCATTGGATTCAAATAAGGATAGCATAAGGCACGCACATAATCCACATTCAAATAATCATAATACGGTCATCATCGTAATGCTAATATTAAATGACCCGCAAATGTGAGTAATGGCGGTTGCACATCGTCTTATCTGACATGGTCCCTTCCATCACCACAACATAAGTGACCCACTCAATACAACTCTTAAGAGATAAATCATTTTCTTAATGGTGCAACATAAGTCTCTTAATTCAAAGACTATTTATGTTAGTAATAAATCATATATAATATGTACACACAAACATAGTAAACAGAAATATAAATTCAGAAACTCATTCATGAGTACTCAAGTGTCAATATCATATATGAATACATAAAGCAATCCAAAAACATCAAGAACATAAAATACATCAATATGAGTTATGCTCAAGACTCATTCTATTGGCATGTTCTTTAAAGGGCTTTATAGGTAACCCTTTTGTCAACAGATCTGTTATCATAAGCTGAGTGCTTATGTGCCAATAGACACTGTCTATTTCTGAACCTCTTCTTTCACAACAAAGTATTTTAACTCCATGTGTTTCGATCCATTAGTATACTTGTCGTTCTTTGAGAAGAAAACTGCTGCGGTATTATCACAATGAATTTTCAGTGGCCTGGCAATACTGTCAACAATCTCAAGTCCTGAGATAAAGCTCCGCAGCCACATCCCTTGAACAGTGGCCTCATAGCAAGCCACAAATTATGCCTCCATAGTAGACGTTGCAGTGATAGTCTGTTTGGCGTTTTTCCAAGATATTGTTCCATTAGCCATAAGGAACAAATAGCCAAACATTGACTTCCTGCTGTCAACGCATCCACCAAACTCTTAATCCAAGTAGCCAATGACCTCGAGATTCTCAGATCTTGTATATGTGAGTATGAAGTCGTTGGTACCTTATGAGTACCTCATGATGGCCTAAAAGTTAAATCTGTCTCTTTTGAATCAGACTGAGTTGTCAATTCCGTGACTGTGTCCTACTGAGACCTGAGTTGTCAATTTCTTTGACTGAGTAGTGACCGTCTACGTGTCTAAGACCTCATCTATGGAAGACATGTACAGTCAAACAAGCTTGAAGCTCCAGAAGACATGTTGTTTGGAAAGCTCGCATCAAAACCAGAAGAACTCTTTGAATGTCAACCATCACAGGAATATCGACCATGGGACTGACCTAGAAGCCTTAGAAGCCTTTTTGGTTAAAATTGGAATAATACAAACAGAGTTTCTAAGTCCACTCTCTGCCCTGTGGAGAGCTCTTGCTATCTACCAAATATCTCTATATTTTCATGTGTCCTTGCAATCTAAAATGTTCATTATAGTTAAACCTAACTGATTGCAGAGAACACTCATGAGCTCTACACCATGTCCATGTTTTTCACAAAATCTCAAGTTTCCAACACTTGGTGGAAAATGGTTTTTCTGGGAATCTCGAAACTTCCGAGAACATGTCTCAGAACGTCCGAGGATATTCCTTTCATGCATGAGTTGTTCGAATTTCTGGGCAGCTCGGAACTTCCAAAAACATAGCCTCCGAACGTTCGAGGATATACCTTCGGACGATCCACAATGGGTCAATCGGACGTTCCGAACCCCTGAATTCCAGGGTCCTTCGGACGTTCCGAACATAAACCTTCGGAAGATCCGAAGCTTGTCCCAAACAGTCAAACTATCCGTTGCAAGGTCAAAAATAGTTGTCGTAATATGACCGTTGGAAATCCGACCGTTGCAACCTCGGAAGTTCAAAGACCCATCTTCAGAAGGTCCGAAGATAGATACGTTAGAACTTTTCTAGCCTATAAAAGTAATGTTTTTTTTAGAGGAAAAGATTGATGACTTGAGCCCAATTTTTCCATACACTCTTCCAATCTTCACAACAACTTCCAAAGCTTACAAACTCCATAGTTAAAATACTCTAAGCTTTCAATCTTAATCTAAAACACATTCAAAGCTCTCATAGGCATATCTTGAGCATCTTATGCTCTAAGTTGAATGTGTTAAGTGGAGATTCTCTCTAGGGTCTTAATGCTCATAGGAAAACCTTTATCTCCCCTAGACCTCCTTGCTACCATCTTAGTTGGACTTCATTGGAGCATTTACATCAACCCAAGAAGAGGAGGACATTCAAGAACAAGCCCAAGCTACTTCAAGTAACTCAAGGCTAAGTTCTTGGTATATTTCAAAGCACAACTTCTTTCTATTACTTGTGAAATATTGTAAAGGGTTGGTGTAACCCTATTGGCTTTCAAGAGAGGTGTTCTCTTGGTAATTGGTCAATCTACACCCGTGAAGTAGATCAAACTTTGTAATTGGTTTCTTCTCCACCCGTGAAGGAGAAGGTTAGTGAAATCCTCAAGTGGTGTACTTGAGGCATGGATGTAGGCAAGGTTGCCGAACCACGTAAAAATCATTGTGTCACTATTCTCCATCTCTTCTCATCTCCTTCGCCTTATTTTGTGCACTTGTTTTAGCTCATATCTTATTTCACACATAATTTGCTTAAACTTAATCTTGCTTGTAAATCACATTTAGAATATTAATTTAGCAAATTTGTATTGATTAATCATTAAAGTGCCCAATACATAAAAAGATTTTAAAATTCCCCAATAGTCCTATTCACCCCCCTCTAGAACTATTTTAGATATTTGGCTAGCTTGACCAACATCTCATAACTTTCTTTGCAGCTTTCCAGTGATCTAATCGGGGATTACTTTGATATCTTCCCAACATACCGACGGCAAAGTTGATGTCCGGTCTGGTGCAGGTTTATGCATACATGAGACTACCCACCGCAGAAGCGTAAGGCATTTCCTCCATTTGTTTTTTTTCTATTTCATTCTGCGAACATTGCATAAGACTGAATTTGTCTCCTTTCAGCATAAGAGCATCTTGAGAGGAACAATTTTGCATTCCAAATCTCTCCAAAATCCATTCTATATAGTCTTTCTGAGACAGTCTCAAAATCCCACGTGTTCTATCACGAAATATTTCTATTTCAATTACGTAGACTGCCTCTCCCATAACAAGATCATTAGTGGCAAACACAATATCATCAACGTACAATATCAAAAAGATATATTTGCTCCCAATAACCATCATATATATACACCTATCAAAGGTGTTGTTTTTTAAATCCGAAGGGAATAATGGTATCATTGAACTTAAGGTACCATTGTCGAGAGGCTTGTTTAAGACCATAAATTGGCTTCTTAAGCTTGCTTGCCATATGTTCCTTGCCCTCTATGAAGAAACCCTTAAGTTGATCCATATAAATATATTCTCATCTAGATCACCATTCAAAAACGCGATTTTGACATCCATCTGGTGTAATTCCAAATTATAATGAGCCACCAAAGCCATAATAATTCTTAAATAGTCCTTCTTGGATAAAAGAGAGAAGGTCTCTTTATAATCTACGCCATCTCTCTGAGTGAACCCCTTGGCCACAAGTCTGGTTTTATATCATTTGACATTGCCCTTTGAGTCACGTTTAGTTTTTAAGACTCATTTACAACCAATTTTCTTGCATCCCTGGGGCAATTCTAGTAAATCCCAGACTTGATTCTGGTTCATGGATTCTAACTCATCTTTCATGGCATTTATCCATTTATCAGAATTTTCACATCCTATGGCTTCTTCATAAGTGACCGGATTCTTAATAGTCCCTATATCATAATCTAATTCTTGTATGTAGACCACATAATCATTTGAAATTGTAGGTCTTCTTTATCTTTGAGAGCTTCTTAAGGCAACTTCTTATGATTGTTCTACATCTTTATGAAGTGATTGATCATTCAAGTGTTGTTCAATTTCATTTGGTTGTTCAACAGTGTCAGGAACAAAAACACTCTCGGAAGTTGAGGGTATAGGAACTGGTACCCTCACTTCCTCTATACTCACACTTCTCATTATATCACTCCCACTAATCTCACCATTTTCAATAAACCTTACATTTCTGGTCTCCACAATTCTCATTTTATGGTTCGGGCAATAAAATCAATACCATTTGAACTTCTCAGGGTAACCGATGAAGTAACCACTGATTGTCATCTCATCAAGCTTTCTTTCATGTGGATTATAGATCCTAGATTCTGCAGGAGAGCCCCACATATGTAGGTGTCTCAAACTGGGTTTCCTTCATGTCCATAGTTCATAAGGTGTCTTACGAACTAACTTTCTAGGAACCCTGTTAAGAATGTACATTGCAGTTCTTAAAGCATACATCCACAACATAATATGTACAGTACTATTGCATAACATGCTCCTAACCATATTTATAAGTGTATGGTTTCGCCTTTCATCAACACCATTCTGCTAAGGCGTACCGGGCATTGTGTATTATGCCACTATACCGCGACTTTCTAGTAATCTAGCAAACCGTCGAGGGTGTTGACCCGTCTCATCATACCTACCATAATATTCACCACTCCTATCAGATCTAATGACTTTCACCTTCATATCTAACTGTCTTTCTATGTCAGTGATAAATATCTGTACGGAATTAACCGTTTGAGATTTATTGTGCAATAGATATATGTAACCATAACGTGAATAATCGTCTATTAAAATGATGAAATAGGTTTCTCCACCAAAAGATGGAACATCAAATGGGGGACATATGTCAATATGAATCAACTCAAGTAGCCATTTACTTTTGTGGCACCTTTCTTAGTGTGTTTAGTTTGCTTACCCTTAATGCATTCTATACACACTCCTAAGTTAGTAAAATCGAGACTCGGTAGAATCCCTTCCTTTACCAATCTTTCGATTCTTTCGACGGATATGTGCCCCAATCTTTTATGCCACAAAATTGAGGAATTTTCATTAATTAACCCACGTTTAATACCAACATTATGATGTAGAGTTAGGACAGAATTAGCAAAATCATCATCAAGTTTCAAATGGTAAAGGTCATCAACAAGACATCCAGATCCAATGAAAGAAGAAGATTTGAACAAACTAAAAGCATTATGACCAAATTTGCAATAATATCCATCAACGTCTAATTTAGAAATTGAAACAAGATTTCTAGTAACTGAAGGAACAAATAAACAATTTAACAAATCCAAATGGTGTCCAGTGACAAGAAAAGGTCTATGGGTTCCAATGGCTTGAACTGGAACATTTCCCGATTACCCATGTAGAGAGAGATTTCAGTTGGGTCGGTGTTCTGGATAGTAAGGAATCCCTGCATAGTATTACAAACATGAGTTGTAGCGCCAAAATCAAGTCACTAAGTGTTAGAGGAAACTTCAATTAAATTAGATTCGAAACATACTGAAATGTAATGAATACATTTCTTTTCAAATTATGCATTTTGCTTATGTGACTCTTTCTGCAAGTGCCATTGCTTCTTGCAGAAATGACACCTCACATTGCCAGCTTTCCCTTTATCATTAGCTTGGGAACTTGAACCAGCCTCATAAGTTTTGGATTTAGCTTTCTTAAACCTTCTGGGCTTAAATCCCCTTTTCTTCATAGGCTCTTGACTAGTGAAATGGATTGAGTGGTGACCCATTTGCTTAAGTCTGGTCTCCTCTTTTATTAACATACTGGATAATTCACTAACTTGTCATTTATTTTTCATGGTGTTATAGTCAATTTGAAATGGCCTATATTGAGAAGATAACAAGTTCAGAATGAACTAGACCAAAAAATACTCATCCATACTCATCCTTAGGTTGTTCGGTTGAGCAGCGATATTGAACATGTCATTCACATGCTCATTGATACCACGACTCCCATTGAACTTCAGGGTGGTAAGTCTGGCCATAAGTTTTCCATCTAGGGACTTGTCAGCAGACTTGAACTTCTCTTTTACACTTTAGAGGAACTCTTTGGCATTTTCAGAAGCATGTATGGAAGACTTGATGTTGTTGGTCGTTGTCATGCGCATAAACTTGAGGCTAAGTCTGTTTGACTTAACCCACGCTTCATGGGATGACTTCTCTACAGCCGTAGTCTCCCTAGTAATGGTAGGCTTATCATCAATCAATGCCTTATCAAAATCGAATACAACCTAAGTGAAACTCGCCTTGTTCTTTCCATTCAGAGAAGTTTGAACCATTAAGTATGGGAACAGATGAGGGTCGCACATGTAATGGGACAGATAATGAAGCTGTAAAAGTACATAATTTCATGATCACTACATAATTCTATGAGTTTTAAAACATAATTTGAAACACATAAATAATTTAAGTTTAGTGAACAGTGTTATCGGATTTACCTTTAGGTAATATTATGACACACTATTCGAACATCACGATGATGTCCAATCACCGATAGGACTAATCAACTAAATATAAATGACTAAATATCATAGTCACCTTTGAATGTCCGTACTAATACTAACCACACGTAATTGTTAATTATCCTACCCCAAACTGTTAACCACTCGGAACAGTGCACCTTTAGGCCAACCTAATATCTTTGTGGCTAGGGATTGTGATTTGCAAGGCCACTATCATTTAATACTTTGGGGAAGTATTAAATAAAAATTATAAGACTCAATGTTCAATACATTCCGATCAGGCCACTTTGGGGACTAACAAACTGTATCATAATTTGAATTGAAGTCAAAGATAATGACTTTACTCCATAATTGAATTAAATAAAATTATATCTAATTCAAAATTTCATAAATTGGATCATACATTTTATACACTTCATGTGATCCAATAACATAATAAAACATCATTTATTTTTAAAATAAAAAAAATTAATACAGTAATGGTTGGTTATTCACATATAATAGTCAACTTCTATCCCTCATACAATTTTCATGCATGAATACATTATTGGGAATGAACATAATAACTGTTGGATCCACCGATGCTTACTGTCGATTCGACCAACAAAACACGGTAAATTAAAACAGCTCTCTGTTATGTGTCGGATCGATCGACATTGATTGTCGGTTCGACCGACATAATACAGTAAATTAGCTATGCTTTCTAATATTTGTCGGTCCGACCTACACTTAGTATCGGTCCAACCGATACTACCCAGATTGAAAATCTAGTGAACTAAATACGTATCTGAGCAGTGTTGGTTCGACCGACAATGATAGTCGGTCCGACCGACATGGCCCAATTTACAGATCCAAAAATATTTTCTTCATGAAAGATATTATTATTAAAATATATTTCTTTATCATACGGTCTTAATGAAAACATCAAGTGATTCAACGAAAATCGTACGCTCTTGATACCAATTGTTAGAATATTTTCATTATTATAAATCAAATACACCTCTTACTTAGAGGTAAATCCAAATTAATAATTCTAATTAGATAATAACTCTAATTATTCCAACACGCCCCTGCAAGCTGAAGAGTGGATGAACGCACAGCTTGGAACGTGAAGAAACGACAAGTGAACTGCGAAAGTGGCCCACTAACTGGCCACCAAGATTTGTTGAAGCAGCACACTGATTAGCTGCAAAAGTTGTTGAAGAGGTGGCACATTGAATGGCTGCAAAATTTGTTGAAGTAATAGCACTGATTGGCTGCAAAATGACAGGCGACGAACACCTGAAAAACAAGGGCATCATAGATGCCAAAACAAAGCTGAAGTCATCAGATCGATCAATCAAATCGGATAGGCCAGCAAACAAAAGGGCTGAAGCCATAAAGGTCAGCAAAGAGGCTGAAGCCATAAAGGTCAATAACCAATGGTTGTAGCCATAAAGGCCAGCAAACAAAAGAGCTGAAAATGGAAAGTTGTGTCCCTTTCTTTGGCTAAATAGGCCGTCTCATATTGGAGAAATGACAAAGTAAGGGGTGCTCAAACGGCAACAAGTAGGAGGAGAAGGGCAAGTTGTGTCACTTTTTTCGGTTCCCCCCCTTTTCTTCTTGGCACAGATCTCGCAGATTGTGGCGAGAAAAAAACAACAAACATGTTTGTATCATGATTGGTGGATAACAATCACAATTTGTGCATACACCTGCACAGTTACAGCAGCAACAAGAGGGCACTTCCATGTAAAATCACTTTCCAGCCATCTAGATCAAAGAGAGAAATGACTTCAGCACTCTTGTAAACATCCTCAGTATAATGGCAATCTGAGGATATGCATTTCCTTCTGTGTATTTAGTCACACCATAATTGTAAGTGAGCTCCACTTGAAGATCACTACTTTGAACCATTAGAAATAGAGGCAACAGCCTTAGATCTGGTTCAGATCTGGCTCCCTTGCTCAAATAGCACCAGGTACATCAAAAACAAAGGTGAGTGTTGTTCTGGCTGAGACAGTGCTGATCCAGGTCCGATTTAACAGACATCATAGCCAACGGAGAGAGTGAAGTAGCAGTGGCCAAGGTTTACCTACAAATCTGATCCAAGGTTAATTTTTTGCATACAGATCTGATGTCGGTAGTTGAAAAGATTGAATCTGGATGGCTTTGATCGCCAACTGAGATGGCGTTGAAAACAAATCTGAACGGTGGTGTAGCAACGGTCAGCGACAGTAGTAAGTAAGATCTGAGATCGACGAACAAAGATAGCGCCGACAAGAACGAAACACGCCCAAATTTGGAACTGAAATCACCCAAATCTCATCCAGATTGTTGCAAACAGATCAGCGAGATTGCAACTCTGTGTGACGCGGCAGCAACTATGGTAAAAAGGCCAAGAGATGAGGCAACAGTTGCACAGAAGCGTGAAATGGGAAGAACGGGCCTAGTGCTCCCGATGAACAGAGCAGATCTGGAGAAGACCAATGGCTGAAACACACAGATTGAGAACAAGGTCGGAGACAGTCCAACGGATCTGGAAAGCAACAAGACAAACGCCCAGATAAATATGAGAGTACAATGATCAGATAGTGCGCCGGACACAGCGTTTGATGATCTTTTTCGGCACAGAGTAGCGGGTGATGATGGCAACAAAAGGGACGAAACCCTCTTTTAATTTCTACCGTTTAGGCAAAAGTAAGAGCAAACAGAAGACGCACTTCTGGAGACTTCAATAAGCCAAATATGACAGATACGAACAAATTTGCAATCAAATCTGCAAATCAGAAGGAACAGATCTGTAAACGCCTCTCCAACGGAGTGATAGAAGAACGCCCAAATAGAATAGCAGTCACTCAATGGGAAGCCGTGTAAGATCTCCCTCCCTTCCTCTGCCATTAATTTCCTCCGGCAGTGGGAGAGAAAAGAAACGAGTGTATTGAAAGCTCACTCAGTAGAATTGTATCTAGTAGATACCATGTAGAAAGAAATAAATTGTATTGTGTAAAAAAGAAATAAATTGTATTGTGTTCGACTCTAAGCTATTATATGTATCTATAGTCTCTAGTCGACCCTAGGGTATCACACTCAAACTCAAACTTTAAACTAATTATAAATCAAATACACCTCTTACTTAGAGGTAAACCTAAACTAATAATTCTAATTAGATAATAACTCTAATTATTCCAACAGTATGCAATGTGGTATGTGTCGAAAATCACCAGTCAGTTGTCTGGGGTAGTGAGACCTTGTTGAGTCGCGATGATGGTATGTGTTGAGAATCACCTGTCAGTTGTTCAGGGCAGTGAGACCCTGTTGAGCTAAGGTGACGGTATGTGTTAAGAATCACCGGTCAATTGTTTGGGGAGGGAGGCCACTTGACTCACAGTGATGGTATGTGTTGAGAATCACCGGTTAGTTGTCCGGGGTAGTGATACCCTCTTGAGTCGCAATGATGGTATGCATTGAGAATCACCAGTCAGTTGTTCGGGGTATTGAGACCTTGTTGAGATGCGGTGATTGTATGTGTTCAGAATCACCAATCAGTTGTCCGAGGCGGCAATGGGGATCTGTGAGTAACCACTGGTCAGTTATTCGGGATAGTGAGACCCTCTTGAGCTGTAGTGGGCATGAGTGTGTGCGTGCGTGGTGAATAATAGTGTGATGGATTGTGTGGATCCTATGATGGACTTGATTCATGAGTGGTAAGCCATGCTGTTATGTTTGGTTGATGAATGTGATATGCATGCATTGAGAATAATATTTGGTATGTTATACGCATGCATGAATGTCGTTGTATACTATGACTTTGTGTTATTTCTCGTCACTGGACAGTTGTAGCTCACTCCCTTACAAATTTTAGAAACCGTGACTGAGGTGGGGTTCGAAGAACCCCGAGAGACCATGTAGGAGGTAGAGCTTATTATCTAGATGGTTTGAAATCTTTATTATATCCCCTATGTTGAGAAACTTTATGTGAGAATCGTTATTAGAACATTTGAGTACAATTGTTTTAACATTGAGATTCATGTTTTAAAACCATGGACTCCAATAAACCCTTACCTCTAAACTCTTGTTGTGTTGGAGGGAGTAAATATGTCTTGGCTGGAATGTTTATGTGATGAGATTGATGCGAATGAGGGAAAATGAGATTTCCCTAAATATCCCTTTTTTAGGCAGAAATCTGCCATATTTTTGGTAGGAGCCTCAAACCTTGGAAAAACCTAGAAATGGTAGGTTTCCCTTTGTGAGTGATAAGGAAATTCCATTGAGGTTGAGATTTGAGAATTGGATTTGATTAGAACAAAAAAAATTCTCACGTGTCCGTCTCGGGGCAAAATGTGACGGATTGGTATCATGTGTTCGTCGCGGGGGCGGGGCGTGACATGGAATGTGAGTATAGATGTGTGTGTGGTGTGGGTGCATTTGCAAAGCGTTGAAGTTCACGCTCAACACTGTGAAACGCAGTTGCTAGTTTATGCAAAGCGTTGAAGTTCATGTAATGTCATCGTGACACTTGGTTGCGAGTGTGCAGATGCCTATGTATGGGTCACTTCTGGAAGGTGGAACGAGCGCAATACGTCGAAGTGCACAAGATGAGTTTGTGACACGTGTTGTGCTTGTGTGTGAGAGAGAGTCAATGCAAGGGCCGCGTCCGGTAGGTGGGACTGCATGGGCCACTTGGCAAACGGAATGCGTCGAAGTGTATGAGATGAGTTCGTGCCACGTATCACGAGTGTGCGTTGTGTGATAGTCCCTACTCACATGTGGTGTGTTGAGGTGGAGTGTGTGTGCACATGTAGTGATGTATAAGTTGATGTAAGTTGTACTTGTGCATGATATGTGTAACGTGTGGTTGTGATGAGATATGTGTAATGTGTTTGTTACTTCTAACCGGGCATGTTAGCTCACCACTTACATTTCAAACACTTCGTTGGAAGAGGGGTCGAGTAGGCCCAAGAGCTAGCTTAGATGGTGGAGCTTACGACTATGTTGATTTGCATTAGCTTATTTTGAGAAGCACTATCGAGAACATGTTATATTTGATGTAGTAACCTATCTTTAAATTTGCATTATTGAGATCTAGTTAATGATTTGGTTTGTAATAACTTTGGAAAAGTTATGATTAGAACCCTATGTGTGTTATGAGAGTGGATGTTTGTTGATGATGTTGATGTAAGATGTTGATTGTGGGAATGGATGTGATATGAATGATGCAGTGGTGAGATATGATATGTTCCCCATGGTGTGCGTGCATGGAACTTAGTTATAATGAGATGATAGTGTAGCTCATTTAAAAAAAAAATTGGTCACTGTTCCCACAGGCTGGAACGTGACAATGGACTAAGTATCGTGAGCTTGTGTATAGTCCCCGGTCATAGTGAGCTACTGTGTTCACGACTTAGTAGCGTCATGGTGAGATCCTTCCTCTCTCTCTTATTCTTGACATTTAAGATGGTGTTGCTTACAAAAATTAAGTCTATTATATTTCAAATGCTATAATTTTTAAAGATACAAAGTCAATCATAAAATAGTTTATGGAACAATTTTATATGGATTTCAACTCATCAGTGAAATTAATTTAAAATAATTTAAATTGAATAAAAATTCAAATCACATAATAAAATAGGTTGTGAGCCCATACGAACCGGGATGACCCCGTATCCAACATATTATGTGAGATCTTAAAACTGAAATAGCCCACAACAGCAATTAAAATTCACAAAATTAATCAACGAAACTTCTACTAGACAAGAATTTTTTTATATCTAATCGTTGGTTGGTCGGTTTGTATTATCCAACAATGTACATTAAAAAATTAGTAAACCCATGTGCTGCTTATGAAAATGTGGATCGGCTTCTGTGTTCTGGCCAATAGCCACATTCGCATCTGGAACCCACACGTGATCGACAGAAAAGAATAGAGGGAGAGAAAAAGAGAAGGAAGAAGGTCGAGGAAATGTGAAGGGGGCAGAGAATGAAAGCTGGGCATTGCCAATGGCCAAGAACGACGAAGCGGCGGCGGCTCTGCTACTGCAAAAATGAACGAACGAACGAACATACAAAACCAGAAGAGAAGAAGAAGATCTCAAGTCGCCGGTTCGCTCTGTCAATCTCTAACTCCTCTCCTTTCTCCAAACTCCGATCTTCTCCTCTATGCTCTCCCCCTCTCAGAGGCTTAGATTAATCTTTGATTTCCATCTCCCATCGGGCGAACAAACGGTTTTCTACGTTCTAGACGCTATACCCATATCTCGATTTCCGGTTGATTGCTGTTTTCTTGCTTCTCACATCGATCGATTCTTCAAGGTATTTTTTTAACAAAATATCTATCTTTTTTTTCTTTTTTTAAATCAATTGGAGTTAAGAGACCAAGGGAAGATGAGCTGTTATCGAAACAAGGACTTGAAGGGCAAGCATGTTGTAGAGGAGTTAAGGAAAGATGAACAGGTAGAAGAAATTGGAGAGAAGCCATCAAAGCGTTTGAATTTGCTGAATACGGAGGAAATGAAACAAACCTGCAATCAATTTCCTTCTCCCCTTGATGAATCCAACAGGAGCAACTCTGCTAGAGTGGAGCAATCAGAGTCGAATTCACTCATCCAAGCTCTTGGGAGAGATATCTCTATCAACTGTCTCCTCCGATTGTCAAGGTCTTACTACTGTGTGCTCGCATCCCTCAACCGGAGCTTCCAGTCTCTGTTACGGAGTGGTGAACTGTACAAGTTTAGGAGGCAGGCCGGAGTATGTGAAGAGTGGGTCTATTTCTCCTGCAACGTTCTTGAGTGGGAGGGATTCGATCCCTATCGTCGTTGTTGGATCCGTTTACCTCAGATTCCTCCAAATGAGTGCTTCATGTTCTCAGACAAGCAGTCACAGGCCGTCGGCACTGAAGTTCTCGTTTTTGGAAAGGAAATCACCTCTCACATTATATTTAGCTACAGCATTCTAACAAATTCGTGGTCTCATGGCATGAGAATGAACACACCCAGATGCTTGTTTAGTGTCTCTAGCCTTGGAGAGATTGCTATTCTGGCGGGTGGCTATGACTCTCAAGGTAATGTATTGAATTCTGTTGAGCTCTATAATTCGGAGACTAGAACTTGGGAGACTCTGCCAAGCATGAATAAACCAAGGAAAATGTCTTCATCTGTTTTTATGGATGGAAAGTTTTATGTGATTGGAGGTCATGCTAACAATTCAGAACCCTATACATGTGGAGAGGAGTATAATTTGGAGACGAGAACTTGGAGGGTAATTCCAGACATGTATCCTGTAAAGACTGCAGCAAATGAGCCACCTGCACTTCTTACAGTCTTGAATAATGAACTGTATGCTGCTGATTACACAGAGAAGGAAGTGAGAAAGTATGACAAGGAGAACAACTCTTGGATCACTTTGGGAGGGTTGCCTGAGAGAGCAATTTCAATGAATGGCTGGGGCCTCGCTTTTAGGGCATGTGGGCAACGGCTAATAACGATTGGTGGGCCAAGGGGAGTCGGGGGAGGAATTGTAGAGATTAATTCATGGGTTCCTGGAGATGGGCCACCAGAGTGGGAATTGCTAGCGAGCAAGCCCTCAGCTAGCTTTGTTTACAATTGTGCTGTGATGGGATGCTAAGGCATCATCACAATGTGGCAGAACTGGATGTACCTTCTTACACATTTAGGACATAGGAATCTGTCAAATGGGTGTGATCTCTGCCTTCTCTGGAGTTTCTAATTTCACTCACAATTCAGTAGAATGTTTCTTTCACGGAAGTTTATATAGGAATGTTTTGTTTTTCTCCTTACCCTCTATCATTTCCATTAAATTTTCATTTTGAAGCAATTATTACCTTTCTCCATGTGTTCTCGGTCTCCATGAAAGCTTTCAAAAGTTTGGCTTCTGGCAGTATTGGAATTGGTTAAATAATTTTAAACTCAAAAGAGCCCGCTTCTTTTTCTAAGTGGGTAAGAATACATTGGAAGATGTTTCACTGTAACAAAAATTGTTTCACTTGCCTTCTTCTAACCATGACATACATGTTCATGGAAGGTAGGGTCGGGCATAAAGTTACTTATGCTTCCACTTTAAAAAATATGAAATTGCATATAAAGCCAGTTTGGAAAATTGACAAAATCTCAAAGAGAATTCGGATCTAAACAACCAAGTCGTCTAAAGAGATCCTCAGAATTTGGACGTAGTAGCGCTCTTTGATCACCCACTTAGATGTACGATAAATGAGGTTTCAAGGAAACTAACCAAAACCTCCAAATTATCACTGGACTAAGGAGATAAAGTCGATTTCTTCCTTAGATGAAATTGGCACCATGCAAAGTCACCTAAGAAACTAAGAAATTTTAAATGTTAGAATTGAATTATTGGAATTAGAGATCTAAAATCAAATTCGCCCAAGGTATGTACAAAATTGGTCTAGACTCTTTTTTGAATTAAGAATTTCAAGAAAACATAAAACACTAAAACTCAACTAGAACTCAAACTAGAGAGAGAGGAGAAATCCACCCGAGGTCTTGAATTCTCAATTGGATTTCTCAAACTTTTGTGCTTTAAAATGAGCCCGAAGGGTCCTATTTATACACAAATGTGTAAAAAATATTTACAAGAGTGGCAGTCATCATCATTGTTGATTCCACCCACTTAAATTACAAACAAATCCCAATCCTTGAATCGAAATTCTCAAAAATATGCATGGCCAACTTTCCATGTTCATGCCACCTCTTGACACATATTTACAAAATAGGTCATAACTCGGGCTACATAAATCAGAATTTTGCAAACTTAGTCTTGTTGAAAAGGTCATTGAACAAGATTTCCAAAAAGCCCAATTTCATCAAAATTTGATGTTGATTGATACCTCAAATCTGTCTTCAAAGTCAGAACATGTTTTCCATCATTGATTCCCTTCTTAAATTTCAAGTTTCCTCCTTTAGATCCTTGCTAAAAATTTGACTTGACTTCTCTACCAAGGCTTCTCAACGTATGTAGCTCAAATTCGTGTAAAAGGTAAATGGGTTGGATTTGGGTAGCCAAAAAAAAAAAAATTTTGGGGCTCATTTAGGTGGATTTGGACCATATGACCCATATGTATTGATATTAGGTTGATTCTAGGTCAAATGGATTGACTTTTGAGGTTATAAAAGAGGGTCTTGGGCACCATTATTTTTATCACGCCAATTATGGCTAATTGAGTATTTTCAAGGCTAAGGTCATCAAGATGGTTCCTCAATTGATAGATTTGGCTCGAATTTTCATGTATAAAGTGGATGAAGTCTTCAATTCTTCCGGGATCAAAACTCTTGAAAAAGACGGAAGGTTCATCTTCAATCTCGATACCATCTTTAATTGAGCTCTTGATGCCCGCATCATTCCTCCTACTCAGAAAGAACTCGTCCTCGAGTTTGAATGGTATGTATGAGAGGGGATTGATGCAGTCTCTCATCTTTGCTGCTTCCTTCTTTTTTGAATCTTTTTTAATTAGTAAATTCATTAATAAAAAGAGAGGGGACACAAAAAACAAAAACCTTAACGAGCACAAAGAGCCTGCCCACTCAAGAAAAATAAATAGACAAACAACCACCCCTGCCAAAATTACATAAAATTATTTACAATTTCCGATGACAAAGTCACACCCTGATAAGCCAACTCATCTACCTCTCAATTTACAAAGCGGGGAATGAAAATGACCTGTCCGATTAAGGATAGAGCGACAAGTGTCCCCATAAGGTCCTAGAGGGGGGAGGGGGATTGAATAGGACAATCAACCTAAAATTTGGAAGCTTCAAAATTAATTGGTTTTCTTTTAATTAAGTTGGTCCAACTGATTATCCAACTAATAACCTAACCAACTTTTATATTTGAACCACAAAATCAATCAACAAAAATAAGAACCAATTTTATCTTTATTAATCACAAAGGTTGATTCAGCGGAAGCAATCAATGAACACAATAACAATATCAAGATAGATATACGTATCAGAGTATCGCCGTAAACAATATCAGTATCAATATCAATAATATTAGAGTATGTGGATGATCAAGATATCATGTATAATATGAGTAGTAAAGAAATCAAACAGTACGCATGCATCAAGATATCAAGCACCACAAATAATCAAAATCACCACAACACAAGATTTATAGTGGTTTGGTTCACCTGACCTACATCCACTTTTTCAAACTTTCTCAAACTCAAGATATCTGACAACTCACTAATCAAATCAACTTGACTCCCACGGAATCTTGACTCTCCACAAGTCACCACCTAGACTCATTACGAGCACACACAACTTGACTAACACTGAATCACCTCAACTTGACACTCAACGAGTCCTCAACTTCACTCACAACGAGTCCTACAAACTCGATCAGAGAGTATTTCAGAACTTTCAACAAAACAACAAAGTACTCATTGTCTTTGTAGATACTTCCATCATATGCTCTTCAATGGTCTTTGCACAATCGTCACTTCCTCTCAAGCACACGTCCTTGTTGCAATAGATTCGCCAAGCAATGTCGTACAACCAAGGATTGAGGAAAGATAACTAGATCTAGCACTCTCACTAGTGTCTCTAGATCTCCAAAAACAAAACTCATTGAAGATCCAATGACTTCATATGACAGAGCCTTGAATGCTCTTAACTGATCATTAAATGATCAAAGTGATGGAGTAATAAACTATCAAATGATTTACCAATCAAAAGCTCGTATAATCTCTCTCAAGATTTTTATGCTCAAACACTGTTTCTCAGAATTTCATTCAATCATCAATCTTTCTACAAAGAAAACGAGGATGGATTTAAATATAAATTTCAGAACTGCTCCAATCGGAACTCCGAAACTCAACTTCGGAAGATCAAACACACTTCGGAACTTCGAACACTGACTCTGGAACTTCGGACAATTAATCACAACTAAAAGTCAAGGCTCTAAAAACTCATCCAGTTCACCTCGTACGACTAACAAACTCAAACAGCTAGTATTCAGAAGTCTGAAAATACCATTCAAAACTTTGAACTCCAACAACTAGTTTTCAGAAGTTCGATCCCAACTTTCAGAGTTCTGAACTCACAGAGAGGCTAAGTCCATAGGTTTGTCCAACAAATATGTTCTGGTCCGACTATCGAACTCCACCTTCAAAAGTCTAAACCAGTACGGAACACTGAAACCACCAGTTTGGAATACTGAATTCCTAAACTTCTTCAGAATCACTGAGTAACACCTTCAAAATTCTGAGCTCACTTCCCAAAACCAAAACTATGGACTTAACAGCTTAGAATCTCAATTATATTCTCCAATATGAGTATCGATTCTAAGTCCAAACCTACGGATTAGCCCAGGGTCATGCTAAGTCTATTATGGTCCTTTTACCTGTGTTGATTGGCCTTTCAGCTGATTCACCACCTTCCGATGTTTTTTTGTCGACCACAGTCTTCACACCTCCTAGCCTTCACTCTTCCAGAGTAACACAGGACACACAGCTAGACTTTTGGAACAAAACTTGATAACAATGATAACACATATTCAACTGTGGCTCTAACAATCTTCCCCTTTGTCAATTTCGTGACAAAACACATGACCCAACAAAAGACTAACGACTTACATCTTAAAGAGTACAAGATACCAACAGATTACACTATATAAGAGACGCTCAACATTACAACACAACTCATACACAATGAGTGCCTCTTGACTTCTTTGAGAATGCCCAACAAATCTGTTTCTCATAAACATATGCTTGCAAAATAATCATCAGAACAAGTCATATCCACATATTCTAGGTGGAATACAATTCTCCCCCTAAATGTTAGAAGCAAATAATTATCAATGTTTTCAAACTTAACATCGTTAAGTCTATTTTGATTTCTTTATCTATTTATAAGAATTGATACACTCAAAATCAATTCTACTGTTTCCCTTTACATGTAAAGATTCTCATTTTCTTTCCCTGAGAAAATTGTAACACCCCGGATTTTCCTTAGATTATAAATATATTGGATTGATCCATTTGGATTGCGATTTAATGAAATTTTGAAATTAAAAGTTGAAATGAGTCAATTACCCAATTATGACCCAAATGGGTTAATTACCCAATTATGACCTAAATGGGTCAATTACCCAATTAAGACCCAATGGGTCATGGGTGAGCTGAATTTTAAGTAATTAAATTAATTGAATTGGATAATTAATGCATTTAATGCATTAAAGTCCACCTCATCAAGTGAGGTGTCATTGCCAAGTGGCATACATGTCATCACATGAGAGCCAACTAAGCATGAATGCCACATCATCAAGTGACATGGCCAAGTGGGACCCCAAGTGCCATGTGTCATGGTCGACCATGTCATGGGTTGACTTGGTCAACCACAAGTGAGTTCAAGTCTTGAGTTGAGTTAAGGATTGATTTGCTTAAGTTGAGTTAAGGATTTATTTGCTTGAGTTGAGTTAAAGGTTTATTTACTTGAGTTGAGTTGAGAAGGTAAAGGGGTGAGATGGTTGGCTTGTCTAAGTATATTGTACTTAGACACTAGGGAAGCCAAAAGACTCATTGGGAAACCAAGGGTTCTCTTTGGTTTAAGCCAAAGGTCTCCTTGGTTAAACCAAGAGTCTCATAGGTTAAGACAAACCATAATGAGGGGAAAAGGAATGGTTTAGTCTTAAACATAAAAACACAAGCAAGAAGGGGCTGCTCACATTCTTGGTCGACCCCTCCATTGTGAACAAAGAGATCTCTCCACTTCTCTCTCTCTCTCTCTCTCTCCCCCCACCCTCTCTCTCCTCCCCCCCCCCCCCCCCCCCTTTCTCCTCCTTCTCTACCTCCATACACCTAAAGCTTTTGAAAAGCAAAGAAAGAAGAAGAAGGATTAAGAAAGAAAGGTCAAATTAAAAGAAAAGAAGGAGACTGAAATAAGGTATGTTTTAGATGTGGGAATGAGTTTAAGGAAACCATAGGTTTGGCCATGGTGCGGTCGAACCCATGGGTTCCATAATTGGTTGGAATGGATGGTCAATTTATTATAAGGCCATGGAGTTGGAAATCCATCCCAGGGATGGTTATGGGATTGAAACAAAAGAACACAAGCTATGATAATAATATGATTGAATAGAATAAGGTGGGGACTGATTTTAAGGTTTCAAATCTTAGGATTCGTTGTTGACTGATCTTAAGATCAGTTACTGGCTGATTTTGTATCAGTTTTAGAACCAGTTAATGGCTGATTTTTGGGGCTGATTTACAGCCTTCAAACTGTTGATTTTGGTGACTGATTTTAAGATCAGTTACTGGCTGATTTTGGATTAGTTTTAGGACCAGTTGATGGTTGGTTTTGGGACTGGTTTCGGCCTTCAAACTGTTGATTTTGGTGACTGATTTTAATACCAGATGCTGGCTGATTTTGGATCAGTTTTAGGTCCAGTTAATGGCTGGTTTTTGGGGCTGGTTTCAGCTTTCAAACTATTGATTTTGGTGACTGATTTTGAGACCAGATGCTGGCTGATTTTGGATCGGTTTTAGGACCAGTTAATGGCAGTTTTTCAGCCTTCAAACTATTGATTTTGGTGACTAATTTTAAGACAGATGCTAGCTGATTTTGGATCAGTTTTAGGACCAATTAATGACTGGTTTTTTGGACTGATTTTCAGTCTATAAATTGTTAAACTTGTGGACTGTTTTGGCTAGTAAAAGCTGCCACATATGGGACTGATTTTCAGTCTATAAATTGTTAAACTTGTGGACTGTTTTGGCTAGCAAAAGCTGCCACAAATGGGACTGATTTTCAGTCTATAAATTGTTAAACTTATGGACTGTTTTGGCTAGTCAAAGCTACTACAGATGGGACTGATTTTCAGTCTATAAATTGTTAAACTTGTGGACTGTTTTGGCTAGTAAAAGCTGCCACATATGGGACTGATTTTCAGTCTATAAATTGTTAAACTTGTGGACTGTTTTGGCTAGCAAAGACCCACCATGGTGGTTCGGCCATGATGTATAGTCGAACCCTAGCCTTGGCTAGTGGATAGGTTTTATTCATTAGGTTAAATACTAAAGATGAAATCCATGTTTTAATGTGATTAAGGATGGATTATTTCTACGGATCACTTTGTTTAAAATAACATAAGGATTAAAAAGAGGGTCAAAAACCAAAAGATAAGGTTCAGCCATATTGTATGGCCGAACCCCATTGATGGTTTTCTATGGAGATAAACACATTTAAAGGAAAGAAAATGGAACATAGGGTTCGGCCATACAATATGGCCGAACCCCATTGACGGATGTTTGTTGAATATGAATATACTTAAAAGGAAATGGGACCTTAGGGTTCGGCCATATTGTATGGCCAAACCCCATTGAGGATCTTAAACGGGTTAAGGACAAGGAATGCATAAATGCGTTGGGAAACGAATATGGAACTTAGATGGAGATAGGGATGATGAAATTGAGATGGAAAATCAAACTAATATGTATGTTTGAACTTGATAAGGTAAAAAGGTTCGGAAAAGGATTGTGATTCGTCTCACGTGACCGTTGGCGTTACCCTTGTAAGATAGTATATCGTACATTGGTAGGATTCCTACCTTATTAAGAACACAATGGAATATGATATGATACTGTTTTTTACTTCAAATATGATGATTACTTTGATTATACAAATTGTGTATCTTTATAAACTGATTTTTCAAATGATGTGATATGTTTTAAATGGAATGGTGTCCTTGCATACATTTCCTTATGCATAGCATGGGAGGGAACATAAATGACCAGCAAGCCAAGTTCTGAGCGGTCTGGACATGACTTGGGCTTGAGACTAGCTTGTATTAAAGCTATGTGAACTATTGAGATTTGGCCTCGTCCATTTGAAAGGAAAGGTACGGCTTATTGGGCCAAAGAGCTCCTGGGTAGGCAGTCCCGAAACCCTGTGCAGTGGGAGGAGTCCACACTCCATCGGTAATCCCGATTAATTTGTGGATGGGTATACAGTGCCCTAGTGGTTACCGCCTCAAACACTGTAGACGTAATTGGCCAAGGAAACCTTGATATGACGATTTATCAAGGAAACCATTGATATTTATTTATGATGTGATTGGATATGGAAATTGAGGAGAGTTCATTGGCATTGACACCCATGACATGACACATAAGTAAGCATGATTATGATATGGACATCATGCATTGTTTTTACTACTTATGAAATATTTTGCAAATGTGATATGATGTATATACCCTTGATTTATATTACTCTTATGTGTACCATAACCCTACTTGGAATACCTACTGGGCATGTTGACTAATACCCTACTTCTACCCTATAGATGATGGAACAGGAAATGTCAAGGAGAAGGATATAGGACCGGAAGGGAGCCAAGCATAGGAGCTTGGGAGATTGAAGTTTTAAATTAGTAGTTTTATTTTCAATGATGTATTTGGAGACTTGCATTTTGGATTGTAATAACCTAGACTATTTTGAGACACCTTAGACTTATTTATTATGGTTTGATAATCTTAAGTTTTTATTGAAGATATATGTAGTGATTGGCTTTCATTGCCTATTGATAACATGAATATGAATAGTATCTTATTCATATAGATTATTCCGCAAGTATTCAAAAAAGCGTGTGAAATGTTTAAGTGGACTTAGTCACACACACGTAATGCTGGCAAGTTAAGGGTCGGGTTTTGGAAACTCGGACTTGACTCGCTTCGTGACGACCTGCTCTCTCTCACTTATTTTAAATATATATATATACTCTGATTTCTAACAAGTGAAGAAGGGCAGGGCGTTACAGCTGAAAAAGGGCGATTCTAAGTCCAAACCTAAGGATTAGTCCAGGGTCATGCTAAGTCTATTATGGTCCTTTTACCTGTGTTGATTGGCCATTCAGCTGATTCACCATCTTCCGATGTTGTTTTGTCGACCATAGTCTTCACACCTCCTAGCCTTCACTCTTCTAGAGTAACACAGGACACACAACTAGACTTTTGGAACAAAACTTGACAATAATGATAACACAGATTCAACTGTGGCTCTAATAATCTTCCCCTTTGTCAATTTCGTGACAAAACACATGACCCAAAAAACACTAACGACTTACATCTTAAAGAGTACAAGATACCAACATATTACACTATATAAGAGACGCTCAACATTACAACACAACTCATACACAATGAGTGCCTCTTGACTTCTTTGAGAATGCCCAACAAATCTGCTTCTCATAAACATATGCTTGCAAAACAATCATCAAACCAAGTCATATCCACATATTCTAGGTGGAATACAATTCTCCCGCTAAATGTTAGAAGCAAATAATTATCAATGTTGTCAAACTTAACATCATTAAGTCTATTTTGATTTCTCTATCTATTTTTAAGAATTGCCACACTCAAAATCAATTCTTTTGTGTCATAGTTTCCCTTTACATGTAGAGATTCTCCTTTTCTTTCTCATTTTCTTTCCCTGAGAAAATCATCATAACATTTGCATCATGTATAAGCACATTTGGAGAACTCTTTTCTCGTTAAACTTCTCCCCGTTTTGGTAAGACAATTGACAGATAGATACCAATAACACTTAGGAGAAGGGAAAATACAGGAGAAACATAGGGAGGCTCAACCTCACAGAAGGGTTGTCCCTGTCCAATGCGATAGATCGTCGGACACTATCGGTCGGCATGACAGTTCATCAGATTTTCAATGTTTAGTCTCGGTTTTGTTGGTCGTCAAAGACCCATTGGCTTGATTAATTACCCAAATGTGATATCTAAACCTAGGTATGGTCATCCTAGAGGTGTGGAGTCCACCCTAGAGTCATCTATGGTCAATTTACCTTGAGTGATTGCCATACACATGATGAACTTGGATCTTCACTTGATCTTCAATGCTTTGAGGCTTGATTCATGACTTCAATGTTTCAAGGCAATGCTTCATTGAAGTCACGAATTTGACGAATAGGTGACACGACAAGCCAGGGCACTGACAATCTCCCCCTTTGTCAGTTCATGACAAAAACGTAAAAGCTAATGAATACAAACTCATACCCCAACCCTTTACAACTCATTTGAAGAAAACATTACAACACTTAAAAGGTTAAATTCAAATGACAATCATGGGATAGTAAGCTCTTTCACATTGCTTCCCCTTAAGATGTTCTTGTAATGGATTACCTGTAGACAAATACCAACACACTAGGTGGAAGCAAAATATTTTCCCCTCAACCATTAGTCCATAAAACACATGCATTAATACACTTACGATCTTTTATCCTCCTCAAATCATGCCCAAATCTTATTCTAAGCTTCTAAAGTTTGTCCCCCTTTTGTCATAAATTGACAAAAACTCCAAAGCACAAATAGATACCCCAATGAGATTGTTTCAATGAGTCCCAAATGTTGTACTAGGTAGGGAGAAGAGAGAGATCGTGCAATGTGTGTGCCAATATGGAAACAACTCATGCATGCTCACAAGAATGACTATTAACAAAATTAAGCATATAAGTGAGAAAAATAGAGCATTTTAGGGAGAAACAAAAATGCCAATGGAATTCCTAAGATAGAGAAACCTGATCGAATCCAAGGGTTTGGTCATGATATCTACCAATTGATTCTCCGTACCAATGTGCTCAAACTCAATGGTCTTCTCCTCCACTAATTCTCTGATGAAGTGATGCCTTATGTCAATATGCTTAGTCCTTAAGTGTTGAACTGGATTCTTTGAGATATTGATTGCACTTGTGTTATCACAATAAAGAGTCATTGAATCTTGTCCGATTCCATAATCCACCAACATTTGCTTCATCCAAATCAATTGAGTGCAACAACTTGCAGCTGCAATATACGTTGCTTCAGATATGGAGAAAGAAACTGAGGATTGTTTTCGACAATGCCAAGCTACTTAGCAATTTCCAATGTAGAAGCATCCTCCACTAGTTGATTTTCTATCATCAATGTTTCCAGCCCAATCGACATCAGTGTATCCCGCAATCTTGGAAGATGTATCATATGGAAACCAAATTCCATACATTGTAGTTCCAGATACATACATGATAATCCTCTTGACTGCTTTGAGATGTGACTCCTTTGGTTGAGCTTGAAATCTTGCACAAGCTCCAACACTAAATGAAATGTCCGGTCTACTAGCTGTGAGTTACAAAAGGCTTCCAATCATGCTTCTATACAAGCTAAGGTCAACATCCTTTCCATTTTCATCCTTGAATAGCTTAACTGTTGTGCTCATGGGAGTAGTTGAATGTTTGCATCCATCAAGGCCAAATCTCTTAACAAGTTCTTTTTTCATATTTTGTTTGAGAGATGAAGAGGCCCTCATCATGTTGCTTGATTTGGAGACCAAGGAAATAATTCAATTCTCTCACCATACTCATCTCAAATTTAGATTTCATGAGTTTGGAGAAATCAATTAGAGCCTTTTCACAAGTAGATCCAAACACTATGTCATCTACATAGATTTAGGCAATAAGAATGGATCTCTTGAACTTTTGGACAAACAATGTCTTGTCCACACTTCCCCGTTGAAAGTCATACTCAAGTAAGAATTGAGTCAACCTTTCATACCAACCTCCTGGGGCTTGCTTGAGACCATAAAAAACTTTCTTAAGCTTGAAAACATGATTTGGAAGCGTTGGATCAATGAACCCTTTAGGTTGCTCCACATAAACTTCCTCATTCAAGACTCCATTCAAAAACTCTTGACATCCATTTGATATAGCTTGAACTTGAGGTAGCAAGTAATGGAAAGCAAGATTCTAAATGATTCCTATCGGGGTAAAAGTCTCATCAAAATCAATCACTTCTATTTGTGTATACCCTTGAGTTACCAATATAGCTTTGTTCCTTACAATGGTCCCATGTTCATCCACCTTATCCTTGAATATCCATTTGGTTCCAATTACATGGGTTTCCTTCGGTCTAGGGACCAAATCCCAAATATCATTCCTAGTGAATTGTCCTAGCTTCTCTTACATTGCATTGACCCAATCTTCATCATTTATGGCTTCTTCTATTTTCTTGGGTTCCAATTGTGAGGTAAAGCATGCATAATTGACCAAATTTCAAGTTGCCTTCTTGTTCTAACTCCAGCGGTGGGTTCTCCAATAATTTGAGCAATGGGATGTTCCTTTACTTGCTTAAGAGGCTTGGGAGTAGGAGGGACTACTTGATTTTCTTCCACATGATTTTCTTCCTTTTGAGCAAGTGGAATGGGGTCCTCTTCTTTTTGTTCTTCACTAGGAGTGATGAAATGATCATCCACCACAACATTCACTGATTCTTGTATGGCTCATGTTCTCAAATTCTTCACTCTATAGGCACGACTAGTGTTGAAGTACCCTAGGAAGATACCATCATCACTCTTGGATTCAAATTTTCTCAAGTGCTCTTTATCTTTAAGTATGTGACATTTACTTCCAAAAACTTTGAAGTACTTAGAGTTAGGCTTTCTACCAATCCACAGTTCAAAGGCAGTTTTGTTTAACCCCACTCTTAAATAAACACGATTAGTGATAAAACATGCAGTGTTAACGGCTTCGGCTCACAAATTTTTAGAAACATTTTTGGTTTCAAGAAGAGTTGTGGCCATCTCTTGAAGGACTCTATTTTTCCTTTCGGCTGCTCCATTTTGTTGGGGAGTCTTTGGAGCAGAATATTCATGATGAATTCGATGTTTTTCACAAAATTTGTCAAAGAACTGATTTTCAAAGTCTCTCCCATGATCAGTCCTTACTCTGTGAACAGTAGATTCTTTTGCATCCATAATACATTTAGCAATGATTTTAAATTCATGGAATACATCAAATTTCTCTATTAGAAAGGCCACCCAAGTATATCTAGTGTACTCATCAACTACCACCATGAAGTATCTCTTGCCACTAGCACTCTCATGTTGAGTGGGTCCAACCAAATCCATGTGTAGCAGCTCTAGAGGTCTAGAAGTCGCAATCAAATTTGTATGTTTGTAAGCTAACCTAATTTGTTTTCCTTTTTGGCAATCTCCACATATGGATTTTGTAACGCCTCGCCCTTTTTCACTCACCACAAATCAGAGTATATTCTTTTTTTAAAAGAGTGAGAGAGAGCGGGAACGTCACGATGTGAGTTAAGTCCGAGTTTCCAAAACCCGACCCTTAATTGGCCACATTTACGTGTGCGTGGATTAAGTCAACTAAAACATTTCGCACGCTCTAAGAATGCTTGAGGAATTAACATATGAGTAAAATACCATTCATATACATGACATTAATAAGCAAGGAAGCCAATCACCTAAAATTAACTGAAATGTAAATATCATCAAACCATAGCAAAATATTACTAAGTTATTACAATCCAAAATATCAGTCCTCCCAATACATCTTTCAAAATCAAACTAAGTAATATAACATAAAATTGTCCAAGCTCCTACGCCTTACTCCCTTCATGTCCCATATCTTTGTCATTCCCTATTCCATCATCTATAGGGTAGAAGTAGGGCGTTAGTCAACACGCCCAATAGGAATTCCAAGTTGGGTTATGTACACATAAAATCCATATAAAATCAATATAGAAACATCAAATCATGTTTGTAAAACATCCCATAAGTAGTAAAATAAACCATGCATGATATCCATATCAAATCATGCTTACTTATGCAACATGTCATGAGTGTCGATGCCAAATGATCACTCACCCAAATCCATATCCAATCACATCATATATAAATAGTTTCCTTGATAAACCACCTTATCAAGGTGTTCCCTTGGCCAATTACGTCTGCAGTGTTTTGTGACGGCACCACTAGGTCATTGTTATACCTCCCCACATATGTAAATCGGAATTACCGATGGAGTGTGGACTCCTCCCACTACGCACGGTTTCAGGACTGTTTATCCAGGAGCACTTTGGCCCAGACTACGTCGTACCCATTCCTAGCAATCCCGGACAAAGCCAAAATATCAATAGTTTACATAGCTTCATACAAGCTAGTCTCAAGCCCCAAGTCATGTCCGGACAGCTCATAACTTGGCTTGTTGTCCCATGTATTCCCTCTCATATCATGCATGAGATAATGTATGCAAATATGTCATTTCATTTCAAATCACATGTTATCATTGAAAATCAGTTCACAAAACTTATACCATTTGTTTAACCAAAGTAAATCATCAGGTTTGGAAATAAAAGCCAGTAACATATATATAAGATCCATATGTATCTCAATAAAGTAGGAATCCTACCAACGTCCAGTATACTATCCTTGTTGTCTTGTGAAGATAATGATAACAATCACGTCGAAACGAATCACAACCCTTTTGCGAATCTCTTTACCTTATTACATTCAACCACATATACATATATATAAATTGATTATCCATTTAATTTCCATCATCCCTTACATCCTTCCAGATAGACTAAAACATCTGGAACATTATTTAAAATTAAAATTTTCAATTCAGTCTACTGAATCATACCCAGTTACTATTCTCTGCCTTACCCGTAAACTTTCAGTCGACTGAATACAATATTCAGTCGGCTGCAACACGACTCGGCACTATACCCTTGACCTGTAACCTTTCAGTCAGCTGAATCACAGATTCAGTCAGCTGACTTTGGGTCAAACCCTCTGTATTCTCGATCAATACTAGTTCAGTCGACTGAATCTGACTTTGGATCAAATTATTTGTGTGTTCGGCCAGTTCACATTCAGTCGACTGAATCAAAGATTCAGTCGGCTGAATTACCAACCAACCTTTTGCATGTTCAATGAACGTACCTTCAATCGACTGAATCTATGATTCAGTCGGCTAAAACTCACCAGATCCCTTTCTTATTTGATACGTCTATGTTCAGTCGACTGAATCCTAGATTCAGTCGGCTGAAACACCAATAAACCCCATATATTTTAATCAAGTCCATGTTCAGTCGACTGAATCATAAGATTCAATCCGCTGAAACTCCTAGAAACCCTTGTCTGTTTCGGCCAGCACTAGTTCAATCGACTGAATCCTAGATTCAGTTGACTGACTGTACTTCAGTCTTCTCTGTTTGCTTATTTTGTAAATCCCTTCTTCATGAAATCCACTCCTAATATAATTTAAATATAAATTTCATCTTCCATATTGGTCTTAGTGTACTTACTATACCCACTAGCCGAAGCTAGAATCTTTCCTCTAATCCATTCAATCTTGTACCATTATAACATGGTTTGGTATTCAATCCTTTGGTTGTTTGTTTTCAACACATATCCATTCCTTGAATGGATTACCAATTTCATGGCCCTAACATAATCTGGCCATCCATTCCAACCAATTGTGGAACCCATAGGTTCGGCCACACCATGGCCAAATCTATGGTTTCCCTTAGTCTTAATCCCATATTGTTTTCCAACTTAGAACATACCTTCTTTCCCGTCTCCTTCGTTTCTTTTTTATCTGTATTCCTTCCTTAATCCTTCTTTCCTTTCTTTGTTCTTCAACAATTCTCCAAGTGTAGTGGTGTAGAGAGAGAGAAGAGGAGAGGAGGAGAACACTTGCGTGCTAAAGGAGAAGTGATCGGCCATGGGGAGTGGAGGGCCCCTTAGTTGGTGTCTTTTAAGTAACAGCTCAAACCCTTTCACTTCCTCATAATGGTTTCATCTTAACCAATGTGTCCCTTGGCTTAACCAAGGAGACTCTTAACTTCAACCAAGAAAACCTTTAGACTTCCACCGAGTCACGTTGAGATGGAAGTCTCCTCAACTTCCCATCTTAACTCATATATTAACTAAACTCAATTGAACTCCCTTATGGTTGACCAAGTCAACCATGACATGGCCGGCCCATCTATGTGGTGACCAAGTCACCACATGGCATTTGGATCCCACCTTGGCCGTATCACTTGATGATGTGGCCTCCTTGTCTAGTTGATGAGGTGGACTTAATGCCTTGGATCCTAATTGGGTAGATGACTCAATTACCTTTTACCCATTTACTTTAATCTTACCCAATTACTTTAAATTTAGTTCATCTATGACCCATTGGGTCTTAATTGGGCAATTGGTCCAATTCCTTACCCATCTAAGGTCCATTTCAACTATTTAATCTTAAATTCAATTAATTTGCAATTCAAATGGACCAATCCAATATAATTATCAGTAATGAAAATCCGGGGTGTTACAGATTTTTCGGATTGACTTACTTTGGGCAACCCCTTTATATGATCACTCAATTTGGACAAAGCTTTAAAATTTACATGCCCAAGTGTTTGGTGCCAAAGTTCAACCTCACTTATTTTGGACATAAAACAACCATTTTTTATGGGATTTGATGTGCTATCCAAGAAATAATAATCATCAGAAGTTATTATACCACTAAAGCAACATCACCTTTTTTTTTAGTATACATGGCAATCATTTTTCCTAAAGGTAACTTCATTATCTTTAGTGCACAATTGAAATATACTACGCAAGTTGTGCTTAAGACTATCAACAAGATATACATCATTAATGACACCAAAAGATGAGAGACACAATGAACCTTTCCCAATTATGTTGGCCATGTTTCCATCACCAAAGACAACTGACCCTCCCTTGAAATCAACCGAGTCATACATATATGAACTGTTTCCAGTCATATGTCGAGAGAATCCACTATCCAAATGCCACTTTGATTGCCTTTTAACATTTAAGGTGGTATGAATCATGAGGCTTTTAGCCTTAGGGACCCACTTGATTGAGGAAGAAGAGTTCATGGCCTTTTGATGTACATTTTGGCCAGATTTGATGTCTTCCCATAAAAAAATTTAAGCCTTGGGTTCCCCAATTCTCTTAAGATATTGTTCAATCTTTGATTTAGGAAATCATATCTAGTGTTTCCTCTTTTCGTTGTCCTTTCATGATTCCCAATTTTGAATTGAGAGACTAAAGGATGCTTTCTCAAATGGTTCTCTCAAGAGGCATTCAAATTTGAAATGCCCAACCTTACCACAACAATAGCACATTATATTTGAGAGATGAGGGGATTTACTCTTAACAAAGGTGATAGGATGTCTAGGCTTATTTTCTGAATCTTCATTATATCCAAGCCCAAACCTATCCTTATAGTTCTTACAGGAGTTAAGAAGTTTCTCCAACTTTTGCTCACCTTGAGTAAATCTATCTTGAAACTGTATTTTATGATTTCTTAATTTCTCCGAACCTGAGCTCAAGATTAAGACTTTTTCTTCAAGGCATCTCTTGATTCCCAAGACGTCTTTACGGTTCTTTTCACATGTGTTTACTATGCCTTGAAGAGATTTTTCATTTTCTCTCAACTTTAATATCTCATCATGTAAGCATTTCAATTTTGTTGATGGTCTCTTTCTCAGATCTCTTAGTTTCAAGATGGCTTGAAAGTTTGACATCTTCATTTCTAAGTTTATGAACTTTCTTAGCCAACTCCACTCTCAAGATATAAGGCACTATAAGATTCTTGGAGGTCATCAATGTTTTCCTCATTTTTTGATTCACTAGTGTATTCCTTTTGATCAGAAGTGATGGAAGCAACAAAAATATTTAAAGATTCATCTCCTCCCAGCTTTTCCAAGTTTGAAGCAGTCTCAGATTCTTCAAGATCACCGTATGCAAACTCCATTCCTTTCTTGTGTGAATCACCATTTTCTTGAACAGAAGTGTGATTACCTAACAAAAAATTCAAAGAGGCAAGACCAACCACAAAATTGCATGCATCTATATAGTATGAAGAATTTGAACCATCCATGTAGATATTTTCAATAAATTCATTTTGAATTGTGGTCCATACATCTTCTACATACAAGGCCAAAATATTCTCTATTTTTGTTTTCAAAAAGGTCAAGACTGTAACATCCTGGAATTTCAAAGATAACAATTTATATGAATTTATTCATATTTACGGAATTGCCATTGTGATATATGTGATTTGAATTTAAATGGGTCAATGGTTCAATCAAGACCCAAAGGATGGTAGTTTTATTTACAAGGCAAATAAATGGATGAAATGGAGTCAAACGGGTCAAGAGTTGTAATTGGGTAAAATGGGTCAAAATGGTTAAATGGGACCCAATGGGTCGTGAATGGCATGATTAATCATGGATTGAGTTCAAGCTTAGTTAATTTAAGTTTATTAATTGCTTGAGTTTGGTTTGAGTTGAAATGAATGATGGGTTTAGTTGAGTTGAATTTATTAGTTGAGTTACATTAAATGAATGAGTTGAGTTGGGTGAGTTAAATAAATGAGGTAAATGGAATAATTATTTTAATGAGTGAAGTGTGTGTAAGATGGTGGTGTGGGCTGGTTGTAAGTTTTAACACAATGAAAACGTTGGCTGCATGGGAGGCTTTACCATGCATGTAACTCCCATCTAAGTGATGAATGAAATGAGAGTTACATTTTGAAGTTGCATGGGAGGCGTTGGAGGAGGGGAAGAGTTTCATCTTAAGATGAAACTCCAATTTGAATTGTTAATGAGAGAAGGAAGGTATTAAGGAGTGAAGGTTACACAAAGGTTTCACATTCAAATTATTACACACGTTGGAACCATGAGGGATTACCCATCTTAGATGGAAAGGCAAGGGTCGAAACTGTTGGAGGGTTTCATCTCAAGGATGAAACCCCCAAATGAAATAAGAGTTGAAGATAAATGCAATAAGAGTTACAATTTATGGTACCAAAGAGATCACATGGGCTGAATGGAATTTAGCCAAAGAAGTTTCATTTTTACTATCACTATCTCTCTCTCTTGGACGTCCTCCATCTTTCCAAAACCAAGAGCAGCAGCTGGTTGCTTAATCAGTCCTTGGATTGAATCCTTTCATCAAGACAAAAATCAGCAAAAGGGTTTTGGCAACAAGGTTATCAATTTCATTGAAGACCAAAGTTCCCTCTCTCTCTCTCTCTCTCTCTCTCTCTCTCTCTCTCTCTCAATCCTTGTCATCTGGCTGAATTATCTCAAGGAGCTTGCAACAAGATCAGTCTCAGCCCAAAGAACAGTAAGAGAGAAGGTCAAAGAAGGAGTCAAAAGAACCGAAGGAGACGCGGTATTAGTAAGTGCATTTTGAACCCTTGTTTAATAGATTGGTTAAGAAAATGAGATCTGACCATTGTATGGCCAGATCCATCAATGGTTTAGATCTAGGATTATGATGTTTAAAATGATAAAATATGGACCATAGGGTTTGGCCCCATTGGATGGCTGAACCCCATGGAAAAGATTGGTTGTTTTTTATGTTTTTGAAACATAGAAACTATGAATTTTGTGGACTGTTTTTAATGTTTCTTTAAGACTCAAATGCATGTTTTAAAGAGGGTTAAAAACATGGATTTGAATGACATAAGGACTGAAGGTATCATGGGTCCAAATCATAGATTTAAATTGATGAAATGGACCATTGGGATCGGCCATCTTGAATGGCCGAATCCCATGAAGTATTATGGTTATTTGGATTGAGGTTTACAAAATGGAAATCATACAAAGTGATGGACTTATTTGGATGGTTTTGAAGGGTAAAAACATGGTAACATTATACTGTTATCATATGTCTAAATGAGACCTAAAACATGTTTAAGAGGACCAAAACATGGACCTAGGGTTCGGCCACCTTGGATGGCCGAACCCCATGTAAGTATTTGATTGTTTGGTATGGCTTTCAAGAAGATGGAAATCATATCAATTGTGGAGAGCTTTTATGTTTTAAATAAAGATATTTATTTGACAAAAATGGATCTAAACCATAGGCCATGAGGTTCAGCCAAGTGGTTTGGCCGAACCCCATGAAATGGTATGACATTTCCATGAAAGTATTTGATGGTTTTGTGAGATAAAAACCATATAAAGTTATGGTGTTCTTATGTCAATTATGGACTTAGTATTAAGGTGATTAAACATGAAGGATGATGGAACATAGGATTAAAATCTCTAGGGTGAGGTTCGGCCATGTTGTATGGCCGAACCCCACCAATTGTCATTTGATGGACTTGGTGATTCATTCATAATGAATTTGGGCAAATGAGATATATGATTAAAGGGTTTAAATGACCAAAGTAAATGGTGAGGTTCGGCCATGTTGTATGGCCGAACCCCACTAAGGTGGTTTGGTGATGGACTTTGTTTTCTAAGGAAAAAAATTAAACAAAGGGTAGTATAGTGGCATTATTGTAAATATGGATGAAAAGATGAAATGATCAAAAGAATGGACATATGAGCCAAAACCCAAGGTGGTAAGGTTCGGCCATGTAGTATGGCCGAACCCTACCAAGGTTCATTTGAAAGTTTGGGATACTTAGATGGTTTTAATTAAATAAAAGAGTGACCAAGGTTTAAATGGGTGAGGTTCGGCCATGGGGTATGGCCGAACCCCACATAGTGGATTTTTAGGACATAGACCAAGTTGGAATGATAGGGATGAATGTTTGATTTGCTGCTATGTAAATAAGGTATCGGACTTGCTTGAACGGTGTACAAGTTATAAACAGGAGACGGTTCAAGAGAAGGGTCAAACAAAGTAATCTAGTGTAGGTTTCCTACCTTGTTGTAACCACATATCTTATTTGTTGTTTTATGTTTATTCGAATAAGTTATTTGAATGAAATGTTATATTTACAAATGACATGTTTGCATAGACATCTCATGCATGGCATGGAATGATGGTGTTGTAACCGGAGGCCACACTCCGTCGGGGCGTCCGAAAGACGACTGTGGGGTACCTTGATGATGAGAATCCCATCAAGAGGAATTCGGAGGCCACACTCCGTCGGGGCGTCCGAAAGACCACTGTGGGGTACCTTGACGATGAGAATCCCGTCAAGCGGAGGCTATGTAGAATGGTGATGGGTGGGACTCATTACATGTTCATTTCATACATAGCATGTTTTATGGAATTTTGACACACATGTATTATTATATTATTTGCATGTTTTTACACTAACCTTGTGGTAGCCCTATTCGGAAATACTACTAGCCGCGTTGATCTAACGCCCTATCTCTACCCTTAGTGGATGACGCAGGAAAGACAACGAACGAGGATCGAGAAGGGGACCAAGCAAAGAAGCTTGGGCGGTTTGAATGATTGGAATGGACTATGAATGGACTATTTATGAACTTGTTATTTGATTTATTTGGACAATGAAATTTGATAGTTAGATGTGTTGACATGTAATAAGTAGTTAAGTAGATGCTATGGTTTGGTTTATTTTAGATAGTTTGGAATGAATGTAACTAAGGTTATTTAGTAATATTGGAGAATAAATCTTGTACTTTGCTATCTTAAGTTATAAATTGAGTAGATATAGGTTCTATTATAACCTCAGTTAGACTAAGACTAAGTAAATTCCGCATGTTGTATTAGTACCATGTGTGGATCAGTTTATGGACTTAGTTCATACGCACATGGGTTTGGCCAGTTAAGGTCGAATTTAGAGATCAGAACTTAACTCGCGTCGTGACACTCCGCCCCGATCACTTGTTTATTATGTTTAAAAAAAAAAACTCTGATTATTAGAGTGAAAAGGGCGGGGTGTTACAAAGACGGTCTCCAATAGAGAATAATAAATGAAATTTTTGGCACCTATGATTGGTGTTCTAGCACAAAGATCAACTCAGATGGTTAGATCCTTTATAACGAGCACGAGGCTCTGATACCAATTGAAAGTCCTGGAATGCTAGAATATGATTGTCTAGAGGGGGGTGAATAGGACAATCCCCAATTTTTCGGTCCTTTGCAAATATCTTGATTAATTTAAATTAAACGCGGAATGACACAATTAATCAAATTACAAAGGTATGGTGTGAACAAGCAATCCACCAATCACAAAGACACTCGATGTATAGTGGTTCGATTTAAACAAACTTATATCCACTGATGGACTCGCCCAATCTTGGGCTATCCCAAATCTACTATGTGGGCAATTACACCCTCACTAATAGAGTAGAAAGTTCACCTACAAAATCCTAGATTTGAAAAGTTCGACCAACCCCTGTCTACTTCCTTATCCCTCCATTTTTTTATAGTGGTTCAAGCTATTTCCTTAATCAACTTCACAAGACGATGATTGAAATGAAAATAAAATGAAGCACTTACCTTTGTAGCTTACTTGAATCTAGATGTGCTTCAGAAGTTCTACCTAGCTTTGATCTCTTGATGTAGAAGATGTTCCAATGTATGCACAATCACAAGCTTGGGAAGGTTTCTAGGATTTATGGTTTTCCTATGCTTATCCTAGTTTGGTTTCTTCCTCTCTCTCTATTTCTCAATTAAGAGTTGATTGAATGATATTCCAAAATGAAGATTGTTTAGAGAGATGGAGAGTGTAAGAGACCTCAGTTGATTTCCTCTGGTTTTCCAATTTTTAAGAGCTTTACCCATCAAAAGTAAATTTGGAGCTTAAATAAGCAAATCCGAAATTTTAAACTTCAAAATTTCACAATGGGTGGTGGCTTGACGATAGCGTGGTGACTTGAGTTTGTTTTTCACTAACCAGACCGTTGCACATTAAATGCATTCCAACGGAACAAAAATGGTAACCCACAATGGGGTCGTGAGTCACGATGGATTGTCGAGCCCTATTGCTGATGGATCGTGCTCTGACGATAGTATCATCCTAAGAGCTGCTGAAATTTACAAAGTGTGACCAATTCCAGAACTCTGAAGATTTCAACCAACAACTCATGACCACAATGGGTCGTGTCTTTGACTGTATTTTTCCAACCAGAACCTTGTCAATTTTGGACAATGGATGGTAAGACCACGAAGGGTCGTCTCTGTCCCATGTGATCGATCAGTCGGTATGACAGTTCATCAGATTTTCAATGTTTAGTCCATTCGGTTATGTTGATTGTCAAAGATCCATACGCTTGATTAAATTACCCAAATGTGATATCTAAGCCTAGGTATAGTCATCCTAGAGGTGTGGAGTCCACCCTAGAGTCATTTATGGCCAATTTACCTTGAGTGATTGGCATACACAAGATAAACTTGGAATCTTCACTTGATCTTCAATGCTTTTAGGCTTGATTCATTGGCTTCAATCTTCCAACGCAATGCTTCACTGAAGTCATAAATTTGACAAATAGGTGACACGGCAAGCTAGAGTATTAACAGTTTCAAACTTAGTAAATCGATATATCAAAAGTGAGTTCATATATATCTCATCAAGAATTTAAAGACTCCTATATAAAATCTAAAACAGATAATTAGAAAGAAAAAAAAAAGTGTTTCACTCTCTAGAGGATTGTAACTTTTTTTATTTAGATTACTCATTATATGTGTCTTAATCCTACATAATTGAGACTAATGTGAAAATGCTCTTATGTTCAAGGCATCTATAAATTTTAATCCACATTTATCATCTCATCTCTTAATTTTATTTTTTTTAAAATAAATGACTTATATTCATTAATATCTAAAGTGCTAAAATTACATGGCTAAAATAATTAGTTGATGAAAAACCTTTTTTAATGATTGATGATGAATAAATTTACCAAAACTTTATTGGTATGATCCTCTGCAATTATTGTGATTTATAACTATCAAAGATTTTGACTACATCAAAAAAATCTACATGGCTTGTCAAAGGATCTAACCAAACAATGGAGGTCGTTGATGCTAAAACCACTAATATGGAAAAGACCAAAACTCCATATCCAATAGTGTGGTTCCATGTATGCATTCTGATACCCCGCCTAGATGGACAAAGCGCCAGCCAACACATCGACTGTGTCGATGTGTCGGGCGGCCCAGAGTGGGTATTGGAGTCCCACATCGGAAGTGAGGGTGGAAATTGAGGGATTTATAAGTGGTTTCCCTCCTTCAACAAGTAAAACGCGTTTTGGGCCTATCCTTGGTGAGCCAGGCCCAATCCAAACCCGTGCAGCCTCGCACGTGTGTGTGTGCACGGTTGCGAGGTCCAAAGCGGACAATTTCTTACTAGTTGAGTCCTAAGTCCTGTATGCGGGTCAGGTCGCTACAAAATTGGTATCAGAGCCGAAGTTCTACATTGTGACTATGTGGGCCTCTTCCCTTCCTCTGTAGTTTGAGCTGGGCCGGGTCGATCCAGGGGCGGCACGAAGCCTTAGGGCGGGTGATTGTGATACCCCGCTCAGATGGGCAGAGCGCCAGCCAACACATCGATTGTTGTTGATGGGTCGGGCGGCCCAAAGTGGGTATTGGAGTCCCACATCGGAAGTAAGGGTGGAAATTGAGGGATTTATAAGTAGTTGCCCTCCTTCAACAAGTAAGACACGTTTTGGGCCCATCTTTGGTGAGCCAGGCCCAATCCAAACCCATGCGGGCTCGCGCGTGTGTGTGCGCGTGCGAGGCCCAAAGCGAACAATTTCTTACTGAGTTGAGCCCTAAGCCCTATGTGCAGGTCGGGTCATTACATGCATACTATGTTAAGTCAATTAGCTACTAAATATAAATAGTAATTTAATACGATGAATCAAATAAAATATAAAAGAGAAATAATATTTAGTGAGTTTGTCTGAAATTGACTTAGTCGTGTGAAATTATTATAATTAGCGAGTGATAATCAATTATAGTAAATGCCTATATCCGACCCATACAAGTCACATTCAGAACACTCTCTTTAAGGATGAGTTCTACTCAATAAGATAACATCTATAACAATTCCCCCAGGATACAGTAGCCCCTCCTCTATGGATAGACGCACTCTACATTCAACTAAGTCACCAATTGCAATGCCCCAGTCCACCCAGCACAATATTGTCCGCTTTGGACCCTCAGCCAGACCCACACAGCTTTGCTCCTGAGGACCCCACTGAAAAAGAGCCAGGAGACTCACCAGGGGAATACAACGCATGTTGGCGATGTGGGACTTCCCAGGTGCGCCTAGCGCCACCTGGCGAATTTGTCTCCCTATGTCGGATGTCTGGACTTAGGCAAAGGTCCCACTTTGGGGTGGCGTACTACACCAATGCTATTTCTACCCACACTTTGAATACAAAAATTGAGGGGTTAGAGAATTTTTAGCAAGAGATGATTTTTTCTCAGTTAACAAAGTAAATGATTGTCTCAATACAAAAGGACCATTTTCTATAGTGTCCAATGTGTGTGGATAGAGAGGTTTGTACTGTTAGAATATATTAGTTTACATGTGTAATTAGGTTTCTAAGTTTGATTTAAATTAGAGTTTGAGTTTAAGTCAAATAACCCTAGGGTTGGCTATAGGTTATATATATATATGTGTAACTGACCTCATTAACGAATACAATTTCTCAGTTCTTAACATGGTATCGGCCAAAGCACGATCCTGACAAGAGATAACACCACCATTCGAGAGTTCCTCCTCTCTCCCTCTACCCGAGGAATCTCATCCGACAAAAGGAGGGGACTTTTGTGTGTCTGTTCGAATAGAGTAAATCTGAAGCCCCTTCCTTGCAGATTTGTCCATTTCTTAGTGTTCCAACACTGAACCCTCTAGTTGAGGCATCGTTCTATCCTCTTCAGATCTTAACCCAACCCACCCTCCACAGCAGCGTCACATCATCTCCTTGCACATCAGTTTTGCACTTTGCAGTTGCATACCGACACTCGCCAGATCTAAGCCGAGAACTCTGCAGCCTCCAGTGATTCGCCAGATTGACCAAACCCTTCTCAAATCTGCAACATAGATGTGTTGGAAGGACCTTCTTCGCTCACCTTCCCTCTGCTTCTGAATCACCGGATCTTGCCCGCACAATCTCTAAACCCAGATTTCATGCCTCTCTTGCGCCAGATCTGCATCCCCTTTTCTTCTCTGGCTTTGCTTCATGCTTTTCATTCTCAACATTATACGCTTCTTTCTGCCTGCAACAGAGATCTCCTCTGTCTTTGATCTTGTCTTGCAGATTTGAACCCCTCTTTGCACCACTCAGATCCTCTTCCGTCAAGTGTTTCTGGCGTTTCTACTGGCCGAATTTTGTACCCAAATCTCGTCGTACTCTGCTTTGGGAGAGATCTTCATGCCTTTGTCAACCATTGTTTGTTGTTGTTCACCGATATCTACTATTGTCCCTGCATCTGAGTTCAGTTTGTGAGAATGTACTTAGTTCTTCCCTTTGTTTTTCTTGGCCTTTTTTCTTCTTCTTGTATTTTGATCGATCTTGAATTGCATCCTTTCCTTCGATTGATTTTCATTTGTTTCCCTCTTGTCTTCCTCTTGTCACTGGACTTTGTCCCGGCCCCTTTCTAGTCCAGTTTTGCATCTGCATTTGTCTCTCTCTTTCAGCAAATTTGATTTTTCATTGGCACCTTGTCTCTCTGACTTTGTCTTTCTTTTTCGTCAGATTTGATTTTGCATGGGTATCTTTTGTCTCATCCGCATGCAGCCACATTTTGGAGGATTTGGTTTCTTATTTTCTTCGCACTTTGCAGCTTTCTCACACTTTGTACTCCCGATCAGACTTTATGTTCTTTGGAATTGAAATATGTGTGTAATAGACCTCCTTAATAAATACAATTTGTGACGACCCGACCCTACTCCATCGTGATATTATCTGCTTTGGACCCTACCAGACCCGCACGGTTTTATTTTGGACCATGGACCACATGATCAGGCCCAAAAGGCCTCACAATGGGGGTCGGTTGCCCCCTCTCAAATAAATCCACCACTACCCAAGCTCTCAACCGATGTGGGACCTTTAGGTGGGGGTGCTACACAATTTCTCAGTTTTTAACATGTACATGTCCCAATGATTAGTTAGATACTCTAAAAAGTCTGAACAATTTTAATTTAAAGAAAAGATAAATAATTATCTCAGTGGAATAGTTTATATTAATGAGGTGCACGAGAGAATGAAATTTCTAGAACTTTCACATCCCTCTTGAATTTAAGAGTTTATGTAGAAGTGATTAAGTAAACCACCTCTTGACACATGATTGGCTGAGTGTCAGAAAGTCTTCTCCCACCTTTTAAAACGTGGCAATTTGGATATGAATGAGTTAAAGTTGATGTGCTTGCTTTGACATGTATTAAGTTAGGTGTTAATGAAGAAAAGATCTTGTGTCACCATTTAACATATGGTAAGTTAGGTATAACTACGGCTAGGTAGATATTAAATGGAGGAAAAGTGTAGCATCATAGGCATAAATTAGAAATTTCTTTTTCTATTGTAAATACAAAACAAATCAATCTCTAACGATCTGCTCAAGTGATACCTCTGAATTGTTCAATTTCAGGTTATATACATACCTAGTCAAAGTGTTGAGCAGCAGAAATTCATGTCTGGGAGAAGAAAGCTCATAAAACAATCCTATTTGGAAGTTATTATAGAGCCAGTTGATACGTTGATTGCATTGAAGAAAGAGTGGATGGACAATGATCAAGACGAAGAAACCCAGATTGACCAATCTTAGTCATGGTCTATGCTATGGACCAAATTTTACCTTGTTATTTTGGGCCAAAATCACCTTTTCCAGTGCATGAAAATGAAGAGTATTTACACTCATTCATAGGGGGTGAAACTTGGATGGGATTTTAATCCGATCTGCATGATCCGACTCAAGAAATCAAGTGGGTTGCATTTATATTTTTAAAATTACTATTAGGTTGAGTTAAAGAAAAAAAACCCGAATTAAATTCAAATCGAGACAGGTCAAACTTTTTTAATATTGATCGACCTAACCCAAATTGACTCGATCTGACCTATTCAAAAAAATTTAATAGAGCAGTCTAGTTGACTTGTGCCAGCACTTAGTTAAGTCGGATCAGCAATTTGACGAGTTGGGTTGAGTAATTCAAGTCAACCATTCAAGTTGGATCAGATTAGATTCAATATATGAGTTGACCCAACCTGTCCAGATTTCAACCCTTTGCATTCAATTCTGCAAATTAATTGCCAAATGGCATGATCATCTAATTGTTCAAGCATTTGATTTGTTAAACATCATACATAAAAAGTTGATGTTATTCATTTTACTCTCTAAGTGTATTGATTCTGAACATACCTACAATATGGATTGAAAAAATACTATAAAGCAAACGTGAATGGATAAATTAAATTATGGTCTAAGGAAATTTTTAGAAGATTTACCCTAAGAGCCAAGATTTTGAAAAATATAGAAACATATGTTAAATAAATCTAAAAGATAAGCGTTTTTTTCGAAAAGTAAACTCTATATTCTTTTGCATAAGTTAATAGTATTCGTACACCTTTTGATTTGAAAAAAAGTTACAAAGTAAGAAAAAATTGATTAATATGAATACAACCTTTTTGAAATAGTACTTTCAAATTTGATGGTTATAACATTACTAGATAGAAACTTGGAATGTTGAAGTTATATAACGTTATATAACCTAGATCTTTAGTGTTTTGGAATTTCAAAATAATACCTATATAAAAATTTATAATTTATATGCAATTAGAGTTATATGAAACTAAAAAATCTTCATTATAAAATTATAATTTAGCCAAATAAATAGAACTCTTTAGACAATTTTACTAGTTCTATAAAATGTGAGTTCAGGCCTAAAAGTCTTGACCATCAAACAAACCCTATATCTTAAATATTCTTAATTTATATGTAAACATTATTAATACTTTTTACGATATAAGATTAAAAAAGCGCCTCCATCCATTGTTTGATGGTAAAATTCAACATATAAAAGAAATTATATTTTTGACATAATCTCACTCTAATCTAAAGCTGCATATTTTTCAAATACTTAGATGGTATATTTCTTACATGTTAGGTCATCTTTTACTTTGTCTTATACATAAAAATATTTGAATATCTATTAAATAAATACTGAATATTCATTTAATCTATATTCAAAAACGTTTATAAAATTATTAAAAATAAATTATTTATAAAATTAAAATTTTAATATTAACTTGCAATATAAAAAGAGTAGTGCTGCAAAAGTGCACGGTTGCTCCCCTTATATCATACATCATGATCAACTCATTAGATCTTTGATAATGAAATAATTTTGATCTAAAAATAGATATTCAATAGATGAATGCAATTCCCAGCGTCTTAAGCTTCAATCGATTAAGGCTATATTTGTGTACAACTATTTTTATAGAAATTGATTTCTTTCAATATTTTTTATTTTTATAGAAAATGAAATTCATTAGATTTTATATATATTTATATATTAATTTCTTTAGTTTGGTACAATATAATATTTCTACAATAATTTATTACTAAATTATTTCTGTTGTTAAATGAGAAAGATGTGGGTTATAACTCGATTATAGCTAATTCTAGATGATGATGGTGATCATGATAATGATCATAATTATCATAATAATCAAATAATAACAACAATAACAATTATATGCATTAAATAGTTAGATTTAACCTATATTTTACTTAATATCATGTAATAAGAATACAATTGGTTTAGATCTTAGCATGGCATATATCAATTTTATCTAAAAATTCAAAAGCTCAATTGGATTAGGTTGGTCCAATGATAGTAGTGAGTAGGGATGTTTATTTGTTTGAACCTCATCCGAGCCCAACTTCAATAAACAAACTTGGATAAGAGTTTTGTGCAATGGGTCGTGTTTAGGCTTCTACTTAAAGCCCATCAAGGTCTATCAGGCTTTTAGGTCCATTTATTTTTTATTTTCAAATTTTAAAATATAACAATATAGATTGGAAGAAGACTTAAAGACCTAATATATTTTACAACATCTCCAAAAATTTATTTCTACCTGCTTGATCTTAACCATCAAAATCGCTAGGCATCGTTTTCAAGGGCATCTGTCAACTTTTACTATCAAGATCAAGTGACTAAAAATTAAGTTTTTGACTAAATTTAACAGTAGTTATTTAAGTATTCTTTCAATCTAGACTGTTAAATGTTCAAGTTACAAAATACAATTTAAAAAAAAAAAAAAAAACGATGCTATGTGCAAATTAAACCGCCTTAAACGGCAAGCTCATACTTCATATGAGCTCGGGTTTTGGTAGATATAAATGGGCTCAAGGTTTTCTTGACAAAGCTCCACACGTTAACAAACCTAGTAGTGAGTTAGCATAGGATATGAGTTGGATTTAATTATGAATCTACTAAAATATTATAGATATTATGTTTACTTAGGTTGGAGCCTACTAATATATTATTTCTAAAAGTCATAGATTAGTTCATAAATTTAGTTAAGTTGACTAGAAAACACGGGTTAAATTATTTGGGTCATGCATTAGATAATGGATTAAATTAATTGGATCATGGAATGAGTCATGGGTCATAGATCGAGTCAGAAGTCATATATTAGGTCTCAATTCACATATCAAGTCATGGGTTGTATTTGAGTTAGATCTTGAATCGTGAATCGGATTGAAGTCATTGAACTATGTTTAATCTATTACTTGAATCATATACTTTAAAATCAAGATATTGCTTTCTAACCCTTCCTTTACAAATTCATTTTTCACACTTTCCTATTAAAAATAACTAAGTTGTGAAAGCTATTTTCTATGAATTTGTAAAGGAAGGGTTAACGGTGTACCAAGTCTCTAATAATGTATATTGATGATGGAGGGATCTAAATCTAGAAAGAAACGACTATACGGGTTTTAACTTTCTTACTTTTCCGTGTAAGAAAAGTTGTGAGAGAGAAAAAGAATATGACTGGCCGGTTTTAATTTTTACCTTTTCCGTGCAAGAAACGTTTGAGAGAGAGAGAGAGAGAGGAAGGAAGGGTTAAAAGTAAAACATTAAAAATAGAAAGATTTAATTAAGTAATTCACAAAATGGAAAACTAACATGTGGAAGTCCATAAGGAAATAAGAGGCGAGGATTTAAGAACTAACACTAGTTTAAATCTATCTTAATATCTAAATATATTTTAATACGGAGATTTAGTTACTCTCTTCTTATTGCACCGACTGGATCGCCGACTTGTTGCCGAGGGGAGACGACGGCAAGATCGGACGTGAGTAGAAGATGGCATCCAAGTGAGAGCTGAGATGGAGGACAGCCATTTTTTCCTTGGCGCTCAAGCCTTCACGTATGTCTTCTCCAATATGTGAATCCTCTTCTCTAATTCTCAGTACCTGATGATGAACGAACAGCTCTGATCTCCCTTCGTCCTTCCATCCTTCTCTTCGTCGTCCGACCCCTCTTTTCTCGCCGGCTCCCTTTGCTTCTGAAAACTCCCCCCGTTTCAATTGCTTTGCCTGATCGACGGTCATGATTTTGTCTGCTATACACAAAAATTCCGAGAAGAAAAAAAAAAACAGAGAGAGAGACACAGACAGAGATTGCGCGGGCTACGTATTGGTATGAAGTTAGTTTTTCTAGCTCTGAGCGGGTATTTATAAGTTGGGTCTTGGGACGAGGTGGGTCCCAGATGTCGTACGTGGCAGCTGATCGGAAAGTCGGTAGTTAAACGTATGATGGAGACTAGTCCAAGTGGTTGGAGTTTTGGTGGGAGGGATTCCGGATCTTGTTTTATAACCGTGTCTTTCACCAGTAAAATACCACGTGTCTTGAAAATAATGGATTTCTTTGTTTAATATATCTTCATTCTTGAATTAATCACTTTGGATCAAATATTATCTAATTATTTATTTTAAATTTAAAAGAACTGAGGACTAATATAATTTAATAATCTCACCACTTACAATGTATTAAAACATCTATAATTTAATATGGATGAGACGATAGTACATATAGTACATTATACTCTATCTGTCCTAAATTAGTTGTTCTATATGGATTTTAGAATTTTCTCAAAATAGTTGTCTCATTTGTATTGGAGTAGTATAAAAATGTGTTGAAAATGAATGGGATCACATGGAGTGCTAGCTTTATATAAAGAATTCCTTAAAAAATACAAATATTTCAAATGAGACAACTAAAATGGGACGGATGGAGTATAAGTTATTAAATTAGATAGTAGCAATATTCATTTCTAAAAAATTTCTTAAAACTCTCAAATTACTTTTCTGAAGTTTATATGATTTAATTTGTGAGGTCTTTAGTCACTTTTGCTGTAATTTTGTATTCTGAATATATGAAATATTACTTTACAAAATAGTTAGGATTTTTTATTCTGAATGTATAGAATACTGAATTAGAGAGATTTATTATATTTTATATGGGTCCGAGATCAGGACCAGTTGCCAATATTATTTTACACAGATTATAATTTTATAGAGTACTTCATTACAAAAGAGTTTAGTATATTATAATTATGATAATAACTTCTTCTATCCATATATCTTTTTTTATCACAATGGCCCATCAAAATACTTATGACACCTATCCTATATAAGATGATAATCATTATTATACAAATTTTGAATACTCTCTGTTTTTATTAAAGAGGTATTTTATTAGTTTTCACACATTATAGAACACAACAAGCACTCTTTTTATCAAATTCAAAAATGACCTAATCGAATCTCTAATTTATTATTTTTAAAATACTTTTCATACATCAAAATAAAACTATATACGTGTCGGTTTACGTCAAAATCTGAAAGAAAATAATGATATTCAGCTTGGAATCTCCCCCTCCGCTCATTGAGTGTATTAATTAGGCTGTCCTAGTTTTCGAAAATATTTTCAATTGGGACGGGGCGTAGCCCCTTCTATCTTGTATTTTTTTTAACATGGGTATCCCTATTCCATATTATAGGAGAGACTAATCCACGCACTTAATTCTATAGAGTTTGAACGTGAATCAAACTCCAAACTCCCTTTATAAGGGAGCTTCTTGACGGTTAGATCAACCCCCTCTTGATTTTAAAAGTTTCCCCTCTCTGCAATGCATCAAACATTTATCAAATATTTTCTAGTAAACTATTAAATAGCTTTTAATGTATATGAAATGAAGCCAACCACCGCAAATATGTTTTGATGGCATCTGACTGAGACAGAAAATTAAATTTTGGCCATATTGTTATAAAATGGTAGTTGCAATTTAGAAATGAATAGAAAACATAAATTGAATCCATTTAAAAGTTAGGTCCCCAATCCAATTCCAAATATCCAAAAGAGCGAACAGTTGTGGGTGGGTGGGTAAGGATGAACTTGCTTGATTAAATAACAATTTCGCAAAACCAAATGTTCAATTTCAGGAAGGAAACCCTAAACTAAAATTAGCGTCATTGGCACGCATGCTTATCTGTTCTAGATTGCGATTAAATTAATTCATTTCACTTTGGGGTTTTGTTTATTGGTTGATGAGGTGGGTGCTGTCTTAGCAACCATAGCCACCACCCTCGTTTCGCCCTAGTGTTTTGTGGGGCCCACCGAAGAAATAATAGGTGGCAGTAGTTACTTAACCAGTTATGGCTAATCAAATTAACTAATTCTGTAGTTTTCACTTTGAAACTGGACGGCCATCGCTATCAATTGCAGGTTAGATCTACGTACTAATAGCTATCATTGAGACACCAATACTTTAAACCTCTTAATCTACAGACGTAGAGTACAAAATAAAATAAAAATGAGTGGCCTCTTAGATTTAGCAGTATTTAATCTCAAGACTTCCTACAAACAAAAACGAATTTTAACCACCAAATCAACCCCTCGGGGTAAAACACCTATGTAACTTATCATTAGAAAATAATGAATGAAAAAAAAAAAAAGACATCTAAATGTTTCTTATTATCTAGATCGCTAGTGTTTCTGATAATTTAATATGAGGACTTAGATAACCATTCACTCCATCGAAAACAAAAATGATCAGTCTTAAACCGTTTGATTAAATAATCAACTATTACAACCACAGCGCCATAGCTAAGACCAGTGTTTCAAGGAATTTATATTAGGAGGTACTTGGCTTAATCCGGTTGCAAGACAATAAATTTGATTTATCCAAATTTATTGACAGCAAACCAGAACCATCACATTAGATCAATGGCGGTTGATTCTAAGACCGCATTGGTGCAAACAAATACCAAGATGAGAAAATTATTCCAAAAAGAAAAGAAAATTCATAGGCTCCAAAAACTGAATATTTGCAGGAAAAACAAGCAAAACCAGACCATGGCCAAAATACGGGCATCTAAGTTTGCTAACATCATTGAAGCTCAGACTAAAAACAATCTTATATTTTACTCACCTAACAGCCCCTAAGGGAGGGGGATCGATACAGACTCATTATAAGTACTCTGCAAATATATAATAAACCACCACGTCCATTAAAGTTTAATAGGCATAACTAAAATACCTCCATGCTGATTCTGGTGGTGCAGCTGAACTAAGGACAAAAGGCTTGTTTCTATTACGCCAAAAGTTTAAGTTTAATCCTCGTCCTCCTCATCGCCATCACCACCAGAAGCCTTCTTTGCAGCAGCCTTTTGGTTCTTTCGTTTCACTCTTCCAGGGCGACCTCCACCCAATGGGCTGGTGAGTGAGAAATCAATGTGTTTCTGTGAATCAACCCGGACCATGAAAGATGGAATGTTCACGACTTGTCTTCCAACCCTGTGAATAAAGTCAACAGTATGCAATTATTGCATGCCTGAATTGCTTGTCAATTTTCAGGGATTCAAGAGTTATCAACAAAAATAAAATTAAACAAAATCAACATTCTATTTGTATTGAGAGAGATGTCAGAGAATGCAATGTCACAATTTAAAACCCAACCAAAAAAATAAAGGAAAAGGAAAAGGAAAACAGACCTCTTGCACATGAAAACAGATTTAGTGCTGTGCTGGCTGCATGTACCCTAGTGCTCCAGGGCATTCTTTAAACATTAAGACGTGTATTATGTCAGTCTCATAAACCATATCATTTGATCTATATTTATAAAATCTACTTAAATATAAAATTATTTTTAAAATTTTTAAAATACACTTTATTCATCTGATATACAAGGCAACAAAAAATGGATGGCTGGGTCTAAAACCAAAAAAAATTAACTTAAAAAGTGTCAAAGTCTGCATCCAAACTCAGCCATTCATTTTTGTGACTTTATAGAAGATAAATAAAATATATTTAAAAACCAATTTTCATATTTAAATAGACATAATAAAGTATAGTTTAATGATATAGTTTATAGGACCCACAAGTGGCATTAATGTATTTAAAAAAATATATATTTGGCAGCACCATGGTGAAAACAGCCAGGGCAGCACCAAATCTATTCTTGCGAATTGTAATGTAGCATGCCACTTGGCATCCCATATATCATTAAGAATTTCAATTTTGAAATTAAAAGGAAAACAACAAACACTTTATTTCGAAACCACAATGTGATGCAAACACAACCCTGTTGGTTGTGACAGTAAGCAGCTACCACAATCTGCAAAGTAAACTAGATCTCAAAATGGATAGGGACTGTCGGTTTGGCCGGGTCACATTTGGGTTTCAGTGTGAACCCCTCCACTCGCAACCCACCCATTTATTAAACGGGTCAGTTCTCCTAAATCCACACCCCTTTAAAAATAAAGTGTTAAGTTCTACCTAAACCCATTTGCCCATTTAATTTAATGGGTAGACCAACCCAAACCAAACCCATTTAGAGGCATGAACCAATTCAAGCATTTAGCTCATTTTAAAAACCAGAAAAATATAAATAGTACCCAGAAATCTGAAAAAAAAAAAAGTGTCAAAAGACATTGCTAAATCCATACCCCTTTAAAAATAAAGCGTTAAGTTCTACCAAAACCCATTTGCCCTTTTAATTTAATGGGTAGACCAACCCAAACCAAACCCATTTAGCGGCATGAACCAATTCAAGCATTTAGCACATTTTAAAAAACAGAAAAATATAAATAGTACCCAGAAATCTGAAAAAAAAAAAAAAATTGTGTCAAAAGACATTGCTAAATCCATACCCCTTTAAAAATAAAGTGTTAAGTTCTACCTAAACCCATTTGCCCATTTAATTTAATGGGTAGAACAACCCAAACCAAACCCATTTAGAGGCATGAACCAATTCAAGCATTTAGCTCATTTTAAAAAACAGAAAAATATAAATAGTACCCAGAAATCTGAAAAAAAAAAAATGTGCCAAAAGACATTCCTACTAAATCAAGGCTCCACAAAATGATTTGCAATATTAGGCATATCAAAAATAAAATGTGTAATGTCAACGCCAATCTAAATATGCCACATCACCATTTTGCAAAATAATTTACCAGTAAACAAAAAGTATAAATCTCCCAAAGCATGTATATACTCCAAAAAAGAAAACGCATATATAAAAACTAAGTTTACTAGCAAGTTGAGTTATTAAGGTCTCCCAAGCATGTATATACTCCAAAAAAGAAAAAACATATATAAAAACGTAAGTTTACTAGCAAGTTGAGTTATTAAGGTTCTTTGGATCTGCAAGTATAAGCACAGTGGTAGTAGAATATAACTTGCAAATAGTTTGTGATCAAATCACCATACTTACCTTCATTTTGATGTCATCATTATCGAGTTACATTCAGAGACCTTTTTCACAAGACGACTACTTCAATAGGTTTTATACCTACTATAGTTGGATGTGTGGCATATAAAAATGGCAATGGTCGGACCACGTTAGGTTAAGTCTCCAACTCCCCTATCTATTACCTACCCATTTATAAGCAGGTTCAAATCAGTCAGCCTGTTCAAAAATGGATCAAAAATCTTGACCCAAACCTCTTTAAAATAGTCAAGTTCGAGATGCGTTAATGGGTTGGGTCAGATTTTGCCAAAAAATAAGGTCGTAAAATCCTAAAAACAATAAAAGAAATAAAAAATAAAAGTGATGCACAACAATACTATGGACTACATTTGGCTGCTATAATAACAACTGATCCAGGCTCCAAAACTAATGCCCGACTCATGACCAAATAAATGGGAATGAGCTATGAGAAGTGAAACTAGTAAAGCTGGTTCTAAAACCCAAGCAAAAACTAGCAAATCTATAGAGAAAATTCAAATTTTCTTTGTTTGCATTCAAAAAGGTTTCTTGCAATTTGAACGAGGAAAAATGCAATGCACTGATCTACATAGTAAACTTAAGCTGTGTTTGGATAAAGAAAAAGTTTTTCAAGGGATTCCCTTGGGTAGGGGATTCCCTTGAGTAGGAAATTCTCTTGCTGATTCCCCTGTATTTTGTTTAGAATCACAAGGGATGAAGAAAAAAGAAGGAAAGGAAGGGGCAAGGAAAGAGGAGGTAATTATGGTTTCTTCTCTGTGAGGGGGAAACAAATTTTGGGGAAATGGTGGGAAAAGTGTCCACTTTTCCCTCGTCTGAAGAAGAGGAACTGCCCTAGTCACTTCTCGGGATCTTCCTCCCAGTCTTCTTCAAAAACCATTCTTTTTAAGTTCTAACAACTCACATAAGTCATTCCTTTTTCTTTTTGAAATGGCTCATAAAAGATAGAGAGCACCAGAGGTGCAAAACAAAAGACAAGAACAGAAATGAAAGAGGTACAAGGAAAAAGATGGTAAAATAGGCGCCCACGTAGAAGTCAGTAATCTGGCCGAAGAAACCATAAGAGATCAGGCAAGGTCAACACATTCTTTCCATACACGCAAGATATCAGACATAGATATATTCTTGAATTCCTGATGGGAAACCGCCCAAGATGCGCACTTGGTGAGACTGCACCTTACGACCTTGAAACTAGACTCAACAACATCTTTAAAAATCCTTTAAGTCATTCTCAGCCCTGCCTTTTTATCAACCCTTAATTCTTGTTGCCCCCTTTCATTTTAATGATTCTACTTTGATTGCTAAAGACATGAGGTCTGGATTAATTTTATTTTTTGGTAGAAATCTGATGTATTTGGTTGTCTCCTTTTTTATCAATTTTTCAGTTCACAATTGAGTTAATTTTATGTCAATTTGCTACAGTCACCTGTGAATATGTAGTTGATCAAAATGTGCAATGCTTTATGTATGCAATTTTTTATTAAGACATTACTTGATTGTTTTTATTTTTTTTATTTGGTTTACATGTTAACTAGCATAATTGAATTTGGCTCATGGAGCCATTTCCATATGTTACGACGCAAACAATGGAAAATGCGCTAGAGTAAAAAAGTGAGTGGAAAATAATAATTTACATGAAAAAATCTTCTGTGAAAATCATATTCCAATCAAGTTGGAAATTGATAGATAATTTATAAAAGAAAGTCACAAACATAGAAAATATCGAAAATATCACGCACCAAGCCGGTCACAACAAGGGTAACGAGGAATAGTAATTTTATGTCAATTTGCTACAGTCAGCTGCTGAATATGTAGTTGATCAAAATGCGCAATGCTTTATGTATGCAATTTTTTTATTAAGACATTACTTGATTGTTTTTATTTTTTTTATTTGGTTTATATGTTAACTAGTATGGTTGAATTTGGCTCATGGAGCTGTTTCCGTATGTTATGACGCAAACAATGGAAAATGTGCTAGAGTCAAAAAGTGAGTGGGAAACAATAATTTACATGAAATAATCTTCTGTGAAAATCATATTCCAATCAAGTTGGAAATTGATAGATAATTTAAAAAAGAAAGTCACACGAACATAGAAAATATCACACCAAGTTGGTCACAACAAGGGTATTGAGGAATAGCAATTGAGACGATAAATCTGAAACTCTTATCATAGAAAAATCTATAGTTCTACTTGATGAAACTATACTGGCCATACATCTTACAGAATATACAAGGCATTGAATTGGAGCAAAATCTCAGTTGTCTGCAACAACAGAGACAGAGAAAAAGCTTTGGGTAACTGGTCACATGGACAAAATTAATTCATGGAGCCACTCCACCCCAGTAAAATTGGAAGCACTTAAAATAGTTCTGGTTAACTGGCCACAAGGGCAAAGAAAAAGCTCTAGCTATCACAAAATGAAGGAATTTTTTCTCAATCCATTATTCCATACAACCAATCTCAAAAAGATGGCACTCCTAAGCCCAAGCCAATCTAACACTGGACAGAAAAATTAGTGTGCTATCACTCACAAGGAATCACAATTGCTGACGTGGAAAGTATCATCTTAAGGGTATTAAATTGAAGTAATGCAAGAATTAGTATCATCATTCATCAACAGTGTATTATCTAAACAAGTTATTCAAATGCTAGATATTTCATTGTGGAATGTCAGATTCATGTTTTAAAAACTGAACCAAACTGTACGGTCCAACCTGGTTGGACCTAAACCAGTCTTCAAGGCAGTTCAGCTTCTAAGATGGTTTGGTTTGCTCAAGAACTATTTGAGTCTTATTTATTTTATTTTTTATGCTCTCTCCAAAATCATCATTTCCAACATTATTATTATAGTACTATGGTAGCAAGTGATTTTCCTTTTTTCATACTTTTTAACATTTGTTCTTAATTTTAACAATCTATCATGCTATTATTATATTAACATCACAGTTCAAACAGTTTGACCCAATGGTTGGAACCTACTTAGACCAAAACATTATAAGAAATGGCTTGATCAACAGTTTGTTTTGTAAGTGTCCCGGTTCGTCCGAGTCACCCTTATTGTCAATTACGTGACTCAGTTGGGCTTGCCTTGGATGTATAAGAAGATCTACTATGAAGTTGAAGAGTCTACACTGAATACGGTATTGGCACACAGGTAAGTGAACCGTAGGAGACCTTATGCTAAGTAAAAAACCTTAGAAGTCAATTAGTTATAAACTGGAAAATAAGATAATAAGTGACTTTCAGCCTCGAGGCCTCATGCAGTCTGCCGAGGCCTCGCAGCCAGTTATGCTGAGTTGTGCTGAGCTGTGCTAAGTTGAGCTGAGTTGTCTTTTGGACAACTGTAATCCAGTTGACTCTGTGTCTTGATTGACTCAGTCTCCTACAGATTTAGGAAGTTAAAATCTGTGTCCTTTTGATTGGAAGTTAATTATGGTAAAGGAATATATCCACATGGTGAGATGTGGCCAGCTCACACAGTTTGAATTTAATACCATTGGGGAGCTGGCCATGTATGACAAGAATGGAAAGGTTCCTACATGAGTTGTAAATCATTTACAATCTTCCCATCTAATCCTTGATTGATGGCTAAGATATATCTACTGCAAATCATGCACGGTGGCATATGAGGTGGCTGGATTCTTACTAGTTTAATAGACAGATTAACTTATGCGCTATGTGTTGTCTTTACAGATTTACCGCCACAAGGCCTCATTGGAAGCCTCGAGGCCTCGTGGGCATGACTTACTGCAATAATGCAGACAGTCTTATAAATAAATTGTGAATTGTATGTAAGAGGCACCGAACACACAGAGAAGAACAGGAAAAGTATTACAGTGTCAGATCATTCAGCCTTCCCTCTTTACACCGTCTTCATCATCTTCCTTAGTGAATGTTTGGGTAATCAATACCCCAATCTTGATGAAGAGTAAGGTGTTCATATAGGACTATAAAATCAATCATACCCAAGTCCTACTGCTGTGCCGATGGAAAGGAACATACAGATTCAGTAAAGAAAAAAGAGCTTAAAGGAAAATGGTTAAGGCCGAAGGCAAGTATTTCTTCTTCATTTTATTTTAAACATTATAAAGTGGATTAGAACAGTGTATTCGAACCACTCTAAAAAATAGGTGTAGAGAATTAGACCGATTGGGTTGAACCTCTATAAAAAACTAGGCTGTACTATTTGAGTGTGAGACCCTTACATAATATATTTGGAACGACCCTAGAGTTGGGAAGTCTGACAGTGGATGTAAGTTTGTTGAAACCGAACCACTATAAAATATCTGTGTTTATATGTGATTGAATGCATGGATTGAATACTTGTTCACATATCACACACATAGATTGATCGGTCAGTTTTATGAATAGCAGTTAATTTGAAAGGTGAATATAACTCATTGAATATTTTATTTACTTAAAGTATAAATCGGTTGAGAAAATTTTAAAAGGGAATTAAAATTGAAACCGACCTATTCACTCTCCTGTAGGTCGTGCATTGCTCTAGTAACGGAATTTCATGTTTTTTTTAAACAGTATGTACATCAGTACTTCAATAAAATGCTAGTACCATAGCAACCATTGAAGTACGTAGTGCTTTAAATTGGCCTTCACTTCTAAGTGGTTTTGACCTACACTATATTCCAGATGATACAAAACTAGGCATATTCCAAAACACAGCCTTTCCCTGCCTTTACCCCAAAGAGGCCACCCCTTCCTTCCTTCCATGTTTTCTAGACCATAAGCATCTAATATCCATCTATTCCAAGTCTCTTGGCGCCATCATGAGCATCAAACAACAGACCATGAATGGGTGGAATGTATAGGGAACCATGTAGATAAAGTGACACTCACCTTTGTCACATCGTAACAAATTTTTGAGTTTGGTCTTCTAAAAATTTCTATATTAAAAAAAAAAAAAAAAACACTTAACAAGAAATGTAATCCCATATAATAGGGGTTTTGTAGGATTCTATAATTCTCACCCCAAAATTCCTCCCTAAGAAATTTTCTAGTAGAAACTCAAGTGGAATCTACAATTCATTAAATTCTAGAATTAACAAATTTGTTAATTTTGCAATTCAAGATTGTTCATTCTAAAATTTAAGGCTTCCTACATCCTACAACAACCATTTTATGTTTGGTGGGTTTGTTATTATTAAGTGAATATGTGACTTCTATAATCAAAGAAATTCAAACTTTAAGATTTCCAAAATAACAGTTTCAGATGAGACTTTTTAAAGCCCATGTAATTAGAAATTTGTAGGAATTCATAATTCTAACCCTAGAATTCCTGTGTCACCAAAATTAGAATTTATGAGGTGGATATTAAGCCCACAAAATTCCAATTCCAAACTAAAATCCCAACCTACCAAAGTTGCCCTAAATCATTCTAATAATAGCAAAAAATTCAGTTATTGCTAGAATCAAATGTTTCTTTAAGCATATTTGGTAAGAAGGATGGAAAGAACAAAAGGGTAATAGATGTTAACACAAAACTCATTCCTTTGAAAAAATGTGATTGATAGCTTTAGGTATGACTTATAATATAACCTTTTTGAGCCATTCCAAAATACTTGCTTTTTACAAAGAATTCTTCATTCTAGTAATAGCTGGTCTTGATCTACCTTTGCTTAGCCAGCCAACAAAGATACGAGAGGGGCTCATACCTAAGAATGGCTACTAAAATGGGGCCTTCGTAAAACAGACATTCCACATAAGCAATTATTGATCTTAACTTGCCATCGCTAGAATTGTTTAGGCATGAACAGAAAAGTGGCTTGGATCATTTTATTCCATTCCGATACCTAAAAGGCTACCAAGAAGAGCCTTTCGTAAAACAAGCAATTTTAAATGAATCAGAAATGATATCGATAACAAAACACATTACACATGAGTCACAACATAAGCTACCAAATAATTTTTTTATAGGAATAAGTTCCACACTGGCACCATCCCATTCCACTTTTTTCCGTACCATTTACCGTAAAAGACCTTAATGATGGAAAAATCTAAGCTTGTTCATAAATTTTCCATTTGAAGATCTTTCGAAAAGGGGAAAAAACAATTTCCATTTCAAAGAGGCTAGAATTCCACTTTTTTCCGTACCATTTACCATAAAAGACCTTAATGATGGAAAAATCTAAGCTTGTTCATAAATTTTCCATTTGAAGATCTTTCGAAAAGGGGAAAAAACAATTTCCATTTCAAAGAGGCTAGAATAGAAGTTTGAGACACGGGTATAGTTGGGGCCAATTAGTCCCAATAGACTTGGGTGGAACTTGTGGATAAGCAACCACTATCATCAAAGCCACCATGAATTAATTGACTTTCTACACTTATCCCTATCACAAAAATGTTGACCATCACTCCAAAAGCATGTCCTTACTAACCACATCAACTCAAGTCTTTAGCAGTCTCCACCTTCTATTGTCTTGAATTTGTAGCTCCTTTTGTCTATCAAGAACGTCTTCAATTTTTTGTGTCAAAACCATCTTAAACTTTTTAGGTTTCCTTTAAGGAACTCATTTCTAATTTTATCTTTTCATATTACTCTGCATCCATGCTAAAATTTGTATCACTACCGAGAACTTTTTATCCATTTGTATTTCTTCATTGCCCAAAAATCAGCTCCATATAACATTGTAGGCCTAAAAGCCATCCTATAGGAGATATGGCACTCATCAATTCCGCAACACTTCAAAGAGAGGACAACGTTCAAGCCATGCCGTGGTGACAGGATAAGGTTTTGGACAGATTTGTGGTGTGGCGACTCTTCGTTGGCCTCTCGATTCCCCTCTATTTATTGCCTATCCCTTAATCCTATTGGGGTCATTTCACATTTCTACTCCTTGACGGGAAACCAAGCAGTTTGGGATATCACTCTTCGCCGTAACTTATCAGACACAGAAACTGATGCATTTTCTGAGCTCCTCCAGGCCATATCATCTTATAGAATGAACACCAATGTGGAGGATAACATTGTTTGGTGGCCGAAAAATACAGGTATCTTTTCGGTTAAGTCTTTCTACTCTTGGATATCGTCTGCTTCTGGTATGCAACTGTCAACCCAAAAAATTGGTCTTCCAAAGCACCTCCGAGGGCAATTTGCTTTGTTTGGACTACCGCTTTGGAGAAAATCTTAACTCAGGACAATCTTCGTAGAAGAGGAAGGATAGGATCATGGTTAGCACCTGCTCGCTTTGTCTTCATGCCTCTGAAGAGGCGAACCATCTTCTCTTGCACTGCCCTTTCTCATCGAAAGTTTGGTATACTATGTTCGATAAGTTTGGGGTAGCTTGGGTAATGCCATTGTCGGTTGCAGAGTTGTCATTTGCTTGGGACATAGTTTCTGTCTCAACTAAATGCTCTTCATTGTGTCACCTATCCTTTTTTGCAATTATTTGGAGCCTTTGGTGGGAGCGGAATAACAGGTTGTTTCGTAATTCGTGTGAAACCAGTGTGACTATTGGAAGACGTACTCTCGCTAAGTGTGCTTCTTGGGCTGCTTCATTGTAGGAATTCAGAAACATTTCTATGTCTGACATTTTGCGTGCCTGGAGAGAATGTGTTGATCTTACTTAAGGCTTTACGGTTTATTATCTTGTTATTACTATTTGTTGTTTTATTTAGATTTTCTATTTGTATATGCACCTCTAGTGCCTCTTTTTATATTATTATATAAACCATTTCAAAAAAAAATAACGCAACACTAATTTGTCTACTAATTATGCTTAAACACTTCAAAATAGACATGTTTCAATATGGTGTCATGTTGAACACTTTACCTTTGTGTGGAATAACATGTCTAGGCATCAAGGTGTCCTTATCATATCCATGGCATGCCTAGGCATCATGGTTGCCTACATTCTGTGCATCATGTATCCATCGTAGAAGATATATCTCGTTCTTAACCCAACAACCTCTATCCATTTTAGAGGTGCAACTTGTGCTAGGTTCAACCCTAGCAAATTCAGGTCGGATATGGTTGGAAAAAAAATAGGATTAGGGTTGGTTTAGACTTGAATTTTTCAACCCGAAATGAAATTTGAGTTGGGTTTGGGTTGAAGGCTTGAATTGAATCTAACCCAACCCAACTCGTACTCTATATATTGTATGTTCATAATATATAACATATTATTTCATGAAATTCACTTTTGAAAGAGTTGGTTTTAAGTTTGGTAGCATATTTTACCTCCATGCTTCTTTCACAATAGGAACAAAGCATTAAGACAATATCTAAAACTAAATAAATATACAATATGAAGTTAGATTGTCTAGTATAGTAGATGAAGATGTTAAAGTGGAGATTATATTTACCAAATGTGAAAGTCCAAATAATACCGTTAGGATGATCAAATAAAAGTAAGTTTTATCTACCACCCTATGTATGTGATTCCCTATACATCCCACCCAATCATGATCCATTGTAATTCAATGATAAGAGAGATGATGCATGAGGCTTGGAACAAAATAAGGAGATGATGCAAAAGGGATGTCAATTTTTTGGTCAAAGTGAGTTGTAAATCAAAACCCTTTTAAATATATGATGCTTTTCAAGCAGCAATCTCATGGCTCAGAGAAGGCCGCATTCTATTAAAGTTTTGATGCATAGCACTAAAGCATGGCCCAAGGAATAAATGAAAGGAAGTTGCATATTTAAGTGTCATAATAAAGTAAACTAATCAATTCTAGGTTGTTCTAAATAGAAACTATATTTCCTAAGGGCACTTTTATTAAATGGTATATCCTAAGGACATTTTTCATGAGAACTCGGATGTCGATTTTTTTGTCTAAGTGAGTTATAAATCAAAACCTTTTTAAATATATGATGCTTTTCAAGCAGCAATCTCATGGCTCGGAGAAGGCAGCATTCTATTAAAGTTTTGATGCATAGCACTAAAGCATGGCCAAAGGAATAAATGAAAGGAAGTTGCATATTTAAGTGTCATAATAGAGTAAACTAATCAATTCTAGGTTGTTCTAAAAAGAAACTATATTTCCTAAGGGAACTTTTATTAAATGGTATATCCTAAGGACAATTTTCATGAGAACTCTTCAATATGAGAAGAAATGAAAGGTGGTGAATTCATGCTCTATAGGTAACCAACAATACCTCTACTTGAATGCATGGTAAAATAAAGTGTGGGGCCCACAAAGAATTGAGTGACAACCTATTACTAAATCAATCAAAGTCAATAAGTTGTTATTAGTAAAAATGATATTCTAATGAATAACAAGACTAAAAAAAATTGACTTGTGGCAAGAAACCCTAAAGAAACAAGGTCATTTTTCAATAGATCAATACTTTCTCCTTTTCTTGACCTAGTAGGCCCAACCATTAATCCCAGAGCTGTTGCATTTTTCAAGCACAGCTACAGCTCAAAAAAAAAATGTTTGGACCCTAAAATAATTTCATGCTTCCCTTTTCAAGTATCTACTTTTGTGTATGCTGTGTGGATCCAAAATTCTCTTCTATAGTGGCATTGCTCCTTGTTTGAACAATATTAATCCAAAGAACACATGTATGCATATGTTGATAATTTTGAATTTTGAATGGATTGAAGCATATGGAGAAATGGGGGCACCAAGTTTCTAAATCATCCAACAAACACAAGCCTCTTGAGCATGACCTTTAATGGTTCCACAATGGCTAGTGACTTAAAGTTTCCTACTCTTATCATTTTAAGATGACAAAATTGTGGAGTCACCAGACTAGAAAAAAATGTAGATTTATAAACCTATGACTTGGAGCTAACCAAATCAAAGACAAAAAAAGGGACCTTGAATAGAAACCACCCTACTGATTGAGTCAAATAAACTCTACTTCTTTTCTTTGCAAAAGAAAATAAAATAAAATAAAAAAATCGACTGTGTAAAACTTCATATGATCAAGGGGAGAAAAAGGCAGAACAAATAAAATATATCATCAGAAAAAAAAAAATCTAAACCCAATAGTAATTTTTTGGTTACTACCAACCCACCATTATTGCTCAGTTATATTTACTCTCTTGATACTCCGAAAATCAAAACAAAACAAATGGAAATTCTTCCCAAACCAATTTCTTGTGTCTATCTGTTAGAATATAACAACGAAGCCTACTAGAATATTGATGAAACCTAGCACATGTTAGATCCCTACGTAGTAACGCAATATGAATGTGAAAGAGAAAAAACAACTAACGGCATTCATATATTGATAAACGTCTATATTGTAGCAATCAAAAAGATCCAAAGCTACTGCAAAGCAATATACCTGATATGCCTCTGCCTGATGAGAACGCGGGAATGATGGATTGACTTCGCCATCCCAGACTTAAAGACGAGAGTCTGCAGCCGGCGCTCCAGGAAATTCTCGACAGTGAGTGCCAGCACATAATCAAGCTTGTTTTGGCTCTCGTCAAGGACACCATATCGGTTCATCCGGCGCAGGAGTGCCTCCCCCTCAAAGATCCGTCGGGGGTTCTTCTCATCAAGGGTGAGAAGATCTCTAGCCGCATTACGGATACGGCTAAGTGCGTACTGCACGCGCCACAGCTCTCGTTTGCATCGGAGGCCGTACTCTCCTACCAGCTTCAGCTCCGCATCCAGACGCTCCTTCTCGTACGGTCGACGTGGCTTCTTGAATGTCTTCCCATCTGAGTAGCCAGCGTCCGAGGGTTAGAGTTTTGCACCAAAATGTGGAAGGAAAATAAAGACATAAAAACATAGGAAAACATCCACATTTTTCCCAGGAAAACTGCTGCAAGCAAATATGACCTCAGAAATCAATCAAAGAAAAGGATCAGATCAGAATATGAGGGAATTACAATTTCTATAGAAGTTAACGTGAACCATGGCTTCTCCGCTTCCTCCGACGCAGACGCCGACGACGAGATGTAAAAAGGCGGAGATGGAAAATGAGGAAAAAGGCAGGAGGGAAGATGGTTGATTTTATAGGGCGGAAGGGAAGAAAACCTAGCAATGTTTAGGGTTCTCGAATTGGCCGACTTTCTTCGTCAGCTCTCACTCGCAAATGGCTTTTTTCTTTCAAACAATAAAATGCAATTTGTCAATTTTAGACTGTATTTTAATTTAGTATTTAATTTACTATTTATCTATTATCCTTTTACTTTAGGCTATTGATTCGGACATTTTAATGTTAAGATATGTTAATTGATTGTGAAGAGACTTATGATTTAGATTATGATTGCTTGTGTGAGATTATGTCTATTAAAAAGTTAGAAACATCAATTATTTTTTAAGAATTTCTTTTGTATTTTATATATTTAACTCTTATTAAATGCCATATTATAAGTGAGAACAAAAATATTATAATAATTTTGTAGTCTCTCTCATTTTTTTTTTGAATTTACTTATGGAAAATCACGAGAAATTCAACGTAAAATCTCACGGGTGATACCCACTGCTCTTAGGACACACCAGATGATACGATGGAGCTCGAACCTTATACCTCCTACTTTCTGAGGTGGGAGATTACCAGTTGAACTACACCAACATAGTATCATAGCAATCTATGACAATTCATTGTACTGTCTAATATGTCGTTTCTCCCATTATAGGCATTTGTTGATGCATGAAGAAGAAACCCATGAATGTTGTTGCAACTACAGACTCTTTGTCACCTCCTTCTTCTATCATCTAGTTCGGTTACTAGCACCATTGCCTTGGTTCTTCAACACCCTTGTACCTGACCTCCAGGAGATTTAAAATCTTAATAATTTTAGATTTATGAATATATGTAACGCCCCGTCCCGCTACGAGCGCATTATATCAGAAAAAAAAACTCAAAACATCACAAAAGATGGATATCAAGTGGTATTTTTTTTTTTTTTAAATGGGGTAACTACCTCCCACTCAACAAACTATAATTCCACAGTACCAAGAAGCATAACAATCAATAACCATAAGCTAATCGAAGGTTTTCATACAATCATCCAAACAAACATAAGTGATGAATCCATACAACTAAGGTTTTCTCAAAGTTTAAAATATAAGCATGACATAAACGTCTAATTACTACTGCTCCTCCCCAGGCACTTGTTCAAGGGGCCCGCCTGGCCCCTCTGCGATCGGGGTACCTGAAAGATAAGGAGTAAGCCAACCAATCCAGTGAAGAGATAAAACATACCACATGCTAGCAACATAATTATACATCACGTGTATAATGTGCAATAAATATCATAAGTGAATGAATATCCCTCTCCACAAATGCTCAACTATACAATAAATCAATGGTCCCACTGACCAGTCCAAGACCTCATCTCCATAACTCTCAATGGTCCTTTAATAGCTCCGGTCTCCCTGCTAATACAGACGGGAGACCACACAATATACAATGCCTCAACCGTCGGAATGCAACGGGAAAACCCGCATCTCCTACGGGGTCTCGACCGCCGGAGCATAACGGGGAAGTCAAATATTAAGGGCAGGCATCTCAACCGCCGGAATGCAAGGGGGAAACCCGCAACTCCTATTAGGGTCTCGACTGCCGGAGCATAACGGGGAGATCCTCCCAACATCCAACCCATCATGCCATTACAAACATATATACATATGAACAATCTCTCCAATGTATGCACACGAAGACATGATCATATATAACAATGAGGGTATATTCCTATACAATCAACTCAAAATCAGCAATATAGTTCAACATGTGAGTTTAAAGTATATAAAATTACTTAGTCATGCATATCTATACTCAGCATGATTTCGTTAACAACCAGTGAATAGCATTCCAAATATCATCAGCAACTTCCAAATATTTTATTTAATTATTAGACTGTCCGATTAACATTCTCCACAAATGCATAAAGTTAACGGGAGTGCACCCGAGTGGGCCTTTTGCCACATATTTGTTACAACAGTTTTTCCCTTACCGAGTGGCTAAATATTCAGAAGGTCACACTCGGGTCGTCCCGGATCTAAAATAACAGTTAATTTTATGTAAGTGTATGCTAAAACAGTGATAGATCCCCTCACAGCGTATGTGGAGTCGAAAGTCCAAGCGAGCAAGTGGCTTGAAAGTCTAAGGCAGCTCAATCTGTTGAAACAAGGAGGAACGGATGAGTAATTAAGAGAAAACGGGTTAAAATGAGGCCGGATAGGAAAATAGGTCTAAAATTGGGCCGGGCCCAAAACGGGCCGAATTGGACGGAGCTTGAAAATGGGCCAGGAATGTGGGCCGGGCCGAAGGGTCGGGCCTTCCAAAAGTGAGCTGGGCCGGACCCGAACCAGTACACTGGGCTTGGGCTGGGTCGGACTAAGCTTGGGTTCAGATGGGCCAGACCAAGTCTAGGCTTGACTGGGCCAAAACCAGTTGGGCCAGTCTGGACCTGGCAGTTGGGTCGGGTACAACCCAACTTAGGACCGAGTTAACACTCAAGGGTCTCATCTGAGTCGACTCAGCACTCGGCCGAGCGACTCAGTCACTAGTTGAGTTAGGAAGGAAAAGGGGAAGGAGAGGGAAAATCCGGGAAATCAAAGGAAAAATCAGGGAAAACTGAGAAAATTAAGGAAAACCGCGGAAAACCAAAAAGGAATCGGTGGAAATTCAGGAAAATCACGGAAAAACCGAAAAGGAAAACTCGACAGAGAAGAAGAATAAAAGGAAAGGAGAATAAGAGTTTACCCTGGAAAAAGACGAGAAGAGGGAGGAAATCCGTCGGCGGCGAGGGACAAATCAGGATGGCGTCGGACTCCAAGGTTGTTCGCCCAACCGAGAGAGAGAAGAGGGAAGAAGAAGAAGCCAAGAGTGAGAGGGAGGAAATCGAGAAGAGATGATGAGAGAGTTACCGAGAGATAGAGGAGGGAAGGGCCACTGCTTGGGGTGGCGGCATTGTAGCGCAAGCAGCAATAGTGTCGCAGAAAAGGGGTTTTTATAAGGGTTAGGGTTTAGGTTTTTTTTTTAGGATTAAAAACTTTTCAAAATCACTTTTCAAAAGAGTAAAAAAAAGAGGGTTGAAAATACGAAAGATCTCGAGTGCTGAACGTCGAGGGAGAAAACGTGTGACATTTAAACAATTTTTTTATGACAAATATACAATAATTATAAAATTACCAAAATGTCATTCGAGTTACCGAACTCGAAAACAAACAAACTGGGCCCACCATAGTGCCCACACTCTCCTCACTACTACCATGGTCCCGAAAACAACTCAGAGATTTGAAAATCACTCCGAAAATTTAGAAAATTCGGAAAAGATCATTACAATATATTTATGTTTATTTGATGTTATTTATTATCTATGTTGCCTCCATTATCGGTTCAAATGTTCATCATCATCACCGCTTTCCTTTAACATCGTAGTCATCTTGACTAATGCTATTGTGTATCTGTTTGGGCCCAATTTGAGTTAAATGTCTAATTGGATTTAATCGTTGTGGTGACGATTCAGTTCTTTTCTGTTATGGATTTTTCTGCTTTTGATATTTGAAGTATTTTGTATCTATTTACTTTTGTCTTCGGTCTTGGTTCCAACTGTTATCATTGGGATTTGTCGATCTTATACGTCAAAATGTAAATATATGTTTTCTTCTACTCATTCGTACTTTGCTCTACACGTGTGGCACATTAGTTCTGCCATTAGCTTCATTGGCACATCTCGACTATGGATCTCTTTCCATTACATCTAATGGCATCATTCGATTGTTGGATCATCAAGTTAAATAAGTTCAAACTCAAGTGGTGGACCCACTATAGTTTGAGTGGGGAGAGGTGTGTTGAGACATGTTAAATTGATTGTGATGAGATTTATGATTTAGATTATGAGTGATTGTAAGAGATTATGTGTAACAACCTGACCTGAGATTTCAAAGTTTTGAGGAGATCTATGGATATTCGAGCTAGTTTCGATTTTTATAATGGAGGTTAGTGTGTGGGCTCTTTGACGAACTCAAGTTTGCCTAGTTTTGAGCTAGGAGGCTTGAGTAGCATTTTGGTAAATTTAGCTATTTTGATAATATCATGTGAAAAAATTTGAAAATTCACAGGACATTACATTTGTAAAGTTAGATCCCCAAAATAAGCACACACAATCCCCTCAAATAACTGCACACGAGAAAAATAGAAACCCGCATAAGTCCATTTTGACTTGTAACACCCCGTCCCGCTACGAACGCGTTATCTCCGAAACATCTCAAAACACTACCAAAAATAAGATACTGGGCATTTTTTTTTTTAAAATGGCCACTGCCCCTGCTTAACAACCCGAAATGAACAAACTATTAAACATAACGAACAACCACAGACTATCCGAATACAATTATACAACCATCCAAACAACATCATACGGTGGTATGTCCATATGGAACAAAAACCTCTCAAACTAAGGCATGAACATAAACATAAAATATCCAACTTCAACTACTACTCGGTTGTCTGCTCAAGGGACCCATCTGGTCCCTTCGTAATCGGGGTACCCGAAAGGTAAGGGGTGAGCTAACCAGCCCAGCGAAGGGAGAAAGCATATCACATGTCAGCAATAAATAAATCATATGCATGAATGCGAGAACATCATGATAACAAAGGGGCTCAAGAGCACGTAAAACCCAACCTCATCAATTAGTAATCCACCGGTCAGATCTGAGACATCATCTCGGTAACCCACATTGGGTCCTCTAGCAAACTCCGGTCTCCCTACTAATGTCATCAGGAGACTACACAATACAACCAGCCCAATGAATAGATAAAGAATATCACATGTCAGCAACATGTATCTTATGCATGAATGCAAGAACATCATCATAGAGTGAATGTCTCCGTACACGAGTGCTCAATTATATTACCAGCCAATTGGTCCCTCTGACCAGTCTGGGGTATCGCCTTCAAACTCACATGGTCCTCCAACAACTCCAGTCTCCCAACCAATCCAACCGGGAGACCATACTATACACAACCGCCTCAACCGCCGGAATGCAACTAGGAAACCCGCATCCCCTATGGGGGTCTCAACCGCTGGAGCATAACGGGGAAGCCAATCTCACGGGGCAAGTACCTCGACCGCCGGAACGCAATGGGGAAACCCGCATCTCCTATGAAGGTCTCGACCGCCGGAGCGTAACGGGGAAGTCCTCCCAACAATCAAACTCATCACATAATCATAAACATATACACATATGAACAATCCCTCCAATGCATACACACGATGTCATGGTCATATACAACAGCTTAATCTTATGACAAGTCACAATTCACCATACTCATGATCCCATTCAAGTTACATGTAAACATACCACATGTTATCATTAAATCTCATACATCATATTCGACACCAACGCATATCTTATAATCATCATAAATTCATTCATGTGAAATAGTTAAATACACCACGTGTTGTCACTCAATTTCAAGCATCATGTTCAATATTTATTCGTTCGATCAGAAATATTATTATTATTTTATTTTATTTTCTGCATAAAGTTGACCTGAGTGCACTCGAATGGATCCCTTGCCATAGATTCATCCAATGGTTCCCTTACAGAGTGGCTCAATAACGAAGGGCCCCATTCAAGTCACTCCAAGTCCAAGATCAAAGTTTAAAAGATGCAAATGTACGCTAAAGCAGTGATAAATCCCCTCACCTGAGTGTGTTTTCAAAATCCATACGTTGAAAACAAGTCGAAGGGTGGAAGGAAGCGATGCACGGGTTCAAGGTCGAGACAGGCTGCAAATGGGTCTAGAAAAGGGCTGGAACCGAGCTGAGAGCGATCCAGAAACACTCTAGAAGCAATCCCCACACAAGTCCAAAAACAAGTCTAAACTGGGCCCAAAACGGGCCTGGGTCGGGCCAAGAAACTGAGTTGGGCTTGCACTGGAATGAAGGAGTTGGGCCGGTCTGTCGGGTCTGGAAAAGGGTAGGACTCAAATGGGCTTGGGAAACTGGGCCTGGAGTGGATTGGACTTGGATCCAACTAAAGTGGGCCTGAAACGAGTTGGGCTTCAAGCTACTGGGTCGGACCAAGTTGGGTTCAGCTGAGCGGGTCTGGTTGGTTCGGACATGGGAAAATGGGTCCAAGGATTGGGGATTAGGGTTTCTTGGGCAGAGGAGGGAAAGAGTAGGAGAAGATGGGAGGACGGCAACGGGTTTTGGATTTTCAGGAAATAGGTGTCGAGAGGAAGACAAATGGGAACAAGAAGATAAAGCAGTGGCCGAGGGCAAGAAAGGGGAGGAAGAGAGAGAGAAACGGCCAAAGGGGCAGGGCGGCTAAGAGACTAGGGTTAGGGTTTCGATCGGGGAAAGGATGAAGAGGAAGAGAAGAGAGAGAAATTAAGGCGGGGTGGCGATTGGGTGTTAGATTTAGGGTTTCGAGGGTTTGAAGAGATGAGAGGGAGAAGGCAAGGCAAAAAGAGGGGCGGCGGCTCACACTAGAGGGTTAAGGTTAGGGTTTTCAGTAAGGGAGATAAGGAAGAGATGAGGAGAGAGAGAGAGAGAGAGAGAAGAGGGAAAGACTCCCCAAGGGGGGCAGAGGCACTGTAGCATCCAGCTACAGTGCTGTGGGAAAAGAGGAAATATAAAGGGGGAGGGCCCCTTTTAAGGTTTTGAGGTTTTTTTTTTTTTACTACTATTTAAAAAAATATCTAAGAACCCACAAACTCTTGAATTATTTTATCTTTTTTTTTTTTGAAACCATTTAGCTCAAGCTGTAATATTATATAAAAATATTATTAGTAATTATTTCATTTCATTCATTTACTATTTTATTTTAAACTTTTAAGAAAAATCTCGAATCGCATGCTCACACTATTTTAAAAGAAAATGATTTCAAAACCCGAGAAAATCAAATGTCGAACATCGAGAGAGAAAAACGTGTGAGTTTTCAAGCATTTTTCATGACAGATTATACAATAATTCAAAATTATTGAAATGCCCTTCGAGTTCCTGAACTAGAAACCAAGCAAACTAGGGCCCACCACGGAGCCCACACCCTCCTCACTGTTACTACAGTCTCGAAACAACTCAGAGATCTGAAAATCTCAAAAAAAAAAAAAATGGAACAAACTCGGAACGGGTCATTACATGACCAGTGTTTTGTATTTTTGAGTATTTGTTGGAATCGAAAATAATTTGTTAAAATTATTTCCCAGGATTTATTTTTAGCTAAATTTGGTCTCAAACTTGGTTTTCAACATTGAATTTATGAAAAATATTCGAAGCCATTTTGTCACGCTTTAGCTATTTTACAGAAAGACTTGTTTGAGCCAACTTGAACCCACCCTAGACTTTTTCTATAAATAGTAGTCTTTACTATTGTTTTCTCAAATTCTAGCCTCTCTCTTTTCTCTTTTACCAAAAGAAAATGAGGGAAACCCAGCCCTAACCACTGCCCCCCTTTTGCCAATGTTTCCCATCCCTTTCTTCATTTTTCTTCCTCCTTCGTGTTTGAGTGAGAGAAAGGGCTCTTTGAAGAGCTTTGTTGTCAATTTCTTCGGAGATTTTTCAGATTCCAAGAAGATTTTCTAGGTATTTTCCTTCTCCCCTTTTCCTCCTTTTATATTTGGATTTTTTATTTGATTTCCGACGATTGAGCATTTGAAAATGAATATTCTTTTCAAAAGCCACTCAAGTCTTCATGGAAAATGGCCTTGGATTTCCCAAAAAAGAACCTCTTTGATTTCCCCTCCAATTTTTAGAGATTTCCCTTAGTTTTCCATGATTTTTCTTCGAATATGGAGAATCCCACGATAGAGTGGGCCACCAGTCCTATATATCAGGCGCCCGTTCTACACAGAATATTTAGATTTGGTTACAGTTAGGAGCAGGCAATCGGTCCCTTACTGTCAAACAAATTTTTGTCCCAGTTAAGACCGGGTCATCGGTCTTGACAAAGCGGGCGACTGATCCTCATGATGGGCTGCCACTCCCTTTTAGTAGGTCGCCACTCCTAGAGGGGGGCTCTAATGTTCTAAGTATTTTTATTAATCTTTTTCTCTCGTTTGAACGTCGTATTCTCGCTAGCTGAGATTTGTATGGACTGTTAGGATTCCCTTTCTTCATTTCACTGCTACTTCATCTAGGTGAGGGGACTCAATTCACTTGTTTTAGTGTGCATTAACTCATATATCATGATTTGATGTGTTTAGACACGAAATGCAATTTTTGGGACCCCTTGTTTGATATATGGGCCCCTCGATAAAGGGAATCGTTGATGATATTATGTGGCAGGGGACCCATCCAAGTGTATTTATGTCATATATTTGAGAATATGATAGAGTAGCATTATAATTATGATGTATGACAATCCATACTAGATAGATTGTATGTTTAACCTGTTGATTGAGATTGTATATTGATATACGATTATCCATTCGTAGAGAATAAAATGACAAATAGTAGCTGAACATGCCTATTATGTTATGATGATTGTGATACATGCAATGTGATGATAACATGAGAATGTGTAACTGCTAGTTGGATAGAATTCTAGGCGAGTATGACCACTAAGTTACACATTGATGTAAAAGTACCCCCATGGTGTGGAGTGTGTACTTAGAGAGTTGAGTAAGAGTATTTCGGTGAGTGGAGCATTGGAGGTTGTTGATGTTTTAAATTTATAAATCTCGCAAGTGAATGAACCATGTATAGTATAGCGATTGAGTGCGAGGTCGAACCCGAAGAAAAATCTCAAAATATATGAATTAAAATTGAATTTATGTTCCTTTAAAAAGAATTATTTTAAAGAATTAGAACCTTTATATGAGTCATGTATCTAATTTGGAAAATTAGTAAATAATATGTTTGAATTAATTGTCCTTGAATTAAAATGGTGAATTAAATGATAATCTTAATCATAGTCAAAATTACAAGTTATAAGATTAAAATACCACATCTCCCATCTTTAATTGAATGAATTTTGAGAGAGAGTGTAAATACAAAGAATTAAAAGAATAAAATGAATTAAAGAATTTAAAAAGAATAAACATATAAGATTTAGGTTAGAACAAAAATTATAAAACAAACATAGAATCTAACATGATTAAAAGACAGAAAATTAAATTGTAAGAAAATAAATGACTAAAAATAAAAGTGTAGTAACCGCTCATTGCCCAAAATGTGTAAACAAATACAAAACGTAGATCTGAAATTCGCTTAAAGATCTTAAATGCAATTTATACTTACTACTAAAGACGAGATTCACAACTTTTAATTTAATTAATTAAACCTTAGTAATCAAGATTCAACATTTACAATTAAGATCCTAACTATTGCATTTACTCATGTTTAATTAAAGAAACAAAAGTTACAAACTTGAAATTAAAAGCAAAATATCACAAAAAGTTCTAGAACTTGGATGTTTAAGGATTCTAAATGGATGCTTTGTATTTATTTCATGGAAGAATTCAGTACATGCACTTACAAATTAAATACAAGAAAGACAACATAAAAATAAAATTTACAACTCTAACTTTGTAAATTCGAATGGTGCTCCTGTCTTCTTAAGGGCTTGAAAAATATCTTGCTCTTAAGTACGCTCCCAGTTCTACATATATGGTAAAATCCAATGGATTGTTCATGTTATATGGAGGAAAGTCCTAGATAGGATTCTCCTTAAAGGTAGGATTTACCTCATCATTCCCCTCATGAATTAGGTTCTTGCCCCCATTGGTCAGACTCTCCTCAACATGGTTACAACGATTGGGTTCTAATGTATGTTCTAACGTTGAAATTGCGATGACCCCACAGACCTTGCTGTCGTCAATAATGGATTGATGACTGAAGGGATATTCATAAGTTGGGGACTCAATTCTAACCAATTGCTTGGTCGAATCGCGTCTCCAAACATTCATTTTCACCAACAAGAACAAAACAAGATCAAAACAAATTCAAACAAAATAAATGACCAAAAACTAAAATAAAAGCCTAAACTAACCTAGGTCTCTAGACTCGCTCCTAATCTTTTCTCCAAAAATTCTAAATCTCCAATTAATAGTTTAACCACAATCATGGCCAGGTAAGTGGAGGGGCACATGGCATCTGCTTAAGATTCCACTTATCCTTAGGCTTTTTACACCTTGGTGACAGAACTAATCCTAGGCACCTGATGATAAAAAATTAATTGAATTGAATATTGTCCTAATGAGCATGAAAGACCTTAAAAACTAATGGTTGCTACTTTGATTTTACTTTAAAGTGCATGAACCATTTTTATTTACTAATCTTTTTTTTTTTTATCTATTGTAAATGCAAACCAAAATCTAGCAATGCAAGATACACAAGCAAATATGCAAACAATTAAGTAAACAATCTACACTAATGCATGAGACTAGCAACCTAAATGCATGATCAAAATAAATATGCAATATATTTTTATTTTTATTTTAAATGCAAAATAAATGCAATCACCCTAATAAAATCTATATGAATGCATGAAAAAGATAAAATCAAAAGAAAGTAGTTAGACACTTACCTTAGCCTATGCGCGTATTTTCTAGCAATCTTAATTCGCGATTTTTAAAAATTTCTGAAAAGCACAACGCATGAACATAAGTGAAGATTCTAAATCAATAATGCATGAACTAATCTAAGTGCAATTGTCCTAAAGTTACAACTAATGGAAGAAATTTAATATTTGTAACCTAATTAAAAATTTTAAATCAAATCAAGGTTATGAAAATTGGACTCCACCCCCATTAAATCAAAATTTTGTTTCAATTTTTTTTTTTTTTTAATTTTATAAACTTTCTAAGTTAGATGAAAAATTAAGACATATATCCAGTATTAGAGAAGTTGTTAAAAAGAGAAACTAATAAATTAGAAAATTTCTAAGAAATAAAAAATTCTGATAATATAGTTTCTAGATTTAGCAAAATTCTAATTTTAAATTAATTCCATAATAGTTATTTTTCAAAAATCACATAATCTAATGGCACACAATTTATTTCGAGATTTTCCGGCAACGGCGCCAAAAACTTGTTGTGATTTTAATTTAACTCGCAAGCACACGAACCAATTAATAGTGTAGTGTATGAGTACGAGGTTGTACCTAAGGGAAATCAACAAAATATATGTATGAAATAAAAATGACACTATTAAAATAATGTGATTTAAGAAAATAATTTTCTAAAACATGGAGTTATAATCTTAATTTAGTAAAATTCTAGAATTAAATAACCAATACTTAATTAATTATCTAACTTTAGTAGTTAAGATAACATTTATCATTAATTCATAAATTTTGATTAAAATGGTAGAGTAAATTTAAATGACCTCAATCTAATTTAAAATGTAAATTTAAGAAACATATAAAATATTTCTAACCTAGTTAAATCATTTTAAAGATTTTTTATGAAAGAATAAAATAAAACAATAATAATAAATTATTTACATAGTTCACAATGAAATCGAAACAACTATCGAAGGCGGCATGTTATCCTATTTAAAATTAAAATCATGGCCTAGACTATAAAATATTCTGGAATTATAAAATATCATTCAAGTTCATCGTTTATTAAAATACTAATTGAAAAAATTACGTCGTCCATTAAATTAAAATTTTTCAATTCAAGCCTTAGGTTTGAGCGGGATTTAAACTTGCATTTCCCAAATATAAAATAAATCGTTCTTGAAAAGAACCTTAGACTGGAAAATTGGTTAAGTCCCACTGATCCTAACAGGGGTTCCACTTTTCTTTTAAAAATTCTAAAATTAATTTGTTTCATAACGTTCATAAAAAGAAATCAAAATAAAATTAAAAACCATCACTATAAAATATTTAATAATTGGAAATAACATAAATCTAAAGAAACCGCCATGAATTTCATTTAAAAATTGGAAAATAATGAAATACAATCCGTTGGACATCATTACATAAAAATAAAATAAATAACTTAAAAGAAAATTAAATTATTTTTTCTCTGTCTTTAGTCGTCCAACTTCAGTCCCTTCAATGCCTTGTCCGGTTTAACCTTTAATGGACCTACAACCATTAATTTATATGAGTCAGAAAAGATGAGATAAGGGACCCTTCAAATTCAGCCAAGATAAGTGACTTATTTAAATTCAGCCGATTTTATCCATTTTTCTCTCTTTTGTAATTGCCTAACTCCTTATCTCTTTTATCTCTGTTCCTTCTTATCCCTCTCTTTTATCTTTCTTTCTTATCTCTCCTTCAATTCAAACATTTCTTTATCCTTATCGTCTCTATCTTCTTCTAGCTAAGTTCTAAAAACTGGATAGTAAGCTGGATTGCTCGGCCTTCCTCTCTTATCTTTTCTGGTCATCTCGATCGGCAAAACCAATTTCTTCTACCTTTTCTCTTCTTCAAACGAAATTCACTGGTCCCAGTTGGTCTTTTGGATTTGGATCCCATACTTGGACTTTTATCTGGCCCGGAATACCAGTGGACTTTGGCATATAGGCTTCAGACTTTAACAGTGGGTCCATTTGTGTGTTTATAAATTTCTACCACTTTTACAATATAACACAGTCTAAAAAATATTATTATAATTCAAACTCTCATATCCGGATCTGAATTATAATAATTTACAATAATTACAAATCAAATTAGGTAGTAAAAATTATAAACTTTCTAAAAATAGAACTATGGCCCACTTTTCTCTATTTTAATTCATTTTTCTTGTATTCTCACAAATACACTGCAAAACTTAAAAATTCTATTAAACACATCTAATATTCACAAATTAAAGACTAACTAATCCAACATTAAAGGGTAAAATGGTAATTTTCAGTACTCAACAAGGTGCGTTGGGATCTTAGGGGTGTATCTAGATAGTTTTTAGTCTAAGTGCATGGAGAGGTTTTAGGTTGCAAAAATCATACGGATGATGATGTGTAAAATGCGCATGGAAGCTAGCTTGAATCACAAGTGGTGTAAACTTAGGGTTAAATGAATGAGGCTAAGATTAAATGGGGTTAGGATCTAGTGGTTCTAAGGTATTTTAGGTAAAAATAATTATAAGAATGGATAGGTACCTAATGGTGGATTTAGATGCACATGTGGATCTAAATGGATGATGAAATGAATGACTTAAATCTAAGGTAATGTGTGTATGTGATGGATGCATGTGGATGCTCTAGGGTTTCTAAGAGATGAATGAGTGAATGAGATTAAATGACCTAATATCTAATGTTTAAGATGACCAATGCATGAAATGAATCTAAAGATTAATAGGTAATGCATGAATGAATACTAAATAAGGTTAAGATGATCATGATGATGATGGATGACCTAAATCTAATGATAGATGAATGGATGGGTTATATTTCATGGTGGATCTAAGGTTTGACCTAATTGGATATGTGAGATAGAAGGTTAAGATCTAAGATGGAAGTTGGATGGTGTGGATGTGAAGTTGGGTTATGGGTTTTGGACACAGGTAGTTGGGTTGGTCTTAGGCAAATTCAAACATGGACCATGGAGTTCATTGGACTTGGGCTTTGGATTTGAAACTAGACCTCAACTTAGACCCATTTGAATTGGATTTGAGAGCTTGGGCCTTAGTTGGACTGAACTTGCACACTGGCCTTGCCCAAAGTATGAAATGTGCATGGGCTTGCATGTGCCTTGGCCCATTGAAGCTTTGTGGAATATAGCTTGGCCCATTTGAGCTGAGTCTTGGCCTAATGACTTGAAATTCAGGCTTTGGCACTTGGATTGTAGCTTTTAACCTCTAGAATTAAATAATTATTCAAAACTCTAAAAATTATTAATTAATCATAGACTCTCATAACTGGATCTAGATTAATTACTTTACATGAAAATCATCGAAAGTGACATAAAATAATTATAATAATTCTAGGTCTTCTCTTTAAAGCTATAAACTTGCAATCTTCTATTGTTTTAACTTGATTTTCCTGAAATTTCCATTTTTTCTACAAAACTGACAAACTACATTAAATGCATCATTATATATAAAATTGAGGATTAACTAGCCCAATAATTAGGGGTAAAATTCAGTGCTCAAGAAATACCCTCAAACTCAAATCGTAAGCAACATTTTGGCAGACTTTGTCTGTGTGACTAGTAGAGGTCATCGTTGCGACCGACGGAAAGCTAGGTTTTGGAGCGTGTTGCACACTGTCGGTACGATCGACAATGTCGTCGATGCAACCGATGCGCGACTTAAGTTGGGTTGTTTAAACCTAACTGACGCAATTTTTCCTCATTTTCCTTCATTCTCTTCCCCAGCTGCTCAAAAAACCCATCCTCCATCATAACCAGGCCCCTTTCCTTCCTTTTATCCTCCCAAACTCCACTCGCATGTGTTAAATTTTGAAAGGCCCCATCTCAAGCTTCCATTTGCACAGATTTTTTCCCCCAAAGGTAAGATCTTTGTCCCATCACTTCTATTTCCCTTCGTTTGAGAGGTTTTATATGAGATCCCATGGGATTGAAGTTGGGAATGTCCATTGGGCCTTGATTAGGGAAGAATGATTGATTTCGAAATGGGGCTTTGCATGGGCTAGGGTTGACCTAAAAATGGGCTTGGAAATCCATTGGGAGGTAGGCAATTGGCGAAAAAGGGGTGTATTGTCGATTTTGAGCTAAAATCTTGGAGAAATTTGGAGTTTCTCAATGGGTTGAGCTTAGTGACTTGATTTAGGGGTCAATCCTTGGCTTTAATTTGGGAGTTTTCTAATTAAGAGTAAATATGGCCTAATTAAAGGACTAATGAGGGTCTATTATATTTTTCATTGTTATTAAAGCCTTCTAACTCCGAACCCGGAGCCGAACTACCCGAGAATCGACCCGGGACCGCTGAAATCTCAAGGTGAGGAACGCTACACACCTTGTATGGATACTTGTTTGATAACATGAAACGTAAGGATTCTTAAATTACTTGTACACACTATTGCATGATGAATTGATTGATATATATACCATGCTTGATTAGTAAGAGGGTGTATTTCTATCGAATTCTTTCATTTGTGATGAGTAGTACTTGATAGTATCTTATATGATAATGGATAGCAACCCTTATGTATTGTTAAGAGTAACCCTAGGTTGTGAAGGTTGGGTTTGGACCATGTATGATTGGAGTAGTGGGACCTCTGGTAATGAGCTCTATGGGATGGGATGCGTAAAAAGAAGCCATGGATAATGGGTCCATGACTTCTGACTCGACCCAATCTACATATCGACTCTGGGGCAAGTATCCAGCAAACAAAAGATAATAACTGTTGGAGTGAAAGAAAGTAAACCCAGGACGACACATCGCCTATGTCGATGTCTCGGCCTGGGTATGATAGAGATGGAAATCGGAATGAATGGATGATCAATTAATCCCAGAGCGATCCATCGACAAAGTCGATGTGTCGGTCTAGGTATGACTGAACTGGAAAAGAAATATGAAGATGATGAAATTACGCCAGGAAGATATATCGACCAGATCGATATATCGACTTGGGTATGATAAAATAGAAATGAAACTAGCTCTAGTAAGATGTATCGACCGGATCGATTTGACGGCCTGGAAATGAAATAATCGTTCTAAGTATGCTGAAATTGAGATAATGACAATAACTGATTCAAGGACGATGCATTGACTATGTCAATGTATCTGCATGAGAACACAGTACAAATGTTAATAATAATTAAGTGCAGCGGATATAACAATCAAGTGTGTATGTGTTAGCAAATGTGATTAAGCAATCAACCTAAGAAATTAGCTCTAACACCATAAACACAAGGACACAAGATATATAGTGGTTCTGTTAGCCAACCTACATCCACTGTTACGACTATCTCAACCTTGAGCTATTCCCAAATTCACTAAGTAGAGACTTACACCCTCACAATTATAGTAGGAATTTCACCTCACTCAATCAACTAAGAATTTCACCCACCACATGTAAAATAGGAATTCCACATAATTGAATTAGCTTGGAATTCCACCCACCACATGTGCCAGAGACTACACCTAGATTTTTTGTAGTGGTTCCGGAGCCAAGCCTCCATAATACACTTTCACAGGACAAAGGTTTTAAAACAAAATTAAAACCAAGAAACACTTGCCTTGGAGCTTTTTCACGAAGATGTGTGCTTCTCAAAGATCCACCCAATGTGCGCCCGAGTTAATCCCGACGCTCCGCCTTTTAGCCGTCGTCGAGCAATTACAATTTTAGGGTGACTAGGAAACTGATTCTATCCTAGTTGGTATCTTTTATTTTCTCCTCTCTTTCTCTCTTTCACTAACTCAATCAACAAAGTGGTTGTATTAGATTCTCAGGTGTAGGCACATGAGAGATGATCGTTCCTTAGAGTGTATGACTCCTCTCAGTTCAAGGAAGATAGTTAAATGATCACACAACTCTCATATTTATAGAGGAGTCAACACAGTTTTTCAAACTGTCCAGTACCGACAGGTCAGGGGCACCGATGGGTCGATGTTCATATTTATTACTATTCAATCACCCGACCATTGCACATTAAATGCACTCCCAAAGACATGATTAATTACCGGTCGATAGGTCGGTGTCACCGATGGATCGACAGTCATGGCACCGAGAGGTCGGTCCATACGAGGGTCTCGATTTGGGGCAACACCATGCAAACAGAGTTTCATGTCCTGAAAGTTGTGATGTCTAGAACGACCTATCACCCTTTACCGAGGGGTTGGTCGTGGCACTCTCGATCGGTCTTGAATTACCGAGATGTTTGTTTTCTCAAGAGTCCACTTGAGTTCTAAGTTCAAGAACTCTGAAGTTATTATTGACATGTCGTTGACCGCGATGAGTCGTTAAGTTCATCACCGAAGGGTCGGTGCATACGAGACTCTCGATCAGAGGTATACCCATAATGACAGTTCAATGTTCCAGAACCTTTGTCAATCTGGCCGACCAGTCTTTGACGATGACGGGTCGATCCTGTCTCCACCGAGGGTTCGGTGAGACTGACTGGTCGAGCTGACATTGAACTTAATTCATATTTCCAAGTTCGCTTCCAATTCACTATCAAGCTTCATCTCTAGACTTTTTATGATTTTACCATTTGTTCAATTAAGCCTATGAATGGTCCTCCTAAGGTGTGAGTACCACCTAAACTCATCTATGGCCAAATACTTGTTTTGTGATTGCCATAACGATGAGCTTTAATCCGGTGGAGCATGATCTTCAATCTTGATCACCTCGAGTCTTCAAGCTTCTAGCAAATGCTTCTTTCCGAGTCATACAATTGATAAACTTAGGGACTTGGCAAGCCGGTGCACTAACACTAATAAACCGAAAACCCAGAGGACACATGTATCGATTTGTTCAATATGTATGGATTGAGAACAGTGGACGAACCGTTGGATATATTGACTGTGTCAATATATACATATATGACTAGAAGAGAAACTAGAAAACATGCAATAGAACAGACAGAAATCAGTCGATATATCGAGATGATCGATGTGTCAACTATATCCAGTGGCGATGTATCGACAGTGTCGATATGTCAGCCTGAAACAGAGACAGTTTAACAAAGTTAATATAGTTGCTATTGACATCAAATATAAAATGAATTCTTTCAGACTTGGGAAATAGTACAGTTGATCTTTAGGTTTGGATTAGACCTACATAGATTAGACAATAATTTTATGTGATAATAACCTATAAACTGTGATTTGAACATGAACATAGACAAAAAAAGTTGAAGGTAATTCCGACGCCGTTCGAACAAACTCGTGAATCTCCTTTGATTGATTACTTTCGATCAGATAGGAGTTCATACTTTATTGAAGCATAACGATGTGATGATTTTGTTAAATATTGATTTATGAGATTTTGATTTTATTATGAATTCATTATATAATATAGAAATGTTGTTTGATGAAAGAAATTATTGGATGCATGGTTTTATCATTCATGGTTGCACACTCAGAGTCCTTTGGATTCTAGAACACGATTGACACTAGAAGGGGGGGTGAATAGGTCAAACTAAAATCGTTTGTCCTTTTTAAAAATTTCTTGATTGATTTATTAAGAGCAGCGGACACAACAATCAAATATGTGTGTGTTAACAGATGTGATTAAACAATCAACATAAAAAATTAGCTCTAACACTACAAGCATAAGGACACAAGATATATAGTGGTTCGGTTAACCAACCTACATCCACTGTTAGGACTCACTCAACCTTGATATGTCTCCATTTTCACTAAGTGGGGACTTACACCCTCACAATTAGAGTAAGAATTTCATCTCACTCAATTGGCTGGAAATTCCACCCACCACTGTGCCAGAGACGACATTTTAGATTTTTTATAGTGGTTCCGGAGCAAAACCTCCTTAATCCACTTTCAGGATAAAGGTTTTAAAGACAAATTAAAACCAAGAAGTACTTGCCTTGAAGCTCTTTTTCGAAGATGTATGCTTCTCAAAGATTCACCCAATGTGTGTCGATGCTCCTCCTTTTAGCTGTCGTAAAGTAATCACAATGTCAGGGTGACAAGCTAACTGGTTTTACAAAAGCTTTCCTAGTTTTTATCTTTTTTTTTCCTCTTCTTTTTCTCTCTTTTACTAACTCAATCAATAGATTTGTTGTATATGATTCTCAGGTCTAGGCACAAGAGAGTTGATCGTTCCTTAGAGTGTGTGACTCTTCTCAAGTCAAGGAAGATGATAAAATGAGTACACAACACTCATAAATATAGAGAAGTTTTCACAGTTTTTCAAATTGTCCAATACCGATAGGTCGGTGGCACCGATGGGTCGGTATTCATATTAATTACTGTTCAACCACCCGACCGTTGCACATTAAATGCACTCCCAACGACATTATTAATTTCTGGTCGATAGGTCGGTGTAGCCGATGGGTCGACAGTTATGCCACCTATAAGTCGTTCCATACGAGGGTCTTGATCTAGGGCAAAACCATGCAAACAGAGTTTCATGTCTTGAAATTTGTTCTACCTAGAACGACCTGTTGCCTTTACCGAGGAGTCGGTCCTGGTACTCTCGGTCGACTTGAATTACCGAGATGTCTGTTTTCTCGAGAATCCATCTGAGTTCTAAGTTCTAGAACTCGTAAGTATCATTGACGAATTGTTAACCACGAGGGGTCGGTGCATACAATACTCTAAATCAGAGGCATACCTAGAATGACAGTTCTATACTCCAGAACCTTTGTCAATCTAACCGACTAGTCTTTGACCACGATGGGTCGATCCTGTCTCCATCGAGGGGTCGGCAAGAATGATTGGTCGAGCTGAAAATGAACTTAATTCATATTCCCAAGTTCACTTCCTCTTTAGGCTTTTTATGATTTTACCATTTGTTTAACTGAGCGTAGGAATGGTCCTCCTAAGGTGTGGGTACCATCTAAAGTCATCTATGACCAAATGCCTGTTGTGATTTCCATATACGATGAGCTTCAATCCGGTGGATCATGATCTTCACTCTTGATCACTTTGAGTATTCAAGCTTCTAGCAAGTGCTTCTTTCCGAGTCATGGAATCGAAAAACTTAGGGACTCGATAAGCCGGAGCACTAACAATCTCCCCCTTTGTCAATTTCATGATAAAGCCTAAAAACTAACTCAGTTATAAGCCCTCCCTTATTACATCACATTTGAATACAAAAACATTACATCAATTATATGTACATATTCAAATGGAAAAACAGACTGTGATATTCACATATTCTTGTTCAGCTTGCTTCAAATCATATTTTCTTATTTAAGCATATAAGCAAGCAACACTAGACAATCATTTGAGGAGTTAGTCCAAAATATAAACATACATCCATGGACTAAACTAGATTAGCATTCATTCTCCCCCATATATCAATAATTTCCTAGTAACCAACATTGCACATAGCTTATCCAAGCTATCAGTGTTGAGAAGATTTTCTCTCCCAATCTTCTTTGAGTTTGAAGTCCCAAACTCGAAGCACAGACATTCTCCCATGTCCATTGGCTTCTTCATATTCCTCCCCTTTATGACTCTCTCTTTCTAGAGGCCCAAGCACTTAGGCTTCACCGATTACTCCCCATAATTGGTTTTTATATCTTATAACTTCTACTAATTTCTCTCCCATTTTGTCATACAATTGACAAATGTTTAGTAGGAAGACATCGATATGATTTCAAGCACTCCTCCATGCTTCTTGCATTTAGTGTTTCCATGAGTTCATATCCAAACTCATTAAATCTTTCCATTGATCAATGCGTGCATCTTACGCATTCAAGCATTGATCTCCTCCACAGTACAATGAAAATAGCTATTGCATTACTGTTTTTCTTCTCCTTCCTCCCCTTTAAGATTTGTGTTGTCTTAAAGGTGTTCTCCCATTAGGGTCAAGCAACCTTACCTAGGTTCCCTTGAATCTTCTTCCCCCATTCTCAAAGCTATCTTCTCTAGCTTCTTCTATTATCTCCCCCATAAACTTAGCTGCTTCTAAGTTTATTTTTCTCCAAGCTTTCTTTCAAGCTTGCATCCACTTTCCTTCATAAACTGTCATGACCAGTGACATCAACTAATCAGCACATATTTTGTGCTCTCCAAAACTCTAAGGATGTGTGCAACATCCCAGTCCGATCCCTATCTCTCTAGCATGCCAATACAAAACCAACTCATTCTGCATGTTAGTCTATTTAACAAAAACCATGTTAACTATAGACAAGATATAGAAGGCATTCAAACACACATCAAACCATAGAAAACCATATTATATCATTGATAATCAAATTCGTGCAGTACATATGGTTTTGGAGGGGAGGGCATCATGGATACTTAGACAAAATTTCAAAACGGAGAACATGAAAAACTATCCTAAGCAGAGCCATCCTGAGGAGGTGCTGGAGGAGAAGGAGACCAAGAATTTGGAACTCTGGCAAAGAAGGAGACAATAGAGATTAGTTCTTATACAGACAACTTGAAGTCATTTAGATTTCTTTCAAGATAGTTTATTCTCCTTTCAAGTCTGAAGACCCTCCTTCCCAGATTGAAATTCTCTTGAGAGGGATATTGTAACACCCCGTCCCGTTACGGGCGCGTTATCTCCGAAAAAAAAAACCTCAGAAAGTTACAAAAGACAGATATCGAGTACAAGAATAGCAGCATTTTTTTTTTTTAAAGCGGGGTAACTACTTCCCATCCAACAACCCACAATGTTCAAAACTAGAACAAGCATAACGAACCACAAATGTAACTGATCAACAGGTTATACACTCATCCAAACAAACATGTGATTGAAACTATATAACTAAAGTTCTCAAACATCAAACAAAACATAAACATAAGCTTTTATTCTCTACTACTCCTCTCCTGGTACTTGCTAAAGCGGCCCGCCTGACCCCTCTGCGATCGGGGCACCTGAAAGGTAAGGGATGAGCAAAACAGCCCAGCGAAAGAACATATCACATTTTAACAAGATAAATATAGATCACATATAAAATGACAGTAAATATCACAAGTGAATAAAACATCTATGTCTACCATATTCAACTAATATATTAACCGACATTCCATTAACCAAAATCCAAGAAGTCATCCCATAGTCCACATCGGATCCTCCAACAAATCCCAGTCTCACTACCTGTATCAACGGGAGAATAAAGAATACGCAACTGCCTCACTCACACGAGTGGTGTCGGAAATCACCTCGACCACGCCCTTGGGAACCAAACTCTAGGGCAGACACCTCGACCGCCGGAACACAACTGGGAAACCTGCATCCCCTATGGGGGTTTCGACCGCCGGAGTGTAACGGGGAAGTCCTCCCAATCACCAAGCTCATCTCATCATCATAAATGTATACACATAAACAAGACCTCCCATGCATGCACGTTGTATCATGATCATGTATGACAACACAAACATGTCCTGACATAACATCAATATCAAAGACATGCATCCTTATGCGGTTACGACACATAACAATGCTTAGGCCCATACTTCTATATCCAACATATGATTACATTTAAATCTTATGCATAAACACGCAATAAATCACAACATCTTCCAACTATCATGGTCACATTCATCATAATATCATATATGTGTTATGATTAATCACCAACATGTTTTCAACAACCTTCAAGCATCAATAATCATTCATTCAATCAAATTTTCTATTAATCACATACAATTGACATGAGTGAACCCGAACGGATCCCTTGCCACATATTCATTTCAATAGTTCCCTTACTGAATGGCTTAATAAACGAAATGGTCTCATTCAGGTCACTCGATGTCCAAGATTATAGGTTAAGAATGCGAATGCATGCTAAAACAGTGATAAGTTCCCTCACTGCGTGTGTGGAGTCCAAAGCGAGCAAGCGATTTATTTGGGTTGAAGGGAGTTCAATCTGTAGAAATAAGGAAGAACGGATAAGTAATTAAGGCAAAACGGGTTAAAAAGAGGCTGGGGAGAAAACAGGCCTAAAACTGGGCCGGGCCCAAAACTGGCCGAACTGGGTCGGGTCAAAAAAAAAAAGGACAGGGCTTGAAAACGGGCTTTGAAAAAGGGTTGGGTCTAGAAGCTGGGCCAGGGAGGATTGGGCCGAAGATGTGGGCCAACTAGACATGGGCCGGACCAGGTCTGGGCCTGGTTGGGTCGGGCCAGACCAAGTCTAGTTCGGGTCTGGTCTGGGCCAGTGGGCCGAGTGGCTGGGTTGCCACTCCAGCCCAAGGGCCTGGTTAACTCAGAGCAACTCGACTGAGTCGACTCGGCACTCGGCCGAGCGACTCAATCATCTGCTGAGTCTGAGAAGATGAGAGGAAAAAAAAACCAGGAAGGGGGAAAAGAGGGAAAAGAAGGGAAAAACAAGGAAAATGAGGGAAAGGAAGGAAGGAAGAAGAAAGAAAGAGGGAAATCCGAGAAAAGGGAAGGAAAAGAAAGGGGAAAATCGAGAGAAATCCCGAAAAATCGAAGGAAAGGGAAGAGAAAAAATTAGGGAAAAAGAATGGGAATCGGTCGAGGTAGAGAAGGGGAAGAAGAAGAAAGCCGAGAGAGAGAGAGAAAGAGAAGAAGCTTACCATCGCCGGAGGAGAAGAAGGAAGTCACCTATCGGGTGGGAAGGGAAGAAGGAGAAGAAGAAGAAGAAAAGGAAGAAGAGAGCTGCCGATGGGGAGCGGCGGCACTGTAGACGGCTACAGTGTCGCAAAAGAAAAGGGAAGTTTAAAAGGGTAGGGTTTAGGGTTTTGGCCGTTTTTTTTTTTTTTTTCAGAAGAAAAAAAAACTCGAAGAAGGAGTCCGAAATATCTCGGGCGAGAAAACATGTGACTTTTAAACAAGTTTTCATGACAATTACGCAATAATAGTAAAATTACCAAAATGCCCTTCGAGTTCCCAAACTCAAAAACAGGTAAACTGGGCCCACCATGGCGCCGACACTCTCTTCATTGTTACCATGGTCCCTAAAACAACTCAGAGATTTCGAAAATTTATTCAAAAAATTAGAAAAATTTGGGACGGGTCATTACAGATATTGGTATTCTTTTTATTCCTCAGTGTCTCTCCAAAATTTTGAATTCTTATACCGTTGGTCATACGACAATGAATGGATGTCCGTGGTTATTATATTGACAGAAAAATGTGAACAGGACCAGAATACGATACCGACACTGTTCACATGTAAGAAGATGAGATAGATGTTTCTGTATATGCAACGTGAACAGGAGAGTGTACAGGATGTCAAGGCTTAGCCATCTTGAAATAAAGTATGGAACCCATTTATGTGCCTAAAGGCTGATTGGTCATCTAGTTGGAGATCTTGTGATTGATCAATCACCAACCATGGTTCCAAGTTGAGCGCACGTATTTGTGTATATAACGGTGAGTTGCACGATGAGTACCTTTAGACAGTAAATGGTGAGTAGAGGGTAGACATACTCGACTAAAAAGAACAGTAACCGATATAATTCTCTTATATCAGTTTTGAATACTATAATTTACTCTCCGTTGGTGGAGTTTGAACTGTGTTAATTTTCAGCATAGTATAGTTTTAAATACAGCTGCTAAATTATTGTGATTCTATACGGGAGGGCTTAGGAATCCATTTTAACTGAGTGAAAGTTTATCATGATCATGTGAGATATAATTATGGGTTGAATGGAAATTTAATCCATACATTGATATGCCTTGAGTAATGTCTATAACCGCCCGACCCAATGGTGGGCACGAAATACTACTATTTTTTTATATTTTTTTTATCTCCAATCAACCACGACCTAGCTGGGCCGGATCTTCAAATTTGCCAAAAGCCCATTATAGAAAATGTCATGTGTGCTCTTCTCACATGAACTCAAACATGTACCATATGTTCCCATATAAAAATACATATTTCACAAATAAATATCTCCATTCATTCAATCAGAGTTACGAACGAAAATATAGTGATTTACACGTACTTAGATTTAGACTACCACAGACGATACTAAAATCAATAAGACATGATTTGCATGAAAATAGACATAATAAACGTATTTCTTATTATCGGGAAATACGATTGACTGCAAAGGCTCCCTCATCCTAAGTCAGCGGTGGAGGTTCCTCCTACTTATGCTAACTGTTGAGCACTGAAAATTACCATTATACTTTTTAATTTTGGATTAGTTAGCCTTTGATTTATGAATATTAGACGCATTTAATAGACTTTTCAAGTTTTGCAGTGTATTTGTGAGAATACAAGAAAAAAGGAATTAAAATGGAGAAAAGTGGGCCATAGTTCTATTTATGGAAAGTTTATAATTTTTACCACCTAATTTGATTTGGAATTATTGTAAATTATTATAATTCAGATCCAGATATGAGAGTTTGAGTTATATAATATTTTTTAGACTGTGTTATATTGTAAAGGTGGTAGAAATTTATAAACACATAAATGGACCCACTGTTCGAATCTAAAGCCTGAAGACAAAGTCTGCAATTGGAAGCCAATGAGCCAAAGTCCACCAATATTCCGGGCCAGATAAAAGTCCAAGTATGAGATCCAAGTCCAAAAGATCAAGTGGGACCAGTGAATTTCGTTTGAAAGATGGTGCATTATCTGCAAAATTCGGCGTTTGAAAAAGACAGTGGATTTGGATAAAAGATAGTGGATTTGAATAAAAGACAGAGATAAAGATAAAAGAGTTTGAACCGAAGGAGAGATAAGAAAGAAAGATAAGAAAGAGAGGGATAAGAAGATGAAGGAGTTAGCCGATCTCTACAGAGAGAAATTTTGAATTTGAATGGATCCCTTATCTCCGTTGAATTTGAAGGGTCCCTTATCTCATCTCTTCTCACTCTTATAAATTGATGGCTTTGGGTTCATTGAAAGTTGAGCCGAGCAAAACATTGAAGGCTGAAGTTGGACGACGAAAGACAGAGAAAAATAAATAATTTTTTGTAAGTTATTTCATTTTTTATTTTTATGTAAAGTCCAAAAGAATTGTATTTCATTTCCGAATTTTTAAATAAAATTCATGGCGGTTTGTTTAGATGTATGCTATTCCCAATTATTAAATATTTAATAATTATAGTTTTTAATTTTATTTTAATTCTTTTTAAGAACTTTATGAAACAAATTAATTTGAGCATTTTTCAAGGAAAAGTGGAACCCCTTTTAGGATCAGTGGGATTTGCCGTCTCTCTAGTCTAAGGTTCTTATCAAGAACGGTTGTTTTAGATTTGGAGAAACACAAGTTTAAAACCCGCTCAAGCCTAGGGCTTGATTTGAAAAATTCCAATTTAATAATTATTTTAATTAGAATTTTAGAAAATAAGAAACTTGAATTATATTTAATAATTCCAGAATATTTCATAGTTTAGGCCATGTTTTTGTTTTTAAATCGGATAGCATGTCACTTCGATATTTGACCCGATTCCATTGTAGATTATGTAAAAAAAATTATTTATTCTTGATTTATTTTTCTTTTTCTCAAAAATTCATCAAAACAATTTATTGTTCTAAAATTAAGATAATAATTGTATGTTTTAGAAAATTATTTCCTTAAATCACATTATTTTAATAATGCCATCTTCTATTTCATGCATATATTTTGTCGGTTTCCCTTGAGTACGACCTCGCACTCATCCTCTATACTATATTTGGTTCGTACGCTTGCGAGTAAATTAAAATTCACATCACTAACCCTCCAATGTAAGAGATGTGAGCCCCAAGCCCAGTTAAAAGATATTAAAATAAGGCATTCATCAACATGTATATGTTAAAAAATGCAGTCTAATCATATTCACAGTTATTTACTCATGATTGGTCTACTTTACCATATATACCAACTTACCATAAATGGTCACCTATACCATTTTACCAAATTACCACAAATGGTCTCATATTTCATTTATCATACTTGAATTCATAATTGGTTTACTATATCAATTTATCAAGTCACCATTTGTAACGCCCAGATCCGAAGGTGGGCCCGGAACGCTACTATTTTTTTTTTTTTAAATAATTTCGAACTGGGCTTGAGCAAATGTTAGGCCCAGAACTAAAATGTCATACATGTCCCTTATATATGGACTCAAACAGATACCATATGTCTACCATTTTTCGAGCATACAACTTACAAACTAATATTTCCATCATAACAGTGTAATCTCATTCATAAAATAGTTACTAACAGTAACATATTGGTTCATACAAAACAAGTACCATAAGAGGTACTTTACAAACATGGTTCCAAGAACCAATAAACAAAACAAAGGAAATTCCCATCCATGGGATTCCAAAAATCTGCATCAGTTTATCCATCCTTAAGCCTGAAAGGGAGGTTTCTCCTCCTCAGGTACATCTCCTGAAATGTGAGTGAGGTGAGCTAATCAGCCAAGTGAAAAAAAACATAACAATGCAGTGTAATGATTATCACGTTAGCCAAAATCAACAGTTTTTTATCATAATAAAGTTATCATGCCAAAATATCAATTCATTCTCAAATTACTGCTGAAATCCAACGCAACACCTAAACACTATACTGACTATAAGCATTAAGTCCCGACACTGTCAAAATGCAGAATCTTACAAGTATATCTTCGACACACTTGGGCCGGTACTGACACACCTAGGCCAACAACTAACACACTTGGGCTTGTATAAGCAAACCAACACACCTGGGCCGGTGATCGACACACCTGGGCCGATAACAATTCAGTAGTTAAAGGTACGTGGAAGCAGTATAACTCATAAGTATTTTATTGTCATAATCACAATATATGATCAACATCATAAATATCAATAAGCACACCTTTCACAATAGTGCATCATGTCCAGGCATATAAGTGGGTTCATCAAATCTGATCCTTAAAACCACTCATTGCTTTAGATCTTTTTAACCTGATTTACTCATACTTTAATGTTAAGTCTCCTCACCGTATGTATGGGGTATAGAGATATCTGCTAACACATGAAAATAAGAATACAACGGATTATACAATCATCAATCAAAAATAATACACATAATCATAGTGTTGCAAATCTTTTTATCTTATTTTCCGGAAAACTTCAAGGGTAATGGATATGAGTCTACTAAATGGTTACTATCCATTTTAGATTATAATAATCAGCATTATAATAGAGTGCTCATGCCATTACTCGTATAGCGAGTTAGGCCTAGAGATACAAATTTAGCGTGCTCAGGCCACTACTTATATAGCAAGTTAGGCCTAGAGATACAAATATAGGGTACTCAGGTCACTACTCATATAGTGAGTTAGGCCTAGAGGTACACTCAGTGCCCAACCCCTTCTGTTCTACAGAGCAGCGAAGTTAATCACTCAGCTACTGATAGTTATCGGGCTGAGTCAGCCACAGATAGAGAGTGTCGGCCTGGAAGTGAATACATAATATAGGTTTACCTGATAACACCAACAAAAAGATGTTAGTATCACTTTTAATTAAGTCGATAAGAACATCGCATCAAAATCCATGATTAAAATCTCAAAATCCTATTTTAGACTAAGTTTCAAGATCTCATCTGGGTTCTTCGGAACTTGCCTCGGAATCTGGTACTTTAACTTCGAACCTTCCGAGCCACTGTCTAAACTAGGCCTCTACTGAACCTTCGGAACATGGGTTTCATCCTTTAGAACGTTCGAAGCTCAGGTCTCGGAACATGCTGAGTCTGCTGCCGAACAGAAACAGGAAAACAGTGGGTCTGCTAGTCTCGGAACATGCCGAGTACTGTTCGGAAGTTCCGAGCAGTTTGAATCATCCGAGAGGGTCTCGGAACGTGTAGGCAGAAACAGAGAGCTCAACGGTTACTCTCTGTTATTTCGGAACTAGGGTTCGGAACTTCCGATGCACTAACTTCGAATATTCCGAGAGTCATATTTTACATCAGTCATCTGCAATAGAGCAGTAAAGGGCGGGACAGTATGAAATACGAAACCACAAACAGTGGGTTTCTTGGATTCATTTTTCACATCCTATAGGTTGGATGGACTCTACAGTGAGTCGTCTTTACATCAGAAATCAATTGAAGTCCTGAAACTGATTAAATCATCGGATTAAAATGGAAAACCAATAAGACAAGAAAATCCAAATTTTTCACTAAACTTCAACACTGATTTTCGGATTCAAAACTTAACCAAAATGACTTCTATTTGATTTTAAACTGATTAAAATTTCAAAATAAAGACAATGGTTACCTTCACTTTCGTTCCTGGGTTGAAAATCACCAACTAGAAAAATCTCCCGCTTAATCTAAGTAAAAACTGACAGAGAAGAACACTGGTTTTCAAGTGAGATTGGAGTGGGAAATTCAGCTGGAAATGGTCTCAATTTTTAGCCAAAGGAAGGCTATGATGGTAGGTACCATGCAAGGCTAAGAGTTGAACACATTATCTCTGAAACCTATGACTATAGCTTGCATGAGTCGACACTCATTCAGCTGCTTCATCGCATCACCTGCTACGCAGGATTGGATAATTGCAGTTTTAGCCCTTCAAAAGTTATTTGCAGATTAGTCCAAATTCTTTTATTTTTAATATTTAGCTACTATATATTTATTTAATTTAATCCATCACATCCAAAATGTTTGGTATTAAAAATCTAAAGGTACTATAAAAATTTGGATAATTACATTTTATCATAATTACTTAATTTAGACAAAATTCATGTTTAAGACACTATTCACTTAACTAAATTTGTAACTATTTTAAGAATTTAAAATCTTTATTTTCAATATCTGAAAAAATAAAACAATGTATTAAAATACAATCTAACTACACATATTTTTTTTCTAAATTTTCAAACTTCCCAAATCATTAAAATAAGCGTTTCTTAGTTATCGAGACCTTTTTCCAGTAAAATATAATTTTCTGAAATAATAAAAGACAGATACTTATAAATTTTAGAATTTAAATCTCTAATAGAAAGATCAATAACACTCAGATAATAATAACCAAACAGTTATTCAATCAATAAATACATTGTTAATGGTAAATTACCATTTTGCCCCTCTAACTTAAATGAGTTGGATCAATGAGCTATCGAGCTCCGATTGGGCCAAAACTGGATTTTCACTAATCCCTCACTGTAATCTATGTGATCAACCGGTTAAATTATATTATTTAAGCATAAATCAGATCAGGGTATTACACCATCATTGTAATACCACTGACATATCATTGCCATACCGCCATAACACTGACATACCACTGTTATACTATTGCCATACCACTGCCTTACCACTGTCTTACTACTGTCATGCCACTGATAAACCACTGTCATAACACTGCCATATGGTTTCGTATATCATTCATCATACTTGAAATCATAATTGGTCTGCTATACCAATATTTCAAGTCATCCGTGATACTGCCAAGCTACTGTAACACCAAAGCACTAAACTGACTATAAATGCATTAACTCCCGATACGGTCAAAATACAACTTCTTGTAAGAGCATAAACGACACACCAGCTTCCGGCCAGTGCCACAGTATGCTCCTTATGATCCGGCCTACTACCAATATATGACCTAAATGATCCGTTTGCATAATATATGACATTCTCTGGTCTACCATAGCCCAGCAGCTAAGTGTATGTGGAGGCAGTATCAACATCATAGATGCTCAAGTTCTCACATCGGGGCATTTCATCAACAATATCAACTTCATACTTCAGTCTCTTATCATAACATGATGCTCAAATTTCACTTCCGAGAATATCACCATCAATCAAAATACCAAGTATGATAAACATCATTAGTAACAATATGAATATATCTTAACAATGTATATCAACTCTAGGCATGTAAGTGGGTTCATTCTTCGTTTATATTGACATCGACTCCCTGACACTGTTATGCTTCCGTTCTAATAGTTAGAACCAACTTTCATTCCTTATATGGAAGCAGCGTCAAGTCTTGCATTCTGGCCTATTCGGTCTTTTCTATATCATGTATAATCCATGAAACCACTCACTGCACTAGATCTAACTTTACAAAACCTGATTTACTGATCTTATATTATTAAGTCTCATCACCGTAAAACGTAGAGTATCATGGATATCTGCCACACAAATAGAAATACAATGAATATACACTCATAATTAATCATATAGACAATACAACATACTTTCATAGTATTTCAAATCTTTCTACTCATTTTCCAGGAAAACTCTAGGGGAAATGGTTTGAAGTCCTCATAGTGGTTACTGTTGGCTTAAAAGTTAAATCTGCCTCCCCTGAGTCAGACTGAGTTGTCAATTCCGTGACTGTGTCCGACTGAGTCATGAGTTGTCAATTTGTGTGACTTGTCGTGACCTTTTTCGGGTGTCAAGACCATGCCTCTGGAAGACTTATGTAGTCAAATCAAGTTTGAAGTTCCAGAAAACAGGTCATTTAGAAGGTATTGCACCGAAATCGGAAGAACTTCATGAATGTCAACCAACATAGGTATTTGGACCTTAGGAATGACTTACAAGACCTAGAATTACCACTGGGACAAACTTTAGAATCCATAACTTAGAATTTGGTTGGGCTAATTTGGATTTCTTAGGTTAGGTGAATTTTGCTCTATTTTGGATAATTTTTCTCCCATCAAATGTTCCCATGTATTAGTAAAATCTTAATGAAAGGGTGTAAAACATATCAAAAACTCCCATGTTCAAAAAGTCCAAGAACACCCAATTTGGAAATGTATAGCTCAAGTTATGAGCATTTTAATGAAAGGGTGTAAAACATATCAAAACAATTTTGTCATATACCCTTACTTTGAGAGATTATTTGAGATATCAAATGAACCTCAAATTGTACCAAATTTGGTGAGTAGATAGATCTCTCAATTAGCTTTCTAAAGAGCCCAAGAACTCTCAAAACCGAGTTCGTAAACCCAAGTTATGGTCATTTTAGCGGAGGTGTACCAAAACTGCCGAGATTCAGTCGGCTGAATTCATGTTTCAGTCGACTGAATGTGCTGCAGATTCGTCTTTTCAGCCTCAGACGAGTTTCAGTCGGCTGAATTTATATTTCAGTCGACTTAAAATGTTTCAATCGACTTAATATTTATTTCAGTCGGCTGAATTATGCCCAGATGTTTCAACGGTCATTTCTGGGCATTTCAGTCGACTGAATCTAAAGTTCAGTCGACTGAAATCGTAACGGGAAGTTTTTAAACGGCTCTATTATTGTGATTTCGACTTCCAACGGCCATATCTTCAAGAGGGCTTTAAATGTATGACCTTAGGGCTTTCTAAAGATTGATTCTTGATGAACAAAACCCTCTCTAACATTCTCCAAAACTCTCAATCATTTCAAGAGCACTAAAACTTTATAGTTAGACTATCAAAGTTCTTGAATTCAATATCTCACACACTCAAAGCTCTCATAGGCAAATCTTGAGCATCTTAGGCTCATTCTTGAGTGTGTATTTGAGAGAACCTTTAGGGATAGATTGTTCTCATAGGAAAACCATTTATCTTCCCTAAACCTCTTCTCCTAATCTTTGGTTTGATATTCAACGGAGCATCTACTCATCACCAAGGAGCATAGCAAGGAGAAGGACATTCAAGAGCACACCGAAGTTAGTTCAAGCAACTCGAGGCTAGTGCTCTTGGTATTTCTCAAAAACTATTCTTTCCATTATTTATTGAGAAAATTGTAAAGGGTTGGTGTAACCCTTGTGAAATCTCAAGACAGGTATTCTCTTGTGTGCCATCGGTCAAATCTTCACTAGTGAAAAAGATCAAGTGTTGTAAAGGTTCGATCTCCACCCGTGAAGGAGATCAAGGGTTGTAATAGGTTTGTTCTCCACCCGTGAAGGAGAAAGTTAGTGGAATCCTCAAGTGGTGTACTTGAGGCGTGGATGTAGGCAAGGTTGCCGAACCACGTAAAAATCCTTATGTCAAGATTTTCCATCTCTTCTCACCTCCTCACCTTACTTTATGCATTTGTGTTTATTTCTTATATTTCTACCACACTTGTTTGGTGAAGTTGTGTTTGCTGAGATTTCACTTCACATTCATTATTTATTATAAATCTCAATATTTTAGAAGATCAATTGGATTAATCAGTAAAAACCCAATTTTAATTGACCAAAGTTCGAAAGAAATTTAAAATTTCGCAATTGTCCTATTCACCCCCCTCTAGGACAATCTAGTTTGACGAACAGTTACTATTCCTTTTTATTTAATATAATCAATCAAACAATAAAGTACTCAGTGCCCAATCTCATATTGAGACTTTGCCTAGAGGGTAAAAATAAATGTGCTCAGCACACTACACATGTTGTCTTCTAAAATTGACCATGAAGACGTATTGAGTTAGGCCTAGAGGTATAAGATGCTCAGGCCACTATTCGTATTATCTTCTGGATTGGACTATGGAGATATATTGAGTTAGACCTAGAGAGATAAAAAAAATCACTCAGTGCCTAATCCCTTCTTTTCTATCAAGTGACGAAATTAATCACTCAGGTACTGATAACTATTGTGCTGCGTTTCCGCTGCGCCATAGATAGAGGGTATCGGCTTGGAAGTGAATACAAAATATAATAAAAAGTTAAACAAGTATCATTTTTAATTAAAAATCTGGTATAGGAAATATCACACCAAATATTAAGATAAAGATTTAACGTAAAAATCTTAACTTTAATAATCAAAACACATCTTAAAAAAAACCAGTTTTAGGTTCCTCGGAACATGCCTCGGAACCTGGTACTGTGGCTTCGGAACTTCTGAACCACTGCGGGTTTAACAGAACCTTCGGATCATGGGTTCACCCATCGAAACTTCCAAAGTTCAGATCTCGGAACTTTCAAAGTTCAGAGCCACTGCCTAAATATTGGGTTTAACAGAACCTTCGGATCATGGGTTCACCCTTCGAAACTTCTAAAGTTCAGGTCTCGAAACTTCCGAGTATGTTCTGAACAGAAAACAACAAAAAGAGGAAAACATTGGTCTTGGTCTGCTCGGAAATTGCCAAGGCCTGCTCGGATCTTCTGAGAAGTTCGGATCGTCCGAAAATATCCGCGGAACGTCCGTGCCTTGTCCAGCAGAGGCAGAGAAAAACGATTGTCCTCTGCTTGCTTAGGAACCCTGAACGGGAGTTTGGAACTTTCGAAGGTGAGCCTTCGGAACTTCCGAAAACTGATTCTCGGAACTTTCGAGAGTCGTCTTCTTCATCTAATCATTTGTAGACTACTGTGAAGGGACAATCCACTTGAAATACGAATTCAAAAACAATGGACTTCCTGAATTCATTTTTCGCAACTTATCAGGTTAGATATGTTCTGCAACCAGTCTAGTATAATTTTGAAATAAAGTAGACAATTAGCAAATAAGAAAAACCTATGATATTAAGAATAAAACCAGTAAAACACATGAAAAATCAAAGTTTCCACTAACTTTCAAAATTGATTTTGAAACTCAAATCTAAACCAAATTTAGCTTTATTTAATCCTAAGCATGTTTAAATTTAAAAAAGAATTCAATGCATACCTTAGCTTTGAGAATCGGATTGAATTTCAACTCTTGAAATTTTTTCACTAAAAACCAATCGCAGGAAGTTTTGAATGAAAGAAAGAAAAAAAATTGTTTTCATGAATGAAGGGCTTATCCCTTTTTATAAGGAAAATAATGAAAGGATAAACATTATCCAAAGTTTTGGATAAGCATTAACTAATGTTTTAGATGATGTTTATCCAAAATATTATCCTTGATTGTAATACCCTGACCCAGATTAGGCGTAGTTTAGCTTAATAATCTTGCTTAGACCGGTTAATCTCGAAGATTACGGTTAGGACTTTGTAAGAAGCCCAAGTGTGGCCCAATCCGAGCTTGAAAGCTCAGTGATCCAGCTCGTCCAGTTGGAGGGGGCAAAATGGTAATTTACCGCTTACTATTATTATTTTATTAATTGTGTTATTATGTGATTATTATTGGACGATATTTTTCTCCTTAATTAAGGATCCCTATTTCTGATTTTAAAATAATTTTATTTTCAGAAAATAGTATTTAAAACCGCCCGTCAAAACCCTGAAAGGGAGAAATAAATGTTTTTAAATGGTTTTGGAAATGAGATAAATTTTGAAACAAGTATATTATGTTAGACCATTTTAGTATGGTCTAGTTTATTATTTCAAAACCCAAAAATGAGGACTTTAAATTGTTTTATTTAACACAAGTTAAAACATGTAAATAGTGTTAAATTATGGTTTTTATTTAAATCAATGGCTTTTAGTGAGTTTTAAATCTCCAAATTTTTATGGTAATTAAAGTTTTTTAAAACCCAACTTATCTGACAGGTTGGATTAAAATTTTCAAGACTGAAGGATGTTGTTTTTAGTTAAAAATCAGATTTTTGTCAAAATAGGGGCCTTTTTACAAAACCAGAATTTTAGAGGGACTTATTTGCAACCGGGACTACCGAACAGTGGTTACACTGTTCGAGACGTCCACTGCAGAGTGGCCATCCGGCCACCATCCACGGATGATTTCCTATAAATTGAGCCCCTTCTCTGCAGATCAAACTCCCACATTTCTCTATCTGTCTCTCAGTCTCTCTCAGTTGCTGTTTGAAAACGAAAACCAAAACTAGCCGATCCTTGCCTCTGTTCTTCCCAGTTTCAGTTACTGTAGCTTAAGAAGGAAGTTTTTCAAAAGATCAGATTTTTAGCCCAGAACTCTAGTGAAGGTAACCATTGTGTTCCTCTATCAATTCCAGTCGGTTTAGAATCGAGAAAATTTGATTTTGGCTAAGATTTGAGTGTCTAAAACCATTTTAAAGTTTAAGGAAAAACCCGATTTTCTTTGTATCAGTGTAGGTTTCGTTTTAAAATCTACTGGCCTGCTGAGTTTTAAAACTCCTGATCACTCCCTATGGAAAGAGGACTCCCGAAGGAGTCCATCGGACTGGCTCGATGTGGAAACCGAATCCGGAAAACCCACTGTTTCCGGATTCGTATTTCACACAAGGACTGCTCGTCACTTTCTGTTGTTCCAGATAGTGGAGGAAGATGACTTTCGGACGGTCCTAGAGTCGATCTTCGGACGGTCCGAGGGTCACATCCTTCGGACGGTCCGAGAGGACCCCTCGGACGTTCCGAACTTCACCCGAAGCACCCAAGGTTAGCCAGACTCGCCTGGATGTTCCGAGCCAAGTTCGGAAGGACCGAACCCTACTCGAATTATCAGAGCCTCACTCGCATGTTCCGAGACACCAGACCCACCGAGACCCCTTTTTCGATTTCTTTCTATTCGGAAGGACCTTCGGACGATCCGAAACCTGTTTTTCGGATGATCTGAAGCCAAATCCACAGTCTGAGGTCAGTGACTAGTTTAGACAGTGGTTCGGATGATCAGAAGCCACAGTACCTGGTTCCGAGGCTTGTTCCGAGGGACCCAGTTTTTGAAGTGTAAAATGTTGTTTGATTGTTAATGATGCATGTGATGTTAGTACCCATTTAAATTAAAATTGTACTAACCATCTTCTCTTATTAATATAGTGTATATACTATTGTATTCACTTCCATGCCGACTCTATTGGTTGGGCACTGAGTGACTTCACTTCCAGGCCAAAGCCATATTTGTCGGGCATTGAGTGACCTCAAGGCCTTACTCAAAATGTCGTCAGATTTTGTCCTATCCAGAAGACAACCTAGAAGTGACCTGAGAATCTAGACCTAACTCAATATGTCAATCTGGTCATGCCCAGAAGATAATATGAGTTTTGGACTGAGCACCTTACTATTATTCTATTGTGGATTATTGTAATTTAAAATACTTAGAAACTAAGTAGGAGACTCAATTCCATTTACCTTAGATATTTTTGGGAAAATAAGTATGATTTCGAAAATACTACTTGTGTGTATGTATTTGATGCTATGTATGTTGACATGTTAATGATTGTGCACTTGTTTGCTTGTTTGAACAGAGATCGTGATACCACACATTTACGGTGAGGGAACTTAACTTTGCAGTAGGTGTAGACAGGTTTTTTATTATGAGATGAGTCTTGAGCAATGAGTGGTTTCAAATTTGATGAACCCACACCCATGTGCCTAGATATGATGCACTGTTGTAAGAAGTGTTATGTTAATTGTGAAATGCTTATGATGTTGATCATACGAGATATGTAATACTACTTCCACGTGCCCTTGACTATTGAACCAATATCGGCCATGTGTGTGAGATGGTTTACGTCTACTGGACCATGGGTGTCGACAGTTACTGATTTGAGGATGTCAGTATCGGCTATGTGAGAGCCGGAAATGTACTTGCAAAGATGTATTTTGATCGTGTCGGGACTTAATACGATGGTCTTAGCGTAGTATGCAGGCGTTATGTTGGATGACAACAGTATTGGAAGGAATGATGAATTATGGGAATGATGATGATATTTTACTTGATGTTGAAAATTTGTTATCAAGCATGAGATATTATATTGCAACTGTTGATTATTTACCAACCTGATGTTTACTTAAACTGCACTGTTATATTTCATTCACTGGGCTAGTTAGCTCACCCCACTCACCTTTTAGGAGATGAACCCGAGGAGGAGAACCCTCTATTTGAAGCTTAAAGTGGATAAGCTGCGACGTTGCCTTGGGATTCCCACTGAGGGGAATACCCTTGTCTTTGCTTTTGGTTCTTGGAACCATTTGTCTTTGTAAAGTACCGAGTGTGGTACTTAGTTTGTTTGAATGTGATGTATTAAGACTACCATGTATTCGTAGTTACCCTGATGATAATTTAATGATAATTCAGTGTTGGAATTATGTGTGCATTATTGATTGTATTTCTGTTGGCAGGCTTATGGTATATGTTTGAATCCACATGTTGAGATCATGTGTGACCTTTGGGCCTAACCGTTGATCCGGCCCAGTTAAAATTCTTGAGTGTTGTCTTAGCTTTCAAAAAAAAAAATCAGTCGCGTTCCGGGCCCACCTTTAAGGTCGGGGTGTGACATTGATGTTTATCCAAAACATTATCCTTTGATGTTTATCCAAAACTTCATTTTATTTTTCTAATGAAATAAATAAAGTTCATGTATTTATAATTTTGCCCTTCCAACTTCAACGAGTAGGATCAATGAGTTGTCGAGCTCGGATTGGGTCAAACTTGGATTTTTCGTAAAGCACACTCCATAATCTTCATGATTAACGAGTCAAAAACACAATTAGTTAACACAAACCGCTCAATTATGCCTAATTTTGGGTCAGGGTATTACAAATGCGTATATCAAATTACCTCACACACTTGGTGCGCACACTTGGTTTGTGAAAAACCACAATGTTAGGTGTATATACGGCGGGGTGAAGCATTGAGCATGAACTTGCCGACAGCGTAGAGACGTATTCACAGCTTGGTGGTACCGTAGATGTCGATTGACAGGGGAATTGTTTTGGGAGAAAGATAGAGCATGCATTGTAGATGACTATGCTAGACGTTGTTTTCATAGAAAAACCTCATGATTTCTGAGTGTATAAAATGTTGGGTGATAACATGATTATGATAATAATATACTTTATTATCTGTTGTTTTCTCTTAACTGGGCTGTGTTAGCTCACATCTCTTACATTTCAGGAAACCTCGAAGAGGAAGACTTGGATGTGCCTCAGCTGTAGAAAAGAGATGAACACCTCTTTTATATTTCCCACTGTTTGGAATATTATGTTTGTTTTTATATTGTATGTATGAACTTGTGTAATATAATAAACTTTGTACCGTGTCTGGTTGAGGCACAATAGTCACGTAATAAAACTACTTGATTTCTTATGTGCAATTCTGATGGGTATGTGTTTTAGTTATAGTGAGTGTTACGGTGAATGTTTAGTCCACATGAAAGAGCATGTGTGACATTTTGTATTGGACTTTAAATGAATGGAATCGAAGGGATAGATTGCATTTCGATCAGCAGTGTGTCCACATATCGCGGTATTAGGTGGGTTTTGTCGAGCATCTAGGACTTAAGCGAGACCATTATGACCTCTCTAGTTGCCTGGGAACTTAATTGGTCATGTGATGGTTGGGCCCGAGGATGTTTAATGCAATGTCCGAACTTCTGATCAGATAATAAATCAAGTCCATGTTGAGTTGTTAATTTCGCAATCGTTAGATGCTCTGTGTAAAGAAAAAAGAATTTAGCCATGTCTCGGGCCCTAACGGGGCAGGCCGTGACAATCTTGGTCCTCTCTCTCTTTCAATTATCTTCGACTCTCGATCCTCTTCGGCTCTCAGTCCTCTCCTGCTTCTGGTCCTCTCCGACTCTCTTGTGATGTCACCATTGTCATTGGTTCTCTGTTTGTGCTCGATGCTTCAACTTAGAGATCAAGACTGAAGAAGGTTCTCCATCATTGGCCATAGACAAAGCCCAATCCCTTCCCATTCTCCTATTGATTCAACAGTCTAGGTATTTTGCTTATAATTTTTATTCTATAGATGAAATTTGAGTTTTTTTTCTTAAAACTGAATTGAGAAATTTAATTTTAGAATTCTTATTATCTTTGGTGATTTTTCCATGGTGTCAATTATTGTCTAAGGAATTTATTGATCTCATTCTATTATTCCAGTGAGAAGTTGGAGTTTTGGTTCTATAACGACTCGCCCTTTTTCCATTGATTAAATCAAAGTATTTTTTTTTAAATGGAAAAAGGGACAGATATGTCACGATGTGAGCCGAGTTTAAGTCCGAAGACCTAACCCTGGACTGGCCCAATTTTATCACACACTTGGGTCAACCCATTAAACATTTATGCATGTGCCAGCATAACACTTGTGAAATAACATGTGCGGAAATAATATTTGCGGAATTATAATACCAAACATTTCAATAGCAAAGATGGAAATAACTTACTATATAAATCAAATTATCAAACCATATCCGAAATAGAATTCATCTAAGTTATTACATCAATGATCCTATGATGTTACATAGTTCGATTAAAATATCAAATTAAGAACTATGAGATCTTTAAGCATCTCTGGATCCATTTCTTCATCAATCATGACTATCACTAGGTCCAACTTCTTCTCTGTTTCCCCCATATATGTTAACATCTAGGAGGGAAAATGTACGGGCTTAGTCAACTTGTCAAGTAGAAAGCTCCGATCATAAAATACACAAAGTGTAAAATCCCAAAATATCATATAATGAGGATAATAATGAATAAAATTCCAAAGTGTGATTAACATATATTTCTCAAATATAAGATAGAAAATGTACCAAAATCTGATTACTCATAAATCATAGAATGATATGCCATGAGTGTTATGCATCAATGATATGCCCACCCACTTCCATTCATCAAATCATAACAAATTACTTCGATCAATGATTCTTAATAATTGGTCACTTATGTCCACAACATTTGAGGTGGCAGCCACGAGAGTGTTGTTACCCATCCACAAATTAACCGAGACTATCGGTGGAGTGTGGTTTCCTCCCTCTGCGTAGGGTTTCGGAACCTACCCAGGAGCTCTTTGGCTCAATTATGCCGTACTATTCATATCAAGGACGGGGCCAAAGTCAAATATTTTTATAAACATTTTACATGAGTCCAAGCGAGGTCCGAACATTTCCTTCTTGATCCATTACCATCAACCCTCCCATGCAAGCATGCATGAGATAATGTGTGCAAACATGATGATAAAATCATGCATCAAATAGTTTCTTTCATCAAATATCATTTCTATATAACATAATGAATTGATAATAAAACCACAGTCTCATAAATCAATATTTATCAAAACCATTTACATCGTTGCGCTTCAATAAAGTAGGAACTCCTACCTGATCAACAGTGATAAATCAAATAAAATTCACCCATTTGCTCGAACTGCGTCGGAATCTCCCTTGACTCCTGTTGTCCATGTACATGTTCAAATTACAGTTTATATGTCACTATCACATAAAATCCTTTGTGTAGATATAATCCAGACCTAAAAGTTTACTGTATGATTTTTCAATTCTAAAGGATTTCATTTTATATTTTATTTAACCAGTACATACATTTACTTTGATAATTTGTCTCTGTTTTAGGCCTACATATCGACATCTTCGATACATCGCCGTTGGACACAGTCGACACATCGAACATCTCGATGAGTCGACTGGTTTCTGTTTGTTCTATGGCATGTCTTCTGATTTCTCTTTTGGTCATTTATGCATATATCGACAGAGTCGATGTATCCAATAGTTCACACGCTCAACATGTACTCCTGTTTTGATTCTCAATTTCTCAAGTTATTCTTTGTTCCTGATCGTATGTATCGATCCAGTCAATACATGCAAATATTCATACTGTGTTCCTCTGTCGATACATCGACATAGTCGATGCATCAGTTTTGACTTAATTTATTTCCATTTACTCAGGCCGATATGTTTGTCTGATCGGTATATTTGCAAGAGATCATTTCCAGGCCCACATATCGACGTGGTCGATTCATCGTCCTAAGATTAATTTATCACTTTTATTTCATCTCAGGTTCTACCATACTCAGACCGACACATCGACTCTGTCGATGGGTCATGCTGAGATTAATTTTTCATTCACTCGTTCCATATTACGTTAGTCGTACCTCATCCTCTACTTTATCATACCTAGGCCGATGCATCGATCTGGTCGATACGTCGTCCTGGTGTATGTTCTATCATTCATTATTTCTTTTGTAGTTCCGTCATGTGCCGACCGAGGTGTTGATCCGACCAATGTATTTGTCAAAGATCTGTGGGCACATCTACATAGTCGATATATCCACCGATTCATTCTTCCTTCGTCTTTTTTATGTTTATTTCGGATCATTGAATTTTTGTCCCTTTACCCAGGTGTTCATTGTTCTTGGGTTCTTTCTTTCTAGATCTATGAACACATATTTTCTACACAACCTAGTATTATTAATTTACTTAAAAGATATCAGAGATTCACCAACCTTGAGTGATTTGTAGGTGTGCTTGAATTGGTGAAGTCTAGTCTCCCTTGTTTCCTTGCTCTCCATCCTCCTTGCTGACTCAATTTCTCTTTCCCCTTGTTTGATCTCTCCTTCATTTCCCGTAACAGATGAAGCCCGTGAGGAGGTGAAGATGTTTCCAGGTCGAGTTGAAGGTTAGGATGTGAGTTAGAGGGTAAACTCCAGTGAGTAAAAGGGTTGGTCAATCACTCTGGTTTTTCTTTCCTTTTCACTGGTTTTTTTTTCCCTCTCTTTTTCTTTCTTTCTTTTCTTCTCTTTTTCCTTTGTTTTCTCTTCTTTTTATCTTCATCTTTTGCTATCCCTAGACCCTTAATTGAGTCATCGAAAACTGAAGGGTCATTGTCAATGCCCATGCATAGAAAAAAAAAATGAATGGTTTGAGCGGTGGTAAACAGAGCGTCTGCTGATGACGTTCTGACTACTCGACAAATCGACCTTGTTGATGTGTGAAACGCCCCTCCCCGCAACAATCCCGTGACATCGACACGTCACGATCCGCCACGTGACGAAAGCGTGAGATTCTCATTTTCTTCAAATTTCAAAACTTATCACCACCACTAACAAGGAGATCTAAACGATTATAGTTTGAGATTTCTACCGTAATTTTGATAGTCTCTCCTAAAAGTTGGACATTTGGGAAATTCCATTCCCTACATCTTAACTTCAAATCACCTGTCAAACCATATCAATGATATTTCTCAAAATAACACTCACGATGTTACGTACTCCACTCAAATACATTGGAGTTACGCACTAAACAAAGTAACGTACTACATTCCAAGGATTCTCAAATATAACATTTCAATTCTATTAAAATTGACAAACTCTCTAATAAGGGGATCAACTGAAGAAGTTTTTATTGTAATCTACTTTCTCTTTGGTTTAAGCATCTTCTTCAAACCCCACTTCCATGGCATTCCCTGAAAATAGTAAAGGGTGAGCTATACTAGCCCAATGAGGTAAAAGTAACACACTTCTAGAATTTTTTTAGCATATTTAATTAGACAATGAAATATCATCTTATCCATCACCCAAGTATATAAGAAAACACCACATGTATAACATATGACAATCATTTACACAAGTCAAATCATAAATCATCAAATAAATGTATCTTGTGCAAAATGCAACTCTATATATGGACTCAATAATCAATGCCAACTCAACTCACATATGCCCATGCACTCTCACATATGTCCGTATAATCGCGCTTACGACGCGGCGTATACGGTACTCTCACATATACCAATGCAGCCATACTCAACAACACTCACAACGCGGCGCATATGATACTCTCACACGTGCCAACATAGTTGCGCTATGATGCGGTGCACATGGTACTCTCACATGTGCCAACGCAGCCAGCCATTCACGTGACGTGGCGCATACAATACTCTCACGCAACATTGTCACTCTAACACCCATGCTCATGTTCATGTCCCTACATGCAAACTAAATGTAATCACACTAGCAGGACATGCATAATTCAATTAACATCATATTACATGGGTAATCATCATTCTTATTATCACATAATCATCTAGATAGAGATTTCCATAACCAATGTATACATATCAAAGTGGAGTAAGATACACTTTTGACAAACATATCCAACCATAACATGTATTAATATTAATCATAGCATGACGTGCAACTCCATCATACTTACTTATCATACACATCAATAATAGAATAAAACATGTAGTTAATCCAACATATAACCATAAAATGCTTCATATCTATCACATCACACCATATAATTTCATCTATCACACATACCATGTCTTAACATGTAATCATATCTTAGTACAATAAGAATTTCATCAAGGTCTCTACTAAGTAAATAAAAATGCATATAATTTAGATAATAAATATTGTGTGTTGAAAACCCTCACCTCTATGAAAATATGAAAAGTGTTAAATAATGAAGCCGCCTTACTTGAAGGGATTATGGCTTGATTAAGATCTTTGCTGGTTTTCTGTTAAGATGATTTTAAGGATTAAGTCAAATAGACGAACGTGATCAAGTCAACTAAATGACCTAGCCAATTAGCTCAGTGGTCGGGTTCAAGAGAAAACATAGAGAATAAATTTGAAATACATAAAATGAATATAAGTAGAGATTATATTACTAGGAAACTTAGAAATTTATTTTTTGATTTTAAAAGGAAGCACCTCTGTCTGAATAGGTAAAGGTAGATGGTTGAAACAACAAGGTCAGGTGGACTGAATTTGGATTGAAAAGTCATTTATAATTCAGTTTAAGCCCCAAAATTTTAGGACAGTACTCAGACCAATGTTAATCCAAATTATTTGTAAAAACAGGCAATGTAGGACTCATAACATGAATGAATTAATTTAAAAATCCAAGTCAAACAAGAAATCAAGTTATTCATGCATTTTGTAAAACATCTTGAGGGCATACTATAGTTGATGGAATCATAAGGGAATTCTCTAGATGAATGGCAGGAATAAATAAGATGACAAAGGAATGGGAAGCATAATAAACTAAAGAGATTTAACTCATACATATGTCAATGGATAAAATAGAATAATTAGAGTCAAACTGAGGACTTACTGTTAAAGGTAGGATCTACAATCGACAGTTTGGTGGAGAGATCTTGGAGTGAAGCTTGAGATGCTTGAATCTGATGAAGAGCCAGGTGACAGATCGCGACCAACAATCTAAGGTAAAAATTTGGGGTTTCTTTAGGCGGGACAATAGTGGAGCTTCAGTGAGAAATTTGACTTCCAACAAGTGGCAGAGCAACAAGTTCAGGTCTGTGATTACTTTCTCAAAGATCTGCTAATGAGTGAAGAAGGTAGAAAAAGATGAAAGTGAAGGAGAGTGGATTATGGTTTATTTTCAAGAGAAGAGAGAGTAAGGGGTTTTCTTGAATTAGGTGGGATGATGACCGATTGCAAGGGAAGAGATAGAGTTTCACTGCCATTGGAGAGATTTGAGTGAAGAAGACGGGAGCGTGTGCGATGGTTTGGAGATCCGTTGCCATTTGGGTTGAGATGGCGAAGAAAGGGGGATTTGGGGTGGAACGGCTGAAATGGAGATACAGTGGAAAAAGAGGAGAGAACATGGGTAAAGGGTCTCCTCTCATTTCTTCATTGCGCATACGGAGAGAGTGAGAGAGAGTCGGTGGGGCCCACTCGGTTTTAGATTAAAATTATATTTTAATTATTTTATTCATTTAATCATGTTTACAATCCTACATTTTATTTTATTATTTTATTATTTTATTTTTGTCACAAAATAAGGGTCTAAGTTGGAGTTTTGAGAATATAAAGCTAAAAATTCACGGCTGATATTTTAGTGCACGCCTAAACTGAATACATAGTATTTAGGATTTCAAATATCACATAATTAAACCTAAAATGACGAGTCGTTTCTTCCCCGATACATCGACCATGTCGATGTATCCTTTTGATAGTTTATACTTCGGATTTGAATATCAGTTTTTCCTCGACACATCGATCCAGTCGATGTATCGCCTTGAAATATTCAGCTTTGCTGACACATATCCCAAGTTGATGTATCGTCTGAGGAAATTTAGTTTTCCTTTTTTTTTTTTTATAAATACTCAAATTATTTGGACCAAAATCATATATTTCATTTGTATAATGAACAATTTACATAAATTAAGGATTTAAAATTTTGAGTCCTTACAGGTTCATTCTTTCAAAGCTTCGTTTGCTTGTAAATATCGGTCCTCTCTCTTTCAATTCTCTTTGACTCTCGATCCTCTCTAGCTCCTAGTCATCTCTGACTCTCTTGTGATATCACCATCATCATTGGTTCTTTGTTTGTGTTCGATACTTTAACTCAGAGATCAAGACTGAAGAGGGTTCTCCATCATTGGCTGTCATTAATTTACATGATAGCTGTCCAGGTATTTTGTTTTTAATTCTTATTTAATTTTAAGTTGGTCTTTTTTTTTTTTTTAATTCAGGTTAAAATCAATCTAGCTTCAATTGAATTTTTCTTTGAGCAATTAGCCAATAATCTAGAGACCTTTAGTGATGTGTTCAAGGTAAGTCTTAAGGTGTTGAGTCCAATTATAGGTTTGAGCCATTGTGTTCATGCAATTGAGTAACTTTACAATAAAGTCATAGTACCCAAAACCCATAAACCTAACATCTAATACTTGAACTGTGATGTCTTCATAGAGTAATGTTCAAATCGTCAAGTCTTGAATCCATCTCCATCTTCACAAGCCTGATCTTCAATGAATAACTTTCATAGGGCATGATATCCAATACACGTCTCCTCAATGCCTTGGGGATTAATCTTGAACCTATACTTATAAGATCATACTCATAGAGTGATTAATACTATATTATAATGGTTTAGTCATCATCAAAATCAACAATAAATCCATGATTTAAAAACTTGGAACTAACAAAAATAATTTTCTCTACAAGTCCAAATAAATTCGTGAGTTTGTTTAGTTCAATGTACTTCTAAAATAATGTCAAAAGAAAGCACACATTTCTCAATTAAAGAAATGTATAAAAAATAAAAATTTTGATATATAAAATTAAATGTGTTTCATATGTAGATCAATTAGAACTATGTTTAGTTTAAAATCTCTCATTTAAAACAAAAATTTGTTTTATAAAATATCTAGAACATTTCATTTCGTTTGGTAATCAAGTCACCAATACCCAGGATGTAAAAATATATAGAAAATTCTATAAAACTTTTTTCTATTAAAAGTTTAGATTCTTGTATTGAATTTTGATTTAACTATCATTAGCATTAACAAAAGAAGACCTCGAGGGGTTGACTTGGAAGTCACTTGGGATCAAGTCTCCTTAACACAAAAAAGGGGCAACCCTCCATTATTTTGTAACCAATATGTGTAGATTAAGAGGTTTATATATGCCCTAAGAAATAATGAGGTGAGGTGACTTGAGACTTTAGTGTAAAAAAAAAATAACAAAAAAAATGAGATATTGAATATAGACAAAAATGCATCTATAGATACGGTCATATAAGCACATACTATTCTAATTAGTTTATATACAAATGGTTATTTATACATGTCTTTTCATATTTTTATTGGATTCACCATTGAATGGTCAAATGCGAATAATATGATAAATTTTATAAATTTCTTAATTACTCCTTTTTATTTGATAAATCTAATGGTGGTTAAATAGTTTCAAAATAAAAAAGAAGTTGTGTTTGTGTTTTTGTGTCTGTTTATTTTTGCAGATTTTGAATAAAGAGAGTCATCTCAAGTATTTCTCTATTCAATTTGTTTTATTATGATATTTTCTTCTAATTTGCAGGTGCACATGTAGATTAGGAGACATTGAAGAAAATATTCAATTTAAATTTGGGAGTACTGGGGCTACACTTTTGTGTGTTTTATTTTTAAGTACAAAGAAAAATTAATAAATGATTTGGATTTTTAATGGATGGATACTCATTCCGTTACCATTTGTCTAAAATGTCAACCTTTGTTATTATTTTTATAATTAGAATGACAAGATAAGATCTTTCTTTATTTTCCGAAGATATTTCAATTATACACATATTTAATATGAATAAATAATATACATACATATATCTTGTAGTTGTAGCATATAATTAAAGAATTAAACAAGTATCCCATATATTTATTTTTTATGTTATATAAATGTATAATTTGAATATTTTTCAAAGTAATTAATGAAACTATAAATATCGAATAATTAGAAAAGAAAAAGAAGTGAAGAAATTTATAAATATTATTTTAACTTTTTAGCCTAACATATAGTGCGAATGAAACTTTATTTTTCAACAAAAAGTGAATTTCTATTTAAAGATATGTTTATAAAAAGTTAATTTTCTTAAATTAAGAATATAATTTTAAGTTAATGTTTGTGTTTGATTATTTTGGAAAATTTAGACAAAGACATGTGGAATTTCTAATGATGTAGTAGAATTTTTGACTTGGATCTTCAAATAGCATGTACCTTACCGATATATATACATCCATTATTGATTTCTTGTCCATCTGATTTTATGACTAAATTTTTAGAGTATCTTTTAAAACAATAAAATTATATTTGACTGTGTCCCATCTTTTATTTTTATTATATTGTAAAATGCTAACACTAGATTAGTTTGTCTTTTATAATAGTTTTTGGATTTAAAAGCTTTTTATTGGGTAAATTAATAAAGATTAATTTTGTTAAATAAATGATTCACATTCATTTTTTTTAATGATTCAATAGATTATCTTAATATTCCGTCTATACTATCAGAGTCTAACAGGCTCATATTACTCAATCCAAAAATAGCCCTTAGAAAATAAAAATATACTAAAAAGAAAATGAAGTTTACCTAGATATAAGTCTAATTTCAAAAAATAGAAATTTTAAGATAACACTGGATTAATTTTTAGGGTATATCTCACTCTCAACATATATCAAATAATTATATGATGTGACTTTTTTAGAGTAGAGTTTCATTTTTTAATGTGATTTCTTTGGCATCTACACTCACAATGAACTTAAGTTTAAGATCTTAAATAGTGTAGTTAAGATATTCAAATTTGTATATTAAACTCCTAAAAAATAAATATATAATGAAAATGGGCTAAATTTTAATTTAATTTAAATATAGTAACTTAATATTTGTGATTAAATTATCATATTTCTTAATATATTTGAAAATCTGCAGTAATTTTGAGCATTAAATTGAAATTAATGTTGAAGTGACCGTTAAAGAGGTGTCACGTCTATAAAAAAGTAGTGACGCTTCAGTCGTTCACATATTTTCGTTTTCTCCACTTACCTAGCTTTTCCATCAAAACTCCACCTATTTTCTTCGCTTTTTCTTTCTCTACTAAACATTCTTTCCTTTCTCTTACCCTAAACTAACTCCGCAATTCCATCCAAGTCCGCCACGGAATTGAGTTTCCACATTTTATCCTCTCCGGCTCTTTTCCCTTGTGATTGATCGTTCTCTTCTCTCTCAGAGATCAGATCACTCGCCCCTTCTGCCCTCTTCTTCTTAGTAAACACACCTTGGGTTTCTGTGTGAAAGGACCTGCCATTTCGCAGGAGGCATGGCAACGAACATTGGGATGATGGACGGAGCATACTTCGTAGGGAGGAATGAAATTCTGACGTGGATCAATGCCACTCTCCAGCTCAAGCTCACCAGAATCGAAGAGGTTTGATTATTGCTCTCTTTATGGAGACACCGTTTTGTTGTTTTCCATTTATTTTATACTCCATTCTGGATGCATGGAAAAGAAAGTACTTTCTTGGAAAATAACCACTTTTTCACTTAAAATAGAAATGGGTTTCTAAGTTAAAATGGTTATTTTCCAGGATAATATTTTCTTTCCGTGTGGCCAAACGCGGAGGCTGTACAGTTTCTTCTTCATTTTCCGTTGTTTTCTTCTTTTCATCAATGCTTGAATCCATGTACCATTTATTGGTACATTTCTTTGTTGTTGCAAATTAGTCATAGTTACGGATGGTTGTCTTAGAAGCGGGATTTGTTGGATCTGGTTTTCTTTCTTCTCCACAGAAAAATGTATACCTGTTCTATTGGGCCATAGCAGTCAAAGTGCAATGCGCACTCAGGCTGCAAGGTTCTGTGGAGCCTAAGGCACCAGTGGACTCGTAGATCCTGGCCTATATTTCTTTATTTTTTTTAAAAACATACGGAATATTTTGTGTCTTTATGACACCATTCTAACGAAACAAAATATTTCAAAAGAAAGGACTAAGGAAACAAAATTCCATTGTGTGCATAAACAAAATATTCATAATAGCTTGTAAAAATGAAAATTTATTAAATTATTTGTGTTATCTCTAAAAGGGTGTTGAGAAAAATGAGGAGTCATTATGTTCCTGGGTCATCAGTAAGTTTTTGTGGAAATTCAAGCGTCCTTATCTGAGGTATAAATTTTGGTTGAAATCATTTTTTCGGTTGTTGGGGGAACAAAAAAATTTGGCCAATATCGATCATATTTACTATCTCTACTGAAATATGTAAAAGGATGAAATTACCAAAATCTCCGAATTTCTGAAATATGAAGAAAATTTCAAAATATGACTGAAATATCCGAAATTTGACAAAATTTCTACCGAAATATTATGACAAATATCAGCCAATAGTTTTTTTTTTTTTTGGAAAATCTCCGATATTTCCGATATTTATATTTGGCCCATACCAAATCCCAAAAAATTTGTACCTCAGATCCTACTCTTACATCTGTCTCTGGAATATGGATATCCAGATGCATGCTACTTGATTTCTTTTAATTTCTGGGTGGAATTGATTGTCTATTAAGATGATGAACTCATAGAGATAACCATTTTACCCCTTCTTTGTTATTTAGAGTTTTTTCCCTGTTTTAGGTGGGTACAATGTATAGTTTTTTTTTATTGGGATGGGTTGTGCACTCAGTGACCTAGCTCCTATGGATATTAGTAAAATTATGACAAATTTGGAGAAAGAAAAGACAACTAATCACGGCCTATATTATGCCTTTTTATCAAACGAGAAAAATCTCTAGAAAGACACGGATTGATGCTTTGCAGTTCCATTTGGGATTTGAATTGTTTCTCAATATAAGGGTAGAAAATGTTCTAATTGCTGATATTTTGTCATGCCTTTTTACATGTATCACATCCAAACCCCTCCCTCATTTTGTTAATGTTACAACTTTGAGTTTATAAGTTTTATTACGAGTCAATGGATTCCTCAATCGAATGTGAGAGGAACTTCAATCTTTCTTATTCCAGTAAAATAATATCACAATTCTTATTTGATCTCCAAACATGTGAACAGGCTGCATCTGGTGCTGTTCAGTGTCAAATGATGGATATGACCCATCCAGGTGTTGTTCCAATGCACAAGGTATGGATCTTCTCGTGGCATATTTGTCATTTGTTTGTCATATTGGAGACCTAAATTAGATTCTTTTTTTCTGTTTATATGGCATTATTTCAGGTGAATTTTGATGCAAAATCAGAATATGACATGATCCAGAATTACAAAGTTTTGCAAGAAGTATTCAATAAATTAAAAATAGAAAAGGTATGTGGTTTTTCTTTAGAAAGAAGAAAGTCATCATGTATTAGCGTTCATACTGCAAGCCTTTAAATTTAGCTGTCTCATTAGTCATTATCTTTTGCTGCCTAATTTTTGGGATTAATCAATCAATCTTTTATAGATGGTATTCTTATCTCAAACAAAATACAGCTTTGTTGCAAAAATTTAGGGACACTCTCATCATCTAAAGTGGCTAGTTTTTTATTTCTTAGTAGTTATTGAGGAGGATTTCCCATAGTTCTGATCCTGAGTGTATATGTGAAAATGAATACAAGTTCCCCAATTTGTGGTTTAAACTTGGGTTTGGTTTCTAGTTTATTTTGTGGGTTGCCAAAATCCAATTGATTCAGTTCAAAAAAGGAGAGAGTGTCCATCTCCTACAATCTCTCTCTTATTTTCACGTCAGTCTTCTATAGTCCTTCTGCCCACATAGAAACTGGAATACCTTCGTGCACTTAACTCTAGGCAAACAATGTAGGACACATGCGTGAGACTCATCAATCTTAACTCATGATATCTCTTGTTGTTTTCCTGGTATTGTCACAGCATATAGAAGTCAACAAGCTAATTAAAGGACGACCCCTGGATAACTTGGAATTTCTACAGTGGTTAAAACGCTACTGTGACTCTGTAAATGGTGGCATCATGAATGAGTATGTGCTCTGTTCTCTCTCTCTCACACAAAAAATGGGTGTATGTGCTTTTTTTTTTTATTCATCTGTTTCCTTTTCCTCTGTCGAGGATATTCCTGCTTTTCCAGTTATTATAGAATCAACAGGTCCAATAACTTAACCACTGCCTTTTGTTTCTTAGGAATTATAACCCAGTGGAGCGAAGATGCAAGGGGGCAAAGGAGCGGAATCCTAAGGGTTCTCATAAAGGCTCGAAGTCATTGCAAAGCAGCAACATGCCAAATATTGGTTCTGTAGATGGAGCAGGTCATGGTATTTCATTAAAAGCTTGTATCATTAAGTGGCTATTTTGTACTCATATTTGCTGCATTGCCTTTTTGTTGGTCTTGAAAAAAATGTAGATCCCAAACATGGAAAAGTATCTATGGTGTCAGGTGGGGAAAATTCTTCAGGGCAGATACATGCATTAACTGAGCAGGTACTCTACCATCAATGGCTTTGGCAAGTGCTTTTTTTTTTTTTGTGGCATTGTTGTGTTTACTACCTTCATCCTACATACAGCTCCATTTCCTTGAACTTGAACCTTTGTGATAATGGGTCCCTTATTCTCAATCATTTTTGAAAGAAAAATATAAAAAATGTTTTCAAAAATGTTTTCAATGAATACATGTTAAATGCATAAATTCAAGTTTGTACATAACTTTGTATGGGAAAGTGATTTAACCCTGCATGCTCTGGGAAAAAAAATGGTCATTGTAGGAGTGACTGTTGTTGAATTGGGTTGATCATCCGTTTACTTCAACTTTGATTTTAAAGTGTTTTTAATCTAGGACACAAGTTTTCATTAGGAACATGAATTAGAATTGGGAATGACAGCTAGCAGCAACATCCAAGTAAAAAGGAACCTTTCATTCCTCAGTCATCATCATGGTCATTGTTCTATTGGGGTAAATTCCTTTGATCAAGATGATTTGAGGATGGCACATCATCATTGTATTGTTGGGATAGATGGCTTTCATCACGATGATTCAAGGACAAGACAATTTTTCCTGGTGGTTCTAGAAAGGTTGACCATGATTTGGTATTTCTAACTATTGTAACAATTTTCTTCAGTAAGTGGATATACATAAATGGCTCACTAACTCTTTTGATAGGGAAGCCATTATCATGCTACAATAAAATTGAAATGAACAAAACCTAATAAATAGAGTTGTGGCACAGTTGGTGGGGCTTATTTTTGCAACCACAGTGGTTGTGCAGTTGAGTCATGTTATTTGTTCAAAAAGCAAAAAGGTCCAATTCCTTAAAAAAGAAGAAAAAGCCCCTGATAAATTACTTTATACATTTATCTGTTGTACTTCAATTTGGCCATCGTCTCACTGAGCATCAGATACGGCTTATGAGAAGTCACTTCTTAATTTTGTGAGTGAATTGAATTACTTTTTTTCTAAAGAAGTTGCATAGGAGAGTTTTTGTGATTAGAATCACTTTTCTAATGAAGCTACACAACATAAAGGGGCATTTGTTCTTCCATCCTGAAAGGGTATCTACTCATTAAATTTGGTTTTGTTACCTCCATAATGCCAAACCATAATTTAATCATAGCCATGACTTTTTTTGGAGGAAAATTATGGTTTTATTGATTGGAAAAAAAGAATATGTCTAAGCAAAGAATCACATCAAAGAATCATTCAAAAAGACAGAAATGCATGAAAGGGCATCTCCAACAAAACAGGGAATTGTATCCCCCAACAAAAGGCCCAAATTAATTGTATTTTGACAACTATTAAGTTGTTTAAGTGCTCCCCTTATTTAGTCAAAGAATCTGCCCAGTTGTTGGTCTCATAACATGGCCTGTAGAAGAAAGCTTTTGAATCACCTTACCTCTTTTAGTCAGATAAAGAAATCTCCATGTGCATTTCTCTCTTTTCACTTACTGGATAAAAAGGAGTTTCCTTCAATCTGGTCACCCCTCCCCCCATCTTCAGCCAACTCTCTAACTCCCCACTTGAGAGATGAACCTCAGCAACACTGGCATAGAGAAAATGCCGGAGGACCAGCATACTCTGTCAAAGATCTTGCGGAATCATCTCTAATCATTCCCCCAAGCTAACCTAGCTACTATTGAAGTTTAACTTCTACCAATCAGAGGGGTCTTTTTTTTTTTCCTGAAATGGTAATCAGGTAATAATAAAGGCATCAGAGATGCAAGCAAATACAAAGCACAAGAAAAAAAAGAAGGAAAAACCAACATTTCTTACACCCTTAAGGAACAAAACCCATAGAAGCAACTAGGAAAGACAATGCTCTCTTTCTAGGCTTGCAAAATGTCAGACGTGGATAAGTGATGGAAGTCCGATAAAAAGGGAGGCCTAGACTGCACATTTGGCAAGGATTCAATTGCTGACTTGTTGGGGACTTTCAACACAATTTCGAAATACCTTGTTGTTTCGCTTTCACCGTGAACTCCAAAGGGTGGCAAACAAGGCGAGATGCTACAAAACCGAGCATATGGGGGAGACATTGGCAATTTTCCACGTGAAGGAGAGCTGGGCAAACAAAGAAGGAATGGACCACTGAATACCAAACTGACCCAAGATAGCAACCCAAAGAGACAAATAAAAAGAGTAATGGATGAGGAAATGGTCAATGTCTAAGTATGGAGGCAAAATATGGCAAGCACTGACTAAGCACCTACCCCTCTTGCGCAAGTTGTCTTGACTAAGAATCTTCCCAAGCCCGGCAGTCCACACAAAGATGATAGCTCTATGATGGGCTTTAGAAGCCCTAATGGAAGGATCCACCATTGGACTGAACTTACTCCTGCTGTTCCACTCGTAGAGGGACTACAACGTGAAAGATCCAGAAGAATCAGGCCACCAAATCGAGAATCAATCTTCCAAGGCCTGAATGTGAGAAGTCTTCAGCTTCAGAGTCAGTCAGATTCTGGGGAAACCAAATATCCCACACAATTTGATCACTTGTAACAGAGTAGAACCTAGAGATAAAACCATCAGGCAGGAGAGCAATGCGAAAAAGGGTAAGGAATCGAGAAGCAATGGGGTGGAATAATGCCAAGGATCTGTTTAGAATCTAATGGAATTGCCCCTCCCCACTTTAAACCTAATGCCTTGCTTAAACTTATCCCCACAAGTGCAAATAGCTCACCACATCCCTGAAGCCCTGCGTGGAGAAGGATCAATGTCCCAATCCAAGTTGCCAATTCTGGTTAGTGGTTGGAATTCTCCAAGTATTTATAAGAAGGTCTATCTCCCTCAGCATGCACTAGGGCTGCGTTTGGATGGGGGGTAATTTTTATAGGGGTTACCCCTGAGTTGGGGCCACCCTTGAGTAGGGGTGACCCTTGAATTGGGATTACCCTTATCTTGTTTGGCAATTGTAGTGGTAAAGTAAAAACTTACTCTAAGGGTAAAAATTTTTGTTCGGTAACCACAAGCAAGGGTAACCTGATATATTAATATTTTTTAATTTTTTTTATAAAACATAACTTGTAAATAATATTCATGAAGTAAATTCTAATAATATAACTTATAATAATATTATCTATTTTTTATAAATAAATTTTCATAATTATAATTTAAAATGAACACTTGCATTCTAACATTAAAAAAATAAAACAAGATTTTTTTGATATTATTATTTTAAATCCCAATGAATGAATAAAAAATATCAACATATCTCTTCATAAAAAATTATAATTTTTTATATTATGTGAATTTAATAAAAATATTAATTCTCATAAAATTGTTAATATGTCAGGTTACCCCTGCTTACAGTTACCCCTACTCAAAGGTAACTCCGGGTAAACTCTGCAAAATTTACCCCTCATCCAAATGCATCACGTTGAAAATATTGACAAATTTTTAAAATAAACATTTAACAAAATAAATTGCTAATTATCCCAAAAGAGATTACCATGAACCTCAAACGTTTCGAGACCCTTTTGAAATTGGACAAAATCACTCCTTAAAAATAGGACATTTTGACAAATATGTTTCATAAAATTTTATTTATATTTTTATATTATATAGATTTAATAAAAAATTATTAATTCTCATAAAATTGTGAATAAGTCAAGTTACCCCTACTCAAGGGTAACCCCTGTAAAAATTTATCCCTCATCCAAATGCATCATGTTGAAAATGTTGACACATTTTTAAAATAAACTTCTAACAGAATAAATTGTTAATTACCCTGAAAGAGATTACCATGAACCTCAAACTCTTTCGAATATTCGCGACTCTATCGAAATTTCGACAGAATCACCCCTTAAAATTTTATTTTTATTTTTATATTATATAGATTTAATAAAATTATTAATTCTTATAAAATTATTAATATGTCAGTTTACCCTTACTCAAGGGTAACCTGGGGTAACCCCTGTAAAAATTTACTCCTCATCCATAATATAATATAAAAAATAAATTGCTAATTACTTGAAATCTATTAATTTTTCAATTATGTAATATATAATTGAAAAATAGAGGAAGGCACGGGGTAAATAGGGGCAAAGCTTCCTTAAAAAAATAAAAAATAAATAAAAAAACTGCTATTATTATTTTAAATTTCAATAAATGAATAAAAAATTCTACATATCTCTTTATAAAAAAAATATAATTTGTTGTTTGGTGATATGAAATTTATCAAATGGAAATAATAGAGTGCTTTTAAAACAAAAATAAAAGCCAAGTATTCACCAAAATAAATAAAGATAAAATGTAAAAAAAAAATCTCATAGAAAAGAAGAAGACGGTGGGTAAGGAGGGGTATTCAAGAGTGAATACCCCAAGCCCCATGGGGGTATTCAAATGGGTGATGTGAGGGGTAAAAAATGGATTTTTAACCCTCACCCCCTTGTTACCAAACGTGGGTAATGAGGGGTAACCCCCTGTTACCCCCCAATACCCTCCATCCAAACGCAGCCCAGGAGATAACCTAGTATTCTAGATGTTGGAAGAATAGTCACACGGATAAATAGATGATATATCTCCTTTTCATTTTGGTTGTGCAAACAACAAGCACTTACCATGACCATTCTTTTATTTCTAAGGTGATTCCGAGTTAATTTCCAAACTATTGGAGACACTCTTGAAGTAGGGGCCCCAAGCAACATCTTCATTTCTAGTGACTTTCTCGAGCAATCCTATCAACTTCAACACGATATAAGCTAAGAAATATCTGCTTGAGAATTGAGAGTAGAATCACTTACCCATTTATCAATCTAGAAAAAGCTACCTTGCCATCATGCACTCTAGATCTCAAAAACCAATCAAAATTGAAAATGTAACCCATTACACCACACTAGAAACCAATACTTGTGAGCCTGACACAAGGATAGCCCACCTATTGATTGGAAGATATTCTTACTGATTAGGATACTATTCCTCACTTTTTGAGATCTCTCCTAATTGAGGATACCCATTTGCCAAAGAGAGCTTCATTTATTTCTCCTAAAGGACGAATACTCCCAAAGCTTGATTTATTGACTCCATCCGACTAGGTGATGGCATCTTTTGTTGGTTTATGGATTTGAAGGTCTTTGCACTAAATGCTCTCCAATTTCTTGATAACTAAGAGGGCAAACTTGATAACTGTGATTTTACCTCTCAACGAGAGGTATGGACTTTTCCATGTAGACATGCACCACTACTTGAACCTTTTTTAGTACCAAGTCCTCATGCTTCACGGGAGATTTTATGTATTTATTGGTATTTGGGTGTTTTGGAGCTAGAGTGGAAGTCACCTCTTTCCCCAGCTTAAGATGGCAAGAGCTTAGACTTTAGGTAAAAAATTCGGCCAACACGATATGTATTGGCCTATACGTATTGCTATATGTTGTGATACGTATCGCTATTATATATGACAATATATATCAGCCGATATGTATCCGTATTTGTCCATATGAAAATAAATTCGGCTGATATGATATGGTATCGGCCTTATTCAATTAATTTTTTTTAGGAAGAAATTGCCATTTTGATTGTTCTTTGGTTTGAATCTTGCATTGCGTATGATTTTACGAAAGTTTAGAAGCAAGTTCTTCCAGTGTGAAAGGTATTTATCCATCCTAGCCTTTTTTTCTTTATGTATTTAGATTTGTCCATTTTGAGTTAATTTCATAATGTTTTTTGAATTTTTCCCTAAGATAATCTCGAATTTGAGGTTTTTTGTGAAAATAATTTAATGAAATGATATTGAGTGAATGGAGATGCTTTAATGGGATTGATATGGTTTGTAAGGTGTCTGTGTGATTTTCATTTTTTTTTTTTTTAAATCATGAAATCCTGGTTTTTGTAAGATAATTGCCATTTTAGGGTTTCTTGTGGATTTTTTTTTAAATGTTATAAAAATGTTTATGTTTATGGAATTAAATGAAGGGAACTTAGTGCGTTGATATAGTTTTTATGGTGTTTATGCGAATTTTCTAATATTCCAACATTTTAATGAAATTCAGTTTTTTACAGAAAAATAATTTGTTATAGAAGATATATGTCATTATGGGACACATTGATTTTTCATTCTCTAATTTTTTGAACATGTTTCAATTAATTAGGGCATGTTTTATTCGTATCGAAATTTTGGCCCTTAGAGGGTCTAATATTTTATGAAAAGGACCATTTTTTAACCAAAATATGCTCACACTAAATTTTTCCATTTTTCTATAATTCTTCTAAATTTTTTATGAAAAATTCAAAAGAAAAAATTGAGGAAAGAGAGTGTGTATTGGCTTATCTGGCCGACACGATACTGTATATGTATTTTTGACCCGTGGTTTGCATTTTTGCTGATTACTAAAAGAGCTTGATTAAAAGGCTGGTGCTATTAACATTGGCACACAACCACTTGGGATACTGATGCTATTCAAAATAAAATGAAAGAGCATGGAGTCGGTTTCAGAGTCAATATCTGCATGATAAGTTGAGCTGCATATGATGCCGATAATTTTCATGGAGTTGGAAACTCCAAATCATACTTGTTATGTTTATATACAAACCACACTTAGTTTAATATATTAAATGTTCATGGATGAGATCCAAGTCACATTTGTGCATGTTCATACAAGTGCCATTAGAATGTAATTAATTCCCACTTAAATTAATGGATTAAGTGCTCATAGATGAGATCCAAATCACTCATATATGGATGACTTAAGTGTTCATAGAGTTGTTGATGATCTCCAAATGACACTTGAAAATAGGTTACGTGTCCATGGAGATGAACTCCAAACTGCACTTGAAAATTGGGCAAAGTGTCCATGTAGATGAACTCCAAACCACACTTGAAAATGTGCTTAGTATCTATGGAGATGAACAAACCGCACTTGAAAATGTGCTAAGTGTCCATGGTGTTGAACTCTAAACCACACTCGAAAGTAGTACTCAGTGTCCATGGGTAGGACCCAAACCACTCTTATATTAGATTCAAGTGTCCACGGGTAGAACCCAAACCAAACTTATGTTGGAAATTCAAGTGTTCATGGGTAGTACCCAAACCACACTTATATGAGACGATGTTAAGTGCTCTTGGAGGGAAACACGAACCCACATCTTAAGATGGTGAAGAAAGAAGAAACTTAAAGCCTCGAATTTTGGATCTTTCAAGGAGCATGAATCTCTCACAAGACTAAAGCTCTTGCACTCCTTTTCAAGAAGCACCCTCCTTAGTAATTTCTCTCCCCCAAAAAGATCTCAAGCACTCCCAAGCCTCATATTTATAGGTAAAGGCCAACTCTTGGATGGATCAACTCACTGATGAATCTGCCTGTGACGTGAACTAACAGATGGTTTTATTCGTGAATTGCATTATTCACGGAAGAATCCATCTGTGAGTTGAACTCAAGGAAGAATTTGTATATGAGTTTAACTCACAGATGGATTTATCCAGGAGTTGCACTCACGGAAGAATCTGTCTGCGAGTTGAACTCATGGATGGGTTTATCCAGGAGTTGCACTCACGGAAGAATCCGTCTGCGAGTTGAACTCATGGATGGATTTATCTAGGAGTTGCACTCACAGAAGAATCCGTTTGTGAGTTGAACTCATGGATGATTTTATGCTCCAGTTGAATTCTCATATGAATTCGACTGGGAGTTGGACTTGCAGATGGATTTTTTCGCCAGTTGAACTCGGATGAATTCAACTAGGAGTTGAACTCGTGGATGGATTTTTCTGCAAGTTGACTTCTTAGATGAATCCACCTAAGAGTTGGACTTGTAGATGTATTTTTTGCCACTTGAACTCTTGGTTGAATCCAAGTGTGAGTTGAATTCATGGATGGATTTTTTTGTTAGTTGAATTCTTAGATGAATCCAACTGGGAGTTGGACTTGCGAATGGATTTTTCCACCAGTTGAATTGTCAGATGAATCCTACATTAGTTGAATTCACAGATGGATATTTCTGCCAATTGAATTCTCGAATAAATGGAGTTGGACTTGGATTGATTTTTCTGCCAGTTGAACTCTCGAAGGCATCCAAATGTGAGTTGAATTCATTGATGGATTTTTTTGCCAATTGAATTCCGAGATGAATCCAACTAGGAGTTCGACTTGTGATGCAGGGCAAAATCTATATCAAATTTGACATAGGACAAATCAAAATATTGGAAATCTAAAATGATAGATGGATGTCTATATGAGAATGCAAAATGTGTATGGTGAATCCTAAAATGACATTCAACCGATAATCATGATTCACATAAAACGTTAGAGAGAAATTAATATTGAGCAAAGAATAAAATAACAACTTGGGCAAATTGACACACAATTAATCAAAGAGATTCAAGAAAAGAATGACACTTACACGAAAAGAGAAGAAGAAGAAGATTTGTGAGAAGTTTGAATTTCTTCATTCATTCATTCATTCATTTGTTCATTAATCATTATAAAAAATGTCTCTTACAACTATTTATAAAAGATAGACTCTCTTAGAAACCCTAGACACATTGACTTAAGGCAGTGGACCGATCTAAAACCATAAAAACAAATATATGTTTATGACAATCTTGGAACCATATAAACTAAAACAATGTCACTAATAAAAGATAACAAAAACAAATATCTGAATGGCACTGGATCAACAGTCATATCAGTCTTATCCATAAATGAATGACTCAGATGATATAAATGGATGGATTGAACCAATTTCTTAAATCCTTGCTGAATCAACTTAAATTTGGTCTATCCATGGCTGGATTTGCCTCTATCCATAGTGAGATATGCAGGGATTGTGTAAAAATTCACCATCCAACCTTGATGAGGTAAAATTTGGATTTTGATGCATCCTTCTTTACTTGTGTCCCATGATGTTCTCATCAATTCTTCCCGGCTTGGAAAAGTTCACCTTTGGTGAATAGATGCTGTGGTATTTTTTGTGCATGTCCTTGGTGAATAGATGCTGTGGTATTTTTTGTGCATGTCCTTGTTGAGTCTCAGTAGTGCTTCGCCAATGACCACAATCAGTCTTGGCGCGACTTTCCACTTCCTCCATCTTGGGTAGGGATGGCAAAGGTAGTAAACAAGCAAATGTGACAATGATTTAGAAGCAATATGGTCTATTGGACATGAGTTTGAAAAATAGGGTGATGGACATGCATTTGTTTGTATCGGAATAGGTGGTCCTTTGTAAAGCACTAAATCTTACACGATGAAGATATGGCTGATTTCTAGATTTGAAGGCAAATCTAAGACATAGGTGTTGGTACTAATTTTCTTAAGTTCTTTAAAAGGATTAACACTTCGGGTGTGCAATTCTTTTATTCTCCATTTAGGGATCCATTTAGACCCGATGTGCACCCTGACCATATCTCCCTCCTGAAACTCTTGACACTTGTGGTGCTCATTTGCAGAAGATTTGTAATATTCATTGCTAATAGAATTTTTCTTCTAATAAGCAGTATGTAAATCATGGACATGCCTAGCAACTGACTCAGCTAACTCAAAAGGCTTACATGTAGGTGGAAGTGGTATGAGGTGACCTGTGACCTGTGACCTGTGACTATCTCAAAAGGATGGAACCTGTAGACTAATTAACTAAATTCTTGCAAGCAAATTCAACTATGAGGAGAATATGATCCCAACTAATGACAATTTAGCATGTTCAATAAAGTTCATCCTATAATGTGGAAGGTTGGGGATAAACAAATTTGGAACCAAATCCATAGTGGGCTGAACATCACATTTAGGAGGGAGCTCAACCAGATGCTCCTCAGGGGTTGCATCACTATTCTTATTGAGTGAAGTTTTGACCTCTCCTAGAATCTCTATTTCTCTCTTGGGGTGATTCTTTAACTTCTTTGGTTTTTAAAGTTTAGACAACCTTGCTCTTTATGCCATTCTCAATTTTTTATTTATTTATTGAGAAAATGTAAGGTTTCTTTTCAACCTTTTATGTCGGCCCCTTCACATCACTCACTTTAAACTTTCTAAGAAAAGTGGGGTTCAATTTGATCTCTTTCCTATTTTGCGATGCATTTTCTAGCACCCTACTACCACCTTGCATCTGTCTTTTTTCAAAACCTTTGATACTTGGTTTCTATGGTATCCAATTTGGCTTTTATTCTCGTTAGCAATTCACCAAATGGGTTTGGGTTCATAGTGGTAGTAGGGTTTTCGATGTGGTATTTGGTACTGCTATGTATAGGCATGTACTATCCAAAGATAATAATGAGACTAACTTGGGTAACTGCAATCTAACACAACCTATGGTTTGATCAATTCGGCTTTGATACCAAATCTGATGCAGGACAAGCTCTAATAGCAAATTTGGCATAGGACAAGTCAAAATATTGGAATCCCTAGATTTAAATGATAGATGGATGTCCGTATGAGAATGAAAATGTGTATGGTGAATCTTAAAATGACATGCAACCTATAACCATGATTCACATAAGATGTTAGGGAGATAATTAATATTGAGAAAAGAATAAAACAAAACCTAATGTGGCAATTCATGATCGACCATGGAATCTTAGGAGATATTTCACTAGGTCTTTGTTTAGCAATATTCTTTCTTTGCTTTTTGTTGGTTTATTTTAGCAAGTGTTTTTTATGTTGTTTTTATTTTAGCAATGTATGGCCGACTATGGCCTTAGGGTTGGTTATTTAAGCACAACATATTGAGCAAAGAATAAAAAAAAAAACATTAGGCAAATTCACACTAACAATTAATCAAAGAGATTCAAACAGAAGAATGACGCTTACTAATAAAGCTTTCAAAAGTTGTATTGTTGGCCTTCAATGCAAAATCCCTCGAAAGACTAATTAAATCACACCAAACCTTGCCCTATGTCTTCTAGATTTAAAAATTAATCACCCAAGAGGTGAAATAGGGCTATGGTACCTAGGGTTTGCCAAAGAAATTGAGGTTTGTTATTTTTGTTATCAAGCAAAACAAGGTCTCAAGTTGGTTCATACAGTAGGTTAGGGTTAGATTTACAGGTCTAAGATAGGGATCTAGAGGTTAGTGTGCAAAATAGGGCAAAACGGGGTCAACATGGGTCTATTTGAATGGTCATACGGACATTTATAGACGTCCGTATGGACTGGTGGGTCCCTACGGGGTTTTGGTGGTCGATGGTGGAGTTTGGTTAGGATTGGGGTTTGGATGAAAAAGTGTAAAAAATAAGGTGTAGAAAGAGAGAAAAAGATAGGAGAAAAGGTGATGCAGGACAGGGGATAGGGTAACCCAAAATGCCTAAATGTGGTTCCCTACAAATTAAAAGGGTTGAAATAATGCACCCTAAAGCTAAAATGGACAGAAATTAATCAATCAATTAATATATGCAATTAATTAATATAAAATTTTCCACACTTAATCATGTAAATAGTAAGAATATCATGTGTTTAATGGCACTAATGGGAAATTAAGCAATTAATCGATCCTGACAATTATCGGGTCAAACAATAGGGTCTGGTCACGGTATTGGATGGGTTTTAAGGAAGGGTTTTTTATAGACTTTAGACACGTGGGTTTACAAATATAGGACAAGACACGGATGGAAAGAAGAAGAGAAAGAAAACAAAGGATGCCACAAAGGGACGGAAACAACAGAAGAGACAGAAGAGGAAGGAGGTGGAAACGACAGGTAAGTGGGTTTAAGGGTTACGGCAGCTAGAGGGGAGGTGTTTAGGATTGATGGCAGCGATGGATGGTGTCTAAGGGAGGGGCGAAGGCAAGTCAATGGGTTTCTAAGGCTACGACATCAAGGACGATAGCTGTTTGGCGTAAGAGGCTCGGAACAACAGTGTAGGAAGGCTTAAAATGGCTTGCTGTAGTAAATATGGGGCTGAACAGATGGATCTGGGGTCGATGCAGGCTGTAACAGCCATGTATGAGGTTGGTGATCAAGGTAGAAGGGTTTTAGAAAAGGTTCTGGCTCAAAAGGGATGGGATGGGTTCGTTGGTTTGGGAGTTTGCAAGGCTTAAAGAAGAAAAAAACAAAAATAGAGAAGGGAAGAAGAAGAGAGAGATGAGAGCTAGAAGATGTGTACTTGGATAGAAGATGGAAGGATGGTAGCCTCACGCTAGGCTTACGCCAAAAGAAGGGCCTCACGCCAAAGGAATCACTCCATACAATCAATCGCACCAAGGTTGCGAAGATCTCAAAATTTTCAATTCATTCAATCGTGTGTTGCTGCCCTAATGGGCTTACAACCTATTTATTCAGATACATAAGGCACGAAGACCAAAATACCCTTGCATGAAAAAGTCTAAAATACCCTCAGATAATAAAATAAATAAAAAATTACATCAAGCCAAATAAATAAAAATAAATAAATTTGGTGAATCTTATGTTCCAAAATGCTCCGCATCAAAAGGGTAAGGAAGAAAAAGAGATAGAGGAGAAGAAGAAGATTTGTACCTTGAGTCATAGAAAGGTTCCTTGATCTCACATCAAGGAGGCAAAATGAGTTAAACGAGCTTTGCAGATGGGAGAAACTTGAATTTTTTCATTCATTCATTCTTTTATTCATCATTATGAAAAATGTCTCTTAGAACTATTTATAAAAGACTCTTGGAAGCTGATTTGTAGTTTACTGGGAGCCAAAGCTGTTAAGAGCTTGAGCAGGGGCAGCGTTATTGTTTTCATTTATTGTGTTCTGTTAGTTGATGTACATTTCCTTTTTGGTAGCACTGATTTACACATATTTCTATTGATGAATAAATACGCGTTACCTCTCAGAAGAAAAAAGTTCCATGCAGTTAAACTTTCTAAAATAAAAATAAACTCCATAAGAAACTATCGCATGTACTTTATCCATCTTGAAACCCCTTCAAAATGTAGTTGCATCCTCTTCTCATTTCTTCTTGAACTTTGGATATTTGTAAGTTGCTAAAACATGTTTGCACCAATATGAAAAATTCTAGTTTATTGGGTCAGTAGTATTCTCTACACAGTGATTTTGATTACCTTTCTTTTTTTCTTTTTTAGAAAAAAAATATATCAATCTTAGAATTGGTTATTTTGCTATTTTTGTTTCTGATAGCTTAACATGCCTTAAAATTAGAAATAGCTAATGATTTTTATTTCTTCCAAGCGCCATTAAAAAAATTATATTTCAGTAATGATCATTTTGCCACTGCTTCATTGCAAAAGTTGTTGAATGAATATTTTTTCTTTGGTTGCGAGTGCAGATTGCAGAACTCAAGCTTTCAGTGGACCATTTAGAGAAAGAAAGAGATTTCTACTTCACAAAGTTACGGGACATTGAACTCCTTTGCCAATCTCCAGAGATGGACAATCTGCCAGTATGTATATCTGTTATGCATATGTCAGTGTTTGATATTGTCATCATGTTACCATTCATACTCATATGCTCATCCATTTAAAATTCCTTATTATCTATGTATCCATGTAGAATTCTTTTAATACTATCTTAGCGTTGACCTTTTAAAAAATATTTATTTACATTAATTAAAACATACAGCTGAATCCATCAACCTTGCCGTTTGAGCTTTAAGTTTACATGTCGCTTGTGCCAGATTTTGACACATGTACCTCCCTACCCATGCAACTAACTTTTGATTCACATGGTCTCCACAAAATATGTTCTTATATACATACATCAGCGCTGGAACTAAGGATGCCCCCCCAAAAATTTCAAGAACTCCTCTGGCTACAGCCGGGATGGAGAGGTGATTTCATTCAGTCAACTTTATTGGCCTCTCCAATCAAAATCTTAAAGTATCATTGACTATCAATGAAGGTGATTGATAGCCGACCCTCTAAAAATTCACCCTTGTAGTCTCTTGTAAACTTCGTTAACTTTCAAAAGTTAGATGCATATCAAGCTCATTCAATGGATTCTTTCCAACTTAGTAAGGCCACAGCAAAATCTACGCATTAATCCTTATCCTCTATGTAACTAATGGAAGGTTTATCCTCTGGTTACAGCCAGGATGGAGAGGTGATTTCATTCAGTTTACTTTATTAGCCTTTCCAATCAAAATCTTAAAGTATCATTGACTATCAATGAAGGTGATTGATAGCCTATCCTCCAAAAATTCAGCCTTGTAGTCTTTTATAAACTTCGTTAACTTTCAAAAGTTAGATGCATATCAAGCTCATTCAATGGATTCTTTCCAACTTAGTAAGGCCATGGCAAAATCTACACATCAATCTTTATCCTCTATGTAACTAATGGAAGGTTTGAAGGAGGAAAGTTTTTATTTATACGATGTGTAAGTAGTAGCAAACTTAGCTTTTTCTAGTAAGTGGAACTCTCTCTCTCTCTCTCTCTCTCTATGTGTGTGTGGTGTAGTTCATGTGCGTGCATTTTATATTGGTTTTTTGACAATGTGCTGATGAGTTTTAAGTAGAGATACACAACAACCTTGCATATACCTACATATTCTCAATTTAACTTCTATTGTCAATGTGTATTTATGATACAAGCTGGAGAAAAAATTTAAAGAATGAAATTTTGTTTAATTAAATTGAAGAATTTTTATCTAAAAAGATGTTTTTGTCTCCACAAAACATTAGAGAAATTTCTTATCTAACTAGTCATCTTTTTTTTATTTACAACTATCATTCTTTATATATTTTGGCCCCTCCAAGCTAAAACATTTTGCTCCATCGCTGACAGACATACATATGTACACCATCCATGTGATGACACCTAGGGCTGAAACTCGGGCCGGTCGGGTTTATTAACTTATTTAACCTGACCCAAATTACTCAACCCGACCCGACTCAAATTTTTGACCCGACTTAACCCAAGTGTTGTTTTATAACTTGGTACACTTGGGGTCATGTTTGGTCGGGTTGATTTAAATTTCTCAACCCAACCCGACCTAAATTTCATGCGGTTTTTTTCCCAACCTGACTCGACCCAAGATATACAAATACATAACCCAAACCCACTGATTTCACGAGTTGGGTCATGTGGGTCAGGTTTTCACCCCTATAGACACCTAACCATTGGTCCAAGAAATGGGGTGTAAATCATTTCTACTACACTTGGGGTTTACTTAATTGTTCCCCATATGTATGTATGTATGGACTTCTGTATGTGTATGCATGCGCGCGCCTAAGAACGAGTTTGCACTAAACTGGGCGCCAATTGGGCCCATATGGATTGGTGGGTTTGAATGGCTGATGGTGATGGTTTGTATATGGTGCCTAAAAATTCATCTTGATTGGATAAGAGAAACAATGTTTTTTAAGGCCCTCAAAATTTCACATTTATCTAATGGTAGAAATTCACTGGGATAGATTGATGGGCTTTTAAACTCAAATTGGGTACAATTGCAATTCAGAGCGCTAGGTGGGGGAAAGTGGATCCATTAGGTTCACCATGGGTCCCACATACGACAGTTTGCATGGTGAGAATTATTCTTGGGGGAGAGAGAGGATTTGGAGTAACTCTAAAATATCTCTTTGTGAGGAATTCTTTGTCCTTATATAATATTAAATGCAACTATATTGGTTACAATCTAATCCCTTAGCAATTCAAAATCAAATAATTTATATTCAAATGCTTCCTATCTGTTATATCTACAATAATTACAAATTTTCACATATCAAATAAGTTATGCACCGAGTCTTATACCAAGTTATCCTCTTTCAAAGATACTTCTTTCCAATCCTATCTGGACTGAAAAATATATATTTTGTCCTAGGTCCAGAGTGACAAATTTTGGATGAAATTTGCTACAAAGTCCTCAATACTCCCCCTCAAGCTTGACATAGATATTTGTAATGCTGAGCTTGCTGAGAAAGGTTTGAAGTTGAGATTGTGAGACGGCTTTGGTGAGCATGTAAGCAAGTTGGTCTTGTGACGAATGTTGGGAGTGGAGATTATTTTAGCAATTACACATTCTCAAAGTGGTGTTCTACTTCACGTGATTGGTATGTTCATTATGAACAGGTTAGATGCCATATTATAACAGCTTGATTATTACAGTGCATAATCATTGATTGAGGATGTTAAAGATCCAAATTTTGGAGCAATTGCTTCAGCCCATGACAACTTAGAAGTGGTATTGTCCATGTCATGATAATCGGCCTTTGGACTACATCAAATTGCCCCCAAGAAATGTCAACTACCTAGAAGCAGACAAACGGTCATTTGGGGGACCTGTCCAATTTGCATATGAATATCCATATATGCAGAGATGATTGTAGGGAAGATATCGAAGCCCTCATTGAGGAAAACCTTTAAGATAGTGAAGAATTTGAAAAACTGCACTGAAATGAGTTTGCCATCAATACTTTGATAATGCCCTCAATTTGGTAAAATTTCTCCATCATTATGTCAGAGTTTGAAGTTTAGATCAAATGGCCTATCAAGGGATTTTCACCCTAGAGAGTCTGTTTCATGCAATAAATCAAAGAGCATACTTCTCGAAAAAAGAGAGATCCCCTTGGCTGAGCCACTTCAATATGTAGAATATAATAATGCAAGTTACTTCTTTGATCTTAAACATCATTTTTTAATGATTTTTGAGACGTCAACTTCAGATTCATTGTTGCCCAATACTGAGCTAGAATGATTCGAGTGGCATTGCTTAAATCCATAGTCAAGTAAGGATATTGCTAAACGTATCAAACCATGCATTTAGGGATTGTTTCTGACCATAGATTTCTTTAGTCGTCAAACTTTTGTTTTCCAATCCCCTTGCACAGAAACCTTAATGGAGGAGTCATACAAACTTCCTCATGAAGGTCTTCGTGAAAGAAAGCATTTTTCGCATTACTTGATATAATGACGAACTCAAATTAGCTACAATAGAGAGCAAGATCCGTACTAATATAAGCTTAGGAGTTGGGTGCAAATGTTTCAAAATTGTTTGCATTCCTTGTGAAGACATGTGGTGTGACTCCATCTCTCCTTTGGTACGACTCCAAGGAAACCAGGTGCATTGTATCCTTTCTCCTCCACCCACTCTTTTCTTCTTCTTCTTTTGTTTTCTTCTCCTTTTCTTTCTTATCCAATTTTTCCCCAATTTTCTCGCATTTTTGGAACCCTAGACACCCCAGAAATTCCAAACGAACACAAAACTGATCAAGTGAGGGTCAGATATTGGCTTTGCAGGCCGCCAAGACCCATACCCCACCTTAACTCCAAGGAATCCAAGTGCATTGTATCCTTTCTCCTCCACCCACTCTTTTCTTCTTCTTCTTTTGTTTTCTTCTCCTTTTCTTTCTTATCCAACTTTTCCCCAATTTTCTCGCATTTTTGGAACCCTAGACACCCCAGAAATTCCAAACGAACACAAAACTGATCAAGTGAGGGTCAGATATTGGCTTTGCAGGCCGCCAACCCATACCCCACCTTGCCTTATGGACATGGTCCTTTTTGAACCTTTTGCCTTTTGTTTTTTGTTTCCCACCATGCCGTTAACTAGTTTCTGCATAACCCCCCTAAACAACCCCTTTTTTAGACCTATTTCGGGTGTTCTTGGGGTTTGGACTCAAGTAGGACTCAATTATCCATTGCGAAACTATGTGGGGAATTTTAGGACAACTTGAACATGATCTTAGGATATTTGAAGGCCCTAACTCGATTTGTTATTACTTCTAGGTTTAATATGCTTATTTCTTTAATTCTTTTGATTTTGTGATGTTATTTACCTAGGATTTTGTTTTAATCATTGATTACAGAATACTAACATCTTAAATCAGTGTTTTAATTGCATATTGTGAGCATATAACAGCAGTTATCCTTCAAATTTCTTATTTTTCTTCACTACATTCTTAGATCTAGCGTTTTGAATGTCATAACCTTATTTCAGGGCACTCCTCACTTTCATCCTGCGTTAATTACAATTATATGGAATAGGAAGGACTAATGAATTGGATGTAATGACATCCATAGACACTAAATGATAACATTAAATGGGTCTCCACCTTTGTATCCCCTTTTGAGAAGTACAGTAGCCAACATACATTTAATAGATATAGTGCTACCACTTTAAAGTGTAAATCCAAGCGCAAAGAGCGAAGTATTAATATGACTTTGAGGTCGAATCCACAAAGACTGAAGGAATTAAAAACACTAATTCAGGAGTGAGAGTGAAAATTGGTTTCCACACAAAGTATGGAATGAAGATGAGGTAGTGAATGAAAAACAGAAATAAGAAAAGCACTTGGGTCTCAGGGATCCGTTTAATAATTCATAGGATATTTTCATCAAACTTGTCTCATTGAGATTGAAATGATGATTCTCCACTGGAAGATTGGATAGTTAAATCAATACTAGTTTTCACATAGATAGTTTGAATAGTTGATTGTGAAATAAGTTTGAGCACAACTCAAATGTCATAAGGATCCCTCAAGCATTTAATGTATTCACAAATTACAGTAAATCAAGAGAAATATATAGACATGGAATGCTCATTTATCACACAAATCATCACACAAATCACATGGGTTCCCCAAGCACTCAATGTATCCACGAATCAAGAAGAATATATTCTCTAAGCATTCATTGTTTTTGTAAATCACAATGAGTCAAGCAAATATGTAAATTTGTAATAAAAGTCGAAATTAAATTATACCATGCAATTAATCAACCTGACATTAATAGATTAATTTGTTGGATCAAAACACCCAATAAATAATTAAACATCACCCTTCACCTTAGTTTGGAAATTAGCCTAGCAACATGATAATGATGAGAGACATTAAGATAATTATTTTAAATATTCGAATGGAAATTAAAACAATATTTAAAACTAAATGCTCACAAAAATATAAAATTCCACCAAAGTGCTTAATTAAACTAGGAGAAGAAAAACAGTGTTAAGAAAGTCAAAACTAAAGCTTGGCAAATAATAAATTAAATAACACAAGAAAATAGAACTCTCAAAAGAAAGTCAAAATAGTTACGGCAATAAAAACAAATAAAAACTCTGGAACATAGAATAGAAAAGAGAAGCTTTTCTCCTTCGTCCTGGCCTTGGGTGATTGCTGCCCTACTCTCTGATTGCACAAAGAGAACCCAACAAAAAGAAAGGGGAAGGGGTAACAAGAAAAGAACGCCTAAGACTTGCAAGCAGATGTTTGCAAGTTGGTGCTGCTGTCATTCAGCCTCTTCTTCTCTCTGCTCTGCTGAAGAAAAAAAGGATTTTGTTGTTCCCAGCTTCCACCAATGATCCAGAGATCGAGCAGTCTCTTTCCTGCAGCCTGTCACACGACATAGAAAAACACCTCAGCTTGCACCGATATGGGTGCGCGTATCGGATATGACACGTATCCGATACGGGAATATGACAAATTTTGAAAAACTAGGATACGGGTTCGGCGGATACGTCGAATTAAAAAAATTATATATATATATCAACAAAATAAATTCAGACATTTACAAAAAACATCATAAATTCTACTATGAGATAAAAAGAGTCAACAAATACTAAGTACATGATAAGAAATTACCACTTCAAATAAACAAAAGTCACTTAAGAAAAAAGTAAGTGACAAATAAAACACCTACGCATGTCACGTGTTCGGGCGTATCAGTGGCATATTGGTGGTGTATCGGTGACTAAATTCTACTATGAGATAAAAATAGTCAACAAATACTAAGTACATGATAAGAAAACACCACTTCAAACAAACAACAGTCATAGAGAAAAAATAAGTGACTAAAATAAAACACCTAGGTGTGTCATGTGTCCAAGTGTATCGGTGGCGTATCCGTATTTAAAAAATATTTTGATTAATTGGGTGCGTATCCGAGTTGTATCCGGCCGTATCCGTGCCGGATACGCACCCGACACGGATACTTGAAGGGTTTCTAAGTATCCGTGCTTCATAGCGTGACCTACTTTCTGCTCGAGAGACCACAACACCCTGCTGCCCCTCGATTTTCTGAAAATGCAGCCTGAGGACGCTACTGCCTCAGCCGCTTCTAATTGCTGGCTGTCTCCCGTCCTTAAGTCACCGGTGTGTCACTTTCCGGTGCTCCTCATAGCAGCCTGCTGAGAAGGAAAATGGAAAAGAAACAAAACAGAAAGAATGAAAATAGAGAAGATGAAGTTGCTGCTCTCCAAAACCTGCAGGAAAGGAGAAAACAAGAAGAACAAAGAGAAGAAGGCCATCCACCTCCAACGGCTCCTTGTGCCAGCCCAACTTCCCTCTAATTCGCTGGTGCTTTCCTTCTTCTGACCCTTCCCTCTTCAGTTTCGTTTCCTCAATTCTTTTTTTCTTTCATTTCTCACCCTTTCCTTTCTCATGCCTTTCTTTGATTCACACCCACAACGGCTAGCTATAGGAATTCCAAATATGAGCTTTGACCGCCAAAGGAGAAAATAATATGCTGGTTTTTGACTCGGGGTCAAGCTTGGGTTTGGTCTTCTTAACTCAATTTTCACCCACAAATGATTGTCATTTTCTCTGTTACACTCGTTTCTGTAATGCTTCCATTGTCACTAATCTCGCCCAACGCCACCCCCCTCCCCCACACCCCACACCCCAACCCACCCCTCCTCCCTCTCTCTCTCTCCCTTCCTCCCCTCCCTTTCCCCCTTTTGCTTATGACTGATACATTTGTAGTAGTAAGAACCCTAAACCCTTGATCTTTTATTGACGTATCTAAATATTTTGATGTTATAAGTTAGTGCCTAAGAGCTTGAAGAGAAAGTGTTAGTCAAGCAATTAATGGTAGGTCTTTACTAATTAATCCAATTAATCTTCCAAATTGAGATGCAAGCAAGTGTAATTAACCACTTTAATTCGCATGCATCAACAAGTCTTCTCAAATAGATAAGCAATAATAGTATGAAATAATACACGAGCACATAAAAATGAGAGGAGATGGAAGATAGTGACACAAGGATTTTTGCGTGGTTCGGCAACCTTACCTACATCCATGCGTCAAGTATACAACTCTAGGATTCTACTAAACTTTTCCTTCAAGGGCGGAGAAGAAACCTATTACAACACTTGATCTCTTTCTAGGGTAGAGATCGAACCGGTACAATTTTTGATCTTCTTCAAGGGTGAAGATAAAACCTTTGACACACAAGAGAACACCTCTCTTGAAATACAAAGGAGAAGACACCTTTCTCACTTAGCAAGGGTTATACCAACCCTTCTACAAATAACAACTATGATAGAAATAATTTGTTTGTAGAAAAGTATCAAGAACACTTGCCTTTTGATGCACGAAGTGGTTTGGGTGCGTTCTTCTTGCCTCCTTGGTAATGTGTAGATGCTCCAATGAAGACCAAACCAAGGGTAGGAGAAGAGGTCTAGGGATGGCAAAAGGTTTTCCTGCAAGGACAATCTATCCCTTCTCTCAAATGCACATTCAAAAGTGAGCTTAAGATGCTCAAGATTTGCCTATGAGTGCTTTGAATGTGAGAGAATGAATTTCAAAAGCTTAGAATGATCTTCCTAAGGTTGTAGAATGCTCTTAAGTTAGGACACTTGGTTTTTAGTATTGAAAAGTTTAAGCCTTGTTTCCTAATAATTTCCTTTCAAGAGAGCCTCTCAATTTATAGAAAAACAAGTCCCACCAGCTAGTTTGACTTTCCAACGGCTAGTTTGAAAGATCTATTTGCTCAAAGTGAGGTTAAATTTCATCCTATTTAGAAATCTCTTTGTTTTGCACTCTTTTTAATGTAGCGGAAGCGGGAAGAAATCAAAACAAGTCAGTTCTGACGCTTATCGGACCTCACATGCATAAGTTTGGGTCACACGTGTGAAAGCAGCTTAGGAGAAGTGGCTGGCACGTGGGATATAAGGAATTAGGGCTGCTTTTAAGGTGAAATACGAATGGGAAAAGAAAAGGAAAGGGGAAAACGAAACAAGGGGGCAGTGGCAGAAGTGGTGAAGAGGAAGAAGAAGCTAAGCGGAAGAAATCTCGAAGGGAAGAAAATGGAAAAGGAGTAGAAGATGATGGCTGTACTTGGCTTAAAGGTGTGAGCCAGCAAGTGGAAATGGATCTGGTTGCGCAGCGAAGCCAATGAGGAGAAACTAGTGGTAGTGGCGACAACGAAGGGGAGGCAGAAGCGTTAATGGATATTTGGGATGAAGCCCAAGCAGTAGCAGCAGTGCAATGAAGGAATCTCCTCTGGGATTAAGCCCAGAAACAACTATCTCATCTATGTCCGCAACAATGGCAAAAAGAGAAAATAGAGAAGAAAGGTAAATACCTTGTAATAATTCTGATTTTAATTCAAAATTTTGAAGAGGTGAATCCCTCTCTTACATCCACGACTATTTATAAGAATACTAGAAACTCAAAATAGAAATGACTCAATTAGGGAAAGCCATGAAAGTGGTTTCCCGACTCTTGCACAACTTCTAAACATAAATTGGACTCCTAAATAAATTACGAAAGCTACCGAGCTGGCTTCCTTACGAAGACTCCGAAAATAAAATGCTAAAATACGAAAATAGTGAAATCCTTAAATAGATGGGTCTTTGCTGCGTGTCCTACATCACTTTTACTAACTTGCTCGTAACTTGAGTTATATAAGTCAGACTAGGGTGAATAAATACATTTCAGAAAGCTCTTAGAGTGCTCAAACTAATAGTAAACATTTCACACATATTTGAGCATATTTGATGGATGCAAGAGGTTCTCCAAATACAGGGCAAATTCCAACTAACTTAGAAAAATGCACCTTTAAGATGCAAGGCACACCAGGTTTCAAATAAAAGATGCAAGGGACACCTAGGTGTGCGCCTTTTAATTTAAGCTTGCCTAGGTCAAATTAAGGTGCAGAAGGCCCCTAGTGGCTCAAGGCACATCTACTATGGTTCACTTTGTTTAGTAGGGTCGTAGTGATTTTCATGGATCGATTTTTATTTTTTAGTTTGTTTCTTTCGCAACTATTTTTTTGTTTATTTGGGAGATTAGGAGATCTATTCAAATTAAAATCTTGCTGTTTGGTTGTCATTATAGGATGGGAGAGATTAGTTGTTATTATAGGATGGGAGAGATTATAAGGCTTTGAGAAACATTCCCTTGGGATGTTTCTCAAAGCCGGGCAAATTTAGGGTTACCTCTTAAGTCTTTTAAAGAGGTAGTCTTGGACCGGGGAAAGGCTTTATCAGACTCAAAGCTTCTGACTTATTCTCGGGCCCAACAACAGGCCCTGGTTCCTTTGGGCTGGCCTTCAGATTCTGGACTTAACTTAAGCCCAGCTATTGTCACACCCATTCAGTGTCGGGCAGAAGATGGGTCTGCTTCTTTGGCCCAACGATAGTTTCGTTTTGATGCAGAAACCACAGAAGTTCCTTAGACCTCTGCTTTGAGGGATAATGGTCTTAGCATCGACAGGGGTGGGTTTCGAAACCAAGGGCCGCCTGCCGTTGAGGATACTTTTGCTTTTTACCATCAATGTGTCTCCTCTCAGGCGAGGACATGTCTCAAGGGTCTCTCGCACGATCATCGGGACCTCAAAATTGGGCAGAAGCGGATTTGGAGGACAAACTTGCTCTGGTTGTGCGGACGGATTCGTTTGATGAGGTTGCTATTAGTTTGGGCTTTGTTGGGGATTTCTTTACCAGCTCGGACTTTGCATTTGAAGCAAATCATGACTGAATTTTGGGAGGCAGAACGCAGAGATAAGGATACGGAACAACCACAGAAACAAACTCGAGAGAGAGAGAGAGAGAGAGAGAGAGAGAGAGAGAGAGAGAGAGTTCAGAAATTTGCAATCCTTTATCAATTATGATCGTGCTTTGGCAGTGGGTGATCGAGTTGTGTCTCGATGAAGGTAATGCCCTGGAATATTCGGGGGTTGGGGGCGGTGCAGAAGAGAGTGCAGGTGAAGCGAATGGTCCTTCTTAAAAAACCTGATGTTTTATTTCTGGGGGAGACAATGTGTTGAGACAGAGGAGAGGTTCGTTCGAACTGTTTGCGGACTAGGAAGCTTGGGGTGGTTAGCTAAAGCCTTTGATGAGGCTTCTGGTGGTCTTTGGACTATTTGGGACTTTGCCAAGTTGAAGTTGGTTGCAGCTGAGGTTAAAAAGTTCTCTATTTTTGCAATTTTGGAAGAGATTTCTTCTGTGAAGTCTTTCCTTTTCACTAATGTGTACGGGCCGAATCAAGATGCGTTGAGAGATCAGTTTCTTGAGGAGATTGAGTTGGGGAGAGGTAATGATAATGTTAATTTTCCTTGGTGTGTGGGAGGAGATTTCAATGTGGTGCGTCGTATGTCCGAGAAGAAAGGGTGCAATAGAATTTCTTCCCAAAATGCAACGCTTTAGTCAGTGGATTGACGATTTGGAGCTTTTAGATTTACCGTTGGGTGGTGCTTCCTTCACTTGGTCGAATATGTAGAGTAATCCAAGTCTTGCTCGGCTTGATAGATTCTTGATTGATTCTAGCCGGGTGGATTGTTTTCATCTCTCCTCTCAACGTGCTGCCACCAATACTGTTTCTGATCATATTCCAATCATCTTAGATTCTTGGGGTCCAACTCCATTTAGATTTGAATTATCCTGGCTTCAGGTGGAGGGTTTCTCAGTGAAGGGAGTTTTCTCCTTTTGGTTAGAAAGGGTTTTGTTTGATGTAGAAGTTAAAATTTCTTAGAGGAAAATTGAGGTTGTGGTCCTTGACTAGGCGTGAGAAAGAGAAAATCGAGGATCAATTGTGGCTGGAGGAGTTGCAACTTCTTAAGCAGATTGAAGAGACGGACTTGCTTTCGTCTGATCAGCTTAATAGAAGAAAGGAGCTCAAAGTAAGTCTCAAAAGGAAAGCTTTACAGGAAGAGGTTAAGTGGAAGCAACGTTCTCGGATTAAGTGGCTAAAAGAGGGTGATAATAATACGAGATTCTTCCATCAAATGGCTAGTGTTAGAAAGAGGAAAAATTATTTTCACTCTTTGTTGGTGGACGGGGAAAGAATCGTTGATCAATCCGAGATATGTGAGGAGATTGTTTAGTATTACAAGAGGCTCTTTGCATCTTCACGAAGGAATTCTCCTCTTCCTAATTCTATTTCTTTTAAAGAAATCTCAGTCGATCAACATCCTATGTTGGATTGTCCTTTCGACGAGACTGAGCCGAATGATGCAGTCTTGTAGTTGGGTGAGGATAAAGCCCCAGGCCCTGACGGTTTTCCGATTAGGTTCTTCAAGTATTTTTGGGACTTGGTTAAGCAGGATATCTTGGCTTTTGTGTCAGAATTTTTTGAGTGAGGAATTATCTCTAAGGATATGGGGGCTGATTTTATTATTTTGATTCCCAAAAAGTCTGGTGCATCTGCTTTGAATGATTTTCGACCTATAACTTTGATTGGTGGTCCTTATAAAATTTTAGCCAAGATTCTTGCTAATCGTTTGATGAAGGTTTTGCCTTCTATTATCTCTCCAGTGCAAAGTGCTTTTCTGGAAGGTCGTCATATAGTTGATTCAGTGGTGGTTGCTCATGAATGCCTGGATTCTAAATCAGTGTCTGGGGAAGCAGGGGTGGTGTGTAAGTTAAATTTCCAAAAAGCTGATGACAATGTTGACTGGTCTTTTTTTGTTCATGTTATGCACCGTATGGGTTTTGGTGATCGTTGGGTCGCTTGGATCATGTCTTGTCTGTCTTCGGTTTATCGGTGTTGATTAATGACAGTCCTAAAGGTTTCTTCAAAATGGAGAAAGGAGTCCGGTAGGGAGATCCGTTATGGCTTTATTTATTTGTTATGGTGGCAGAGGCTCTTCATCTTATGTTTCAGAAGGTCTTTTCCTAGGGCTGGATTCAGGGTTTTCGCATCACGAATACAGATATTGAGATTTTACATTTACAATATGCAGATGATACTGTTCTTTTCCTTAAAGCAGATGTGGACGTTCTAAGAATGGCCCACGCAGTCCTTCAGTGGTTTCAGATTTGTTCGGGGTTGAAGATCAGTTTCGACAAGAGTGAGCTTATGGGTGTGAATATTGAGCATAGGCAGTGTGTAGAGTTGGCTTCAGTTTTGGGGTGTAAAGTTGCTTCATTCCCGACCAAGTATCTGGGGGTTCCTCTCTGCAAAGGAAAACCTAGTAAGGTTTGTGGGTATGTGCTCATAGATAAGATGGAAAGGACGTTAGCGGCTTGGAAAGAGAAATACTTGTCTATTGGTGGTATGGTCATTCTTATCAAGGCTATTTTATCTGGCCTCCCTGTCTATTGTATGAATGTCTTCAAATGCCCAATGGCAGTGGTTGATAAGCTATAAAGGATTCAGAGGCAGCTTTTGTGGAAATAATGATAGGGAAAGGCAAAAATTTCATTTGGTTAGTTGGTCTCAGGTTTGCAAACCTATGGTAGAAGGAGGTCTTGGGATTCGACGTCTTCGTCAGTTTAATGAAGATTTGTTAGGGAAATGACTTTGACGTCTGGGCGATTCATCTGATGGTCTTTGGAAGGTTCTCATTCAAAGGAAATATAGATTGCTTGATTCTGGTTGGAGGGTCACCAATATTAGTGGGGGTGTTTCTAGTTTTCTGGAAAAGCGTTTGCTCTGTGTCTTTGGCCTTTGATCGCTTCATCCGATATTGAGTTTATACAGGCGACGATATTCTCTTCTGGTCGGACAAATGGTTGGACGATGCTCCTTTGGCCTAGTCATTCCCGGTGTTGTTCTTTCTCGCTTCAAATAGAGTTGCTTTGGTTAATGAGTGCTATGAGGTTATTCATAACAAGGTAGTCTGGGGTCCACAGTATCAGCGGGAGTTAGAGGATTGGATGGTTGAAGATTGGTTGCCCCTAATGTCTCTTTTAGGGAATGTCTTCGTGAAGGGATCTAGAAAGGATATGCAGATTTGGGAGATCGATGCTCATGTTTTTTTTCTCGTTTAAGTCTTTTTGTAAGAACATGGTGATGGTTAATGAGGTTCCTTCTGTTCATCGAAAAATTTGGGAGAGGCCTTCTCCTTTTAAGGTTAAGATTTTTAGATGGCTTACTGGTTTGAAGAAAATCTTGACGATTGACATTATGCGTACGCGTAAGATGCTTATTGTAAATGCTTGCCTTATTTGTTTATTGGATGCGGAGTCGGTTAATCATCTTTTGCTTCATTGTCAGTTTTTTAATCAGATTTGGATGCGTTTCTTCCATTTGTTAGGCATCAACTATTGCCTTACTCTTTCGTGGGGCGATCTATTCAATGAAGAGGTGTTGGTGTCAAGTAGTTCCTTTTGTCGCAGACTGTGGAATGTGATTATGTTGAGCATCGTGTGGTCTATTTGGTTGGCTCGCAACAACAGGGTGTTTTATGGTAAGGTCTGCTTGGCTATTTCTCTTCTGGATTTAATTAAGTTTCGGGCAGTTTGGTGGTTGGTTGGGCCAACTCAGCTTCAGGATGTTTCTATTTCAAATATATGCAGATATTGGGCTTCTGTCGATTCCTACATTCATAATTTGGTGACTTCTCATCAAGTTTGTTGGAGTCCTTCTAGTGGGCTTCTCAAACTTAATTTTGATGAGAGTTGCATGCGTGATCTTGGTCTGACTGGTTATGGAGTGATTATTCGTACAGACTCTGGGTCTTCTGTGTTTTCATATGCTGGGCCCATTCCTCATAGGTTAGTTATTGAGGCAGTGGCTTTATGGCATGGTCTTTTGGAGTTGGAGGAGAAATGGTCCATGGGTGTTTAGTTGAAGGTGATTCTCAAGTTATAGTTAGTTGGGCTTTGAGTTCTATTTGCCCGTGGAGGTTTTTGGATAAAATTGAAAGGATTCGGTATATCATTTGACTTTTTTGATTTCAAAATTGCTTCGGTTCATCAGCTAATTCAGCTGCCGATGAGTTGGCTCGTCAGGGGTTATTTTTAGATTCTGAAGTTGTTTCTCATTTCTTATAATTTTATTTCGGGTGACCTCTCTTGGCCTTCCTTTTCGTTTTAATTCTTTTCGGAATTAATTAAGTTATCTTTTAAAAAAAAAGTAAAAGGAAGCAACCTGAAAATGATGATACATAAGAAAAGCAATTACAGCAAGAAAGAAAACAACAAAACTATAAAGAATAGACAAGTAAAAGGAAGCTCCAATGAACATATATGAAACAAGAAAACCAAGCAATCTTAGGAAGCAAAAAAGGCAATCAGAAGTTTTAAGATATAAATCAAACAGTGTAATAAGAACAAGCAATAGAAGCTAACCTAGTTCCCAGAGGCAAAATGAACGAAAAGTAGGCTGGACAAGAGAGTAGACTTTTCCAGGAAAGGAAAAACATTTGGGCATATAGATCAGGTCAAAATCAGTATTCAAACTGGTGAGGAGTTCAAAAGCTCTTCTTTTCTTCACAATCTTTTTATGAACAGAAAAATGGATAGTTTCAGCAAAGTCAAGCCTATAAGAAAGTAAGGGTTTGGTGTAATAATGGATAATAGTCCATTCTTCCTGATGAATAGAAGCAATATTTTGATATAGTTGATACATTCAAGTAGAAAACCTATTTAGAATAAATGTTCTGGTTGTTTTGCACCCCTCTTTGGCTGTGGGGATCAACTAGAGAGCATGACTTATATGAGATTCCATGGAATTGAGGAACCGGGATTTGCAAGTTGGCCCTTCATTCTTTATAATTTGAAGTGATGGTTAAAGATATTCTTCCATCAATGTAATCGACTTTTTTCTTTCCCCTCCGTGAAAAATATTTGGACAACAGTGGACCATTAGTTAGTGACAAGAAAATAGTGGACCATTGGGACCACTGTTATATCCAACAAGATTGAGGAACTTGAATCAACCATTTAGAACTAAAAGCAACAATTTGTGGCAGATAAACGAGGAAAGCTAACCAGCAACATAAATAAATATAGACAAGAGGTACCAAAGTGAAAAAGACAGCACAGAAGAAAAGCAATAACAGAAGGAAAGAGAACAACAATAGAGCTTTAGATAGAACTCCAAACGGTGCAATGAGAAGAATACGCAATAGAAGAAACCTACTTTGAACAACAGAAGCAAAATGAAAGAAAAGCAGGTTGGATGGCAATGATGGAATAGAATGCAGTGGGGAATTTCTTGCTTCAAAACAATAATTGTTTGATGGCAACCAGTCCTGCACTTGACTGGGCCAATCTCGATTGAGCCAAAAGTGGGCCCCGTAGAGATGTAAATGATGATTAGAATAGAATGCAGTGGGAAATTTTTCTTGCTTCAAAACAGTAATGGTTTGGTGGGATCCCAGAAACAAAATCTTTAAATCAAAGAATCTGTATGGCTAAGATGAAAACAATATGTTTTTTGTTTCCCAGTTTAAAGAGAGAGAGAGAGAGAGAGAGAGAGAGCGAAGAAGAAGAAGAAGAAGAAGAAGAAATTAAAAAAATTCATGTACTCTACAACTGAAAAACTTGCATGAATTGATAGCAATACTGATTTTGTTGCATCATGTTTATTGAGATCATGCATTGATTATACACGGTTACAAGTTATTGAGATTATTCATATCCACTCAAATTCTCATTCAGGTCGCAGAAGCAGTCAGAAAGATTCTATATGCTGTTGATGCAAAGACATCTTCTCTTGAGGAAGCTCAAGAACTCGTGAGCAAATTGGGGACTACCGCTGGTGTGGAGGTGGAGAGTGATTTAAGTGTTCAAATAATGTGACAGGTTTCACTGGGCAAGTTTGGGCAAGACAGTTTGGTACTTGGCTCGTGGGCAAATCGGTGACTATCATTGGTGTGGAGGTGGGAGTGTTCAAATAACAGGATTGGGCATTAGATTCTAATACAAAAACATCAAGTTCTTAGCCCAACCAAAGGCATGAAAAGTTTGAACTGTAACAAACGACCTCTTCATCCATCTACTTGCAATAGTGACATATTTGAACACTATCTATCAATCTATTTATAATGGATCTTCCATTCCATCTTATTATGTATCTGGGTATCATCTTAAATTAATAAACCTAACTTGAAGGTTGTCCTCTTTGTTATCATTCAAAATTACTTCTCAGTTTCCAATTTGGCTCAAATTCTATTTAATACTTTAAATTAGGTGGTAAGAGAATTTTATCACCAAGAGCTGATAGGAGAACTTGGCATTGTTACTAAATGCTTATTATTGTAACCATGATGGTTGAGGATTCGGGTTCTCTGACCATTTTGAAGAAAAAGGTGGGAGAGAGAGAGGGTAAAGCCAAGCTTGTCATGTTCCATTATTAGTCATTTATTTCATCTATTTAGAGAGACTCAATTGGATTTGGTAAATTGATTTTTATGGGCCAATTGCTTATCTAACGGCGAAACGATTTGAACCAACAACCTTTTTTGAAGTGCGTACCAGTAGTTTTATAAAGAGTTAGGTTAGCGAGACATTCTAAAGAGATATATCATCAAATTGATTGTGGGTCTCGTATATTTGGATTCATTTGATAGGTGATTACATGGATATGAAATATATAAAATTTTACTATTAATTGATAATTCAAATCATATAATTTTAGGTTTTAAATTGTAATATGTGTAAGTCATTGATTTTTAAAAGTTTAAAATTTAGGGATATGGGTCTTGTATATTTGGATTCTAGGTGATTACATGGATATGAAATATATAAAATTTTACTATTAATTGATAATTCAAATCATATAATCTTAGGTTTTAAATTGTAATATGTTTAAGTAATTGATTTTTAAAAGTTTAAAATTAAGGGATATGATCCAATGGAAGTTAAACTTTATACGTTTTGCTAGTCTGTGCTCTTACAAAAGCCATGATATGATACCCTCAAAAAATAATTCTTTAGCGAGGCACACCAATGACACATGCTACTAAATAGATTTTATAGTCGATATTGTTGGGTCTAATGTAAAGAGACCACACTAATAGTACTTGTATAAAATTTCACCTTTCACTTGTGATCTTGTCAAACTTTTAAAAATCAATGATTGTACTCATTAAAATTTAAATGCTAAGATTATATAATAATGAATTTTTTTATACTTCATATCTATATAATCACCTGTCAAATGAACCTAAATTTATGAGACTCATAATTTATTTAATAGCATTTCTATTAGTGTCTACTAAAATCTCACTAATCTCAAACAAAAAAAAGCCTACGAATAAGGTGTGGAACAATCAAAACAAGTTGAGACCATGTAGCATGTACTATACTTGTCACAAATATTGGCAGTATTTTCAAGTTTACTGCGTTTTTACCGGTAAAATACCAGTATCGCATTAAAAACGCATTTTTATCGCCATGATGATAAATTTCCGGTAAATTCCCGATAAAATCGTGTTAAAAATGCGATAAACGTTAATAACGCGATAATATCCCGGTAAATTCCCGGTAAATTCCCTATACCATTTTTATTTCATTAATTTTTTATTTATTCTATTTTTTTATTTTTTAAATATTTTAATTTCTGCAAGATTTTCCCGTTAAATTCCAGGTAAAAATCCGAGAATTTAAAAATATCCCATTATTACCTATTGCCGTTAATATCCCGAGAACGGTATTTGTCACAACTATAAGGTTCTTGTAGAGTTTAGAAGATATGCATGGCTTAGTTACACTGCCTATCATTATTTATCAAAACCACTTAAGACTTTGTTTTTTTAGAGTTGAATGAGTTCTTTTATTATGAAATCATAGTCCTTTCCATTTATATTTCCAATCGTTTCTTTGTTCAATAATACTTGCAAACTTTCACATTTGTCACAAGGCATGTTTATAGTAGTTTGTTATGTATGAAAATCATTAAAAATTAATTTCTCTTATTTTCTTTATCTGTAGTAGTTCTAAAGATTGTTTTAATGTTTTCATTCCTAACTTCTTCGAATGTCAATTTTCTCATTTATCTCGGAATATGCACTTTTGTTGCCATCAATTCATCCACTTGTCTGGTATCTTTCTATTTATTTAACATAACGCATCATAAAATATCATCGTCCTAATCTTGAAGGATTAGTTTGATGATCAATTTTCATTCTTGTTTGTGGGAGGTGTTAGAATTAAGATTCCTCAATACAAAAAAGGGTCACTCCCCTTAATTTTGTACCCAGCATATATGGATTGAGAGGTTTACACATGCCATAAGGATTAATCAGGTGAGACGCCTGAAAAAATCAGGTGAGACGCTTGGATACCTCGATCTTCAAACAAAAAACAAATATCATCGCCATAATGGTCTTTTTTCTATTGTACTTGATCACAACATGATATTAATTCATTAGAAAATTTTAATAATTTATATTTCCATACATCGAAGGTAGACCTGATAAAAGTTGACTGAATTTAATTATCTAAATTGAACCTGAGTATTTAAAATAATTTTGGGTTTAAATTTCATGACCCATTCAATAATCTGATTGGGTATACCCCAACCTGTTTATAATCAGGTTGGGTCAGTTCTACCCAACTGGCCAATTGGGTTAATTCAATTACCCATTTAATATTTTTGTGAATGATAAGTATTTTATTCATTCAAAGAATAGGAGACACCTCCCAACAATACAGTACAGACTCAGACTGCACCATTACATGCTCAAATAGTCTTAAAGGCATGTTTGCACCTAACGTTTTTGTGGAAATAGAAAATGATTTTTACATTGGAATTGTTTTTCATTGTTTTGAGTGAATCTTTTTCATGAAAAATGGTTTCTTTTGTTTGATCATTTTTTGCAAAAAGTGTGAAAACGAATTCCTTGGAAGAGAAATCAAAATTCAATTTCCAAGACTTATAGATTTTAAGTATATGCCCCATGGACTAACTATGACCCATCTCGATCTATGACCCAAGATCCAACCCAAACACGATTTGTGATTCGTTCCACAATCCAATCTATGACCTATGACACATTACATGATCCAATTGACTCGACCCATTACCAAATCTAGGATCTAACGAATCGAACTCTTGTATCATTGTCAATTTAACCAAACGTATTAACCAATCAATGGTTTATGACCCACTTGATGATCCAACTTAACTAAACATAGTATCTAAAAGCTACTCCCTCCGTCACATTTTACTTGTCTTATTTGAAATATTTGTATTTTTTAAGGAACTCTCTATATAAGGCTAGGAGTTATGTGATCTCATCCATTTTCAACACATTTTATACTACTCAAATACAAATGAAACAATTATTTTGAGAAAATTCCAAAATCTATATAGGACAACTAATTTGAGACAGAGGGAGTATTATTTAACTGATGATTAAACCTAATCTATATTCCATGTTTATTCACTGACCGATCAATGAAAATGTTCTTTATTATTTGATATTATCATTTGAATTAAAATATAGGTTAGAATCAATTATATAATGTATATAATTGTTACTGTAGTTATTATTATGATAATTATGATTATATTATCATCACTATTATAATATAAAATTAGTTATAATTAAATTATAATCTAAATCTGAATCAACTTCAGTAAAAATTAATTACGCTCAAACGTACCCTGGGAACTCATTTTTAATGTTTCCCTCCCGTTTTGCTGGGGGTGAAACTTGGGTTGGGTTTTAACATGACCCGCATGATCCAACCCAAGAAATCAATGGGTTTGGGTTATGTTTTTGTATATCTTGAGTTGGGTTGGGTTGGAAAAAAATAAATCCACATGAAATTCGTGTTGAGTTGAGTTGAGAAATTAAAAAACAACCAGATCCGACTCGGCCAGACTCAAATGTACCAAGTCATAAAACAACAATCAAATTGAGTCGGGTTGAGTAACTCGGGTCAGCAATTCAGGTTGGATCGAATTCAATAATTTTTGACATAGATTAGATTAGGTTTATTGGAACCCGATTCGACCTGAGTTTTAGCCCCACCTTTTGCTTTTCCCTCGTTGTACAACTGTGTGGGGTGTGCCCTCACTCTTCCATGCGATTCTTCCCAGCGCCCCAACGGCCAGCAATTGAGAGACTTCTTTGAGTTCTAAGGAGTTGTTTGGCTGTGTGAAAATATGAGGAAATGAGTGTTGAAATTTCCTGTAGATGAAAAAAGAAATGTAAATGAGTGTTTAAAATAATATCGGCAGCCGGTCCCGACTTCGGGCCCATAGAAAATGTAATAAATCTCTTTAACTTATTACTCAATACATTTAGAATAAAAAATTTATTGTCCCAACTATTTTGTAAAGTAATATTTTATATATTCAAAATACAAAATTTCTACAAAAGTGACTAACGACCTCACAAACACTCTGAAAAATGACTCTAGGATGATTTGTTTCTAGATCTGGTCGAAGTTGTAGGATTTCTCGCTGGTGTTGAAGGTTGCATATGGAGAGGATTCAATGGCGTTGATTGGCGATAGTCTAGCTTTCGGACAACAATGGCCGATGGGACAGAACGAGAAGTAAGATAAAACAATTTTAATGTCAAAATGACTTTTTACGATAAGTGAGAATTTAAGGAGTTTTTTTTAAAAAGAATATTGAACATCAATTTGCTAGACTCTCTAATTAAATAACCTCTCTAATGTAATATATGTACCATGGTCTTAGCCATATTATATTATAGAGGTTTTACTGTAGCAAGAAATCACTTGATTTCTCTACTTGGCTGAGGGAGAAAAAAGAAATGACTCAAGACCAAAAACAACCTCTTTTTTTTTTTTTTTTTAAGGTAAATGACAAAAACATTTACTATTTGTTTTCCTTCTCACCGTCTCTGTTAAGAAATATGATTCCCATTCAATTCATATTTTAAAATTAAAAAATTTGGATTTATACAATGGCCATTTTGCATGCTTATAGTACTCATGAACCTTAATATATGAAAGAACATCTCCAGATCTATTTACTTAACAAATATCAACTTATTTTATAATTTTCAACCATACGATAATTAGGAGAAAAATTGAAAGGACAAAACTGAATTTATATTTTATAATATCTTTGCTTTAACTAAGATATTCTATCTGTTTTTAAGTACTCCCTTTTATCTTATGTTCCCTCTTTTTTAAAAAAAAAATAAAAAACTGAAATATCTATCTCAATTTGAGAGTTTAGTGATTGAATAGTTTTAATTTTTTACAATTTATATACATTTTTTTTATTTTTATTTTTATTTTTAAAATGAGCTAAAAGTCTACATATTTCTATCCAATAAATGGGTAATGATAAAGACTGGTGGTTTAAATTGGAAGAAAAATTGCACTATTCCACAAATACAAATCAAAATTAGAATTTAGGTCAGTTTCTATAAACTGAAAAAAGGAATTTAATCATAGAGCTCCTAAACCACCAACGTTGCTATGTCCCTGGTTAGGATAAATTCTGAAGTTTAGATGGATCATCAATCTCAATGTCACAAAAATAAAATAAAAAAAATGCACAAATCTCACTAGGAAAATTGACATTATACAAGTTTAAAATTCAATTAAATTATGGAATCAAATTTGAATTATACTATGGTTGGATGCTATCAATTGAAATCAAATTTCAAGATGCAACTCTGCACACCATAAACATCACTTTAAATCAACTCAACATAAATTCAAAAGAATTGGAGAGTCCAAAGCAACCTTTGTTTCCAGTTAACTTCAATCGAATTTGTGTACATTAATGGTCAACTATGGTCTCAATTTATAGAGATCCAATGGAGAGAATTATGGAGAAAAATAATAATAATAAAAAAAAAACCACATCATATTACAAAGAATCCTTGGATCTACTAATTTCAAGCTATCAGTAAGGATTAATCATGTTGCTTTATTACATCACTAATGGAAAAAAAAATTACATCATATTACAAAAAAAGACGGGTGAATTTGACTTGCTTTGATTGGTTGTTTTGATAATAAATCCTCTCCTACTCATGCAATTTTGTCCACTCATTGTAGGATCAACTTCATGCGTTCACAACTTGCAATTTTGGTGAGATTCCTTAAAAAAAAAATAGGAGATAAGGTGACATGGCAATGACATGAGACTAGGTATATGACATAGAATTCGAGCCACTTGAACTTGCCCCCAACCCATAAAGAACCATGTGGGCTCAGTTTGGACTGCTTCTAGGCCCATTAAACCCTTAAAAAGCCTTCTCTTACTTGTATTAATCTTCTCATAGAATTAAAGAGTATTTCCCCAATTTCATCCAATTTGTCTTCAATTTCCTCACACCTTAGATGACCTTATCAGGTGACCCAAACTTGACTCGATCCCAACCAAAATCAAAATAGAAATAAGTAATGAGTTGAAGTTTCATAAAGTAAACTCAAATTAGACTCAACTTAAACCTAACCGAACTCAACCCATTACTAGGTGTACTCTAAAATTGTACAACATCTTTCAACTCTAAGGTTTTTCTATATTAACTTCAACAATTAATATAAAGCTGCCATATCTATTGAAGTGTCAAAACTCAGTCACTGTCAGACCTTAGATAAGTTTTATAAGGTTATGTAAATGCAAGGGGATCAAAACGAATGATATTACTGTCGGTTTGACTTATAGGCACTCGAAAAAATTGTCTCTACACACCTGATTCAGAATTCGAGTGGCTAATTACCATGATACCTCCGCATTTTCATTCGTTCAACGAATGCCCAGTTCATTTCAACATTCGTTCGAACGAATAGACGCATACCCTCGCGATTTTGACTCATTCGAACGAATGCCCAGTTTATTTCGGCATTCGTTCGAATGAATACATGCAACCAACCCCCCCCCCCCCCCCCCCCCGCGGTGATTTTGACTCATTCGAACCAATGCGCAGTTCATTTCGATTTTCGTTCGAATAAACAATCCATTCGAACGAATGCCTCAGTGTAAATTTAGTTTATTCGAATGAATGGGCAGAAAGTGTAATACCCTGACCCAAATTAGGCGTAGCTTAACTTAATAATCTCGCTTAGACCGGTTAAACTCGAAGAATACGGTTAGGGCTTTGAGGACAGCCCAGGTGTGGCCCAATCCGAGCTCGAAAGCTGGAGGGGCATTTTGGTAATTTACCGCTTATTGTTATTATTTTATAGATTATGTTGTTATGTGATTATTATTAGATGATAATATTCTCCTTAAATAAAGGATTTGTATTTCTGATTTTAAAATAATTTTATTTTCAGAAAATAGTATTTAAATCTGCCTGTCAAAACCCCGAAAGTGAGTAATAATAATTTTAAATGGGTTTGGAAATGAAATAAATTTTAAAACAAGTATTTTGTGTTAGACCATTTTAAGAATGGTCTAGTTATTCTTTAAAACCCCAAAATAAGGTCTCTAAGTTGTTTTATTTAACATTTGTTTAATCAAATAAATAGTGTTAAATTGTGATTTTTATTTCAATCAATGGCTTTTAGTGAGTTTTAAATCCCAAAATTTTTATGGTGATTAAAGTTTTTAAAACCCAACTTACCTGTAAGGTTGGATCAAATCTTTGAGTTTTTAAAATCGTGTCTTTAGTTAAAAATCAAGTTTTATTAAAATAAGGGCCTTTTTGCAAAAACAGAAATTCAAGTGGACTGATCTGCAACCACCAACGATTAACTTACCGGCTACTGTTGTAAACGTCCCCTCACCGCTGCATGCAGCGGCATGCATTGGCCAACCAGCCTCCATCTACGGATCCGTTGGTTATAAATCCCAGCCTCTTCTGCTGGATCAACTCCCAAATCTTCTCTTCTCTCAGTCTCTTCCTCCTAGCTGCTCTGTGATCAATTGAGTTCTCCCTCTCTTCTCTGTTTTTCTTCCCAGTTTTCAGTAACTGTAAGCTTAGAGGAAGTTCTTTCAAAAATCTGATTTTAGCCCAGGAACTCCAATGAAGGTAACCACTGTGTTCCTCTTTCAACTCCAGTCAGTTTAGAATCAAGAAAAATCGGTTTTGGCCCTGTTTTGAGTGAGTAAAACCAATTTGAAGTTTAAGAAAAATCATGTGTTTTCTTGTACCCGTGAGCTTTTAGTGTTAAAATCCAGTGGCCTGCTGAGCTTCAAAGCTCCAAACCATTCCCTATGGAAAGAGGACTCCTAGAGGAGTCCATCGGACCGGCACGATGTGGAAACCGAATCTGGAAAACCACTGTTTTAGGATTCGTATTTCACACAGTGACTGTCATTATTGTCTGCTGTTGCAGACAGTGGAGGAAGACGGCTCTCGGATGGTCCGAGAGGACCCTTCGGACGTTCCAAGCTTCACCAGAAGCCCAGAAGCGCCCGAGGCTGGCTTGACTGAGTCGGACGATCCGAGCAGAGTTCGGAAGGACCGAACCCCACTCGGACGATCCGAGCCTCACTTCGGATGTTCCGAAGTGCACAGACTCACCGAGACCAGTTTTTCTCTGTTTTTCGGTTCGGATGGATTTCGGAAGATCCGAAACCAGTCTTCCGAGGATCGGAAGTCAAACCCAAGATCCGAGGTTAATGACTAGTGTAGGCAGTGGTTCGGATGATCCGAAGCCACATTACCTGGTTCGAGGCATGTTCCGAGGAATCCAGTTTTTGAAGTATAAAATCTTGATTGTTATTGATTGCATGTGATGTTAGTACCCAATTGTTAATCTAAAATTGTACTAACCATCTTCTCTTATTACTATAGTATATATACTATTGTATTCACTTTCAGGCTGACTCTATTGGTCGGGCACTGAGTGATCTCACTTCCAGGCCGATGCTATATTTGTCGGGTACTGAGTGACCTCGAGGCCTTACTCAAAATGTTAGATCTGGTCCTATCTAGAAGACAACCGAGAAGTGACTTGAGAACCTAGACTTAACTCAATAAGTCAATTTGATCAATGTCCAGAAGACAATATGAGTTTTGAACTGAACACCTTTTTATGATATTATCCTGTGGATTATTGTAATTTAAAAAGGTTAGAAACCAAGTATGAGATTCAATTCCATATACCTTGGATATTTTTGGGAAAACGTAGGATTTTCGAAATACTACTTGTGTGTATGTATTTGATGCTATGTATATTGATTGTGCACTTATCTGTTTGTTTGAATAAAGACTGCGAAACCACACATATACGGTGAAGGAACTTGACTTTGCAGTAGATGTAAACAGGTTTTGTTACTTGAGATGGATTTTGGAGAAATGAGTGGTTTCAAGTTGATGAACCCACTAATGTGCGTAGACATGATGCACTATGATAAGAGTGCTTATGATGATGGCGAATATTATGATATTGATCATATGAGATGTGATACTGCTTTCACGTACCTTTTACTATTGAACCATCGCCGAGCTGAGGTGTCGGTTAAGTCTACTGGACCAGATGGGTCGACAGTGACTGACAAGGTGTGTCAGTACCGGTTTGAGGTGCATACCGGAGATGTACTTGTAAGGATGTATTTTGACCGTTTCGGGACTTAATACTATTGGTGTCAGGATAGTATCTAGGGGTTGCGGTGGATGACAGCAGTATTGGGAAAGAAATGATGAATTATGGGACTGATGCTGATATTATGCTTATCTGTTATCAAGCATGAGATATTATTGCAACTGTTGATTATTGTTAACCTGTTGTTTACTTAAACTGCACTGTTATATTTCCTTCACTGGGCTAGTTAGCTCACCCCACTCACCTTTCAGGAGATGAACCCGATGAGGAGAACCCTCTCTATTTCAGGCTTAGGGTGGACAAGCTGCAACGTTGTTTTGGGATTCCCACTGAGGGGAATACCATTATCTTTGCTTTCTGGTTCTTGGAACCTCTTGTTTTTGTAAAGTACTGGGTGTGGTACTTAGTTTGTATCAATGTTATGTATTGAGACTACTATGCTTCTGTAGTTACTCTGATGATGATTTTGAAATGATAATTCAATGGTTGAGATTATGTGAACTTGCTGTGTTATTTGTTATGTCTAATTGTTGGGTAGACTTATGGTATATTTGAGTCCACACGTTGGGATCATGTGTGACCTTTGGGCCCAACTGTTGATCCGGTCCAATTAGAATGCTTGTGTTGTCTTAGCTTTCAAAAAAAAAAAAAAAAATCAGTCGCGTTCCGGGCCCACCCTTCGGGTCGGAGCGTGACAGAAGGTGTTCATTCGTTCGAATGAATAAGTTGATTCATTCGAACGAATGTATCAAAGAGGACTGGAAAACGACAGTCCTTCTCTCGAATGTCATTCGTTCAAATGAATCAACCTATTCATTCGAATGAATGACATTTATGTTCATTCGTTCGAATGAATCAACTCATTCATTCGAACGAATGGCATATAGACGTGCATTTATTCGAATGAATGGCTTGATTCATTCGAACAAATGTATCAGAGAGGACTGAAAAATAACAGTCATTCTCTTGAATGTCATTCGTTCGAATGAATCAACTCATTCATTCGAATGAATAAATCTATTCATTCGAACGAATGACATATAGACGTGCATTCATTCTAATGAATGAGTTCATTCATTTAAATGAATGTATCAGAGAGGACTGGAAAATGACAATCATTCTCTATAATGTCATTCGTTCGAATGAATCAACCCATTCATTCGAATGATTGACATTTATATGTCATTCGTTCGAATGAATCAATCCATTCATTCGAACGAATGACAACTTATATTAGTGATCCTCCACGAAATTTCACTTATTTTATTCCATTCAAAACACTAAACCTTGGTTTCCCTCTCCCTCTCTCCTCGCCCTTAAACCCCTTTCTGAATCCTTTCTCCCTTAAATCCCATTTTCAATCCCGTTTCAATCCCAAACCCTTAAACCCCATTTTGAACCACCTTCTTTAAAGACTTCTCCTTAAAACCCCATTTCCAACCCCCTTTTCAATCCGAAACCCTTGAACACCTTTTCAATCATAAACCCTTAAACACCATTTTGAACCACCATTTTCAAAGACTTCTCCCTAAGACCCCATTTTCAACCCCATTTTCAATCCCAAACACTTGAACCCCTCTTTTCAATCCCTTCTCTCTTAAACCTTTCTTTAAACACACACTCTCAATCTCTTATCTCGGTTCGAAGTTGTCTCTCTCAAGCTAATGTTTAGATCTCTTATCTCGAATCGGAGGTAACTCTCTTTTATCTCATTTTTTCTAGAAATCATTATTATTAGTGTTTTAGAGGTAGTTTTTAATCATCAAGTGACATGGAGTTTGTTAAGGGATGTTTTTGAAAGTCGTGGGGACCTTATAAATTATGTTAAGAATATCGCTTTTGAATAAGGATTTCTTACTACCGTAAAGAGGTCATTTAATAAGGAAAAGAAATTAGTCATTGGCTGCGATAGAGGAGGTAAATACCGCAGCACGATTAGCTTGGAAGATGATGTGAGAAAAAAGAAAGCATACTCCCGCCAATGCAATTGTCCTTTTGAAGTGAAAAGAAAATAGATTGTTGATGGGTCATGGAAGTTGACCATAAAGAATTTGGAACACAATTATGATATATTGGAGGTATTATTAGGTCATCCAAGTATAAGATGTTTTTCAGATGCTGAGAAAAGAATGATCATTGAAATGAGGAGTTGCAATATACCACCACGGCAAATTTTGACGATTCTTAGAAATCAAAATCCAGATATTGGAATATCAACGACTGATTTGCACAACTTCTATTCTGCGCTTTGGAAAGAGCAACTAATGGGTCAAACTACAATTCAAGCTCTGATAGAAGATCTTCAGGAAGGTGGTTACCAATATTTTCTTGACCATGACAGTGATGGTCATTTGTCCCATTTATTTTTTGTACATCCAAAGTCCATTTTACTTACCAAGAGCTACCATAATGTCTTTCTATAGATTGCATGTACAAAACCAACAAATATTAAATGCCATTGCTTCATATTGTTGGTTTGACAAGTTTCAATAAGAACTTCTGCTCATACTTTGCATTTCTACAAAATGAGAAATTTGAAGATTATGTATGGGCATTACAGATGTTTAAAAAGATCTTTGGAGTGGAGCATGATCGACAAATTCTTTTGACTGATAGGGAATTGGCGTTAAAGAATGCCATTGATTTGGAGTTCCCTAATGCTGTACATATTTTGTGTTCTTGGCACCTCAACAAGAATATTGTTGCTCATTCTAAACCTTTGTTTAAGAAAATCGAAGATTGGAATGCCTTTTTTACTGAATGGAATGACTTGATTGAATCCCAACCGAAGAAGAATTCAATACAGCGTTTGAGACATTCAAACAAAATTTCAGAGTTGATTCGCAGGCAGTGAACTATTTAATAAGGACGTGGATCCCACATAGAAAACAATTCGTCAAGGCATGGATCGGCTAGTGCTTACATTTTAAGAATTGAACTAGTTCAAGAGTTGATGGTGCACATTCTATTCTGAACAGTTATATAGCTACATTTACTGGTGACCTAGATGTTGTCCGAAGAATGATAGCCTATATCATTGAAAATCAATTTGAAGAGTTCAAAATTCAACTTGAGGATGAGAAGATTCGGTTTGCTCATACTGTGTTTATTCATTTCTTTGATGAATTGAACGACAAAGTTTCTCATTTCGCAATGAATGAGGTTTACAACCAATATGCTATGCTTATGAACCGATCATTTTCACCCATTTGTATGGAAGATTTTACAACTTCAATGGACCTACCGTGTGCATAAAAAATGCAATGGATGGACAATTTACATTTGGATGATATACACCCACAATGGAGAATTGACTTAATCTCATTGGACGACTTGAATGTTGAAAGGCAGAGGACTGGGGATATATTAGATGTACACTTTGAATGTATTAAGAACAAATATGGACATTTGTCTTCGTATGATCGAGAGGTGCTCCTAAATCATCTTTAAAATCTTGCCATCCATGATAGGCCAATCAATTACCTTATTATGCAATATTCTAGAGGACGTCATCTAGGTTGAAGGAATTCTTCACAGGGCCAAACATCTACACGTCGAAATCCTTATGTATTTGAGATTGTAGAGAATCAACTAAATGAAAGAAGATGTGGGCTATGCAAAAATATTGGTCATACGAAGAGAACATGCCCGAATAAAATTACTACACAGTCATCTATGAGTGTAAATTTAAATGTTGATTCTAATTCCTCACATACTGCTACTGATTAATCGAATTTTCTAACTAGCTTATACATACTCCAGCGACAACCATGGACTCCAACGCCACCTCTTATGACACAAGAACTCTTTCCACTTTAGATCTGTGCACTCACATTGCTAGCTCTAATCTGGATGACTTGGAGTCACCAACTGAAGTACCTGATGGTGTGTTTAATCATCATGCAGGTGATGATTTACCTCTGTAACCCAGTAGCCCTCCTATGCAACCTGATGCTGATGCCCATGATCTTTCTCCATCCAGTGCAGTATCTAAGCCTCTTCTTACCAGTCAGATGAGTTCATGTTTTCCAATCGCCACTCGTTGCAGTCATGTCACTATCAAGCCTAATCCGAATTATTTTTGTTCTGATTATTGTTTGTTGGCTCATTCAATACAATCAAAACCAAAGTTCTATTATCTCCGCTCTCAAACATCCTAGTTGGACTGCTACTATGACAGAGGAATTTTCGGCTCTATCTCTCAATGACACTTTGAATTTGGTTCCACGATAGTCTACTATGAATGTTCTTGGTTGTAAGTGGGTCTTCAAAACAAAGCTCAAGTCTGATGGTTCTTTAGACCGATTGAAAGCTCATCTCGTTGCAGAAGGGTTCAATCAGATTCTTGGGATTGATTTCTTTGAAACCTTCTCTCATGTTGTCAAGCCTGCTACGAACCGGCTTATTCTCACTATTGCTCTAGCTCATGGATGAGAGATTCGCCAATTAGATGTTAAAAATAATTTTTTTTCATGGTCGTTTAACTGAACCTATTTTATGGAGCAACCTCCAGGCTTTTAAGATTTCATGCGACCACATCATATCTGTTCACTCAAGCGTGCTCTCTATGGATTGCATCAGGCTCCTCAAGCCTGATTCGACCGATTTAGTACCTTTGTTTTGGGCCTGGACTTCTTTTGCAGAACAGCTGACTCCTACTCTTTGTCTATCATGGTCCACAGGGTACTTTACTGTTATTGTTATATGTTGATGACATTATTGTCACAGGATCCAACCCTTCCTTACTTCATGGCTTTATTGGACAGTTGAGTCGAGAATGTGCTATGAAATATCTGGGTCCTCTACACTACTTTCTTGGCATCTCCGTCATAACCTTCTCTAATGGTTTATTATTTATTTAGAAGAAATATGTTTTTGATCTCTTGGAACGTGCCAACATGCAAGGTTGCAAACCAGTCTCTACACCTATGGCCACCAAGTTACACCTGAGCCAGACTGATACTGATCCTTCTTCGGATCCGTCCTTTTATCGTAGCATTGTTGGAGGCTTACAATACCTTACGATCACCCGTCCTGACATCTCCTATAGCGTCAACTATGTCTGTCAATATTTGCACAATCCTACTCTCCTGCATTTTCAAATGGTGAAACGTATTCTCCACTATATTCATGGGACTATCACTCATGGGTTTCGTCTTCTGGCTCATTGTCCTATGCAACTCTATGCCTTTTCTGATGTTGATTGTGCATGATGCCCTACCACTCGACGCTCTACAACAGGGTTTTGCACTTATCTAGGAGATAACTGTATCTCTTGGATTGCCAAGAAACAACCTACTGTGGCCAGATCTAGTACTGAAACTAAATATTGGGCCTCGCGTCTGCTGCCGCTGAACTCACATGGCTCACTTATCTTCTTTGTGATCTTGGTCTCTATCTCTCATCCCCTCCAATTCTTCATTCTGATAATATCTCCGTCTTGCATCTTACCATTAATCTTGTCTTTCATGCAAGCACGAAGCATATTGAAATTGATTATCACTTCGTTCGGAAAAAAGTGGCACTTGCCTCTCTCATCACCAAGTTTATTTCATCTTCCCGTCAAGTTGCTGACATCTTTACCAAAGCCCTTCCGCGCAAGCTTCATAACACCTTATGCACCAAACTGGGCATTTGGAGTCCTTCGCGGCTCAGTTTGAGAAGGGATATTGGTGATTTCCAGCATAGCAAATCTACTGATTTCCAGCTGACAAATCTAGAATGTGCACCCCATGGAGGTGCTAATATTCAGCAAAGCAATCAGCGAAAATCATCCCTAATTTCCAGCAGAGAAATCACCTATAGCCAGCAAAGATTGTGACAAAGGAAATCCCTCTTTCCTTCTATGTTTATTTGATTGTCTTAATGTATGTAAAGCATGATTCATACCTGTATTCTCTGAAAAGATATTATAAATATACAAGGTCTCCATGAAAGATTTAGTGGAGAGCCATTCCTTCGATTTTTTCTGTGTTCTATGTTTCTATAAAATCAACCTCCTACTTTGATTTCAATTGTGGAGAAACCGACCTCCTACCTGAAGGTTGTTTTTAGGGAAACTTTCTCTCATTTCATTATTCACCTACCCTATAAATAGGCTTAGAGTTATAACTCAAATGAAATTAATAATATTTGAAAAGTACAAATAGCAAAATAAATCTCACGTACTACGTTGCACATTATTACTATGTGCATCTAGGCATAGAAACTACCAATGGAGTGGTGATGATGAGCCCATTGAATGATTTTTCTTCAATATGTGAGTTCATTAAAAATCATTATGATCGGATTGATCAAGTCATATTTTTAAAGGCCATAAAATTTAAAGAATAACAAAATGGATATATGTACATTTCATGCATTATGAAAAGACCAACGGATCATTCAATCCTTAGAGAGGGGAGAAGATAATAATTGATTGATAAAAAAAAACAAAGAAAGTTAGGCCAGAAGCCAAAAGTTCCTACGGGTCTTGGTGTTGAGAAGAAAGCCGGCATTTTGTCCCTTTTTCTGAACTCCTACACACAGGCACTTGCTATGCTCGATCAGGAACTCAGCTGTGTCCAACCCTTTGTTTGATAGGCTTCCACTTAGCTTACGTCTGTATCAAATACGAACAACACACAATAGAATTTGTCACAAATGAGAGACACAAATGGAGTTGAGTTGGCTTGATCTCTCAAAACAATAATTTACATTAAAATAAAAGATTTGATCGTCAGTTGAGTAGGAATTTTCCCAACTACCTGTAAGGAAAATAAATTGGAAACCACATATCTAATCACACGAGAGACACAGAGTTTTTATGTGTTTCATCCGAAGGCCATGTTCATAGAGCGAATACTGTTGTGGGATCTAATACGGGATAATTGACCCGATTAATCTTATTTTGGAAAGTCAACTGTGTGATTTTTTTATTTAATGTAGATAATTATTCTTTTTTTGTATTTCTTTTTTTGCCATCTTAATTGGCTCTATTTTTCCTATTTATTCATGTATCTTCTAAGAGAAAAATACACCACACAATACACAATTAAGAGAAGGACTCTCATTCATTTTCCCTCTTCTTCTTCTTTTTATTTTCTTATTTCTTTATTATAATTCTATATGGTATCAAAGCCGGGTAGATTCTCTGAACTCTTTAGGAGGATTTTTTCATGTTCCTCATCAGATTCTAGCGACATCTTCAGCTTCGAGTCTTTCAGGACTCTTGTATTGAATAATCCCTCCCTTCTTTGTTATGCAGATATGAGATTTTCTTTTGTCTCAGTTGCACTAAAGAGATATTCGTGACAAGTTGTTACAAGGATTTCCAAACTTTAACCCTATGTCCTCTATCCTTTCTGTTCTCTCTCCCACACGAGAAATCCCCCAACTGTAAACTCTACAGAGAAATAGACCTAATATACTGGGCATTACAAATAACTCAACCTGGCCTGATAGCCCTTACATGGACACACACTGGCCCAAAAAGGACCTTTTGAGAAAAATCCAACAGTACCTTGGATAGAAATTCAATTTTTGATTTTGGGTGTATTAAATTTCGATCTTAAATAATTCGTCACGTTCAATTGGCTGTCCCACGAAGGGTTTCTATGAAGTTCGATTGGGAAAAAGTTTGCAATGAAACATGGATTGCATTAGATTTGCATTCTAAATGGGAAATTATTTGAAAAAGTAGTATGTATTCTCACCCTATGAAAGTCTGAGAGCTTCGACGCTGGCCTATGATAAGAAGGTCGACGGAGGAAATATTTGCCTGTAGAAGAATGGCAGCAGCTTTATCCCTGCCTTCCATATCCACCCTCTCTATCTGGACATGCAACTTGGGCTGCAACGTTGCACATGTCATCTTCATCTCATAAAGGAATTCATAGTTTTGTCCACCGTCTGTCGAGGAAGCACCTAGGGCCGGAACAGGAGAAGGGCGTCTAAGGAAGGTGGAGAAGGAGTGGCGCTTCGAGTTGGGCTCGACGTGGAGAAGGATTAGCTCATCCTGTTCAAGCACGGCATGCGACAAGGCCCATTGGAGAGCACCTGTCGATTCTCGAGTTGGGTCTGCCACCACCATCACCTTCCTTGGCGGTGCCGTTGCCGAAGTTGCTCCTGGTGCTCCCTGCATCTCCTCTGTTCACCACCACGACGACCGGATGGGATTGGACGCCCAAATTCTCGTCGGATTCATGCAAGAGGGCCTGTGACATACAAGGCAACGATCCAAAATAATAATAATTGTAATAAAAAGGTTCCTATTTTCTTAATCTCGACAATGGGCCTGCCATGTTACAACCCGCCCATGAAGTTGCTTCTTCCTTTGAGCTGTGCCATACACTCATTTGCTTGTGCTAAATGCGGATGCAGGAATCCGTTGTGAAGAGAAAAACCCGGTCAACCACAGCCATTGTATTCAAGCTGAAAAAGGTTTCAGTGCTGGGTTGGTGGCAAATTTTTCAATTTATTGACACTCTGTCTTCTGAATGAGTTTTAAAAACCTTATAATTAAGAAGCATATTCATCGTATTTGATCAAATATAAAAATTATTATTAAATTTATACTTTGTTTTTCTAATATAAAACTGTCAAAATAGATGATTGACATGGATTTTAAGGTCTTTGTAAGTAATATATATATATATATATATATATATAATATATATATTTTGAACCTCAACTATTCATTTTTGTATTTTATATATCTAAAAATAAATTATTCTTAAAAATATATTTTATATTTAAATAGATATCATAAATATGATACAAAAGATATGACTTAAACACAAAAGAAAACATGTGCATACAGCAAGAGTAGGGCCTGAATCCTTTCTCATTCAAATCATCAATGAAAATGGGGCCTAGAAAATTGGTGTCTTTTGTCATTAAAGAAACTGGTTAGGACATAACTACAATGTGTTAGGACTAATGTCATAATTCTCTTATTAATTAGAATTGGTTTTTATATATATTCAAGAGTAGTATATTAATATGTATTTTTGTTGATTTAATTTTTAGAAAAAAATCCATTTAAATTGCTTTCTGCTTTAATAAATGCGTTAGTGGATGTTTGTCATTTTTCATTTATAGAAAACGAAGAAAATAGAAAATGAGGCCAAGGGTAAAAAAAAATGACATGTTTTTCTCTTCTTTCAAACAATCTACTCTTTATAAGGAATAAGAAAATTTAATAAAAAAAGATAAAATTTTCCTAGTACATCAAGATAACGTTTTGCTCATTTTTATATAAATAACGATTTGAACAAAAACAACAAAATATTAATTTTCTGTGAATTGATATGAGGTCAGATTTTCTATCACATATTAAATGCCATGCATTGAACCTAAACATAATTTTTTTAAAGAATTGATTTCTTTTAGAAAAAAAATGACCTATGGAAAAGTAAAAACATTGTTGTATGCCTTAATATATAGAAAAAAAAAGCCTCTCTTTTTTTCTTCTTTTTTTTTATAAAAAAGACTAGTAAACTTTTTCTTTAACAACCAATAATTAAAATAGAGTTTGTAATATAAATAATTATGATTAAATGACATTAAGCGCCCCAAAGATACATTAACGTTTGTGCTCGTACTGCAATTACCTTCAGAAATTTAGTTTCCCATAACCCCATTTTTGGACCAATTCATCAATTACTTTAAAACTTAACTTAGGACGAATTCTTTTTTATGATATCCATGCATTATATATCAAAGAAAAAAAATGTTTATCTAATGATTTATTTGATCTTAAAAATTAAGGATTTAGATGATTTAATGAATTTTATTTGACAATTTTAAACTCTCTATGATAATTTATCCAACCATCTAATTCTTCAAACGCAAAATTGGTCTTATCCTCTAATATGACCCATCAAAACATTTAAACTTTTTCAAAACAAAACTGTCCGAACAACCCATAAATTTTTTAATTCGGCGTCCAGTCAGATTTTTCTTATACGAAAAAACCCTTCCATAGAATCAGTGAGTGATCTGAGATAGAGCTGAACATTTTGATTTGACTTCCCATTTTCCCAATTTGGGGAGGAGAGAAACCTATATAACCTTCTCATAGCAGATTTAATTTGACAGTTCGACCATGTGTATCTACCACCAATAAGGGGATATTCTATAAGATTGTTCCTATCGATGAACTCAGAGAAGAGTTCCATGACTCTGGTATAAACCCTTTCCCCCTTTCTTCCTGAAGGATATCTTCCCCCTTCCCTCCTTTTTACTTAGTATCTCTTAAATCATTTTCATACATTTGATTATTTTCACACATTTTGCTGCTTTTTCAGCAAATAGAAAATAAAAATCGAGCCACTTCTCAAGTACAAAATATTGCCTTGGGTTGACAAATATTAACCAATATCTCATTTATTTTGGCATTTTTTTTTCCAGCGATTCTTCTACGGGCATTTTGTGTAGCGAGACACGAATTTTAAGGTATTGCTTATTTTACCCTTCTACTGCCGTACGAAAACATTTAAAAAAATTCATTGATTCGGTCAGTGAGCCAATTTGTTGTTTTGTATGAAAAAAATAGTCTCACTTAAATAAATTTTAGTGATTCAATTTCAGTGATCGGGTCAGTGAGCCAATCATTGATCCGGTGAACCGATTTATACTGCAGTGGAAGGGTCAATGATCCGGTGAGCCAATTTACACTACAGTGGAAGGGTAAAATGGATGATACCCTAAATCTCGTGTTTTGTTATACAAAACACCCGTGGGAGGATCGCTGAATGAGAGTGAGTTTGTAGCATCCAAAAGAAAAATACAAGCCCATAGAAAGAAAGGAAAACAGAGTGACCCAAAACAGAGCCACCCACACAAGGGGCCAAGAAAAGCCCAAGATCAATCCCCAAACTGAATCAGTAAACAGAAAACGCAAAAGGAAATTTCATGCATCTTAACCTAAATTTGAATCCATCTTTTTAATTAAAAATTACATTTCAAAGGAAATGATTTGTGTGACCAATCACATAAGTCGAGCCCAACCATGTTTCCTTTTTTTCAATTTTTCCATTAATTGCATAGAAAAACCAACTATATAGATTAAAAATAACGTGGATGACATTTCAGCATAAACTTAATTTCTAACTCCTTGATTTTAATGGTCAAAATCATTATATGCCTTGAGACAAAGGCGCATAGTGATTTCAACTATAAAAATCAAATAGCCAACAAATAGAATTTAAAATTAAAAAGTAGCTCATTTATAACTCATCAAGTCTATTTTCAATCTATTTACAAAAGCTTAAAATAAAAAGATAAATGAACTATTGCAAAATAGCAGGAAAGGAAGAGCATAGTGCTTCCCAAGGCCCCAAGATAAACAAGATTTGTCTTCGAAAATAAAAAGTGAAGAAAAAGAAACGCCAACTTTTTCACGTTTAATAAATACCAAATAGGAAAAAAAAAAACCCTTATTTAATAATACCAAATAAATAAACAAAGAAAATCCTGTGCATTCTCCTAATCTCCCCTCATCTGAAAAGACCCTATGTATTGAACAACTTTAGAAAAAAAAAAAAGTGCCACCATCAACATTCAACTAACATCTTGAAATCAAAATTCTAGAGACCTCATTGAAATGAAACTTGATAAAATTTTATCCTTACCATCCTAACATTGCACACCTAATATAACAAAAAAAAAAAAAACATTTTGCACAGGAATTTCAATCTACAGCAAATTAATTGCTTTAGCCCCTCGTACGGGATGTGGGTGGAGTTTTACGTCTTCAAGACTATTACAGTCGCTCATCAAAGAACTGGCACACTTGCTAGTTGTTACATGCTTTGGGTACATTTCAATGTGTACCAATCCAACAAAACTTCAGTTAGAACCCTTTTAACTAATATCATCACCGTCACGTTGTTGTCGTTATAATCATAGCAAATATCAGCATCAAAATATAAATGGAATCCTCTCCCCACAACTCCTCGCCCCAACTGTTAATATACACTTTCGATTCCCAAGTGGTCTCAGCTTTGTAGTCAGTGTAAACATACACAACTGAGTTTCAACTTTGATTTCCCAATTCCCATTTTCAACATTGCGATGGCACTTGCATGGCACCAGAGCCTGCTTCGTCATTGCTTGTGCTCCTACTGCTAGGTCGGGTCGCTTCATCAGCTGCTCTAGGTGTGAGGATCTGTGATGGCCATGAATCTGAAGAGGTGGGGTACCGGGCATGCGGTCTACTCACCTGGGAGGGAGGCTTCATTGACACTTCTACGCTAGCATTGTGTTTCTGATAGGGTTGGATTTCAGGTTGTAGAGGGATTACGATAACGGGACCCACCACAGGTGGGGCTTTGGATGTGGGCTCCACAAGAGGCATTGAGAACTGGCCTTCTGGCGAAGATGATTCCCTGTTGGCATGCTGCAAATGGACAGAACCCACAGCGTTGCTCCACACAGGTCCAGAACGCGACCTCTCCTGCACCTCATTTTGTAGCTTCGTTATCTCAGCTCCTAAGACAATATTCTCATCTTTTAGCTCATTCTTCTCTCCTGTCACCTGTTGGTTGATCCAAAAAATCCAAAAGGTGATACAATGCTTATAGTTCTGTTGATGAGAAAATTAAATAACCACCAAGTAAATGCCAAAAACTAAAATTACAAAAAAGAAAAAGAAAAAAAGGAAGAAGAACCTAACCAAGTTAGGATTCGTGGCTCTCCCAGGATTTGAAGACTCTTTTTCTTTTTAATTTTAAATGAATAAACATTTCATTTGGATGCCTTCCCTGTCCTAAAAGAGTCCCATGGACAAAAAGTAGGAATACCTTATTGCTCACCCATGGAATAAAAAAATACTGCAATTCAACCATCATCATCAACATCAACGTTATTATTGTTGTGGAAAATCCAAGATACCCCCCAAGATTAAGGATAGCCATTGGTGAGAAAAGCATGGAAGAGTTGGAAGCATGGCAGAATCAACTCAAATAGACAACTCGAATAAATCAGATTTCTAGTCGACACAAATATATCAGATTTCGAGTAGAACGAGTGATCGAGTTCTATATCCTTAAACATGCTAATAGATCTGCTGCCTCACTTGCTGATCAATGAATTTCGCAATGATAACTGCTTTGAAGTCAGAATATCTTTAATTTCAAGAATCAAGTATGAAAACCTCCAAGGAAGGAAGAACCGAAAAAAAAGAAAAAAAAAGAGCAGCAGCAGCACCTAGTTATTGTGCTCTTCAAACCACCCTTCACAATTGTACGAGGAAGTCCAAGGAGTCAATGAGTCTACAATCTCCAAGGAGAGACTCAATCCTAAGTTTGTTAGCACTAGCTCCCAAAGAAGGCTTAGAAAGAGGCCAAAACTGAAGAAAACATCTTCTCTTTCTCCTTCAGAAGAGGAGTAACCACAAAGTTTGGGGGAGCAACAGTGATCACAGAGGGAAGAGCCAATCGACCCAGTACAGCTGAAGGAGAAGGTAAAGATATTGTTGATTTGACACAGTCCCTAAAAATGGAAGGAGAGGACCTCGAGAATCTCAACTCTAGATCAAACTTTCCCAAGCAAACAAGTAATGTCCGTTCCCCCAAACTTTTACCATTCAAAGCAAAGCAGATAAAATCAAACAAAGTCAAAGGGTGGGTTGCCGGTTGGCATAGCCACACTAGATAGGGATCACCACTTTTCAGATAAAACCAAAAATTCAGAACCTGCCAATTGCTAGGAAAGTAGTTTGATAAAAATCACAGTCCCTTTAACTGCCATTGAAGTTAAGGAACAGCGGACAAAAAGGATCAGTACGACGACAGAAGGAAACACTGACTTGGGAGGAAGGATTAGATCGAGTAACAGATAGGACTTTGAGATGTCATCTAATAATGCCAGAAAATGGTAAAAAAGTAGCTTCCATCTAAAATATTATTTTCTTGTCTATAGTTTATGCATTTCAAACATGTCCAAGTTCCCCTACTGCTCTTGCTCATTAAAGGATTGCCTGAAAGAATTCGTGTTTTTTCTTATGTACCTCTTGATGTTTCTCATGGTATTCTTTTACCGTGTTCAAAGGCCAAAAGAGCCACACGTTGGTGCAATCTCTTTCCACTCAACTAAATGAGTTTTTCAACCATAGTTGGAGCCACAAAGTTTGCAGATTATTTTTTGTTTTTCAACAATTTACAAAAGATAAAAGTTCAAGTCATATAAATATTCAAAAAATAAATAAATATAAAACAACCACCATAAGGATTGCTTTAATTCCCTGAACAAGTTCCAAGATTTTCACAGGTAATACAAAGGCCTTAAATGAAGAAATCATTAATTTTTATTTTATCCAAAAGGAGTAATGCTTGCATCCCATATCTTAAAAGTTCAGCTTTAAGAGAGCCACAGGCCTTAAGTACACGCGTGTTCGGTAATCTAAATGCTCATTAGACAACCCTTGTATAAAGAGCATGGCAAAGAATTGAACTAAAGATGAAGGATCTTGGTCATTCGACTAACCTCCACAACAATGAATACGTTCTTTATTTCTTCATAACCACTGTTAAGTCCCAACCTTCAAATAATAATAATGATAATTTGCAAGCCGAAGGGTAAGGATTATTCCATGGAAAACTCTAGGACAACTGACATTTAATCTACACTGACGACAATGAGTGGGTGCCCTACCTCCACCACACTCAAGCAATGGTGTTATTTTTACTATACGTACATACTGTACACACATGATATATACATCGGTGGTTGTTTTCTGTGGTGGTGAAACCATAATCTAATGACAGAGGGTGGTGGTTTTCTGCGGTGGGGAAAGCATAATCTAATGATAGAGGGTTCCATTAACACTCTAGATGAGAAAGATAATGGAAACACATTGACATCTTGAAGGACTGAGGATAGGGTATATGACAATTCTTGAGAATCATAAAATGATTTCTTTTTCTTTGGTTGGAGATATTTATACTATAGTGGATAAGGGGAAAAGCAAAATACCACTATAGTTAACACATAATTTGCTCAGTTCCAAACACTACATTCACTCACAAAAATGTTTTAGGAGGTTCAACAGTTTCACTTCATATATATATATATATATATATTTGAGAGAGATCCATCACAAAGCGAAAATAAGGGAAAGAAAGCAAGCAAAGGTTAAAAGATAATTACGTAGTGGGATTCCGTTAACAGAGCTGCATTCTCCTTTTTGAGACATTCAACCTGTGCAATTAGATCCCGAAGTAAATGAGTGGCATCAGCCAATATAGAGGCCTTGCCATTGTTCTGGCGAGCTGGTTCTGCAAAATGCATCCAAAGAAGAAGATTCATGTCTAAATTGGTATTTTTTTTGGATAACATGGATATCTCCACCTCACATTGGAGGTGAGATTAATCCCACGGATACACGAAACCACCCACAAGCCTTATGTATTAGGTAAGCGAGTCGTCTAATGGAGGTAATTTTAAGGTCAAAAAATGGTAAAATTTCACCAATGTAAAAAATTAAAGGCCAAAGAAGTTTCTGAGCAAGATTAAAATTCCAATTGTCAATATATAAGGAGGCAGACATATTTACCAAGTGCATGGCCCAAGTTTAGGAACAGCTCGTTTAGATTGTCTCGTTTCAGCTTCTCCCTTTCTGCCTTGTGAATTTTCTTTGGAATTTTCCCCCGGTTCTTTTTATTGGAAGTAGACCTGCTTCAGAGGGGGACAGGAGAAACAGCCTTTAGGAAAGGAATAAAGACTAAAAAAGGAAAAAAAAATAAATAAACATATTCAGATAGAAAATTATCAACACACACACACATATATATTGATAAAGGAACAATGAAGTCAGGGTGGGACTAAAGTTTACAATGAAGGCAAATGATACATCAATAACTTGCACTAATAATTGGAAAGATGAAACATAAAGTCGATAGCAAAAATAACTCTTTTTTGTAACATGGGTATCCCCACCCCACATTGGAGGTGAAACTAATCCGACAAGCATGTCTAAACCTCTCAATCCACACACATTGAGTAAGTCGATAAGGAGTAACCCCATAGGGAGTGGCCCATAGACGTTTGAGCGTGAATCAAACTCAAGACCTCCCTTCATGAGGAGAGCTTCTTGACCGTCAGGCCAACCCCCTCATGGGTTAGAAATAAGACTTTTATGTTGGTGAGATTGCCATATTTGTACCGCAGATGATTCAGTTTGTTCCAAGACCAATTATTCTTGTATACAGTGATGATAGAAGCACAAGTTCTGATGGATTAGGTACATCATGTCCAAAAATATTTCTTATTCGTAGGTTCCCTCAAAATATGCAGTATAAATATTCAAAAACAAAAAAAAAAAATAAACAAAAAAGAAAGAAAGAAAAAGAGAAAAGAACATGACTGAGGACTAAGCTTCAGTCTATGGCCCAAGACGAATAGAACTAACCAACTCCATTCAAAACTAATTGAAATGTTGCCAAATACCTCGTACATATTTGAGAAGAAGCAGACTTTGGCGGTTGCAAAAATGCCTTAGTAATTCACCCATGTACAGGAATATTTTGACAAACCATGTAAGTGCTTGCAATGTTCTAAAAATCAAATCGTAATGCAAAATCGTAACATATTTCGAATCATGAACAGTGATTTGCAAATAGTAGAATCATTAGATTCATAGTTTTTTACCCAAAAATATATAAAGATATGAAATAACATAAAACGTACCTAAAAAGTTGTAATATGAGAATTTATCTGATGTCCTTCCAATAGAAAAATGCATGTATAGTGCATATAACTATTACATTGGCATTCACATTTCAATTTTCCAATGTCTAAAGCTATTATACCAATATACTCTAACCAATGTTGTCAAAAAGCAGACAATAAGCTAAAAATCCACCCAAGAGGGGTTGGCTTAACGGTCAAGAAGCTACCCTCATGAAGGGAGGTCTTCAGTTCGATTCATGCTCAACACCCCTCTGGGCCACTCCTCGTAGTTGCTTACTCTATGTGTGTAGAATTGAGAGGCTTGCACATACCCCAAGGACTAGTCAGATTAAAATATCCCCTATCCAAATACAGGTGAGACCCCTGGGCACCTTGGTCATAAAAAAAAAAAGCTAAAAAGCCCCAAAAAAATTTATATCCTAGGTCTCCAACAGCTCAAGCCAAACAAATCCATGTTGTGGGACCCATTTCGGGTCAGAACTATCCAGGTTCAATGAATATTGACAAGTCAACTCAAATTAGTTGTCTAACCGCTTGTAATAATCATGTAGATTATTTCTTTCCTTTTAAGTCACCATAATTGGTTCTCCTCTGTATTATTTATACATGTACAAACTACAGTTTATACACGATGAATATAATACACAAATAGAGAAGAAATTCTTCTCCATCCATTCTTTGTGTATTTCTTATTTTTATTACATAATTCTACATGGTATCAGCCAAGGAAGATTTTCGAATTTGATTTCCATCAGTTTTTCAGCCCCTTTTTGCGACCTTTCTCTTCTCTGACGAAGATCACTATTCCCAGCGAAGGTTTTGCCGGCGGGATCTCATCCTTCCCTACCGTTTTTTGACAGAGCTCTCCATCTGTCCAGTTGGATCTCTGTTTTAGAGTGGTTTCGTGGGGTTTCTATCAGATTTCTCTCCCAGTGAGTTTGCCGATCTAGAGACCCAGATCTGAGGGTTTTTGCTTCAATCCGTTGGAGCTGAGCTTCGTTTACAACCAAACCACTTTCATTGCTGTCACCGCTGGCCCACTATATCTCGCCTAAGGTGGACCCCCACTTTCTGTCAAAGGTGGGCCCCTCTGTTCCACATTTGCTCATTGCTGCTGTGCCGCTTGCACTGTTTCTCTCTGGGCTTCTTCTGCCCAGATCTGCTATGTGGGATCTTCATCCCCCATCTATTGCTACCTATTAGTTTCGCCCCTGCCTCTGGTTTACAACGGACTTGGGTGTCTCACCTCTCATCTCCGGTGGACCCCATTTTCTCTTGCTTTTCCTGCTGCTATTCGGGAAGACTGCATCCCAGTTTTTTTTTTTGGACTTTCTTCTCTAAATCTGCACAAATTTCCTACATCAGGCCTTGATATGGGGCCCTTTCCATTCGCTTCTCTCACTATCTCTTCTATGTAAGGATCCAGACTGGTTTGTACCTTGTGGGACCCATTTCAGCTTCTATCTCCAGATTTGACCCAGACCTTGGCATTGGATCTGTGTATTTGGCTTGTAGTTGCTCTGCTACTCCCTGATTGGTTCGTCTACCTCGCATTATGGCCGCTGGTCCTTTTACTCCGGATGTCGCCTCTTCCGGTTCCCCGCACATTGGTCGGATCACAACAATTTTGCTCAATGAGACAAACTACTTTGAGTGGTCCTACTCTACCACAATGTTTTTAACTGCGAAGCAACTCTATTCATATGTTGATGGTTCTACTCCTCAACCAGCTAAGACTGACTCAACATTCTCCTCCTGGACTGCAAATAACTCCCTGGTCCAGGCTTGGCTTCTTCACTCCATGGAAGCTCATGTGCGGCTTCTCGTCTACACCCTTCCCAGTGCTAAAGCTGTGTGGGACACTGTGAAGACTTTATATTCTGATGGGGATAACTCTGCTCGTACGTATGAATTATCTCAGACTGTTGCTACTCTCCGACAGGGGGAGTTGTCTCTCATCCAATACTATTCGACTCTGCAATCCTGTTGGTTGGAGCTTGATCAGTTTCAATCTCTTACATTCAAGAATCCGGAGGATACTCTGAAGTTCCACAAGTATATTGAACAACAACAGATTTTTGCATTCTTAGCTGGGCTTAACTCTGAATTTGAGCCTACCCGGGCCAAATTCTTGGGCAACGACCTCTCCCCTCTCTAGATGAGGTTTACTCTGCCTTACTTCGAGATGATCGACGCCGTCTTGTTATGAATCCATTGCCCATTGAACGCTCTGCCCGGGTTACCACTCCTTCTATTCTGGCTCATGGGCACCCAGCTTCCCATGGCAAGGGTCCCAGTCTGATTCTCGAAAGGATACCAGAGGTCCCCGGGAGAATGGAAATTGGTTCTGCACCTACTGCAAGATGACTAACCACAACATAGATTCCTGCTACAAACGTCATGGGCAACGTAAGCAAGCCAATCTCTCCACTGCACCTCCTGCTACTCCTTCCTCTACTGTGGTTAGTGATAGTGCTCCTGTGACTTGACATGACCTTAACTTAATCCTGCAACGCCTTGAGCGCCTACAATCCTCCGAGGTGTCCAATATTGTGTCTTCTACTTCAGGTACTGAATCATCTGCACACCATGCTTCTCATCATTCCTGAATTGTCGATTCGGGTGCCACTGACCATATGGCTGGTAATCTTCTCTTCCCTTTCTCCTATTTCTGGTGGTAAGGTTAAATTAGCCAATGGTTCATACATTGATATTGTTGGGAAAGGAATTGTTTCCGTTTAGCCTCATTTGAACCTTCCCTCTATTCTACATGTTCCTCATTTATCCCGTAATTTTCTTTTTGTTAGTGCCTTGACTAAAACTTTGAATTGCTCAGTCACTTTCTTTCCTTCTTACTTTGTTTTCCAGGATCTGACCATGAAGTAGGTGTTGGGTGGCGGTTGTGAAGCAGGTGGTCTCTACCTTCTCGACTTTCGTCCTGGCAGCTTCGAAGCTTGTTCGACCTCTTCTTCTTCTGATGTGTGGCTATGATATTGTCGTTTAGGACATCCTACCAACTCTGTTCTCAAACAACTTGTCCCTAGTTTATCATTTACGCATTTTGAATGTGAACACTGCCAATAAGGCAAGCATATTAGGAATCATTTTCTCCCATCTATCAATAAAAGTTCATCTATTTTATTTTCACTCATTCATTCTGATGTTTGGCAATCTCCCACTGTATCTCGCACTGGTTTTCATTATTTTGTCACTTTTATTGATGATTACTCTCGGATGACTTGGACATATTTGATGAAACAAAAATCTGAGGTTTTTTATCACTTTAAATTTTTTTACCAGTGGGTTCAAAATCAATTTGGGTGTCAAATTCAGGTTTTACGAAGTGATAATGGGGCGGGGGGGAAGGAATATCTATCGCACTCCTTTCTTTCTTTTTTGCAACACCATGGTATTGATTCTCAGTTCTCTTGTCCCTCTACACCTCAACAGAATGGTGTAGCTGAACGAAAGAACCACCATCTTCTTGAGGTGGCTCGGTCCCTTCTTTTCACCATGTATGTCCCATCGTCCTATTGGCCGGAAGCGGTATTAATTGCTTGTTATTTCGTCAGCAGAATGCATTCTCGCGTCTTACAAAATCAGTCTCCCATAGCTCGTCTCTCTTTATATAAACCCATTCCTCAAATTCCATTACATGTCTTTGGGTGTGTTTGTTTTGTCTACAACTTCTCTAACCATAAACTCTCTCCCCGGGTTGTACGCGGTGTATTTCTAGGTTGCACCATTTCACAAAGGCTATAAATGCCTCGATCCTATCACTGGGAAAACCTACATATCCATGGATGTTACCTTTTTTTAGCGGGACCCTTATTTTTCAGCAACCTCTACCTCCTCTCCCACACATGTTCTTCCACTTGTTCCTGCAGACCTTCCTTCTCCGAGTCCAATCAAGCCTCTTCTAGTGTACCAACACCGACAGTTTCGGCTGCCACCTGCGGTTGACTCCACCCATCCATCTGCTAGTGCTTCAGATCCACCAGTCTCTGACTCGTCTGATCTTCCTATAGCACTTCGTAAAGGTAAGCGTTCCTCTACTAGTCATTCCATTAATCAATTTGTATCATATCATGTTGTTTCACCCTCCTATCATAGTTTTCTCACAGCATTGGACATCATCAAGATACCAAAGAGAATTGACACGGCATTGAAAAATCTCTCCTGGAAAGCAGCCATAGATTAGGAGTAAGCTGCCCTTGAGAAGAACAACACATGGGAGATGGTTTCTCTACCTCCAAGCAAGACTCTAGTTGGGTGCAAATGGGTCTTTGCCTTGAAGCATAATCCAAATGGCTCTATTGCCCGCTATAAGACACGTCTAGTGGCCAAAGGCTTCACATAGACTTATGGAATTGACTAGCAAGAAACTTTTTCACCTGTCGCCAAGATTAATTCTGTCCGCATTTTGCTTTCCTTTGCAACCACTTATGCTTGGCCCCTGCATTGGATGTGAAGAATGTTTTTCTACATGGTGATCTTCAGGAAGAAGTCTATATGCTCCCTCCTCAAGAGTTTGTCAAGCAGGGAGAGCCTCATTCTGTTTGAAAACTCAAGAAGGCTTTCTATGGTCTTAAGCAGTCTCCCCGTGCCTGGTTTGAGAAGTTTAGCAATGCCTTACTACCTTATGGATTTACTCGTTGTCGTTGGATCACTCAGTCTTCATCTATCATCTCCACTCGGTTGTGATGATTTTGGTGGTCTATGTTGATGATTTTGTACTCACCGGTAACAATGACAAAGCCATATCGTCCTTCAAACAGTATCTTCAAAGGACTCTTGATATTAAGGATTTGGGGCCTCTCCGGTATTTTCTTGGCATTGAGGTTGCTCAGTCCTCTTTTAGCCTTTATCTCTCTCAGCGAAAATATGCCCTGGATCTCCTCCAGGAAGCTGGCTATTCTAGCTGCAAACCCGCTGATACTCCATTGAATGAAAACACCAAGTTCACTGCCTCTGATGGTACTCTTCTTGACACACCATCAGAAACTTGTCGGTAAGCTCATCTATCTGACCATCACGAGACCAAACTTATCTTATGTTGTTGGTGTCGTCAGTCAGTTCATGCATGAACCCTGGAATACTCACCTTCATGTCGTGTTCCAAATCCTTCGCTATATTAAGGCTCATCCCGGTCGCGGCTTGTTCCATGCACACCAACCTACTTGCCCAATTCGCGATTATTCTAATGTTGATTGGGCCGGCTCTCCAGATGATCGCCGCTCTACCTCTGGCTATTGTATTTTCTTGGGCTCCCATCTAGTTGCCTGGAGAAGCAAAAAACAATATATTGTTGCTCGTTCCAGTGCTTAAGATGAATATCGTGCCATGGGTAATACTGCTTTTGAATTGCTGTGGTTTCGCCAATTCCTTACTGAATTGGGCTTTGCTCCTACTGATCCCTCATCAAGCTTTGTGGCAATCAAGCGGTTATCAACATTGCCTCTAATCCAGTCTTCCATGAACGGACTAAACACATTGAAGTTGATTGCCACTTCATTCATCGACATATTTCAGAATGACATATTTCAGAATGACGACTTTTTACTGCTCATCTAAAATCTAAGGAACAGCTGATAGATATCTTTACAAAGTCAGTTCTCCGATCTCAGCTCGATTCGGTTGTTAGCAACCTGAGTCTACTCGACATCTTCGAACCAGCTTGAGGGGGAGTGTTGTGGGTCGGGTCAGAACTGTCCACGTTCAATGAATATTGACAAGTCAACTCAAATTAGTTGTTTAACAGCTTGTAATAATCCTGTAGATTATTTCTTTTCTTTTAAGTCACCATAATTGGTTCTCCCTTGTATTTATACATGTACAAGCTACAGTTTATACACAATGAATATAATACAAAAATAGAGAAGAAATTCTTCTCCATCCATTCTCTATGTATTTCTTATTTTTATTACATAATTCTACAATCCATCACAACAAAAAGCTTCAATAGCTCAAAAATTCTATTATTAGTAGGAATCGTGCAATTTTTAAACTGGTATGAATCCCTCCTCTTATGATGTTGTATGAATTTTAATATGTGTACTATGTATTATAAGATTTTAACAACAATGAATGCTTGATAATGACAAGGCATTATTTTCCCCATAAAGAATCTGTCTTGTTCTTGGCAAGATTTTTTTTTATTTCTTTAGATCATTGATTAAACTAAGCACTGCTTCTCAAGGTTCAATAGGTCCTTTGTTTTGTAAATTCAGGGCAGTTGGTTTTGCCAATTAGTTAATATCGACTGAGCTTTATCCCAGCAATGAGCAAACTCGTTTTTTTAATATCATGGATATCCACATTCCACATTGGAGGTGAGATAATCCCATAGATACATGAATCACCCACAAGCCTCGTGAGTCAGGTAACTTTGGGGAGGGTTGAACTCGAGACCTCTAATCTATTCCTAAAATCTCAAGCCAACTTAGCTACACGCTTGCTGGTGCAATGAGAAAACATTTTTCCAATGCCAGTTCATGTCAAAACTGTTAAGCAGTACAAGATCCCTAAAAAACAGTCTATTATTCAAGTACTTCCACTCTAAAATTATCACAATTTAGTGTGTTTTATATGTGTAACTCGTATGTATATAGATATAGTTATTTCTACTAATTTGAGTAAACATAACCAGATAAAAGTATTTTCTAAAAGATTTCCAGATTATGATTGTCTTGGGCCTTCTCGTTAGAAAGAATCATTAAGAATCATAGATGTGTTAGAAACAACATGCTAAATAGTAGCATGAGTGAATGAGTGACAAAGAACTTAACCCTAAATCCAGATGATTGGAGAAGTAGGACATGCAAAGCCAACCTAGGACAGATGGGATGAGGATTAGAGGGTAGTGGTGATGATGAGATTGGTAAATAATGAAGAAGAAGAAGAAGAAGAAGAAGAAGAAGAGAGAGAGAGAGAGAGAGAGAGAGGATAGTGGTGATGATGAGATTGGTAAAAGAATGAAGAAGAAGAAGAAGAACAGAGAGAGAGGGATGCAGACCTCCATTACTCCAAAGAGTAAGGGTGGTCAGGTAATACCTCTGAACGAACAGCATCCTGAATACCTCTGAACGAACAGCATCAATTACATCATTAAACGATGAATAGAAGTTTGGAACTTTATAATTTTAAAATATGCTCTAATAAGAGCATAAGTAATTGTAGAGGGGACAATGTAAGCAATTTCTATAACTGAATATGACTTGCAATATGCTAAAGACAGACAACTCAAGTAACAGACCTGCCAGCCACATTTTCAGCATTCACATTCAACTCATCTGCCATTGGCACAGAAAGCTCTGAAAGCATGCTTGCTCACTTTACTGGCGTAATTTGTGTGAATCACCGTCAAAATGAATGACAAACACAAACATTCCTGAGAAAGTTCATCAAGGGAAAATCAAGTTTTGTTTGCCAAATCAAAGAACATATCAAATTGAACCAAATTGCAAAAAGAAATAGGGAATAACAAGAACGAATAAAATAGTCAGCTTGATATTTATGGTGGCAGATACACAATATGATAAGACCAAAAAGCAAAAAAAGTTCCTTGACCTTGATTTGTTCCATAACAGTGCTACAGGGAAATGGATGTGAATTTTTCCATATTCACTGACAAGGTGGAAGGCTAGGCTCCATTTGGATGCATAGAAAAGAAAGTGCTTTTTTCAGAAAACAACAATAACAAAAAAAAGGTTAACATATTTCTATTTTTAGCTAAAATGGTTATTTTCAAAAAAAAATAAAATTGTTTTTCTTTCCCTACATCTTTGGATCTTTAGTGGCCGTTTCCTAGCAGAGATGAACAACCAAATGGTCACCTCAACAATCATAGAATGGAGAGAGAATTTAATGGCACTGATTACAGTTGCAGTGGTATTTCTTTACAAGCTAGCATGGATGATCGAATGCATAAGTTTCCAAAATCCAATCTTTCCAACATGTTATCATCTATCCAAGAATTCAATAAAATCTCTATAAAAAATATATAAAGGATAAAAAACTCACATGACACAGCTGAGAATTTGCTCAATTCCTACTTCGTTTCAAATTCACCTTCTAAGCCAAAAAAAATCCTTGTGCCGCATACCCATCAAGGAGGATTTCGTCCAATATCACTGTAGAGAAAGTTCCTATTCTAGTTAAATGGGGACAAAAACCCAATCCATAATGAATTGCGTTTGGTGACAAATCTGCGCTGGTAAGTTTCATTAATGGAAAATAAAATCAAATCACGATTAAAGAAAACCCATTCCACGAACAGCCCTAGTGCGAAACCAAAAACGACAAAAATGCATATCAAATTCAAGTTGGGTTCTGGAGAACCTCAAAATAGTTCAATCCAACAGAAAAAAAAAACCACAAAGAAAATAAGAAAAAAAAACCAACAGCCAAAGATCAAACTGAGAGCTATAATAGCCTAAAAAGATACCAAAATTCAAGAAAGATTCCTAGAAACAAAATACATGAACTAAGAAACTACAGTAATGAGAATCTAGTTGGTTATCGGTATTTAGGTTAGGAGAATATATCTGGGCATACCTTGGACGCCGTTGCAGACTATGGAAGAGAGATAAAAGATCGAAACCGAATAGGATGAAAAAGAAAACGGAAGAAGAAGAAGAGGGAAGAAAAGAAAATACAAAAAAGGTAGTGGGCGTGAGGAGGATGGAAAAAGATCGTGGAGAGTTGTGCTTTTGCACGAGGCGAGTGTGGAGAGCAGCCGCCTTTGATTGAAAGGAACTAGTATGACACGTGGATGCTCCGCCTTTTCTCATCCTCAGCAATCTAACGGATAGTTCCTTACAGCCGAAACTAAAAAAATAACGAAAATAATTTAAAATATTAAAATGGACGAAAATAACTTGAAAATTAAATAACTTGCTTTTAAATATTTTAAACTAAAAAAAATGGTGAAAATAACTCGAAGATTGATTGTAACCTTTCTTTTTTAAAAAAAAAACTAGTGATTGATATTATGCAGTAGTGGCTGATCCGAGTGGATGTTTAGTTAATAATATTTTTTTGAAATTGATATGCTACGTATCAATATACTATTGCCAATTTTTAAGTTGATGCGATACATATAGATCATTTTTTTAAGACTTTTAAATTCTAAATCAAAAATATTAATTCAATAGAGTTTGAGTGATGGCTGAGAATTCCCACTCTCCTAAAGGAAAAAAAAATATCTAAAAGTATTAAATAATAATAAATAAATAAATTCATTAAAATAGCAAGAGCTTGGTGTGATTTTTTATGTGTCCAAATTAGATATGACTTGTCACGTGGTTCGCACTTGATTTATTTTAATTTTAATTTTTTTTAAAATCCATAAAAATCAACCATATGGATTAAATTAAACTTGATAATGTATAATTAGACCAAATTTCAGTATAATCAATCTTTAGCCACTTAATTTTAACAGTCAAAATCATTAGGTGTCCTTAATTTTTTTAAATGAATGTCAGATGACTTTAGCCATTGAGATCAAGTAGATAAAAAATAATTTTAAAACTAAAATTTGGTCCATTTATAACCCATCAATTATACTTTCAATCAAATGATTTCTATGTATCAACAAAAATAATAAAAAGAAAAAAGAAAAAGAGTCGAGTACAACTTATAGACATAAAAATATCATATATGAAGGGTGTTGGAGAGGTTTGGTCCTCCTACTTCATATTCTAATCACATTATTTAAAGTTTTACTAAAAGAATAGATAGTTATTGTATTTCAAAATAATTGAAGAAAATTAGATATTAACAAATATAAATCCCTTTTTGAGATGGTTAGATGTGTAATTAGTATATATCTTATTAATAATAAGATAATAAGATAATAAGTTATTATCTTATCTTGCCGATGGATTTATTTTATTAACGGATTTTGTCATTCTAATATCTTTTACATTATAGTAAGAGGAATTAAAAGATTTTAGGGAACATCTGGCATTCCCTAATTTCTTCAAAACATAAATACATCTAAACCCTTCAATCCATCGCTTGACTTCTCGAGTCTCAACTCTCAAGTGCACTTTCTCAGCTCATCTCTCCTTAAGTTGTAATTAAAATTGGAAATATCCATACCCTCTCAAACCTCTTCACTGATATCTCTCTCCTCGTATGTTTTGTAACATGGAGAAAATCTAATTAAAATATTACAATAATAAATAAATAAATTAAATCATATAAAATATACTCTTTCCATCCAAAAATACTTGTCCTATTTTGAATTTATTTCTTAAAGATCGTTTTCATGCAGAGCGCGCCAAAAGCTTATTAATAGATTTTCTGAGTCAATACGAACCTAATGTTAATGATTTTGAGGTAATAAGACTACGGATAATCCTCAATGAACTTAATTTAGTACTCAAAGAGCTTTTCCTAAATATGTAGTAATGCATAATTCTAGACGATAAGAATCAGATGTGAAAATAATTATAAAATATCACATATGGACAAGTCAAAGCTTATAAAAGAAAGTCATCTTTCTATTACGTTAAAAGGTTATATGGAACTAATCGAAAATGTTAAAGCTTTGATTTAATGTTAAAATAAAGAAATAGGACAGGTAATTTGGGACAATTCCAAAATACATATAGGACAAGTATTTTTGGGATAGAGGAAGTACAATACAAGCAAGACAAATTTAACATAGTTGGGGGTTTGATGCCTATGTCTACAAAATAAAAGGATGATGGCTTCCCTCATTGCAAGAAAGAAAAATAATGAGAAAATTACAATGTGATCACTACAAACCTAAAGGCTCACTCTCTCAATTCCATAAATAAAGAACCCTCGGAATTATAAACGAAATTTTCACAAATTTCTCTCAAAAGAGACTTGAAAAAAAGAATCCCAATTTTTTGTGTGTTACAACTGAAGATTTAAACCTCCTTATATAGTTTTTGGATCTCTAAAATTAAGAATTAAAAATAATAATAAAATAATCAAAAGTGGAAAGGAGCAATATTGGCCCTGAAATCTTAGGGGCCCAAGGCGCGGTGCATTGGTGGGCCCTAGCACTAAGAGCAGTGCAAGTGGGGCCCAACAACCCATTGATCACATTGGAGGGCCCTAGGTGACGACCTAATTTACCTAAAACCAGGGCCAGTCCTAGAAAGGAAGAGAGAAGGATATCTTGAGCCACAATAGTTGTGGCCGACGTTCTCAATTCCAATTGTCAGTTTTGCATTGCCACTTCAGTAACGAACTCCACCTTGGCAAAAGCTTCATCTAACATTTCTTTCACCATCTACGTAGTGGACGCCTAATGTTTAAACTGAACATTGATCAAGTCCAAACAATGCTTAAACTTCTCAACAAGAATTAGCTTCGTCATCATGTCTGCAACATTATCTTTAGTATAAATTTTCTTAAAAGAGATAACATTATCTGAGATTACGTCTTATATGTAGTGAAATAGAACATCGAAATGTTTGATCCTTACATAATAAACATGATTCGTTGCCAAGTGTATTGCATTTTTACTATCATTGAATGTATAAGATTTGACCAAATAGTTTCTTTAATCATTTCACTGTTTATCATATACTCTGCATCTATAGTAGACAAAGTGAATATTGACTGTAACATGACTACCAACATATGGGACCACTTGCAAGTGTGAAAACATATCCTATTATTGATCTTCGTTTGTTGAGATCATTTGCATAATCGGAATCCGCATAACTAAGAATGTTGCCTTTCTAAATATTATTCCTATCAAACATTAGCACAACACCATGTATAGCTTTCAAGTAGTGCAAAATACACTTACTAGCTTGTCAAAGGACTTTTTTTCTAGATTCATTATACATTTGCTAATCATATTCACTGTTTGTAAAATATCTGACTTAGTGCACACCATAGCATACATAATACTACTAACTCTACTTGAATATGGATCATTTGACATGTACTCTCTGTCATCATCTAGACTAAGTGATTGTGCTTAGATAACTTGAAATGGCTGCTAAAGGAGTACTTACTGGCTAACAATTCTCACCAATACTAAAAAAGCCAAAACTTTCTCATTATACTACCTCTGAGATAAACACAACCTGCCCATTTTTCTCTATTTTAATCTCCATGCCTAGGATTTTCTTGCAGCATCTAAATCTTTCATCTTAAACTCATTGCTAAGTTGAGTTTTTAGCATTGATTTCAAACATGTTCTTTGCAACAATTAACATATCATCAAATGAAAGAATTGTCCAAAAGCTTCTTAAAGTAAACACATCCGTCATACTTCTATTGAAACTTTGTTTTCTCATAAACATGTCAAAATGTTTGTATTATTGCTTAGGACGTTGTTTCAATTCATAAAGAGACTTATTCAACTTGTACATATGATTTCCTTTCCCTTTAACTTTAAAACATTCCAGTTTATCTATATAATATATTCCTCTAAATTGTCATGTAAAAACATTGTCTTGACATCAATTGTTCCAACTTAAGGTCATGTAATACAACTATGGCCAACAAAATACGAATAGAAGAGTGCCTTACAGTGGGTTAGAAGATTTCATTAAACTCAAAACCTTATTGTTGTGTATAATACTTTGCCATCAATGCAGTTGTATACATCACATCACTAAAACCAAAAGATACTTCTTTCTTTCTAGAGACCCATTTGCAACTAATAACTTTCTTCATTTTAACAATTTCATTATATCCAGGGCCGGTCTTGGGCATAGGCGGTGTAGGCCATCGCCTAGGGCTTCCAAACAAAAAGAACCTCCACACACTTAAACTCCTTAATATACCAGTCACAAAGGGCCCCTAAAATCTCAGTCCACTTAGAGCCCCTGAGATTTTAGAGGATCTCAGGACCGGCCCTGATTATATACATGTTTGATTCTTATAAAGTGTCCATATCTCATCCTCCATGGCAACTTGCCCATGGACTAGAATTATCATCTTAAATGCTTCTCAAATTGTCGATAGTCTTCATATTCTATCAACAACGCATGGGGAATCATATCTGAAAACTCCTTGGGTTACAAGCCCATTTAGATCTTCAATTCTTGTATGGTTGCAATTGGTGTTCCTCTTGTGTTTGTTCTTGGACCTCAGATACATCTGTAGAAGTTTCTAAACTAGTATTTAGAGTATTATTAATTGACTAATTATCAACATCAAACTTCACATGAATGTTATCATGCTCTTTTCTCATTTGTTTAACTTCACCATTGTATATTCATCAAACTCAACATCCTTGCTAACAACAAGCCTCAATTTACCAATACTCGTTCAAGGGAGGATTGTTGGGGCTGCTGTGAATAAGTCCCACATTGAAAGTGTAGAGAGAGATTTAGGGTTTATAAAGGACTTTGATCACTCAACTTAACAGGCTAGTTTTTTGGACTGGAAGAATATGTTCTAACAATTGATATCAGATCCAAGTTTCACGTACCTCATGTAGGCTCAGGTGATCCCCCATGCCAACGGGATGGCCAGCGTCCTTTCTCTGCAGGAGGGCCTCGTTTAAGAGAGGGATGGTTGAGGTTGCTGGAATTGAGTCAAACATTAGAAGTGTAGAGAGATATCTAAAAATTTATAAATTTTTTGAGTCATTCCACCTAATAAACTAGTCTTTTGGAGTGGAAGTCCAGATCCTAACAACATCCTTACTGACAACAATTGTCTATTTCCTAATACTGAAATACCATGACCTATAGTCTTTTAACACCTTTCTCACAACTAAAAAAGATTCATTTTTTTCTTTAGGTTCTAACTTATCAATATTCACATAAATATAAGCAGGACAATTAAAAATATACAACTCAGAATAATGGAAAATAAACTTAAATTAACTAGTTTATATAATAAATAAATAATGAGTTAAAAATGAAGACTTTAACTCAAATAAGAGAAGACCCGACCCATCAATTGCCGAGTCTACATTACTTTATTACTCAGGTTACGACATTTCTTCCCGTGTTAGCATCACCCTCCTGTTTCTCATCCCTTTCGTCATCTGGCCACACCGACAACTATCATGGATGTCAGGTACACACGTGTGAGGCATGTGCCGCACTAATTTCCCACTCAGTGGCAAGAGGTGTCTTGTGGAATCCACGTGAGAGAGATGCGTGTCCTCCACGGTCTTCACGTGAAGCTGCATGAAAGTATCGATGGGCACAATTTTTGACGGGCTTCGTCAACCTAACTTAGCTCAATTTGACAAAAACAGAATTAGGTTATGATTTTTTTTTTTATTTAAATTGAAAATAAATTTGAATGAGAGGGATTCTTTTAATCAAATTGAATTAAAGTTGTAATACCCTGACTTTAAATTATGATTAATTATGTGATTTTGTGATGTTAAGTATGTTTTGTGATCCGTTAATCACGAAGATTACGGAGTGTGTTTTGCGAAAGTCCAAATTTGGCCAAATCTGAGCTCGACAACTCATTGATCCAACTCGTTAAAGTTGGAAGGTTAAAATTATAAAAATCTGAATTTTATTTATTTAATTAGAAAAATGAAAGGATAATGTTTTAGATAAACATCAAAGATAATGTTTTGGATAAACATCATCCAAAAACTTTAGATAATGCTTATCCAAAAGAATGGATAACACTTATGCATTTACTTTTTCCATTATAAAAAGGGATAGGCTCATTCTTCATGTAAACATTTTCGCTCTTCTTCTTTTGCAAACTTCTTTCCTACTTCGACCGACAGTGTTTTTTATAAATGTCATTCTTGGTGGGTTTTAGAGGGAAAGTCGAGACCCTGCAAAAACTCTCCTGGAAGGTATCAAGTTCATCAACTTTGAAGTAGGGAGTACGAACATTATTGATATTCAATTTTGTTGTTTTATCGTGTGTGTATATATATATATATATACACGATGTTTATCGTTTGTTATGCATGTGTTTGAGATTATACTCTATGTATGATTATTTTATTTAAATCTCTGACTGAAATGTGTTATTATGTTTATATGTGATTTAGGTATACGTGGAACGACGTGGGTATGGCTAGACCTGTCAACTTGATTAAATACTCTTCACAAATGTTATGTAATTGATTGTGTTAATGATGCATAGATTATGTATCCGATTGTGAATGATGCATGTTGTTTGATTACACAACTTAAATGATTAGCCTCGTAGAACTCAATAGAGCATAGTAGGATTGACTCTATGCCAGGATATAATAAGGTTCATGTGCAAAATCTAGGTATTAGTTGTATTAATTGAGCTGAGAATGGAGTAAGTAGCTCATCCTATGTATTATTGGGTCTCGTGTTATATTAGGATCCAATAGATATGGTCTTTATGGGTAAAGCGTACGATGATTGTCTTTATACAGGTATGATTTCATCCGTGTTAAGGATTATATTTATGATGGTTGATAGGTTTTGTGCAAGCTAAGTGTGTATTGTTGAATTTGGTTAGTGGGAGATAAGCCACGTTGACCTATTGTGAATATTGGTGAATACTGACGTTGGCATACGTCATATGACAGATGATTTAGGGTTTGTACAACTCTATGTTCACGATAGGTCTGCGTGAGACCAAAATACTCAAAAGTCTTGTGAGCGGGTGAGGAGTAAGCAGGTGTGAGTTGGGCGGGCGAGGAACGTTGTCATGCTACTACACTGCAAGGTTGCCTCACTGTTATACTGCGGTGAGGGGGTGAGGTTATCACGGTTCCATACCGGAGACATATGAGTCAGAAACATAGCATTGATCTACTACTGATGGGTAGATAAGTGTGTGGGTTATGAAAATAGTACATACGAGAGAAGTATGTCATGGATAGAGTATCTGGATTGGGATATACACGTTTGGACATGCTAACTTTTAGACTGTAGGTTTGACTGTCTAGAAGACCGTTATGCCCATGTCACATGTTTTGTGATAGTTGTGTGTGTCCATATGTTGTAAATGGACCTCTATGTATTGTATTATTGCATGGTGGTTTGTGTGTACTATTTAGGGTTCTATTTGTGCAGATTATGGAATATGTTTAATTCCTCCACTTTTTACTTTGGCCATTGTACCCCTACTGAGCTGATGATCCATGGGCAAGTGAGGCTCACTCCCTAACAGTTTTTTAGGTAATTGCCGATGGGTGACCAGAGCTAACTCTCGAAGTTAGCGGCGTGGTGCTAAGTCGATGATGGCTTCCATTTGATAGACGACTTTTTATCTGTATTTAAATTCAAGGTGGTAATTAATTGATTATGGATTTATTCATTTAACCTGGAATTTGATATTGGAAGCCAGTAGGCCATGTACATGTATTGTATTATAATCAGTTGTAATGTTAAAAAAAAACTAAATAAATCACGCACTCGTCTCGAGGCGGGTTGTGACAATTGGTATCAGAGCGTGGTTTAACTCTCGGACCGTGTGAATGGGCGGCAGGATTTGATTGACATTGGACATTCGGGGCAGGTCGTGACAAAAGTAATATTTAATTAATTTATTTATTTTTCACTTATTAATTTTAGCCAAGGTACTCTATCCAAATTTAAAAATCTTAATCTATTATCTCAATTTTCTAATTTCTATAGTTTAATGGACTCACATAAAAAAATCTCTCTTATCTTTCATGTTCTATTAAAAATAATTATTTATCTCATTTACTAATTTTTAAATTTTTTATAAAAAACCAAGTCGATTTAGGATGACTAAAATAAAATTTGGATCAAGTGAGGCCAGGCTGAGTCACTTCAGTAATTAATTTTTTTTACTTGAATTAAGCCAAGTCAATTAGAAAATTGATTATTACCTATAATCAATTTGACCTAAATTTAAACCTAACCGATTGCCACCATTAAGTTGGATCGTTTAGAGGTTCACTCGGGCTAAGGGCCATCTCGACACAAGTTGAGGCCTAAGGCAAAAATTCTAAATGGGGTGTTTTTGGTATTTAAGATATTATTATAAGTAATATTTAATTAAAATTTTAATTATATATAATAAAAAAAATTATCTAAAACTATTTTTCTTGCTTTTTGAGTTGCAAAATTACTAATTAAATTTTTATATTCAAGTTTTATTAAAATATCACTTTTAATTGATAACATGACTAATTCACTTAAAATAAATACAATAACAGAGAGGCAAACAAAATTTCTTTAATTGGATTCACACCTATAGGAAAATTTCAATTAAAAGGACATAAAAGAGAGGTTAATCGATGGTCACTGGCTGGGTGGAGGTGGGATAAACTTTATTATTATTATTATTATTTACAACTATAATAAACTACAAGTACAACTTTAGGCAAAGAATGAGAAAGAAAGAGCGAGCAAGGTCTTGATCTTACTAGAGAAGGTGACCTAAAATGATGAGAGGAAAAGATGGAAGACTCAGTGATTGGCAGCCAGGAAAAATACTAGTCCGATTGAGTTTATTTGGCGTCTGAAAAATCAGCAAAATGGTTACTCGTTTGCAGCATCAAAGGGTATGGGTTTGCAATTTAGTTCTAGGCAGAATCACCTATGGACGGTAGAGAGAAAACAACAACTAGGCTAGATTGCAGCAGCGACGAGCTTCAACTTGTTCCCAACACTTGCAGAGATACGGACACCTCTCAGGGTGCTTTGAAATGGGGCAACCGAAAGAGAAGTGGCTAGGACTCAATACACAATGTGACAAGAAGAAGAATCAAAATCTTCAGAATGGCTGAATGAGGATAAGAAGAAAGAAAGGATTTTCTGCTTTTAATTAGGGGAGGTTGCAACTGATGAAGGGTCTGAAGGGATTTTTTTTCTTTGCATTGAAGAAGGGAACGAGAGGGAGAGTAGTGAGAGAGAAAGGGTGTAGCGAGAGAGAAGACGGAGAGAGTGACAGCGAGAGAAGGGAACAAATGAGAGAGTGACGGTGACAAAAGGAAAGAGAATAGAGGGTTTGTCGTTTCCTTTTATTTTAATAAAGAGAGAGTTAGGGAGTTAGGGTTTTGTGGTGGTATAAGGGACTCAGGATTTTGCGGTGGTAATGAGATACTATAAAAAATTGCAAAATTTTGGGCCTCCTTAATCAGGGACCTAAAGCGGTTGAGCTGGATGTAACAACCTGACCCGAATTTTCAGAATTTTAGGGTCTTAGTAGCAGTGGAGAGTGTGGGTCCCGTGGTAGGCCCTGTTTCGCTTGATCTCAAGTTCAGAGACTCAAAGGGCGTTTTAATAATTTTAATTATTTAATACTTTGTCATACCAAAATATTTGAAAATCACACATTTTCTCACCCAATGTTTGATATCTGATCGTTCTTCCGATTTTAAAATGTTGTTTTGGAAAAATTTTGATTTTTGTGTGCATTAAAAAAAATGAAAATTTGAAAGAAACCCGTCAAGATCCCTAAACCCTTGAGAAACCCTAAACCCACCCCATTAAATCCCTGATTTTGCGCCGCACTGTAGCACACAACTACAGTGTCGCCGCATCTGCTACTGCTGCCTCTCTCGGATCCCTCATTCCTCTCTTCCTCACTTCTCTTCCCTCATCCCTTTCATCTCTCAGCGCCCTCATCCTCCCTACTCTCTCTCCCTCGCTCGTGCCTGAACTTTTTTCTGCCTCGCCTCGCCATCTTCTTTTTCTCTTTCCCTCACCTTCTCCAGCTGCTGCCCTCGCCGGAAATCAGCGAGGTTCCCGGTCCCACTCGAGTCGGACCTCTCTCCTTCAACCGATTTTCAGGTACTCACCTTCATCCCTCCCATCTCCTCTTTGATTCTTTTCTCTCTCCGTCGACCTTTCCCCCTTTCCTTCTTTCCTTCTCCGATTTTCTTTATTTTTCTTCCCTTTCTCTTCTTTCCTTTCTCCTCTGTTTCCTTTCTTCATTTTTTTTATTTTCCCCTTTTTCTCTGATTTTCCTCAGTTTTTCGTGATTTCTCGATTTTTGGTTTTCCCCTTCCTTCCCCATTTTCATTTTCTCTTCTTTTCCCTATTTTCTCTTCTTTTCCTCTATTTTCCTTCTTTTTCCTCATTTTCCCTTTTTTCTTCCCCTTTCTTCGTTTTTCCTTGAATTTCCCTTTCCTCAGCTGAGCTGCTGAGTCAACTCAGTTGAGCAACTGAGTTGGCTCAGCTAGGTTTGATTTTACTTTGGACCTAGGCCCAGCTCAGTTCACTTTGGGCTCATTTTCTCAGGCCCAGTTGGCTAGGCCTGATTCTACCAAGTCTGGCAACTAGGCCCAACTTGGCCAGTCAGGCCCAGTTCCGGTCCAGCCCACCTTAGGCTTGACCCAGTTTGGGTCCGACTCACCAGCCCAGATCTAACCTGGCCCAGTCTAGTCTTCAGCCCGCTTGGGCCCAATTTTCAGACCTGACCCGTTTTCTAGACCGTTTACAGCCCGGACTTGTTTTGGCCCGTTTTAATATATTTGTTGATCCTTGTGTTCCCGTTTCAACAGATCGAGGGCCCTTCAACCCAAAGGACCCATTTACTTGCAATTGATTTCAAAACGCACATGAGTGATGGAACTATCACACTTTTAGCATACGCATTTCTGCATATATCTATATTTAACTATATGAATAACACGGGTTACGTGGAATGAGACCCCCTATACTTATTTAGGCACTCAGCAAGGGAACCATTAAGATGATTATGTGGCAAGAGGACCACTCCGTGTACTTGTCTCCGATGATGGTAAAATCATGATGATTGGATGTGACAATGTTTAGTACATGCATGTTTAACTGTTTGGATGTGATTGATTGACAACACGATGGAGTGATAACATGCCAATATGTGATAGGTGATAATGTATATATGTCATCGTCTACCCCTAACGTATCGAACATACGACTTGTTTGAGTAAGCCAGTTTTCTACTATAGTCGGGTCTGTTCCTCCCGAAAAAGATAAAGGATTCAGTCGTCTGAAATCCCTCAAAGAAGTATTTGCTCTTCCTCCGTTAGTTCTAGCTGGTTGTTCGTTTCCAGAAGTATCCCTGAATTCTTGCATTTAGGCCTGTAATCGGATCCTGCCCGGCCTGCGGACTGTCCGGCCCGAATCCTAGTATCCATCAGCGAGCCGGACTCTGGAGTCCGATAACGACTCGCGGACAGGTCCGGAAGAGTCCGAAAAGGATTCGGGCGGGCCGCGGACTGTCCGTGGCCAGTCCGCGAGTCCGTTGCAATAATGAAAATTTTTAGGGCTTTTTTCCGCTCCCCACCCTGCACAGACTCCCCCACAAAGAAAAGAAAGGTTTCTTCCGCTCATGACGAGAAAAGCCGCCGCAGAGATCTTTCCCTTTTCAATCTGTGGTCGTATCTGAAGCCGATATTTTCCCCCAAGAAAGCGTCCGACGCGGAACCCCTGCCCCGCATCCGTGTCGATCATGCACATCCTCTCTCCTCGCAGCAGCACTCCATCCTGTCTCCCCGAATGATCCTATCCACTCCCACTCACAGGCACAAGAGGTCCTCATGTGGGTCCTTCACAGAATCCGAAATCTGCGCCGATCTGCAGCCCAAGCGTCTCTCCTCCTCCTTCTCTGCCTCCACTGGTGGTAAAGGAAACGGAAACGACAATGCCATTCTCCCGTGTCCCACGTGCGGAGAGGTCTTCCACAAGTCCTCACGCCTCGAACAACACCAGTCCACCAAACATGCCTTGTCGGAGCTCCTGGACGGAGATTCAGGTAAGAACATCGTCCGAATCATCTTCCAGACGGGGTGGAACGGGAACAACAAGGGGGCCCTATTATCGTTTCAGGTTGATTTTACTTTTTATTAAAGTTATCTCAAAACCATTGACAAACCCATCTCCACTGAGTGAAAACTCTCTCCAATATGTGTGATTTAAAAAAGTAGTTCATTTTCTTATGGGTTCATCTTAGAGGATAATGACCATAGAGTAATTAAAGATGTTAATGCCATTAGTGATAATGATGTTCATTAGAGTACTTATACAGATAAATTATTATTAGGTTGCTGTCTCATTTGATTTGTTGCTAAAAAATATCTCATAGGTACAAAAATCAGTGGGCAAGATCCAAAATTTGAGTGTCTGTTTTTTAATGATGTATCTTGATTGGCTTGGTTATCATTTAGACCAGATCCCAGATCTGGACCAATAGTGTATAATGTTGGTGTTTTTTTGTGGTTGGTTAGCTAAGATCCAACCCATCACCACAAAAATTGGGTCACTTCCCTTTTTTTCTCAGATCTCTGTCTGGTCCACAACTCTTTTTGGAAGAGACAGAGAAGACCCATTGGGCCATTATTGTTATTCTAATATATAAAAATGGAGGTCTGTTGAATGCTGCTCAGGTGATGAAGAACATGAAAATAGAGGCGACAATGAAGATGAGAAAATGGAATAGTTAATACAGCCCTTAGAAGTACATAGGTTTTGTGAAATCTGTTGTTTAGGTTGTGAATTTGTTTATATTTTTCCAACACCATCTACCATTTTGAAGTATTTGTAGCCCAAGGATGGCGTTTTGAAGATGGAATTGATTATTTGTCTAGCTTCTGTCTTAGATTTTTTGCATGTGTCATTCATACCGAGTGAATGTTGCAACCTTCTATGAATAAACTTGGTCTACTTTGCTGTAATTCTGTTCATTGTCTGCATTTCCTGATTTATATTTTTCTTGAGCTGTTCCCTAGTGTATTAATTAAGCATTTCTTATTTTTCACAAAATCTGCCAAATCACCATAGCTGCTGTTGGCTAACAAAAATTCTATCACTGATGTGCCGCTGTATTAAGATTTTGAAATCTGCAACCTCATAGTATGCTATGCTGGATTTGAATTGCAAATTGCAAGTAGAATCTCATTGCCGTGGATGTCCAAGTACTGTCTTGTCCCTTTCAGATTCAGTAATGCATCGTTTTGATGCTTGTACTCTGAATTGAAGTGCAAACTGTATTTTTCTAGTGAAAATTTATAGAAGGGCATGCTTCATTGTCTTGTGTTTGTGTTTTTCAATACAGTCTTTTGTGAATTCTATGTCATGTCCCACATTAGAAAAGTGAATATGTTCAACTGATGTTTAGCTGAAATTATTATAGTGGAAAGAGTTTGGGCTTGCTTGAAGCTGGACTTAGTAATATGAACTTGGGTTCTATGTGGACTGATGCACTGGTAATCCTTTATGTTTTAAATAAGTTTTACCGATTAATGTCATCTGATTTTGTTTAACTCTATTATATTAACAATGATTATCCAATGTTTGAACTCCTCCCTAACATGATTGTTTACTTATTTTATGGGATGCAGGATTTTGACATGGATCCTCTTGGATAGGTTGGTTGAAAAGGTCTTTTGCTTGAAAATGTTTCTTTTAAAGTGTGAGAATTCATGTGTTTTCTGTGACCATTAGCCATGGAGTTTGTGACTATATTGTGAAGTCAGGTTTTTGAATTTAAATCATAATTCATTTCAATACAAAGTTGAGTCACTTTTTATTAAGAGGAGGTTGTGTATTTATTATATGAAGTAATCTGAAAATTTATGTGGACTTTTGTCTGTTATTTTGCACGTGAATTGCAGATGAAGAGCAGGATAAATTTGTTTTATGGTGGAGGAAGTGTGGGACTGATGGACTTGATCTCTTAAACACTTTATAAATGAGATCGACGTAGTTGATCAGCAATTGGTACAGGCGATGCTAGCCCTCTTTTTGAAGCTAATCAGCTTCAGCATGCATTTTATTTGAGTTTGAATTCAGTGGATTGTAAAATTAGTATTATCATGTATTTGTCTATCCCATGGAGGTTATAGTGTAAAAGCGATCCGGACCTCATTCGAAGGAAATGATACGAATTAAAATTTTCTTTTTTGAATTTGAATAATCAAACTTTGGGAAAAAGAAACAATTGAAAAAAAAAAATCAATTGAAAAGTACAAATTTATATTCATTTTTTCTTTAAAATTAATTTTGGGAGATGCGCCTTTTAATCCATTTTTTGTTTAAAAATTAAAAAAACTTAACTGATTTAGTTAATAGTTAATTTGATTGAAAGTTGAACAATTTAAGAGTTATTTTAATTTTGTTATAATTATAGAACTATTAAATCAAGTTTGAATTTCAAAATTTCAAACTCTAATTTAGATTATAATAAAATATCTGATTTATTGGGCTTATTCTGATAAAAAATGAAGTAAAAAAATTGATTTTGGATCAGGTAGTATAATGGGTCGAAACAGACAAATGAGCTCTTATCGGGCCGCGGAAGGGTCCGGTAGCCTGATCGGACCGGGCCGGACTCAATATTTTATGGAGCCTGTATTATCGGGCCGGGCCGCGGACTGTCCGATTACTGTTCGAGTCGTGCCGGATCCTGTCGAGCCGGGCCGGATCAGGGTCCGATTACAGGCCTACTTGCATTGCAATTCGCACTGTTTCATAAATGGCTTCCTGCTCCGATGTACGTGGAGTAGATGACGGTGGTGCCGATCCTTCTCCTTGAGTTATCTTGTTCCCTGGCATTTTCTCCTGATATACACAAATTATCAAAAGAATTCCATCGCAAAGCATTTCACATGAGATAACCAAAGTTTTTTATTGAAACACAAGCTATTGCAACATTAAGATTTTTATTTCATAACCGTATAATTTACATCGCATTATACATAATTGGAGAGTCTTTATTACATGACTTCTCCTTACACACAAAGCAACAACAAAGATAACTAAAAAGATCCTATATCCAACACTATATACCGTCCATCATCCCTTTCCTTGACTCTTTTGGCATTGGATTTATTAGGCATTGTTGTTTCAACAAAACAGATATCAGTCCACAAAGAAGCTAATGATATCATTTGCATATAGAAACACATATCAGATTTCACAAAGCTAATAATTCCAAGCACAAAGCAGAGACTGACAATATTATAGTCTGAAATTTACCAAAATTTAGCTATTAAGAAACCTTACTAAGTTATCCCAACTACTCACTAAGATCTCACCATGCTAATACTTAAGTCAGTCTCACCTAACTGTAGACATGTAATTCCGTATACAGTCCGAGTTTTGAACTAAGGCTCTGATACCAAGCTGTCACGGCTCAACCCTCCGAGCCCAGTGACGTGAGATTTTTTTTTTTTCTAATACTATACTGAGCCTTTGCGGAAATCATTTTAATACATGGACTTAACATCTCATATGATCAAGTTTAGATCTGACATTTGGCAGCCTCGGACCTAACCATACATAGCCGGTAAAAATCTCAGGCAGATGGAGGGGCCATCATGGGCTCGCTTAACACCCAAAACCTCGACAGATTCCTCCTCGACGCATAGTATGCAGATACACTACTAACCAACATGTAATCTATAATTTGCCCTCTTAGGAAAGTCCATATAGAAAATGTCACACATGATCTACTTAACATTTATCATCAATCAGTTCCATCAACATCAGAATTGCACATCATAAACGAAGTAGACTTTATTAAATCCTATAGTGTTTCAAACGAACAACATAAAGGATTTATTACATTGCATGTTCATCCATACAACGTATACTAAGCTAAACATAAGATCCCAACATTGGGTAGATAGCTAGAGAGTTTCCACCCTACACTATAGCTGAAGATCCTCCTGTCCTTCATCCCCTGGATTTTCTGTTTCGTAAGGGGTGTGAGCTTTACAAACTCAGTGAAGAGAAAACAACAGAAAGTTCTAATAATAAAGCATATTATCAACATAATAAACATGTTATCAAACAATAGTTTATACACTCAAAAATCATGTAGAATAATGTCAACACAGTTATCTAACATGAAATGTCATTCCTTTCTCAAAAAGATATCCCCGTCAAACGACGTCTACGACTCTTCCCTAGCCTCGAGTAATACGTTTCCTACACCGCCGGCAAATTCATGCTCAGTACTTCATACAACCAGTATTTTAATACACCTCGTACCAATGCCCTCAACGAGTTAGGTACTTCATACATTGGTGTGAGCATGGCCGGCCCTAAGATTTCAGGGGCCCTAGGCGAACTCTTAAGATGGGCCTTCTATGCACTCACAAAAAAATAAAATTATATAATTCTTTTTACAAAGTGTGAAACATCCAACTAAAATATCATAATCAAATTTATAACAAATTATTATTTAAAATTTATTCTTATTGGATTTTGAGATACAAACTTACTACCTAAATTACTATATTCAAGTTTTTTTAACATATCTTTTTCAATAAATAAAATAGTTAATCCATTCAATCTTTCTTCTGACAAATTTAATTTTCTTTTGTGTCATGTATGTTGATTTTTTTTTAATTTTTATTACTATTTATTGTATTTAAAAAGAGTAGTTGTCATGCTAAAATATATAATGTATTTAAAACAACTTATAAAGTAAAATTATATTAAAAAATTATCACTTAGTTATAAATTATAAAGCAAAAATAGTCATTTAAATTTAAACCCATTTTATTTCTATTCAACTATTTATATTACCACGAACACTAAGTTTCCTCATTTAAGGATTTCTTTAGGTCACATTTTTATTAAAATTTCTGAAAAACTGATAAGAATAATGATTAGTTAAAAGATAACCTTTATATAATCATTTTAATCTTTTAATAGAGTCAATTAATCATCCCAATTCTTAATTTTTAAAAGAAAAATAAAACTACAGGATAAATGTTTTTTATCATGATGTTTCATTTATTTTATTATAATTATAGATTTAAAATTTGGAAAAAAAATTCACAAAATCAATCTGAGTTGACTAAATCGATAGGAATTTAAGTCAAGCGAGTTAATGAATCTTGTCAAGTTGATTTTAAATACTCCCCAAGTTATTTTACTTAAAAAAAAAAATTATATCTAAATTTATAAGAAATTGATTTTAAATACTCCCCAAGTTATTTTATTTAAAGAAAAATTATGTTTAAATTTATAAGAAATTGTTGCAAAACATTTAACATCGGCTTAACAAGCCTATAAAAAACTTGAAATAATGAGCCTCACATGATTTGAACCCCGGAACCTTTGAATTTAAAATCAAAGGTACTACCATTGCGCCGCAATTCCAGTTGTTCACAAAATAAATATTAAAATAACTTTATAACATAATATAATGTGCGGTAACTTAAAAATTGAACCCGACTTGGGGGCCTTATCTATTTGGAGGCCCTAGGCGAAGACCTAATTCGCCTAAGAGTGTGACCAGAGAGATTACCCACCTCCTCTTACACTTTCTTCATCATCTTCTTATAGAGATGTTTAGATAATCAATACTCCAGTTCTGATGAAGTTTAAGGTGTTATCTTAGAACAAGTAAACCAGTCATATACCTGTCCTAAACTGTTGTGCCAATAATCACTCTGATGGATCGAATCTGATAGAAGAAGCACACAGACATTGAGTTAAGAAGAAAGCACTTAAAGAAGATTGGATAAGGCCCAAGGCAAGTTGTCACGCCCCAAACCCAGATGTGGGCCCGAAACGCGACAATATTTTTTTTTTTTTTAAACAATAAACTTTAATCACCCAACGTCATAACTGGGCTGGATCTTCAAGTTTACCAAAATCCAATCCTAGAAAATGTCACACGTGCTTTTCACACATGGACTCAAACATATACATATGTCCCCATATACAACCCATATCACACAACATATATTTTCATTTGTCTCATCAGCGTTACGCACGAAACCATAGTGGATATAATGTATACGACATTAAAACTTACAGACATAAGTTCCTTATGCCACATGAGGCATATTTATTACAAATACTCAAACATATTCAAGTAGGCAAATGGTTTCCACATGGGGAAAACCTTAGGAACTTCTAAGTTCCGACTTTCAACGAGGCACCACTGATCCCTCCAATCCCTCCTCTGGTTCAGATCCTGCATTATAAGGGACGTGAGCAATAACTTAGTGGAGAGAACTCACCATAAAATCCAATGATTGTAATGCAACAATGCAAAAGCAATGCATGTCATAGAAAGACATGTTTTTAGCATATCCCATTTTTACCCTACGATCGCCTTCTAAGATTTTTATTCAGATTATATTATTAACACCGGGGTCGGTCCCCAACCATTTTACAACATCGGGGTCAACCCCCATTTAGAGTTCCAACCAGAACTAATATTAATTCCTCTACGGAAATAATATAGTAACTTGCAAGTGCATAAGGTCTCCACGACTCAGTCTACTAGCCCATCCAACACCAACGGTTGATGGCGGTCGACCACAGCCTACTAATACATCCAACCCAACGGTTTGCAAACGGTTTTTGGGTAATCTCAGCAATTATAGCCCAACGACCAATATTCAACTTTACAAAGTTATTATCTTCCACAGATTTAACTTATGAACATAATTATCATATGCAAATGTCAAATGCATGATAATGCATGATTTCCAGTGCCCTCCTTACACAGGGACTTATTCTGACAGAACCAACATATTTCAGCTTTCCCATTTGGTATATCGAATACCAATACAAGAAATCAAGAAAATAATCAATATCACACCAACATATAAAACTGGATTTAATAACACGGATGCCTTCACCCAGTTTTTACCCTACAATTCTCAGACACTCCATGGGTCCATATTGCGTTAGAGACTAGAAGTCATCGACTCCCCGACACCATTTTAACGCCTACGTTCTAAACAGTTAGAACATTTACATCCCTTACATGTAGGCAGTGTCAGGTCTCGTATTCTTGACCTATATAGCATTTTCCATCTTTAATTGACCATGGGTCCCATTTCAGTCTGGTGTTAGTGAGTATTCAGTGCCTTCTCTCATATTGTCTTCTGGAGAAAGGACCATGGAGACGTATTATGAGAGGCCCAGAGGGTACAGAGACAGTAAAGTAAATAAAAGTACTCAGTGTTCTATCATCGTATTTTCTTCTGGAAGAAGGACCATGGAGACGTATTAAGAATATGTTCCAGAGGGTACAGAGACAGTAAAGTAAATAAAAGTACTCAGTGCCCTATCCTCGTATTGTCTTCTGGAAGAATGACCATTGAGACGTATTGAGAATTTGGCCCAGAGGGTACAGTATAGGAATTTAAACACATAAGGCGGAAAAATAAATACACAATAGTCAGCTGGGGTTAATCTTTTCCCCGATTTTACTTAGGGTCAAAAATTATGTTTTGAACGTAAAATAATACGAATCTTGAGGGTAAAATTTAAATTTTAAGAGGAAATCTATTTTTCCTCCATTAAAAAAAATCTCATTTTTTTGAACCCCAATATTAAGCTATTTTACTCCTAACTTGCTATGGAGTTAATAAAAATAATAATAGAATTATTTCGATACCTTGGGTACAAAATTCTGTGTAAGATTGACTAAATTTGAAAATCCTTAAAAGAATACGGGAAACCCGAACGTTCGGCTGCTGCTGGTATGGCCAAAGCAAGAGAAAGAAGAGGAAAGAAAAGAAAAAATAGGAGAGAGAGAGCTTGTTGTTTTTTAAAGAGGGAGAGAGAGCAAAAAGGCAGAGGAGTTTTTTTTTTTTTCTTTACATTCTGGCTTGCTCGTGATTACTCCTATTTATAAGCAACCATATGGATTTTTTTAACCATACAAATTGCCGAAGCTATTCATTAGCTTTATAGGTTTTTTAATAACTATGCATTGTTGTTATATATTTTATAATTATTATTACAATTGCCACCAACCGCATAGGCAATTGCCGGTGTTGTAATCTTCCAGCACAGCTAAAAGCTACATCCGTAGCTTTGAAACTTATCATTCATTTGGTTTCTGATATTATTTTATAATATAATATTAGTTTATTCTTTTTACTATTTACATCTATGTCATTTCTTTTATCGGGGTATTTAAGGGTCTTACTAAATTGATACAATTGGATCAGTAGGTCAGGTATTAAAAATTAAGCATGGTATTAAAATTTGGAGTGAAATCTATCTCAAAACCCAGTGTTTTCGCTAAAAATCACCGTTTTAACACAATCTTCTAATCTTTAAGATTCTTTTTGAAAGTATCCAACCTTATAGTTTGATAGAGTAAATTTGTCTGATAAAAACATTCTAAAGTTTCAAAGTGTTTTAAGGTCAAAAATCACATTTTCCAAGTGAAAGAATATTTAACGGCCCATATTTCATTGCTGAAAGTAAATATCAAAAACTAACTATTTTAGAGTGTATAGAAATAAACAGTTTAGTTATAATATGGATTGAGTACTGATTCTCTCCTTATATTTTTAGGACTTCCTGTACCTTGTCAAATTGGGGTTTTACCACTTTAAAACTTAGGGGTAAAATAAATTAGCGAAATTATAGCGAGATTGGCATGTCATTAGGTCCGGAATTTAAAAATAATGGATAATCTAAAATTTGAAGTTCAAATTAAGTCAAATGACTGAGTTTATACAACAGCTAAGGTTTAGCCTAAAATAATAATATTATTATATTCGTAACTCACCCATATATCTTTGAAACTTAATTAGAAGAGTTACCGGATTCGGATCAACTCAAACTTAGATCCGTTGAAAAACTTATTTAATACTCTTTACGATTAGAGGAAAATAATTCATAATTAACGGATAAAAAATATTTAATTAATCACGATTAATCATAATTAACTCCTAAATTGGGCTGGAGTATTACACAAGTGTTTCTCCTTTCCTTTATTTTTATCATTGTACGGTGGATTAGATCAGTGTGATTGAATCACTTAAAAAAATAGGTGTGAAGGATTAGACAAGGGCGACCGAACATTTCAAAACTATGTTGTAATGTTTGGGTGTGACTCCCATACATAGTGGATTTGGGATAGCTCTAGAGAGGGTGAGTCCAACAGTAGATGTAGGTTCAGGTGAACCGAACCACCTTATATCGTTGTGCATGTGTGGTTTGCTTTAATGGTTTGATTCATTTGTTTATCATTTGCACATACATTTATTCCGTTGCACATATTGTTAAATTATTAAAAAGGAAAATAAAATCGGATCATACCTATTCACCCCCCTCTAGGTCGTGCATTACTCTAGTAATGGAATTTCAGCATTTTCTAATGAAATTGAATATCTACTTTCCTCTTAATAAGGTCTACAAACTAAAAATATTAACTCAAAATAAATAGTTATAGAAATCATCCGAAAAATTAAGACTGCAGTTATAGAGCAATGGTAAACACTAGCAGAAGAGAAAATCTGAAAAAAAGTATGTGAATTTGTAATTTTAAATGTAAACCGAGTGCACCTATTTATAAGGGTTTAAAAATCACTGTTTGAGATTAGCTGTATGAACCCTGCTCCTTTGATCTGTCGGCAGTATCTCAGCTGCTGATTACTATCGGCAGATGAAAACCTTATCCTTCACCAACAGTAAAAATCATTGTTACTTTAACCTTTTTCTGTTCAACTATATTAGACCCTAACTCGTGAAAATCGATACCGCAGATGTGTTGAAAACACGGGGTTTACTTACGGTGGAACGCTCACTTTCTATTTTGACATCGAAAATGTGGTATTTTTTATAAAGTCAAGTTTTAATAAAATAGACGGCTTATAATCACCGTGATTTTGATACTTCGAAACAAATGTTTAAAATACTCATTTCAACATTCTAAAAATGTCAAAGAGTTTGATAAAATGCAAATCGACTGTGATCTGAGTTTGTCAATTTTTGGAATACATTGTATCTTGAAAATCGGGGCTTTTAGATAAAAGCATATGTAAAATACACGTTTCGAGGAATACTCATGAAATTCTGAAAATACCACTAAGCAGCGTATTCAAAAGCTTAATATGTATGTGAATTTCATGGTCTGAATATATCAGAAGAGTCGTCTTTCATACTCAAGAAGTTTACAAGACATATTCATGATTTTTATATAGAAAACAAAAGATATTAATTAATGTCCAAAATGCCCTCCAAACTTCGTGGGGCTGGATCACTAAGCACATGAGCTCTGATCGGGTCACATAATACCTTTTTTGGAAGCTCCTTCTATACTATATCATATTAACCGGTCACAAAGCTGAGTTAATGGTTCTAAAAATTTGTCATTTTTCTAATTAAGGGTCGGGTTATTACAACATGTCTGATTATGATCTGTATAGTGTCGATAACATGTCAAACATTAACAGTGCATGTATGTAACTAGTGTATGTGGAACGCGGGTGGGGTATAGAGATTAGGTTACACCAGGATTGTAATACCCTGACCCAAATTAAGCGTATTTAGTTTAATAAATCCTTCTTAGACCAATTAATCTCGAAGATTTCGGTTAGAGATTTGTGAAAAGCCCAGGTGTGGCCCAATCTGAGTTTGAAAGTTCAGTGATCCAGCTCGCCCAGTTGGAAGGGGCAAAATGGTAATTTACCACTTATTGATATTATCTTATTATTTATGTCATTATGTGATTATTATTGGATGACATTATTTTCCTTAATAAAGAATTTGTATTTCTGATTTCAGATTTATTTTATTTTCAGAAAATAGTATTTAAAACCGCCCGTCAAAACCCCGAAAGAGAAAAATAAATATTTTTAAATGATTTTGGAAATGAGAAAATTTTTTAGACAAGTATTTTATGTTAGACCAATTTAGTACTGTCTAGTTTATTCTTTCAAAATCCAAGAATGAGGATTTTAATTTATTTTATTTAACACAAGTTAAATTAAGTAAATAGTGCTAAATTATGAATTTTATTTAAATCTATGGTTTTTGGTGAGTTTTAAATCTCCAAATTTTTATGGTGATTAGAGTTTTTAAAACCCAACTTATCTGTCAAGTTGGATTAAAATTTTTAAGCCTTTTAAAGCATATTTTAAGTTAAAAACCGATTTTTTTTTTTTATAAAAAAGGGACCTATTTGCAAAATCAGAAGTTTAGAGGGACTTATTTCTAACCAAAACTTCCGAACAGTAAACCACTGTACCGGACGTCGGCACCACTGCATGCAGCACCCGGGTGGCCTTCACCGATTGATCGGTCACCTCTATATATCTCAGCCTCCTCAGCTGGTTTCACTTCCAGATATTTTCCATCCCTCAGTCTCCATCTCTTTGTAGCCTGAAAAACCAGACTAAACTCTCTCTCCCTCAGCCTATGTTTTTCAAACTTTGTTTGACCGTAACTTAAAGAGGAGGAATTTTAAAAGCTTGGATTTTCAGCACAGAAACTTAAGTGAAGGTAACCACTGTGTCCTTTTTAAATTTTAACTGATTTAGAATCAAATAGAAGTATATTTGACTGAGTTTTGAGTGAGTAAAATGGATTTCAAGTCTAAGGAAAAAAATGATTTTTCTTGTGTCAGTGTGGTTTTGGTGTTAAAATCAGACAGCTTAGTAAGTGTTAAAGTTTTAAACTGCTCCCTATGGAAAGAGGACTTACTAAGGATTCCATCTCATCGGTTGGATGTGAAAATCGAATCCAGAAAACCCACTGTTTCTGGTTTCGTATTTCACTCTCAGTTCGGCGTCACTGTCTGCTGTTGCAGACAGAGGAAGAAGACGACTCTCGGACGGTCCGAGAGTTGTGCTTCGGACAATGCGAGGGTGGCCCCCTTCGGACGGTTCGAAAGTGACCCTTTGGACATTTCGATCTTCGGCTCGAAGTTCTCAGGTGGCCAGAGGCTAACCATTACCCTCCTCTGCTCCAAGATGTTCCGAGCCTGTTCGGAAGGATAGAACCCCTCTCGGATGATCCGAGCTTCCCTCGGCATGATCCGAGACACACCGAGACCCATCGAGATTTGTTTTCTGTTTTATGGTTCGGAAGGACCTTCGGACGATCCAAGACCTGACCTTTGGACGGTCCGAAGACAAACCAAGTTCCGAAGTCTGTGGACTAGTTTAGACAGTGGTTCGGATGATCTGAAGCCACAATACCTGGTTCCAAGGCATGTTCCGAGGAACCCAGTTTTTTAGTGTAAAATCTTGATTGATTGATGATGCATGTTTAGATCCTACGTTTTAAATGTGATGTTTATACCCATTTGATAATTTAAAATGTGTACTAACCTTCTTCTCTTATTATTATAGTGTATATACTATTTGTATTCACTTCCAGGCCGACTCTATTTGTTCGGCACTGAGTGACTTAACTTCCAAGCCGACGCTATATCTGTCTGGCACTGAGTGACCTCGAGGCCTTACTCAACATGTCAATCTGGTCCTATACAGAAGACAATATGAGAAGTGACCTGAGTATCTAGACCTAACTCAATACGTCAATCTGGTCATTCGCAGAATACAATATGAGATTTGGTCTGAGCAACTTATTATTATATATTGTGGATTATTGTAATTTAAAATGGTTAGAAACCAAGTAGGAGAGTCAGTTCCATTTACCTTAGAGATTTTTGAGAAAACAGTATGACTTTGAAATACTATGTATTTATTTGAATGCTGTGTATGTTAACTTATTATTGATTGTATACTTGTTTGTATGTTGAACAGAGACCGCGATACCACACAATTTCAGTGAGGAAACTACATTTTGCAGTAGGTGTAATCAAGTTTAATGAAATGAATCTTAAGCAATGAGTGGTTTCAAGTTTGATGAAGCTACCCATGTGCCCGGACATGATGCACTGTTGTAAGAAGTGCTTATGATGATTGTAATTGTTTATGATGTTGATCATATGAGATATGTAATACTGCTTCCACGTACCCTTGACTATTGAATCAATATCGGCCATGTGTGTAAGATGGTTTACGTCTACTGGACCAGGGGTGTCGACAGTTGTTGACTTGAGGAGTGTCAGTATTGGCTATGTGAGGGCCGGAGATGTACTTGTAAGGATGTATTTTGACCGTGTCGGGACTTAATATAATGGGCTCAGCGTAGTATATAAGTGTTACATTGGATGACAGCAGTAATGGAATAATGTTGAGAATTTATTGTGAAACATGAGATATTATATTGCAAATGTTGATTATTTAACTAACTTAATGTTTCATTAGACTACAATGTTATATTTCCTTCACTGGGCTAGTTAGCTCACACCACTCACATTTCAGGAGATGTGTCTGAGGAGGAGAACCCTTTGTATGAAGCTTAGAATGGATAAGCTGCTGCGTAGTCTTGGGATTCCCACTGAGGGGAACTCCGTTATCTTTGTTTTTTGGTTCCTTGAGCCATTTGTTTATGTAAAGTACCGTGTGTGGTACTTAGTTTGTATTGACTTGATGTATTAAACTACTAGGTATTCCGTAGTTACTCTGATTTTGTTTTAATAATAATTCGTTGATGGAATTGTGTGTTTGTGTTTGTGTTTCTTTTGGGGTAGACTTATGGTATGTGTTTGAGTCCACATGTAGAGATCATGTGTGACCTTTGGACCTAACCGTTGATCCGGCCCAGTTAGAATTATTGAGTTTAGTTTCAAAGGAAAAAAAATCAGTGACGTTCCGGGCCCATTTTTCGGGTCGGGGCGTGACAAGGGCCTAGAGACTCCCCCTAGCTTGTTGGATAGTTAGGGCTGGGACATTATGTGGGGTCACGTAGTGGACGTGTGGTTGGACCATGGACTATCTGGTGGTTGGATACGGGTAGGTGTGCTCCCTAATGAGGATTAGACAGTTAGGCCTATTTAGTGTTCCTCGGACATGCCTATGGAAGAGGTGTGGTCCGGTTGGGTGGGTGTGGTGCCTGAGTGTCCCAAGAGTGGTAGTGGGAGAGGTAGTCTTGGTAGCCTCAAGAATGTCATTGGGTTGAGTGTTGATTCACCCAAGGCAGTCTTAGAGACCCCCTACAGTCATAGTACCTAAGTGCGTGATGGATGAGGCATCCCCGGATGACCAAGTGGGTTGAGGGTGTTTCGCCCACTCATTGGTCGAGGGATGGTGCGGTTGAGGACAACTCTTGCTGATATGGTTTATGATTTCCGGATGACCGAGTGGGTTGAGGGTGTTTCACCCACTCATTGGTCGAAGGATGGTGTTATTGAGGACAACTTCTACTAATATGGTTTATGGTCCCAAGATGACCGAGTGGGTTGAGGGTGTTTCGCCCACTCATTGGTCGATAGATTGTGTGGTGGAGGAAGACTCCTGTGGTTATTCACGCTCGTGGTACCAGTCTGTAGGGTGGGTGTGTTTGGGCCTTTGAGGTAGGGTGGTTGTGGATTATGTTGAGTATGTGTTGGATAGTCCGCACGGTGGGTCATGTGTGTGTCATGTGCAACCATGCATGTAGGCTTTCTTAATACTTCATGGTGGTAGATATGCAATGTATGTTATATGTTGTGATTATATGTATGTGTTCTCTCACTGGGTATGTAATACTCATCCCTTGTCTTTCAGGTGGCTCAATGGATAACTAAGGTCAAGCCTAAGTGGTGACAATTGTGGATTTCTTAGCTTACCTTCCCTTTTTGGTTATTAGGAGAGAACACTGTGTGTTTACACCAGATATTGTTTAATGTTATAGATAACTGTAATAACTGCTTGTTACACTACTATGTTGGTTGAATACTGGGGTGTTTTTATTAAACCCTTATAGTTGGTGATGGTTTTTTTTTTTTTTTTAAAAAAAAGGTACCGTATTTTCGTTTCACTACTTTGTGGTTTGGTATCTGGGGTAACATGCCCGTGGCGGGATGGAGTGCTACACCGGACATGCTCGGTCTATACTTGGATAATAGGAGATTCTCTAAGGAACTTGAAAAACTAATGGGTTCCCATATAGGTAGAGAACCCCTATTGCTACTCTCAGCTACAATTTAAGACACACTGTTTGATGAATTTAGAGTGGAGAACTTGATTTTCCTTTAAAAATTTAGAATGTTGTTTAGACATTACAAGCCAAGTAAAATATCGTTTACATGATAAAAACACCTATTTATCGTTGATGTCATTTTTATCATAAAATTATCATTAATAATGCATTTTTAACGCGAGAAAAATGGTTTTCTTGCATTAAAAACACGTTTTTACCGGAAATCCATTTACAGTTGAAAACGAAAAGCCACTCATACGCATTGTATTCACAGAAGAAATTTGGAAATTCCAAAAGGCACATGCACCATACGCCTCTCACATTAGTTGACAATAATGGATTTGTTGCAACTTTTAAATGCCTACATAAATACCAACGTAAACATTGACTTCTTGATTTCTTGACTTTCTTCATTGTTGTAGTTCATGCTATTTTTATTTATAAAATTAATATAATTTTATATTAGTAATTATTTGATAAATATTTAATATGTTATGTTCCTATTAATATTGAAGAAATACAAATAAAAAATTAACTAAAAATAGAAAAAAGATTTGAAATTTTTATTTGATAAGTGAAATGATTTGATGCAACTTTATAAATTATGATTTAAATATAAAAATACATATTTAAAGAATAACTAAAAATAAAAAAATAGATTGTATAGATTTGAAATTTTTGGTCCTATTTTATGTCAATATTTAAAAACAAAAATTTATATAAGAATATGTAAAATAAAGAAAGACTTATTAATATTACCTCATTTAATAAAAACATTTGATGTTATTTTTTATACTTGTTGACCTTAATGATACTATCAAATTTTGATGGTTTGTCAATTTTTGTGGATGATTGTCTTTTAATGTTATTTTTATTTTGGATGATTTTGAAGTGGTATTTAGCAATGAACTTATGTAGAATTGTATATATTTTTTTCTTAGGAAATATTAGATGAGAATTATTTATTTATTATTTTTATTATTTATATATTTATATCTTCTGCGAGATTTTCTCGTTAAATTTCCAATAAAAATCCGAGAATTTAAAAATATTCCGTTATTATCAATTACCGTTAATATCCCGAGAATGATATCTGTCACATTGGTTACAAGTATAGGATAGTGAAATATATATTTTTATTCGGTTGTTAAATAAGGAAATTTCACCACTTATAACACGTAGTGAGACACATTTACTCCGATAATATCGGCACACCCATGAATTTACATCAATGAGAATTTAATCACTTAAGTCAAAGAAGAGATCGGAGACATCATATATTTCTAATCCATCAAAACCTAATCACTTATTAATAGGAAATAAATTATATACTCATAAAAGATCTTTATCCATTTACAAATATATTTAATATACATAAAACTTTAATTTTGTAACTAGAATTAAGTAATCATTAACGATAGCTTAATTGAGTAATATAAATGTTTAATTAAGTAATTATATAAGTAGAGGTGGTTTAATAAATCCAATGATAAAAAATTACATATGTAATTAGAACTAGTTATTTATAGAAATATCATAATTGAGCATTAAAAATATTTAACTATGAATTACATCATTAGAACTGATTTAATTAGACAAGTTAGTTGTTTGGACAAACTAAGGTATAGAAGATAACAAATTAAATAATTAGCACGTTTAATTGTGCATTGAATTAATGAAATCAAAGAAAATAATTTAATTAACTAAATGGAAAAAAATTAATTAAATAATTACATAAGTAGAAATTATGTAGTTATTTAATTAATCTCCACAGATACTATGAATTGTGAAATGAGACTAATCACTATGTAAAATAGCATAATGAAGTATCTGTAAATGTTTAATTAAGTATACTATTTAATTTAATTTAACTAATCTAGTTAAAATTTTATTTATTTAATTGATTTGATTAACATATAAAATATAACATGGACTAATAATGAATATTAAAATACTTATTTAATAAAATATGTACAAAATAAAAACATGAATTGTAATACCCTGATCCAAAATTAAGTATAATTGAGCGATTTGTGTTAATTAATTGTGTTTTTGACCCGTTAATCATGAAAATTGCGGAGTAAACTTTGCAAAAAGTCCAAATTTGGCCCAATCTGAGCTCGACAGCTCATTAATCCGACTCGTTGAAGTTAGAAGGGCAAAATTGCAAATACCTGAACTTTATTTATTCAATTAGAAAAATAAAATGATAAAGTTTTGAATAAACATGTAAGATACTGCTTTGGATAAACATCAAAAATAATATTTTGGATAAATATCAAGGATAATATTTTGGATAATGTTTTGGACGATGTTTTAAATAAACATCAAGGATAATATTTTGGATAAACATCATTTAAAACATTAGATAACGCTTATCCAAAACTTTAGATAATGCTTATCTTTTCATTCTTTTCCTTATAAAAAGGGATAAACCCTTCATTCATGAAAATAATTTTTCCTTCTTTTTTTGTTCAAAACTTCTTGCAACTAGTTTTTAGTGTAAAAGTTTCAAGAGTTGAAACTCAACCCGATTCTCAAAGTGAATATATGCATTGAATTCCTTTTGAAATTTTAACATATTTAGGATCAAATAGGCTAAATTTGGTTTAGTTCAAAATAAATTTTAAAAGTTAGTGGAAATTTTGATTTCTCATGTGTTTTACTGGTTTTATTCTTAAAATCATAGGTTTTTCTTATATGTTGATTGTCTAATTTATTTGAAATTATAATAGACTGATTGTAAAACATATCTAACCTGATAATTGTGAAAAACAAATTCAGGAAGCCCACTATTTTTTAATTCGTATTTCAAGTGGGTTGTCCCGTCACAACAATCTGCAACTGACTGAATGAAGAAGACAACTCTCGGAAGTTCTGAAAGCTCACCTTCGAAAGTTTCGAACTCCTTTTCGGGGTTCCGAAGAAAGCAAATGACAACCGTTTTCTCTGCCTCTTCTGGACAAGACACGGACGTTCTGAGGACATCTTCGGATGATCCGAACCTCTTGGAAGATCCGAGCAGGCTTCGGCAAGTTCCGAGGCAGACCAAGACCAATGTTTTCCTATTTTTGCTATTTTCTGTTCGGAACAGGCTTGAAAGTTCTGAAGGGTGAACCCATGATCCGAAGGGTTTGATAAAACCTAAAATTTAAACAGTGGCTCGGAAGTTCCGAAGCTACAGTACTTGGTTCTGAGGAACCCAGAACTGGTTTTTGAAAGTTTTGTTTAAACTGATTAAGTTAGATTTGTGTTGGATATTATGGTAATTTGAAAATGCCTAAAGTTCGAAGTTAAAAAGTGATACTAACCCTTGTATGTCTTATTGCCTTATGTATTCACTTCTAGGCCAATACCCTCTATTTATGACGAAGCAGAAACGCAACCCGATAGCTATCAGTAGTTGAGCGATTAACTTCGCCGCTCGGTAGAAAAGAAATGATCATTTTATGATAAGATACTGAAGTATGAAGTTGATACTGTTGATGAAATGTTCCAATGTGAGAACTTGAACATCTATGATGTTGATATTGCCTCCACGTACACTTAGTTGCTGAGCTATGGTAGACCAGAGGAGGTCATATATTATGCAATAGACGGACCATATAGGTCATATATTGGAAATAGGCGGGATCATAAAGATCATACTTTGGCATTGGCTAAACCCTGGTGTGTCGTTTATGCTTTTGCAAGATGCTGCATTTTGACCGTGTCGGAACTTAATGCATTTATAGTCAGTGTAGTGCTTTGGTAGTACGATGGCATGGCAGTATCACAGATGACGTGAAATATTGGTATAAAAGACCAATTATGATTTCAAGTATGATAAATATTATGCGAAACCATTGCACAGTGGTATGTCAGTGGTATGACAGCGGTATGCCAGTAGTATAACAGTGAAATGACAGTAGTATGGCAGTGAGATGACAGTGATGGTGAAGTGATAAATTATTGTAGTAGACTAATTATGAATTCATGTAAAGATAAATAGTACATGAGACCATTTGTGGTAAGAATGGTAAAATAGACCATTCATGAATAAGATAATTGTAATTATAAATTGTAAGAATAGACCATTATTATTATTATTATTATTAGACAGCATCGTTTAACCTACATATGTCGATGAATGTGTTATTTTTAGATCTCTTTACTGTGCTTGGAGCTCACATCCCTTACATTGTAGGGTTAGCACCTGAGGATGAGGAACATCCACCGCTGACTTAGGATGAGGGAACCTTTGCAGTCAATCATATTTCCCGATGATGGAAAATACGTTTATTATTTCTATTTTCGTGCAAATGATGTCTCGTTGATTTTAGTACCGCCTGTGGTACTATAAATCTAAGCATGTGTAAATCACTATGTTTTCGTTCGCAACTCTGATTGAATAAATGAATATATTTGTTTGTGAAATATGTATTTGTATATAAGAACATATGGTACACGTTTGAGTCCACGTGAGAAGAGCACATATGACATTTTCTATGATGGGCTTTTGGCAAATTTGAAGATCCAGCCATATAGGTTGTGGTTGATTGGAGTTAAAAAAAATTAGTAACGTTCCGGACCCACCATCGGGTCAGGGCGTTACATGAATGGAGTGGAGATTTGGACAGTGAGGAAGGAGGAGAAAAACTAGCAACTCTTTTCCCTCTTTCTTGTTTCCGTTCTTCATTAAAAACAAACCCCTCTAAAAATAGAATAGCATAAATTCAAGCGGGGGTTGGCCTGACGGTCAAGAAGTTGTCCTCATCAAGGGAAGTCTTGAGTTCAATTCACGCTCAACACCCCTCTAGGTCACTCCCCGTAGTTATTTGCCCCAGGTCAATAACTCAGCTTAGCGGCCAAAATCTCCTTCAAATCACCATTATTGTTTTCCTTTTTCTAATTTTTTCAATATGATACCATCAAAAAAAATCAACGACAATCTAGCAGGTGGAGCAACTCACTTGCACATCCATTTCCTCGAGATTTCAATTTGTTTGTGTTTCTGATCTTCACAAAAATATACACAGCTTGGTGATAGGAACAATCCTAAGGATTTTTTTCTATAAATTTTACATTGACAATTACATCTTCTGTTGTATTAAGTTGTTTTGGTTTTGGTGGATTTGATTTGGATTCATGAGACACTTAGAAGAAGACCTAATATAGGCTCAGTTAAGTTGGAACAGAGTAAACTCAATTTTGCACCCACAAAGCTTTGAGAACCTATAAAAATAAGCTTTCAAACTCAACCTATTCAATTGAAGTCACTAATAATCTGGTTATGAGCAAAAGCCTGGTTTCCAACACAGGCTTTCATGATGCATCAGAAACTTCCCCTAACAGGCACTCTGCAACTACATGGGATTTCAGAAACTTGTGTGGTAGCAGTGTAGTCAGGTTATAGGCATGTGTACACTAGAAGAGGATGTGACTACTGATAAGGACCACTGTATACTCGGTCAAACATGGAAATGTGATGACGCCAATCCATTCTTGCACTCCTCAATACATCAATTTCCTGAACATCCAAGACGGAACTTCTGCACTTTCATTCTCCCATTCAGTGCGAGTGCCAAAACATCAAATTCCTCCACAAACCAGAGCTCCGATACTACAGCCTGAATCGAATTGAAGAATTTAGGTATTGATCAGTTCTAAATGCTACCAAAATACAGATGAAAATATGGGAGAAAAAGGAGCAAATGTTTCCAAATGAAGCACATGCTTTCTAACTTACAGCATTTTTCAGGAAGTTTACATTACAGGATTTGGATTGCACAAAATGATGAATACAGTTTTTATTGTTTGCATGATTTACAGCAAAAAGAATTAGCATTTTCTCTCTCTATTTTTTCCCCTTGTTGGGAGCACTTGTATTCCATTTCTCATAGCAGTTTCAGTATCACATGATATGCATGTGCTGCTATTGCATGTTGAAGTGGACTGTGGATTAAGGGAGTGAGTTGATATTGCCAACCTTGATTTTTGGAGATAATATATATATCAGCTCCAATTTCAGAAAAACTTGAATAGTGATCCCAATACACAGGTAGTGAAGACTTGCGATAATTGGACTGAGATACACCATGGGGGAACAATGGAATTAATCATGCCCTGTCACTCTACAGCATATTTCGGTTTAATGATGAATGTCATTGTGTGGGTTATGTTGATTCCGATCTCCTATCATGACAGGATTGAGTCCCAAGAATTTCCCATGATAGATAATGGGCCATACATGAAGGGATATCCAAAAAACCATTTGCTTTGCAATGAGGAAAGCCTTAGCAAACCGTTTTTAAATGAAAGTATGCTTCAAGGGTTATGCATGCCCACTAACGACTCCATGAAGTGAAAAAAAAAAATACCTCAACTCCATGGATACGATTGTTAATTTGAGCTACTAGGTCATGAAAAAGTTCGAGTTGATCAAAAGGCTGTTTCATTTCCTGCACGACAAGGCTTAGTTGATGAGAACAAAAGCCACCAAGAGTAAAACAAAGAGACTGGACTTCCATGCCTCCTTCGACACTCAGAACATGGGATCCAGACTCATGAATTCATCACAGATGGGTCTAAAATACAATGCAACAGTTCTCATACAAGACACACAATGATTCTTACAATGAAAGATTGTTGAATATTCATGTCAGATATATATATATATATATATATATATATATAGAGGAGAGAGAGAGAGAGAGAGAGAGAGAGATGGTCAGCCGAGAATCAGGCTGCACCAATTCTCACGACGAGTTCTTTTTCCAACAGGTAGATAACACTTACTTCAACTTCCTTTTACACTGTTGGATATGGAACATGCAAACTTTAATACCACAAGCACAGGCAAGCAAACCTTAGAAAGGACAAGCTTAATAGTCTGCTCTTTGCATGAGGCATGAGGTTGCCCATCTAATAACCATTGTTGCACATTTCACATCAAATTGGTGGTTACACATCCAGCTTTTATTCATGCACATGTCATATCAACGAGTACACATGGAGCTTCTTGCATCAGGTTGAACATGCAACTCAAGTGCAACTGTGACCAAATAATACTAATCTAAATCACCTATCTAATGTCTTAAATCCACCAATCCAAGTTGTATCCATTAGTGAGGTAACAATGGATGCATGTATAGAGAAAAGAATGCATCATCAAGAAACTTTAACTGTCCAATTATTGATTATTTTAAAATTATACATAAAAATCTAACAACCATTGGATTTGTTAAAATGGCTAGATGTTCCTGTCATCCTTCAGCTAGTCTAACTCTGCATGAGATGAACTATTTTGATCACTTAAAAATTGGGTCCATCCCTAAGAATTTATTGTATCCAACAAGTTAGATGCCAAATTGGTGCTTTTACAATTTTTCAACCCCCGAGAAAAATGCATTTCATGATAAAGAAAGAAAAAGCACTAGGAAGAGAGACTAACAGAAAAAATGTATTTTCTTGCAAGGGCAGGAAGTTGGAAAAAGAAAGTGAGTCAAAGCAACAGAAAGTTAAAGCAATTATACCTTTCTACCCAAATTTGTCCGGTTTTTAAAATCTAACCATCAGTTGAATCTTAAGGTCTGGATGCATGCTTGCAGCCAGAAATTGGTGAATCCTGGTTTGCAGCTGACCAGAAATTGGTGAATCCTGGTGAGTCAACTGTGTGCCAGGGCATCTAATTGTGCTCAAACTGCAGACGGGAAATTCAGCAGTTACCGTTCAATACCACAGATGGGAAATTCAAAGAAAACCATGGTTTCAAGTAAAACAAAGCTTTCATCTTTTGTTCCTTTCTCTATCTCCTTCACTCTTCTCTTCCATTGCACAAGAAACGGCATGCATCTCTCTTTATCTCCTCCTCTCGTCGATGTTGGTGTAAGTACTCATCCTCTCTCTCTCATTGATTTCATCTACCTCTGACTTTCTGATTTTCTGTAGACCCCGTATCGCATCTCACCTCTACAGAAGGCCCATTTGATGGTAGGACTGCCATTTGGCATATGAACCAGCCATAGTGTGGGTCCCACAGTTTGGATGGCTCGACAGGTACATAGCTGCGACAGCTAGTGTTGCTGATCTGTAGAACAAGAAATAAAACACCATGGAAGGGAGGCAGATCCATAACATAGAGGTAACCAGCAAGATTGCCAGGGTCATGGTTGTACAATGCTGACTGCAAACTAGGTAGCCTTCCTTGTCAGTCCCTTATCCAATCAACCAAGGTGCACTTTGGAGCAAGGCCTGATCTTAGAAGTAGAAAAAAATTCCTAATTTTCTTAAAAATTGCAAAATGAAACCAAACAGGCATTTAACAGATCATTATTTTTTTTAAGAATTTATGACTCTTTATAAATTCATTGTAAGAATAAAAATTGCTTACATACTAAAATTCATGAACTCTAATACTGAAAAACCTGAAAACAAATTTTTTGAAATTGGGGGTTTTATGTAGAGGATTTGGATATGAGAGAAAACCTGAAAAGCTCTAAATCATGAGAGAGAGAGAGGCGAGGTAACAGGCCGAGATCTCATTCTCCAAATCATGAGAGAGAAGAGGAAGGGAACAGGCTCAAACCAAAACAATGGTTTTCTTCAAACTTCTGATCAGCAGTATTGAACAAAAACTGTTGAGCTACTTTGGACCATCGATAGGATTTGATGGCTCCTAACAAAGGAGCACAATTGGACACCTGTGCACTGGTGCGCAGGTGATCCTAATATTATTTACATATTATATTATTTTCCATTTTTTCCTATTGAAAGAAAAGACAAACAATGCTTTCCATCAAGAAAATATGAATAACAGAAAATAATGTCAATTAATGCAATGGACTACCAAAAAGGATGAAAAGGAAGTGTGTGAAAGTCATGGGCAGGTGATCCTAATTTTATTTATATTAATATAATTATTTTTCATTTTTTCCTATTGAAAAAAAGGCAAACAGTGTTTTCCATCAAGAAAATATGAATAACAGAAATTAATGTCAATTAATGCAATGGACTACCAAAAGGAATGAAAAGGAAGTGAACACCACTTGGGAGATAACACATTAAGAAGGAAACCCAGTTTCAGTGAAAGTGCAATCAAGGCACCAAAGGATCTTCAAGCCTAAGGCACATGGTGCACATCTAGGCATGAACCTAATTTGTTAGGTGCATTTATGTAGATAGTTTAGAATGTGTATAGATTAATTGACTTGTGGCCCTATTGAATCCTTGTTATTGGAATACAATACAACTCATCCAAAGCACTAAAAGATAATGGCAATTGAGCTTCCAAACATTATATATTTGTATTATATACATGCACAAGCATATTATATACTAATAAAAGTTTCTAATCAAGTATTAACGGCAATGCTCCCCCGTCTCTAATAATAATAAGATTAAGCCTTCTACCCCCCTCCCTTCCCCTTTTTTCTCCAGACATGATGTAACCTTCAAGAATGTTGAGTTCTTAGTCCACAACGAAAAGATGAAATTTTAAATCCATCTATATAATTTGGATCTAAGGAGAAATTTAAAGATAAGACTAAAATTGAGGAAAATCTAAATTTAAATTCCAATCATGGAACTAAAGTGCAATAATCAAATCAACTCATTGCAACGGGATCTTGTTATGGAGAAACAAAATCTCAATTGGCTAAACCTAGGTAATTCTCTCGGTAAAGAATTGATGAAGGCCCAAAATACTTCACTAGGTATTAATTTCAAACAGAAATTCAAATACACAATGATAATAATTTATGAATCTAGAATTTAATTTTCACAAATTAATGAAATGCAAAAATTAAATAGCTAGAAACATAAAATAGAAACATAAGATGACCAGGACATCCATAATGGTTACCGAGTCTATCAAAAATCTCAGAAGCCACATAACACAACTATTGGGATAATATGGTTGGGAGATAACCAACAAAGCTAATGTCTATGCACAGATCTGTGATTTGATTGCTTTGAAGGCCTAATCGGACCACCCATTTCATCAAATCGGATTTTGGAAGTTGTTTTGTCTGTCAGATCGTGGTTGACTTAACCCCAACTGTTAAATGGATCCAGAGGTGTCATAGCAGTTGACTTAGGAAGTTTATTTTATTGTTTCTTGTATTTAATTTGAGTATCAAACTTTATGGTATGTAATAAGTTACTTTGAATAGCTTGTATTGTTCACACATGTGGCATACATGTGTGCGTCTCTAGAGTTTCTTAGGTTTTTCTTATGGATAATTGTAAACACTCATTGTTTCGCAATAGACTACAAGTGAAGAAATTTTCTGCATACGCTTTTGAGAAGACTAGTGGTGTTACTTTCTCTCTCATTGGATGTGACTTCAAGGAAATCAGGTCTTTTCTATCCTTTCTCCTCCTAATGTCTTCTTCTTCTTCTTCTTATTCTTCTCCTCTTTTCTTTTTCTTTTCCAACTTTCCTGCATTTTTTAAACCCTAAAAAATCCAAAAAACCCAAATCTAACCCAACCAAGGCCAAATCTAGGCTTTGCAAGACGCCACGACCCGGATCCCACAAGGTCATACAGAGTCGTGCGACCGTACGAACAGGGTCATTTTTGTCATTTTTGTCATTTTTTGGATTCTGTTGCCTTTTGATATGGTTCCTTACCCTACAGTGAACTATTTTGTGCAAAAAAAAACCCCAAATAGCCCCTTTCTTATACCTATTTTAAGTGTTTTGGGTTTGGATTCAAGTAGGACTTGATTTTTCATTGGGAATCTGTACTTTTTCATTTGTGTGGGTAAGTTTAGATGTCTTGAATCTGATATTGGGATATTTGGGTGCTCTAATCTCAACTTTTGATTACTTCTAGGGTTAATACATTTACATGCTATGGATCTCTTTAGTTCTTTGATTTTGTAACCACCCGTCCCTTCAGCACAATATTGTCCGCTTTGGGCCCCACGTGGGGCGGCCTGCATGCTTTGCATTGGGCCTGGCCCACAAGACCAAGCCCAAAAGGCCTTGTGCTAGAAGGAGGAAGGATATTACTTATATACCAGGGACTTTTTCAATGCAACTAGCAATGTGAGACTTTTTGGGGCGGGGTATTACAATCTACCCCCTTTTAAGCCAGAGCCATCCATGGCTCTGCAAACACAACAACCAAGCCCACACCCTCAGGCAATGAACTATGCTTTGATACCATTTGTAATAACCCGTCCCGCTAGCACAATATTGTCCGCTTTGGGCCTACACACAGACCCTCTCGGCTTTGCTTTGACAAGCCAACCCACTGTTACTTCCAAAAGGCCTTGTGCTAAGGAGAGGGGAGCACCCTCTTATAACCCCACACCCCCTCCACCTCATGGGCGATGTGGGACCTTTTCCCACACCCCCATGTGGGTGGGGTGTTACAAATGGTATCAGAGCACGGTTCAACACATGGACTGTGTGAACCCTCTACCCTTCTGTGTTGTGGTACAAGAATATCCTTTACTGAACTCCTCCAAAGGCTGAAGTTGTTTTTCCCGTTGAAGGGCTCCACCTCGAACTTTGTGCTCGGCACTCCTCTCATGCCCATTATATTGTATTCCGATCTCTCACAATTCCCTGGTCTCCAATCAAAGCTCCTGAAACCACTTGTTAGCGTTACGTGTGGAAACAAGAAAATTGAACGGGAAAATAAAACATAGCACATCACCAGATTCTTGTGTCCACATTGGCGAGAATTCACCAATACTCTCAGATACGAACTGAGATAACCATCCTCCACAGCACTTGTGCACACTAGCCGCTCCCGATCATGCTCCACCTGCAGCTGCAATCCATCTGCATCTTTGTGAGAGATGCGCATCCCATACCTTAGGATGATCCTTGAGTCTTGAATAAGACTTGTATAGCCCAACCGGGCTCCATCTCGAGCATTGCCACCTGAGTCCCTGTGTTGCACCTGCAACTCCGATTCCTACGCTGATAGCTCAGGGTGTTGCTGGCTGATGCAGCCAGATACACGTCCACTCTCCTTCCTCTTCTTGGATCTGTATTAAGTGTCCCTCAACACCCCTCCACCAATGGAAGCAAGGCCCTTCCTTCACTCTGCCTTGTGTGAAGGACAGTCTCACGCTGTTTACAGCGTGACCTCCTCTTTGCTTCTTTCTTACTGTCTTCAGATCTGACTCTGGAGAAAAGAACCCTCTTGCAGATAGTGCTCTGCAACCTTGTACATGGTGAATTGCAGTCCCCAAGCAATCCTTCGAGAAGCCTCTGATATAAACATTTGTGTTTAGAGACTTCACATGCACCTCCTGTGCATGCTAACGCTGCCTGTTGTTTTTTTTTTTTGCCTCCATCGTGTGTGATCCTTTGCTGCTGCTTTTCACCGATCTGCAGATCAGATCTGCTCCTGAAAAACCCAGCTACACACCCTTGCATTGGCAACACCTGTATATGAGACTGTTCCATTGTAATCTGTTCTCCTTATCTCAGTGCTGTATTTATCAGTCTCTTGCAGCCTGGAGACAGTCCCACGTTGGCAGTCTTCAGTTTCTTCCCTCTAGTTCCTTCACACAGCAGCACTGTTGGAGTCTCTACCACGCCACCAACCTTCCAGTTCAAAGCTCTGCTGCCTGAAAGGGATCTAGCAGTCTCCTGCTGCACTCTTGTTCCACCGACAGCGCCTCTATATATGCTGTTCTATTCTGCAATTGCCTTCCTCTCCAATGCTTCTTATGGATCAACGTCAGTCATTGCTGGCAGCCACAACACCTGTACACACCGTTGGAAAGTGCTTTACAAAACTCTTGCAAAACACGTCACCTTGCATGAAATCTTGAAACCCAAGATTATCTCACACACTATACGCCACCTGTAAATGTGCTATTCCACCTTGTTGCCAACTAGATTTGTATATGTATCCCAACTTCACTTATCCAGATCTGATGCATCACTTGCTTTGTACAGGCCTTGCCGAGCCTGCCTGACCTGCAACAGTATGTTCTCTCTTAAAACAGAGAGCCACACATACATGTCACAGCCTGCCTGACCTGCCTTTCTTTGTGATCGCACCTCACCAAGAAATCTGAGCAACCTCCCCCCTCCGATGTTGTTATCAGATTTGCTTGCAGTGCCTGCCTCTGCAATTGGCGCTCGCTCCACCTCGAACTTTGCCACCGGGATGTACCGTATTCCGTTCACTCACGAGTCCTTGGTCTCCAACCAAAGCTCTGAAATCACTTGTTAGCATTACGCGCGGAAACAAGAAAATCGAACGGAAATAAATACACAGCACAAGACGTTGTCTAAGGATCTTCACCAAAGTTGGGCCTGATCATCTGCCGCGGGCTCCACAGCCTGTCTGCCAAAACAGTCACTATATACAAAGGAAGATTTCACCGTCTCTTCCTCTGTATGCTGTCTTGCACGCCAACACTCCACCTGTGTCGGCAGAATTTGTAGAACCCCGATCTGCAATCCTTGGTGTTATCCGTTCACCCTTTAATCCCAGATCTGAACCTCAGCTACTGATACCAGCGATGGACGGTTGGAAGGAAGATCACCAACCCGTCCCTTTAATTGTGAATGACATTAATATTGTTAGCATTTATTAGCGGAAATAATAAACACACCGAAAATATCGGAATAAATCACAAGCACAAGAACACCAAAGATTTAACGTGGTTCAGCCCACCTTTGGCCTACGTCCACAGAGCGTGAATAATATTATTAAGAGAGAATGAGAAAAATACACAGTTACACAAGAGATAAAACTCAAACTCAGATTAGGTGCCTCCGACGATTCCCGACACGCAACTTCTTCTGTCTGTAGAAGTTGCTCTCGACTGAAACACTGCACCTCTGACTGAATGAAGCATCCAATCAGAGCCTCCTCTACTGAGTCGTGTATTCCCTGCTACACGCCTGTATCTTCTTGTGTTTCCTGCTAGCCACCCAAGGTTGTGTGTATTCACCTCTTGAATCCACCCGATTTTATGTTCTCTCTTCCGTGTGTAATACCCATATACACACTCAATATATAATGTATATAGGATTTGTCCCACATGGAAATAATCCCATCATGCAATCTGCCAACATAAGGACAGCACCATCTATTCACGTCAACCAATGTGATGTTGTACCTTGCTGCCAATGAAAACCCATTTTGGAAACCTGTATGAGCTTTAACACTTCCAGCACACACCCATGATACACTTGCCATACATGCAGACTCCACCATCTGCATACACTCTTGGCTTTCATCCTTCTGACGCATGTACATCTCATCTACATGTCCAAGAATAACCAGTGCTAGAATAAGATAGAGATTTCTATCTAAATCAAACCTTGAGCACTCTTAGCAGTTGTCTAAAATACACCCTTCATTAAGAAATTGCCGAGTGCATCTAGAGAGATTTTCTAGATGCTTATTCCTTATTTAGTGTCCCATTATAGCAAGAGTATTTCCTAGATACAAAGTTGTATATTGCCCAAATTAAATCAAATTAATTTGGACTCCACCGTATGTTGGTGAATTAAGTCATAATCCCAACAATCTCCACCTTGGTAAGAATTCACCAATACTCCTGAGATGAACTGTGACAACGTCCTCTACTGCACCTCCGTGCACACCGGCCATTCCCGGCCTTGCTCCACCTGCAACTGCAATCCTTTTGCATCTCTGTGTGAGATGAGCATCCCCACGCTCTGGGATGCTCCACCTGTTTCTTCAATTAGAAGCATTGGCCAAACCCAAGCCTTGCTTGGACTTGACAGCTATCCACCACTTTGTCGGGCCCGTTGCACTTTTCTCTGTGTGGCACGTTGACGCTTTCACCTTCTCACTCGTGCTTTTATCTGCATCATTGAAACCAGACAAAAAACAACTATCTAGTGCAAAAGTAACCTTACTTTTCGAGCCTTGCCTGACTTGAGGCATCCCGATTAGGAGGTTCCTGTTGTTTGTCAATTACTGTGTTCCCTAACAGCGTATACAGACCACCTTGTCTCTTTCCCTTCATAACTATCAAGCTCCCTTCACCACTCTGAGAGCCCCATCCGTAGTTTTGAAGGCGAATCCCTCCAATTCAAGAATATACCCAATGAAATTAAATTCATTTTTAAATCTGGGACATGACGCACATTCTTAAGCATCTTCACCATACCATCAAAACATTTTGATTTTTATAGTCCCGATCCCGATAATTTTGCTAGTTGCCCCATTTTACCCATTTGGGCAACTCCTTCATTGCATGGTTTGTATGTATCAAACCATTCTCTCATTGGACACATATGATAGGTAAACCCTGAATCTAAAATCCAATTATTATTTAGATTTTCCGTACCTTTTGTGACCGTACACACAACCATCTGTGCTATAACATCACGAGCATCGCTTGATTGAGCTGAATTTTGTGATTTGAAGTCTGTACAGTTTTCTCCTTTGGACGCTGCACACTGCTCTTCTACGCCACCACTGTATCACCTTTTATGGAGAGAATCAGCCACTCTCTTTGACTGAGTTGTCGTGTATCAATGTTACCTCCTTGATACAACCCAAAAAGAAATATGAAAATATATGCCTGGAGAGTCCATCCTAAAGCAACTTGATAGGTTGCATTAATACATCCAATTACTGTAACTTAACATCCATGCAAAACTCACATTGGAGAGTTCCAACGTTACTAGCAACTCCATTACATATCAACGTTGGACTTGACTTACCTCTTGCCTTTGATTCCTGTGTTGCCCACCAACACGTCCTACTCACACAACCAGCCTGCTGTAGTGTAGTTCTCTGACGACTGAAACCCTCTGAAGCCTTGCAGAACTTGCAAGCCTTTTTTCCCTTACACTGCTGTCACAGATCTGAACAATCCCTCTGTTCCCGCTGCTGTATGTTGCGCGTGTCTTCTTCTCAACACGGATCTCTGCTGATGAAGAGAACCACCATTGTTCTCGATCAGCACCTCTGTTATCAAACTTCCAGATCTGGGTTGGATCTTCCTTCCAACCGCCCATCACTGCTTGGCCGATCCCTTGTGTTTGCAGTGTAACAGTCAGACCTCCCTCTGTTCTGGTGTTACAATGCTCTGTTATCTGGCTGGTCTACTATGTATATTGCTGCTCGTTGCCTCTGCAACACTGCTGTATACACGCCTGTGACCAGCCAGCCCTCTAGATCTGCACCACACTGTTGGAGTCTCTACTACTCCACCTTCTTGGCTGATCCTCCTTCGCAACAACTGCTCCTCTCTGCAATATACTGCTGTAAACCTTTGTCTAAGGATCTTCGGTTCTTCACCAACGTTGGGCCTGATCATCTGCCATGGGCTCCACAGCCTGTCTGCCAAAACAGTCACTATATACAAAGGAAGATTTCACTGTCTCTTCCTCTGTATGCTGTCTTGCAAGCCGACGCTCCACCTGTGCCGGTAGAATCTGTAGAACCCCGATCTGCAATCCTTGGTGTAACATTTTGTTCACCATTTAATCCCGGATCTGAACCTTAGCTACTGATACCACTTGTTAGCGTTTACAGCAGAAACAAGAATAATCGAACGGGAAAATAAGCACAAACCAACACAAGCAAATTTACTTGCCGTGTGAGCCCAATGTGGACAATATTGTGCTGAAGGGACGGGTTGTTACATTTGGTATCAGAGCACGGTTCAACACTCAGACTGTGTGAGCCCTCTACCCTTCTGTGTTGTGTTGCTTGTGTAGACCCGTTGTCAGTGTGACGTGACAGAGCCGAGGACGGCTATGGTCTTAAGGGGGTGGATTGTAACACCCCACCCACATGAGGGTGTGGGAAAAAGTCTCACATTGCCCATGAGGTGGAGAGGGTGTGGGGTTATAAGAGGGTGCTCCCCTCTCCATGGCAAAAGGCCTTTGGGAATAACAGTGGGTTGGCTCGCCAAAGCAAAGTCGTGTGGGTCCGTGTGTAAGCCCAAGGCGAACAATATTGTGCTAGCGGGACGGGTTGTTACAAATTTTGTGATGTTATTTGCTTAGATCTTATTTTAATTATTGATTACAAAAAAAATTAACTTCCTAAATAACGTTTTCATTGCATATAGCAGTAGTTATTATTCAGTCCTTCTTTACAGTCTTAGATCTAGGATTTTGAATGTCATAAACCCCATTTTAGAGAATACTTCACTTCTATCCTACATCACAAGAGCTCACCAATCAAAGGAAGAATACAAAACTTCAATTGAACTCGGATTTCTCTCTATGGGCATCCCAAGCCCTTTATTCATAATATTTTGACTACAATTAAAAAAAAAAAAAAAAATCCCATTAGGGTTGGGTGTCCAAGGCCTTTCTAAAGCCAACGGATTTGCCAAAAATTCTATATCGTTCTCCACCGGACATGTGTCCCATGACATCATTAAATAAATATAAAAAAAAAAAACCTAAATCTAGTAAGTAGCAGCAGCCAAGCTTGTAGATCCATTCTTCTATTTTTGATCTCTTGCTAGATCCAAAAATTTTGCACTCCAATTTTGATAAGAATGTGGAGTGCAACCCCATCACAATCCCTTGCTCCTAGCAAATGGGCCTCATAAATGGATCTTTTCAAGCCCAAAACATCTAAGAATAGGCCCTGTCCCACATATGTACCTTATGTGCCATTTATTTATGCATTCTTGAACCCAAAAACCTCATAGAAGGGTTCATTCTTCCACCTTCAATTTTTTTTCAAGGAACTGCCCCTGCACCATGATGCTAAACTAAAATTAAATTTTGATGGTAGCAGTACTCCTTCCCCGAGAATAGCTCGTCTTGGGGATGTAATTCGTAACATTGATGGCCAGAATTTTTTTTTTTCCTACACTGGTCCCTTGCTAGAAGCTAATGCAATTTCAGAAGAACAGTATGCAGTGTGATTTGGACTTTGGAGTTAAGGAGCTTGGTAAGATAGGCTCTTTTGAGGACATGATAGAGGAGGATTCTAAGTCCATGTTTCAATGGATGAAAGGCAATATATGTCTATTGATATACCTTGATAAAATTGAAGAAATCAAAGATATCATTGGATGCAAATTTCAAGTTACTCAAAACTCCTAGAGAAGCAAATCAGAGAGCTAACCAGCTGGCTAAGGAGGGGTCTTCTCTTCATGAGACGAGAACTATAAAAGCCTTGGTTTAGTTTTTTCGCTATTCCTTTGGGATGTTTTATCTTTGTAGTTTGCTTCTTTCCTCTATAGCTGCCTGATTATGTGGTTGTATTTTTTTTCATATATCAATAAAGTCAGACTCATTTAAAATATTAAGTATTACAAGTGATTATTTATAATAATATCTACTAGTTATTTCCAAAAAAAAGAGAGTAAAAAGTAGTTTATTATAGAAAAAGGTCTCTAAAAAACTAAGATTAATTACAGTGAGCCTGCCTTTGAGCCAGATGAGTGCCAAATGAGTCTAGAGCCCAGGTGCAGGCGTAGGCACAAGCATGCCTTTGAATTCTATGCTTTATGATGAAATAATTATTTTCCACTAAACCAATATACTAAACATGCTTGAATTACATTATGATGCAAGAACATTCCATTCAAAATCAAAGAAAAATTAAGCTAAGTGGATCCGTGATAAAAATCAAAAGAAACAAGCTCAGAGAATGCTCAAGCCCATTGGATCGAGCACAAGCTGGTAGAGAAAAGGCCTAGGAAAATGAAGTTCAAAGACTAATTTAAGCAGCCCTTGATTAGAAAAAAAATAGATGCCTCAAAATTCCCAAATTTGAAAGATACTAGTGGTAAAGAAAGGAGTTGCATGTTATTGATTTGTTAAATTCATGGACATGGAAGTATTATTGAGGGATACATCTAAGATCCACATCCAATTTTTTCATTTTTATTGGATAGTTGAGATTATTTTCCAAGTTTGATTGCAATCTATTATTGGTTTGAAGATTTAGATCTACATCATAAAACTGTGAATTAGATCAATTCAGTTTGATGATTGCTTGAAGAATTATTGCTGAAATATTCGGATCCATCAATTTAATAATTGATTTAGATATGCAATAACTCAATTAGATGTAATCAATAACCATTGAATTGGAATTGTTTGGCTTGCTGAATTAAATTAAATATGATTCATGTTTGGTGATGGATGCTAGCGGATCTCATTTTGAGAATTTAAGTTTAGAATATTTCAAAATTTATTTTTGGATAAACTGTTTTGGACCAATAGATATTTTTAGGATCCCGATTTCATTAGTTCCCACTTCAATCTAGCATTCAACAACTTCAATAATTTTCAACCCTCAATAACCAACACGTTTGGAATTGTTCTGAACTGGAATAGTTTTCAAGAAGTTGATGTGTTTGGTAGACAGAACAGACTACTTTGTCTATTCAAGAATGACTTTTATTCCTGTTTTCGATGCATTTTCTAGTAAAATATTGGTGGTGTTACCATAAATGATCCACTGGCCATTGTCCCTGAGAAACAAAGGCAACTTATAGAGGATCATTTATGGTAACACCACCAATATTTTACTGATCAAATTAACTTAAAAGCTACCATTGACGAGCAGCTTAAGTTGCTACATCCAAAATCCATATTAGCAAGGATGAGAGATATTTGACTAACAATTGAAGATAGACAATAATGAATTGAAATCTAGAAGTGAAGATACCAAGACATTCTTTTACTTAGAGCCTACTCAATGAAAGAGCTTAATTCCAGTGGCTAATGACACCTAATATCATCATTACCTCAAATATACTTCTCTTTCTTTCCACACTACCCATGAAACTACAAATGCAAATATCAGAGTATCAAGCACGAATATGTACATTTACTATCCGTAGGGTAATAAGTTGTCTTATCCATATATTTTCCAACAAGACAATAACACTTGCTTCACTTGAGCTGGTGACAAAGATTTAGTCAGGAAAGATCTTGGGATATATTAAAAGGGATACAATGGTACCCAAGCATTGGGCATGTTTTACATGGATTCTACAAGTGAACCACTGCATTAATCATGGGGTATGCAATTTAATGGAACATATGCCACATAAGTTCACAATGTTTTTAGGGGATCTGGATTAAACTAAATTTCTGATATAATATGGCAGATATATTATTATTACTACCTTGGAAGAAATTTTGGGTTGTCCAAGAAGTCTTGCAAAGGAAGTGTGGAGCAAAACAGGATCATACTGCATAATAGAGAAACAAAATCAGAACGACTTTATCTTTACTGTTCATAAGAGCACAGCCATTCACAGATTTTAGTTATCTCTAGACCAACTATTTGAATGGAAGTATAATAAGACAATAACCACAGGAGCTCCTTCAATAGATGTCATGTATACTGAAGTAGTTCGACCATCATTTCTTTGGTTCACAGAAATGGATTACACAAAAGCACAATAGTTATTTCTTACAAGTTGCTTTTTAGGCGCATGAGGAAGAGCTGCTCTCAACTTTGCACGAATGGTTACTGGATCTGAGCCAGAGGTTACCTGCACTCAGAAATTAAAAAGAAAAATTTGCATCATTGTTGAGGAGGCTTTTGCATAAATTAGCATCCGAAAACCATTTTACACCAAATTCTCAGCAAAACTCATCATCATCTGAAACCACACAACTGAAAGATGCAATACATTAAGTAGATGAGTCATGCTCATAAAGGAAACACATGTCAAAGTCAAACAAATGGTTAATTTATCTTTGTTCTCTATTGCCAATCTTCTGAAGTCATCAGATTGTTGTTCCAAAAAGACTCAGGGTATCTAACTTTGGTTTCAGTGAAAAACCTTGAAAGGTCCAGATCGAAGTTGATACTTGATACTAAAACATCATTGACAATGAATGAAACTCTATGACAAAGCAAGAAATAATCCAGTGCACAAAAATGTCATATCCATATTTAAGTTCATGACAAAAAACGACCAACAGAAGTCCAAAATCAGTAGCAGTCGTATAGCATACAAATGAGGTAATGGTGTAAGACTAGTATAAGAATAAAAACTCAAAAACTGTCTCTAGAAAAAGAAAAACCCTCAAAAGATGAACACATCCTAGTTCTTAAATATTTACAATCACTAGTTTACCATGGTAACACATGGAAGTAAATTGATCCGATATACATGGAAGGAAACAACAGAAGAGGGAAACATAAGTATGCCATTAGAGAAGAACCTGCCAGCACCCTAGAAGCACGCCAGTTGAAGTCAACACCACTCTGTCCAAGACAATCTTCAGTGGACAAAGAGAATCTGCAACGGCTTTAATTGCAGTTGCCTCAGCCGCAATCTCACAATACAGGACAGATGTTTCAGTACAATAGCAACCAAATTTCTGATAACTAAAAAGAATATGACAATATAAAGCATTCCCAAATACCTCATTTTCAGTTGCAGGAACAGGTTCAAGATGATGAGATGCATGAAACATGCTAAAGTGGTATAAACTTGTATTCTGAAACCAAATTGCTGGCAACATAAGGAGACACATCAAATGAGTTGTACAAGTAGTGTTGGTTAATAGAAGGCTACCTTTAACACTTTCAAAAATATAGAAAAGATACGCTGAAAAAAAAGAACTTCAGGAACTGAGTATCAAACTCAAATACAGAAATGAATAATTCAATGAATGGGATCAAATCTGTACCTTTCTCAAAGTAGGGAAGAAAGACAGCCCGTACAGCCTCCCTGCAGCAAGCCATAGTAAAGCATGCATGTGCAATCAATGCATCCACTTCAGTCCACATGATAGAAAAGAAAAGGTAACTACCAAAATGAGTTCTGAGACTGGACATTTTATTCATACTAGTGCCTGAACGTGCACAAGCATGGCTCATGATTCACTTAGGGTTGGTTTCAGGTTGGGATGCTGGATTGGGTGAAAAGTTGCACCTTAAGTTTGATGCTGGTTTGATTGTTTTTATCTCATCTCATCTCTAAATACCTTAATGAATGTTGATAATCAGGAATGTGATTAGATGAAGCCATGAAGGTAAAAATGAAATAAAAATAAAAATCATATGGATCGTGATATATAGAGCAGATCTCCTACTCACTTGTACATGAGAGAGAAGTAATGGGATTTTAGAATTAGAATAGAACAGGCATGAAAGTTTAAAAGGGAGATTATCAAATTTGTTAAAAGCAAAGCAGAGATTAACTGGTTTATGATCATACATCCAAGGCAATTGCTAATAGAAAAAAGAAGAAGAAAAACAAGGAAAAAAAAAAAAAAGATAGTAGAAAGTTAGAACAATAAATATTGCAACTTTACAAGGAAAAAAAGTAGAAAAGAGATTTTGAAAGTCTTTGCTGAGTTCCATAAATGGGAGTGATTAACAAAGGGTTGAAAAACTCTCTCATTATGTTGGTGCCTAAAAAAGAAGGTCCATCTGAACTTTCTCATTTTAGACCCATTAGCTTGATAGGTATTGTTTACAAGCTTTTGGCTAAGGTTCTAGTAGGTAGACTAAAGGAGTTGCTAAAAGATATTGTAAGTGAAACCTACGGGGCTTTTGTGGAGGACAGACAATTTTTTTATGGGGCTTTGATCATATTAGGAAGAAGAAGAATAAGAAACCAGGAGTTTTATTCAAAAATTGATATGGAGAAAGCTTACAACTTTGTCGATTGCGATTTTGTTGGATACCCACGTGAAAGGATGGGTTTTGGGTTAAATGGGGAAAATGGATGTAAGGCATGTGTGGAGGGGTCCTCGTATTGCATTCTTGCCAATGGTTCTGCCTTTGAACCAACTGAAGCTACTAGGGGTCTAAGGGAAGGGGACCCATTATCTCCTTTTATTTTACACTAAGGTCTAAACAAATTAGTTGAGAAAGCTAAGAATTTGCAGTATAATTAAAGGTTTCTCAGTGTCGAATAAAGGGCCAACAATTAATCATTTGCAATTTGAGGACAACACCTTGTTTTTTTGCAAATCTTCAAGGAGAAGTTGAAGGGGTTTAAAGCCATTCTTAGTTGTTTTGAGTTAGTTTCTGGATTGAGGATTAATTCAGGGAAAAGTACTTTGAATAGGGTGGAGGTTGAAGAGGAGATGCTGAAGAATGTAGCATTGGAGGTGGGTTGTGGGACTGGAAAGTTGCCTCTTAAGTGTCTGAGGTTACCAATAGAAGAGAACCTAAGGTCGAAAAGATTGTGGAACCCTGTGATAGAGAAAGTAGAGAGGAGATTGACAAGATGGGAAAGGAATAACTTATCTCTCTGTCATCTTAATCTACTAAAACCTATGCTTGCTAACCTCCCCTTTTACTACATGTCTCTTTTAGAGATGCCAAAAGGGGTAGAGGAAAGGTTAGAGAAGCTTCAAAGAGATTTTTTGGGGAAGCAAGTAGGATAAGAAAAAGGTTCACTTCTTTTTTTGAATGGTAAAGAAAAAAAAAGGGTTCACTTGGTTAAATGGTTTGACGTTACAAAACCCAAGGAAGAAGGTGATGTAGAACAGGAGATAGGGTAACCCTAAATGCCTAAATGTGGATTAAAGGGATGAAAATAATACACCCTAAATCTAAAATGGGCTGAAATTAATGCCAATTAATATATGCAATTCATTAATATAGAAATTTACCACAAAGAATCATGCAAATTCTTGGAATGTAATATAAGGGATTATAAGACAATCCAAACCAAGTCACATTTGCAGTAAAGGTCCCTCAAAACAAAGGGATTTGTCAAATCCCATAAATATGTAAATCTATCATTAGAAATAGGAATTAAATTGGTTGTTTGGCAAGGAGAAATTGTAGGACAGCAGTAATATGAGATCTTAACGATATGGGCCAACAAAATAGGGGATCTCAATGGATAGGACAGCAGTAAATAGTCATATATGGGACAGTTATGAGTTGGGACAGCAGTTTATGGGGCTGTTTGGGGTAGGGGCGGGCTGTAAGGGACTTAGGAAGCGCTTGGGACGAGTCTAGATGGGATCTGGGACAGATCGGGACGAGTCTAGATGGGATCTGTGACAGATCGGGACGACCGGATGGGATCTGGGATAGGTGGTAAACAGAGATTTTTCTGGGACAGATCTGGGACATCAATATGACGGTTCTGGGACAGATCTAGGTCAGCAATAGAACGGTTCTGGGACAGATCTGGGACAGCAATAGGATGATTCTGGGACAGTAGTTCGGCTGGGTTTGAGAGGGCAGCAAAGAGAGAAGAAAGGGAAAAGAGAGAGAAGAAAGATAGATAAAAACCTGGATCTTGGAAGAGGATTCTCACCTTTTCCCGTAGCTTCTCGCCTTCCCTAATTTCTCACGAGGGTTCCTTGACTTCTCACCATGCTTTCTGCGATAGAGGCAAATTTGCACAAAGCAAAAGTTGTTCTTTCCATCGATTAAGTGTCCATCCAGTATGGAGGGGTTACATCATATATATAATGACTTAAAAACATAAAAATACCAAAATACCCTCAAATAAAAAAATATCAAACTATCCCCAATGATTATAAAACCCTAATTACATGTAAAATCACTAAATTTCTCCAAACAAAACCAACTATTGGACTAAATAAATAAATAAGAGAAAAAATAGAATTATGAAAAACTGAAAGTCCTAAATCTAAATATAGAAACTTGTTAAATATGGAAACTCGTGTGGTGCTCCGCATCATTCTCCCCATCTGAAATAGAACCCCACGCACACGTCTTTCCAGTGTGGGGTCTTCAAAGTGCAAACAAGCGCAGTGAGGTCTTTAGGTGTCATCCAAACGGATCAGGATTGACCAGAATAAGAATGCTGGATCGGCTCTTCTGCGCCAACTATGGTATACTCTAAATCCGAAACTGACATCACGAACAACTCTAGATGGCGATAGCAGCAAGATATGAATATAGTGCGCCTCCGATGTGACAAGACTCTTAAATTATCTCCATTAAATCAGGAGCAAATTGATGTAACTCAAACTCAGGCAACCAAGTGATATCTGTCATGGGTTTTTTCTTGTTCACAAGATATTGTTGATATCCTCTTGCATATGTGGAAACAACTTCCTAGACCAGGATAAATTTTATCTTTCCTCTCTTGGGTGGCAAGGAAGGTAAGGGAGGTAGGATCGGTAAAGGTTGTGTAGGTGTAGGCCATGTGTTATGAAGTGGGTCTGGAAAGGGAGTAGAAGGGTCAAGGTGATGATCAGGATTGAAGGCAGTTCTAAACTGTGAAGGTGAGCTAGATGGTGCAACTGTTGGGCTTTGAAAAGGTGAGGGAGGTACAAGTTGAATGGGCTAGATAGGTACATAGCATGGGCCATGGAATGAATCAGGAAGGCCAAGAGGTACAAAAGGTAGAGGCTGAGTTGATGGCACAGGTAAAGGCTAAGGGTCAACTTGTGGATCAAGAAGGCCAATAGGATCAGGGTGAGGCTATGGGTCAAGAATGTCAATATGTGGGACAGGGTCATGCTGAAGTGGGGTGGGGTTTGGAGGTGAGGTATTGGATCTGGACAGGGTGTAAGGTCCTCCACATGATCATCCACATCAAATTCATTGGATTTGCAATGAGTATATGCAACAAACTTATATTTTTCATCGCTTATATTAATTTGATCGCTAACTTCAGAGTACAAATCATGAATGTGCAGTGCAGAGGCATGTACAGACTCAGATGGACTAGGTGACACTGGCACTGGGATGGGATCTACAGGTTTTCTTTTTGACGCGATGGTTTTGGATAACCTATGAGATTGTATCACCTTTGATTAATTATTACTTTCACCATATGTGTCAAGTTCCCGAAGAATTTGGTGATTAATGAGCCTGCGATGGTAGAAGGGAGGGGCATATTTCTCAATTAATTGTTTCTTCATTTCGTCCCATGTCAAATCTAAGGGGTCTTTTCTTAACCTCCTACTTTTCTATTCCACCGTCATCCAGAAAGTCTAGGCTTCCTCCACCAATTTTAATTTGGCGTAACATACTCTTCGACTTTCTGACATGTCATGCCACTCAAAGTAGCATTCCATGTCCGATAGCCAATTGAGAAAAACTTTGGGATTTAGACTTCCATCAAAATTTCGAGGCACGACAGAAACAGTCTTCAAGACATGTTCTTCATTTTTGGTAAATTCCTGAGGCTTATGAGGCTGATGGTACTCACCACGATCAACTCCTCGAAGTTCAATCAACTTAGAAGTCAACTGGGTGCTCTTGGGTTGTAAAGGAATGAATTTAGCATTTATAACTTCCTGTCTCCTTTGAAATTCAGTCGTCTAGGTAGTCAAATGGGTGAGAAACTTATTGAACCAAGCTGGGGGTTGTTCTTCTGACATGTCTAGATGATTCTAAATGATGTGTCCTTAACTCTATATGCCATGATGAATTTTTTTTTAATATTTTTTTTAATTAATTAATTAATTAATTTTTTTACACTAAATGCAAATCTAGGACCGTGGATGTTTAAGAAAACAATCCAACCTTGTTACTGATACCAAATTTGACACAGGACAGGAGATAGGGTAACCCTATATGCCTAGATGTGGATTAAATGGATGAAAATAATGCACCCTAAATCTAAAATGGGCTAAAATTAAATATCAATTAATATATGCAATTAATTAATATAGAAATTTACCACAAAGAATCATGCTAATTCTTGGACTCTAATATACGTGATTATAAGACAATCCAAACCAAGTTACATCAGCAGTAAAAGTCCCTCAAAACAAAGGGGTTTGTCAAATCCCATAAATATGTAGATCTATTATCTGAAATAGGAATTAAATTGGCTATTTGGCAAGGAGAAATTGTAGGACAACAGTAATATGAGATCTTAATGATATGGGACAGCAAAATAGGGGATCTCCATAGATAAGACAACAGTAAAAAGTCATATATGGGATTGTTATGGGTTGGGACAACAGTTTATAGCGCTATTTGGGGTAGAGGAGGGTTGTAAGGGACTTAGGAAGGGCTTGGGAAGAGTCTAGATGGGATCTGGGACAGATCAGGACGAGTCTAGATGGGATCTGGGACAGATCGGGACGAGTCCGGATGGGATCTGGGACAGGTTGGGACAGTAAACAGAGATTTTTTTAGGACAGATCTAGGACAGCAATAGGACGGTTTTAGGACAGATCTAGGGCAGCAATAGGAAGGTTCTGGGACAGATCTGGGACAGCAATAGGATGATTCTGGGACAGTAGTTCGGCTGGGTTTGAGAGGGCAGTAAAGAGAGAAGAAAGAGAAAAAGAGAGAGAGAGGCGAAAGATAGATAAAAACCTGAATCTTGGAAGAGGATTCTCACCTTTTCCCGTGGCTTCTCGCCTTCCCTAGTTTTTCACGAGGGTTCCTTGGCTTCTCACCATGCTTCCTGTGATGGAGGCAAGTTTGCACAAAGCAAAAGTTGTTCTTTTCATTGATTAAGTGTTCATCCAGTATGGAGAGGTTACATCATATATATAATGACTTAAAAACATAAAAAATACCAAAATACCCTCAAATAAACAAATACCAAGCTATCCTTAATGATTAGAAAGCCCTAATTACATATAAAATCACTGAATTTCTCCAAACAAAACCAACTATTGGACTAAACAAATAAATGAGAGAAAAAATACAATTATGAAAAACTGGAAGTCCTAAATCTAAATATAGAAACTTGCTAAGTATGGAAACTCGTGTGGTGCTCCGCATCAGAAGGAGTAGTGCCTTTAGATGCAAGCCCTGTTGTGCAAATGTTGTTAGAGGTTTGGTAGAGAAAGGGAAGCTCTTTGGAGGAAGGTATTAGTAGCAAGGCATGGGCTACAAGATGGAGGGGACCGGAGGTTAGGGAACAAGGTTGAAAAGGAAGGGTCGACAATGGTTAAAGAGTGGTGGAAGATTGGTAATGGCCAGCATTTGATGGGTAGTTTGTTTAGGGAAAGGTTGAGACTACTTGTGGGGATGGGTGATAGAACTCTCTTTTTGAAGGATTTGTGGATTGGGGATAGACCCTTGAAAGAGGTTTATCCTAAACTTATTAGATTTGCGGGTGACAGTAAAGCAAGAGTTCAAGACTGTGATTGGGTAGAAAATGGGATTGTCGGGTGAATTATATGGTTTAAAATAAAACCTTAGGGTGTCGGAGCAAAGAAGTTTTGAAGAATTGTTGGCCTTGGGGTCAAAGGATAAGTGTATATGGACAAGGACCCTTTTGGACTTCTCATTGTCACATCAAGTATCAACTTAGATCTCAAGAGGGGAAATCCCCCTCCCCCCCCAAACCACCCCACCACACACACACAAGGGGCCCCACTGGAATTCTTTGGTCGACTTGGAAAGAGAGAAACCTTAGGATCTTAGAGAACAAATCAAGTGAGATTTAGGAGATTTTTTAAAATGCTTGGTGGAGGCTATTTGCGTGGTTATTAGTTAATGAGGAGTTCAAAGGTTTTTCTATGATTGACTTTTACAGATCATGGGAAAGTTGCTTAGGAAGGAGAACTAAGATCGTGGGTAGATCGGTAGGTTGGTCACCCTCTCCTCCAAGTGTCTTTAAATTCAATGTCAATGGAGTAGCAAGGGCTAAACCCCATGATGTACTTTTTGTTTACTAACCTTTTGGTTTTCAAGGGATGTGATTATGTCTCTATATTGTTGGCTCTTATTGTTTTCTCGTATAAGTCTCTAATACCATGTGCTTTGCAGCTTTCTCCTCTTATTAATAAAATTTTGTTCTGTTAATGCTCAAAAAAAATCAGAAAACCGAATATCAAATATACATATTCTACCAAGCGAGATACCAAGTACAAATCAATATAACAAAAGATAGGAAACCACTTCATTGGTCATCCAAACACCAAATGCTAACTCCTATCACATTGCCAAAAGGGGGTTTCTTAGGTCTGAACCAACACAAAGGAGGAGTGCAATGGGGCTTAGGAGGAGTGCAATGGGGCTTCTGGAAATACTAATCCACAAAAGAAAGTGCGACTCTGATCCCGATTACTTCCAACTATCATGATATTTAAATCATTGGAATGATTTCTCACAATGGCAGGGATGACTTTCTCATGACATTGTAGATGTTCAAGCTACACACTGGTGATTCTAGACAATAGATTGTGGCAATGAGCTTGAGTGCAGAAATTTAAAGAAATGCATTAATTAAAACATGTCAAAAAGAGGAGTTTACTTTTCACATTTGCCAATTTCATCCATTATACACATGCTTACAAATATTTTTTTTCAATTGAATCTTCAGAACTGCTGAATATCACTTTAGTCCAGAACCAAATCTGAAATTTGGTTATCCTGAATTATTCTGTTCAAACAATATTAATATACTTACAACTTAAAATCAGAAGTAACCTTCATCAGTTCACAATTCTTTGATTATGCTGGACAAGGTAAGCCAGGGAATTTGGAAGCAAATAAAAAAACTCTCCCCTTGATTCTGCTTCTTTTGTCAGCTTTAATAAGTTCCTCAGGATCATATACAATTTTGAATTGTTTGGACTTAAACCATTAGTTAATTACATTTGTTTTCTGTTGGTGTCTTGTGGAATAAGAAATCAAATCAGTTCTCAATGACTTGCTAACCTTTAGCCCCTATAAAATCTCAAAATAATTTTCTAAATAAAATATCAAGAGAATATCAATGAACTTCAATCTTGATTTTCCTTAATATGTGGATAGAGAAATTTCTACAAATTTGCAGAAATGAATGAAGAAGATGAATGCAGAGGAGGATAGATAAGGACACACATGGAGGAGAAAAAAAGATTATATTTGTGCATAATGTATTGTATTTCTGCATTTCTGTCCTTTGTGACAGCAGAAATATAACAATACAAAGAGCATAATTACAGCAAACTAGAATCCCTAAATTGAGCCATAATTGAGGGGATTTACAACAAATAAATAAAAAGTAAAAAACTACTATCATGTTATACAATGTACATTGAGAGACATGTGAATGTTACACTTTCATCAAAGTGAACATGAATATGGTATTCACTTCAAATGAGCAATTGCTATGGAGCTCTAATAGTCATGATAGATTCAGAGAAGCATAACCTCATTCAGTCATTTGGAACAATCAAAAATTGTTTTACCTAACGCCCTCATACTCGAGGAGGGGTGTGTAGTGGGTTGGGGGGGGGGGGGGGGGGGGGGGGGGGGGGGGGGGGTGGTTCTTTGTCAAAAAAAAAAGGACCAAAATTGAAAGGAGAAGAAAAAAACCTTGAAATGCTTTCATCTATCATGGCCTTTACATTATTCATATGGGATAGGATTCTTATAAAAGATTGTGTGGAAAATGGTTGTAAATTTGACTAACATTTAGAGCATGTTTGATAAGAGTTGGCATTTCTATTGAAGAGAAACATAGATTCCTACAACCCATGTGGTGAAGTATCAAAGATAAAGAGTGAAAACGTTATCAAATGTTGAAGTGTATGGCAAAATTCCTATGAGAAAAGTAGAAAAGCACACCTTTTTCACTGATAGAAAAATGTAGAGAGAAGTGTTACCTAAAAGGCAATGGACACACCATGTAACTCAGAATCTACCAATTTATCTTATGGTACTCCAAGTTCAACTTACATCCTCTTGGTTGCCATCACATGTTCTACCCATTCTTAACAGCATAACTCTATTATATTTAGATCCTGCTTAATTGATTCATAGTTCCATGTTCAGTTCAACATTAGGTCTGTTGAGAACTGAGGAGAAAATTATCTTTCAAAAAAAAAAAAAAAAAAAAAAAACTAAGAAGAGAACTTAATTTTTCATAATAATTGCAGATGACACTGAACAATTTCCATCAAGGGTTCACTTCAATTAGAAAAATGTAATAAAAAAGAGCTTCTCAAAAATCTTGTTTACGAGAAACAAGAAAAGAATTGATTTGAAGTGCTGAGGAATGCAAAGTGAGAATAACTTGATCAATCTCATTATTGACAATTTCTTTCAAGTCGTCCAATGCAAGTGGCTCCTCTCTAAGTCGGACCTTATATAGGGTTTTTTTTTTTTTGAAAGAAAAAAAGTTGCTTAGTTCTTGTCCATGACACGGAAGGACACAAATTGTTATATAGTTTTAAGTTTGCCTTTGCTCTATGTTGTGTAGCTAAGTTCCAATTTTGATGGCAAGACCATACTTATCCCCAAATCTAAGACTAAATTTAGATCCATATTTGACATCAAGGTCTAGACTCTAAAAAAAATGAAGTCTGAGATTTAGTTATGTTAATAAGAATGAAGATTCATTTTGAAAGAAGAGATCATATTAGAGTTTGAGATTCAAAACTGATTTACACTGATAATTATGGAAGGGACTATCAAAACAACAATGATAGGAAACCAACAATTTACTTCACATTTTTCAGCATTACGTCATAGGAATGCATGAACATAACATGTATTCCTAACTTTAAATATCCTTATCAAGGGTGCATAATGCGATAAGTATTGATGAGTACATTCTAGATCGATCAAATTGTCAATGAACAACATGCACCAATATCGCAAAATAGTCTCTACTGATTAAAATTTGTGGTGGATGATCGCTTGCTAACTAAGACAGCAGCCAAACCAATGTAACATTAATTGTTGCTTGTAGAATTGCAAATAACAACCTTGGTATCACTTGTGGGTGGTGCTGTTGTTATCTCAACTTCAGAGAATGAACTAATAAAAATATGAACAGTTTCAATCATCAAACTATGCTCAATACCAACCTTATGCCCTATTTCCTTCTTCGGAGCATCTTGTTATGTCTATAACTGTAATTGAAGTTGTGAGTTACGTATGCTTTTGTGCTAGAGGATGGAAATGGCACCAAATTTTTAGAGAAGGAAAAAAAAAAGATTTCTCAACGAAGAGATTAAACAGAAAAAAGGGATACCAGTTGGGGAAACTAAGCAAATTTGGAGCCAGTGAGCAAAGAGGCAAGTGAGAGAGGTGGCTGTGGAATTAATGGCAGCAAGCAGTTGAGAACAAATGGAGCTTTTCTCTAGCCAAAGATATCAATGAGCGCATCTGATGAGATCGATGATGGGAGACAAAGCTACTGGCTAGAAGATACAAGAGAAGAATTCCACTGATGAGAAAACCATGACATCAGCAACAACAGGCAGCTGAGGACAGAAGAGATGAGGGACTAGGGTTTCAAAAGAGGGAGGAATGAATGAGAAAGGGAAGAGAAAGAGGAACAAATGAGGTGCTTCCCTCAAAGATCCAGCTGAAGAAATCGGTGAAAACATGAACTAGGGATGAGTTCATTCGTGGGAGAACTGTAAAACTGGAAAACATGGGCCGGAGTATCGTTTTTATATACATAGAGAGGTAAACGATGATAGAGCACTGAACAATAGACAAAAGTTACCAATAGATAATCACTGAGAGTTGATAGAGTAGCTCAGCCTGAATCTTCACTACAATGGAAGAAACATGCAACTCATAATCTGCATCAATCAGTAACATGCTATAATACTAACATATTATCTGGCAAGGATATGTAAAAGTAGAAGTTCTAATGTTCTGGCTACATGGTAAATTCCCCGATATATGGCAAAGGCCTATTCTGGGCAATTTTGGCTTCTCATTCCTGGAAATAATAAGTAGTGCCCAAATTTTTTTTAAGATTAAATCAATTTGCCCAGTCATTTTGAGATTAAGACGTAAATTCCTTAGGTCATTTACTTAATTTATTATGGGCATCATCATCTCCATAACCACATATCATGATATGACCTGATACGTAGAGCACAGCCACCTTATCAATTTCATATTAATAAAAGATCTATAAAACACTTCATGAATAGACAGAGACACTAACGCTCATGACATAGGTTGAGTGAAATTCATACTAATTTCTTTATCAACAAATTCCCATCAGATATTTCATGAAGACAATCAGAAAAGGAATAAAAACACTCACGATATAGGTTTTGTGAATTCTGGAGCAAGATACAAGACATTGGCACGAACTGGAGGATGCGCAGCCTACACAAGTATGATCCTATTATAAGTTGGCCATCACTTCAAATAAAGGAAGAATTCAAATTCGAAAAGATATAGTGCAACCTTACATACCTTAAGAACAGGAGTTACCACACCATCCTTCAAAGTGAACATATCAGAAAGGGATAGGGACTGAGATGTCTCACCCCCCTGAAGGAAAACCGGCCCCTTTTCGTCCAAATCCCGAGCCATTTTATCATACAAACTCGACCTTTGATCAGAATTTGAAGCTCCTATTCCTGCCCATTGCATGCTATCGCCCATTAAATTCAAGTTCCACACAAATTTGCTACTGTTCAAAGGACACCCCACCCCATGATGAGAATCAGACCCAAGCGCAGGTAACTGCACTGTACCCGGAGTGGAAACGTGGCACAAGATACAGGTACAGCTCCAATTACATTGCTGCGTACGTTAATTTTTTTTTTTAAAACAAAGGAAATGCTAGAATCGCTGAAATTTTCAATACAGCGTAAAATTCCAGTAATTTCCAGGGAAAAGGAAAGGATCCATTGGGATGCATAAAAGGAAAAGTAAAGTACGTATCAACTGAAGATGATTAAACCCATCTCTGTTTTTTTTTTTTCAAAAGATAAAGAATATTTTCTCAAAAAGTACTTTCCACGATCCAAACATAGGAAAAAAACAGTACCTGGAGAGGTAGAGGTGGTGTTGTGAAGTGCCATTCGAAAAAGGAGGAAGAAGAGAAGAGCAGAGGTAAACCAGATAAGAACAACCTTCTCGTTTCCGGACTTCCACCAATTTCCAATTCTAACCCTGCCCATATAGTTCTCTATTTCTTCTCGTCCTTTGCTTGTCATTGGTCTTCTGCTCTTTTACTTGCCATATACCCTTCCATTTGCAGAAGAACGACGAGCGTCGCAAGTGTGAACATGGCATCCTAAGTCACACCTGAGGCGTGTTTTAAGGTGCAGTGGAATGGACAAGTCGATAAAGATATTATAGGTCATTATTTATATTTTAGTCTACGTATTATTTTGATAATATGAATGGTAAAATATCAATATAAAATGGATATAAAAATATAAATTATTCTTATTATCTCGAAATATTTGTCCTATATGTATTTTGAAATTGTTCCAAATTATTTATCCGATTCGGTTATTTTTAGCTCTAAATTACATTTTAACATGTTGGGAAGACGACCTGTTATTATAAGATATGATTTGTTCAAATAATAAAATATTATCATCTGAAAATAATATTTTATAAAATGATCTTTAAGAAATAAATTTTTTTGAAATGAGACAAGTACTTTGGGATGAAGGGAATATAAATTAATATGTAAATAAAAATAAAAATATAGGTGTAATGATAAAATACAAATGATAACATGATATATTTCAATTATCTTGTACATTAGTCTCCATATTAATGTAAAGAAAACTTATATGTAAGGTATTATTATCAACAATTACTGAAACAGTTCATTGTTCGGGATAACTTAATAATCTATAGGAATAGTGTCTATTTGAATAAATTATTATAAAATTATTTTATAAGATCAATGATACTTTTTAAAAATTTCTTAAAATTAAATTATTGACTTATTTTTAAATGGTAAAACTATTATAAACTAAAGTATACAATTTGCTAAAGTGTACGTGTCCTATGTAGACTCCATTCGATGGCAATCAAAATCACTCAAAATGTTATTTTTTTTTAAATTCAAATTCAATTTCGTTAGATGTCCATTTGATGCAACCTCACTATCTTTTTTTTAGCAGAAATAAGAATTTCTTATATTAGATAAGAGAAGAATAGTACAAAATAAAGATAAATCAAGTATAGTAGTGTCCAAAATGAAACAAATTCGCATTCCTTTGTAGTTGAGGGGGATAGAATAGATGCAAGATCAAATATCTCTCAGGAAATAATCAGCTATTTCAAGCGGCTCTATGAATTTTCGTCAGTCGTTGCTCATGGATTTTGGATTCTAAGTTCTTCTCAGCAGACTTTCAGAAAGCATATGACAATATTAATTGATCCTTCTTGGCATACGTTATGAGGCGTATGGGCTTGGGTGACCGTTGGCGGAATTGGATTGGATCATTCTTGTATTCTGACCATTTATCTATATTAGTAAATGGGAGTCCTAAATGGTTTTTTAGGATGGAGAAAGGAATTAGACACGGAGATCCCCTCTCTCCATATCTTTATGTTATTGTGACAAAGGCTCTTCATCTCATGTTTCAGGTGATGTTTTCCCAAGGTTGGATTTGGGGTTTGCTACCAATTTAGAAGTAAAAACCCAAGCGCAGGTAACGGAGTAGTAAAATTTACTTAGTGAGTTCGAGGTCGAATCCACAGTGACTGAAGGAATTAAGAACACTAATTTAAAATAAAAGTTGAATCCCCAACCTGCATGTTGCTATTCCTCGAGCAACCAAAAATAAAAATTTTCCATCATTTAAAAATGAATCCCTCTTCTTCTTCTTCTTTTTCTTCTAAAATTTGATTAAACAATAATCCCCTCATTTTTCTCAGAATAAAAATATGAAAAATAGAATTCATCATTGTAAAGGAGAATTAGTATTTAACCCAAAAGCAAAAATTTAGAAAACTGTTGATTTTTTTTTAAGTACGCTCCTACCCCTCAACCTAAATGTGACATTGTCCTCAATGTCGAAATTACATGATTGCGAAGAGTGTATAATGATATCAACATGAAAGGACACAATAATCAATAAAAGATAATATGAAAGGTCAGAAAGCACCTGAAATTTATGAGTGCACATTTGTGAAGATCTCATTAACAAAACTCAAAATGAAGGTAAAAGCAAAAAAAGTCTAATACAATCACATAATAGTGCTAATTATGATAAACAGGGTCTTCCAGTGCGGTGGACTCAACCTCTGGTACAAAATGTTCCAAAAATGGTTTTAATCGTTGACCATTTACCTTAAAAATATTACCATTATTTGGATTTTCTATCTCGACGGCCCCGACAGGACAAACAATCTTTACAATAGACGGACTAGAACATCGAGATCGAAGCTTATTAGGAAACAAGTGTAGCCTTGAATTATACAAAAGAACTTTCTTTGAAGGCTCAAATGATTTCCGAATGATATTTTTGTCATAAAATATTTTCATTTTCTCTTTATAGATTCGAGTATTCTAGTAAGCTTCATTTCGGATTTCCTCCAATTCGTTAAGTTGAAGCTTGCAATGAGAGCTAGAGTCATCCAAGTTAAAATTAAGTTTCTTTATTGCCCAATACGCTTTATGTTCCAATTCCACAGGCAAGTGACAAGCATTTCCAAAGACAAGTCTATAAAGTAACATACCAATCGAGGTTTTAAAAGTAGTGCGGTAAGCACAAAGTGCATCAGTTAGTCGTAAAGACCAATCTTTGCGATCCGGATTAACCGTCTTTTCCAAAATATTTTTAATTTCCAGATTTGATGCCTCAACTTGTCCACTTGTTTGTGGGTGATAAGGGGTACTGACTTTATGAGTAATTACATAATTGCGCATCAAGGCCTTAAAAGGTTTGTTACAAAAATGTGTACCCCCATCACTAATAATGACATAATGTGTTCCTATAAAGTGACATACCAATCGGGATTTTAAAAGTAGTGCGGTAAGCCCAAAGTGCATTAGTTAGTCGTAAAGACCAATCTTTGCGATCCGGATTAACCATTTTTTCCAAAATATTTTTAATTTCCAGATTTGATACCTCAACTTGTCCATTTGTTTGTGGGTGATAAGGGGTACTGACTTTATGAGTAATTACATATTTGCGCATCAAGGCCTTAAAAGATTTGTTACAAAAATGTGTACCCCCAGCACTAATAATGGCACAATGTGTTCCACATCTAGATATGATATTTTATTTTAAAAATTTCAAAACGGTCTTATGATCATTATTTGTGCATGGAATTGCCTCGATTCATTTGGACACATAATCGATGGCTAATAGGATATAAAGATATCCAAAAGAAGGGGAAAAGGTCCCATGAAATCAATGCCCCAACAGTCAAATATTTCAATAATTAAGATTGGGTTCAATGACATCATATTTTGATGGGTGATCCCTCCCAATTTTTGACAACGGTCACATGCTTAACAAAATTCATGGGCGTCCTTGAAAATAGTGGGCTAATAAAAACCACACTACAAGATTTTTACAGTGGTTTTCTTGGTAGAAAAAAGACCACCGCATGCATCTGAGTGACAAAAGGAGATGACACTTTGAAATTCACTATTAGGAATGCATCTCCTGATTATTTGGTCTTGACAGTATTTAAAAAGGTATGGATCTTCCCAAAAGAACTTTCTCACTTCGACCAAAAATTTCTTTTTATCTTGTTGGGTCCACCGGGTTGGAAGTTCACATGTAACAAAAAAATTAGTAATGTCAGCATACCAAGGCAATTGGGAGACACTAAAGAGTTGCTCATCAGGGAACGTGTCCTTGATTGGCATTGGAGGTTGCAAGGAATGGGTGGCCTAGAATGATCGGAATTTGGGCGCTCGCATTCAACACAGGTGATTGTGTATCCAAGACTATGAAATCGACAGGGAAGTAGAATTTTTCTACTTGGACTAACACGTCTTCAACTACTACTCTCAGTATCTTAACTGAGCGGTCGGCAAGTTGGAGCGTTACAGTGGTTTGTTTAAGCTCACCAAGTGCCAACTGCTCATATACTGAATAGGGTAGGAGGTTAACACTCGCCACTAGGTCAAGCAACGCTTGCTCGATTTGGAACTCCCCCAATAATATAGGATATGGTTGGACACCCCGGATCTTTGTATTTTGGTAGGGTATTCTATTGGATGATAGCACTCACTTGTTCCGTCAAGAATGTTTTCTTTTGTACATTTAGATTATGTTTTACTGTACATAAATCTTTTAAAAATTTAGCATATGACGGTATTTGTTTAATGGCATCCAACAAAGGAATATTGATTTTGACCTGTTTAAAATTTTCAAAAATGTTGGCATTTTCACTTTTTTTTTTGAGGCTGTAACCTTTGGGGAAAAGGGGCATGCATTGGATATTGCAAAACCACATTAGGCTCAGACACATCAAGCCCATCATCACTCTTTGAGTTTGAAAGTTCCTCAGGTTTGCTAACCTTTGTCAGAATACTTTTATCAATTACTTTTCCATTTCGTAGAGTGGTAATGGACTTAGCGTGTTCTTGGTGTGAATTAGAAGAGTTTGAATTATTTCCCTTAAATTGACCTCTAGGATTTGGTTGAGGTTGACAGGGAACCTGCCCATTTCTTGATTGTTCAACATAGAGGTTGACTTTTTCATAAAATTCTTCAATTCACTCGTGTCTTGCATTATCTAATTATTAAAGATTGATTGACTTTGCATGAATATATTTAAAGTTTCTTCAAGGGTCTTCTTATGTGGAGTCACATATGGAGTAGAAGTAGAAGGCCAGGGTCGGTTCTGGGCATAGGCGGCGTAGGCTGTCGCATAGGGCCCACAAACAGAAAGGGCCCCCCACATACTTAAACTCCTTAATATACCAGTCACAAAGGCCCCTGAAATCTCACTCCGCTTAGGGCCCTTGAGATTTTAGGAGATCTCAGGGCCGGCCCTGTAGAAGGCCCTTGAGGGGTAAGGTTGTTTGCATTGGGCTCATTTCTCCAACTAAAGTTGGGATGATTCCTCCAACCAGGGTCATAAGTTTCAGAGTAGGGTGAAGAAAAAGGCCCTTTATAGGTGTTCATGGCATTTGTTTGACTGTATAACACCTCTTTAAAAGCTGGGATTGTCGGACAATCCTAAGTTTGGTGTCCAATGGTCTTACATATCCCACAAACATCCTCTATTTTTTCAATGGCCTTAATTGATGTACTTTCCCAAGTTCGATGGCCTCTACCTTTCTAGTCAAATTGGTTAATTTGACATTAACGTCATCTTCTTCTTTAAGGAGGTACATACCACCTTTTGTCATGGTGCTGGGTTTGGTCTTTTCTGCCTTATCAGATCCATCAGTATCATCCTAAGATTGGGCAGTTTTAGTTAGATGGTCAAAATAATCCGAAGCCTCCTCAGTCTTTACCTACAAATTCACCATTACACATCATTTCTACGTATTGAAGCATATTAGAATTTAGACCATCATAAAAAAATTTGATAGTGCGCCTAATTTTGATAGCCATGATGTGGGCAAGATTGCAATAATTCTTTGTAACACTTCCAACATTGGAAGAACGTTTCACCTTCTTTTTCTTTGAAATTCATGATTTTTCTTCTAAGTGTATTAGTCTTGTGGGTAAGGAAGAATTTTTTCAAGAATTCTCGTTGCATTTCTTGCCAAGAGCATATGAATCTCGCTCTTAGAGAATTTAGCCAACTTTTTGCTTTCTCTTTTAAAGAGAAAGGGAACAATTTCAACCTTACTACATCACTATTAACATTTTGGTTATGTAAAGTAACACAAACCTCTTAAATTTTTTAAGGGGCCAAATTATTATCTAAAACTATACAAATCATAAGGTTTAATTAAATGAATTTTAAACTGATAAGAACGAAACTATGGAACTAGCCGTATGTAACGTGGAAAGATTTGAAACTGTAGCAGGCCTACGGGAGGCTGTTTTAAAAACAGCAGAGGCGAATGAGAAATTCATCTCTCTCTTCTTTCTTTTTCTTTTCATTTCTTCATTCTTCTGCAGTCCATCTTTTCTTCCTTCGTTTTTGAAACTTGTGGGTTTTTCCAATGAAAGCCAAAACTTAACGGGAGTGATGCCGAAAGGTACGGAAAATTTCCGTTTATTTATTTTATAAGCTTTAGGAAGAATTAAAGTGAAATGGCAAGTTTAGGTGGTGTAAAAATGGGATTTTGGAACTCTAATGAAAAAATGGCTTTTGTCCACTTTTTAGTTACCGCTTAAAATCAACTTTATTTCTCAGTCGTAGTGTGGTTACTCTTTTTCAAAAATATAGTATACATTTGACCAAATAAACTTAGCAACCCAGTTGAAACACCCTTCATTTTGAAGATTCGAAATTGGAAGTGTCACGCCGTTTTGCTATAGTTTCTGTCCACATGAAGAAGACAGGCCTCGGAACTTGTCTCGGAAGTTCTGAAGGAGTCTGAAGTCACTGAATCACGTCCTGAAGCCAAGTTTCGAAGCAGAACTTGGTTGTTTCAAGCTTAAACTCTTGGAAGTTCTGAGGCAGAGCTTGGACGTTCCGAGACTGGATCCTTAGACGTCTCGAATGAGGATCTGAACCTTCCAAGATTTGAAGTCTCGGAAGTTCCGAACATGGACTGGGATGTTCCGAGGTTGAATCCTCAGAAATTTCGAGGAGACCTTAGGAAGTTTGGAAAAACATAAATGTCATTTTAAATTTGTTGCCAAAATAAAGGAATTTTAATTTCTTCTTTCTAAATTAAAAAGCGGAATGATACTAACTCCATCTGACTTTATGTGTTTTTATTTTTTGCAATTGAGTGTTTACTTTACTGGGTCTGTATACTTTACTCCATTTGTACCCTCTGGGCTAAACTCCCCATCTGGACCGATTCTTGGTCGCTCGGTGGTGCCATCTATGAAGATTATTGGTCGCCCGACGGTAATTGAGTTGGGCACTGAGTAATTTCATTTACTTTACTGCCTCTGTACTCTCTGAACTAGATTCTCCATCTGTACGATTCTTGGTTACTTGGTGGGGCTATTTGTGGTGATTCTTGGTTGTCAGATGGTATGTGAATTGGGCAGTGAGTACTTTCATTTACTTACCTGTATTGTACCATCTAGGCTGAACTCTCAATACTCTCCTAGCGACGGAGAAATACAAGACTAGGTACTGAGTACTTTTATTTTCCTTTTATTGTGTGTTTTGGATGGATAACCACTCTGACATAATTCAAATTGAGTAGAAAAAGCTTAGCAGACTCACAGTCATTACCTTGTTTTTCTAAGGAAAATAAACACTGGGAATTGGGTATCTCGTGGGTATTATATTATGAAACAAAAAATTTGCACGTCTCTCCATTTTTATAGACTTCTCGTGACAACTAACCGGACCAAGGTGAGTAGACTCAACCTGATGCTTATTTCATGTTTAATACTGAAAACGACCAAATCTATGACGAAATGTGACCCATGGACATAAAGGGATGGAAAATACTAACTGGAATCAGAAAGTGAGACCTAACATCGCTTTCATGTAAGCGACGTAATAGTGTTTTAACTATCAGAACATAAGCAAAAATTGTATTATGGAGCCGATAATACTCTATAATGCAGTATGGGGCTCATGGAAGCGTTTAGAGGTTACTTAGTTTAATGAATTGGATGAAGGCTCATGACGTCAGTAGTCAATTTAGATTGTCTTTATATGCATATGGTATGTTGTGCTAATTCTTGGTGTAGGGATTATGAAATGGAAATGTTCCGGGGTCTTGAGACCATAACTGTGAAGTGGGATGTAATACCCTAGCCCTAATTAGGGACCAATTGTGATTTTAAAAAAATTAGTTGTATTTCGGGCCCACAATTGGGTCGGGGCATGACATTGGATCACGGTTGGTATTCCCCAAGGTAAGACTATATAAAAAAGGGCACCGAAAATACTATAAGAACTGGCTCCAGTGTGAGCTATCCCTGGTAATGGGAATTTGGTAATGCTTGGTGAATGAGAATTGCCTTTACGTAAGTCATAGGTCGTACTGCCATATTAGACCGATAGGTCATATATGCTATAGGGTCGTAGTTGATCATAAGGATCATTAAGCACTTGCAAGTTATTGCATTACTTCTGAGTTGGGATTTAATGCTTCTGAGGCTTAATAAGGACCTTCGATGTATGGGATATGAATTAGTAATAAATCCCTCTCAATTTTGGGATATGACTTAGTGATAAATCCCCGTATGAAAACACATGAATGACAAACAATTTCTCTATAGAAAAATGGTTCAGTGGTAAGGTGGACCATACTTTGGTAAATCAAGTATTTTATTTCTATTATACTACATAATATGGAAAATTAATATATATTGAGCTCTCTTCACTAGGTTGTTTGCTCACATCCCTTACAATGTAAGGTTCGAACCTGAGGAGGGAACGGGGAACCCCTAGTGCCACGTTAGGAGATGGGAAGTTGGATATTATCATATGCTTTCCCGTGGAGGGGAAAATCTAAATATTATATTGATTTTATATAATTAGAATAAACATGCCTCCTATGGTATAATAAACCGATGCATGTATAAACCACTATGGTTTTGATTGCTACTCTGATGTAATATATTATATAATAGTGTATTATGTGATTTAATGTATTATATATTTCGTTGAGTTCAGGAATTTATGATATATGTTTAAGTCCCTATCCAGCGAGCATGTCCGACATTTTCTATAGACCTTAGTTGGCTCGTTTGGAAGCCCATAGTCTCTAGTTGAACCCAGATAGTGGCCATGGACCATGGATAGTTGAGATTTAAGACTTGTTGTTCTAAAAAAACAATTAGTCGCGTTCTGGGCCCACAATTGGGTCGGGGCATGACAGAAAGTTTTGGAGAATGATAATATTGATAAGTGAAAATTTCATTTGGTAAATTGGTCCGAGGTTTGCAAGTCAAAGGAGGAAGATCGAGATTCGGCCTCTTCGTCAATTTAATGAAGCTTTGCTTGGAAAGTGGTTGTGGCAGTTGAGTGACTCTATCGCAGGGCTTTGGAAAAATATCATCAGAAAAAAATATAGGCTGTCGGGGAATGGTCGGAGGGTTGCTAATGCTAATGGGAGAGTTTCGGGCTTTGGAAGGGAGTTTGTTTCATGGCTACAGTCTTTGGTCTTTTGGTTAGATAAATGGGTAGGTGATGCTCCTTTGGCTCATCTGTTTCCAAGATTATTTGCTCTTGCAGCAAATAAAAAGGCTACAGTCAGGGACTGTTATGAGTTAATTCATAATAAGGTACTCTTGGGTCCTCAATTTCGTAGACAGTTGGAGGATAGGATGGTGGATAGATGGTTATCCTTAATGTTATTTTTGGAGATTGTCTTTATAGTAGGATTTGGGAAAGATAGATGGATTTGGGAGATTGATCTGCATGGTTTTTCTTTGTGCAGTCTTTCTATAAGAAATTGTTGTTGGTTGGTGATGTTCCGTATATCCATCCAAAAATCTAGGTGGGGGTCTATCCACTTGACGTGCAGAAAATATTAACTATTGATAATTTGCTTCTGTGGAAGATAATTATTGTGAATGCATGTCCTTTATATTTATCGGATGCAAAGTATGTCAATCATTTGTTGTTTCATTGTCAATTCTGTTATCGGATTTGGATGCACTTCTTTCAATTGCTGGGTGTTAAACTTTGTATGCCTCGTTCGTGGGGTGACTTATTTAATGAGGAAATGGTAGTGTCAAGTACTTTTTTTCGTATGGAGCCTTTGGCAGGTGATAACATTAAGCATTGTGTATCAATTTGGCTTGAACGAAATAGAAGTGTTTTCCATGATAATGAGAGTTTTGTGATGTCTTTTATGGATATTATTAATATACGAGTAGCTTGGTGGTTGGTCGGAGCATCCAAAATTCGAGATGTCTCTATTTTAGATGTATGTAGAGATTGAGCTTCTGTTGATTTGGGTATTCATACTTTAGAGACTCAGACACAAGTTTCTTAGACTCCTCCTTCTAGTGGTTTTCTTAAACTTAATTTTGATAAAAAGTTATTTGCCAGAAATTGGTTTGGCAGGATATGGTGGGATCACCTGCAACGATTCTGAGTCTACTCTGCTTTCATTCGCAGTACCACAACCTAATGGTTCAGTAATAGATGGAGAATTGTTTGCCTTAATGGCGTGGTATTTTAAAATTGGAGAAGGCAAGAGTTTATGGAAGTATTGTAGAGGGTGACTCTCAAGTAGTGGTCAGGTTGCCATTTGATTCACAATGTCCGTGGATTTGCTTTGATAAAATTGAAAGAATTAAACATATTATTGTTTCCTTTCAGTTTAAGGTTGCTTAGGTTCCTCAATCGGTTAATTCGGCTGCTGATGAAATGGTTGTCATGGGGTGTCTCTAAAATTGGAAGTTGTAAATAATTTATTGTAATTTGGGGTGGGATTTTATTTTTGTTTTCATAGGCTTATTCTTGTTTTCTTTTTGTTATTTCATATATATTATCTCTTTCTTTTTAACGAAGTTAACTTTAAAAAAAATGAAACATATTCACACAATATAGCACATGCAAAATAGAACCTTATAACCCTATACACCCAAAAATAGTACACTCAAAATATTCTGGTCTATCTCATGAGTTCTAATGATGAAGACTAGGGTAGGGGTATGGTACCCATCATTAGTCCACAATGAAAAAATAGAAGTCGGCAAAATGAAGATAATTAAATTTGACCCAAAATTCTCGAATTCGAGTCATGGATTCCAAAATTATAAAATCCAGGGTCTCCTCTCTCAATTTCGCTCAGAAAAGAAAAAACTACGATTCTCATTTTGGCAGGAGGATTCTTACCGAAGAAATTAGTGGATCGATGAGTTTAAATTCGAATGAGGAATTGGAAATTCGGAAGCGAAAAATTAAATGCAATTAATAAATTGAACGCATGTGAATTCTAATCTGGCTTGAGTTTAGATACAAAAATTTGAAGAACTTTTTAGTAAATTCAATTTGGATGTCGAATTAAAATTTAATTCAGTAATTGAAAATGCAATAAAGAAGTGAAATTAAAGTTGACCATGCAAATAAAATTCAACGCTTAAATTAATTCAAATAAACACAAATTTAAATCAAACCCAAAAGTGTAATAAGGAGACTCTCCAATTTGAGGAGAAATGGAGTTTCTTTAATTTCACTTTATCTAATCTTTTCTTGTGTCTTGGTCTTGTGAATCATCCTAGAATGTCCCTTAATTTTGTATTTAAAGCCCTCTAAAAATATGACCGTTGGAGATCAAATAACACAAGAAACTAGCCGTTAATATGACCATTTTCACCCAAGCAGTCGACTGGTATATCGATAGATATGTCGTCTGAGTGTTAGTCGATGTGATAGTCGACTAATAGATCATCTCGATATTTCAAAGGCACATTTCAAGTTTTACACAATCACCAATTGATGTACCAGTCGACTGGTAGATCATCTGAACTTTCAGTTTTGGACCTCTTCACTAAAACGGCCATAACTTATGCTCCCGAACTCGATTTTGGGAGTTCTTGGGCTCATTGGAAACTTATTGAGAGATCTATCTACTCACAATATATGATTTAATTTGAAGTTCATTTGATACCTCAAATAATCTCTCCAAATGAGGGCAAATTTCATCATAATCGGGAATCTCCCTATTTCGCTCCCTTTTAATAAAATGTTTATAACTTGAGCTATACATTTAGAAATTGGGTGTTCTTGGACTTTTTGGAAAGCTCATTGAGTGATCTATCAAATTATAAATATTTTACTAATACTTTGACATATTTGATAGATGCAAGAGCTTCTGTAAAACATGGCAAATTCCAATTAATTTAGAAACCCAATTAAGTTCTACCAAATTCTAAGTCATGGATTCTAAGGTTTATCTCAATGGTAAGTTTAGGTCTTCTAAGTTTAATTAGGTCCAGATTACTTGAATTGATTGGCATATATGGAGTCCACTTATTTTGGTGCCCGACCTTTCAATTAACATTGTTTCTGGAGCTTCAAGCTTAATTTGACTTTGTCGGTCTTCGAGAGACAAGGTTAGGACATAGACTAGTAGACTCAAATACATTATATCTCAAAGAAATTAAAATATAATTTAATTACATACAAGAGGTACACGATGTAGGAATCGACATGACCAACTCTTCCTTGGCTCTTGTTTTTTTTGAGAAATTCTAGTTGCTTCATTGTGAGTATGCTTGGTAAACTTTGACTTTGGGCTTAAGAGTATTTTGAAATTTGTATTATAATTTTACATCAATAAAGTCATTAATATCATACGTCAATACTTTGTTATCATCAAAATTACTCTTATACCCTTTGGTAAAATCCCTTAAGCTAACATAAATCAATAATAGAAAATGGATAATTGGACACGTGAGAATAAAATTCACATGTGAGTGTATTGGAAACCTCCCTGTGAGATCTCTGAGGAAATATGTAAAAAATTTGAAGAATTTTGTTGTCATTCTCGAGTACTCGAGCCAGGCTCGAGGGCTCGGGTCTGATAGCCAGATAATTTACAAATAACGAAAGTTGGAATATCGGTTCTCGGGTCTAAGGGATCGGGAGGAGCTTCGAAGGCTCAAGGCCGCGGGGACCGACTTAAATTTAAAGGCTTATTCGCGATTTGAGACCCATATTTTCTAGTTAACTTCGTTCCCTTCTCCCTTCTCAGTTGCTGAGGCCCAAAAAGGCCTTTCCCCAGCTGGAGAGAAAGTTTCCTCTCCTCTCTCCTCACCTTGCATGCGTTGGAGTTGGATTTGGCTTTCCTCCAGACCTCCCCTCTTTAAAGTCCCTTCCCTTTGAAGTAAGTTTCTCACCTTTTCCACTTCAAACTTTCTAAAATGACAAATTAACTTGGGAAGAGAGTGGAAATGAGGCTTATGTAGAATATTAAACATAAAATGGAAAATGCTAAGGTGAAAGAATTTGTGAAAGGAGCCTAGCATGAGGTAGATTGGGCTCGAATTTGGGTTTGGAACCCTAGGTGGAGAATGGAAATTTGGGGGAAATGGGAGAAGGTCTAAAATTAGAATTGTGCATTTTCAATTTGGGATTTTATAACGGATTGAGTTGGAATTCCCTAAAAAATGGCCCAACCTTGGACAAAATTTAGGGACATGGTGAAAATTGGAGAATTCCACCTAATTATAAAATTAAGCTTAGAAATAACTTAAATGATGTGTATATGCTTGATACTGTCTGAAAACGTTTAATTCCATGCAAATGATTGAGAATTCTTATGATTGTAAAATGTTTGAAAGCATGGTAGGATGTATAATCTGGAGTTTTTGGCATTAGAATTGTGTAATCATAATGGGTATATGTGCATTATATATTATTTTGCTTGCTTGAATACTAACCCCTCATAGTTTCAGGAACTACTCTAGAGACAGGGTACATGGGACCCCAAGAGCATGGTGGAGTACGTATCAAAGACTTGAGTTTAGATTTTGTATCTTAGGAATGCATGTATAAATTCCATGTATATTGAATCCTTCTTTGGCTAAGCAATGTATTATAGAATTAAAATTTAGGTGAATCATGCATTTATGGGACTCTTAAGATTATCGTGTTGTTATGTTTGGATTATATGTAAAATAAATGCAGTAAGAAAAGAACATAGGTGTATTATAGAATTAAAATTTAGGTGAATCATGCATTTATGGGACTCTTAAGATTATCGTGTTGTTATGTTTGGATTATATGTAAAATAAATGCAGTTAGAAAAGAACATAGATGGTTGAAAGTTAACGCAAAAAAAAAACTTAGTCACGTGTCCCAAAGGGCGAGTCGTGACAGATGGGTTCACTTCTCCATCCCTTTTCATCTATTTCCTTTACTTATTTGAATTTATTTATTATCATTTTTCCTTCTTGTTCTTGAATTTGTGTAAATAGAAAAGAAGATGAAAAGTTTGCGCAGAATTTCAAATGCATTTTTGTACTCCAGATTTTCTGAAAGGTTGCAGCTATGTTCTACCCTAAACTCCTTATTTGAACGATTAAGAGCCTTTTCAGAAGCTATTGAAAAAAAAAATCTCTCTATTGTATTCTTTCGAGGAAGAGGAAAGAAAGAGCATGCCCTAAAAGATGACACATGATCCTTTCTCTAGATGGCTTTTTTGCCATAGACTTGAACTTCACCATGATATGAGTAAGAACCAACCGTAAAGTCAGAAGATTTTTTAATTTGGGAGGAAGAGTATCGAAAAACCCCAATTTTCAATCGATTTCCCAAGAATAGGATGAAGATACTTCCCTTCTTGAGCAAAAATAATATCATAAGAGAAACGAAATCAAGAGAAGCAATCTTACTAGATTCGATTTCTGAATCATCTTCTACTCTTGTGAGGAAATCCAAGGGAATAGAGTGTTGCCACTGTTCAGAGCTCCGAAGAATTGGAGATCCGCGCGGGAAAGAAGCTAAATACTCTCTGTTGTGAACAACATCAGTTCGGAGGTCCGAACGAACACATTTGAAGGTCCGAACAAAAAGCACAAACACAATCAATTTCACACTACTTATCACACACACCAACCCATCAATCCTTACCCAATTTGTGCAGCTAGATCAATATCAAATATCGTCAATGGCACAAATTATGATAGGATCCTAGATCACTTAAACGTTTTAGGTACCCATCTCAAATTTTGATCTAGTGGGTTCCTAGCATTCCAATATCTGGCCTTTTGATAATATCCATTGTAAGGTCCTGACCCATGTCTAATACCATTTGAGGGATAAATTTAGTATGTTGATAATGGTTGTGTTCGATTATTTCTAAAAGTACTCAACTCTTTTATGATTTCCAAATCTTTGGTCCATGTGAGTCTACCTTTGTCACTTTCTTTGAACACCCTTTGTATATTGTCGAGGTTGAGTTTTTGATTGTGCTTCTTATGTAATTTACATTCATTCTTGTAATGACCCTTTTTTACCACAGTAAAAGCATGGGACATTACTTACCCATTCCACTCTACTCGTTACAAAGACAGTAGGAGCTAGGCTTTGTTTTGCATAAGTAGAAGTATATCCTAAACCAGTTCTATCGCCTGTTCTCTTCCCAATTTTTAACAATTTCTCCAATCTTTCTTCACCATTCGTGAACTTCTCTTCAAACCTTTTCTTTTACTGTTCAAGTTGGTTCACTTCTTTCTCTAATCTTTGATTTTCCAATCTTAGCTCATTTTCAGATTGAGGCAATCTACTTCTCTTTAGTAGTTCCTTTCTCACTTTTCACTCTCTTCTTTTAATTTAATTAACTCACTCTTAATATTCGCCATTTCATCCTCTAGTGAGTTGACAGTGCCTTTAGAATTTCTCAAGTCGTTGAATTGATTGACTTTTTCGTCAATCTCATTTTTCAAGGCCTCTCCTAATCGAGCATTCTCCTTCTTTAGATCTTTATACCTTTTCACCATTTTCTTTCATTCAATAGATAGACCGTTATAGGCCTCTTGAAGATCATCGAGCTCAGCTTCACTCACATTTGCTTCATCATCTTGCTCAAATGGAGTTTTAGCCATAATAAGTCTTACATTTCCATCTTTTTCTTCTTTAGACTTCACGAAATCTATTTTCGATTTGAATGCTTCTTCCCATGTGGCTGCCATGGCTTTCTTTTTCTTCTTTTTGTCCTTTGAAAGACACGTAGCCATAATATGCCCAAGTTTTCCACAGTTAAAACAAGTAACCCTTTCATATTTTTGGACTCTTTTTGGTTGTCCTTATCATTAGACTTCGATTCATCTTGCATCAACTTTCTAAATTTTCTTCGGTTGAAAGTTTTGAAGAATTTCTTTGTAATCAATGCAAAGTCATCTTCTACTTCATCATTCTACTCACTAGATTCATTCACAACTTTAGTAGTTGTAATGACCCGACCCGATATTTCAGGGTCTTAGAGAGTTTTGTGGATCTCCAAGTTGTTTTTAGTGCTTTGGTAGCATTGAGGGTGTTGTGGGCTCCATGGTGGGCCCCAATTTGCCTGATTTTGAGTTTGGGAACTCGAAGGACTTTTTGGTAATTTTATAATTATTGTATCTTTGTCAAAAAGAAGAAGAAATTATTGAAAAAATCACACGTTTTCTCGCTCAACGCTCAACATTCTAGATGTTTCAGGTTTTCGATCTCATTGTATTTTATTTCTTTTAAAAAGGAATTGTTTTTTAAAAAAACTGTGATTTTATTTAAAAAAAATAAGAGGGGTAGGGCTTAAAACCTTAAATCCTCTAAAGACCCCTCTCTTAAAACCCTTGTTTGCGGCACTGTAGCATCCAACTATATGCGCCGCAACTCCCCTTTCCCTGTCTAAATCTCGATAGCTTTCCTTTCCCTCTTTGTGGCAACGAAAACCCTAACCAAATCCTAAGCCGCTGCCGCCACCTTGTTTCTTTCTCTCTTTCGGCTTCTCCCTTTTCCTTTTTCCTCTTATTCTTCTCCTTCCTCCCTTACTCACTTCCATCTTCCCTCTCTCAGTTGGGCGAGTAGCCCGCGAGCCCGACACCGTTCAGATCTGATTTTTCTTCTCTGGCAGCCACCGGATTTTCACCCCTCTCGCCCTTCTCTCTTCGATTCTAGGTATCTATCTTCTTCTTCCTCTTTCCTCTTCTCTCTTGAGGTTTCCCTTTGATTTTCCACAGTTTTTCTCGATTTTCCTTATTTTCTCCTAGTTTTCTGTGGGTTTCCCTTGTTTTTCTCAGTTTTCTCAGATTTTCCTTGTTTTCCCTTCTCTTTTCCCCCTTTTCAACTCAGTCGAGTGACCAAGTAGACTGACCGAGTTTTGAGTCGATTCGGTTGGGCCTTGGCTTGACCCAGCTCTTGGGCTTGGGTTGTGACCCAACTGTTTGGCCCATTGGCCCAGACCCGACCCAGCAGGCTCGTTCGGACCTGGCCCAGACTTGGTCCGGCCCACTTCTGGGAGGCCCAACTCTTTGGCCCGGCCCACCTCGACCCAATTTTCAAGTCCGGCTCATTTTCAGAGCCCGACCATTTTCAAGCCCGATCCATTTTCAGAGCCCGTTTTCAGGCCCAGTATGTTTCGGGCCCAACCCATTCTATGCCCATTTCCATTCCGGTCTCGTTTTAGCCCTTTTTACCTTATTTACTTATTCATTCTTCTTTGTTTCAATAGACTGAGCTCCCTCCAACCACTTGCTCGTTTCAGATTTTCGACTCCACTCTATGAGGAGACTTATCACCCTTTTAGTATGCATTCGCATCTATTTAACCCTTAACCCTAGACATATAGTGACTTGAATGAGTCCATTTTTTTATTAAGACATTCGATAAGAGAACTGTTTAATGAATCTGTGGCAAGGGACCCATTTGGGTGTACTCATGTCAACTATATGCGATTAATGAGAAATTTTGATCGGACGAATGGATATTGAACACGATGCTGAAACTTATTGGTAATATAGTGTGTATCTAATTATAACATTTGAATGAATTTGTGGAGAGAATAAGAAATGTGTTGGACATCGAATATAATGCTTGAAACTTATGATAACATGTTGTGTGTTTATTTATAACATGTGACAAATTTATGCTGAGAGCAAGATATGTTTGGATATTGAATATGATACTTGGAGAATATTGATGATCATTGCGTGCTTACGCATAAGATGTAAATGTAATCACATGTTGGACATAGAGATGTGCGTTTTAAGTAACTAGTTATATGCTATTGATTTACATGATGGAATATGATACTGATTTTGGTTAACTATATTGGAATGTATCTATATGTTATGCACGATCATGATAACATGTGCAGGTATGAAAGGTAACTCGAAACGGACAACGTGCTGTTGAGTGTCGTAATGGAGGAGCTATTTATATGTGTATATGATTATGATGATGTGATGATGTGATGATGTGATAATATTGGTTGTTGGGAGGACTTCCCCGTTACGCTCCGGAGGTTGAGACCCCCATAGGAGATGCGGGTCTCTCTATTGCATTCCGGCGGTTGAGGTACATGCCTTTGAGATTGGCTTCCCCGTTATGCTCCGGCGGTCGAGAACCCCATAGGGGATACGGGTTTCCCCATTGTATTCCAGCGGTTGAGGCAGTTGTACATTGTATGGTCTCCCGTTTGTATTAGTAAGGATATCGGAGTTGTTGGAGGGCAATTATGAGTTATAGAGGTGATGTCTCGGACTAATCAGTGGGACCATTTGTTAGTAGCATATTTGAGTACTCATGTACATAAACATTCTTTCTATTATGATGTTTACTCCATTTCATACATGTGGTATCTGTTATGTTGCTCACGTGTGATATGTTTTATCCCTTCACTGGGTTGGTTAGCTCACCCCTTACCTTTCAGGTACCCCGATCGCGGAGGGGCCGGGCGGGCCCTTTGAGCAATCACCTAGGGAGGAGCAGTAGTAGTTAGACATTTATGTTCATGCTTATGTTTTAAATTTGAGAGACTCTAGTTTGCATGGACCTATTATTATATGCTTGTTTGGATGACTGTATAACTATGTTCAGTTAGTCAAAGGTCGTTTGTTATGTTTTTTAACATTATGGACTTGTGGTTTGTGAGTGAGAGGCAGTTACCCCGTTTCAAAAAAAAAAAAAAATTAGACCCAATATCCGTCATTTGCGACTTCTTGAGATGTCTCGGAGATAACGCACTCGTAGCAGGACGGGGCGTTACACTAATGGTCTTCAAAGTTGTGGTGTTGCTTTTCTTTTTTGGTTGCACATTGAAGTACAACTCAAAGGTTTGTAGTGAGCCAAGTAGTTTTTCTAGATCCATGGTAGCTACATTTATATGCACTTCAATAGAGATGACCTTAGGTGTAAACCTATCTATTAGTGACCTGAGAATTTTAGTGCATACAGTGGGTTTTGGTATTTTCTCTCTTAACATCCACATGTAATTAACTATGTCACTTAGCTTTGAGTAGAAATCTTGAAAAGTCTCACTATCTTCTATTCTAATGGCTTCAAATCTTGAGTTGAGGATTTGAAGTTTTGACAATTTCACCATATTTGTTCCCTCATTGGTCCTTTCTAGGATATCCCATACCTACTTGGTAGTTTTGCAAGTAAGAAGTCTTTTGAATTCATCCGGATAGACTACACAATTTATGGCACTGAGAGATTTGCCATTTGTTGAATTAGAACCTTTTTCCACTCTCCCCATTTTGCGAACTCCTTTACCTTAGTTACTTTTGATGTTCCATCTGCCACTTCTTCAGTAGGATGAGTCCATCCTTTTTGGGAAATTTCCCAGGCGGCTCCATCTAATGATATAAAAAAATGTTTTCATGTTATCTTTCCAATATGCATAGTTGGAACCATCAAAATACAGAGGTCGGGACACTGCTAAACTTTCACCCTTTAACATTTTCACTCTGTTAGAGATCGAAAAGTTAAGATCGTTAGATCCTATTTCGAGTTTCCAGGCGCTGGTACCAACTGAAAGTGACCTTAAAGGCCAATGACGGAGTAACATGTATCCTAGTATGTCCTAAAAGGGAAGAAGGGGGGAGAGGGAGGGGGGGGGGGGGGGGGGGGTGTTGAATAGGACTATCAGCCTCTCATTACGGAAGCACTAAACTAATTGGTCATTTTTTATCTAAGTTGGTTCAACTGAATAAAATCGATTATAATCTTAACCAACTTATCCAATAGAAAAACACACAATCGGTTTTATCTTTAATAATCAGGTTGATAATATGTGGAAGCTAACAAGTTCTCAGAGTAAAACACAACAATAATCAATATCACACTATAATGATCCGATTGCACAAATAATGATATCCACTAAATTGTCCCACAATACTGCAATCAAAGTATCAACGTTTATATTTAATGATATTGATTAGATGTTGAGCACTTGAAAAATCCAGAAGATTTATGATACTAACTCTTGAGTACCTTTCCGGATATCAAGATGAATATCCAACTTAATGAATATTCTCAGTTAAAAAATCTTCTGTTTGGAAGTCTGAACAACCCTGTTCGGAAGTCCGAACCAAAGTGAATATTTAATCTGACGTTTTTCAGATGATAAAAATGCATGCCCAATCTATTCACAAGTTATACAACAATGATTCTAGTGAAAAACAAATAAACAAACCACAAGCAAGATCACCACAATACAATATTTATAATGGTTCGGTCCCCTACATCCACTTACAGACTCTCCCTGGGGTATTTAACTAACTCCACTAATAATCAAAATTGACCCACCTGGGTCTACAAATTTGACTCACTCCAATTCCTCATGAAATGCTCACAACGCCCAAACAACTTACTCGAGTTGTTATCTCACTTTAACTCAGCCGAGTCACCACAATATAGATTCTACCCAAGTCTCGCCACAATATAGACTCTATCCAAGTCTTCACAACTTGACTCTACTCGAGTCACCACAAGACTCACCTGAGTCTCACCACGACTCACAAAAAGGTACTCACAAACTTTGTCGATGCAGGTGTGCCAGTCTCAGCCGATATTAGTGTTCAACCAACACTTCCTCTTCAACTGCATGTCCTTGTTGCAGATGATATATCGATCACAACACTCAACCAAAGAACGAGGAAGGGTTCTCTAGATCTAGCACTCTCTCTAATGTCCCTATCACTCTCACTGATATCCAATCACTTTGTATAAGTAGAGCCTCTCACGTGCTTTTAGATCTGTTAAGATCGAAGTGATGGATCACACATGACTATCAAATGATTCTGACAATCGATTTAAGGCACATATACTCTCTCTTAGATTTATTCACAGTCTCAGTAGTGTTTTTAGAATGCTCAATACTTTTCTCAAAAGTTTAGTATTCAAAAGGCATTTAGCACATACGACACAACTGGTATTTATAGATTTCACAATCTCACCAATTCGAACCTTTGAACTCCCAAATTTGGTCCTCTGAACTTGCTATCACAGCTCAGAGTCAACTCTCTGACAACTAAATAAATCTATTTCAAATTCTCACATTTCACGCATGCGTTTTTCTGCTTGTCATACAGCTAGCACATGCTCCAACGACTAGCTTTCATAGTTCTGAATCCACACATTCAGACTTCTGAACTCCAACGGCTAAACCTCAGCCATCCATTCAGACTTCTGAAAATACAGAGACCAAGACCACAGGTTTTTCCATAATCATGTTATGTTCGGACGTCCAAATCAACCCATTCGAAAGTTTGAACCTCCAAAATGTCTTCAGAATTCTGAACAACACTTAGAATTCAATACACCTTTTCACAAACCAATTCTATGGACTTCCATTCTTAGAATTCTCATATTTGTCCACGTATATGAGTCCTTATTCTAAGTCCAAACTTAAACTGGGATCAATCCAGCGTCACCTGAGTCTATTAGGTCCTTTTACCTACCTTGGTTGATCTTCCAGCTGATTCACCTCTCATATTGCTGCTTTGCGATCCCCATTGAAGTATTCTTACCAAGGGTATAAATATCGGCCGATACATATCGTATCGGCCGATATATATCAGATTTTAAAAGTCGATATATATCAGCCATACATATATAATATTGGCGATATTGACTGATATATCGGCCCATATATCGGTTACGATATTGCTGATATTATAATATGAGTGAAAAAATATAAAAAATCGATGGATAATTGACATTTATTTTTTTACAATTTTTTTTTCTCATTCTTTGCTTAATCAAAACCAGTAATTTTTTTGGTAACATTTAGGTTTTAATGAAAAATAATGGATATTTCTTTTTTTCTTTTAGAAAATTTAATGGTGATTTTCGTTTTTTGATAAAAATTAATGGTAACTTTTTAAAAAACCATGGAGAATTAATGGTGCCTAATCAAAACCGATAAAAAATATGGTTATTTTTTCGTTTTTATTAAAATTTAATGTTTACTTTTCGTTTTTTGATGAAAATTAATAATAGCTTAATCAAAACCGATGTAAATTTATGATGACTTTCGTTTTTTAAAAAAAATTAATGGTGACTATTTAGAAAATGATGGAAAAATTAATGATAGCTTAACCAAAATCGATGAAAAGTTATTTTGAATTCTCGTTTTTGATAGAAATTTAATTGTCATTTTTTGTTTTTTGATGAATTTAATTGTGTCTTTTCGTTTTTTATGAAAAGTAGTGGTGACTTTTCAAAAAAAAATGAAAAATTAATAATGGCTAAATCAAAATCGATGAACATTTATTGTCATTTTTCATTTTTTGATAAATTTAATTGTCTTTTCATTTTTTATGAAAATTAATGGTGACTTTTCAAAAAAGAATTAATAATTAATGATGGCTAAATCAAAATCGATGAACATTTATTGTCATTTTTCGTTTTTTGATGAATTTAATTGTGTCTTTCCATTTTTTGATGCAAATTTAATTGTCTTTTCATTTTTTGATGGAAATTAATGATAATTTTTTTAAAAAACAATGAAAAATTAATGGTGGCTTAATTAAATTCGATGAAAATTTATGGTTGTGACTTTTCATTTTTTTTATGAAAATTTAATGGTGATTTTCTTTTTTTAATAGATATTAATGGTCATTTTTTAAAACGATGAAAATAATATTTGAATATGTAAACGGCTGATATTTAATGAAAAAATTATATATTCATAAAGCCCATAATTTTATTTATTTTCTAAAAAAAATTGAATTTTTTTTAAAAAAAATTAAAATTCGGATGAGAGAGAAAAATATCGCCGAAATATTGGCCGATATATCGGTATCTCCGATATTGATATATCGGCCGATATATTGCTATGGGCGATATTTTAACTGTTGATTCTTACCTTTTGGTCTTCACACTTCCAGAGGCACACAATACACTCATCATAGACTTTTGGACAATGAGAAGATAGGTTGAATTATGACTCTAACACCATTAATGAGAATGATAAAATGAAAATGAGAGGCTAAGGATGAAAGGGTCAATTCAAAGCCAGAAAAAAAAAAAGCGGCGACAAACTTAGCAAGAATTTCAAATCCAAGCTAATGTTTTGCTTGCTCCATGAAAAAAAATTTACATTGCACTCAGGTATCCATTTTTTGCTATTCTGGGTTGCCCTTTTTGGGAGCTTGATTAAGAAGAACGATGCTTTTGAGGAAATGTCATTTGACATTGATGTTTAAATTCTTTGCTTTTAGCCAATTTGAGGGATTTTTATTTTGTATGTATCTTTATCAATCAACAATTTTTATTAGTGGAAAGAGAAATTTCTTATCTTACCCTTTACATTTCAATACAAGTCCTCTACTAAAAAAGAAAATGATTGGGAAAGAAGCATACCTGTCAAAGGGACTTCAAGTAATGTGATCTATCAATGAAAGGTTTACAAAGATATGGTTTCTTGATCTCCATTAAGGGGGGTTAGAGATTAAAAAAATCTAAAATAAGGCGTTCATCAAAGACAGGATGATCAAAACAGATGGCTCATAGGTGATTAGAGCTTCATCCCTTCACCATTTGAAGTGAGCTTGTGAAAGAAATACGAGCCATTGACTGTAAATCGTCGGTTGAAAGTATTCACAACATCTCAAGTATTTATTGTCACTTAATCTTGAAGGATTGGTTTGATGGTCAAAATTAGGGGTGTAAATGGATCCGGTTCCTGCCCATTTCACCAGGATCTGGTCCGGCCCATTAACTTTAATGGACTATCCGAATCCAGCCCATTTACACAGGATCCATTATGATATGGATATGGACGGTCCAATAAGCCTATTGGACTGTCCGCGGCCCATTAAAGATCCAACAAGCTTATTTAGCCCAATTTGATTGTTTAATAATCTTTAAACTTTACAATAGTTAAAAAATATTAATTAATTTGATAAAAATATTTTTTATGAACTATGTATTAAAAATTTAACATTTTTAATATATCCATCAACATCCACATGAGTAATTAAAATTAATTCCTTTATCATTTTTTTTTCTTCAGTATTTGTTTTTGACAATAAAAAAATATACTGTAAAACTAGTAAAGTATCATCTATCATTATAAAGCTTAAAAATAATAATCCCAATGATGAGAGACTGATAGAGTGACCACATCAACGGTTAAGATCATCTTAGGGTCCGAAACCCTAAAACAAAATAAATTGGGCTTATTACCCTTAATACAAAACAAATAATAAATAAAAAAATACATTTAAAATAAAATATCATGTGGTCCACTTGTTGTAATCTCTTTCGTGGACTTCCAAAATCAGACTTGAGAAAGCAAAAGTAAGAAAATACATTAACAAAATATTGGAAATCATATTCCTTGATTCTATTCAAACATTTCAACTAATAATTCACTAACTCATGAAATGCTATTGGGAAATAAAAATAAGACATTTTAAAAAGGAGGAGAAGATTCACTGTTTGTGGGTCCCACTTTCTCCTGGAGATTGGATCCAAAAGGAGAAGATGGACTTCCCTAGAGAAGTCTCCCCACTTTTCTCCATCCAAACACAACCTCAAATCATAAATTCTCATATGCAACATCTACAATTTCCTAAATTGAGTGGAACAACAAAGAAATTTTAAAAATAAAAACAGTATAAGCACATTCCCTACAACTTGTAAGATAGCATTTCTCCATACTTATTACCTTTCCTAAGCCTTCATCCTTAGCAACAAGTGTGGATGGTTTTCCTTGACCCCATGAAACTTCAACCTGCATGGGATAAAATTCATGGAAGATAAATGATAATTCTCCATCACTCAAAACCTTAGGTTTCATAAGAATCCAGTATAAAATAAAAAAGAGAACTCCTTATTAAGAAAACTAAGAGAATAGAAGAAGTCGATATATTGGCCTTAAATGTAATTAGAATATATAATTAATGTTCAACCTCATTCCCATTTTTACCAGTTCTGCTCCAACATGGCAATATCAAATGAAACCATCAAAGGCAAACTCCAAAACTGCAGCAAAATCAGTTTGAAAATGATAAGCAATGCCATGAACAGAAAGTGAGATTACAGAAAAAGAATAGAGTACCACTATACATTTCATATTTAGACTTGGTGAATTCTTTCTATAAACCCACTACCTTAATATGAGTTATTGTTGAGATGCAAAAGTAGAGGCATCAATGTCATCCATAGTATTGCAATAACAAAACAGATCGTGTAAGTCAAACATAAGAAAAACTATAAAATGAATTGAACATAACATAAGAAACATAAATGATGTCACATGCTCCTATGAAATAAATTGAAATCAAGGCAACAAATTAAAATAAGCACTAAAAATACCTTGCATGGTATTCCGCAATCAATCTTGGAGACACACTAACGATTCAATAGTTTTTGGACATATAGAGCTGCGATACTGGTCAAAATCTACCTCTAGAACTAAAAGCAGATTCTGATGCAACAGTCAATATTGGAATCGCTAGAATATCACGGGCCATCTTTGCAAGAATAGGGTACTTGGGAGCATTATTTTTCCACCATTGCAGCACATCAAATTCATTAGATCTCGGAAAGTTGGGTTCCTCCAAATATAGATCTAGATCTGATTTATGAGCAGAACTTGAGCTTTCAGCAAGAAACTTCTCAAACCTTTTCACCCGTTTTGTTCCATTTAATGTTGGTGATCCACTACAAACATCTTGCCTAATGCATTGTCTTTTTGCACTATTATCTGGTGATTGAGCCTCATACTCTTTATGAAGATTCTTGATATCACATAAAATCTGAGCTTTTTTATTCTTCGCATAATCAGCCCCAAAAATCTTTGGATAATAGAACTCCAATAATTTCAGCTTATATCGAAGATCCAAGAATTGTGCAATCGCAAGGGCTAGACTACAAATGTCCCAATATTTTTCAAACTTCCCCATCATCTTATCCACTATAGGGGCAACGATATCGTCATCAACCAAAGAATTTTCATATAAATGTAGCCGAATATCACAAACTTCTTCAAAAAATAAATTCGAGGTGGGATATTTAGAACCAGAAAACACATTTTGTAGCTTGATAAAATGGTTCTAAAAGCTTACAAATTTTTTCAACTTTCTCCCACTCACTCCAAGATGGTGCTCCCACTTTCTCTTTATAATTGACATCATAATGTTCCAAACGTTGGAATGCATCTTTGTACAGCAAGGCCACAACTAACATTTTATATGTGGAGTTCCACCTTGTAGAGACATCCATGAACAACTTCCTTTTAGAGTTTATTTTAGCATGGCTACAAATGTCTTCGAATGTTTTCAACCTTGATTGTGATCCATTGACATATTTGATGCTTTCACGAATTATATCAACATCCTTATTTATTATCCGCATGATTTCTTGGACTATTAAATTTAAAATATGTGCACAACAACGCATATGGAATAATCTACCATCAAGTACTAAGCTCCCTCTCACCTTGTGAACAAGCTTTGTAACCAAAGAATCATTTACTCTATGGTTATCGACGGTTAATGCAAATACCTTCCTGTCAATTTTCCAGTCTAACATACTCTTGAAAACAGAACTGATCAAGTTATCTCCATTATGAGGAACTTGTTCGACTTTGAAATTGAGTATTCTTTTTTGCAAATTTCATTCGACATCTATGTAGTATGCCGTCAAACAACTATAGCCTAGAGTTTGGATCGATGTCCACATATCAGTGGTAAGGCTAATACGCCTAGTGAGGGAATCCAACTCGCTACATAACTTTCTTTTCATTTTTTCATACAAACCCATACAAATTCCCTGGATGGTAGTCCTTGAGACAAGCTTAAATTGGGGTTGAAGATTGTTCACAAAGTTTACAAACCCTTTGTGTTCAACGATTGAAAAAGGATACTCGTGCAAAATTATCATCTTTGCAAGATCCTCTAGACTACGTTGTTGATCAAATTCAAAATCAGCACACACTACTTCATTGAGGCTACCAGATTGTGTTAGATCATATTTTTTACAAAAAGGCAAGTGGCGCCACAAGTGGGAAGTTCCACTAGTACTCGATCCAGTAAATAGTTTGCCACAATGATTACATATTGCATTTCTAACTCCATCTATCTCTGCGTAATGAAAATCATTCCCAATAGTAGATGTCTTCCTCCTATGTACAACATGTTTTGGTCTAGAAGCATTTGATGCCGCATCTATCTCACTCTCCTCAATGAAATCATTCCTCTCATTAGAAGTAGACATTGTACTGCATAAAAAGTATTAACTTAATAAATTTCATTTATGTTTTAATCTCACTTAAGAATAGAGTTATCCATACGAAGAATAAGGAGGATGATAGATGATATGGGAAACATCAATGAGTTTATCACATTTACCCATTTTTAGACTGTATATCACAAGAAAGGGAGAGACTTGACACTTGACACTTGACATACTACATATAATAATCTAATAATTTATTACTCAAAGCATTTAATTAAGAAAGAAATCAAAAATAGAAAAAAAAAAAAAAAACAGAGCACAAAAATGAATTGTAGCTCCATCTATTTAGGTGAGAGCCCATTTGTAGATCTCTAACCTTTTCAAGGTTAACTATGTTTTGACTGAAAGCTTTCTTTTGTCTCATTTATATTTGGAATCCTATGTATGCATTACTTGGTTTTCAACCAAGAAGTGAATTGGCCTCTCAGTCATAAAGCAATGTCCACAGGACTGGATTATGACCTGTGTCACCTAGAGAAGAACAACCTCCACTTAACCTTCTTTTTTTTTTTCCTTTTTTTCATTCAACCCACATGGTAGAACCACCACATACCTCTTATAGTATGAGCAATGAATAATGAATGAATGATGCAGGAGAGAATAGAAAAGGCAGAGCATTTCCAAACCATTTTCAGCTTCAGAAATAGATTTATATTTTTTTTTAAATATTAACCCAGATTTATTTATTTTCATTTATATATTCATCTTAACCCAGATGGAGAATCCAATCAAAACCAAAAGAAATGAACTCAAATCTCCAACACCAATAAGAAAAAAAAACCCCAACTTCAATGGAATTCAGGAAGAACTGAAAACAAGATATTGCATACCAACACAGCGGTAGTGGTCACAGAACGGCTGGATCGAGTACTTGACGTTCTCCTCTGCAGAGTCCTCCAGTCGATGCCTTTTTCTTCTAAGACAATTTCTCTGGGCCTTGCAGAACCAAAGGGATTGAGCTTTTTGGTGGGGTTCTGTCGTTGAAGGAGTAAAGCTTGAGCTTTTTATCTTGATAGAGAGAGACCGAAAGAGAAAAAGACCCAGAAAGAGAGAGACTCGAAGAAGAGAGCAGACATCGAGAGAGAACAGCGAGAGAGAGGGCAGCGAAAGAGGCAAGAGAGACCAGAGAGAGATCCAGAAAGAGAAAAAGACTCAGAAAGAGAGAGACTCAGAGAAGATAGCAAAGATCGAGGGAGAGCAGCGAAAGAGGCGAGAGAGAGACCAGAGAGAGATCGAGAGAAAGCAACGGCGAAAGAGAGCAGCGGCTGGGATTTCGTTTGGATATCCTTCGATTTCGTGCCCTAGTTGAGAGTTAGTAATGTATTCAATATTTCGGACCATCCATTGGACCGTCCATGGACGGTCCGCGACTGGCCCATTATCTTAATGGATATTGGATCGGATCCAAGAGTCCTTATTAGACTCTAGGATCCATCTCGAAAAAATGGACTCCTGGATCTGGGTCGGATAGTCCACGGGCCGGATCCAGATCCAGATCCATTTACACCCTTAGTACTCAAAATCCATCTATATTTATAAAAAGTTTTAGAATCAAGTCTTCTTTAACACAAAAAAGGTCACTCTCTATTGTTCTGTATCTAGTATATGTTAATTGAGAAATTTAAACATGCCCTAAAGATTAGTCAAATGAACTGAAGAGCTTGATCTTAAAAGGGAAAAAGACATTTGCTGTCACTTTCAATTGGGTGATCCATCACATGATTCCTTATCATTTTTGTTTCATTCTCGGTAACCTGGCCATATGATCACATCTGAGGCAATCCTTTTGTAACATACTCTGATCATCAGAATGGCTAAACTAATGGGGAGCTATAGTATAGTAGAAAATGTCTCGTTCCTATCTAATTAATGCATTACTATATCAGCATGCCCCTTATGTTGCTTGAATGGATTGAAATTCCTAACACCACCACAACCAGGGTACAAATATTGACCGATATACCGATATTTCGGCCATATTATATCGACCGATATCACAATATCGACTGATATCGGCCATTTTTATAAAATTTAAAAAAAAAAGAGGAGAGAAAAATATCGGCCGATATTTTAAACCCTTGACCACAACTAATCAAAAGTTGATATAATGATAACTCTCAATGATCGTGGCAGAGAAGCTGTGCTTAGAAAGAAAGGCAGATGGCATTGGCGACTGCTGAGCTCATTGAACTGCTACACCATGGCATAGGCGCATAGCTGGGGGAGTTCGGTGGGCAATATAATAAATATCATTGATATTTTTTATTTTACCATGAAAATAGTGGTAAAATAATGTTTTTGGGCCAATGCCATTTTTAACATGATTTTATTGTTAAGATTGTTTTTTTAACGTGAGAAACGATAAAATATAGTGATATTATGATTATTTATCTTCCACTGTTCTGCACACACACAAGTGGAAGTGGAAGTCAAGGGTGAGTTAAAGTCTCAGCTATCCCATATATAGTGGGAAGGTCTCTCATCATGTGTTCTATCATTAGATGTGGGACAAGCAAAGTAGCAAAAGTCAAACACTCCCTTGCTTGCTGCCTTGCTGGGAGTGGTGAGTGAAAGACTTTGGGTTCTTTGAAATTTTATTTCATTTTTTCGGTAAGTTGAGTGAGTCAAGAGCTTTAGTGACTCACATATAATTTTAATATATTTATCAATTTATTAGTTATATTAACCTTCTTAAACTGAACTAAATTTTTCTAAGTGCAGAATATAATAAATAAGTTTAATTTAAATATGTTTATTTTATTCATTTAAACAATAGAAATGATACTTGATAGAAAACTTTATTTCGAGTGTTTATTTTACTTTAATTTAAGTCAGGTGGCTAGTTGTGTTTTATGAGACAATTTTTTCCTTTTAAATATTTCTATTTTTTGTGAGATTTTCCTGTTAAATTTTCGGTAAAAACTCGAGAATTTGAAAATATCCCGTTATTAAATGTTGTCGTTAATATCCCAATAATAGTATTTGTGACATTGGTGGGGACATACAAAATGACAAGACAAGGTGGGCGTTCAAGATGGCATCAATGTTACAGCCTTGTCTTGGCTGGCCATATAGACATCCCCGTTTTCTTCCAACAGACACCGCATTTCGATTTTATAGTGGAAATTACATTTTTGCCCTTCCGCGTTGAATCGACCGATTGATCCTAAAAGGGTATTCAATCGATTGGATGATCCCATGTGATCGTCCAATTGATTTTAACTGAAAAGTCGAAATTCTGACAGTCGGCCTCTGCTGTGAAGATTGATTGCACAATCACTTTTGTTCAATCGATAGATTGAATACCCCTATAAGTTCGATCGCACGATCTCAGAGGATCGTCCGATTGATTTTAACTGAGTGGTCAAAATTTTGACAGTCGACCTCTGGTTTGAAGATCAATCACACGATCACTTTTGTTCAATCAATCGATTGAATACCATGTAAGTTCAATCGCACGACCTCAGAGGATCGTCCGATTGATTTAACTAAGAGGTCGAAATTTTGACAGTCGGCCTCTGGTTTGAAGATCGATCGCACGATCACTTATATTCAATCGAACGATTGTATACAAGTGTAAGATCGATCGGACGATCGAGAGTGGTGGAGACGGAGACGTTCAACCCCAACATTTCACCTCTTTGGAAGCGGCAACATTGTACAAAAAGGATTTGTACTCTCGGCCGTACATTTTTGGTAAAATCATTGACCTTACTATTTTTCCACCCTTTGGAATTAAAATCCATGAGTACATTTAAAAACTTGGTTGGGGCGACTTCTTCGCAATGAAAGAGGATTTTTATCCTAAATTAGTGAAGGAATTTTATACGAACATGTCAGAAGTTAGGGCCAGACATTCCATTAAATCCAAAATTAGAGGAAAAGAAATTGTTCTTTCAACTACCACACTGGACAAAATGTTTAAGTTTCCCAGTGCCACTATTGTGAAGTATGAAACAAATTCATGGCCTACCGATGTTGCTGGATTCGTTCCCTTTGATGCCATGAAGCAAATGTGTGGGCAGACTGATATTGTCAAAGCAGATAAGCCCGCTCTGATGGATCTAACCCTTGAAGTCCGAATCGTCTATTACATTATTACGAAAAATATTTTACCTATAAAAAGGGATAGTAACCAGGTGACCTATTTCGATAGTTTTCTCATTTGGTGCATCATGAATGGCAAGCAAATTGACATCTCCTATATCATCACAAAACACATGGTAGCCTGCCGTAAGACGAAAAAATGTAGTCTTACTTGTTTGGACAAAGAAGAATCACCCTTGCCCTTGAAGACAAAATAGCTTTGAAAAAGACCGATACATTTGATACGTCTACTTTGGGCAAAATGAGATTCAAACTCGACAATGCACGTTGGATTCCCAAAGTAGAACATACTCGTGAGGTTGAGGCACTTGAAGTTGAAGGTGAGGCACCTGAAGTTGGGGATGAGGCACCTCAGGAACCGACTCCTCTGCAAACTGATGCTGGAGTCAGTACTATGTTTTTTCTTGACAGCATTATGCAACTCAATGAAAAAATTGATATAAATTTGTTGAGATGGAAGGAATGCTCAATGAAAAAATTGAGAAGAAATTTGCTGAGTTGGAAGGAAGGAGGACCAGAAGGTTGATTAATATGCAGAATCAAGTGATAAATAGAATGAGGTTGTCTGTACTTTTAAAACAAAGAACAATAATATGAGCACTTCTAGGACACGAAAATGGGACCGTAAGATCATTCTTAAATCCAACGGTGGCAGCTCAAGCCTGGGGTTCCACTCAGTCTTGCCCTACTGGCCCCACTCAGTCTCGCCCTACTGACCCCACTCAGCCTCGCCCGACTGGATTTGTTCATCCTCATTCACTGGCGATTGGTACAGTTTCTGCCTCAACTTCTCATCTGACTGGAGTTGTTCGTCTGGTGCGACCTTTTGGCTCCATTGAGAGTGCGACTAGACGTCTTCCATTGGAACGACCTTAGTCTCTTCATATTGCACCAGCACATGTTGATACAGATGCACATCCTCTATCTACACCTGCTCCTATTGATGCAGATGTACCGCATTCATCTGCACCTACTCATGTTGATGCACCTGCTTCTACATCTGCACCAGCTTCTGCCTTCGAGTAGCTGTTTTATTTGAAAAAATTTTAATTTTTATATTTGGATATTCTTATGTAAATTTTGAATGAACATGGTGAATGTTTTCTTTGTATCAAAATTTTGTAAATTTTGAATGAACATGGTGAATGTTTTGTTTGTATGTAAATTTTGTAAACAACTGAATGAACATGGGACCTTTGAGTGGTCTGTCACTAAACATGGGACCTTAGAGTGGTCTATCACTAAACATGGGACCTTAGAGTGGTCTATCACTAAATGTGGGACCTTAGAGTGGTATGTCACTAAACATGGACCTTTGAGTGGTTTGTCACTAAACATGGGACCTTAGAGTGGTCTATCACTAAACATGAGACCTTTGAGTGGTTTGTTACTAAACATGAGACCTTGTCGATCATGATGGACTCCTAAGACCTTTTTGAACATCTGTAACGCTCATACGTAATCTTCAAATATCTCATTTCTTATAAATGCAAAGCATGAGTAGAAATTCTTATTAAAACTTGTGATACCAACGATATTAAGGAATGGCATATGATATTTGTTGGTTCTGTAAGTACAATCCATTAGAAAGACATTATGATAGCTCTTAGTAAGTACAACTGACAATGGATATGCAAAGAAAAGATGAGATAAACGACATTGACTGTCATAGTTAAGAAAATATTGGTAACCACCTTTTTGAAGATCTTCTAAAAAGGTTTCAATTGAAGTACGACCTCTAAGTTGCTCTTTTCGAATCGAAAACAAAAAATTGTACAAATCAGTCGATGATACTCCAATCTCTGGATTTTCTTTTCGAAGGTCGTCATAATTTGGTTGGGTGGTATATTACTGCTATTCATTTCAATGATCCTTCTTTTCTCTTCGTCTGAAAAACACCTTGTACTTGGATGAGCTAATAATACACTCGAGAGATCATGATTGTGCTCCACATTTTTTATGGTCAACTTCCATGACTCATCAACAATTTCTTTCCCTTTCACTTCAAATGGACAATTAACAAGGCGAGAGTATGCTTTCTTTTTCCTCTCATCATCTTTTAAATTCATTGTGCTACGATATGTACCCCCTCTATCGCAACCAAGAATAACTACATTCCACTTATTACATGACCTCTTAATGGTAGATACAAATCCTTGTGCAATAAAAACCTCCTTAACATACTTCACTAAATCGTCGCGACTTGAGAAACACCTCTCAACAAACTCATTTGTAACAATCTCATCATTTTCAACAGATGTGGATAAAACTCCCTCACAATCCATTGTACTAATTTCAAAGAAATTTTGAGAGTGTTGGGTTTGAGAAAGAGTTACCTTTGATTCGGAATAGGAGATTGAGAGAATAGCTTCAGATAGATACCTTCGAACTATATGAGATAGAGAGAGTAGCTTCAAAGAGTGGAGCGGTTCATTTTGGAAAGGGGGTTTGGGGTTTGAGGGAGAATAGTTTGGAAAGGAGTTTGAGAGAGAGGGGTTTGAGTAAGAGGGGTGTAGAAAGGGCTTTGAGGGAGAAGATTTCAAATTGGGGGGGTGTTTGAGGGAGTAGGGTTTGGAAAAGTGGAAGATGGGAACGAAAATGGAAATGGGAGTGCGATTCCAACTTATTTTGAGTTTCACAGTTGTGATCAATCACACGATTTCTGTGATCGTCCGATCGATCTTGCATTTATATACAATCGTTCGATTGAATATAAGTGATCGTGCAATCGATCTTCAAACCAGAGGTCGACTGTCAAAATTTTGACCTCTCAGTTAAAATCAATCGGACGATCTTCTAAGATCGTGCGATCGAACTTATAGGGGTATTCAATCGATCGATTGAACAAAAGTGATCGTGCGATCGATCTTAACAGCAGAGGCTGACAGCCAGAATTTCGACCTCTCAGTTAAAATCAATCGGACGATCACATGGGATCATCCGATCGATTGAATACCCTTTTAGGATCAATCAGACGAAGCTAAAATGAACTGTTTGTTCAATCGCACGATTTTATACTCCTAAGATCAATCGATCGAAGCGAAAATGAACTACCTATTTGTTCGGTCGATTCAATGCGGAAGGGCAAAAACGTAATTTTCACTATAAAACAAAAATGTGGTGTCTGCTGGCAGAAAAAGAGGGGTGTCTCTATGTCCAGCCCTTGTCTTATAGCTATGGACCCTCTTTGAATGCTCTATGAAATGCATTTGATGTTCTATCATCTACATAGTGCAACACATTGTTAGGTTCGGTGAGGTTTGATAATTAAGATGTACTATCGATCCAATCTACACTATCATGGGTTGAGCTCTGCGATGCGCTTGTGGGTACCAAATTTTTTTATTGGAGGGTAATTTTGTAATTTTCACTTTCACTTTTGTAGACCCTAATCAAATCAATATATAATGTCTTTTTTTTTTTTTTGTGAAAGAGAGAGCAAGGAAACTTTAATTTGAGTGAGAGTGTCTCTCCTTCGATTTTTTGCATTTGAGCATAATCGATCAATATTAACCTTATGGACATACCGAAAGTGAATAGGGTAAAGATATCAACCGATACGGATATAATACGGTTTTTCAGCACCGTATTGTATCGGTCGTACACAGTGTTTCTCAACAATATGGCCGATATTCATAATATCGGTCTTTTTTTTAAAAAAAAAAAAAACGGTGGTGGGCCTGAGTTGATATCTCAGCCAATATTGGACCAATATCGGCCCAGATATCGGCCGATATTTTCGTTTTCAATTTTTTTTTAAAAAAAAAACTAGCTTCCTTTTGGGTTATTTATTTATTTTTTAATTCAGAAATTTTTTTTAAAAAAATACTGATATTTAAAAAAAAGAAAAAAAAGAGGATAGCCTGGCTGAATTTTTCACCCTTGACTTAAATATTTGTATTGTAGTTTGATTTTCTTCTTTCTTTTTTTCTTTTTAATATTGTTGTTTATGTAGAATAAACATTTCCTCTCAACTAGCAGTTCACATTGTCTATATATATATATATATATATATACATCTTAAATTTTGTGAAATTATCGAACCCATGATTGAATAGAACTTATTACTACTTAATTAGAAGATCTATGAAGTGTCAATTGAGACATCCAGTTGTGGTCTAATAATTTCAGTAAAATATAAAAAGAATATATTGCATTTAAAAATTAATGAACTATATAAAATTTTAAAAGATAGATATATTCATATGATACCATTCGAGATCATCATTAATACCAAAAAGATAACATAAGATCGCTCATCTACAAATAGTTGGTTGGTGCGAGAGAAAAAGTTAGATTTTTTTTTTTACAACTTCTTTTAAAAAAAGTAACATTATAGTGAAAAATATAATAAAAATTCTTATATACTTCAAATGTAATAAATCAAACATAAGACCCACATAATTCAAAAAAAAAAAAATAGATTTACTCTCTTATCGATCTGTTTTTATTTCCTTTTCTGTGAAATGACATTGTCGTGACAGAATTATTATTAAATCCCAAAGCATATAAGAATAACTCATAAATACATATATAACAATTGTCAAACTTGGATAATCAATGGTAAAATAATTAGACATGATTAAGTAAATCTAGGACGACAATGAAAAAAAGTAACATTTTTTTTTTTTAATTTACATGTGGCAAATCACGAGATACCCAGCATAAAACTACCATGGATGATCCCACTACCCCTAAGGCACACCAAGGTTAGGCTATAGGGGCTCAAACCGGCAACCTCCCGCTTCCTAAGACGGGAGGTAACCAATTGAGCTACACCCATGTGGGTAACATAACATATTAATGTCGCTGTACAGCTTTCTTTTTACGTCCTGACTCAGTTTTTTTTTTTAATGTTATCATCTCTATATTGGAAAATAAGGTGAAAAAATATTTAATAATTCCCAAATTCTGACCTATACCCATTAAAATATTTAGATTCCCTTAACAGTTGACATAGAGAAACTTAAGAGAAAAATATGCTAGCCATATAGACAGCTGGATTTTCTTTCTCTACACACCCGTTTTAAAAAAAAAGGATAAAATTACGATTTTGCCCTTCCACTTAATACTGCCGCATCCACCGAACGAACCGAATGAAAAATTCATTCAGATGTGGGATCAACCGAATGCTTGCAGAAGAGAGGGCAAAACAATCGGTCATCGGTCAAAGGGCCCCACCGTTGACAGAAACCCAAGGTCTTCCTTAGGCGTAGATAGGTGGGTCAAGGGCGACCATGGTGGTGTCGATCCTAGGGGCTGATCCTAGGGGCAGAAATGCATAATCCACTTGGATCTAAGAAAAAAACCCACAAAATTGGGTTTCACTCGCCCCAAGCAGCAGCGGAAAAAACTGGCCAGAAGAGGGTCCCACGTGAGTCAAATCAAAGATCTGATGGTACAGATGGATAGACTATAAAAAAACGAAAGGGGCATGGTGGGTCCCGCCAGTAGAAACTTTCCCGATCAACTGATCTAAGGCCGAGAAAAAGATCTGGCGGTAGCAGATCTGTATTTTTTTGCTGCTGCCAGATCTTCTTCTTGGCCTTAGGTCAGTTGATCGGGAAAGTTTCTACAGGCGAGGTCCACCATACCCCTTCTATTTTTTTATGGTCTATCCATCTATACCATCAGATCTTTGATCTAACTCGCGTGGGATCCTCATCTGGCAAGTTTCTTCTGCTGCTGCTTGGGGCGACCGAAACCCAGGTTTGTGGGTTTGTTTCTTAGATCCAAGTGGATCCTGCATTTCTGCCCCTAGGATCAACATCACCATGTCGCCCCTGGCCCACCTATCTATGCCTAAGGAAGACCTTGGTTTTCGGTCAACAGTGGGGCCCTTTGACCGATTTTTTTCCCCTCTTCTACAAGTGTTCGGTCGATCCCACATCCGAATGAATTTTTCGTTTGGTTCGTTCAGTGGATGCGGCGTTATTAAGTGGAAGGGAAAAAGGGTAATTTCACCCAAATTTTTGAAAACGGGGTGTAGAGAAAGGAAACCCGGGTGTCTATATGGCTGGCCTAAAAATATGTGTAATTTATTTACAAAATTGTATATCAATTTAATTTTTTATCAACTCAAGACATAAATCTTCTTTTAACATAGCATTATGACAGAATTTTAAAAGAGTAGTGATTTTTGCACCCCCATTTTTTTTTTTTTTTTATGATAGTGCACTCTTTTAAAAGAAATTTCTAAATTTGTTCTTGCTTTTGAGAAAGAGAAAAAGGGAAGGGAAGGGAAGAGAGAAGTATGAGCAAATTTTAAAATTCATTTTAAATAGTGCACTATGAAAAAAAATAGGGGTACAAAAATGTAACACTCTGGATTTTCAAGATATCAATTTACATGAATTTGTCCATTTAAATTATGAATTAATGGACATGGACCTTAGATGGGTAAGGTGTTGGGCAATGGCCCAATTAAGACCCAATGGTTATGGAATGAGTGTTCAATTTAAAGTAAATGGGTAAGGTGCATTTGTAACACCCCGCCTTTTTCACTTGAAATCAGAGTCTATTTTTTTAAAAAAAAAAATAAACCAAAAGTGATAAGGAGCGGAATGTCACGACGCGAGCTAAGTCCAGACTTCTAAAGTCCGACCCTTAATTGGCCAACCATACGTGTGCGTGGACTAAGTCCACTGAGATTGTTCACACGTATTAAGTTTATAATTGCGGAATATAACAAAGACTGCCAATTATAATAGAACCTAACTCTAGTCCATTTCTTTTAGATAGTAAAGTACTTAGTCATTTACCCAAAATTACCTTAACTTAATCATTCAATCAAACCATTCCAAACCATAGCAATAATATCTAAGTTATCACATGTCCATGGTAACTTAACAAAATATAATAAATAAAATCCATTCATATATCCAAGCTCCTATGCTTGGCTTCTTTCACGATCCTCGATCCCTTCCTTTCCTGTGTCATTCACTAGGGTAGAAGTAGGGCGTTAGAACAACGCGCCCAGTAGAATTTCTAAGTACGGCTAACACATGGGTTAGTATCAAATATCATATAAAATACCATATCATCAAAACCATATGAAATCATGCCATGCCATATGTCTTATGCAATGAGTCCCACCCATCACATTCCATGTAACCTCTTGATGGAATTCTCCTCATCAAGGTATCCCCACAGTGGTCTTTCGGATGCCCTGACGGAGTGTGGCCTCCGGATTCTTCTTGATGGCATTATTCACATCAAGGTCTTCCCACGATTGCCTTACGGACGCCCCTACAGAGCGTGGCCTCCAGTTACAAATTCCCTTCTCATGCCATGCATGAGATGTACATGTCCATATGCTATGTAATGTAAATACCATAGCATTAAAAAAACTTCACTTTGAAATATAATATAATTGCAACATAAACCATCAAAATAAGAAGTTAAAAACTATATACATATCCATGTTTCAATAAGGTAGAATCCTACCAAAAGACCACTCAAGTGTCCTTTGCTTCTTAATCTGGCAACCGCTCACGATCTTTCACCGTTTGTGAGGTCCCGTCACCTTGTTTATATATCAACAAGTCAAGACAATATCCATTTGATTTCCAATTAAGTCTAAGTCCAAAAACCATCCTTGTAGGGTTCGGCCATACACCATGGCCGAACCTCACTTACTTTGATTTCAACCCTTCCTTTATTTATTACTCAATCACCACTAAACTAATTACTTAACCCTTAGTCCTACCAAAAATCCACCTTAGTGGGGTTCGGCCATACAACATGGCCGAACCTCGCCATCATAATTTTGGTCCTTTTTAATTAAGTCCAAATGCCAATCCATTCATCTAAACATTCACATATTAATCAACCACCATTGTCACTCCATGGGTTCGTGTATGGTTCCTTATTTCCATTTAAACATTTTATTCCTCTATAATTGGTTCTCACACCTCCATTCATTTAAATTCTTTTAGACCCTTTAAAAATAAAATACCATAGATAGCACTTGGTGGGGTTCGGCCATCCATCATGGCCGAACCTCACCCTTTGGTTTTTGGTACTCCTCTTTCCATTCTTTTTTATAATCAAAATGCATCCAAGTCCATCAATTTACGTTCATTTTAAACCTTAAAAACATCCTCCACCTTCCATTTAACATATCATATAACGCTTCATTTTTCTTCCATGGTTACCATCTTTCACAACTTATTAATCACTAATGTTTCTTCATGGGGTTCGGCCATGTACTATGGCCGAACCCTATGGTTCCTTCTACAAATATTTAACATGCATCCACTAATTACATCTTTTGTAATCCTTCAAACTTATTAAAACAGTCCACATACTTTAATCTCTAAGAAAACCCTCAATCCATAAATGTTATTTAGTGGAGTTCGGGCATACACCATGGCCGAACCTCACCTCTTCTTTTGGTCCAACCATCCAATAAAAATCTTTCTAAAATACCAACCACCTTCCATCAATTAAACATAAAACAAACTATCCATCATTTAAATCCTTTTAAAACTTTTAACAAAACCAAACACCTACACTTATGATTTCTTTTCTTCAAATCCAACAAAATTAAACCAATATCTTTTCATGGAGTTCGGCCATACAAAGTGGCCGGACCCTATGATCCATGTTCTTCCCTTTTTAAACATCATTAACCATGATTTAAACCCTTGATAGGTTCGGCCATACAATGGCCGAATCATGTTTCCTTAACCATTTTATTTAACAAAGGTTTATGGAGCACTTACCAATTCCGCGACTCCTCCGGTTCTTCACTCCTTCTTAATCCTCTCCTTCCTTAGTCCTTCCTTCCTTCCTTCCTGACCTTTAGCCTAGCCTAACCTTGCTGGAAACCCCTTGGAGTGGTTCAGCCAAATGAGGTTTTGATTGAGAGGAAAGATAGAATTTCAGCCTTGGGTGTGAATGATAAAACCTTGAGATGCAAACTCCTTTGTTCTAACTCCACTTTGTCTTTGAAGAGTGATCAGCCAAGAAGTGTTTTGAGGAAGCAACTAGCCAAGGTTCTTGTCTAGAGAGGTGGGATGGCCAAGGGAGAGTGAGTGAGGGAGAGAATGAAAAGAAAACAAGTATGAAGGTTGACCAAAGGTGGTGTCCCTTGATGGCACCCCTTTGTAACTCCCCTTCCCATTCATCTCCTTCACTTATTCCATTTGGGGGTTTCATCCTTGAGATGAAACCCTCCCAACGGTTTTCGCTCTTGGGCTGCCTTGGTGCAGCTCATATGTAACTCCCATTTCCATTTACAATTCTCCTTAATGCTTCCCTTCGGGTTTCATCCGTGAGATGAAACTCCCAAGGCTCCAACGGCTCCCATGTAATGTCTTGTGTAACCTCCACAAGCCCTATTCATCTTGCATCTTGGAGTTTCATCCAAGAGATGAAACTCCCATGTGCCCAACGGCATGTGCTTTGTTTGAAATGTGTAACCGCCACCCCTCATTATTTGCCCATATGGGGGTTTCATCCATGGGATGAAACTCCCACAAGCCAACGGTTTTGTCTTGCCTCCATGAAACTCCTCCTTTAGTTCTCCATTTGGAGTTTCATGCATGAAATAAAACTTGCATGCAATCCAACGTGTATAATGGTTTGAATTTGAAATAAAACTCCTCACCTTATGTAACTCCCACAAAACCGCCACCTCCATTCATTATCTATCTAGGAGTTTCATGCATGAGATGACCTCCCATGCATCCAACGTGTACCCCTTGTTTTTGGGGTTTGAAACAACAACCCTTCCCCTTCACACTTCACTCCTTTGAGATAAATATCTCCATAATTTCCCATCCAACTCATATGACTCAACTCACCCATTTAACTCATCATTTTAATGCAGCTCAACCAATAAATTCAACTCCACCATTTAACTCAACTCATCCATTTAATTTGAGTTAACTTAAACACTTATTTGCATTCCCATTTAATTCAGCCTTAACTAAATTAAGCTTGAGCTCACCTAATAGTCAACCAAGTCAACTATGACCCATTGGGTCCCAATTGGGCCTTTTAACCCAAATAACCACCTTGACCCAATTAAATGCACCTTACCCATTTACTTGAATTGATCCTTATAACATATTCGTTGGGTCTTAATTGAACAATGAACCCCACAATTGACCCATCTAAGGTCATATCCTTTAAATTCACCATTTCAATGGCAAGTTTCGTAAATATTGATAAACTGAAAATCTGGGGTATTACAGCATTTAATTGGGTCAAGGTGGTTATTTGGGTCAAAAGGCCCAATTGGGACCCAATGGGTCGTAGTTGACTTGGTTGACCATTAGATGAGCTCAAGCCTAATTAGGTTAAGGCTGAATTAAATGGGAATGCAAACAAGTGTTTGAGTTGATTCAAGTGAATTAAATGGATGAGTTGAGTTTAATGGGTGAGTTGAGTCAAATGAGTTGGATGGGAAATTTTGGAGATATTTATCTCAAAGGAGTGAAGTGTGAGGTTGAAGGGCTGTAGTTTCAAACTCAAACACCACTCCACACGTTGGAGGGAAAGCATGGGGGGGAGTTTCATCTCAAAGATGAAACCCCCACATGAAACATTAATGAGAGGAGGAAGATGAGGGGAGGTTACACCAAGATTTCAAATTCAAAATACACCACACGTTGGAAGCATGGGGGTTTCCCATCTTAGATGGAAACTCAAGAGCCAAAACCCTCTCCAACCCGCAGTTCGACCCGATTTTTAATATTAACCCGCGACCCATTTGTAAAGAATACCCCGTGTTTAAAAAAAAAAAACGCTGCAATGGAAGTATAGAGTCACGGACTCTTCACTGCTGAATAAATGGGAGTATTTGTCTCTCCAACTTGCTTTTATAACCCTCCCCTACAATATTCTTTTTTTGGTTTGTCGACGTGGGACTCCTACTCCTCCAGTGCCACACTCCATTAACGCTGCAGTGCTGCACTGTGGGTAATAACTAATAAGTATCATCTGATTTATTTGTTATGGGGTTTTACCCCTCCTTTTGAATATACTTACCTTATTAAAAAAAAAAAAGAGTTGGCCATAAATAATAAATGTTTAATAATTTTTTTAAAAAAAATTAATAAGTTAAGATTTTTACATAATTTTTTTTAAAGTTAGATGTTAAATTTTTTAAAAAGAAAAATAATAAAACTTAAAAATAAAACTTAATAAAAATCAATAATATTTATAATAGAAGACTTTTTAATGATTAAAATATATATTGACAAAATATGAAGTTGTTATTTTATCTTTTTCATTTGATCAACAATAATATTTATATTAACAGATTTTTTGAATGATTAATTTTTTTTGAAACATTGCTCTAAACTACTAACATATATATTGATAAAATATTATATTGATAAAATAGTTTTTTACATAAAATTTTATTTCAACTCATTAATTAAACCTCAGTTAATAATTTAATATTATATTAATGATACGGGTTTGACCGGGTTTGACTAAGGGCCAACCTGGTTGAACCTTATTTAACCCACCCTTCCTTTAAGACGGGTCATTCCACGGGTCGGGTTTTAAAACATTGGATCAGACCATACAATCTGCAACCCGTTTTATTTTGAGGATCCACGGTGTTCCCCTCTCCACATCCACAAAGAATGAGATTAAAATAAAAATTTCCATTTTTCCACTACTTTCAAGGTTATTTGTTTTTCATAATCATAACTATTTTGCATCTTAAATTTTTTAGACGAGTGCATGATTTTTTATGATCAAAGTGTTAAGGCTTTTTAGATCATCCGACTAATATCAGGACATGTGCAAGCTCTCTATCCACACACCTGATAATTCTACGGAAAGTCGCTCTTTAGAGTAAAATGAAAATTAAACTCAAAACTTCCGCTTTCTAAAGCAAGTTCCTGACAATCATTTCAACCTTTTTGGGTTAGACGAGTTTATGAGTTACATGGGTCTCACATAGATTTCAGAATAGGAGGATGAATTTCACTCTATAATAAAAAATTATTTAGATAAAAAGATTATTATTAAAATACTCATAGCATGAAAAATGAGATCCATTGAATTACATAAAAACTTGATTTTATTAAAATTAAAAACAACATATTAAATAAATATTTTGATCTATTATGAATTAATCTAATGGTGAAAATATATAAAATGAAAATTATAAAACATTGAAATTAAGTTTTAAAAAGAAATAAATGATTTTAACAGACTAACGATAATCCCACACCTTTGTATTTTGTAGTTTCTCTCAAATTACATGATATCCATTTTAACATAGTTATTTATCCTAATTGTTTAAAGATAGTCTTCAATCTAAGGACCAAAATCTTTTAAAAAGAAAAATTGATAAAAGAAAATAATTCTAATATTCATTTAGAGAATGAAAAGAAGATAGAGATCATTTAAATTTAAATATAAAACATTTTTATGAGAGAGGTCTTGGGTTCAAACCATGGGAGCCATGGGAATATGTATAGAGTAAGGTCTCATCAACTTACTCGATGTGTGCAGATAGGGAGGTTCCAAACCTAAAAAAAAAATGCAAATGTCAGTTACTAATGCTCATAATTATATTTTTAACATATTTCATGCCCAAGCAAATATTTAAGGCCCATAATGTATTTATAAATAGTTTGAGGTCACTGATGCATTTATAATCATATCATTTGTGTAATGGACGGTTTTTAAATTTACTAAGTCACTTTAATAACAGATGCATTAACGAATGCCGAACTAGATAAAGAATGGATACCAACACTATTTAGTATGGTGATGTGTAGATTGGAACTATTATTCTTTGAATATGTGGTTTATTAAAATTCACCATGATTAAATCATTTAAGTTTCAGTTTTAAAAGTTATAAAGTTCATTTATTAAAAATAATTTCAACTGATCCTAATTTCAAATAGTTTAAAAACTACTGTTTGATTAATTTAATCACTGTAATTTTTATGGACTATATATTCAAAAACAGCCTTCTTATACACTTATCATCACTCCATTTGATAGGTTTTGATAGGTTTTATACCTATACTTATAGGGTATGAGGAGGATCGCATATCTAAAATTACATCAGAAAAATTGGTTAAGATATAAATGTAAAATGCCCATTTGTAATGTTTGTGTTAGTCATCTTAGCCTTAATCTGATTACACTTTAGAGATTTACTTTTATTTAATGTAGAAGTTGGATAATTTAATTAGATTCATTTTTAATCAAATGCTACCAAAAATGAGATTTTTAGCAACCTCATTTGCAACGAGTTCGATTATCTACAACTGAACAAATAACTCTCTCATTAACACCTTTTATAATGAAGACATCTTAAATAATTTTTTATCCCGACATGTGTCTAACTTGTGCATTGCAATCCGAGAGAAGATATTGAAAGCCTTTTGGAATATCACATGTTCACCATAAAAGCAATTTGAAGATGCCTATACGGTGAAAATATCTCATTTCTTAACGAAAACATAGATTACAAGACAAAGTGCTCAAAGCTTATACATTTGAAGAAGTCAAAAAGGATTTTCCTGAAGATGTTTGTTTAAGTCAAGAACTATCCTTGTCATGTGTTGTAAAAAAGATGGTTTCAGATGAAGTAGATAACTCTGATAAAAAATTAGTGCCCTTAACTGAAGCTCAGTCAGATGGAGACAATGAAGATATTCTGAATTATGGAGATTATTGTGCCTCTAGAAATCACCACCAATTTCATATATAACTGTTATCTTTAAGTGGTCAGAAAGATGAAAATTCATGTCTTCGAAATTGGAGCCCAATCTGATGTGGATGATGAAGACGTTATATATTATGAATGTTGTGCTTCTAGAGATCACCATCAAATCCATCTGCACGTGTTATCTTCAGGTGGTCAGAAGGATGAGAGTGATACTTCTACTTCATGAGTTGTGTACTCAGATTGATAAAATGCATCTCTCACAGCCAGCAGTTAATTCATTTGGTGATGATATGTTTTCTTCTGAGGTTGATGAATCTTCAAAAGAAAGGTTGTCACAAATTGAAGCACACGAAGGATTGCATTCTCCCCATATGATAAAAAACTTAGTGCCTCAAGAAGTTGTGGTTTGGCGACTGAAGAATAAAACATCGGTGATTCTCAAAATGATGAAGTTGCTGCTGCAAAATTGAGATTGATCACAAGGTTTGTCAGTTTTATTTATTTTAATTAAACAGTAAACTATATATATTTGTCACCTTCAATAATTCTCTCTGACTACCTACCATGCCTGTAACTGAAATCACAGCTTAGATGCATAAAACACCGGATAATGAAAATCCTTGTTACTAAGGATTAAGAGGATTTACCAGTTTCTAGATTTAGTTTTTCAACCCAGGTAGAAAAATAGTTCCACCTTACCAGGGCCGGCCCTGAGATTTCAGGGGCCCTAGGCGAGATTTTTAAGATGGGGCCTTTATATACTCGTAAAAAATAAAATTATATAATTTTTTTTTACAATGCGTGAAACTAAATAAAATATTATAATAAAGTATTATTTAAAATTTATTCTTATTTTTATTTTGAGAAGCAAAATTACTAATTAAATTACAATATTTAACTTTTTTTAACATTTATTTTTCAATAGATAAGATAGCTAATTTATTCAATATTTCTTGTGACATTTTAGACCGAAGATAAGATTTTATCAATTTTAATTTTGAAAAACTTATTTCTGCATAGGTAACTGTAATTTGTATAATTAATATTATTTTATAAGCAATTCATGCATTTGGAAAACAACAATTCATTCTTTTGGTAATGCATCTTTTATCATATGGAGTGTGACATTAATGCAAATTCTCATTTGAAACGAATATATTATTATTTTAATTTTTCATTTTTTGTATTTTTTAAAAAATTAAAAATTATCTTAATTATAATGATTTATAATTGTATATTAGTTCTAATAAAATCTACATTGATCAAATGAATAAAGTTATGTTTTTTCATCTCTTCAAATTTTAAAAGCTTTAAATTATTTTTAATTCAAAATTATCAACTCATTATAGATTTTTCTTTCTCTTTATTTAAATGATAGATATATTTTAAAAGAGTCTTTATTAATTAAAATTTTTTTTTTTTTATTATTATTATTAAACTCAATAAAATGAGAATTATAATAATTATTATTATGATTGTTAGTATCATTATTTTAATTTTTTAAGAAATCTAAGCTTTTTCATTATTATTATTAAATAATTTGATAAAAAAAAATTACGAAATTATTATTATTATAACACAGCCGGGATTTGATCCCAGTCCTTTTTCTATAGAGGGAGAATTTTAACCAACCAGACAAGAATGTATATCTGCCTTAAATTAGACATTATTAAATATTTAACATATAGTAAAGGAACTTATGGACTTGGGGGCCCTTTTTTATTTGGGGGCCCTAGGCGACCGCCTATTTCGCCTATATCCAGGGCCGGGCCTGCACCTTACGGATGGAACTAGAAGTCATTCATACAAACGAAAAACAATAGCAATAGACATATATTGGAATAAATAGTGTGTGGAAGGGAAGAAATGGAAGAAAAAATTCATGATAAAGCATATATCTTGGCTATCCAATCACTTTAAGCATCTCATAGGCGATACAATTCAGTCTTGTACGGAGTCAAGTGCCATTTACACAAAAAATCTATATAGAGATTGAAAGGCAATGGTGTAAACATATTTGTAACAAAGAAATGGCATAACCATATAACACATGACAATTTAAAGGAAAATGATCATATACTGGTGTATTAAGTATTAACCATTCTTATGATTCACTCCTCAGATGTAGGGTCATGGATTCAACCTTTCTGAATCTATATCCGCACCAACTAGATCCTCTTCAGTTAGTGCATAATACATAATCTTATGTTGAATCCCTTCATTGTGTCCAACCAATGGATGGATGATGTAATTAGATCCAAATAACAAACCCAACTGAATATAATAAGTGTGTAGACCCACTTTTGTCTAATTTAATCAATTCATGTGATGAATAATTGAGCAATTTTCTTTCTGCCAAAAATAAAAATTGTTTCCTCTTCGGAGGAAAGCTCTAGCAAATGCCATATGTGTTCAACTGGGAATCAATCATAGCACAAAGCACAAACACTAACAAATGGATACCTTTGTGCAGTAATCCTGCACAAAGAGATTTACCTTTTCTTGTGCAGTCTACAAGCCCAGTTATTAATGATGAAATTACAATCAAAATAGTAGGGGTAAAACTCGGGTCGGATTTTGACTCGAATTGAGAAATCATGCGGGTTGGGTCATGCGAGTCAGGTGAAAGGGTCGGGTCGGGTTGAGCAAACAAAATCCCACATGAAATTCAAGTCAGGTCGGGTTGAGGAATTTACAAATTAACCCGACCTAACGAAATCCGACTCGACCCGGCTAAAAATAGGCTAAAATGGGTTCAGAATGCAGGTCAGGACAAAATTCGAGTTGAGTCGGGTTGGGTCGGATCAAGAATTTCGGATCAATAACTCGAATTTGGTTGGGTTTTAAGAAATCCGACCCGACTGAATTTCAGCCCTACAAAATAGCTAATAGTAGGGCTGCAACTCGGGTCAGGTTTTGGCCCGACCCGAGAAATCATGCAGGGTCAGGTTACAAGGGTTGGCCCATAGGGTCGAGTCAAGTTGAGAAGAAAAAAACACGCACAAAATTCGGGTCGGGTTGAGGTCTTTTAATCTCAAACTGACCCGACCCGACTCGACCCGGATTTCTTAACTTAATATGAAGCCCTCCACCCTCAAACTCTAATAGGTGCCTATAAAATAGGGTTGCAACTCGGTTTGAGCAGGTCGAGTTTCTTAAAACGCAACCCGACCCGAGTTGATATATATAGAACCCGACCCGAATTATCAACCCGAACTTCATAACCCGTCCCGAACCGACCCGAATTCTAACTCGAATCAACCTGAATTTTGACCCAACCCGCATTCTGAAACCATTTTAACCTAATTTTAGTCGGGTCGGGTCGGGTTAACTTGTAAAATTCTCAACCCGACCCAACCCGAATTTCATGCGGATTTTTATCTTCTCAACCCGACCCGATCAGCTGACCCGAAATTCTCGACCCAACCCAGATGATTTCTTAGATTGGGTCATGCAGGTCGGGTTTTGAGTTGCAGCCCTACTATAAAGCCTCAGAACCTGGAAACCCTAACCAAAGACCCTCTATCGAGAGGGAGAGGGAGCAGAACCAGGTATACCCGACAGTGAAAAGTACGTATCGAGGCACATCAAGCCCCGAGAAATAGCGCAGCGTCACGACCACCATGCCCATCATCAGCGACAACGACATCAGGTAGAATACACATCTCTCTCATTTCTTGTCTGGAACTTTTGGAAACTCCCTTCTCTCTCTGTAAAAACCAGACCCTTCACTCCACTGTCCCAGCCATTCCCATCAGCACTTCCATTCGTCTACCCTTCAACACCGTTTTCATCTATGTGCCCTTCCTTTCCTTTATTAATTCAAACACCCATTAGCCATCAACTACTTTTAATGATACCCACTTCCCATATCCATTGAATACCCATTCATTAAATTCCCACCACCAACCAAAACCCATTTAAATGTCATTGAATGCTATGTTTCCCTTCCTTATTATTTCACCACCGTTTCAAGCATTAGGACCCATTGACCACCCTTTGACCAATTTTCCTTTAAACCCACATAGGGTTGCAACTCGGGGCAGGTCGGGTCGAGTCAGGCCAACAGTTGGGTTGAGGGTATTACAAACTCGGATCGGGTTGGCTTGACTAAATCGGGTTTTTAATTCGGATCGGGTTCAATGTGTTGTGACATGGGTTAATAGCGTGACTTTTATGAAAGCAATCAGAACCATTCATCAATCTGCAGTAACACGAACAATTTCATCTAATTGGAATCTTGATATTGCAACATTAGAAATGAATTGTTCCTACCAACTCAAATGAAATTATCACATGATTATAGATGTTTGGAACCATGTCACAAAAGGCTATTGATACAGCCAAGAGGAAAACCTCTAAAATTCCCAACCTCTCACCATCATGTCTGTCCACCTAAAACACCCAAGCATTTTGTAGTTACCCCCTCACAAACAGAAAGTGTTTACTCAAAATTTAAAGAACTTATTGAATTCAGAAAAGTTAGAATGAGCCAATGAAAAGAGGAAGACAGAGGCGAGTTCCCAAAACTTGCAGCAATCCTGCAGTTCTGATCATTCATCATTTCATCCATGCACATCACTTTTCAGGGCTACCATGGCCATCCAGTTATAGCTAATTTTAGGCTGTGATGGACCAAGAGGTTAGTGACCCACTGAATGGATGACCTAGAATTCAGAACCATTACTAAAGGCATGCTGAGAATAGAATAGAGTTGATAACGGGTCTGGGTCTGGCCCAAGCTGTGATTCATCCCTTCTATTCAATTTTACTCCCGCTACTCTTGAATCCAAAAAGTCCTGAAGTGTACCAATAAACGGTGTTTAGGGTGATTATGGAAAATCCAATCCCATGATAGTTCTAGGCACAAGGTACCTCACTACTGCCCCTCGTTGTCATCATAATCATCAAATCCACTAATCTATCTCAAGTCAGTTTTATGACTACTGCCCCTACAGCTCTCTATGAATTTGGTAAAGATCTCTGTTCTTGGGCTCCAAACTGGTCCATGACCCATGAGTGATATTTCAGACCCATGACACGTGTGTATGTCATGAGTGCCTAATAAATTCACCACCAATCTCATGATGTATGTATATATATATATGTATGACCCATATAGTTAGGTTGGAATAATTTCCTACATGAGTGGGGGAAGGCAACGTACAATCTCTGCAATTTTTAGTTTCCTACATGAGTGGGAAGGCCAACGTATATAAACCCAATACACGTTGGCCCCGCAAATAGTGAGTAGTGAAGTCTTCATACGGTAACATGTGTGTTCTATACTTCTCTCACAAGTTTATATGAAGAGTGCCAATTTTGAGGTGTGAATATTTTAGTCCAAGGAGCAGCCACTTCACTAAATAGAGCGGTAGAACATCAATTGAGTATCGCATGGACCAAATCCAAGTTTTAGGTTGTGTCTGAATAAAGATGCTAAAGCGTGTGATTGCTATCAAGTCATAGGTGGGAGAGTAGTTTAAAGTCTAGAATTTAATGTCCTCTTTCAAAGAAAGAGTCGTATTAATATGTATATCATTTTTTAACCCTCAAACAAGTACTACATTTGCAGAGGTGAGTAAGATTTGAGGGTGTGGATTGGTGATCTGTCTGGGGAGTTGAAAGTCAAATCTATTGTTGGGAGTCTTTCCCTTTCTCCCTCAAGGAGGCCTCCATGAGATTCATGTGGCAAGCTTGGCCCCTCCTAGGACTGAAGTCTTTTGCTGGGATGCCATCTCTTGCAAAGTTCTACCTAAGATAAACCTTTTTGGCTAAAATTCCTAGCTCAAGAGGCAAGCTTGTATACATTTATTTGGCTCTCATCCCTAACTTTATGTGGCATGTCCTAGATGCTTCATTTGAAGTAGTGAGACCATGACCTTAGTTCGAGTGGAGTCCTTTCAAGGTAAAGTGAGAATCTTGTGGAAGGCCATCAGAATGGTGTTCATTTGGGTGATTTGGAAGGAATACAACATTAAATTCTTCAAAGGGATAGATAAATTGGCTTTAGACACTTTTGAAATGGCAAAGGCAAGACTCGTTAACTAGGTAAAAAATAGAAAAGAGCTTATTAACACATCGAACAACAATAATTGGGTTTGATTTTAGTGCTTGAGGATTGTCTAGAGAAACAGAGGATTGTTCAAGGATGGAAGAAGCCCGCTAAAAATGTGTAGAAATTTAATATAGATGGTGTGACAAAGGGAAAACTGGGCCTTTAACCGTTAGAGGCGTTCTTCATGATTTTGAGGGTGAGTTCTTGCTTTTTTCTCTAATATGGTCAAAAGAAAGCAGTCTAATGAGATGGAATTCTTGGCAATAATGGCAGCTTTGAAGATTTCCAGAAGTCACTTTCATGGCAACGTTATCATATAAAATGACTCAGTGGGCTGGTAGGAGGAAGCCACCATAGAACTTTGGGAGTCATAAAGGGTCATCAAGATGTATTTTGTGCATGTTAAGAGGATAGCAAACAGAGTTGCAGGTTTTTTAGCAAAGAATGTGAGTGAAGAGATGCATCGTTTATCGATTTTTTTTTTTGACCTGATGAAGCTTCTCACTTTTTGTTCATTACATTTTTTCTAGTGTTTGCAGCTTTGTTTGGATGTAGGCTACATGTCAGCACTCTTCTTTCTCTTGGTACTTCTCTTTTCTTGATAATACATTCTAGTCATCACATAAAGAGAGAGAGAGAGATCCAAGAGTGACTCAACAAACCAGTGACAGCAGGGCCCTTTAAAAAAAATCAGTGATAATGAGAAATTTAATTAAGGAGAGATATTCGCAAATTCAACCGCCAACCAAGAGAGAGTTGGAGTCATCATCCGAACATTACCCTTTCTAATTTGAATTAATCTAAGTTTTTCTATAATATTTGCTATTTTAAAATAAGAACTAGGCATATCTTGTCTTCAAGAAAGCATGCATAACATGTAAATCAGCTTCTAAGTGTTAATATTCTGTCACATTTTAGTTTAGAATTAGTTTACATTGATATGCATTTAAGAGGTAACAATCAGTAAAGACGACTATAACACCAGCTACTACTGCATTAGAATAACTTCCGCAATGCAAATAACTTCCAACAGCTAAACATACCTGCTCTTTTTGTTGAGCTACTCAAGTAAGAATTCCAGCAATTTAGAGTCCTGCAAAAGTGATCACTCGAGAAATCACTTTCAATGAAGCAGAAAAGGAGTTCATAGCCACCCAAAAGGAGACCTAATCTGAGGCAGATTTTGTTACAAAAGTTTGTACCATTCCTTACTTTCCAAATACTCCATGAAAGCAGAACCAATAAAAAGACCAAAATCAGCACACTGCATTATACACTCTCGCCTTTGGCATTGAATGAAAAATATACTATGTAAAGGAACAGACTCCAATAATATGAGACTGATTTAGTGACATTCAGCACAAGGTTGATTGCATACTCAACAATGTGTTTCATTCTTTCAACCAAAACAAACCCACCCAAAAACAGCCCCTCCCGGCTTTGAAATTGGAGGAGGATATTATTAATATTACAATCGAGTGAAAACTTAGAACTCTGTATCATTAGTGGATCAGATATCACCTTACTTTTCACCCAAAAAGTGTCTAAAGTCTACAACACAATAAGTGCTCATTGTTGAGAACAGTTGTGGCTTCGAGTCATATACGAGTCAAATGGGCTGTTGGCCTACGGTACAAAAGGCTTTACAATGATAATGATGAAGTGCCTAGATTGATCTAGAAAACAAGTAACTATAATACACAAGCTAATTTTTCTGCAGAAAACATGTCAGAATCAATGTTGTGAATCGGTCTTGTAACACCCCCAGAATTTTAGACCCGATTAATCACCGCCATTTTACCTTGATGAAAGTGAATATGTGGCTTAAATAAACATGAATGGAGGAGGTATGTATGGGTATTGAAAGAAATATGAAAAACAAATAAGGGGGAATTAACTTTCCCAGATCAATACATCGATTGGGTCGATGTGTCGGCAAACTGAACTTCCCTGGGCGATGCATCGACTAGATCGATGTGTCAGTGAAAGCTGAAATTGAATCCAAAACTTAAATTGCCATAAGGATGAATCGACAAGGTCGATGTATCAGCGAAAGGCCAAAATCAAGATAAGCCAAGTATAGAACACCCAGATGGACATATCGACCATCTCGATATATCGTGGAATCAAACTATTGGACACATTGACGAGGTCGATGTGTCAAGGTAGTCCAAGCGTCTCAAGTCAGGCACGCCTTTCTGTTTACTGCCATCCACACACACTACTTTCCATGCATGGTTATCCTCCCACGTTGTTCCCACTTTCCAATCACCCATTTAAGAGTATGGCAACCGAAGGAGGAAGATAAAAAGGAAGAGAAAACGAAAGAGAGAAAAACAAAGAAAGAGAGAAGAAGAAAGAAAGAGAGAGCAACGTCCCATTCACTCACCCCTCAACCCCAACTCGTAGAAGAAGAAGGAACCAAGTAAAGACGTAGGAGAAACGGAGCTAACAAGGAGCAAAGGAAGCAAGGAGCTCATCCTTCATCCACTCGAATACACCTACAAATCCCTTGAGGTAGGTAGATTTTATTGTGATTTCAGGTAAAATAATCACACTAGGATGTTTATAGAACATGTATGAACGGATTTAAGGGATAAAGGACAAAGAATAATGGACATGCAAGTAGAGGGAAAGCATGGAAGACGAATCCATGGCTTTCGGACTCAACCCAGTCGACATATCGATTCTGTCGATGTGTCTTCTGAGACATAACTCCAATGAACCAGGAATCTCAAGTATTAAACTAAAGAACATAACCCAGAACAACCTATCGAAGACGTCGATGTGTTAGCCTGGGTACGACAAAAATGAAAATGGAACAAAAGGAGGATGAACTGATCCCAGAACGATCTATCAACAACGTCGATGTGTCAGTCTGGGTATGACAGAATTGAAAATGGAATAAAAAATGTGATGAACTGGTCCCAGTACGATCTATTGACCAGGTCGATATATCGGCCTGAAAATTACCAGAAATGAATGTAAAGATGACGAAGGAAGAATGAATCTGTGAACATATCGACTGCGTCGATATGCCCACGGATCTCTGATAAATATATTGACCAGGCCAACATATCGGCCTAGGAATGAAGGATGAATGTTAATAGACCAAACCCCGGAGAACATGTCGACGAAGCTGACACCTCGAGTACATGCACCTGTATATGTATCGACTGGATCGATACATATGGTTTGAGAACATAGAACAAACACGAATATTGATAGATCAAACTCAAGAGGATATGTCGACGTGCTCGACACCTTGAACCAATGTACCCCTAGATGTATCGACTGGGTCGATACAGAACGATTGGAAACGTGAACTGGAATAGACAAAGCCAGTCAACATGTCGAAGATGATCGATGTGTCGGTTGTGTCCAGGGACGATGTATCGACAGTGTCGATATGTCGGCCTGAGACATGGACAGTTTAATAAGGTAATGTACTTGATGCTAAATCAGATTTACATGGAGTCTCTTAGACTCTGAAGATCATACAGATTACCATTAGATCTTGGTTTGACCTACAAAATTTTAATTAGAAGGATTGTGTATTTTAATGACACGGAGTTATGATTTGAAATGTGTACATGGACAAAGGAAACGAGGGTAGTCCCGACACCATTCGAGCGACTTTGAGAGTAACCCCTTTCGCTGATCATCTTAGATCAGGTAGGTTTTCCTACATTGTTGAAGCACTATAGTTGTGAATTAAATATCTTGATTTTAATATGATTTGATTTCTTATAAAAAAAATCATGAGATTTCAATTATGAAAATGATGATAGCACTATATGAGTTTTGAGACATTTTGAGCTCATGATATCTTGTCTTTATTTTGAAAAGATTTGAGATTTATAAACTATGTGAAATGATTGAAATTGCATGATGCACAGATTTTGTCATCATGTTGCACCTCATGCATGGATGCATGGGAGGGATTTGCATTACCGAACCAAGAATGAAATGTCCGGACATCGCTTGGTCTCGTGTACGATGATATTGATAAAATAGCACAAGTATTATACTTTGGCCCTATCCTTGTGTACAATTGTTACGGCATTAATTGGGCCAAAGAGCTCCTGAGGAGGTCTCGAAACCCTGCACAGAGAGAGGAGTCCACACTCCACTGATAGTCTCAATTAATTTGTGGATGGATAACAGCACCCTGGTGGTCGCCGCCTCAAATGTTGTTGGACATAAGTGGCCAATAATGAGAACCATTGAAATGAAATGAATATTATGGTTGATGGGTGGGGTATGAAAGGGCATTCATACTTCATGGCACCCATGGCACATCACATCATGTCAAACATCAGGAATGGTTTTGAATTTTGAGGATTTTATCAAGAAAAGAGTATGTTTTCAAGTATGTGATTTAATACTTGTTATAAATGAGATTTGACAATAAATAAATAAATATATATATATATATATATATATATATATATGGTTTTGATATAACACACCATCGGTGCACCTTTCTTGATTGGGATTCCTGCTGGGCACGTTGACTAAGCCCATAAGTTCCCCTCTAGATGTAAATGCAGATTCAAAGAATATAGACGAGCCCGGACAAAGCGGTAGTCGAATAGGAGCGGGATGGATGAGACAAGAAGCTTGAATAGCTTAGTTAAATTATTATCTTTTGAGATTTTGAGAACAATGTGATTTGTAAGAATGTATTGTTTTTGGGGAATGTAATATCGTGAACTTGGATAGTTAATATTCTTGTATTGTATTTGACTCATATAATTATTGGGAATTACCTTGTCTTTGCTTGAATTATGGTTTGCTAGTCATGCAATGTAAATGTTTAAATATTCCACAGGTTGTGCTAGCACGTGCAAAATGTAATCGTGGGCTTGTACCACGCATGTGCTAGGTTGGGCCAGTCAAGGATCGGGTCTTTGGACTCAGACTTGACTCGCGTAGTGGCGCACTCCGTCCTTTTCCTCTATACCTTCCGATAACCATGGGATCTATTTTTCCATTCCCATTCTTACTTCCGTGACCCTCTTTATTCCTTTAGTTCTTTTAAATCAGCCTTTTAAGTCCTTCACTTCTTGTTGACCACCATTGACCCCTTCATTCAATCATCATTAACCGAACCCATGAACCACCAGTTAACCCATTAAGGCTTTATTTCATTTATTCTTAAACCCCATGCTATACTCCATATTGTTTTCCACTCTTTTATTTGAACCACTTATCCCCATTTAATTCATTTAACACAATAGATTCTTAGTATTTGCATGAGTATGTGTGATAGATTTAAACTAATTAATTGCAATATTAATTGGTTGTTTAATTTCAGCCCATTTTAGATTTAGGATTCATTATTTTCATCCCCTTTTAATTCTTAGGAAATCACATTAGGCATTTAGGGTTACCCTATCCCTTGTCCTGCTTAAAATTTGTATCAGTAGCAAGGTTGGGTTGTTTCCTTAAACACCCACGGTCTTAGGTTGCATTTTATTTTTTAAAAAGAATTGCATTTTTTTTTTTAAAGAGTTAATTTTTCTATCAATGTCATTCATTGCATATAGTATTAGGACACAACATCTGAATAAAACTTTCTTGCAATGGTGAGTCAGACCGTCTCGAGAAATGTCAGGAGAACAGCCCCCAGCTTGGGATGATCAATTTGTGACCCAATTGACTGCCCGGATAGATACCTGGTTCACTGAATCCCAGATTCATTCCTGGACAACCCAAGAGCAACCAGTTGACTGAATTCTGAGGAGTTGATTGTGGTGGGTACCGTCAGCCTCGCAAGTCTCAGGAATTTACCAAAAATGACGAATGTGCCTTGAAGACTGTTCTTATCATGCCCCGGGATTTTGATGGACGTCTAAATCCGAAAGTTTTTCTCGATTGGCTATCGGACGTAGAACGCTACTTTGAGTGGCATGACATGTCAGAAAGTCAACGAGTCGGTTACGCCAAATTCAAATTGGTGGAGCAAACCCGAACTTTCTAGTTGACGGTGGAAAAGAAAAGTAGGAGGTTAAGAAAAGACCCCCGCAATTTGACTTGGGACGAAATGAAAGAGTTGTTAACAAAGAAATATGCCCCTCTCAAATACAGGTAGAGACTGAAGACCAGAAATCAGGAGATACCTCTTTTGATAGGAGGATCTCCCAGGGATGAAAAACCTGAGAAGACCAGAAAAACTCCTCTTGCTTTAGTTAGGTGTGTGCTTTCACTCCATCCCAGTCCATAGATCCCATCCCAATATCAATATCACCTAGTCCGTTTGAGTATGTACATGCATCTGCACAGCACATTCAAGATTCGCACGCTGAAATTAAAAGTCAAATTAATATAAGAGATGAAAAATATAAGTTTGCTACAGATACTCATTGTAAGTCCAATGAATTTGATGTGGATGATCATGTAGAGGACCTCACACCATGTCCAATTCCAGCACCTTCATTTTCGAACCCTGATCCACTTCAGATTCACCCTGAGACACCTCAGCATGATCCTGAACATCTTACTGGCTTTCCTAATCCACAACCTCACCCTGATCCTATTGGCCTTCTTGACCTATAGCCTGATCCACAACATGACCCGCTCCATGACCTATGGCAAGCATCAGTACAGTCCCCTTAGCCTTTACTTGTGCCACCAACTCAGCCTCTACCTTTTGTAGCTCTTGGCCTGCCTTCTCTATTACATGACCCATGCTATGCACATGTCCAGTCCATTCAGCATGTACCTCCCTCACCTGCCCAACAATTGCATTATCTAGCCCACTCTCATAATTTAGAGTTGCATTCAATCCTGATCATCACCTTGACCTTCCTCTTGACTTTCCGGACACACTTAATAACACATAGCCTGCACCTATTCAGTTTTCACCGATCCTACTTCCCTTACCTTATTTGCCACCCGAGAGAGAAAAGATAGAATTTATCTTTGTCGAAGAAGTTGTTTCCACAGACAGATATCAGACATATCAGACATCTTTTCTGGAATGGACATCCATGCCTAGGACATATGCCAGTTGGGTGTCTGAGTTGACTAAGAACGAACTATCACGACTTGTCTCATCGATGATGCATTATACTCATATATTGTTGCTGCAGTCACCGGAAGTTGTTTGTCACATCTTGTTGTTGCCGCCACCCCCAGAGTTGCTCGTGACCTCAGTACAGGTTTCTGAGTGTACCATCGATGGCGAAGGAGGAGAGTTGATCCAGCGTTATTATTGTGACCCGATGATGTTCTGCTTGGTTGACATTTGAAGACCTCACGTTCGTGTATTTGCACTTTGAAGACCCCACACTGAAAAGACGCGTGCGTAGGTAGATTTTTGTCTTTTCATCTGCTTGAACTCGAGGTCGAGTTCTTTTTCAGATGGCGAGTTTGATGCGGAGCATACACCCTCCTTGCTATTTCCGTAATTGCTCCATGATGCTCCCGTGCTTTCCATGCTTCTTTTTTTTATTATGTAGTTTATTTTTAGTATTTTCTTTTTTATTAAGGGTAGCTTAGCCATTGTCATTGTTTCTATTTTTATTTTAAGAAAGGGGAACTCTATATAAGCTTTGTAAGCCTCATTGAGCCTCAGATTAGGGTTTAGTAGCCAAAATCTCTATTGTTGCTGCCTTATAAATCGCAAGTCCCAGATCTACTCCTTTCTCTGATCCTAAGCCATCGCCAACCCCTTCAGACCTCAATAACCTTGTCGCCTCTCTCTGGAATCTCTTTCCCTTTGTCGTGACATGTATTTCCGTCCTATGTACCTTTCGTAACCATGCGATCCATTTTCCCATTGCCGCAAGCCCTTCTTATTTTCCCTTTTTCATTTCGTACTTCCGTGACCCCTCTTTATTCCTTTAGTTTTTTTTAAATCAGCATTTTAAGTCCTTCACTTCTTGTTGACCACCATTGACCCCCTTCATTCAATCATCATTAACCGAACCCATGAACCACCAGTTAACCCATTAAGGCTTTATTTCATTTGTATTCTTAAACCCCATGCTTTACTCCATATTGTTTTCCACTCTTTTATTTGAACCATTGATCCCCATTTAATTCATTTAACACATTAGATTCTTAGTATTTGCATGAGTATGTGTGATAGATTTATATTAATTAATTGCAAATATTAATTGGTTGTTTAATTTCAGTCCATTTTAGATTTAGGATTCATTATTTTCATCCTCTTTTAATTCTTAGGGGAATCACATTAGGCATTTAGGGCTACCCAGAGAGTAGGCCTCAACCGAGCAGACCATGCAGGAAGACTGGAAGCTTGCATAAGATAGAGTGAGGACCAAATGGAGAGGAGGCCGAATCTTGAGGGGGGGCACCCAATCGACAAAGATACCAGCATCATTGCGGTTGAGAGGCTTATTTTGGGCCCATTCTTGGAGAAAATTAGAAAGCTCAGGCTCGGTGGGATAGAGATTTGTACAGTCAAGAGTCGCGAGTAACTGCTTAACTGCCAAGACGTGAGTCTTGTGGAACCATGAAGGAGGGTGACATTGAGAGAGGATGCAAAGGGAGTCAGGGTACCCAATTTGTAGAAGGCCATCAGCTATTCCCAAAGATCTTAAGGTTTGTAAATAGGATTGAGTGGCGATTAGGAAGTTTGTGATTGTGTCATCGGTATGGGGCGGCCACAGGAATAGACCAAAGCAAGTCTGGTTCCTAGGTATAGATTATTACTTAGTTTGATTGTCGTCTTAAAATATTGCGAAGTGATAATGGGGGAGAATATATGTCTTGCTCTTTTTTACATTATCTTCGGGAACATGGGATTGAATCTCAACTTCATGCCCTAAATACACGTCAGCAGAATGGGGTTGCTGAAAAGAAGAACGTCATCTTCTTGAGGTAGCTCAATCTTTGTTATTTGCAATGAATGTCCTAAGTCATATTGGCATGATTCCATTCTTACTACTTGTTATTTAATAAATTGCATGCCCACAAGAGTCCTAATAACACGACACCTATTGATGTTATATCTACCTATCTTATGTTCGCGTGTTTTTAGGTATACCTATTTTGTTCATGATATTTTGGCTGACAAACGTTCAAAAAAACATTCAATGAAATGTGTGTTCTTGAGCTACTCTTCCACTCAAAAAGGATATAAATGTTTCGATCCGATATCTAGTAAAAGAATTATTTCTATGGATGTTTTTTTTTTTTTTTTTGAAAATACTCCATATTTTCAACCATCGAGTCATAAATCATCTTTCTTGTCCTCTTGTTCTTCCTACTCTTACAAATATTGTTGACATTGTTGATCTATCTACCTCTAAGCCTCTCATTGTTCATTACAGAAAAAAAAGACAGCCCCATCCATCACCCACTACCACTCAATCATCCTGGACTGTCCAAATCCCTCACTTGAGAATTTTGATCTCCCCATTGCTTTGAGGAAAGGTAAACGTGTACTGAACATCGTATAAACCACTTTATTTCCTATAGCACTATTTCTCCGTTATATCACAGCTTCCTCTCCAAAACAGATACCAATTCAATTCCTAAGAGGATTGATAGTGCTTTTCGAGACCCTTCCTAGAAGGCTACTATGGAAGAACAATTGGCTACACTTGAAAAGCATCAAACTTGGGAGATGGTATCCTGTCGCACGTAAGACACATGTAAGGTGTAAGTGGGCCTTTGCTCTCAAACACAACCCAGACAGATCCATGCTCTATATAAAGCTCGTCTAGTGGCTAAAGGATTCACTCAAACCTATGGAATTGATTATCAAAATACTCTCTCCTTTTTGTAAATATCACCTCTGTACAAGTTATTATCTCTATTGCTAATATACAACAGTGCACACTTCATCAGTTATATGTCAAAAATGCATTTCTCCATGGTGGCTTGAAAGAAGAAATATACATGTTGCTACCTCTGGGCTTTATTAGACAGGGGGAGAGCAAAGGAAGGTATGCTACCTTAAGAAAGTAATATATAGTCTCAAACAGCCTTCTCAGATGTGGTTTGGTAAATTTAGCACATCCTTATTAAATTATGATTTTGGATGATGTCAATCAGATCAATCCATTTTTTGTGGATCGTGCTAACGATGTTGTTATAGTTCTTGTGGTTAATGTGGATGATATAGTCTTAACAGGGAATTATAAGTCCTCTATCAGTGCTCTGAAAGTCTATTCACAACAATCTTTTGATATTAAAGATCTTAGCTTACTTTGTTATTTCTTGGGAATTGATGTTGCTCAATCATCTAAAGGACTTGTCATTTCCGAACGGAAATATGGTTTAGATCTTCTTCATGATGTTGGATATCATGAATATAAGCCTACAAAGACACCGCTTGATGTTAATTCAAAAATCTATGTATCTGATGGGACTCATCTTCTTGATCCTCGATTTTAACAATAGTTGGTAGGCAAACTCATTTATATTACCATCACCAGGCTAACTTGGTTTATACTATCAATGTGGTCAATCAATTTTTACATGCTCCTACAGATGCACCTTCATGTAGTCTTTCGCATTTATGTTATCTTAAGGCCCACCATGGTTGTGAACTTTCTTATAGGATCCAGTCTATATTTAATATTTGCAAGTACTATAACGTTGATTGGGTTGGTTCTCCTGATGATCGACGATCTACCTCAGGATATTGTATTTATTTAAGATCACATTCGTTTCTTGACGAAGCAAGAAACAAATTGTTACTCATTTCAGTGCAGAGGAAGAATACAAAACCATGGCCAACACAATGTGTGAATTATTGTGGTTCAAATAGGTTTTTAATGTATTGGGCTTTGCTTTCTCAGGAATACTTATTGTGTTCTGTGACAACCAAGCTGCAATCCATATTGCTTCCAATCTAGTTTTCCATGAGTATCCAAAGCATATACAAATTGATTGTCATTTTCTTCGACATCATATATTGTCACTTCATATTTGAAGTCCAAAGATCAATTAACAGACATGATGACGAAAACTCATCTCTTGCTCTCAACTTGATAGTGTTTTTAACAAGCCGGGCTTGATTGATATCTTTACACCACAACTTGAGGGGGAGTATTGTAGGATATGGTGTATCACATTTACATGTCGTTGACTTTTAGATTATATTAGATGTCATTCATTGTAAATGATTGTAACTTATTTTTCTTTCCTTTTTTCCTCACTTTGATTGGCTCATGTACTCTTTATATACATGCATTCTCCGTTGTTATAAAGATAAGCAATACAACTCAAGAGAATTCTCTCCCTTTTCTTCCATTACTTTCTTTCTTTTTCCTATTTTCATTCTAACATAAACATCATGAATTTTCTCTAGTTCTATATATTGCAGGGCATGGCACCTGCCTCCATTGCACTGGGTATGATGGTTAACAATGGTAAGACAAGATCAAGATAGTGCAAGTCTCTTCCTTGCTAAATGGGTTTTTCCATTCATTGCTCTTAACTTCATCATGAGCATATACAGTTTAAGCAAGAAAAAATAAAAAAGAATTCACAATGTAGAAATCATTTTCCATTTTCCCAACTTTTCTATGAAACGTATTGCACATAAACATATCCTAAAAGATAAATATCTATTTAGGCATCCTCGTGGAAATAGATATAGATAACTGAAAAGATAGAGCCAAACATATAGAAACTTTTTTCTTTTTGTCATTTTTATAGTTTTACCATTTTTGAACTTCCATCAATTCAACAGTAAGTTGTCAACCACAAATCCAGGACTATATTTGCAGACATGAATGGATGAACAATAATAAAGAGTTGAGAAAAATATGACCACTAAATTTTCACAACACTGTAAAAAATGATACATAGCATTTTATACATCAAAAACAAGTCTCATAGTACTTCATACTCGAAAAGCTAACCAGTCTCTCACATATGTCGTCCAAAATCCAAAGATAAGCAACCGTTCACCTATCCCGTCTTGCGTCATTGTACATTTTCCAGCAAACTCTTCAACCTCTTCTAGGACTTCTTCAACTCCTCAGACTCTATTGGTCTTTTCAGTCCTCTATCCCACTAAGAGTCTCTTCTTCTCTTCAATAATTCATCAATGTCAAGGTCATCTTTATGATTACACAGCTTCAAATAAAAGGAAAAAGGATGAGATAAATGAAAAGAGAATAATATGTGAAAATTATTCAAACTTATGGCCTCCACTCAGATTCAGTATTATTTTAACATTGACTTTTTTAAAAAGAAAAAATGAAGAGTCAAAAAAGAAGTAGCCAAACATGTCCAAACCAGATTTTAGGTGGTCATTTTACATGTTCTCCTGGTAGAAAGCTAACTTCTTTAATGTTTTTGGAGAAACCCACAAAATGACAACTCATTACCCCTTTTGTTCACCCCACAACCTATTAACTACAAGTAGGATTCCAATACATTCAAAGAGGAGAAAAACAAAAGGCATTAAAGACAATAGATCAAAAATAACACTTACCTTTTTCTTTTGCAAAATAGGCAATCTCGATGACGAGGAAATCGATTCAGCATTCATAGCCATTTGACATCGTTCTCGTAGTTCTCTCCTTTTTGTTGATCATAGTTTACCATATCCTGACATAAATTTTAAAGGTTGAACAATCAATGTAGGTAACAAAAATATACATGGTTACAATTTAATCAAATCAAAACAAATAAAATACAGTTTACAATTTAATCAAAATAAATAAAACTAACAAACCTTGTGATCAATCTCAGTTTTGCAGCAACAACTTCATCATTTTGAGAATTTACCGATGTTTCATTCTCCAGCTGCCTAACCACAACTTGTTGGGGCACCGAGTTTTTTATCATCTAGGGAGAATGCAGTCCTTCGTGTGACTCAATTTGTGAGAACCTCTCTCTTGAAGATTCATCAACCTCAGAAGCAAACATATCATCACCAAATGAATCAACTGTTGGCGGTGAGAGATGCATTTGATCAATATGAGTACACAATTCATGAAGTAGAAGTGTCACTTTCATCCTTTTGACCACCTAAAGATGACACTTGCAGATGGACTTGATGGTGATACCAGAAACACAATATTCATAATCTAGAATATCCCCATCATCCACGTCAGGGTGAACTTCAATTCTGAACAAGACTAATTTTTCATCATCCTCCTGACCACCTGAAGATAACATTTGTAGATGGACTTGGCGGTGATCTCTAGAGACACAATAATCTTCCTAATCTAGAATATCTTCATCGTCCACATCTGACTGAGCTTCAGTTCCTAACGGCACTGATTTTTTATCAAAGTTATCCACTTCCTCTGACACAACCCTTTTTACTTCACGAGGCAAGGATAATTCCTGACCTAAACAAACATCTTCAATAAAATCCTTTTTGACTTCTTCAAATGTACAAGCTTTGAGCACTTTGTCTAGTAATCCATGTTTTTGTTAAGAAACGAGACACTTTCACCATATAGGCATCTTCAAATTGCTTTATCACAAACCTGTGAATCCATGATAGCCCAAAAGGCTTTCAATATCTTCTCCTTGGTTGCAATACACAAGCTAGACGCATGTTAGGATTAACAAATTGGCGCATGGAAGAAAAGAACACCCATTATAATGGTTCTAGAGAACGGTATTGATGCAAGAAGAACATAAAATTGAAAATCATATCCTAAGAAAATAACACGCATTATAATGGTTCAATCATATAAACCAAACTTAGATTACCGATTAGATCAAATTATTTCCTTGCAAGTACAAATATGAGAAAAGGTAGTTAGTCATAAAACCTAGTAAGCTTTAAATAGCACGCCTAATTTTTCAAGACAATGACTACTTAGCCATGGTGCATGGATATTACATAAAAGAATATACAAATTTAGGAATTAGTGCTACATTGCCTCATTTTCTAAAGTTAAAGGCATAGATAAAATACTCTATGCTAGTATTATGTTTTTTACATAAAACATCTTTGTCTTTTACCTAAACTATCATCACCTAAGCAATTTATCCCATTAATATAGGTTGGTCTTTAATTTGGATTTGGCAAATTATGTACATGGACCGACTCCCTATCAGATGCCCTTTAACTATGCTAGCATCATCATCATCATCATCATCTTCATCTTCACAAGCCAGTATCTATTTACCTATTTCTATATCATTTACAATTATTAAATGAGAATGTCACATGAAAATATTTACAATAAATCTCTATGCAATCGGTTTTTTTGAATAGTAGAGCCTTTTTAATATAATGAAAAACGAACATCCAAAAAGAAAACACAAACCACAATCATAACACAAGACCTAGCAACCAAAGCTCCCTGAAATGCAAACCCGCCCTTAGCCAAACATACCAACTGCCCCCACCAATCCTGCCCCCACCAATCCTCAACGTCAGAATTAGTAAATAGGCATGGACAGATCCAATAAAGGTTACTGGATTGGGTCAACAACACGGAATACTGACTTTTTGGATGCATACATTCAATTTCACCTTAGAAGGGGAAAAAGTAGCTACATTATCGTGCCTCTGTCACACCCTTTTTTTTCAATTGCAGAAAACACTACCCATCAATTTATGGGCTTTTTTATGTTCTTAGATGATGAGCACCAATTTTAGGCCGTTCTTGAGATAGTACAAAAAAATTATTATGAACAGACACAGATGATCTGTGCCAATATGAGGCACAACTTGTACATCATCCGCTGTCTACTCATCACATCAACATTTAGATCATTGAACAAAAATGATAGCATACCGTGTACGGATAAGAAAAACACAATGATTTGTACATTTGTTACAGAGTACTCTAAAGTTGCTTACAAGAATAAAATATATAAAAAAAACAAATGAATAAATATATAAAAATACACATATATTCAGCTAAGGTGAGAATATTTTAATATCGCAATCAAATAGTACATGGTAAACATTGCACTATGTGTTTCCACCAATTATAACTAGAAGCAATTAGAGTTTAAAAAAAAAAAACGAACCATTTGCTCCAACATGGTTATAGCATCTTGACTGAAAAACTATCAACAAGAAAAAAAAATGATGTAGAAGAATATAAGAAAGAAGATCCATGTATTTTTCCTTGAATGCTCAAGGATGAGATCTTGAAGTTATGCAACTCCATGGGATAATGTGGTTCACTTAAAAGATAAATGACATACGAGGTCACATATAATGGCATAACGCAACTACTGTAACTTCCTTCACTGAATCTTGATCAGCACTTTCGATGGAAAAACTTTCAAGAAGACAAATAGAAGAAGAAAGAAAGGAGAAGGAGATCAAAAATACCGGAGAAAGAGAAATGAGAAGAACGGTAACTGAGGTAAAATGGTAAAAGATATACATTTGAGAGTATTAACCCTCGGTTACGGCTAAACCACAGTGAAGGATGCCTTTACAAATTTACCCTCCTCCAAATGAAGTCTAGAGCTGAAAATGAAGTCTCGAGCTGTGGGAGTAATTTTATAAGAGTCACCTGTGGGAGTAATTTTTATAAGAGTTACGTTGAATAAGAGTCACTTTTGAACGGTAGTTATCCTTATTTTGATTGATAATTAAAGTGGTAAAATAAGAACCTATTTTAAGGATAAAAAATCTTATTTTATACGTATTAGCAGAGGTAACCTGATATATTAATAATTTTATGAGAAATTTTATAAAATATAATTATTAAATAATATTCATTAAGTAAATCTAATATTATCCAATTTTTATAGATTCTTTTTCATAATTATAATTTAAAATGAACACTTGCATTCTAACAGTAAAAAAATAAATAAAGAAAAAAATAGATATTATTATTTTAAATCCCAATAAATGAATAAAAAAATGTCAACATATCTCTTCATAAAAAAATATAATTTGTTCATTGGTAATATGAAATATATAATATAATAAACTATTATAATTGTTTAATAAATCACAACAAATATAAAATTAATATTAAAAATTGTCACGGGCTGAACTCCGAGACACATGACTAAATTATTATTTGTTTACAAATTTTCGATCACATGTGTCCAACATGTGTGAAAGATTAATTTTTTTGCTACAAAGAGATTATCATGAACCTCAAAATCTTTTAGAGTTCCGAGACTCTATCGAAATTTCAACATAATCACCCCTTAAAAATATGACATTTTGGCAATTTCCCTTCATCTAATATCTCACTACCACATACATTTCTGGTGCACTTACAAACACTTCAAAATTCTTTCTAAATACGAATTCATAACAAGATTTCATTCACAAGACCCATTTCAACAAGCTCAAAAGTGTTTAACTACCATCAGTTTACCCAAGTTTATAAAGCAAAAGTCTATATACATGCAACTTCCAAATATAAACTTCCAAGGCCTAGCATAAATATATTTCCATTACAAAATACAAAAACATTTAAACATCTTCATTCCTTCTCTAATTTCGTCCATGGGATCTTATAAACCTCGCCTTCGAGAAGTATCCTGCATCTACGAGGTGTCAGTACCAATAGAAAATAAATAAACAAATCAATATACACATGTTTACATACCTAAAATTTTAATCTAACATACTCTAGCATCAGGGCCAGTTAGACAAAAGTTACAGCTTAAGGCAAAAAATCTAAATGGGACCTTCTTGCTGGACAATTTTAAGTATGGTAACATGTGTTCTATTATGTTAAAATCATTGGAAGCAACCATGGTAAGTGGTGATTTGTAGATTGCTTTAGGCAATCTGGTACTTAATGGTCTACACCGATTAAGAACAACTCAGCAATAGCAGTTTGCAAAAGAATCACTAAGAAGTAACACCAACAAGAAAAGACAGAGGCAACCCCAATGGAAATAATTTTGATTAAGAAGAAATTGCATCAGCAGTATCTGGAGAAGCAAAAGAATAAGAGGGGACTGACAAGCAAAATAGTATGATTCTATGATACATATTGTTTACTCTTTGTCCTCTGTTACTAAAATGTTTATCATTCTGAGCAATCCACTAGTCCAGCATGATTCTAGTTGTTGGATTCAACCTTATCCTGTAAAAAAACTATGGTTTTGGTTATTATTTTTTCTAATTTATCATTGACTATTGACACACATGTGGATGTGATTCACTCATTTGATATTCAACCTTTCAGACTCAAACTTTTAGCCTAAAATTTCATTTTAACTTCTAAGGAGAAGAAAGTCGATGGCCAATCATTTTCCATTGCTAAGTTAGAATATGAGACATCAGTTCTCTGTCTCATAAGTTGCATGCTTCACCTTCTTTACATAAAGCTAGATCCAGTTTACTCCACTAAAATTTCATAAATGTAAATACCCCATATTTGCAATTTCTATTCATCAAACTTAGCTTTTCAACATGGGTATAACAAGCTCCATAAACTTCATGTTCTGGCATTTAGTGTTAACTACTTTACACACAGAAAAGAAATAATCTCACCCAACTAGCATATTACACATTCCATCACTCATTGCAATATTTTCTTTTCCTACTCAATCATGTTCAACATTATGTTTAACAAAACATAACCTCAACATGAGATTCCATTTTCTCCACAACATTGGTCATTTTACAAATAAATTGCCAAACAATCTCCGGTCCCATGTTTCCTCACCTTACTTCTCTGCCCAAACTCATCTGAAGATGGGCGAACTCTAGACGGTCTGTATGATGTTGATCTTTGTTCATCCACAAATGTTGCACTCTTAGTGTTCTCCAACCCCTCGTCCTCATTGAGATCGATGGGATGAGAATCCATCAAATCTTCCCCATCACTAGGTGTTCGACGACTAGTTGAGCCAGGAGTGTGTGCAGTAAAAACATCCATGGTAATATCGCATATATCATCACCAGTTATAGCACCACTTCCGGTGGCTATGTCTTTCCCAAATATGATGAGAAATTTTTCATAATGTGGGAATTTCTTATTTTTATATGGTGCTAAGTAATAATGTTTCTACAAAAAAAGGGAAGTTATATCATATAACACAATAAATGTATTCAATGTTCAATTACATAAATTTATTTAACATGTATAAAAAAATTGTGAAATAAATCATACCTCATAGAATGCATCCATAGCAACAGCCTCTCCCGTAAAACATTGCGCTACTAGATTCCATCCGAAGCCAGACTTATTCGATATTTGAGACAATGCACTATATGTTTTTCGCCATGTTCTCATTCAACTTTTGAAATTTTCTCGATTCATATTAGTATTTTGTGATGTATTAAAATTATCCCTCACCTGGTTCCATACATTTGTAATAAATTTTCCATCAACTCGACCTCCTTAATGTATTTGATCAATTAGGAGGTTGCATAGACAATCATCCATGTCCATTGTCCAATGGACATGCTTTGATGTATTTGATGCAACTCCTTTTCCACCTTGTCTTTCCATCTCTAGTAAATACAACAAAAATGATGAACAACAAAAAATATAAAAAAAAATATGCAAAAAATATACATTATGTGAATTCCATGTATGACTCATATAAGATCATGCAACATCCCATGTGTATATCAAAATATTCCAAAATAATAAAATATTTACTAAAATAGCATCATAATTACTCAAGTGAAATAGGATAAAACGACAAAACAACTCTTAACAATATCATTCTGAACGTGCACACCAATCATTCCACATAGAATTAGCCATAGCATCTCATTTTTTAGCCCAATTAATTTGCATTTGCCTATGAGACCTGGATGTTGAAGCTTCATTTTGAGTTGTAACAACCTTTGATAGAAAGTCCATTTCTTCATTCATTTCTCGTTCATTAGAAAAATAGTAATCGTCTTTGTCTGCTATATTTATAAAGTTGTGAAGAACACAATACGCTATGACAATCTTCACTTGAATTTTATAATCATAAGTTGTAGCCCACTTCAGAATAGGAAACCATTTTTTAAGAACCCCAAAGGAACGTTCAACAACACTCCTTAAACCAGAATGTCTCAAATTAAAGAGCTCTTCTTTAGTTTTAGGAATAGGTTGTTCGCTATCAGTAAATTGTCTAAGATGATGGCGCCCTTCACGATATGGAACCAAGAAACCAAGATAGTTACCATATCCAGCATCACAAAGATAGTATTTACCTATGCATAGCAAAAAAAAAACAATAAATAAAATTTGTATGTATTTTCATCTATTAAAGTAATAGGGTATCATGTGTTACCATCAGGGACAAAAAGGGGACGACTCCTCTTTAATGCATCTTGCAAAACTCGAGCATCATGTGTTGTGCCTTCCCATCCAACAAGTATGTATGTCCAATTCATAACAAAATCACATGATGCTGGAACATTTTGTGTCGGAATACTTCCTTTGGTTTTTCGGCCACATATATATGTTTCTTGTTCTTTTACTGGCACAATGACTGGAACATGAGTCCCGTTCAAGGCTCCAACACAATCCTAAAATAGAGGGATAAGGCTACTTGCATCATTAACTAAGAGATAAGATAATTGACATTATATATATTTTAAAAATATTTTACCTTAAAATAAGGCCAACGCCTTCGGTTGAATTTGATTTGTGGCGGAGTTGGAGCAGTAGCACTTGGTTGCTTCACATAGTCCTTATACAATGAGCATACAACACATAATACTCTATGGAAATGTCGACTCACTGTTTTTCCAGATCTGCAGAACCTACTACCAATAGCTCGGTTTCGAACATTGTGTCCCAAAGTGTGTAAAAACATCATTAGTTGCTCCTCTAATGAAACACCCAATGTATCATTTAATAAACCTTTTTGTCGTATCACATCCCTCAATTGTACAAATGCATCCCTACTCATTCGTATTTGTTCTCGACAAAATAACTCTGATTCGCAATTTAGGATCATGTCTACATAAATATGTTGCCCTCGGTGTGACTCAATAAAGCGGCGAGGCCTTCTTACTATTTGTGTGTCATAGTAATAATTTGCAGTCGTTGCTGCTGCTAATGCAACAATGCCTACCACCTCAGTCACTATATTAACTAGAGAAGCAATTTCCTTATCGTTCACCTCGTCCTCCATCCCTAAACCTATTATAACTCAACATAGTATAGATGATGTCATAATCTCTATATACTTTATAAGTATAAATTGAAAATAAGTCTAATATCAAGTACCCAAATCATGCATTAGCAAATACTTACATCACACATAAAAAACTAAAGAATATAAATGCACGATAGATAAGTAAAAGCACGACAGATAAGTCTACAACTGATGCACCATACACTTCTTGGAGGGAATCAAATTCATTAGCAAATGGGGGATAATGGGGGGTAACAAGGGGTTACCCCCATCCAGTGGTTTACCCCCATCCAGTGGTTTACCCCCATCCAGCGGTTACCCCCCATTACCCTTGTTTGGTAATAGGTACAAACGATGCGCGCCATCTCCCCTCCCTTTTTGAAAACCCTTACACCTCTTTACCCTTCTTTGCACCTATGGAGGAAAAATATTTTAAAATATTTTTTAATTGATGAATATTATTTAATAATTATGTTTCGTAATTTTTATTTTTATTTTTTATATTATATGAATTTAATAAAAATTATTAATTCTCATAAAATTGTTCTACTCAAGGTAACCCCGGGTAACCCACATTTTGTCAAGAGGCAAATCCATGAATGAAAAGGACATGCAAATCCATTTAATCACATATCCTGGATTAGAAATCATTCCCTGACAGGGTGACTTCTTTAAAATAAACTTCTAACAAAATAAATTGCTATATATATATATATATATAGAGATTCATTGTTTGAGCAGAGGCAAGTTTGACTAACCTTGTAACTCATAATAGAGCTAATTCTAGTAACCTACAACTCAAGTTTTCAATTTATGCAACATGATTTTCTATTTGAAGCATGTACTTAGCTTAAGATTTACATTAACTAGCCTTTTGAAACTCTGGTCTATAAACAATGAGCCCATTTAATAGAAAGCTTGAATCACCTAATCATCGTCAACTCTTGTACACTGAAGGACTGCAATAATAGGGATATCCCTAGGTCAATGAACATTTATTCCTCCCATTTTGAAATAAATATACTCCTGAACATGATGAATGGACCTAATAATCTTGTACTCCTAACATATGGAGAGAAGAAAGAGATTTGTGCATCTTCTGGAACATGAAATTTAAGATTTTGCTTTTCTCACAGAAATCTAATCTAAGACAGATCATGCAGTCATAGTTGCAAGATTAGTTAGATATGTACTGGAAATTTTTTGTAACTTGCATCAATTGCTTCTGAGTGATGTCTCTAATATTTGAGTTCTGGTAATTTTTAAAAAACTATTAATTGACCTTGACTATGCAATAAAATTTTGTGAACATAGCAAAAAGGCGGCATGATTCATCATTAAGACATAGCTTTGGTAGCCTAGATCCAGCGGAAGAGGATATTCCATTAAAGGAAAATGGAAGAGACTTGGAACAAAAAATATTAGAGCTTTATGTATGCCTGTAACTCAAACAAGAAGTATGTTTTTCAAACTTAGAACTAACCATACCTACTACATTTGAATTAGGGAAAAACAAATAAAAAATAAAGTATATGGTTCTCTATGTTTTCAAAGAAAATGAAGTGTTTAAGACATAAGGTCTAAATTTAGCTTTGATTTAAATAATAAACACAACTCTAAAACTCTCTCATTGGCATTGTTGACTCTTTGCCAACTGTCCATTCCAAAAAATGGTATACAGTTTGCCTAGAATCAGATTAATAAAACAAAGGGATGCATGGTCAGGCGATGGTGTGTTGGGTAGATGGTGGTTGTTTGCATATGGCAAGGTTGTTGGCTTGGTGTAGGCTTCAGGAAAGGTGTTGGGATAGAGGTGGAGTAGATCTGGGAAGTGTGGAGAATGGAGTTAAGGTTGACGATGGTCAGGGCAACCAGGATAGAAATGGGTGAAACTGAGAAGGGTAAAGAGACCATGGGTTGGGTTATTCTCTAAAATAATCAAAGAAATCGAAATTAGATAGAAGTTGAAGTGAGGCGTACCGTCTTTTGTAGAAAATCGGACAAGGGTCGGCTAAAGGACGAGCAGCGATGGAAACAGCTACAAAGACGCAAACTGTCGTGGCGAAACAACTACAACGGCGGGGAAATGAAGCTGGAGATGGAGAGAGAGAAAGAATGGGAGAGGGAGGGAGAGACTGAGAACGAGAGCGAGGGAGGGAGCATCGAGAGTGGAAGAAAAAATGAGGGAGAATGGAGGTTTATCGAAGAGGAGAAGGAGGGTTCGGCGAGAATGTCATTAGCAGGAAGAAATTGGGGTTTCGCGGGAAAAATAAAGGAAGGCGCGGGGGTAAAGAGGGGTAGAGTTTTGTGAATACCCCAAGCTCCATCGGGGTATTCAGAAATGAGATGAGAGCGGTAAATTTTAGATTTTTTTACCCTTACCCCCTTTTACCAAACAAGGGTAATGAGGGGTAAAGGAGGGTTACCCCCTCTTACCCCCCATCCAAACGCAACCTTGCATTTGGATGGTGGGTAAATTTTGGAGGAGTTACGGAGGGGTAATATCAAAATTTCTTATTTGAAAAGGGGTTTCAAAGTTTGAAGGGGAGGAGTAAAAAATAAGGGGTTACCTCCCATTACCTTCTGTTATCCCCCATTCAAACGCAGCGCAATGAAGGATGAGTTTTGCAGAGGTTATCTTTGAACAAGGGTTACCCTTACATTGGTGTTACCAACCTAATATATTAATAATTTTATAAAATTTAATCATTTTACTAAATCCATATAATATAAAACATAAAAATAAAATTTTATGAAATATAATTACTAAATAATATTCAGCAATTAAAAAATAACAATATATCTTATAATAATATTATATAATTTTTATAGATTTTTTTCATAATTATAATTTTAAATAAACACTTGCATTCTAAAACTAAGAAGTGAGATAAAAGAAAAAAAAGTTTACATATTATTTTTTTAAATCATAATAAATAAATAAAAAATGTTAATACATCTTTTCATAAAATTCATAATTTGTCTGACATGAACTATATAACATAATAATCAAGTTCTCTAAGAGACTAAGATCATTAAAAAAAAAAGGTGTGCTGAACCATGTTGATTGGACAACCTTCATTATAAGATTTTACATGTCAATTTATTATCATTGCTATCTTTGTTGTCGCCATCATCATCATCATCAAAACTTTAGTTAAATGGATAATTTGGATGGAAAATTTCAAGAAAGATTTTATCATTCAATTATTGTGATATGTAAATAACTTATCTTCGATTCGCTATAGACGCTAATCATTATTGTCACTATGTGCTAAAATTTTATTTCTTTATAATTACTTTTCAAAATATATTTCTCAATTTAATTATGTTATAAAATATAAAATGAAATTTTTTGATATAAAAAATTATTTAAAGTTATTAATTTGTAAAGAACTTAAAAATATGACTTTATCAATTCAATTAATATAGACTATGCAATTTCTTTTAAATTATATATATTTTAGGTCATTAGATATTAAAATTATATTTTAAAATATTTTTGCTGAAGGGTTTCCTGAAAACCCTCATTCTTCAAATGGTTTTCAAAAATGATGAGGAGGGGTAAGGGTTTCCTAAAAACTCCCATTGTTCAAAGAGTTTTAAAAAATGATGATGAGGGGTAAAAATTTGAATTTTTACTCTTACCCCTCCACTACCAAACAAAGGTAATGGGTGTAACACATCCAAAAGCAGCCTTAAAGTTTCGCTTAATATAATTTTTTTATTTACTATTATTTATATTTTGCAATAATATGAAATATAAACTAATAAATTTTAGTAACAAATTTTAAAATTATTAATACTAATAATCAATTATTTTTATTATTTTCTGTTGATCTATATTTTAAATACTACCTAATATGCTAATCTTTCCATGCAAAAGTAACATTGGTAATAAGGTGGATCAAAATATGTTATAAATATCACGTTCAAAATATTATTGTCTACCGATAATACTTGAATATCTAATTTTACAGTTCTATAGTGTTATATTGAAAAATACTTATGAAAAGTATAATATTTAAAATAATTAAAAATGATAATTAGTAATTGTAAATGACACTTAAAATTAAAGTAATTATTTATAAGTAGGAAGAACTATTGATTTGATTTATGAGAAAGGATTTATAAGTTTATTTAGGTACGAGAGAAACCATGAATGATATATCATATTATTATCGTGTTATTATCATAATATTATTGTGGCAAAAACAAAGTTGTTACTAATTGCAACTTTAGAAAAAGAGGAGATTACCACATTTGTCGAAATATAAAAATTTCATATGCAGATATATTTTATATATTAACTAATTTTGAGGACCTCTTTTGTTTTTTATATTTGGATGGAGTATAGAACCATGTCCAATTTCATTCTTGAAAATGCTAACTCACATGGAGTATGTTTAGGTTAAAATAAGAAGAATTTTTAGAGGTTTTTTTAAATGTAGAAAAGAAATAAGATTTTTTTTCATATTATATACCCTCTTCCTCTCATTTTAATGGTCTCAAAGTTAGCACTCGTGAAATCTCAGGATGAGTCCGATCATTCAAACTCTTGAACGGTCCTAAGGTCAAATCAAATCATTCCAACCGTCGGACGATCACTAGGTTTGGTTGAATCGTCCGACGACTCGGATGATCCCAAGTCAGGGTCAGGCCATCCGAACTGTGATGGTCCTGGGTACAAGGCGTCCCATGTCTTCGGACGATTCGAAGAATTTCCGAATCATTCGAGCACTGCAGAGAACGATGGTAAACTTGGAATATCTGGGAAAATTTTGGGGAACACTGTTTTCTTGGAATCAGGCCTCCGAAATCTAGTTCTAAGGTGATTTTGGGCGAGAAAACAAATCTAAATCACATGAAAACACCGATTATGCAAGAAATCTCAAATCTAATTACCAAATTTGGGAAAAGGAAGCAAGAAGAAGAAGAAGGGAAAGTACTTAAGAAAGATGCACTTCACTTAGAATTTTGAAAAATTTGGCGGAGAAGAGATCCCAGACTCGAAATCCTCGAAAAGGCAGCGAGTAAATGTCGGAAATTAGGTCCTAGAGCGTCAAACAGTGGAAAGATGGGACATGAAGGGATGGGCATCGACTCTATCCTTCTCCTTACTGGAAATGGATAGTGAGAGAGAGAACAGGGCAATCTCCAAGGGTTCCTACTTTTTATAGCAATTGGGTCTTGGGTTTGAAAGTGGGTTGGGCTCGAATCCTGGCATTTGGGTACAAAATGGGTGTTAGACATATTTTTTCAAATTTTTGAACAAAAACCAAGCCCAAGGGTGAAATCTCATTAAAACTAAGTCCGGAAATAATTCTAATTCTAATAAATCCTCTCCTATCTCTGGCATGCGTGGACAGAAGCCCTGCAATATGCGCCACTTGCAACTTCCACCTAGGGATCTGTGCCAACTCCTCCTTCTCTATCCTCTCACACGCCATGCTATATTGGGTTTATTGCTTGTGGATCGTCCATGTGGCACTGGGAGAGAAAATTTAGTGTTTTGGGCAATTTTGGCTTGGTGGAGCTTGATTGGGTTTGGCCTATTTAGGATTGGACTTGGGCTTAAAAGGCTGTGTTGGGTCATTGGGCTCTGACTAAAAAAATGGGCTGACTTATAGACAAAGTCCAATAGTGGTTACCTCAGTCAAAATGATCTATAAAAGCTAATTCAATTTTCCACATGAACAAGGTCCACAAAAGAATCCACTGATTGCGAATCATTGGGCCTAATGCCCTCATAAGATTGGTAAGTGAATTCAGGATGGTAGAAAACGAATTTGAAATCCTCGGATGCAAAATTATTATTGAGAAGAGGATATCTGAAGAGGTGGTTGACAAAGATCTAGAACTACAAGGGTGATGCAATGACAAAAACACTAAGATCATAGAGAGACAGAACGATAGTGTGTAGATGTTGTATCCTGCCCATGGGCCCACAAAGACGTGATTTTTTATTGTGAGTCTTAGCCATACATGCAATTTCTCCATAAGAGGGGTGCCACATACTTACTATGGAATCCTAGCATGTTCCTAAGGATTATCACAATTGGAAGTCATACCATATGTTTCAGTAGAGTTTTGTATAAGAAAGAGAATGAAATATCGAATTTCTACGTTTGATCGCTAGCGTAATAATATCAAACTCTAATCCCATCTCATCCAAAATTTTCACACCATAAACATCACCAGAGATCAACAATAAATGCGGAAATATATGTGGAGTATTTATTACATATCAAAGTCAATTGGGATTCAAGTAATTGTAGAATTATAACAACCATTCTTAAAGTTTCTTTAATAAAAAGTAACAATTCATGTCCAATGAGAAACACCGGGACACCCATATCCCTAAACCAACAACAAAGATTCGTTTAAGCCTTCTTTAGGTAGAGTTCTTGAAATCGTAAGGGACTGAGTTTAACTAGTCCAGTGAAGAGAAATAACATAATACATGCTAATAATTCTATATCAGTTAATTATATAACTCACGCATCATATGGTTATCACACAACATATAATACAAGTTGCAACTTAACACACATACAACTCAGGGAATCATAGGGCGGATCCCTATGGAACAACTCCATTCATCTCGTGTTTACGTGGATCACCACCACATGTCTTTGCAGGTCAACACTTCGTGGTTAAGCGGAACTACCTCACAATTGTGTGCATATACGCGGTACAACCTGGCAACAACGATACAACCTCTCACCATAAGCCTGTTCACGATTCAACATTTCATGGGTTAATACGGTACAATAATACACTTGTAATACCCTGCTCTAGATTAGGCGTGTTTTTGCTTAATAATTTTGTTTAACCGGTTAATCTCGAAGATTTCGATTAGGGCTTTAAGGAAAGCCCAGGTTTGGCCCAATCCGAGCTCGTGAGCTCAGAGATCCAACTTGTCCAGCTGGAGGGGTGTTTTGGTAATTTTACCGCTTACTGTATTTATTTTATAAATTGTGTGATTTGGTGATTATTATTGGTTGATAATATTCTCCTTAATAAAGGATTTGCATTTATGATTTTAAAATGAATTTATTTTCAGAAAATAGTATTTTAACTCCGCCCGTCAAAAACCTGAAAGGGAGTATTAATTATTTTAAAGGGTTTTGAAAATGAGATAAAATTCAAAATTAGTATTTTATGGTAGACCATTTTAAGAATGGTCTAGCTATTCTATTTCACCCCAAAATGAGATTTCTAAAATGATTTATTTAACATTTGTTTATTTAAGTAAATAAGGTTAAAATATGATTTTTATTTAAATAAATGGTTTTTAATGAGAGTTAAATTCCAAAATTTTTATGGTGATCAAAGTTTTTAAAACCCAACTTATCTGTAAGGTTGGATTAAATTTGAGACTTTGAAATTAGGTTTTAAGTTAAAAATCCCGTTTTATAATAAAGAGGGACTAAATTGCAAAAACTGAAATTCAAGAGGGCTGATCTGCAACCCCCAAATTGTTACTGTTTGGGGCGTCACCAGGCACCGCATGCAGTGTCCGGTTCGCCCCTTTTCCCGGCCGATTTTTCTATAAAAGGAACTCTCTCCTTCAGATCAAACTCCTAACAAACCTTTCCTCTCTCTCTGTCTCTCTCAGCCCAGCTGAAACCCGACCCTCCGACCCTTGTTTTTCTCTTTTTTTAGTAACCGTAACTTTTAGGGAAAATTTTCAAAAGACCGGATTTCAGCCCACGAACTCAATTAAGGTAACCATTGCATTCCCCTTTCAATTCCAGTCAGTTTTGAATCCAGAAAATCTAAATTTGGCTTTGTTTTCAGTGAGAAAAGCCATTTCAAAAATCTAAGAAAATCTCGATTTCTTTGTATCAGTAAGCTTTCGGTGCTAAGATCGGATGACTTACTGAGTTTCAAAACTCCAAACCTCTCCCTATGGAAAGAGGACTCTCGGAGGAATCCATCAGACCGGTCAGATATAAAAACTGAATCTGGGAAACCCCCCATTTCTAAATTCGTTTTTCACGTTTTTCCGGCCGTTCATTGGGAGGAAGAAGAAAAAAAAAAGAAAAAGAAAAAAAAAAGAATTTTTTTTTTTTAGATATTGTTGATGCTTGTGATTTATGATGTTAGTACCTTTTGAAAAAAAATATAAATAAATAAATAAATGATTGAATAAATAAATGTTATTATTTTATTCAAAAAAAAAATTAATATTTTGTTAGATTATGTGATGTGATGTTAGTACCCCATTTTGTTAATTAAAATTTGTACTAACTCTTTTCTCTTATTACTTATAGTGTAAATACTATTGTATTCGCTTCCAAGCCGACCCTAATGGTCGAGCACTGAGTGATTCACTTCCAGGCCGACGCTATATAGTCGGGCACTGAGTGACCTCGAGGTCTAACTCAAAATGTCAGATCTGGTCCTATCCAGAAGACAACCGAGAAGTGACCGAAGGATCTAGACCTAACTCAATAAGTCAATCTGGTCAATGCCCAGAAGACAATATGAGTTTTGTACTGAGCCCATTTTTATTTATTATTATATTGTGGATTATGATAATTTAAAAAGGATAGAAACCCAGTAGGAGACTCAATTCCATATACCTTGGATATTTTTGGGAAAACGTGAAATTTCAAAATACTACTTATGTATACATATTTGTTATGTATATTGATTGTGTATTTGTCTGTTTGTTTGAACAGACACCGCGTAACCACACAATCACGGTGAGGGAACTTAACTCTGCAGATTATGTAAACAGGTTTTATTATGAGATGGGTTTGGCAATGGGTGGTTTCAGACTTGATGAACCCACTCATGTGCCTAGACATAATGCACTATGGTAAGAGTGCTGATGATGGTTGTGAATATTATGATGTTGATCATATGAATATGTAAGACTGCTTCCACGTACTGGGCTATTAAACCAATATCGGCCATATGGGAGATGGTTTATGTCTACTGGACCATGGGTGGACCATGAGTGTCGTCAGTTGCTGACTTGAGGATGTTAGTATCGGCTAAGTCAGAGCCGGAGATGTACTTGCAAGGATGTATTTTGAGCATGTCGGGACTTAATACAAGTCTCAATGTAGTTGGCAGGCGTTACGTTGGATGATAGCAGTAATTGATGAGAAATGATGATGATGCTTTACATGACATTATGCTTATTGGTTATCAAGCATGTGATATTATTGAACTGTTGCTAACCTGTTATTTTACTTAAACTGCATTATTATATTTCCTTCACTGGGCTAGTTAGCTCACCCCACTCACTTTCAGGCGATGAACCCGAGGAGGAGGACCCTCTTTTTCAATCTTAGGGTGGATAAGCTGAGGCGATGTTTCGAGATTCCCCCTGAGGGGAATACCCTTATCTTAAGTTGTTGGTTCTTGGAACCATTTGCTTTTGTCAAGTACTGGGTGTAGTACTTGATTTGTTTAAATGTGATGTATTAGACTATTATGCCTCTCTAGTGACTTTGAGATGATATTTTGAATGAAATAAATGGTTGGATTTTATATGATTATGTTGTGTTGATGTTGTTTATGTCTATTTTGTCGGGTAGACTTATGGTATGTGTTTGAGTCCACATGTTAGGATCATGTGTGACCTCTGGGCCTAACTGTTGATCCGGCCCAGTTAGAATGCTTGTGAGTTGGTTTAGTTTTATCTTTAAAAAAAAAAAAAAATCAGTCGCGTTCCGGGCCTACCCTTCGTGTCGGGGCGTGACAACACTTACATGGTACCACATTGCGTGTTATACCTAGTGATTCTTCCGTGGGACAACCTTGTGGTAAATAAATCAGTGATTTTATCGCGGACCAACCATTGCATACAACAGAGATAATTCATAATATCATGCACAAAGCTTTAAATCACATACATCATGTTGGAACATACAACTATACAAGCATATCAATCCAACAGATAAATAGATCGTCACATCATGCATTAGCAGTTGAAATATATATCAAACCTGACACATATCAAACATGCATACATATTAGCACTTTAGTCTAACACGTGTCACATACACATTCTATTAACATATTCATTACCCATTAATACATCAGCATCATACTAGAGAGATATGTTTAACTCTAACTATGTCCAATACAATATGTATACATTTCAAGCTTATTAATCATACCATGCACATGAGTGGGTCCTACATACGGTTAGACGGCTAAGCCTCAACTATTGGATACTATTCCCATTTATATTCGGTGTCTAGAATCGATTATTAAATATTCTCTTATTTGTAAGTGATACGTGGTATCGCATTTGGTCCCACTCACGTCTTTTCCATTATTGTTAAAAGTCTACCAGACCCATCATTTCCATTTTTTATTAATAGCATTAGTTAAATGCAATGATAATATGTATAAATAAAACAAATAGTGTTTTAAGTTAATTAAATACAAGGTGTGGTTGAATCTCCTCACCTAAATTGATTTTGAAAACAAATAGTGCTTAAAATCCTAAAACTAAGAAAGGGAGAAAATCCCAACTTAAATAACTAAAAAAAGTAGTAAAGAAATAAACAAATTTCTCTTAAGAAAATTTTTAAATTAGAAAATTAGGACCTCATGTGCTCTCGGTTCAGATCGTTAGATGGGTCATCGGATCGTCTAATAGAAGGGTCGGATCTTCTGAGAGCAATGCTTGCATCGTCCGGCAGAAGGGTTTGGACTCTTTATCAGCAACACTCGGATCATCCGAGTCAGCTTAGATCTTCCGAGAGGTTGGGCTCGGATCTTTAGAGAGCATAGTTGGTCCATAGGTCAGAAGGTTCATCTGACAGTTTGAGTCAGATCTTCTGACCCATCGGATCATCTGAGTCTAGGAGACGAATATTACGAAAGATCGTCGTTATGCATATAAAGTTGCAGAGCGACGGAAATTTTGAGGACGAAGGTGAGAATTGTGTTGACTTTTGATTCCATGTTGATGGTTTTTAAATAAAAAATAAGATAAAATTGATTAATCGAAGTTGATTTTTGGTTAATTACTGTTGTGCTAATTACCCACACAAAATCAATCACAAATCAAGAACCCAAGCAAACACAAGAACAACACAGCAAGAACACGCAGTTTTTACATGGTTCGGCAATATTGCTTACGTCCACGGGATGTGCAAAGATTTCACTAAGAAGAAGTTACTAGTCAGGTTATAAGGATTTCTCTAATCCTTCCCACCTTTCTTCTCAGTCTCTCTTTCTTCTCTTTGTTTACATTGAACCAAAGAAACAACTACAAAAAGATACAATATATATTGCTTACAACAGATTGGGCCCATTGGGCCCAACTGACAACCTAGACCCAAACGGGCTTTGAGCCATAAATCCAACAAACTCCACCTTGGCGAAAAAGCCAGACACCATAAAGATTGTTGCCTTGTGTTTTTGTCATCTCCACCTGCTGTACAACACCTACAATTTTGAATCTTCTGTAAGACACTCATCCCCACGCATTGGGATGATTCACCGATCAAAGACTGGTCAGCCCAACCGGGTTCCACCTCGAACATAGCAATCGAGGTTCCTGTCACCGTTTTAACCACTCCTGACTCCTCCAAACAGAGATAATTAAGAGAGCCGTAGACAAATCAAGCAACGCAAACCTGGTTGCTCCACCTTGTCTACCATCTCAGACAATCAGGTCTAGTCCCTTGTCTTGAGAAATCCTCTCTGTCCCGAGAACAAAGCCAAACACAATTAGCCATGTGTTTCCAGGTCTTTTCCTGTTCTCCAATTACTTCTTCTCTTTTTCCAAATCAACACCGGTCACTGTGTAGATCTCTTTGCTACGAACGCACAGGCGAAGACGGATCTCAATTCTGAGTCCAGATGACTCTAGAAACTGCAACTCAATCCTGACCGTTGATTTTTTTTAACTGAAGGAGTATCGTAATTTGTGGTCCTGCAGTTCACCCGAAATTTTAGTCCTACAGACTACCAGAATACATTACAGTAGTCCTGCATGACTACTCGAATTCATAGTCCCTCAGATGTACCAAAACAAGTGGTCCTCAAGACCACTAATTTTTTTTTTTTAACTACCGTGTCTGTCCTCAATCATGTTTCTTTCCCCTTTTTTGGGCTTTTGTGCACCTCTCTGCAAGCTGCTCTTTTTCTGCGGCATTCACCGGTTGCAACTGCTTTCTGTTTCTACCCTCAATCTGCTAATTGGTTGTCCTGCAACCGCCTGTACTGACGCCAACCACCGTTGTTTCAACTGCCTCCGACGTCATTCAGATCTAGGCATTGTAATCTTTCCACTCCTCTCGAGCGATCCTTGGCCTTTGCTCGTTGCTTGGCCTTCTCTTTTATCTAGATCTGAACCGAGAGTCAGTCTTTTGTTTCTTCGTCACTGCCTGCTGCTGTGTGCGCTCGGCTGCCCTCTCCACCGCCACTGCCTTCTTGACAGTGCTGGCAGATCTACCTCGGCTCTAGTCGGGTTTTGCTGGCTCTGATCTGTTACAGTCCTCCTTTCTCTCAGCTGCTTGCAGCCGATCTCGTAGCTGCCTCCCTTCTTGGCAGATCTAAGACACAGACTGCTCTCTTCCTTTCTTAGTGTCGATTCCTCTTCCCTCAAGTCCGATGCTCACTGTGGCTGCATCAACCACCTCCTTTTCTCTTCTCTCCTCCCGAGATCTGCTCATTTGTCCGGTGATTCCTCTGCACTTTGCATCCATCGCCACGGCTACCAGATCTGCTGGCGATGGAAACTGCTCCATGTACACTCAGTCTCAGACCTGCAACCGACATCTCAAATTCGCTGGAGGCAGGCCACTTTCCAACTGCAGAAAACCCCTTTCGCACACGGCTGTTTCACCTTCCTACCCTGCAGATCCACATGGGCTCCACCGTTTATAGATCTTCTCTCAGATCTACAACCGAGATCTGCTCTCAGATTTGTACTGGTTGCCTTCCTCCTTGACGATTTGTATGGGCTCCACCGTCGTCACGGCTCTGCACCGGTCGCCGCTTGTTCTTCGGCCGATCTGCTCTCAGCTGAAAGGTAGGCCGGACCTCTCTGCTTCAGGAACTCGCACCTCCTTCTCCAGATCTTAACAGGAAGCCCTGTTTTGCTGCCGTTCCTAGCAACCTTTCTCTGTAACGGACGGTGCCTCTTGGAAAACCCCAGAAACTGATTTGCACGTCCCTTCTTGCCTCGCTAAAAAATGAGAGAGAGATATCAGAGCCTCTTTGGAACCCCAGACTGATCCATCTCTGTTCTCTATCTGCAAGATCTGAAATGCAGCATTCAATTCCGTTGGATGCACCTCTCCAGCATCCGTGGATTAAAGGAAGCTCTTCCTTCGATTTGAGATTTTTTCGCCTGAATCCGAACCTATGCTTTGATACCAATTGTTGTGCTAATTACCCACACAAAATCAATCACAAATCAAGAACCCAAGCAAACACAAGAACAACACAGCAAGAACACGTAGTTTTTACGTGGTTCGACAACATTGCCTACGTCCACGGGCTGTGCAAAGATTTCACTAAGAAGAAGTTACCGGTCAGGTTACAAGGATTTCACCAATCCTTCCCACCCTTCTTCTCAGTCTCTCTTTCTTCTCTTTGTTTACATTGACCCAAAGAAACAACTACAAAAAGATACAATATATATTGCTTACAACAGATTGGGCCCACTGGGCCCAACTGACAATGTAGGCCCAAACGGGTTTTGAGCCATAAATCCAACAATTACAAGTTATGATTTTAAGTTTCCAAGTCTAAATGGAAAGAGGACCAGCATGAAAACAATTGCAGTAAGAGGAGATAGAAAGTTTTACTGCACCAGGGGTCCACTAGATCTTCTTGAAAGAGAGAGATTAAGAGTGTGATGGTGTTCGAGAAATAGGAGAAAGGAGGCCCCGTTTATAGATCCCATGGTGTTTAGCCATGGAGGAAGATGGAGAATTGTTTGCAGAGGAGAGGAGAAGAGATTTGAAGAGGGAGAAACCATCTGGCTCTATTGCCAGAGGCTAGAAGGAGGGGAAGCAAGCGAGGAAGGGAAAACTTGGCCAAAGGTTGGCCATGATGGCTTATGGCAATGACCCAAGTCGCAGTTGGCAGGTGGAGGGAAGGCATTCGCTACAAGCGGGAGGGAAATGAGAGGAAGATAAGGTTCGTCCGATCGCTTTCGTTCTGGGTTCACTGTACGTACCCTGAAAAATGGCATTTGGAGGGGCCTTCTTTGAAATCTGACCTTGTGAAAAATGTTTAGAACACCTCAGATAGGCTATGAGATAATTTTGGTTGAAATCCGAAATAAAAAGCTGCTTGATTTAAGAGATTTTGATCACTTCAAAACTAAGTGAATAGTAACAGGTCAAACAGGTTTTAGGGTTTAAAAAGTTTTCAAAACATGTTGTTCAAAAGTCTTAATCAGGCAAATCGTTTTAGTGATTAAAAAGTTTCGGTGAATTTTACTATTTGAACATAGTTCCCTTTTCAAATGTCATACTTAACGCGATTTTTAGAGAAAACTGGGATGATTTTAAGCGAGTTTTAAAATCCTCCATGTTTAGTTAATTGGGAGAAAAAGTGTGTGCAAATTTTAGAATTCTTGGATTCAAAATAGTGATTAAAATGAACCTCCAAAACAATTGAACATTGTTCATTCATTTTTAAATTAGTTAAAAAATCATGATTTTCTTCGGATCACCCGATGGTAACCATTGGATCATGTTATCGAACAATGTTTTGAATTTCAAAAGCCCATAACTAGAGCTCTCGAGCTCAGATTGGGTCAAATTTGAGTTTGTTGGAAAGTTTATAAATGTATCTACGAATGGATTAACTCTTTATCCCAGATTATGAGCCTCAAATATCCTCGATTTGCATGATCTTAGGGTCAGGTCATCACAGTAGAGATAGAGAGAGAAGAAACAAAGAGGTACAACAAAAATAGCTGTGTCAAAAATTCTTTGAAAGATCCGATCGAGAGGAGTGGGCTTTGACCTTTGATGAAACATGAGTGATATCATGTTAGAAAATGAAAGAGATAATAAAACTCACTCTAATATTTCTCTGTATTATTTGGGTGACAAAGATATAGAAAATAACTTAGAATCCTCATTTCATATTTGAGAGATATGTACAATCTCTCACAATCAATCATCATCTAAATAATCTATCATAATCAATCACATCTTAAGACATGTTAACATATTAAAAAATAGGAGAAATAATAAAAATCACTATAATATTTCTTATTATTTTACTGAATGGGAGACAAATATATAGAAGACTACTCGGAATCCTAATTTCTTATTTGAGAAATATATACAATCTCTCACAATCAATCATAATATAAATATCTATCACAACCTAACTACAATTAATCATGATCTAATCTAAATCATATCTTAAGATATCTTAACAATAAATAGGCACAAGAAGTAGGTTTACCACATTCCATGCCATATAAAGTCCTCTAAAATGGAATGAAGGCTATATTAAAAAATGGCCCGTATGACTGATGGAGTCTAGGGTCTCAAGAATCTTAACCCACAATGAGCATTTGAGATATTTTTGACATGCCAAAAAAGTTTTAAATTGACTCTAAGGATTTTTTAGGAATAGACGAAATTGAAATTCACTTCTGATAAGTTAAACTTAAGAAAAGCTTTATCTTAACTCAATTACAATGTAAAAATTGGTGTAACATGTCAATTTGAATTGAGAAAGGCCAACTCGAAACTATGAATTCTTAGGTCAAATTCTCACAATTAAATTCTAGCAAGTGACCAATAACACTTTGAGTGTGAAATTTTGCACCTTGATGAATGAATTATGAAATCTCGGCAAAGTAATATTGTACAAATTTCAAAGTAAAGTAAAATAAAATAAAATATGAAATTATAAGAAAAATAGATCACTCAATAGAGAGAACACAAAGTTGCAAAACTTAAACTTGGGATAAACTAGGATTCCATTGGGTGCCAAAAATTCCTTTTTTTTATAGTTTTACACATTGCAAAACAAGCAAACAAAAGTCACCTTGTCTTTACATCATGTCATGTATCACATTATACACCCTTATGCACCCATAAAAAAAATTGTCACATTATAATGCTCTATCACTAAATGGGTTATAGCTTCTTTTATAAATTTCAAAATTGTACAAACTTAAACTCAGTAGAAAGATTATTGAATGAGCTTCCTAATTAATTTGAGTTCATGTAAATCAAATATCATTAGTACATAAAATATGACTTTTATTCTATAATTATTATTTTAAAAACTTTCCACTTCATTTAACTCTGTTACGGAGAAAAGAAACTAAAGATATTCACAAATGGAGATTCTTATCAGGATATGGGTCTCATAAATAGGCATTTAGAATCCCAAATATAAAAAACAAAGCTTAGACTTGGACCTTCATGTAAGGACTCGTATCTCTAGTACAATATTGTATATTTTGTGGTCATATATCCTCACCGCTTTGCATTGGGTACAAGTGTCACACTTTAGCCCAAAAAGCATTGTAGACTCTCTATGGCTCAATGTAAGACTTTGTGCGCCCTCTCTAGGGCGCACATCTTTCATGGCCGAACTTTCACGCAAACACCCTCCTCCGGCGCAGGAAATTAGACTTCAATTGCCAATAGTTTGATCTAAAAATGTCCTAAATGAGCTCTTATTGCTATTATCAAAATTTTCATAAAGTTTTAAAGACAATTTAATTATGTTATTTTGAAATTTTTCATAAATGTACGCATGAATAACACATGTCACTGACATCTAATGACCATTAGATTTGAGTGACATGATGATATATATATATATATATTGTAGGTGATTAAGACTGTATCAACTCCACTAAATTGTATTTGGCTGAGTCAGCCTATCATATTGACTGAGTCGACAGGTATAACCATGAAGCCGAGTCGCAAGATCCCATGAAGGGTGCCACCCCATTCCAATTCCCAAGTTGAATCTTTCTTGATCAGACCCTTAAAATTTGATGTTTACACTTGTCTAGTGCAGGAAATATCCTATTCTAAGAGAGCCACAGCCTGTACAAGTGGACTATGAACGGAATATTGGCCGGAAGAAATGGAGATGTAAAGATGAGTGGCCTTTGGTTGGATTTTGACCCTTGAAATCCAACAAACTGCAAGAAGAAAATGTCCAACTTCTGCTTCTTATTCTTCTTTTTCTAAGTTCTTTTGCTCTATCTGTCCGTTCCTTTTTATTTAGACCGACAGCTCCATTTGCTGTTTTAATTGTTTTTGCAGAGGGGACACGTGACTTTTTCCTTTTCCTTTTCTTTCTCCTTTAATCATATATATTATTGTTTTTTGTTAGTGAGATTGGAGAATTTGGGTGATATAGAAATCATTCTTACATTCGAAATTCGGAAACAATGGCCGGCGGGCAGATTAGTGATGGCGGCGATGGGGGCACTGAATTTGGCGGGGAGTTGACGGCCTCGCTTTTCATCGTCTGCATCGTGGCTGCCTTTGGAGGGTTGATCTTCGGCTTCGACGTTGGAATTTCAGGCGGGTGATTATCAATGATTAAATCATTAGTTTGGGGAATATGATGTGTTTATAAATTATAAAATTGTTTAACTCGCGAGGATTGATTTGTGGTCAAGAACCCATTTTAGATGTAGGAGGTCTTAGGTTTAAATCACTTTTAATATAGAAAATGTTACTCTCCATAATATTATTCGGTGTGTGGATATGGAGGTTTACACATATTTCAAAGATTAGTTTAGGTGCTCTAAAAACCTAGACACCTTGGTAATAAAATGAATAATGAGTTGCAATAATATAAATTTTTTATAATCATTTTTCCTTTTGTATTTTACATTTTCCTTTCACAACCATACTCATTTGATTAATTATAGAGAGGTTCTATAGGTGCAATTTTTTTTCGCACTAGCTGTTCATGTATATACTACAAGCTATTTTTTTTCGCACTAGTTGTTCATGTATATAATGCAAGCTATGTCTCATAATATATAAGAAAAGCATACAAAGAGTAGGATGGTGAAAAAAAGTATTTCATCCATTCATCATAATTTTGACCTGATTTAGTGGGCCAATACTATGTTCTTCTAAAGTGCCAAATTTATGTTCTAATGATGCAAATCAAATTATTTGACACTATCAAACTTAATAATTTTGTAAGAGCTTTTAGTTTAAGATTCTTTAGAAAAGCCCTGCATCATGGTCAATTGAAAAGCTACCAGTTTGAAAAATCGCATGTTCATTCGTACCGAAAATCGGCCTATGGAATAATTTGTTAAATCTATTTTTAATTGTCAGGCATAGAAAGATGAGGTAAATGACTTTGAATGACGATAATATTCATACTATATCTACAACGGAATGTCACTGCTCTTTTGTTTAGGCCTACTTTCATACCCCATGAACTGGGCTATAGAAGTTCTGGTATTGATTGGTGTGTAAATTTCTCTGATTTCAGGAGGAGTGACAACCATGGAATCATTCCTTTCAACTTTCTTCCCTTCAATACTCAAGAGGATGGCAGACTCCCAACGTGATGAGTACTGTGTCTTTGACAGTCAGATTCTCACTTCATTCACTTCCTCTCTTTATGTTGCTGGACTGATTGCGTCTCTCGCTGCGGCCAAAGTTACCAATTCTATGGGCCGGCAGAAGACCATGCTGTTCGGTGCATTGACCTTTCTATTTGGGGCTGTGGTCAATGCGGTCTCCGTCAACATCGCGATGCTGATCTTGGGCCGCCTTTTTCTCGGCATGGCCATTGGATTCACGAATCAGGTATGTGATTATGACTTCACCAAGGGTTCAAAAATAGTTGATACCAAGATGTCGGCGTGTCGGCCGATATCTCTTTCTCCTAATTTTTTTTTTTAAAAATATCGATGGTTTAAATGTGCATCGACCGATATCGGCGAGATCTCGGCCAGTACAGTCGATACTGTGCGTATCGACTGAGATATCTCAGATTTTTTATGGCCGAGATTTGTAACCCTGGACTTCACACAGTGACTGGTCCAGAATGCAAGCCCATGAGCTTTAACATAGTTTCTTTCAAATTACAGGCCCATTTTAGGGAACACTATTTGGATAAATCTGAATTTCTGATCCTTAGCATATGTTGATTCAAGACATGGTTCTAAATTAGAGGCCCAAAAATGAAAATGTTGGCCCGAGTTGAAGTTTAGGCTCTTGGGCCTGCCAAACCGAAATTGAGATATCTGACAATGTTGGATTTTGATAAAAATTATGAATATATACAAAATTATTAATAAAAAAATCATGTTTATAAAATTAATTTATTAATCATCAGTATTTTATAAACTCATATATATACAAATTAGTGTTTAACAATTGGCCCATGTACAAATTACTGTAAAAATGTGGAGCAGAGACAGAAGGGTGGTCTGAAACTTGCAGCTTAATTTGCATATCTGAAACTAAGAGCTGAATTTGCAGGCAACTCCAATCTACATCTCGGAGATGGCTCCAACTCGAATGCGAGGAGCCTTGAACATTATGTTCCAATTCTTCCTTGGACTCGGCGTGGTTGCTTCCAACCTCATCAACTACGCCACAGCTCAGATTCCCCACTGGGGTTGGCGACTCTCCTTAGGCCTTGCAGCCATACCGGCCGTCATCATGATCGTCGGCACTCTCCTCATACCCGACACCCCAAGAAGCCTCGTCCAGCGCGGTCACCAGAAGGAAGCTCGCCTTGCACTGCGTCGACTCCGTGGCACCAACACGGACATCGAACCGGAGATGAACGAACTGATTCGACTCGATGAGATAGCCAACTCTGTCAAACACGAGCCATTCAAAACTATTGTGCAGAGCCGGTATCGTCCTCATCTGGTGATGTCGATCGCCATTCCATTCTTTCAACAGATGACTGGGATCAATGTCATTGCCTTCTATGCACCTGTCCTCTTTCAAACTGTTGGGTTTGGGAGTAGCCCAGCCCTTGTAGCCACTGTGCTACTTGGTGCCGTCAACTTGATTTCCATCATCTTCTCCAGCATCTTTGTGGATAAGTATGGAAGGAGGTTTCTCTTCATCCTCGGTGGGACTCAGATGTTTATTTGTGAGGTAAGCTTCTCGTGCCAAAAATCTTCTTCTCCAGATCAGGGGTCAAAAAATCGGCTCGGCCGATATATCGGCCGATATGTAAATATCGGCCGATATCCGATACGGACGATATATCGGCCGATAATTTTATCTCTCATACCGATATCGACATTTTCTCTCTCCTCCGATATCGGAACCGTGAAAAAACCTCAAAAAACCGTGATGAATAGTGGTGAACCGTGACAAAACCGCAAAAAACCGCAAAAAACCGCAAAAAACCGCAAAAAACCGTAAAAAACCGTGGGCACCCTGAGAACCGTAAACCCTGAACCGCAGAAAACCGTGGAAAACCGCAGAAAACCGCGAAAAACCGCGAAACCGCGAAAAACCGCGAATACCCCTGAGAACCGTAAACCGTGGAAAACCGCGGAAAACCGCGGAAAACTGCGAAAAACCGCGAAAAACCGTGTAAAAACCGCGAAAAACCGTATCGGTGTTTTAAATTTTTTTTTTTAAAAAAAATACCGATATTTTCGAATATCGGCCGATATTAGGGCCGATATTGGGGACCGTTTATCGCCCATATCGGCCGATATTCCAACTGTACGGCCGATACTTATCGTATCGGCCGATATTTCAAGGTTTCAAAAAACCGATATATATCGGCCGATACGATATGTATCGGCCGATATTTAAACCTTTGCTCCAGATATTAATGGCGATTGATAGTACCAAGATATTTTCAAATTTTCAAATTTTTATAAAATTAGAAATTAAAGATTGATTATAAAAATTAATTGTAAATGATAGTGAGAAGCCTTTTATCTTTAAAGATTTTAGCTTTTTTATATTTGATTATACACTTAAAACATGGTGATAACAAATCATTAACAGTTTAACAATGCATAAAAGGTGTATATCAACAGTGCATATGAATCAAAATGGATTTATGAAAAATTAATAGAAAATACAAAAATAAAAAAACATGCTATTCTCCAACACGTGTCTTTGGCTATTTTATATAGTAAATGAAAAGGCTTGTGCTTATACCATGCATGACCTATAAAATGCAATCTATACATATTTTCTAATGCTTTTTATTTAATAATAGATATTTTACATTTATTAAACATAGAAGATATGAGTCTGATGTCTCTTGCTATAAAAAAACATAATAGTACCTGCCAATTTCGACTTCATTTTGGTTTCCCCGGTATTAGAAGAGGAATTTGTAATACCCACCCACCCAAAGTCCCACATCGTTTGTGGACTTGGGTGATATGAGATTTAAAAGAGGGGGCAACCCTTTCCCTTGTGTGAGGGTTTTGAGGCTTGGCTTGGTGGACCAGGCCCAAAAACAAAATCTTGCGGGTAGAGTGGGTCCAAAACGGACAATATCACACTTGGAAAATCAAGGCGGGGTGTTACAAGTGGTAAGAGAGCACAGTTCAAATTCGGACTGTGTGGGCCCTCTACTTGTGTGATGTGTTGCTTGGGGAGTGGGGATTGTAAATAAAATTGTGCGTGCAGAAGTGAGCCCAAATTGGACAATATCACACTTGGAAAATCAGGGCGGGGTGTTACAAAATTCATATTTCCCTCAGTTTTCACTTCTTTTATCAACTTAGTATTTCAAGTTGAATCCTAGTTTTGAGTTTTAAATACTAAACTAATGATAGAAAATATGCATTTAAAAAATAAATACATTTAAAATGTTTAATCTTCTTGTATAAAAGTAACTATATAACTATTATAAAATAAATTATCAATTTAAAATTCTTCTTTAAAATTAGAAATTTTGTGATTTTCATGTAAATTATGGATTTCTCTAATTCATATAAAAAACTTGAAATTTGATAAAGAGGTGAGTTTTCTTTTTATTAATGGATTCAAAGTCTCATTTGGGAACAAGAAAGGTATATCATAATTTCGATTTCGACCAAGCAATACATAAATGTGAGTTCAGTTCGATACTAGGCACCGGAAAGTGTTGGGGGGCGGAGGGTGGGGGCAAACCCCAAAGAACTCTCTAGGGTCGTAGCCTCCGGTGCTGAGTCCCTCTGCTGGGTGGACAAATCAAACCAATCAAAGGTTGCATTGTTTTATTTAACATGAGAGAAATGAGTCTAACAAATATTATATTTATCTATTAATTATTTTGAATAATTATTGGGAACAATGACAAAATGAAACTATTTAGAGATTAATATAAATTTTATTTCATAAAATGGATAACTATTTTTTAATTGATGGATGTTATTTAATAACTATGTATGTGTAGTCAAATTTGTTTATTATTATTATATAGACTCATCAAGACTAACTATTATGAAATTGACAACAGATTAAAATATTCTTATTCATATTTATTAAATAATTTTTCTTTCTCTCAAAAATTCTGTTCTCCTCTAATATTTTCATTTGTAGTTACCAAACAAATATGTTTGAAACTCTTACCAAACTTTCCTCTGGTTGAAATCATTTACTAAAGAAGTCATCGTTTACTCTGTATTGTCTGAATGAAGATTGCAACGGGCATCATCCTAAGAATTAAGGCTGAGGGCCACAGTAGTCCAGAAGTGATAAAGATTTACTCTGTGGTTATACTGGTGATAATGTGCATCTACTCCGCCGGTTTTGGGTGGTCTTGGGGTCCTCTTACCTGGCTTGTTCCGAGCGAGATATTTCCGATCGAAATCCGAGCAGCCGGCCAGAGTATCGCCATCGGCGTCAACTTCCTCATCACCTTCATCCTGGCACAGTTTTTCTTAGCCATGCTCTGCCGCTTCAAGTATTTGACTTTCATTTTCTATGGAGGGTGGATAGTGATAATGACTGTTTTCATTATCTTGTTCCTGCCTGAAACAAGAGGAGTTCCTCTTGAATCAATGAATTCATTGTGGGAGAACCATTGGTTCTGGAGTAGGTATTATGAGAAGAAGACAACTAAAGAAGTAGATAGTAAGTGAACATCCTTTCATTCTTGTAGTTGCTGCAACATGAACGACCTTTTCGGTTTTATTTTTTCAATCAAACAATAATTTTAATTTTAATTTTAATATTTTCCCCCTGTTGTAGTGAACAAATTTAACCCCTGTGTATTGCTTACCTTTAATTTTTATTTCCTGCTAAGCAAGTATCCTCCTCCTCCTAATACATTTCTCGTATCTACATTGATGGAAATTTAGTATACAAAAATCCCTTTGTCATTTAAAATATAGAAGATATCGAAGGTATCTCATCTCATCTATAAAAAATTATTGATTCCGATCCGAATTGTTCAACCCAATCTAACCCAACCCAACCCAAATTGTTAACCCGATTCAATATGAGTGTTGGCCAGACTCAACCCGTATGCTATATTAAATTTTTTGAGTGGGTCAAGTCGAGTCCAAGTCGGGTTATGCGAGTCAAGTTAAAACCCGACCCAAGTTTCACCCCTAGATGTCCTAGTTAATCTCTTAATTTTTTTTTTTAAAAAAAATTATAGGTTTCATTTTATTTTTATCACCTAAGATTTGCTATATTTTTCTCCTATTTAATGGCACTAGATCATGGGCCTATTATAGATTCAGATAAATTGTCTCCAAAAATAGTATAGACACTTGAAAGATTCACACATACATTTAATTTTTTGCCTTTTTTTTTTAATTCTCTCCCAAGGAAATTATTTGCACGGAATTTTTTTATTATGAGTCCAAAGGCACATATACATATCGACATTCACTTAATATTTTCATATTTGCATTCCAAATTAAATATTTTCACAATTTTTTTTTACATTTTCTCAAAAAAAGGAAAATCAAGTTAACCAAATTGTGAAGCTTCAATATCGAAATGAAACAAATCCAGTAAAACGTGTAACTAGTGAAAATTAAAAAAAGAAAAAAACCTACTCAAATACCTTATGAGTGAGATAGTGCAAGAGAAAATGCCAAAATGGATAGTGAAAGCCTATAATTCCAATAGTGGAATCTAACTATGATTCATTTATAATACTATATTCTAATTCCAAAGTTTGTAGCTATGTAAGTTGAGTGCAAATATTAGGGTTTCTTCTTTAACTCAGCATATTAAATATCTATTAACAATAGACATATTATTTATATAATTTATCATTTTGGTTAGCAGGTTGTTGAATTCAGATATGGTTATATCAAAGTCTATAATTTTAAATAATGGATGTTAGATTTGGATTTGGATAAAAAATTTTAAATATAAAAGTTGCACCTAAATCCAGTTATTTTGGATTCAAATCTTTTAGTTTTGGATTTTTTTAGTATCCATTTACTAAAGAAAATGACATATTGAAAAAGCTATTCAGTGAAATTAGAAATAAAGGAACGAATTTTAGTATTACTGAAGTTAAATTTGAGTTAAGCTTTGTGGCATAGTTATCTGGTTTACCATTCAACTCATTCGTGTTTGAGTTGGTAGTTCGTAATCAAATATCTATTATAATTTACTAATTTGTTAGAGTATGTTCATTTTTCACTTCATCGAATTTGTAGTTCGAGTGTGATTGCTTAAATAAATGAATTTTTCAATCAAATATAGTTTCATTATTTTGTATAATTCAATTAATTTTGTCCATGCGACTAAGGGATTTTTTTTTTTTGAAACTCTAGAACATGCATATCTCTTAGTCCCAACACATATAAAAAAGATTCTCATGCACCCTAAAATTTAGTGGACTCTCGGTGTGATCAAATTGATTCTTCAGCTACCTACGTACTCTTTCGAGATCAGATCACGTGTAGTTCTTGTTATGCAAATTTTAAATTTATAACTTGCAAGCTCTCGAATCAAATTGGAGTATAGAGATATGCAAGTGCGAGGCCGAACCCAAAGGGACTTGATTTTAGAATGAACAGGATAACAAATTAAAAAGCCTAACAATTTAACCTTAACCTAGTTAACACTTTTTTTATGGAGCATGGTTGAATTAAACATGCAAAATTAAAATAACTAAGAAAATAGAGATTAATCAAGTGAGAGAAATTACTAAGGTATCGGACTCCACCACCATTAAATCTATAATCTTCTAATTATTTATTTATTAATTTCCAAGTTTTAAAGATTTAAACATTTTCAAAAATTGATTTCCCTTCGCTTAAAAGTGTAAATTCTAAGAATTCAATGTATCCTTTCTTAATTCAAAAGACAATGGATGAAAGTATTAATCTAAGCATCCAATTTATTTAAATTAAAAAAAAATGAATCAAAGGATTTACTTTTATTCAATTAAAAAACAAGCATTTAATTAATTAGATAGTAATATTAATAACAAAAAATACATGACATTGATGGTAAAAATAATTAACATCTATTAATTTGATGAAGCCAAAATCATAAATAATCAAATACACATAATTTGTAATTAAATAAATAAATAATAGAAGATTTTTTATTAATGAGGTTTCATCCTCAACCTCAGTACAAATAATTAGTTGGATATTATGAAATTAAAAGCAAAAGAGATAGGAAAATAAAACCCAAGCAATCGTCGGACCTCCTGAGCCAATGCCACAATCCTTGACTCAGCCGAGCCTTCTCCACTCTGTCAAGTTCAAGATCGAATTTTCCTTCTGACTTCAATTTATAAAGATTTAGGTGAGGTGAAATTAGTAAGACCGTGGGACCCACTAGCAAATTCAATTCAGCCGCTCCTAAGAAAAAAAAAGATAAAAAGCAACGTGTATTCTTTTATTTTCCTTTCTTACTTTCTTATTTCTATTTTTCACTTCTATTCTTTCTTGGTTCTGTCACACACAAATCTGCAATATTGGCTTCTTACAACTGCACCGTCCTTCCATTATTCTCTTCTTTCAACTTATATTTTTTTATCTTATTTTATCTAACTGTTTCAATCAGAGCAGATTCTTTCTTTTTATTTTTTTCATTCCTTCTCTTTCTTTACTAGCTGAATCGGCCAGCACCTCAATGGATACACGTTGCTGCAGCCTTCTTTTTTTAATTTTCTCTTTATCCTTCTATTCTCTTTATTGATTTTCGGTCAAACACCTTTCTTTCTTGCCGCTGTTTGTAAAGCTTTGTTGCAGCGCTGTTCTCTGGCTGATTTCTTTAGCTTCTCTATGTTTGCAGCCACCGTCCCTAATCGTCTCTGTATTTACTGCATGCCTCTTCCTCTTTCAATTCCAGCTGTGTACAATCAAACCTTCTTTTCTATTATTTCTTTGTTCTGCTGCACACTCTGCTGGCTGCCCTCTGACTGGATTCAAACAAGAGATAAGGGTAGGTTGCTGTTTTATGTGAAACTACTATTTGGCTGGTTTTAATCCAAACTACTGCTTTGTTCTTCTTTTCAATTTCTTTCTCGTTTGCTGTAACTTTAAAGGAAAACACACCCCTTGATCTTTCTGGTTCTTCTTTACCGCTGTTTGGAGAATTTGCAACTCAGGATCGCACATCAAACTGCTGCTCTGCTTTTCAAGTATTTGCTCTGTCATCCTCTTGAAACGCCTCTGCTCTCTTAAACCAATTGCCTGACCCCATTTGCTGTAGTATTAAGTTGTTGACGTTGCCATCAAGAATTTTGTTGCTCAGCACAATATCATTTATCTTCGACTCATCAATGTATAACAATACATCACCTAGAAACACACACAAAAACACACTACTTACATAAATTTAAATAATATGAGCTACTAACATTAATAATTTTAGATATAAAATATATTACCAGAATATTACAAATTAATAAATAAAATTCAAGAGCTAACTAATCCAATTATCAAAGGTAAAATTATTATATTTCTGTGCTCATCAGTTCTCCCTACATTCTTTCTCCAGTCTTTTCAATCTCCCTAAAGAGATCTAGTCTCAATCCTAGTATTCATACCATCCATGCATGAAACCAACCACATGTTATGCACATCGTCTCTAAATACAACTTAAGGTACAAGGCAGGCCTGGCCCTGCCTATAGGCGAAGTAGGCTCGAGCCTAAGGCCTCCAAAGATGTATATAACTTGTAAAGGGCCTCGGGCCTGACCCAATATCCAGCCCAAAATCTCGCATTCCCGCTCGATACCCATTCATTTTCGCAGACCGCGTTCTGCACTCGGACGCGGAATGCGGTTCCGCGTTTAAAAATAAGAGTCCGTTCTCACGCTTCCGCGTCCCCTGCGGAACGCTGTTCCGCCTTCCCACGTGCGGAACACGGATCCGCGTTCGCACGTGCGGAACGCCGATCCGCGTTCGCACGTTCGGAACGTAGTTCTGTGTTTCCGCGTGGAAACGTCCATGTGTGTTTGCGTTCCGATGCGCGATTTCCGCGTTTTCTTCTGCCCATTCGTCTTCCATTCTACGTTTTCTATCGCTTCGTATTCCTCTTCAAAATGGTCAAAATATACTACCTTTTTTAAATTCAAAATATTAGCAGCCTCTCCTCTCCTCTTCTTCTCTCTCACTGATCTCTCACTCTCTCACTGTGCTCTCTCTCTCTCGCTCTCCTCTGATCTCTCTCTGACTCTCTCAGTGATCTCTCTCAGTGATCTCTCTCTGTTCTCTCTCGCCTTTAGCTTGCTAAGTTGCAGATTTCAGATTTGAACTTATTTTTTTCCATCGATCCCGTCATTTTGAATTTATCATGGATGTTTGAGATCTGTTTTGGGTGTTTAATGTGTTATTTTAAAAAAGTTAATAAAAAGTAAAAAAGATAATAAAATATGAAATAATACATTTAAACAATTTCTCAGCATGTATTATTTCTTAATTAACTCCTACCATATTTATCTATTAAAAGAGAAGCCAAGCCGCTGGTTCTTTACCAATATTTTCTTTTTGCTGAATCGTTATCGATATTTGAATGAGGTTATTAATGTTATTACTAAACCTTCCTTAGTTCCTTATTATCAACGTAGGTTTAGCTTTAGAATTTTAGATTTTTTGAATATCAATAATTAGTAGCCGATATTCCTAAAACCACATGCTTTTGTATATGGGTCAGCAAGTCAACATAATATGGAGTATGTCATTAGGTCCATGGGCCAGAAATGGGCCCTGGGAAAAAATTTGGCTGATATTTCAAATACCAGTCAAAAGTTTTGGCTTAGGGGGGAGCTGGGAAGGAGATATGCAAATGTTATGAAAATTTGGGTTTAAGTACAGAGCATAGTAATAAAGCCTACATGTTATCTATTTGATCATCTTAAATAAATTTTATTTTAATAGATATAAATTTAATATCCAATTGATTTTCAGATGTAAATTTGCATTATTATATTTAAATTTGGTTTAAGTGGTAGAAGTATAAATAATATATAAACAAGTTATACATTTGGTCTTCATAAAATATTCATATGGTGGTGGGCTGATGGCCATGCAGGTTCACATTTAGCTTTAAACACACTTATTTTCTCACTATAAATAAGATAAAACCTTTTTAAATCTATTTATCTATATGACGAGTCTCTTGAAAAAGTTTATAATTGAATATGAAGTACACAAAAAATTACTTTGACTAAATAAATTAAATTATATTTTCAAAATATAAAAATATAAAAATATAAAAATTAAGAAATATCTTTAAAGTAATGAAAGTGTGAAGAGCTTAAACAATATAGTTTTATAAATTTAATTAAGATAATTTTAGTAGACTCTATATTTAATTGTTCTTTGATTGTTCTTTTATTTAATTAAACCATTCAATGGCATATTTTTTATCTCATAATTTACATTTAAATTATATTTGCAGTGAGCTAGTGAAATTGATTCTGCGACTCTGATTAATCTTATGTGGGCGGGACGGGGCGGCGCGTGTGTGAGCATTTTCAACTGGTTCTAGTTATTCGTAAAGCAAATCAGGTTTTATTTTTCTTTAATTTTGATTATTTATCTGTTAATTTTTTATTGATTTTCACTACCATTATGTCTATTAGAAAACATCCTTCTGATATAAAAAAGAAAAAAACAAAAACAAGTTCAAGAATTGATTCAATCTCAAACGGGATCTCTTAATAGATATTTTAGCAAAAGTAAACAAAATGAAAGTTCAATTGAAGATTTAGTTAATGATGAACATAATAATAACGAAGAAACTATTAATGAACATAATGAAATTAACTTAGTGAATGAAGAAGATATAGATAAGAGTGCTAATGAAAATAAGAATGAGAGTGAAGAAAATAAAAATTACAATGAACATGTTTCTTTAGACATTTATGATCCCGGTAATTGAAAAAATATAAATATTTTTCCAAAATTTGAGAGACATATTGGTAAAAAGAGGTTCCATAGAATATGACTAGTTTACTCAATTGCTTTGGATAAAATATTTTGTTTTTGTTGTAAGTTGTTTAAATAAGATGGACTCAATTATCAATTGGTAAATGAAGGAATTAATGATTGGAAAAATGTTAGTAATAGACTTAAAAGCTATGAAACTAGTAACAACTACATTACTAATCTGAGAAAATGGATGGAATTGAAAATAAGATTACAAAAAAAATGAAACAATTGATTAAATTAGGCAAGAAGAAATGAATAAAGATAGGGAACATTGGAGACAAGTACTAATAAGAATAATTGGTGTTGTGAAAACTCTTGCTAAAAACAATTTGGTATTTCGTGTAGACAATGAAAATATTTATGAACAAAGTAATGGAATTTTTTTATCTTTTATTAAAATGATCACCGAATATGACCGTATAATGAAAGAACACATTTGACGTATTCAAGATAAAGAAATTCAATACCACTATCTTGGTCATAAAATTCAGAATGAATTAATATTTTTGTTAGTGGGTGAGATAAAGAATGAAATAATTAAAAGGATCAAAGAATCAAAATACTTTTCGATCATACTTTCTTATGCTCCATATATAAGTCATGAAGAACAAATGTCTATCATGGTACGTTGTGTGGATATTTCAACAAGTCTAATAAAAGTGGAAGAGTTTTTCTTAGGATTTTTAAAAGTAGAAGATACATCGGGAGAATGACTTTTTAATGAACTTATAAATGTTCTAAAAATTCTTGAGCTTAATATTGATGATATGAGGCGACAAGGATATGATAATGGTTCTAATATGAAAGGAAAAAATAAAGGAGTACAAAATAGGGTACTATAAATAAATCCTAGAGCATTATATATACCGTGTGGTTGTCATAGTCTTAACTTGGTACTTTGTGATATGGTAAATTCTTGTTCTCAAGGTAAAACATTTTTTGGAATTATACAACGTATATATAATATATTTTCATTTTCTACAAAGTGGTGGACAGTTTTTAAAGCTTATGTTAAAGGTATCACGGTTAAGCCATTATTACAAACACGTTGGGAAAGTCACATTGAAAGCGTAAAAGCAATTAAATTCCAAGCTCCACAAATTAGAGATGCTTTAATTGACTCAGGGAACACTCATGAAGATCCTAAGACAAAGAGTGATGCTGAAGACTTAGCAAGATAAAAAATTGAAATTTTGAATTCTTATTTGGTATGGTTATTTGGTATAATATATTGTTTACTGTTAATAATACTAGTAAAATTTTACAAGCAAAAGACATAAATATTAACGTTGCTTTAAATGCTTTAAAAAGACTCATTTCTTTTTTTGAAACTCAAAGAGAAAGTGGATTTGAATCTGCTATGATTGATGCTAAAGAGATTGTTAGAGAAATGGAAATTGAACCTATATTTCATGAAAAAAGTATCATTCGTAGGAGAAAATATTTTCATGAAAATGCTAGTGACGAAATAACACAATCCCCTGAAGAATCTTTTAGAGTAAATTACTTCTTACATATAATTAATAAAGCTCTTATGTCACTTAAGATTAGATTTGAACAATTTCAAATATATGAAGATACTTTTGGATTTTTTTTTGATCTGAAAAGTTAAATTCTTTAGATGATGATAATTTGAAAAGTTCTAATAAGTTTGAAGATTTTCTAAGACATGAAATGATTTCTGATATTGATGGAAGTGACTTATTTTCAGAATTATAAAGTTTGAAAGATGGACTACCAAAAGAAGTAAAAGAAACAATTGCCGTGTTAAATTATATAAAAAGAATGAATTGTTATTTTCCAAATGTATGAATTGCTTATAAAATAATGTTGACTATACCAGTTACAGTTGCCTCTATAGAAAGAAGCTTTTCAAAGTTAATATTGATAAGATCTTATATTCGGTCTATAATATCATAAGAAAGATTGAATGGATTAGCTATCTTGTCCATTAAAAAAGATATGTTAAAAGAACTTTAATATAGTAATTTAATTAGTAATTTTGCATGTCAAAATCCGAGAAAAATAAATTTTAAGTAAGAATTTATATATAAATTTGATTTTTATATTTTATTTGGATATTTTACACTTTATAAAAAATATATAATTTTTTTTTTGTGAGTGTATATAAAGGCATAGGGCCCTATTTTAAGAATTCGCTTAGGGCCTCTGAAATGTCAGAGTCGCCCCTGGTACAACGTATATGTAACACCCTGGCCCATAAAAAAGGGCTTGGGGTTTGGCCCAACAAGATACTGTTCGCTTTGGGCCCACATGCGTACACACGTGCACACGCACGAGCACGCCCGGTTTTTGGATCGGACCCGCCCAAGTCCGAGTCGAAAACGCGTCTTGCTAGTTTGAGGGAGAAAGGCTACTTATAAACCCCCTCTCAAACTCCTCAACTTCCGATGTGGGACTTTCCACAACTCCCACCCATTGCTGGGCTGTCGGATCCGACTGACCCACTCTGTTGGCCCGTCCGACAAGGTTCAATTTCACTTGGATCAGCCTATTTAGGGCCTGGCTTCTGACTCATGGGTCACAGTATATGTTGTGCAAATTTTAAATTGATAACTCGCAAGCACATGAACCATTTATAATATAGTTGTTGAGTGCGAGGTCGAATCCATCGGAACTTTGGAAAATATATCCGTGAAAAATACACTACTGAATTACGTAATTTAAGAAATTTAAAAAACATGAAGATAAATCATAAAGATGAAATTATTTATCTAATCTAGGAAATTTAATTTTAATTTAGAAACCTTCTAAAGATAGAAAATAAAATGGAAAATCAATTTCTACTTGAATCAAATTAAGTTGGTAGATTTAATGTAAAGCTATAAACAATCTTAATGTAACTTAGAAAACAAAATTAAGATGCAATTACTTAATTACCAACCTAGTTCTCCAATTTTTCAAGAGTTTTTGAATTTTAAAAACAAAAATAAAATTCAAAACACCTAAGCTACTTCTGTACATATTTACAGTGGAACTTGTTCAAAGAATCAAGGAGACATTAATTTTCATATTTTGAAAATAACATAAAGGCCTAAACTAAAGAGCTCACGTAAATTATCAATCATGCATTTAATTTTTTTATCCATAATTATTCTAGAAAGAAGATACATGAACTTCATTAATTCAAGAATTCCAAATTAAACCTTAGACTAAAAAGAGTTTAAACTTTTTCTCTAGACCTAAATATTTCAGTGTACTCTTTAAAAAAGGGATCTTAATAAGAGCTTTAGATCCAAGAAAGAAGTCTATTTAATCTAAATATTTTAGTGCATTTAATTTGAAAAACTTTAAATTAAATCAACACATAATCTTATTAAAAGAATAAAAATAAAATCAAACTTTCATCACACAATAATTGAATAATTAGAAAACCATAGACTAATATTTCAGCACATCTTTAATTTATTATTAAAACATGAAATTGAAATTACAAATCATGGAATTTGAAAGAGAGAAAATAAAATATAACAATGAATTAATTAAATTTCACCAATCTAAAAATCCCAATATGAAAATCTAAAATCCCAAAGTATTCTTCTTCTTTTCCTCTTCAATCATTCTCCAAAGCACAACTTTCAATTCTTTGGCCAAGTTCAATTTTCTCAATGGGAGAGGGAGCATTTATAGATGAAAGGAGGTGCAATGAATTGCTTGGATTTAAAGATTTAAATAAAGAAAGGGACACTAGGAGGGCTGATATTGGTTGTACTAAACTTGGAATGGCTTACAGGAGAAAATGAGTTAGAAAATAGTAAAATTCGTGTAAGAAAAGTGGGTGCAAAATCCCATTTTTTACACATATACCACATTTCAGCTCAGTTTTGACTTAGTTAACGTCCGAATCATGAAAAGTTGTAAACTAAAAAGTTGTAGTCCTTCAAGTATTCTTTTAAAAAATAAAAAACAAACCAAAGCAATCGGAGAATGGAGTGAAATTGTATGGCCAAAATAGTGAAGTTGTGTCAAACCTTCCTTCTGTTTCTCCACTTCTTATTTTGTTTCTTTTTCTTAATCCACTTCTGAAACTCGAAAATCCTTGATAATGACTTGTAAATTTCGAATTTCTTTATATGTATCTTGAGATGATGAAAATAGATTTCACACATGTGGATTTCTTCATGGGGTTAATAATTGGGCTTTTCAAAGTATGAAAAATCTAATAAATAATTTTACCACTTACACTCAATTCTAAAAATGATAAATTAATCCAAACTCTCATAAATGGATTTTAATTAATTAGTTTACAAATAAAACCCCTAAAATTGTGATAAAATAATTATTAAAAATTTCAGTTTTCCAAAAATGCCAACTTATGCCCATAAATTGCAACATTAACCATTTGAATTCTCATATCTTGTATTTCCCTGTAAATCCTTCAAAACTTCAAAATCCTATTAAACATATTCTAAAACACACAAAACAAGGGCTAACTAGCCCAAATATAAGGGTAAACTAATTATTTTCCTGTGCTCATCACTATCATCTATCAACTCTATCCCATCTCTACTCTTCCATTTTTCTCACGCCATGGTCTACACTCCCACTCGAATGCTACGTCGTTACCTCACATCATGACAAGTATCGAGGTTCCTCCACTCGTGGCACGCTTAGGAATCGTAGTGCCGCTACTCGTGGCTCCCAACACACACTCGGTCATCTCTCACCACACTCTCATGTGGACAAGCATGAAAAACATTCTCACCTAAACATAGGTTATCACATATCACAAAAATTTCATCGCTAGTGTAACGATCCAACCTGATTTTTTGGGATTTTAGTAGTTTTTGGGTTCTCAGCAGCAGTGGGGGAGAGTGTGGGTCCCACAATGGGTCCCGGTTTGCTTGATTTTGAATTTGGAGTTTGGAAGGGCATTTTGGTAGTTTCTGAATTATTGCATATTTTGTCATATAGAAAGATTTAAAATCACACATTTTGTCCTTTGATGTTTGATATCCGAGTCAATTTTGAGACTGTGATTTTTTGTGTTTAAAGTTTTAAAAAAAGGAGAAAAGAAAAGACCCAAAAAATCCCAAAATCGTAGACTTCCCAACCCTTAAATCCCTGTTTCGCATCACTGTAACGATTAGCTACAGTGCCACTGCTCATTTTTCTCCTTCTCTCTCGTTACTCCTTCTTTTTCGCTCTTCAACCTCTCCTTCCTCCTTTGAGCAGCCCGTCATCTGCCTCTATTGCTCTGTCTTCGCCTTGTTTCCCACGTACCCGAGCTTCCTCCTTGATTCCTCTATCTCTTTCTTTCTCTTCTCTCCGCCTCTCGGCCCAAACCTTAAACCCCACCGCCGCTGCTGCCATCACCCTTCATCTTCTCTCTTTCTCTTCCTCTCACTCTCCGTAAAAAAAAACCCTAATCCCCAAACCCTTTGCCCCTTCTCAGGCCTAGCAGACCTGGCCCAATTCGACCCAAGCCTGGTTCGAGTTGAACCCAACCTCGAGGGCCCAGTTCGCCTTCTCGGTCCAGTCTTGCAAGCCCAACCCTGTTTGGCTCATTCCCTGACCCAAATTGAAACCAGTTCAGCAATTGAGGCCCATTTCAGCAAATCCGACCCAGTTCCCCTCTAGGCCCAGTTGGGCCCATCTCGCTTCATGCCCAACACTTTCAAGCCTAGTCCAACAATTTCAGCCTAGTTTTCCAACCCAACTCAGTTCAGGTCCAACCCAATCCAGGGCCCACTTTAGTCGAGCCTAAGCCCAACTCGTTCCAGGTTCAACTTAAGTCCAGTTCCTAACTTTCCCCACTTCCAATCTAGCTCAAGTCTGTTCCTTCAGGCCCAGCTCGCTTCAGCACAGGCTTGGTCCGATTCGTGGCCCGACCCTTTTCCCAGGCCCAGTTTGGGCCCATATCGAGCTCTTTTCTGGTCTGTATTGGGGTTTCTCCTGGATCACTTTTGGTCCGATTCCAGCTCGTTCTTTGCCCGTTTTCAACTGACCCATTTTGCAAACCCGCTCCAGCTTATCAGATCTCGAGCCAGTGCATCGATTCCTTCAATCATTCATTCTATTTTCTCACTTTGGATTTCGAATCTCACACAAGTGAAAGAACTCATCACACTTATTTTAGCAAACATGAAAAACATATATTATCCTATAAGTGTATGGACATGGAGTACGAGGAATGGGGGACCCTTATGTGATTTAAACCACTCGGCCAGGGAAACCATTATGACGATTGATGTGGCAAGGGACCCATTCGGGCGTACTCGTGTCGAAGTGATTGAGATGACATGTTGATTGAATAACATGATGGCATGTTGGTTAATATATTGATAACATGTTGGTTGAGTAACATGATGATGTGCGTTGTGTGATAACATGTGTATTTGATTATGTAATAACCTGTTTGGGTTGCTAATTATTATAATGTGCTGGGTTTGAAAATGTGATAATACATTGGATGGATTGTGTAGTATTATCTATACATGTAACTTGTGGAGACAATGAAATGTTTTAGATAATTCCATGTCACCTGTTTGATTGATAACATGCGATAGACTGTAGAGTATACTTAATTATCATGAGATATGTTGTGTTGATAACATGCGTAGAGATAACTGTGCATGCATGTAGCTAGTGTATATAGAACGTCGGTGGGACACATGTACTAGGCTAAATCAGGATTTAAAGACTCCCCCTAACTTGTCGGGTAGTTAGGGTTGGGAAGTCATGGGCAACCGCGCAGTGGATGCGGTTGAGCTATGGACTACTTGTTGGTGGGTCTGTAGGTGTGTGAGTACCTAGTGAGTATTTCTCTTGGGTATGTGGGTCTTTGGCAGAGTCGTGGCCGTGTCGAGTCTACCCTGGTGTGGTTTTTGTACTTATTTTTGTGATGGGTAGATGTACTCCCTCGTGTGGGTTTGACTGTCAGGTCCATCACTGTTATCTTCGGACACGTCTATGGGAGAGGCGTGGCCCGGTTTGGAGGGCGAGGTGCCCGAGAGTCTTAGGAGGGAAATGTTGTGAGGTGGTAATGGAATCCTCCAGGAAGCTCTTGGGTTGAATGTTGGCTCGTCCAGGGCCGACTTAGAGGTCTTCACAAACATGGTACTAGAGTGCATGGTGGATGAGGCGTCCCCAGTGGTCTAATGGGTTAAGTGGTTTGCCCGCGTGAAGACTAGAGGGTGGGATGGTGGTTTATGATATCCGGATAGTCGAGTGGGTTAAGGGTGTATTCGCCCACACATCGGTAAAGGGATGGTGCAGTGAAGGACAGCTCCCGCTGGTATGGTTTAAGATCCCCGAATAGCTGAGTGGGTTGAATGTGTATTTGCCCACACAATGGTTGAGGGATGGTGCAGTGGAAGACAGCTCCCACTGGTATGGTTTATGATCCTCGGATAGCCGAATGGGTTAAGGATGTATTCGCCCACACATCGGTAGAGGGATGGTGCAGTGGAGAACAACTCTCGCTGGTATGGTTTATGATCCCCGGATAGCCGAGTGGGTTGAGGGTGTATTCGCCCACACATCGGTCGATGGATGGTGTGGTGGAGGACAACTCCTGCCGGTATAGGCCTCATGGCCAAGTTATGATTTACGACTCGTGGTATCGGTCTGTGGTTTGTGTGAATTTATGTGGAGATGGCCCTAGAGGTAAGGTGGTCGTAGAGAACATCGAGTACATACTGGGTTGCCCTGAGAGCCAAGTGGGTTGAATGTATGTTCGCCCACATTTTGGCTAAGGGGTGTGGTAGTGTGGTTACCCGTGGTTATGACTTTAGCTTTCATGGTTGAGACTTGTGATGTGGGTGTTGACTCACTGAGAGTTTATGGGCGTCTAATGAGTGAGTTCGGTCACTCGGTAGAAGGCCTATGGAATTTCGTGAAGGGTGGATGTGCCAGTTGTGTTGAGACCAACATAGGGGGTCCGAGGCTATAGGTATGAGAGTCTGGTACTTGGTTGAGGAGATCGCAGATGGGTCTGATTGGCAGTCTGTTGAGGACTGATGCGGTGGTTACTCTCGTGTGATAGTCTATTTGGGACTCTGGTGAGCCCGACTCATGGGTTGGTTGTGGTATGTGTGTGGATTGTACTGGGAGAGTCATAGGATTGGTTGAGGGCTAGGGACCCTGATCTTATTGGGGATCGATCTGTGTACCCGTGGGTGGGTGGACTGTAGTGGATGGGCACATCAGGGAGTTGCCCTAGAGTTGCATTGGATTGGTTAGAGGATGCACTGGAGGTCCAGTAGATGTGGGCCCGTGTGCTAGGGGTAGGGTACATACTTGCATGGTCGTGCATGTAGACATCCCAGACATTCATGTGTTCATATGATTATATGCAGTGTATGCTTGATGACGTATGACGCATATGTTACCCTCACTGGGCATGTGGAGCTCATCCCCCTTGCCTTTCAGGTACCGTTTAGAGAAGGGGTCGGCGGGCCCCTCAATCGGGCATGTGCGTGGAGCTGCCTCTTTATTTTCTGTCATAGTTCCATTTTTGTAGTTGAGAGCATGTTCATGTATTTGAGATATGTGTTCATGCATGAGTTGGATGAATGTAATAATGAGATAATATTATTGTTTTAATTATGGTTAAAGCTTTATTAGTACTATTGGTTATTGGTCCAGCTGTGGGTTGCGGGAGTGGTATCTCCCATTTTTAAAAAAAAACCCGAAATAGCATTAGACCGGTTTTGGGAATTTGTATCAGTTTTAACGTGCCCATAGCGGGATATGACGTTAAAGCTAGAAAATTCTCTACTCCATGTACTCACCACTCATCGCATGACCTGCCACATTTTATTTCTCTAGAAAACTTCATAATATACTTAACTTGATCGGAATGGAGCACAATGCTCTCATCTGCCTAGATACCACATAGTGGATCAGATTAGTCTTAGTTCATGTATTTTCCAAATTCGGATTCACACCAGGGAGTGGTCCTACTCCTGCCTTGTGAAAATTTAAACAAGGCTTGTCTTGGCATTTCCAATGCATTCATTGCAATCTCGATCATCCAAGCCCATCCCCAATGTGGCATTAGTTGACCCCTTGGATCATATGATATTGATCCCCACTTCTCCCATTTCTTTACATCCAGCCCTTCGTCAAGTTTCACTCCAAACCATGAGAATTGATTTGATGCATACATTACGTATAGCAGCACAAAAGTATGGGAATTCCTCAAAGCCCCAAATTACCATGTCTTAGATCTGTTTGATTCTTCATACATTCTGCCATTCTTCAAACACATCACAATCATAGGAATTCTCAACTATGGCAAACACCTAAAGATAAGGAACTTGAGAAACTCATAAACATGTATTTTATACAATACATTCACATTGTCATCATACAAGCATAGGTAGGTCATTCATCGCTTTACACAACTATGCATTTAAATAGGCACAAAACAACATTCATTTAGTCATATCATCAAACACATTGTGAGCATAGAGATTCCCAACTAATAGCATGTATTCCAACACTCCCAAGTGTAAGCATTCCCTCCCATGGGTTACACTTTGTTCTAGCTAGCTCCTGGTGATCCACGGGTTGACCGAGTCCAGAATCGGGGGAAATAGGTACTAATCACACAAAACTCCTTGATTAGGCCATTTGTAACTCAATTAGTAAAAACCTCCAATTTTTACCCATGATCCAACCCTAATTTGGGGCCATACAAGTCCAACCCAAACAAAAATCCCCAAATGTGAGGCTCATTGAATCCCAATTTTGTCACTCCGTGATTTTTCCCAATTTCCATCTCCCTATTAGGGCCCTAAGCCCAAATGAAGCTCAAATTCTTCACATGTAAGCCCTAAGCCATGAATCCCAATCATTCTCCAGATTTTCCTCTCCTATTCCATGCTTATTGTTGTTTTCCAACCTCCATTCAAACTTACCCTTAAGTTAAACACAACTGAAGGAAGAAAGGAAGTGGAGTAGTAGCATTTCATACCTTCTTAGAGAGAAAACGTTGAAAGGAAGGCTTTGGAGAGATGCTTGATCCATCCCACACACATGCACAGAGCGATTTGAGGACTTGGAGAGGGGATGAGGTCGAATTTTGGCTGGCGAAGGAGTTCTCCCAGAAATGGGGTGAGAAGAGGGGAGTCGAATGAAATTTAGCAACAAATGGGGCCTAAATATCCAAGGTGAAGTCGCACGTCGGTCACACTGACAGTGCGCAAAATCCATTCTTCATTGCGCTCTTTCGGTCGCACCAACAGAACATGTTGGTCGCACCGATAGAACGTGTGGGTCGCAATGACAGAGCCCCAGATGCTGCTCATTTCCTTCTACTCTCTGTCTGTCGCACCGACGTCCAATGTCGATCACACCTACAGACACACAAATTTTCTTATTTCTTTCATTTCTACATTTCTCCTCCTGGTCAACTTAAGTGTGGACTTTGGGACACATGTTTAATAGGTGGGACCCATTAGGGGCCTTCAAACACCTCTCATACATGCAAACTTAGTCCATTAATCAATAGTCAAGTAATTTAAAGGTCGAACCGCTACGAGTTTATTAATAGAATTATTGGTATGCTCACAACTATTATATATCATATCTTAAATAACATTTTTAAAACATATATACTACTAAAGTCATAATGAAAATTACTTATTACTTACAAAACTTAAAGTATTAAACTTTGAAAAATAAGATAAACACATTCTCTCAAAAGAGAATTTTAATATAGTACAAAAATTATCAAATATTTTCTTACAAACAAAAGTAAAAGTATCCAACTAGATTACTCTATTCGTGAATTACCATAAATCAATATTGAACTATTTGACATATCAATTTGTAAATTATTCAAATGAATTAGTTCAAAGTTTGAGATTGGTTATAACAAATTAATTAACTATAGATTATAAGCAAATACATTTGAAAATAAAAGTGAGACAATACTAAGAAATACTGAAATTGGAAATTACTTAGAGAAAAAAAAAAGGAAATGCATCATGATAGAGTGTTAGAAACCTCAGAAAATCAGCAATATGAGAAAAAGGACTGAGAAACTTTAAGAAATATGTAGCTAGAATGAGAGCAAAATCTGAGAAAATCAGCAATCCTTTGAAAATTAAAAATTAAAAATATGTATAAATAGAATAAGAGTGTGAATTAAAAACACCCTTAATCTGAAAAAAATGAGAGTAAATTAAAAGGTAAGAGTCATAGATATATTGTCAAGAAAATATAAAAGAGTTTCTTAAAAGAAAATTTTAAGAAGAGGAAAAGAATGAGAGAGAAAAACACCATTTGTTTGGCTGAGATTTTCCCGCAACATTGCAACTGATATGCAATGTATTGGAAATATTTTTTACCCCATGCATTCATTTGTGATTGTGACTTGTGGTTGTGGGGATGAAATTATATGATAGTGAAAATTTTCTTTTTATTAAATTTTAATTAAAAATTATGATAATTTGAATTGTAGAGGAGAAGATAATTAATAGTGATTGTGACTTGTGGTTGTGGGGATGAAATTATATGATAGTGAAAATTTTCTTTTTATTAAATTTTAATTAAAAATTATGATAATTTGAATTGACTTAAAATTAGAGGAGAAGATAATTAATAGTGATTGTGACTTGTGGTTGTGGGGATGAAATTATATGATAGTGAAAATTTTCTTTTTATTAAATTTTAATTAAAAATTATGATAATTTGAATTGACTTAAAATTAGAGGAGAAGATAATTAATAGTGATTGTGACTTGTGGTTGTGGGGATGAAATTATATGGTAGTGAAAATTTTCTTTTTATTAAATTTTAATTAAAAATTATGATAATTTGAATTGACTTAAAATTAGAGGAGAAGATAATTAATAGAATGATAGATGTATGAGAATTTATTATAAATAAGCTCCACATATGATTTCCAACATCAATCAAATGAGCTTTAAGATGTTTGTTTTGGTTGTCTCACCTTTCTATTTTGAGGTCCCATGTTTCCCACTAACATTCAAAGTTTCATATATCAACACAAGAGGAAAGTAAAATAAAAGAATAATAGAATATGAAAAGTTGTTGCGAATGATAGAAGGTAAAAGAAAGAACACAACTATTGGTAAAGAAATAACATGAGAGCAAAATAAAAAATCTAAAAGAAAAAAGTAAAAAATAGAAATAAGAAATTTGAAATGCAGAATTTTATATCTAGAGTTCATGATGTTATTTGTCAAAAAAGAGCTTTGATAGTTTTTGTATTAGAAACGAAAAATAGTTGAAATTGGAATAGAAGAGTAATAAAATTAATTTTGTAATTAACAAATAAAATAAAATGGTATAGCATAGAAAGTATGAATATAAATAGAAATTTTAAATAACTGTAAATCAAATATTTATTTTCTCAATTCTAAGTAATAATTTAGTTTTAGTAATAATTGTAAGAAATGCATAAATTTGAAATTCAAAATATAAAAATTAATGGTTAATTATGATATAAATAAAAACTAATAAAACTAATGTTGATGCTATCTCTTTCTCTCTCTTTTATGCAACTCTATTGCTGAAAAAGATTATGGCAATGAAAGAAATCGAGGAGAAGATTATCCAATTCATTATGAAATAAATTTTTTTTTGAATTTACGTGTGAAAAATGCGGAAAACTTGTTTTTTGAAATAAGTTTTTGCATCTACTTTCATGATTTTTTTTTAATCATTGAATAAAAGAAATGCAACTCAGATGAAGATTTAGAGAAAAAAAAATTAAACCACTCCTGTAAACTTTAATTTCATATTCATGATTTTGGTATGGTGAAACTAATCTTGATAGCATTCTAATATTGTGTTAGAATTTATTGGAAGAATAAATACTTAAATCTGATTTAGTCTACCCAAATAAAATAGTAAAAAGCTCACTTTCTGTAAAATAGTTTTACAGTCTATAATTCCGATTCAAATTCAGACCCGTTAGTTAAAATCCTTAGTTTTAGTTATTTTAAATTAAAAGAGGGGGAGAGAGTTCCGTTCTCTAAAGTTTGGGTCCGAGTCTTGCAGTCACAGAGAGGGCTGCTGCTGTTAGCCGTTGAGAGTGAAGGAGGAGAGAAGAAGAGAGAGAGAAGGTCAGTGTGAGGAAGAAAGGTTCCTCTCTTTAAATAGGAGAAACTCCACAGAGGTCTTTGCCTTCCAATGGCAAAGGCTGGGAAGGTTAGTTGGCTTATAGAAGGAAGGAGGGAAGCCACGAGGCCTCCTTCTTCCTTTCTGCAGGAAATGAAATTCGGGTTCATCGTGATAAGTTTCGGGGTTTACTAGGTATACCTTGGAAATAGGATTCGGAGGGACTCTACAAAAATCTGACCTTACATAGAGGTTCAGAATATCGAAAATAAGCTACAGGGAACTTTTGGTTGAGAACAGACATCAAAGTCACTCACTAAAATCAATTTCGATCTTTTAAAATCTAATTGGATAAATGGGTTTTAGGGTCTTAACTGAAAACGGAACACGATGTTAAAAGTCTGACTTTGAGAAATTCTATGGTCGTTTTGAAATTTCGGATAGTTTCTATAATTTGCAAATAGTTTTCAAAAATAAATTTTATTGAAATAGGAAATTTGAAGATAATTAAAATAAAGGACTTTGCAAAGTGTCACTTAAAACATGATTTTTAAAGTTGTCCCACTAGCACAACATTGTCCGTTTTGAATTTGAAAACCTTCACAGCTTTGCACAAGTATCACCCTTGGGCCCAAAAAGCCTTATGCTAGATGAGAGTAGTGCTCCCTCAAGTATACCACAATCACTTCCCCTGACGGTATTGGACCTTGTCCTCTATCTGTCATTGCCGTAGGCACATATGGGTTCCAAAATTTCCTACATTTAGTTAATTGGGGAAATGAGTATGTAATGACCCGACTCGATCTGTTGGGATTTTTGGGGAGATTTTCGGATCTCCATGTCGGATTAGGCATTTTGGTGGAAGTGGAGAGAGTGTGGGCTCCATGGTGGGCCCGAGTTTGCCTGATCTCGAGCTCGGGAAATCAAATGACATTTTAGTAATTTCAAATTATAATATTTTTGTCATGCAAAATATTTGAAAATCACATGGTTTTCTCCCGATTTTCGACGTCCAACCTTTTAGCGGATTTTAGATTCTTGTTTTAAAATCTCCATGTCGATTTATTTTGAAAACCTTGTTTTCACACCTTTCGTGATTTTTCTCAAAAATAAAATAAAATAAACATTACTACTAATAAATAGATAAATAAAAAAACATATATAGTCTTATAAAATAAAATAAAATAAACCAAGAGTTCTTAGGCTTTGATTTTTTATAAAAAAAAAAGGAAATACTTTGGTGAATCCTAACCCAAGCCATAATCTTAAACCCTAATTTCCCACCTATATAATATCTCTTCCTTCTCTTTCAAAACCTAGCCCCCATCCTCTCATCTTCCTCCTCTCTTTCCCACCTCCCTAACCTTAAACCCACCCTTCCCTATCTTTCTCTCAAGCCGCCGTCGCCACCAAACCCTAACTCTAGCCGCCGCCCCTCTACTTTCTCTTTCTCTCGGTTCTTCTTCCTCTCCTCTTACCTCATTTCTCTCCATCTCTCTTGCCTCCGTCGCCACCTCCTTCCCCTCTTTGTACAACCGCCACTCACCATCGGTTTCCTCCTTCATTCCATCCTCTCCCTTTCTTTTAGAGACTCCCGACCCAGATTTGTCCCTTGCAGCTGCCGCACCCATTTGACTCGAGCCGAGGCAGATCCCTTAGATCTGACCCCTCTTCGTTTGGCCCTGTTGCAGGCTTGCACAAAGCCTGGTCTACAACCCAGGCCCAATCTCAGCTCCTTCAGCAGTTTGGATCTACCCTCATAAATCCGACCCAACTCGTGATGTTCCAGGCCCAGTTAGCTTCAAGCCCATTAGATCAGGCCCAGTCCAGTAGTTTTGGCCCAGGTTTCCAAGCCCAATCCAGCTCCGACTGGGGGGGTTGCATCACAGAGGCAACTTTAAGCGGGTTCCAAAATTTCCTACATTCAGTTAATTGGGGAAATGAGTATGTACCGACCTAACCAGATCTGTCAGGATTTCTAGGGAGATTTTCGAATCTCCATGTCGAAATAGGTGTTTTGGTGGTAGTGGAGAGAGTGTGGGCTCAATGGTGGGCCCGAGTTTGCCTGATTTCGAGCTCGGGAGCTCAAATGGCATTTTAATGATTTCAAATTATAATATTTTTGTCATGAAAAATATTTGAAAATCAAATGGTTTTCTCTTGATTTTCGACGTCCAACTTTTTAGCGGATTTTAGATTTTTGTTTTGAAATCTCCATGTCAATTTTTTTGAAAACTTTGTTTTCACACCTTTCGTGATTTTTCTCAAAAATAAAATAAAATAAACATTACTAGTAATAAATAGATAAATAAAAAAATATATAGTCTTATAAAATAAATTAAACCAAGAGTTCTTAGGCTTCGATTTTTTATTTAAAAAGAAAGAAATACTTTAGTGAACCCAACCCAAGCCATAACCTTAAACCCTAATTTCCCACCTATATAATGTCTCTTCCTTCTCTTTCAAAACCTAGCCCCCATCCTCTCATCTTCCTCCTCTCTTTCCCACCTCCCTAACCCTAAACCCTCCCTTCCCTATCTTTCTCTCAAGCCACCGTCGCCACTAGACCCTAACCCTAGCCGCCGCCCCTCTACTTTCTCTCTCTCTCTCTCTCTCTCTGTTCTTCTTCCTCTCCTCTTACCTCATTGCTCTCCATCTCTCTTGTCTCCATCGTCACCTCCTTCCCTCTTTATACAATCGCCATTCATCCTCGGTTTCCTCCTTCCTTCATTCCTCCCCCTTTCTTTCAGAGACTCCCGACCCAGATTTGTCCCTTCCAGCCATCGTACCCATTTGACTCGAGCAAGTCAGATCCCTTAGATCCAATCTCAGCTCCTTCAGCAGTTTGGATCCACCCTCGTAGATCCGACGCAACTCGTGATGTTCTAGGCCCAGTTGGGCTCAACTAGCTTCAATCCCATCAGATCAGGTCTCGTCCAGCAGTTTTGGCCCAGGTTTCCAAGCCTAATCTAGCTCCGACCCAAGCCCAGTTTGTACAGGCCCATCTCATCCTTTAGGCCCAGCAATTCCAAGCCCAGTTCACTTTAGCCCAGCAGATCAAGGTCCAGCCCGGTAGCCCAATCGAGAGCCCGACCCAATTTCAGGCCTGGACCATGCCAGTTTTGGGATCACTTCTGGAGAACTTCTAGCCCCTTTTGGATCGTCCTTGGATCGTTTCTAGCTCTTTTCCGGCCAGATTTATGGGATTGTCCCAGGTTTTGTAGACCCGGCCAAGTTTCTCAGGCCCGATTGCTCGTGTCGCTTCCTTCAATCCATCGACTTGTTTTCATTACTTGGATTTCAAAAATGCACGCAGGTGAGGGGACTTATCACATTTTTAGCATTCATTTGCATCTATCAATACTTATTCCTGGACTTGGAGTGACCCGAATGAGATCTTTTATTATTTTAAGCCACTCGGTAAGGGTAAAATGTTGAAAAGGATCATGTGGCAAAAGATTTGTTTGGTGCACTCCTGTCAATCACATACAATTAGATGCATGGATTATGTTGATTATACATTGCGTGTCTATGCAATAGATACGAGTGAAATCAAGTTGGATATAGAGGTATGTGTTTAAGCATTGTCATGTGTTGTTGACCGCATGATGGGATATGTTGTTGATATTAATACTATGTCAGATCGTGTTTGTGTTGTCATACATGATTATGATACCATGTACATGCATGAGAGGATTCGTTTATGTGTATACATTCATGATGATGAAATGATTTGATTGTTAGGAGGACAAAACATGTTTAAACTGCTATACCTGATCCTAACATGTGCATGCAGGGGTGGTAAACCGCAACGGACAGTTTACCGTTGGGTGTTAAGGTTGAGAAATTGTTTATATGTGTATGTTTATGATGAGATGATGATTTGGTTGTTGGGAGGACTTCCCCGTTACGCTCCGGCGGTCGAGACTCCCATAGGCGATGTGGCTTTCCCTGTTGCATTCCGGTGGTTGAGGTGCCTGCCCTTGAGATTAGCTTCCCCGCTATGCTCTTACGGTTGAGACCCGCATAGGGGATGCGGGTTTCCCCGTTGCATTCCGGCGGTTGAGGCAGTTGTGTATTATATGGTCTCCAGGTTGTATTGGTAAGAAGAATGGAGTTGTTGGAGGACCATTGTGAGTTATGGAGGTGGTGTCGGGTTGGTCAATGGGACCATTGGTTAGTAGTAGTAGGGTACTCATATACAGAGACATTCATTCTATTTTGATATTCTTACATTCATGCATATGATACATATATTGCTAACAGGTAACATACATTATCTCTTCATTGAGCTGGTCGTATTGAGTAGTCTCCCGATGGCACTGGTAGGGAGACCGGAGTTTGCTAGAGGTCCCAGTTTGGGCTACCGAGATGATGTCTTGGATTTGGTCGGTGGATATTTAGTTGGTGATGTTGTTGGATTTTGCATGTGCATGAGAACCTTTGTTATCATGATGTTCTTGCATTCATGCGCATAATATATATGTTGATAACATGTGATATGCATTATCTCTTCACTGGGCTGGTTAGCTCACCCTTACCTTTCAGGTACCCCAAACATCGAGAGACCAGGCGAGCCCCTTGAGCAGGCCCTTGGAAAGGAGCAGTAGCAGTAGATATTTGTTAATCGTGTTTATTCTTAGTTGAGATACTTTGTATGAACTTTATTCGTATGTTGTTTGTCAGGGTGACTGTATAACCACATTTGAATAGCTCATGTTGCTTGTTATGCTTCCTAGTATTATGGACTCGTAGTTGTTGAGCGCGAGATAGTTACCCGATATCCGTCTTTTTGTGATGTTTGTGATATTTTGGAGATAACGCGCCAGTAGCGGGACGGGGTGTTTCAGTTGGTATCAGAGCACTGTTCAACTCTCGGACTGTGCATGGGACAAAAGTGGATGTGATGTTATCTAAAGATTAGGTTCATTCTCTGTGTGATAGGGTAGATTGAACCAGGTTCAAGGTAGTGCATAAACACCCTAAGTTCGTGTGGTATACTTAGTGTGCAATCTTTTAGTGAGTTTGCTTGAATCGTATCTAGTGGTGGATTTTCACTCGGTTTAAGGTTGACCCGCATTTGATTCGCCTGTTACTCGGTGTAAGGTCAATCACTTGTTTGAGTGTTGTTGTTGCTATCTTCTTGCTGCCAAACAGGCGGGAGCCCTTGAGGCTGTCTGGGCATTGGCAGAGAGATTGTGGATCTATCTCCAAGGTTCGTAAGAGGCTCGTGTTTAGAGTGCAATGCCACCCTATGTGGGCCTCGCTTGTGGCTATATAACGTGGAGATAGATTAATTGGAAATCTATGGCTGTCTACCGGGTGAGTCCGACTGGCTTACTCTATAGATTACCGATGGAATTCCATAAGAGGTTGATGGGCTTGGTGTGTTTGAGTTGTTAGTTAGGCCCATTTTGGGATTAGGACTGCAGGGAGTTCATGTGAGCTGAGCCAGTGGTTGTATGTCTTACTCTAGGATTCCAGCGGGTCCAGTGTTATGGCTGGAGGTAGTTGTGACTTTGTTAAGAGCTTTTATAGGTTAAATTGATAGAGTTGACCGTTGAGACTCAAGTGGAGACCGGTGTACTGTCCAATTTTGATGTATGAGTGAGTTGGGAACTCGGTACTTTGAGCAGGGCACGTGTGTGCTTCTTGGTCCTTGACCCGTGTAGTGCCTGATTCTAATGTGTCTCATTTTTTTTTCTTTCCCTTGAGTTTTACTGGTGGTGGACTAGATCTATGGGTCGTGTATTTTGACCTTTGGGGCTTAGCGTTGGAGGTTGATTTACGAGTTTTGGAGATGCCAGAGTTTGTCTTCATCTTGGGGATGGATTAGTTGTCCTCCCATCAGGTTACCTTGGACTATTATCGTAGGCAGGTGACGGGTCAGTTCCTCGCTGAGGTGCATTTGTCAAGTGGTTTACAATTTATGGTCCTGACGTGGAGGATTTGTACAGTTTGGTGGCTACCTTGAGTTGGAGGAGAGTTTGGGGCTAGTGGATATTGGTATGTGCGGCGTGGTCCAAGAACTCCTGGAGCTTCTTTCGAGAAGCTCCTTGGATTACCACCACGTCGGGAGGTAGGGTTTGTTGTGGATCTGCTCCCCGGTGCAGCGCTTGTCTCGATTACTTATTTGGGTGACGCCAACAGAGGTGTTGGAGTTGGAGAGTCAACTCAGGGAATTAGAGTCTTTTGGTTACAATTGACCCAGCTCCCTTCTTGGAGCGCATCGACTTTGTTGACCAAGAAAAGTGTTGACTCTATGAGTTTGTACTTTGATTACCGGCAGAGACTTTGGAGTTGGAGAAACAACTTAGGGAGTTAGAAACCCTTGGGTTCATTCTGTCTAGCACTTCATCTTGGGTGCACCGGCATTGTTTGCTAAGAAGAAAGATAGCTCCATGAGACTGTGCATCGATTATCGGCAATTGAACAGAGTTACAGTGAAGAACAAGTAACCATTATCAAGGATTGACGATCTATTTGACCAGTTGAAAGGATCTAAGTGCTTCTCCAAGATAGACCTTTGTTTGGGTTACCATCAGGTGAGGGTGCGAGAGTGTGACATTGAGAAGACCGCACTCTGTACTCGTTTTGGACTCTTTGGTTTTGTGGTGATGCCATTTGGGATGACTAATGCCCCGGCGACACTCATTACCCTAATGAACAGGACATTCAGGCTGTACCTGAACCGGATTATATTGGTGTTCATCATTGGCATCTTGATATAGTCAGCATCAGAAGAGGAGCATGAGCAACATTTGAGAATTGTACCTCAAGTCTTGGGGGATCATCAACCTTATATGAAGTACAACTAGTGTGAGTTTTAGTTGCTAGAGGTTCAGTTTCTGGGGCACGAGGTGTCAGCTGAATATGTGGTCTTAGACTCGGCCAAGGTTGAGACCGTTATGAGATGGGAACAACCGCGGAATATGACCGACATCCGCATCTGTTGTATCTTGCAAGATTATTATCAGCGGTTCATCAAAGGTTTCTCTAAGATTGCCACGCCCATGACGAGGTTGGAATGTGAGAATGTGCCTTTTGTTTAGGACGAAGCATGTGAGACAACCTTCTAGAGGCTGAAGGAGAGTTTGACTTTCACTCCGGTATTGGAAGTGCCAGAGAGGGGCCGTGGCTATGCGGTCTACTGTGATGCTTCCAGTGATGGTTTGGACTGTGTATTGATGTTAAAAAAAAAAGATGGTAGCTTGTGGTTTAATACAACTTAAGTCCCATGAATGGAAATTATCATACCCATGACTTGGGGCTAGTGGCTGTAATTTTTGCACTTAAGGTCTGGAGACACTACTTATTTTGTGAGAGGTTCAAGGTTTCCTCAGATCTTCATAGCCTAAAATATCAGTTCACACAGAATGAACTAGATATGAGGCAGAGACGGTGGATAGAGTACCTTAGTGACTACGACTTCATGTTGTTTTACCACCCCGGTAAGGCAGATGTAGTTACGAACGTCTTTGAGGACAACCTTATCGAGTCTGATAGGAGGATATAAAGCATTCAGACCTTGCAACACGGTTGTTTAGCTAGAGGTTCATGATAGAGTTTTGAGGTCATCAGTCAAATGAGAGGTGCATCGCACTGAGAGATTCTGTGGCCAGGACGGTGGACCCTTTGGACGGGTTGTGAGATGAGATGCTAACTTGATCTTTTAAGGCAGATGTACATACCCATGTAAGGGTAGTATCGCGAGGAGGCATTACGACACTTCTATCACTCCAGATTTTACTTTTATCACTCCAGATTTTCTTTGCACCCGGACATATGAAGATGTATCACGATTTGCATCAACAGTTTTGGTAAAGATGCATAAAGAGGTCAGTGGATGAGTTGTGACATATAGTTTGACTTACTGGCGGGTCAAGGAAGAGCATTTGAGACCTGCTGATGGATTGCAGTCTCTTTTGATCCTTGAAAGGGAGTGAGATCACATTACTATGGAATTCATGACTGGTCTGCCGAAGTCTCCTTAAAGGAATGATACAGTGTGGGTCACAGTGGATCAGTTGACTATGTCGACCCATTTTATTGGTATGAAGACGACGAGTTCTCTAGATACTTTGTGCGAGTTCTATTTGAAGGAGGTCGTCAAATTGTATGGTGCGCCTATGTTGATTGTTTCAGACCAAGTCTTGCAGTTTGTGTCTCGGGTTTGACAGAGCTTGCAGAAAGAGTTGGGCACACAATTGTGTTTCAGTAAAGCTTCTTACCTGCAAACAAATGGTCAGTCGGAGTGGACCATTCAGATCCTAGAAGATATGGATTGAGCTTGTGTTTTGGATTATGGCAGCGGTTCAGAGAGTCACCTAGACTTGGTTGAGTTCGTTTACAACAACAGCTACCAGACTAGTATCTAGATGGTCCTTTACGGGGCCTGGTATGTCAGACCGTGTAGGTCGCCCTTGTGTTAAGACAGACCAATGATACAGCGATGTCAGGACTAGGTATGGTCACGGATACTTTTGAGCAAGTGAGATTGATCAGACAATGGTTGTTTACTGCCCAGAGCAAGCAGAAGAGTTTTGCTGACCGTATGAGGAGGCGCTAGTACATATTGAGGATTCAATATATCAGATGCTTCGTGGCAAGGCTATTCACTTGATTTTAGTGGTTTGGCAGTACAGAGGCAAAGGGACTTCACCTTAAGAGAATGACGCAAGAATGTGAAAGCAGTTCTCAGCCTTGTTTGAGTCTAGAGGCATGAGTTCAGTTTGAAATTCGATGACGGATTTCCTTAAACGGGGGTAGTGTTGTAACGACTCGACTCGATCTGTTGGGATTTCTAGGGAGATTTTCGGGTCTCCATGTCAGATTAGGTGTTTTGGTGGCAGTGGAGAGAGTGTGGGCTCCATGGTGGGCCCGAGTTTGCCTGATTTTGAGCTTGAGAGCTCAAATAGCATTTTAGTAATTTCAAATTATTATATTTTTGTCATGCAAAATATTTGAAAATCACATGGTTTTCTCTCTTTTTTCGACGTCTGACTTTTTAACAGATTTTAATTTTTATTTTGAAATCTCCATGTCAATTTTTTTTTTAAAAACATTGTTTTCACACCTTTCAAGATTTTTCTCAAAAATAAAATAAAATAAACATTACTACTAATAAATAGATAAATAAAATAAAATAAAAATATATATAGTCTTATAAAATAAAATAAAATAAACCTAGAGTTCTTAGGCTTTGATTTTTTTATAAAAAAAGAAAGAAACACTTTGGTAAACCCTAACCCAAGCCATATCTCTTCCTTCTCTTTCAAAACTTAGCCCCCATCCTCTCATCTTCCTCTCCTCTTACCTCATTTCTCTCCATCTCTTTTGCCTCCGCTGCCACCTTCTTCCCCTCTTTATATAGCCTCCACTCACCCTCGGTTTCCTCCTTCATTCCTTCCTCCCCCTTTCTTTCAGAGACTCCCGACCCAGATTTGTCCCTTGCAGCTGCCGCACCCATTTGACTCGAGCCGAGCCAGATCCCTTAGATCCGACCCCTCTTTGTTTGGCCCTGTTGCAGGCCGACCGAAAGCCTGGTCTACAACCCAGGCCCAATCTCAACTCCTTTAGCAGTTTGGATCCGCCGTCGTAGATCCGACCCAACTCGTGATGTTCCAGGCCTAGCTGGCTTCAATCCCATCAGATCAGGCGTATTCTAGCAGTTTTGGCCCAGGTTTCTAAGCCCAATCCAGCTCCGACTCAAGCCCAGTTTGTGCAGGCCCAACTCATCGTTTAGGCCCAGAAATTCCAAGCCCAATTCACTTGAGCCTAGTAGATCAAGACCCAGCCCGACAGCGCAGTCCAGTAGCCCAGTCCATTTTCAGGCCCGAACTAGGCCCGTTTTGGGCCCGTTTTAGGCCCAATTTTGGGTTGTTTCTGGCATGTTTTGGGATCACTTCTAGAGCACTTTTAGCCCCTTTTGGATCGTCCTTGGATCATTTCTAGCTCTTTTCCGGCTAGATTTATGGGCTCGTCCAATTTTTGTAGACCCGGCCAAGTTTCTCAGGCCTGATTGCTCGTGTGTCGCTTCCTTCTATCCATCGACTTGTTTTCATTACTTGGATTTCAAAAATGCACGCAGGTGAGGGGACTTATCACATTTTTAGCATTCATTTGCACCTATCAATACTTATTCCTGGACTTGGAGTGGCCCGAATGAGATCCTCTATTATTTTAAGCCACTCACTAAGGGTAAAATGTTGAAAAGGATCATGTGGCAAGAGATCTGTTCGGTGCACTCTTGTCAATTATATACAATTACAGAAAATTTTAATTGAACAAGTAAACATTAAATTTGATGCATTGATTATGTTGATTATACATTGCATGTCTACGCAATAGATGTGAGTGGAATCAAGTTGGATATAGAGGTATGTGTTTAAGCATTGTCATGTGTTGTGGACCGCATGATGGGATATGTTGTTGATATTAGTACTATGCCAGATCGTGTTTGTGTTGTCATACATGATTATGATACCATGGACATGCGTGGGAGGATTTGTTTATGTGTATACATTCATAATGATGAGATGATTTGATTATTGGGAAGACAAAACATGTTTATACTGTTATACCTGACCCTAACATTTTGTGCATGTAGGGAAGGTAAACTGCAACACACAGTGTGCCGTTGGGTGTTGAGGTTGAGAAATTGTTTATATGTGTATGTTTATGATGAAATGATGATTTGGTTGGTGGGAGGATTTCCCAGTTACGCTCCGACAATTAAAACCCCCATAGGAGATGCGGGTTTCCCCTTTGCGTTCTGGTGATTGAGGTGTCTGCCCTTGAGATTAGCTTTCCGGTTATGCTCTGGCGGTTGAGACACCCATAGGGGATGCAGGTTTCCCTGTTGTATTTCGACCGTTGTGTATTATATGGTCTCCCGGTTGTATTGGGAGGGAGACTGGAGTTGTTGGAGGACCATTGTGAGTTATGGAGGTGGTATCTTGGGCTAGTCAGTGTGACCATTGGTTAGTAGTGGTTGGGTACTCATATACAGAGGCATTCATTCTATTATGATATTCTTGTATTCATGCATATGATACATATATTGCTGACAGGTAACATGCATTATCTCTTCATTGGGATGATCGTATTGAATAGTCTCCCGATGGCACTGGTAGGGAGACCGGAGTTTGCTAGAGGGCCCGGTTTGGGCTACCGAGATGATGTCTTGGATTTGGTCGGTGGATATTTAGTTGGTGATGTTGGGTTTTGTATATGCATGAGAACATTTGTTATTATGATGTTCTTGCATTCATGCGCATGATATATATGTTGATGACATGTGATATGCTTTATCTCTTCACTGGGCTGGTTGTTAGCTCACCCCTTATCTCTCAGGTACCCCAAACACCGAGAGACCAGGCGGGCCCCTTGAGCAGGCACCTGGAGAGGAGCAGTAGCAGTAGATGTTTGCTAATCGTGTTTATTCTTAGTTAAGATACTTTGTATAAACTTTATTCGTATGTTATTTGTCCGGGTGATATATAACCATATTTGAACAGTTTATAGTTGCTTGTGATGTTTCCTCGTATTATGGACTTGTAGTTGTCAAGCGGGAGGTAGTTACCCCGTTTCTCAAGATTTATATATATAGAGCTATAAACGGATCCGGATCCGGCTCGGCCTTATTACTAACAAACCGGGCCGGATTCTGGAGTCCTTTTATTATTCACGGACGGTCCGTTAAGAGTCCGATAATTTCGGGCGGGCCGCGGGCAATCTGAATGCCTGTCGGACAGTCCGCCAAAAAATTAAAAGAGACATTACGAAGAATTGAAACCCTAACTCTCGTTCCGCATTCTTTTCCGCCTTTCATCTCTTCGTTCTCTCCCACTCCCATTCGCTCTCCATCTCTTCCCTCTCTTGCCACGGGTCTCTTCATCTCTTCCCTTCTCTTGCCGATCTCTCTAACTCCCTTTCACGTTTGCTTCTCTCTTGATCTCCCTCGCACGCTTTGGATCTCTCTCTGGTCTCTCAGTCTCTCTGTGGCTCTTGCTCTCTAGGTTTCTCTCTAGCTCTGCTCATCATTGTTCTAAGAAAATACATGTCTGGGTAGGTATGTAGATGAATAATTTGGAGCAATTTAGAGAGGCTTGTTACTTTGCTCTGGGCGTATTAGATTTTATTTATTTATTTATTATTATTTTTGGTTGAGTAGAAGAGGTCTGACAGTCTTACCTTTGATGGAGCTTTAATTTTAGGTGTAGTTCTCTCTCATGGGGATGCCAACAATTTTTTTCCCCCTTTTTTTTCGCTTTTTCCTTCACCCCTTTTTTTAAACCATTCTGGGTGTGAACAGATAAAGTCTAGAATGTGAAAGCCGTAGCTAATGATGAAGATGTTTGGATTAGGAATATTTTAGTTGAAGTTTGCAACAACAAAAAAAGAAAAAAGAATCAGAAAGATAATTGGGAGGTATGGTTTTTCATTTTCTTTATAGAAGAAAGGAAAAAATTGAGTGTTTCTATCGATTTTAGATCTACTTTTCTGTTGTAAATTAGTGAAAATTTCGTAATCATATCTAGTTTTTGCCTTGTGTATTGCTTTGTCAACAATTTAGCTACTAAATTTTCTATCTCTGTTAATTGCATGAACATTTTAGAAAATTTTAAAACAGAGACATCTAACTGATTTTGAGAACCTCAAAATCCTCATCTTCCCCTCCCACACCATTCCTCATCTTAATTTGCTTCAGCTTCTCAGTCGCCAATCCAAGCGTAAGCTTGAGGCACCTCCTCTGGTACTTGAATCAATTGATGCATCTCAAGGTCTGAGCCACAGATACATAGAAAATGAGGTGACACAGAGTCAGAAGCTCTAGTCTCCTTCATCGATGGTGATGATTTTTCCTTGAATCTTTTTTTTCTTTCCTGTTTCTGGTTTTTCTTATCAAGCTACTTTGTGGTACTAGTAGTAGTAATCTCCTGATATTCATGAGAATATGGAGTTGTCACTCAGATATATTCATTGAAAATTCAGAGGTTTGTATTATTAGAACCATTCAGAGGTTGGTCGTTTTTTTTGTTGTGTTTTTTTTTTTTGGATGTTTTGATTCTCTATTTTTGAAATGGAGTAATGTGATGATGGGAATTTGATGCTTTTAGATTTATTATTTGGATTTTGATGCTTTCCCTCATATATTTCATACACACCCAGTATTCATTTGTCAGTTTTTTGATAAAACAAAGCAGAAAGACTCAATCTTTGTGCAACCAATTCTCATAACAATGCTGTTAGGCCATATTTCAGATAGTGAACTAAGTGCAAGAATTTGTTTATCATTTGCAGAGCCTGTGGTATGGCTAACATCTTTGAAATTCATTGGTGAACTTAATCCAAAAGCAAAGCACCTACTAGAGAGAGAACTTTGATAGTGAACTTTGATAGTTGTTAGACATTCGCACACTCTGAGATTCCGTATTTGGGTGGCAAATTACCACGATACCCCGGCATTTTCATTTGTTCGAACGAATGTCCAGTTCATTTTGATATTCGTTCGAATAAATACATGCATATCCCCATAATTTTCATTCGTTCTAACGAATGCCCCATATAAAATTTTAATTCATTCGAATTAATCGAGTAAAAAGTAACGTGCATTACTGTTCACCCGTTCATTCGAATGAATTGATTTTCTTTAAAATTTTAAAGTTATTTTTTAAGCACTGTGTATTTTTAAAATTTCTCAAATTAAATATCCGGACTAATTACGATAATCTGATAAAAATACTTTAAGACTTTAAGGTCTTTTGACAATCCGAAATATTTAAAACACAATATTTTACAAATAAGGGTATCCCTATGCTGTGCCGAAAACACATTTAGCAGTGTTAAAGACCGTGAAGTCTTAAAGTATTTTTATTAGATTATCGTAATTAGTTCGAATATTGAATTTAAGAAATTTTAAAAATACACATTTCTCAAAAAATAACTTTAAAATTTTAAAGGAGATTTTATTATTTAATACACTATGCATTACTGTAGCATATGGAAGATAGACCATTATGTTTTAAGCACTGTGTATTTCCAAAATTTCTCAAATTGAATATCCGCACTAATTACGATAACCTGATAAAAATACTTTAAGACTTCAAGGTCTTTTGACACTCCTAAATGTGTTTTCGGCACATCCTAGGGATACCTTTATTTGTAAAATATTGTGTTTTAAGCATTTAGGAGTATCAAAATGCCTTTAAGTCTTAAAGTATTTTTATCAGATTATCGTAATTAGTCTGGATATTTAATTTTATCAGATTATCGTAATTAGTCTGCATATTTAATTTGAGAAATTTTAAAAATACACGGTGCTTAAAAAATAAATTTTAAATTTAAAAAAAAATCAATTCATTTGAATGAATCGAGTGAATACTAACGAGCGTTACTGTTCACTTGGTTCATTCGAATGAATGGGTGAACAGTAACTCGCATTACTGTTCACTCGATTCATTCGAATGAATTAAATTTATATGGGGCATTCGTTTGAACGAATGAAATTGGGGAATATGCATGTATTCATTCGAGTGAATCGAATGAACAGTAATGCGCTAATGTTCACCCGTTCATTCGAATGAACCGAGTGAACAGTAACGTGCGTTACTGTTCACTCGATTCATTTGAATGAATTGATTTTCTTTAAAATTTAAAATTTATTTTTTAAGCACCATGTATTTTCAAAATTTCTCAAATTAAATATCCAGACTAATTATAATAATCTGATAAAAATACTTTAAGACTTCAAGGTCTTTTGACACTCCCAAATGCTTAAAACAGAGTATTTTACAAATAAGGGTATCCCTAGGATGTGCCGAAAACACATTTAGGTGTGTCAAAAGACCTTGAAGTCTTAAAGTATTTTTATCAAGTTATCGTAATTAGTGCGGATATTCAATTTGAAAATTTTTGAAAATACACAGTGCTTAAAACATAATGATCTATCTTCCATATGCTACAGTAATGCATAGTGTATTAAATAATAAAATCTCCTTTAAAATTTTAAAGTTATTTTTTAAGTAATGTGTATTTTCAAAATTTCTCAAATTGAATATCCGGACTAATTACGATAACCTGATAAAAATACTTTAAGACTTCATGGCCTTTTAACACTCCTAAATGTGTTTTCGGCACAGCATAAAGATACCCTTATTTGTAAAATATTGTGTTTTAAATATTTCGGAGTATCAAAAGACCTTGAAGTCTTAAAATATTTTTATCAGGTTATCGTAATTAGTCCGGATATTTAATTTGAGAAATTTTAAAAATACACAGTGCTTAAAAAATAACTTTAAAATTTTAAAGAAAATCAATTCATTTTTTAAGCACTGTGTATTTCCAAATTTTCTCAAATTGAATATCCGGACTAATTACGATAACCTTATAAAAATACTTTAAAACTTTAAGGTCTTTTGACGTTCCTAAAAGTATTTTCGGCACAGCCTAGGGATACCCTTATTTATAAAATACTGTGTTTTAAGCATTTGAGAGTGTCAAAAGACCTTAAAGTCTTAAAGTTTTTTTATCAGATTATCGTAATTAGTCCCGATATTTAATTTGAAATTTTTTAAAAATAGACAGTGCTTAAAAAATAACTTTAAAATTTTAAAGAAAATCAATTCATTCGAATGAATTGAGTGAACAGTAACGCACATTACTGTTCACTCGGTTCATTCGAATGAATTAAATTTATATGTGGCATTCGATCGAACGAATGAAAATTGTGGGGATATGCATATATTCATTCGAACGAATGCCAAAATGAACTGGGCATTCGTTCGAACGAATGAAAATGCAGCGGTATCGTGGTAATTTGCCACCCGAATATGGAATTGGGTGTGTAGAGATAGTTTTTCCGGGTGTGTGAATGTGGAGCCTTTATTAAAAAGGGTGTTTTTTTTTAGAAATTATTCTCTTAAAATGGGTTTTCAAGAGGGACCAAATAGTAACATCATTTTAAAGTCCTAGATTCTACATGAGTGCTCATGTACACATGCCTATGTATTTTTCTATATTTTTCCCTTCTTCTGCAAGAGGAAGAATACCGAGCTCTTGTTCTATGAGAATGTGTGATTGCCGAAGGCATGTTGCATGAGTTCTCTAAGTGACCCGATTGTCTCTAACCCAAAATATGCACCCTGCATTATTAGTATCAATGCTGAAAAGTAGATGTATGCCATTATGACTAACCTCTCCAAGTGAGGCATGGACATTATGGCAATTGGTGAGATAAGCCAAATGCATCAAAGAAATTATTGAACAAGCACATCAGAGAGCCAATTATTTACAGTCAAATCTAATTGAGTACTTGAACCATAATACAGAAGATTTTTTTAAAGTTAGCCTAATTAACAGCCTAAAGTAATATTCAAATCATAAAAGGCACACACTAATTTGCAGTAAGGTGTGTTTGATCCATAAGAATGTTGTTTTCAGCCCATTGATTCTTGTTTCATATTTTGGTAGTCAATTAAAGGGTTTTGTTTTCTTATGATGTATCGGCTGTGAATGTGTTTTTTCTAATGTGAATTTAATAAATTCACGTATTTATTAAGGAGAGGTTGTGTATTATATGAAGTAGTATGAAAATTCATGTGGGTTTATTTGTCGGTTGTTTTGTATGTGAATTGTAGGTCAAGAGGAGGATAAATTTGGTTTATGGTAGAGGGAGTGAGATGTTTGAGTTTAATTTCAGTGGATTGTAACATTATTATTATCATGTATGTCTGTCTCATGAAAGTTTAAAATCAATTTAAAAGCAATCCGGACCTCATTCGAAGGAAAGGATGTGAACTAAAATTTCTTTTTCGAATTTGAATAATCAAAGATTTCATTGAAATTTTTTCAAAAAAATAAAATTATCAATTGAAAATTTTAAATATATCTTATTTTTTCTTTAAAATTATTTTAAAGAGGTATTCGATGTGCCTTTCATCCAATATTTTGTTTAAAAACTTGAAAAACTTAATTGGTTTAGTTAGAGTTAATTTGACTCAACAAAAATTCAAGTTGAGCAATTGAAGAGTTATTTTCATTTTTTTAAAATTTAATTAAATTTCTCAACATAATAGAAGTGTTAAATCAAGTCTTAATTTCAAATTTTCAAATTCTGATTTAGATTAGAATAAAATATCGAATTTATTGGGCTCAATTTGATAAATATTAAGATTAAAAATAATAATTTCTGGCCTGGTAGCATATTGGGTTGAAAACACACAAACGGACCCTTATCGGGCTGCGGACGGTTCAAATTTCTTATCGGGCCGGGCAAGATCACAGAATACTCGGACCTTCTTTTATTGGGCCGGGCCACAGACTGTCCATTTATATTAACGGGCAGGTCGGATCCTGTCGAGTCGGGCTGGACCTAGGTTCGTTTACAAGCGCATATATATATACCCGTCTTTTTATGATGTTTGTGATATTTCGGAGATAACGCGCCCTTAGCGGGACGGGGTGTTTCAGAATATGTGCAAGTTTATAAACCTAACTACTCAAATTCGTCATTTTATTGAAAATGAATATGGACACTTTTCATTTTTTTTTTTCAGAAATAAATCATTGTAAAATTATATCCTATCTTTCGATATCGACCATCGGATTTATGATTGATTCGTTCGACATCAACCATTGGATCACATAGTATTTTAACTTCAAAAGTCTACAATTCGAGCTATTGAGCTCGGCTAAAGTCAAACTTGGATTCGTTGAAAAGTCCACAAAGAGATCTACTCAATGGATTAACTCTAAATCTGAGAGTCGAAGTATAAAAACTCTTCAATTTGCATGATCAAGGGTCAAGTCATTACATAAGGTTACTAATAAATAAGCTAGTTACAGGGGTAATGATTATAGAATTCTTCTACATTCCTCTATTAATTATTTAATATCAAAATCATTATAAAAAATTCGAAGTCTATTTTGTTACTAGTAAGAGTAAAAGCTCATGTTAGTCAAGCTAACCTAATGTCTAGAATAGTTCTAGATGGGGGGTGAATAGGACTATGATGGAATTTTAAAATTCTTTAAGATATTGGTCAATTAATGTTAGTCTTTATATAATTAACCACTGATTGATGTCTGGTTATGAGATTTTCAAATCACAATGATGATAAATGTGTGCCCAAGACAAATCTCAATAAGAATAATCTCACCAAATCAAGTGTGCAAAAAATGAGAGAGATAAACGCATATTCCCAAAGTAGGATGATGGAGGAGAGAAGAGATGGAAAATGATGACATAAAAATTTTTACGTGGTTCGGCAACCACCTACATCCATGCCTCAAGTACACCACTTAAAGATTTCACTAAGACCAAAAAAAGATACAACCATTGATCTCATTCACGGGTACAGATCTAACCTTTACAACCTATGATCTACTTCCATGTAGATCGACCTAAGCACTAAGAGAACACCTTTTAGAAGTAACTAAGGTTACACCAATGCTTCACAAATTTATCACAAAGAAAAGAAAGAAGTAATGCTTTGAAACGTACCAATATAGCCTTATGTTGCTTGAAGTAGATTTGGCTTGTTCTTTAATATCCTCCTCCTCTTGGCTTGATGTAGATGTTCCAATGAATTCCAACCAAGATAGTAGACAAGACATCTAGTGTAGGTAATGGTTTTCCTATTAAGGATTATGACTCTAAAAGCTTATCTCCACTTAACACATTCAATTTAGAGCATAAGATGCTCAAGATATGCCTATGAGAGATTTGGATGTGTTTGAGATTAAGATTAAAAGCTTAGAGGGTTTAAGTATTAAGTTTGTAATCGTTGAAGGTTGTTGGGAAGCTTAGGAGAGTGTATGGAAAAATTTGGCTCAAGTAATCAATTTTTACCTCTCCAAATGTCTTGTATTTATAGGTAAGAAAAGTCCAACGGATCCATCTTCGAACCTTCCGAGGATGGGTCTTGGAACTTCTAAGGTTGCAACGGTTGAATTCACAATGGTCATCTCACAACGGCTAGTTTGACCTTACAACGACCATATTTACTGTGGGCGACAGTCTTCAGAATGCCCAAACAGTGATCCTCAGAACGTTCGAGGAACCTTGGGAGGCAAGGGTTCAGAATGAAGGAAGTAAGGATAGCCTGCCCAAGATTCATGTCCTCGTAACATCCAAAGAAGAATATTCTTAGACGTTCTGAGACTTGAGTTCAGAACTTCTGAGGCGCCTAGAAATTCCATTTTTCATTAAGTGTTGGAAACTTGAGATTTTGTGAAAATATAGATATGGTAGAGAGCTCTTTTAAGTGTTCATTTTCAATTCGATGAGGTATAACTATAAGAACATTTTTGGATTGCAGGAACACATATGTATGAATTCAAAAACCAAGTTTGTATTATTCCAATTTTAACCATATGGATTTTAAGGCTTCTAGGTCATTCCTATGGTCCATATACCTGTGTTGGTTGGTTTTTATGAAGATCTTTCGATTTTAGTGCTCTGCCTTCCAATCTTTGTTGCTTCTGAAGCTTGAGGCTTGATTTGAATTTGATGGTCTTCCAGATGTGAGGTCTTGGACAAAAGGGCAGGGTCACGACTCAATCAAAGAATTTGATAAATTAGGACTCATTCAGATACATTTACAAAATTGACAACTCAATCTCACTGAGGGGAGACAGATTTAATTTTTAGGCCAACAATCTCTCCCTTTGTCAATTTCGTGACAGAACCTAGAGAGTACCCTGTACAGACCCAAATATAAAATACAAAACTTGAGAAATCTATGTACATGCCATGTATTAGAATACAATGTTACAATAATCTCAATATACATTGACAAGACTGCATTAGGTTCTGAGGGTTTGAAGGCTCATGGCGGCTCCTCTTAGAGTATACATGTGATTTTCCTATAAGCACAACATGAACTGCATTTTCTGGTGGAAAGTGATCCCCCAGTGGTTAGTGGCAATAAGAAGTAAATATTCAATTTTACGCATTTGGTCCCCCTGTCTTTGATACTGATATTTCATTTGTTACTCCCCTTTCCTTATATCTCTCCAAATATTTCTTCCCCTTTTTGTCATAAATTGACAAGGGGAACATATGAAGCACAATTCATGGAGTATACCTCCCCTTGATTAGTATAAACCCTGTCATTTAAACCTTCATATTTTCTCCCACTTAATATTGGAGGGTGGCAGAGATTTAGGTATGCATGACTTAGCATCCCAACATACATTTAAATAGATATAACTATATAAGAGAAAGAGTAATGAGTGATGCAAAAGTAATGCAATATTCCCCAAATCTCAATTGATACAACTTGCAATAAAGTATAACAGGTGCAAGAGTATCAACTGGTACATGATATGGCAGTAAGCATGGGTATAGTAGAAAGAGAGAGGCACTCGCAAGATTTAAGTCAATTTCACATGATATCATGAAGAATTTTGATTTAACTATTTAGGCCCATCACTACTGATACCATATGAAACATAAACACATATTGCCAAAAAAAATGATAGTACTATGTAGCACATTTGGACAACACTACATTTGCATTCATGAAACAACCACCATTCGTGAAAGCAAACACAAGCAAACAAATATTTATGTATCAGCCATTCCATCATAAAAGTAGATGCGCAACATACCATTCTCCATAAATACATTGAATTGAGTGAGGATACAAAAGCATAAGTACTTATGAGGGCCACCTAGCCTATTTGATTTCAAATACCCAATGTTATCAAAACTAGGCCGGGCCACTGGTTCGACCTCGACCTGCCTCTTCCCGGCCCGGTTTGGTGAGAAAACTCTTCAAGTGCAAAACCGCCAAAAATTGTGTTGAACTGCGGTTCAACATGGTTTTGTTAAGGAAACGGCGAACCTCGAACCGCGGTTCACCACAATTAAATTAAACATAATTTAAGAAAACTTTTATAGCTAGTTTTAAAAGAAAAAAATTAGTACAATGATATGTAGCTATATAAGTATGGAGTTTATAAATAATTTAAAGTGACAAAAAAAAATTAACTACTTTATAAATATAGAGTTTTGAGTTGGTCCAAAAATTAAGTATAAATATTTTTAGTTAAATTAATTTTATAAATTTCATGCAATTTGAAAATGCTATGTAGCTATATAAGTATGGAGCTTATAAATAATTTAAAGTGACAGAAAATTAATTAATTTATAAATATAGAGTTTTGAGTTGGTCCAAAAATTAAGTATTAATATTTTTAGTTAAATAATTTTATAAATTTCATAGAATTTTGATGCCACAAAAATTTAGAGACAAATTATTTAAAGAGATTAAAATTTTAATCAATGGTGTGTTTGATTTGATTAAGGTTTTTTTTAATTCATATTAAAAGATAATTTTTTATTTAAATTTTTATTTCAACTCATGAAATAAATGTTATTTAGTAATTTAATATTATTTATAATATTTATATTTATTGCACGGATTTGACCGGGTTTGACTACGGTTGAACCCGGTTGACCTTATTTAACTCAACCTTCTATTTAGACGGTTTGATACACGGTTCAGTTTTGATAACATTGCAAATACCACACTTCCATCAATCATCATAAGAGACATTTCATCACATGAATGATATAGCAAATATTCAACTTTTAACATAAATAACTATAATGCTCCAGAGTTTGAACATAATCATATGTGCAAAATATTACATGCTGAAGAGTTCGAGTACATTCCTAAAATTTGACCATAAAAGGTTCAACCATCCCAAAAACAAATACATGACGTCCAAAATGATTCTAATTCCTAGTGGTCTATGACGACCTGGCTCGACGAGAGGAGGAAGGAGCATCGGCATTAGAACGTCCCCAGCTTAACATATCCAGAATATATCGTAACCATAAGTTGTGCCTATCTTGAGTTCTGCGAAGCTCAACAATGTTTTTATCATGTGATTCATGCAACTCTGCAATATTTATTTCTAAGACAGCTAAGTATTGTTGAAGTATAGGTTGAGGTACTTGCTCTTCATGAATTTGTTCAACATGTAAGCCTTCTTGTTGTGCTTGATCACCCTCTGCTTAGATCTTCATTTGGCACGAGTTCTTCTACAACTGAAGGTGCTTGTGGTGGAGGAAGAAGACCAGTAAGAGGTTCTCCTGAATCAAAGATGAGCCTCATTTTCTTCGGAGTTGACTTGTTGAGAGGGCTATGAAATACGGTTTTCCCATTAGGATCAAGAGGAACCTCAAGCTTCTTTGCTAACTTGTTGAGAGGGCTATGAAATACGGTTTTCTCATTAGGATCAAGAGGAACCTCAAGCTTCTTTGCTAACTTCGACATAAGGTAGCCAAAAGGAGTGGAGTAGCCAAGTTTAGACCAATGATCGATAATGGTCCGACAAATCACAATTGGTAGACAGATCTTCCTTTCAAAGTACACATCCATCAATGTGTTTGTCATGGTGGGTCAAGTCTCCTCGGTTTCATTTTCGAGGGTATACATTGAAGAAGAAGACTTGATGCATAAGTTTGAAATGAGGAAGAAGGAGAGAAGCACGAAGGGCATTTTCATCAATCCATCGAAAATATCTCCCACAAATGGCAATTGAAACTGAATTTATTTGTTCTATGGGAACTGAGATGTAATGCGATGTCACAAGATCTGTGAATTTGATGGTGAACGTGAAGTAAGCGTGCGAGACACCACAAATAGCTCCATACATGCCCTTTGCCAGAAAAGGGTATGCATGACCTCCCCCAGCCAAAATATTTGTCCAATTGATTTTACTTAGGATTTGTGGGACTTGGAATGGAAGCAAATATTCGGTGTCACTGCTACACTCTACAATGATATTTTTCTTTGTGATGTAATTAGTCTATTCAGGATCCACATTTTCAAGATATCTAATAGGAGGATCAGAAGGATGTAGAATGATAGGTTGGATCCTAGCATAAGTTCTGAGTACTTGTGTGCTAGAAGAGGCTTCCTCCATATTGTTAAAGATTTAAGAAGGATGAGCAAAGGCACAAAGGATGACGTCCTAAACCAAGGATATTGATTTTCAGATGGAGGACAGATGGTATAATTAACACTCGAAGCAAGATGATTACTTATAGGGACAGTTTTTGGGTTGTTTGGCCCTTGGAAAATGGAGGAAGTTCAAGGCTAAGGTGGTATTTTTCTAAGATCCCTAATCTTAGATAAAATATCAGGTGGAGAGTGACATCAGGGCACTTAGAATGCCATTATCTTGCACCAGTATGCAAGAGAGAGCACACTGTTGTGGGCCAGCCCCTCTTATGGGCCTATTGGGCTTAGGCCCAATGGGGTGACTTATATATTATTGTATTCCTGTGTAAGACACAGAGATAGAAGGATTACAGAGAGAGTGAGAGACAGAGAGATCTGAGAGGGAGAGACCTTGTAATCTTCTGTACTTGTTTTTCTACATAGTAGATTTCATCTCCCTCCGTGGACGTAGGCGTTCTAGCCGAACCACGTAAATCTTGTGTCGTGTGATTGTGTTTGCATTAATTAATCTTTAATCCCCAACAAGTGGTATCAGAGCCGAAGGTTATCGGATTCAGACAAGGTTCAGTCGAATCAGAGTCGGTAAAATCACACAGACCGTCGGAGAACATCGGACGGAAAACCAGCCGCATCGGCTGAAGAGAATATTGTTCCAGTCGGTCGTTACATCGATTGAGAAAAAAAAAAACCGATCTGCTGAGAGCAGGTCGGCTGAAGGGTAAATCCAAATAGGTCGGCGTCGGCACAAGAAAAACACCAGATCCGTGAAGAGTTCCCTTCAATCCACGATCTGAAGAGAAAAAACAAAAAAAGGAGCCGTGTGCCGGAATCCTATCGCCGCAAGAGATCCGGATCTGGTTTTTTTTTTAGAAACCTGAGAACAGCGGTAACAGAACCAGCGATTTTCGCTGGACAGAGAGGGGTTTTTCAGAGACTCACACCATCGGACAAAAGCAGACATCGGCATCCAGATCTGAGCAGCGCCGAAGTCGGAAAGAAAAAAAAAAACTCTGCAAACAGAGATCGGAGAAGAAGGCAACGGCAGATCTCGGTCGGTAGAGCTGATCGGAGAGCCGTGAGCAAAAGCAGAGAGCGGCAGCTAGCGGGAGTAAGGCGGAAAAACAGCAGAAGAAAAGGGTTTTCTCAGATCGCCGGAGCAGCAGCGGCGAATGTCTCCATAGATCCACCAGATCTGAGAACTGATTGTAGCAAGCCAGATCAAAGCCAGAAACCCAATCGCTGAGCAGAGGCGATCGGAGAAGAAGACGACCGAGCAGGAGCAGTTGGCAGCAAGCCAAATCTCCGAGCAGCCAGATCTGAAAATCGCAGAGCAGCACTGAGAAGCCTCTTCGGCCGGAGACCAAATCCCAGGGCCGAGCGAATCTGCAGATCTGAGAAACAGAGACCCCATTGCAGGCATCTGAGTACAGATCGCCGGTCAGGAGCGGCGGCCACCAACAGCGGCGAGCGGCGGCGAGCCAAAGCACCGTGATCAGCCCGGAAATCAGATCTGATCTCAGATCTGAAATTAAAAAAAAAAAAAAATTCTCTTAGTTCAGTGGTCCTCAGGATCACCATTTCAGTGCACCCGCGGGACCACCAGTTCAGGTGCACCCGCGAGACCACCATTTCAATGTACCCGAGGGACTGCAGATTCAGGTATTCCTGCAGCTGGGAAATCAATGGTCCAGAATTGTTTTGCAGTTTCTGGAGTCACCAGGACTCGGAATTGCGATCCGTCTTCGCCTGTACGATCGTGGCAGTGTGATCTACACAGTGACCGGAGTGGATCTAGTTTCTGGAGAGTTGACAGTGAGCGCCAAACAGTGGTGTTTATAGAAAGGAGATCAGCTGAGTTCTTTTTTCTCTTATTTTTCATCACTGTCATCTACTTTTTACACATTATTCTGCTATGTGTATGATTGAACCACCCAAGTGGTGAGGAGTTCGGGAGTATTTGGTTGGATGCAAGTAGTAGATCCCTAGGTCTGTGCAGGGCTACAAATTTACACTGTTGGTTATTTGCTTCCGCATTTGCGCACAAACAGAACAGAGGACAGTGACAGAATGGCATCCAGTTCCAGTTCTACAGTAATGAAATTGGTACCGGGCAATTATCTCCTATGGAAGACCCGGATGTAAGATCTACTGATTAAGCATGACTTATATTATCCCATTTTAGGAGATGTATCTATGCCTGAAGATATGAAGGAAAAGCCCAAAGAATGGGAGTATGTCGATGACAGCATTCTTCACCATATCACAGCAGAAAAGAAGGCAGATGAACTGTGGACCAAATTGTCTACAATGTATGAGAGGAAGGCGCCAGTGAACAAAGCCTCTGTTATCAAGAGACTGGTGAAACTGACATACAATGAGAACATGTCAATGTCAGAACACCTCAGCAACTATCAGGGTATGGTGAACCAGTTGGCCAGTGCGAAGATCATATTTGCAGATGAGATTTTGGCTCTTCTTCTCATGGCGACACTACCAAATTCTTTTGAGACTCTGGTGATTGCTTTGAGTAACTCTGCACCCAGTGGCGAGCTATCCTTAGAGACAGTTAAGGAGTCATTGATGAATGAAGAGATGAGAAGGAAAGAAAAGGGCATCGTAACTTCTTCTTCCGGAGCATATGTGTCACAGGATAGGGGCAGAAGACATAAAACTCATGGTCGACAGGAGCATAGAAGCAAGAGCAAACCCGGTGGAGGTCATAGATCTCAGAGCAGAGGCAGAGACAGCAAAAAGTGTTTTCACTGTGGTAGAGCAGGGCACTTTAAGAATCAGTGCAGGGTGTGGAAGAGAGAAAATAATCAGACTGTGCAGTATCAAGCACGAAAGCCAGATTCTTCAGACACCACGGCTGCCACATGTCAGGAGCAGTGTACTCTTGTCATAGTGACCACCAGTGAGGGGGAGAGTCTGTCCATTACCCCCTCCTCATCTGAGTGGGTTATAGACACTGGTGTCACTTATCATTATACGCCTCACAGGAGCTTCTTCTCCACGTATACATCCGGAGATTTTGGAACAGTTCGGATGGGCAACTCTGCATGTTCCCCTATCACTGGAGTTGGGAACATTAATATGAAGACTAGTCATGGCTGTGAGATTAGTTTGAAGGATGTGAGACATGTGCCAGACATCAGATTGAACCTCATTTCTGCGAGGGTACTTGGCACAGAGGGATACATCAGTACATTCGGCGGAGACCGATGTAAGATCAGTAAGGGGTCGCTTACCATGGCACGAGGGATGATCAGAGATTACCTGTATGTTTTGACAGGCATGGTTTGCACCGGTCAGATTCACGCAGTGCAGAGAGAGACTGCTTTCTCTCTATGGCACCGGAGACTTGCACATCTGAGTGAGAGAGGGCTGCACATTCTTCAGAGGAAAGCCCTTATTCCACGGACTGAGTGCACCCGGTTAGACAGTTGCGAGCATTGCATCATGGGCAAGCAAACAATAGCTTCCTTCAACCTAAAGGGCCACATAAAGGCCAGGAAGCTAGACCTTGTATACTCAGACGTTTGTGGACCGATAGAGGTGGAGTCATTGGGCAAGAACAAGTACTTTGTTACCTTTATTGATGATTCTACGAGAAAGTGCTGGATTTACTTTATGAGATCCAAATATCAGACTTTCTCATTCTTCCGTGAGTTTGTTGCCTCTGTGGAGAGAGAGACGGGTAGAAAATTGAAATGTCTGAGGACCGATAATGGTGGAGAGTACACATCGGGAGAGTTTAAAGAATTCTGCAAGAAGCACGGCATTCGACATGAGTTGACAGTGCCAGGAACTCCCCAGCATAATGGTGTAGCCGAGCGCTACAACCGCACCATAGTTGAGCGAATGCGTTGCATAGTTCACAACGCAAATCTACCCAAGAGATTTTGGAGCAAAGCAGCGAGGACAGCAGTATACCTCATCAACCGCTCACCATCAGCTCCCTTAAATGGTGAAGTGGCAGAATGTTTGTGGACAGACAGAAAAGTTACCTACAAGCATCTCAGAGTTTTTGGTTGCGTTTGCTATGCACACATCCCTGATATGTCGAGGAAGAAATTGGATGTAAAGTCGACATTGTGTGCATTTATTGGTTATGGTGGTCTAGAGTTCGGATACAGACTGTGGGATCCAGCTCAGCAGAAAATGTTCAGGAGTCGAGACGTGGTATTCCGTGAAGATGAATTCTTCAATGAGAACAATAAACCCACATATTCCAGTGACCTAGATCAAGGTCCCATCTCCACTCCTGACACATCTCAGTCAACAGCAACACCTTCTCCTTCACCTGCACCGCCAGTCAGTCAGTCAGACGACAGTGGGTCAGATGTTCCTTCTAGCAGTCATAGTGACAGTGTTAGTGGGCCAGCAGATACGTCTACAGATGAGACAGTTAATGAGCCGGTACATGATACAGTTGAGGACACAGTGGAGGATGATCAGGACAGAGATAGACAGTTGAACGAGGGAGAGCACCCCCCCAGTACTTCTACATCGGAGGATGTTATACCTCCTAGGAGATCTGTTAGAGAGCATAACCCATCCAGGAGATACCCAAGTTCCGATTATGTGTTGATGACCAGTGAGGGGGAGCCTGAGAGTTACTCAGAGGCTATAGGCGACAAAAACAGAATTCACTGGAGGAAAGCTATGGAAGAAGAGATAATGTCTCTTAAGAAAAACAACACATATGAGTTGGTTGATCTACCAGTTGGCAGGAAGGCCCTACAAGAACAAATAGGTCTTTCGGGTGAAAAAGGATGGAGAAAAAGTTCTGAAGTATAAAGCCCGCTTAGTGGTGAAGGGCTTTGGACAGAAGAAGGGAGTGGACTTCAACGAGATATTCTCACCAGTGGTGAAGATGAGCTCCATACGAGTTATGTTGGGCTTAGCCGCGAGTTTAGATCTTGAGATTGAACAAATGGACGTGAAGACTGCATTTCTTCACGGTGACCTAGACGAAGAGATCTACATGAAACAACCCGAGGGGTTTGAGTTGAAGGGCAAGGAGAATCTTGTTTGCCGACTCAAAAAGAGCTTGTACGGACTGAAACAGGCACCGCGGCAATGGTACAAGAAGTTTCACTCTTTCATGACAGGACAAGGATACAAACATAGTTCAGGTGACTCATGTGTGTATTATCAGGAGTTCAAGGGTGATCAGTTCATCATCCTGTTATTATATGTGGACGACATGTTGATATTTGGAAAGAGTTCTGAATTGATCAAGTTGTTGAAGGCAGACCTGTCAAAGGCGTTTGACATGAAAGATCTTGGCCCTGTTAGACAGATTTTAGGTATGGAGATTCACAGAGATAGAAAGAAAAATAAGATTATCCTGTCTCAAGAGAAATACATTGAGAAGGTCTTGGAGCGATTCGGCATGAGGGATTGTAACTCAGTTAGCACTCCTCTTGCCGCTCACTTCAAGCTGAGTAAGGAATGTTGTCCTTCATCAGAGACAGAGAAAGACAAGATGAGTCAGATTCCATATCAGTCAGCAATTGGTAGTCTCATGTACGCGATGGTTTGCACGAGACCAGATATAGCACATGCAGTTGGATTGGTGAGCAGATTTATGTCAGACCCAGGACATGATCATTGGGAGGCAGTGAGATGGATCTTCAGATACCTACGAGGTACATCGAGTATGGGCATCATGTTTGGTGGAGACCCTTTTATTACAGGCTACACAGATGCAGATATGGCTAGTGACCTTGATGGTCGCAAGTCCACTTCTGGTTATCTTTTCACATTTGCTGGAGGAGCCGTCAGTTGGCAATCCAAGTTACAGAAGTGTGTAGCACTTTCTACGGCAGAGACAGAGTACATTGCTGCTACAGAAGCTGGGAAAGAGATGGTTTGGCAAAAGGGATTTCTTCGGGAAATAGGCATTAAACAGGAGGACTACACAGTGTATTGTGACAGTCAGAGCGCCATCGACTTGAGTAAGAATGCCATGTATCACTCAAGAACGAAGCACATTGATTTGAGATATCATTGGTTGAGAGCAGTTATTGAAGAGAAACAGATCAGTGTAAAGAAGATCCATACAGACCACAATCCAGCAGACGCATTCACCAAAGTTCTTTCAAAGAACAAATTTGAGTTCTGCGTAGGGGCATCTGGCCTCTACAGAAGATGACATCCATGTCAGAGTGTTCTCCTCCTCCTGGGGCTGGAGGGGGAGATTGTTGTGGGCCAGCCCCACTTATGGGCCTATTGGGCTTAGGCCCAATAGGGTGACTTATATATTATTGTATTCCTGTGTAAGACACAGAGAGAGAGGGTAATCTTCTGTACTTGTTTTTCTATATAGTAGATTTCATCTCGCTCCGTGGACGTAGGCGTTCTAGCCGAACCACGTAAATCTTGTGTCGTGTGATTGTGTTTGCATTAATTAATCTTTAATCCCCAACACACACTAGGGTTGGATTTTAGGAGATATTGACAATGAATGGGACCCTAAGACAGATATTTCTAAGAAGTGAGGAGAAAAATGAAGAGAGGGAGGAATGAGGAGACTTACCCGAAGATGATTTAAGGAGAGGAGGTAGGGATGCTGTGTTGGAGACGAAAGAGAGAGAGAGATTTTGGAGCTGCAACAAGGACAATCTCGAAGAGGAGCTTGGAACAGAGGGAAGAGAGAACGGAAACAACAGAGGACTGAGAGAAAGGACCAGCGAACTGTTTTAACAGCCTTCGAAAATGTGTTGTTTCTGTTTGTTTATAACTTCCGGAGTAAGTTCCATCTTACTTCGGAAAGTCCGAAGTTTATTGTTCAAAAAAGACGTTTTAATGCAAAAGAAAATCAGAGTCTGAGACCTTCTAAGAACATCTGAAGTCTCATTTGCTCGGATGGTGATTTCAGTCCTTCTGAAATTCCAAAACTAGGGTAGTTTGGAACAACTGATGTTCCGAGATCATTTGTTCGGAATTTCGGAACCTTCAAGAGAAGCACTTGATAACTTTCAGTTTTTGAATCTTGGATGCTCCTAGAAGATATGGACTTTGTACTTGAACCAGTCTACCTCTTATCAGGCCAAGGTTGACTGCTCGTGACTAGGAGCAGAGATTTACAGAGCGGTGAGCTAGTCATGCCACTATCGGTGACCCGATCATAACTTAGGCATTTCATGTTTTAGAGTAACAACAGAGCTGCAAACCGCTCTGAGGGATTGACGAACCGATCTCCTCTGTTTCTCAGATTTTTTACTTTGAGCCCTTTCCAGTTAAGTTCATGAGGTCTTGGCCAATTTTTCATTGGGACCTATCTTTGAGGTCCTAGAGGTCCAAGGAATCAGCAATGGAGTGTTTAGCTATGGGGGCTCAATTCAAGCAAGATAGATACATACACCATTGCAAGATAAATATACGCAATTTTCATCCAATCAAGCAAATTGCAAACATTCCATCAATTACTACCATGACATCCTTCCCAATATGATGTTTTAATTTAAGGCATGGAGAAGGAGATAATGAGTGAAGATGCACTGTGAAGCAATCCTTTCTCAAACAATTCTTTAGGATACTTGAAAGTCTTATATCCTTTAATTTTTTACTCTTCAAACATGATACATATTATGGCTAGGAAGAATATTATCGTTTCCTTTAAGAGTTAGATGTACTAAGTCTAGCAAGCATACAAATCACCAACAAGATATAAACAAGAGGTATTCCAATCATGATAGATTATAATACATATGCACAAGTTAGAAACATAGAATCTGACCGAAGTTCATATCAATGAAAATATCAAAATCTAGCCCACTCCTCTAACTTGGGGTATCCACTGGGTCATAGAGGAAGGTATACGGGGTCTACTAGTGTCAAACAAATGAACATTTGATTATCTCTTTTTGGAGTTCTTGTTTGTTTGACAGAAATTGGTAAATGCATTTAATGCTTGAATTAGTTTCTTAGTTAAGGTATAATTTAGATTTCTATTTAGGTTGATATACCTTTGACTTGATTTTAAGGTATTTGTGGAGAATTCCTTTGATTTTTATTTTCAAAATACTTTTTTCTCTTTATGTTTGGGCTTACTCTTTCCAGTTCCTATTTGTGGGTCTTTTGTTCTTGGTTTCTCATTTTTGTTTGATTTACATTTAGATGTTGATTTTCTCTTCTTAATTTGCATTCAAACATGAGATGCACAGATTATCCATAATGAAAATATTTTATAATATTAATTGTAGAAGATGTAGAAGACTTACTTTTGACGAAAATGGTTCGTTTGATAGGTACATTAACGTTTTGCATATCATAGCTAAGACCCTTCTTTATCAATTTTAGACGTCTTTCAAACTTTTCTTCTCTTTTTATGAACTTCATTTCAAAAAAAAAATCTTTATACCTTTCTAACTTGTTGACTTCATGCATTAGCTTTTGATTTTCAGTTTTTAAATTTGGTAGTGTTTTAGGAGAGATGGCTTTCAATTCATTAATTTCCTTTCTGTTCTTCTCATTTTCACATCTTTCAAGGGCTAATACATTTTCAAATCTTGATTATTTTATTTTAATGACTTAAGTTCATAGTTTTCTCACTTTATTATCAAGATTTACTTTTTCATTTATTTCCATTTTTAGGCACTCTTTAAGTTTTAAGCATTCTTCATTGGTGACTTTTGGATTTTTTTTTTTTTTTTTTGAATTTACATGTGGGAAACCGTTTGAAACCCAGTGGAAAAACCCCTACAGGTGATACCCACTGCCCTTAAGGTACACCAGATTAGGCTATGGGGGCTCGAACTTAACACCTCCTACTTCCTGAGGTAGGAGGTTAATCAGTTGAACTAAACTCATGTAGGTAAAATTAGATTTTTCTTAATTTTTAGCTACCTTAAGCTTCGATACTTCTTCTTTAGCTAATTCAAGTTCTTTTAAATTGTTTTCACACGTTAACTTTTCATAGTTTAGTTCATTTGTTAATTTTAAATTTTCTTTACTCACTTTTTAAAGCTTCTTATACATTTATTCTAAGACTTCATAAGTGTCTTCTTCTAAACCTTTTTCAATAGGATCTTCATCTTTCATTTCTTGAATTTTGGAGTTACTATTTTGTTCATATTGAGGTTCAAATGCTTGAATGGGTCCTAAACAATAGAGTTCTTATATGACATCTTCCTTCCTAGGCAACTAAAGTGGTTGCTTTACGCCCCCATTTAGAAAAGTCCCATTTATGTATTAGCTAGAGGTGGAACTGTGGTAGTAGGTACAGGTTGGAGTGCGCTAGTCTATGGTTTACATGTTCTGTTTTCTCCTTCACCAGAAAAGTTCCTATTTTAGGCATTTGTTGTTCAGATTCCTCTGTTCTTGTGAGAGCTTTGTCATAATAGTCTTGTTTTCTTTGGGTTGCCTCATTTACTGGAGACAAACTTACAACTTCCTATTATCTAGTAAGTGCCGCCATGAGATTTTAGGGAGCCTAGACGAATTCTTAAGATGTGTCTTTTATACACTCACAAAAAATAAAATTATACATTTTTTTTACACAGTGTGAAATATTCAAATAAAATATCATAATCAAATTTATAACAAAGTATTATTTAAAATTTATTCTTCTCAGATTTTGAGATGAAAAATTACTAATTAAATTATTATATTTAAGTTTTTTTAACATATCTTTTTCAATAGATAAGATGGCTAATCAATTCAATCTTTCTTTTAACATATTTAATTTCCATTTGTGTCATATATGTTGATTTTTTTTTATTACTATTTTATTGTATTTAAAAAGAGTAGCTGACATCTAAAGTATATAATGCATTTAAAACAACTTATACAGTAAAATTATATTAAAAAATTATCACTCAATTATAAACTATAAATCATAAAATAGTCATTCAAATTTAAATCCATTTTCTTTCCATTCAACTATCTATATTCCAGTAAACACTAAGTTTCCTCATTTAGGGACTTCTTAAGGTCATACTTTTATTAAAATTTCTAAAAACATGATAAGAATAATGATTAGTTAAAATCTGACCTTTATATAATCATTTTAATCTTGTAATAGAGTCAATTAATCATCTCAATTCAAAAATTTTAAAAAGAAAATAAAACTAGAGGATAAATGCTTTTTATCATGTTGTTTAATTCATTTTATTAGAACTATAGATTTAAAATTAAAAAAAAAAATTGGCCAAATCAATCTGAGTTGACTAAACTCTATAGGAATTCAAGTCAAGCGAGTTAACGAGTCTTGTCAAGTCTTTTCAAGTTGAATTTAAATATTCTCCAAGTTATTTTACTTCATAAATCAAACACACAACCTTTGGATTTGGAGTCAAATGGGCTAACATTGCGCCACAGATCCATTTGCTAGTAAAAGAAACATTAAAATAAATTTATAACATAAAAGAAAGTGTGGAAACTTAAAAATTGAACCCAACTTGGAGGCCCTAAGTGGCGGCCTAATTCTCCTAAGGCCATGCCTGTTTTTAGTAAAGGTTGATGAGTAGGTCTTAAAAGATATAGACCCAATGCAGAGATAAACACCTCATCAAGATTCCCAAGTTAAATTACATGGAATGGTAGTTTCTGCATCATCGACCTTAGATTTCATGATTGAAATTGATCATCTAATGGGCCATCACCATCCATGTAAGAATTGGCACCAATCAGTCCAACTTGTTTAATCAATATGGGCCATGGACATTCTAGTTTTAGAAATTCTCTTGATCATCCAAAAGGGACCATGATCAATAATGATTACAGTCATCAAATGGGTCTGCGGCTGAGATTTAGAAAATGGCCAATAGGTCTTGAGGCGTCAAAAAACCCTACTTATCGGCATCGACTGCTAAGGTTGAGTCGGCCAATATATTTATTTTTCATGTTTTGTTGGAAAAAAAATTACTGATATGAGGAATACGATATGTGTTTGTTGATATGCTAAGTTTTGAATTCTTGAACTCGTCAATTATCTGTCAATTCTAGACCCTACTCATACGAAATAGGGGTAAATTCAAGCAAAAATACTAACAATAGAAAAAAGGATCCTTGAATTGGATTTTGTGATCTAGAACGATATGGTCCATCTAAACATAGAGAAAATTCAAGTAAAATTATATTGAAAAAAGAAAAAGAGGTTCTATGATTAAGTAGGTTTGAACAATTTAAAAAATATGAAGATATTTTTGGTTTTTATTTGATTTTAAAAAATTAAAATCATTAAATGATATAGTTTGAAAAAATATTGTTTTAATCTTGAATGTCTTTTAAAACATAACGAACTTTCTGATATAGATGGTTAGATTTTTTTTTAAAGTTTAAAGTCTTAAAAGAAATTTTACAAATAGAAATAATAACTCCAATTAAAATTCTGAATTATATTAAAAGACTATTATTTTCAAATGCTTAAATTGCATACATAATATTATTGACAATACCTGTAACAATTGCTTCTACAGAAATAAGTTTTTCAAAACTAAAATTGATAAAATCTTACCTACAATCAACAATGTCACAAGAAATATTATGTGAATTAGCCATATTATCAATTGAAAATGATATTTTAGCTAAACTTGAATACAAAAATTTAATTAGTAATTTTTCATCTCTAAAAGCAAGAAAAATATATTTTAGATGAATTCTTTTTATTATATATAATTAAAATTTTAATAAAATACTACTTATAATAATATGTTAAATACCAAGAAGGCCCCATTTAGAATTTTTGCCTTAGGCCTCAACTTGTGTCGAGATGGCCCTGCCTATGCCTCCTTTGCGGTTTCAGATGATAGGATATTTTCTAGAAGGTTTGGTGAAAAGGCCTAAAGTAAGGCATATAGAGCATTTACATTTGGCAAGTGCATGCTCCTTTCTACATTGCTCCAAAGATTCTTGGATGGTTTAGTTCAACCATATAAAGTTATTCCCCATTGAGCTTCACCCATTATCATTAAGTAAATTTTCATTTTTGCCATCAAGAATTGGAGGACACATCATAGCCATGCAATCACCCTTAGACATTGTTCTACCTTGAGGATCAACTCTTAGACGGTTAAGTCCAATACAAGAGTTTTTGCTCTGATACCACTTGTTAGTCAACTAGCCTAATGTCTAGAATAGTCCTAGAGGGGGTCAATTAATGTTAGTCTTGATGTGATTAACAAATGTTTAATGCTTGGTTATGAGATTTTCAAATCACAATGATGATAAATGTGTGCCCAAGACAAATCTCAACAAGAATAATCTCACCAAATCAAGTGTGCATAAAATGAGAGAGAATAACGCAAATGCACAAAGTAGGGTGAAGGAGGAGAGAAGAGATGGAAAATGATGACACGAGAATGTTTACGTGGTTCGGCAACTGCCTATATCCACGCTTCAAGTAAACCACTTGAAGATTCCACTAAGTCTAAAACAAGATATAATCCTTGTTCTCTTTCACGGGTTGAGATCTAACCTTTACAACCTATGATTACTTCACGGGTGTAGATCGACCTAAGCACAAAGAAAACACCTCTTAGAAGTCACTAGGGTTACATCAACCCTTTACAAATTTATCACAAAGAGTAGAAAAAAGTTGTGCTTTGAAAAGTACCAATATAACCTTATGTTGCTTGAAGTAGCTTTGCCTTGTTCTTGAATATCCTCTTCCTCTTGTCTTGATGCATAAGCTCCAATAAAGTCCAACTAAGATAGTAGATAGGAGGTTTAGTGTAGGTAATGATTTCTTGATTAACACATTCAATTTAGAGCATAAAATGCTCAAGAAATGAGTATAAGAACTTTGAATGTGTTTGAGATTAAGATTAAAAGCTTAGAGGGTTTAACTATTAAGTTTGTAAGCTTTGAAGGTTGTTGGGAAGCTTAGGAGAGTGTATGGAAAAATTTGGCTCAATTTACCAACTTTTACCTCTTTAAAATGCCTTGTATTTATAGGCAAGAAAAGTCTCAATTGATCTATTTTCGGACCTTCTGAGGATGGGTCTCGAAACTTCTAAGGTTGCAACGGTTTGATTCTCAATGCTCATCTCAGAACGACTAGTTTGACTTTGCAAGGGCTATATTAATTGCGGGAGAGACAGTCTTTGTAACATCTGAAGGGTGATTCTAAGAACTTTTGGGGAACCCTGGGAAGCAATGGTTCAGAATGAAGGAGGAAGGATGGCCAGTCCAAGATTCATGTCCTCAGAACGTTTGAAGAGGAATATTATCGAACGTTTCGAAACCTGAGCTCGGACCTTCTGAGGCGCCCAAAAATTCCATTTTTCATTAAGTGTTGGAAACTTGAGATTTTGTGAAATATGGACATGGTGGAGAGCTATTTTAAGTGCTCATTTGAAATCACTGAGATATAACTATAAGAACATTTCTGGATTGCAGGAGCACATATGTATGAAGATATTTGGAAGATAGCTGTAATGACCCGTTCCTAGTTTTATTGTTTTTTTGGAGAGATTTTTGTATCTCCGAGTTGTCTTTGGGACCTTGGTAGCGATGAAGAGAGTGTGGGCGCTGTCGTGGGCCCAGTTATCGAATTTCGAGTATGAAAATTCAAAGGGCATTTTAGTAATTTCATAAATTTTTTTGTGTATTGTCATGAAAAAAATAGTTGAAAAATCACACTTTTTCCCGATCGACATTTGTTATTCGAGATTTTTTTTTGGGTTCTCGAATTCTTTGTATTTTTATTTTTTCTTTTGAAAAGAAATTTATTTTCAAAACCATAGTATAAAAAAAAAAATTTAAATTTCAAAAACCCCCAAACCCTAGGCAACCCGACTCCCTTAAAATCCCCTTTTCGCAGTACTGTAGCGATTTGCTACAGTGCCGCCGCGGTCATCTCCTTCCTCCATCTCTCCCTCCCGATCCGGTCTCTCTCCCTCTCTCTTTTCCCCCATTCCGGCGGTCTCTCTCTCTCTCTCTCTCTCTCTTTCTCCTCTTCCCTCTCGGTTATTCCCTTTCTCCTTCTTCCCCATCTGCTGCCGTTTGCTGTCGCCAAACCGGAGGTTCGGGCCCCCAGCCGCCGATCTTCTAGCCCCCCGTCGTCGATCGATTCAAGGTTTGTTTTCCCCTTTCTCCTTCCCCTCTTTCCGATTTCCTTCTCCCTCCCCCTCTCTGGTTTCCTTTCTTCCTTTCTTCTTCTTCCCTTCTTCCCCTCTTCTTTCCCTTCCCCTTCGGCTGATCACTCACAGCCGCGAGTTGACTCAGCCGGGTCTCGATTTTGAACCCGCTAACCCAGCCCAGCTCGCCAGATCTGGCCCTGTTCGCCAGATCCGACCCAGCCCGCCAGATCTGACTTGTTAGCCTGTTTCGGCCCGGCCCAGTCAGGCCCGATTCGGACCCGACCCGTTCTCGAGTCCATTTGCATTCCTTGCCCAGTTTGACCCATTTCATCCCAATTTCTTACCCGCCTATTCTTGTTTCAACAGATTGAGCCCTTCAAACCCCCGGACTCGTTTTCTCACATTAATTTTTCAAGGACACACACAGGTGAGGGAACTTATCACTGTTTTAGCATACATTCGCATTCTTAACTTGTAATCTTGGACATCTAGTGACCTGGATAGGACCCCTTTCGTTTATTAAGCCACTCGGTAAGGGAACCATTGAAATGAAAATGTGGTAAGGGATCCGTTCGGGTTCACCCAAGTCAATTATATGCGATTAATATAAAATTCTGATTGAATGAATGGTTATTGATGCTTGAGGGTTGTTGAAAATACGTTTGTGTTTAATCATAACACATATATGATATTGTGATGAATGAGACAAGTGTAGGTGGATGTTGAGCACAATAGTCGGAAGATGTTGTGATGCTTTACGTGTTTACTTATAATGTGCATATGTAATCGCATGTTGGATATAGAAGTACGAGTCTAAGTACTACTATGTGTCGTTGACTGCATGATGAGGCATGTTCTTGATACTTATGTAATGTCAGAATATTTTTGTGTTGTCATACATGATCATGATACCATGTGCATGCATGAGAGGTTTTGTTTATGGGTATACATTCATGATGATGAGGCGAGTTTGGTGGTTGGGAGGATTTTCCCGTAACACTCTGGCGGTCGAGACCCCATAGGGGATGTGGGTCTCCCCGTTGTGTTTCGGCGGTCGAAGTACCTACCCAGAGTTTGGTTCCCCTCGGGCATGGTCGAGGTAGACTCCGACACGACTCGTGTGGGTGAGGCAGTTGTGTATTCCTTAGTCTCTCGATGATACTGGTTGGGAGACCGAGGTTCGTTGGAGGACCTGATGTGGACTTTGGAGATGATTTCTTGGATTTGGTTAATGGAATATCGGTTAATAGAATAGTTGAGTATTCGCAGACATAGATATTTTATTCACTTGTGATATTTACTGCCCCTTTCTTATGTGATCTATAACTACCTTATTAATATGTGATATTGTAATACCCCAGCCCAATTTAGGAGTTAATTATGGTTAATTAGGATTAATTAAATAATTTTTATCCGTTAATTATGAAATATTTTCCTCTAATCGTAAAATGTATCAAATAAGTTTTTCAACGGATCTAAGTTTGACTTGATCCGAATCTGGTAACTCTTCTAATTAAGTTTCAAAGATATATGGGTGAGTTACGAATATAATAATAATATTATTTTAGGCTTAAACCTTAGCCGCTGTATGAACTCAGTCATTTGACTTAGTTTGAACTTCAAATTTTATATTATGCATTATTTTTAAATTCCGGACCTAATGACATGCCAATTTCGCTATAATTTCGCTAATTTATTTTACCCCTAAGTTTTAAAGTGGTAAAATCCCAATTTGACAGGATAGAGGAAGTCCTAAAAATATATAGAGAGAGTCAGTACTCAATCTGTATTATAACTAAGCTGTTTATTTCTTTACACTCTAAAATAGTGAGTTTTTTTATATTTATTTTAAGCTATGAAATATGGGCCGTTGAATATTCTTTCACTTAGAAAATGTGGTTTTTGACTTCAAAACCCTTTGAAACTTTAGAATATTTTTATCAGACAAATTTACTCTATCAAACTATAAGGTTGGATACTTTCAAAAAGGATCTTGAAGATTAGGAGATTTTCTTAAAACGGTGATTTTTAGCAAAAACACTGGGTTTTTGAGATAGATTTCACTCCAAATTTTAATACCATGCTCAGTTTTTAATACCTGACCTACTAAACTAATTGTATCAATTTAGTGAGACCCTGAAATACCCCGATAAAAGAAAGGACGTAGATGTAAATAGTAAAAAGAATAAACTAATATTATATTATAAAATAATATCAGAAACATGTGAAAGATGAGTTTAAAGCTACGGATGTAGCTTATAGCTGTGTTGGAAGATAATAACACCGCCAATTGCCTATGCGGTTGGTGGTAGTTGGAATAGTAATTATAAAATATATAACAATAAATGCAGAGTTATTAAAAAACTTATAAACCTACGAATAGCTTAGGCAACCTGTATGATTAAAAAAATGCATACGGTTGCCTATAAATAGGTGTAATCGGCGAGGAAACCAGAAAGTAAAGAAAAAAAAAAAAAACTCTTCTGCCGTTTTGCTCCCTCTCCCTCTTTCAAAAACAGCAAGCCCTCTCTCTCCTCTTTTCTTTTCTTTCTTCTTCTTTCTCCTGCTTTGGCCATACCAGCAGCAGCCGAATGTTCGGGTTTCCCGTATTCTTTTAAAGGTTTTCAAATTTAGTCAATCTTATACAGAATTTTGTACCCAAGGTATCGAAATAATTCTATTTTTATTTTTATTAACTCCATAGCAAATTAAGAGTAAAATAGCTTAGTATTGGGGTTCAAACAATGAGAATTTTTTTAAATGGAGGAAAAATAAATTTCCTCTTAAAATTTAAATTTTATCCTCAAGATTTGTATTATTTCACGTTCAAAATATAATTTTTGACCTTAAGTAAAATTGGGGAAAAGATTAACCCCAGCTGACTATTGTATGTTTATTTTTTTGCCTTATATGTTTAAATTCCTGTACTGTACCCTCTGGGCCATATTCTCAATACGTCCTTCTTCTAGAAGACAATACGAGGATAGGGCACTGAGTACTTTTATTTACTTTACTGTCTCTGTACCCTCTGGGCCATATTCTCAATACGTCCTTCTTCTAGAAGACAATACGAGGATAGGGCACTGAGTACTTTTATTTACTTTACTGTCTCTGTACCCTCTGGGCCACATTCTCAATACGTCTCCATGGTCCTTTCTCCAGAAGACAATACGAGGATAGGGCACTGAGTACTTTTATTTACTTTACTGTCTCTTTACCCTCTGGGCCACATTCTCAATACGTCTCCATGGTCCTTCTTCCAGAAGACAATACGAGGATGGGGCACTGAGTACTTTTATTTACTTTACTGTCTCTGTACCCTCTGGGCCTCTCATAATACGTCTCCATGGTCCTTTCTCCAGAAGAGAATACGAGAGAAGGCACTGAGTACTTTACATTTTTCATTTTATTGTAATGTTTTGGATGGCTAACAACTAACTTTCTGACATAAGTTAAAGGAGTAGAAAGAGCCTAGGTGACTCACTACACATATCATGTTTTCTGGAAAAATAGCACGGGGTTTGGGAAATTATTATGTGTATATACTGACAAATAGAAAATTTATACATTCTACTCTATCTTACAGATTTTCTGTGAAAAACTCAACCGGAGAAGGTGAGGAGACTCGAATCAACATTTGTATTGTGTTATATGTTAAACCCACTAACACCAGACTGAAATGGGACCCATGGTTAATTAAAGATGGAAAAGGCTATATAGGTCCAGAATACGAGACCTGACACTGCCTACATGTAAGGGATGTAAATGTTCTAACTGTTTAGAACGTAGGCGTTAAAATGGTGTCGGGGAGTCGAGGACTTGTAGTCTCTAACGCAGTATGGACTCATGGAGTGTCTGGGAATTGTCGGGTAAAAACTGGGTGAAGGCATTCGTGTTATTAAATCCAGTTTTATGTGTTGTGTGATATTGATTATTTTATTGATTTCTTGTACTGGTATTTGATATACCAAATGATAAGGCTGAAATATGGTGGTTCTCTCAGAAGAAGTCCCTGTGTAAGGAGGGCACTGGAAATCATGCATTATCATGCATTTGACATTTGCATGTGATAATTATGTTCATAAGTTAAATCTGTGGAAGATAATAACTTTGTAAAGTTTGATATTTGCCATTGGGCTATAATTGCTGAGATTAGCCGAACACCGTTTGCGAACCGCTGGGTTGGACGTGTTAGTAGGCTGTGGTCGACCGCCATCAACCGTTGGTGTTGGATGGGCTAGTAGACTTGGTCGTGGAGACCGTATGCACTTGCAAGTTGCTATATTATTTCCGTGGAGGAATTAATATTAGTTCTGATTGGAACTCTAAATGGGGGCTGACCCCGGTGTTGTGACATGGCTGGGGACCGACCCCGATCTTAACAATACAATCTGAATAAAAACCTTAGAAGGCGATCCTAGGGTGAAAATGAGATATGCTGATAACATGCCTTTCTATGACATGTATTGCTTATGCATTGTTGCATTAAAATCATTGGATTTTATGGTGAGTTCTCCCCACTGGGCTGTTGCTCACGTCCCTTACAATGCAGGATCTGAACCAGAGGAAGGATTGGAGGGACCAGTGGTGCCTCGTTGAAAGTCGGAACTTAGAAGTTCCTAAGGTTTTCCGCACGTGGAAACCATATGCTTGCTTAAATATGTTTGAGTATTTGTAATAAATATGCCTCATATGGCATAAGAAACTTATGTCTGTAAGTTTTAATTTCGTATACATTATATCCACTATGTTTTCGTGCGTAGCGCTGATGAGATAAATGAAAATATCCGTTGTGTGATATGGGTTGTATATGGGGACATATGGTATATGTTTGAGTTCATGTGTGAAAAGCACGTGTGACATTTTCTAGGATCGGGTTTTGGTAAACTTGAAGATCCAGCCCAGTTATGACGTTGGGTGATTAGAGTTTATTGTTTTAAAAAAAAAAAAAAATTAGTCGCGTTCCGGGCCCACATCTGGGTTCGGGGCGTGACAAGGTGGTATCAGAGCATGGTTCAAGCTCTCGGACTGTGTGTATGGGAATTAGTAGAGTGATTGTTTGAATTTAGGGTCATCCCCTTAGTTTTTAAAGTTGGGTAGATGGAACCTTGAGTTGGAATGAGATCAAATCCCCATTATTTTGATTAGTGGTGTGATTTTAGTATCAAGTTGATACTTTAAACCCAATATTTGGATGTGAGGATATCTTGTCGATTGGAATCAAAAGATGTTGGGAGTACTGAGAGGCTCTAACATCGATTAGGCTTGGGAGAGAACCTAGAAAGAGGATTGGTACAAGATAATATAATTGTGTGTGTGTACTACTGTGTATTGTGATGAAATTTTTACTTTGAACTCTGTTATTGATACCTATGATCCTCATGATGTCAGAATCACGGGGAGATTCTGAAAATCAGGGGGAGAATGCAGTACCACCCCCAGGGAATCAACCTGAACTCTTAGACGCAGTCCGTGTCACTGTGGAGGCTTTCCAAAGGGTTGTAGATGATCTCCGCTGACCACGGGAGAGAACTCCCCAGGGGAGAGCTACTTCAGCTCTGAAAAATTTCAAACAATTAAACCCACCGACTTTCTCGGGAAATGCGGAACCAACTGAAGCTGAGAACTGGATTAACCAGATTAGTCGAATCTTCGACACTCTAGCCACAGCTGAGGACCTAAAGGTGACTCTCGCCACCTATCAATTGGAGGGAGACGCCTATAAATGGTGGGAAGTTAGATATAATGCGAGAAACCGTGAACCCATGACTTGGGAAGAGTTTTCTACAGCTTTCCTTTCTCGCTATTATCCAAAAGTGGCAAGGGATGCTAAGAGGAGACAATTCCTCGATCTCAAACAGGGCTCCGATACGGTAGCCCAGTACACAGCAAAGTTTCTAAATCTTTGTCAATATGCTCCTCGCATCTTTGACAATGAGGAGGAGAAAATCCAGCATTATGTTGAGGGACTTCGTCCTTTCCTTCAGCGGCAAGTGGCAGGAATTCAATTTGCCACTTTAGAAGAGGTGATTAGTCGAGCTTCTATGGTGGAAGCAGTTGACACCACTAATAGAAATGTGGATCGGTCTCGACAAGGAGATGCACCGAAACCTCCTCTGCCTAACAAAAAGAGGAAATTTGGTAAAAGTTCATTCTCTAGGAAGGGACAAACATTTGTGGGACAGACCAGTTACACTGGGCCCAGGCAAGTGGTATGTTACACGTGTAATCAGCCGGGTCACACGGTAAAGCAATGTCCACAGAACAACGTTCTAGCAGCTGACAACCGAGTATGCTTCAGATGCAAACAAATGGGACATTTCATTAAAGATTGTCCTTATCCTGACACCCGAAGCAACATGGCAGGACCTTCCCAGAATGTTAAACCGATGCAATCTCAAATGCACTCTACTCCACCACCCTCCAGAGGTTCAGTGGCATCTGGAAATGCGCCACGAAGGACTGGAGAAGCTAGAAATCAAGGACGCTCTCAGACGACTCGAGGAAGAGTCTACACCATGGGAACCCAGGAGGAGGAGCCGACAGAGAACGCTGTAATGGAAGGTACCATACCTCTCTTTAGTTTCATGGCACAAGTATTAGTAGATACCGGCGCTTCACATTCATTCATCTCTAAATCATGTCGGGATAAATTGAATTTATCATCAGTGGTTGCCACCAAACCTTTGATGGTAGTGTCACCATTAGGAAAGAAAGTACGGGTATATCAGATATGCGAATCCTGTGTTCTTAGAATGAATGATCTAGATATAGTATATGATTTCTTTTTAATAGAAATGACAGATTTTGACATCATTCTAGGAATGGATTGGTTAACTGCACACCAGGTTTTGATAGATTGCCTACAAAGAAAGATTTATGGGATATCACCGACCAGAGTCCGATTTGTAGAGAAATTAGTACCATATGAGAACATCAGAGTTCAGTTCTCTGGTTTGAAGGCATATCCTGGTAGAATTGTAGCTAGCATGGGATGGGAGGATGTAGAAAGTATAGAAGCCAGTTTGCCTCGAGTGGTTTGTGAGTTTCCAGATGTATTTCCAAATAAACTCAGTGGTTTACCTCCACGCCGAGAGATAGACTTTGTAATTGACCTGCAGCCTGGAACATCTCCTATATCTATGGCACCATATAGGATGGCGCCGGCCGAACAAAAAGAGTTAGCCAAGCAAATAGATGAACTGCTCCAACTTGGTTTCATTCGTTTGAGTACTTCACCTTGGGGTGCACCAGCTCTCTTTGTGAAAAAGAAAGATGGGTCACTGAGAATGTGTATAGATTACCGGCCATTGAACCAAGTAACCATAAAAAACAAGTACCCATTGCCTAGAATAGATGATCTATTTGACTTGTTGAGAGGAGCAAGATGTTTCTCAAAAATTGACTTGAGATCTGGGTATCATCAACTTCGAGTCAGGGAGGAAGATATTCCCAAAACTGCTTTTCGTACCCAATATGGCTTATATGAGTTTCTGGTCATGCCTTTTGGAGTAACAAATGCACCAGCTACTTTCATGGATTTGATGAATCGGATTTTTCAACCATATTTAAGAGAATCCGTAATTGTCTTCATCGATGATATTTTAATATATTCGTCGACTGAAGAGGAACATGAACAGCATCTACGTGTCATTTTACAAACTTTACGGGATCACCAATTGTTTGCTAAACTCAGTAAATGTGAATTTTGGCTGACACAAGTCCAATTTCTTGGACATGTGGTGTCGGCAGATAGAATTTCGGTGGATCCGGCAAAAGTGAAGACAGTTATGAATTGGGAAAAGCCTAAAAATGTCACAGAAATTCGAAGTTTTCTGGGTTTAGCGGGATATTACCGAAAATTTATCCCAAAATTCTCTCAAATTGCAGTACCAATGACTCGTTTGACACGAAAAGATGTCAAATTTGAGTGGACAGAAGACTGTGAGAAAGCATTTCAGGACCTAAAGGATAAACTAACCACCTCCCCTGTGTTAATCATACCTGAACAAGGACGTGGCTATGAGGTCTATTGTGATGCTTCCAAATTGGGATTAGGGTGTGTTTTAATGCAAGAGGGAAAAGTAGTTGCTTATGGGTCCAGACAGTTGAAAAGACACGAGCAAAACTACCCCACTCATGACTTAGAACTAGCAGCAGTGGTGTTTGCCCTGAAACTTTGGAGACATTACTTATATGGTGAACGATTCAATGTCTTTTCTGATCACCATAGTCTCAAGTATTTATTCACTCAGAAAGATTTAAATATGAGGCAACGGAGATGGATGGAGTATTTAGGAGATTATGACTTTGAACTCTCCTACCATCCTGGAAAAGCTAATGTGGTAGCAAATGCCCTAAGTAGGAAGTCTCGTAGTGATGTTGCAAAGGTAGCGTCATTACAATGGAAATTATTAGAAATTATATCTGACTACGATTTAGAATTGGTTGAAAGTAGGGAATCGGCATGGATTCAAAATCTAGTGTTGCAACCCGAAATAGTCGGAATAGTACTGGAACGACAGCAAAGCGATGTTGAGGCACAAGAATTGATAGCTCAACTATCGAGTGGAGCAGGGTTAGAAGATTGGAAGGTTAGAACCGACGGAAGTTTAACTTTCAAAGGACGATTGTTTGTCCCAGAGTCAGAAGGATGCAGAAAGGAAGTGCTTAGACATTTCCACCACTCTAAGTTTGCCGTTCATCCTAGTAGTACCAAGATGTATAGCGATTTATGTCGACAATTCTGGTGGAAAGGAATGAAGAGGGAAGTGGCCGACTTTGTTTCTAAATGTTTAACATGCCAACAAGTCAAAGCTGAACATCAACGACCTGGTGGAAAAATGCAACCTCTTCCAGTAGCCAAATGGAAGTGGGAACATATTACCATGGATTTTGTAACAGGATTTCCAAAATCAGCAAGGAAGAATGACTCCATATGGGTAATTGTGGACCGACTGACTAAGTCAGCCCATTTTCTGCCTATCCGGAAGAAAGACACTTTGACCACTCTGAGTAAGTTGTATATCAAGGAAATAGTCCGACTACATGGAGTGCCAGTCTCCATCGTGTCAGATAGAGATACCCGATTTGTCTCTCGATTTTGGCAGGGATTACAGACGCAGTTAGGCACCAGGTTATGTTTTAGTACAGCATTTCATCCTCAGACAGATGGTCAGTCTGAAAGGACTATCCAAACATTAGAGGACATGTTGAGAGCATGTGTCATGGACATGCAAGGAAGTTGGGAAGATCATCTAGCTTTAATTGAATTTGTATACAACAACAGCTATCAGTCAAGTATACAAATGGCACCGTACGAGGCTTTATACGGTAGACCCTGTAGATCACTTCTGTGTTGGACAGAAGTAGGAGACAAAGCTTTGTTAGGACCAGATATGGTACGTGAAACGACAGAACAAGTGGAAGTTATAAAGCAACGTCTCAAAACCGCTCAAAGCCGACAAAAAAGTTACGCTGATAAAAGACGGAGACCATTAGAATTTGAAGTCGGAGACTTTGTGTTCCTACGTGTAGCTCCACGTCATGGAATACAAAGATTTGGACGTAGAGGAAAGTTGTCACCACGATACGTTGGACCTTTCGAAGTTTTGAAGAGAATCGGAGAAGTTGCTTACCAGATAGCACTACCTCCAAGCCTAGAAAAGGTACACAATACATTTCATGTGTCTATGCTCAGAAAATACGAACCAGATCCATCTCACGTGTTGAACGTGGAAGACATTGAAATCGCTGAAGATCTAACTTTTGAAGAAATACCCCTTGAGATCCAAGATACCAGGACTCAGGTGCTTCGACGAAAAACTATACCACTAGTGTAGGTGTTATGGCAACACCAAGGAACTCAGCACGTCACTTGGGAACCAGAATCGACTATGAGGAAAGTATACCCAAATCTCTTCGCTAATAAAAGGTACGATTTTCTTTTTCTATTTAAATTTCGGGACGAAATTTCTTTAAGGGGGGTGGGATGTAATACCCCAGCCCAATTTAGGAGTTAATTATGGTTAATTAGGATTAATTAAATAATTTTTATCCGTTAATTATGAAATATTTTCCTCTAATCGTAAAATGTATCAAATAAGTTTTTCAACGGATCTAAGTTTGACTTCATCCGAATCTGGTAACTCTTCTAATTAAGTTTCAAAGATATATGGGTGAGTTACGAATATAATAATAATATTATTTTAGGCTTAAACCTTAGCCGCTGTATGAACTCAGTCATTTGACTTAGTTTGAACTTCAAATTTTATATTATACATTATTTTTAAATTCCGGACCTAATGACATGCCAATTTCGCTATAATTTCAATAATTTATTTTACCCCTAAGTTTTAAAGTGGTAAAATCCCAATTTGACAGGATAGAGGAAGTCCTAAAAATATATAGAGAGAGTCAGTACTCAATCTGTATTATAACTAAGCTGTTTATTTCTTTACACTCTAAAATAGTGAGTTTTTTTATATTTATTTTAAGTTATGAAATATGGGCCGTTGAATATTCTTTCACTTAGAAAATGTGGTTTTTGACTTCAAAACCCTTTGAAACTTTAGAATATTTTTATCAGACAAATTTACTCTATCAAACTATAAGGTTGGATACTTTCAAAAAGGATCTTGAAGATTAGGAGATTTTCTTAAAACGGTGATTTTTAGCAAAAACACTGGGTTTTTGAGATAGATTTCACTCCAAATTTTAATACCATGCTCAGTTTTTAATACCTGACCTACTGAACTAATTGTATCAATTTAGTGAGACCCTGAAATACCCCGATAAAAGAAAGGACGTAGATGTAAATAGTAAAAAGAATAAACTAATATTATATTATAAAATAATATCAGAAACATGTGAAAGATGAGTTTAAAGCTACGGATGTAGCTTATAGCTGTGTTGGAAGATAATAACACCGCCAATTGCCTATGCGGTTGGTGGTAGTTGGAATAGTAATTATAAAATATATAACAATAAATGCAGAGTTATTAAAAAACTTATAAACCTACGAATAGCTTAGGCAACCTGTATGATTAAAAAAATGCATACGGTTGCCTAAAATAGGTGTAATCGGCGAGGAAACCAGAAAGTAAAGAAAAAAAAAAAAAAACTCTTCTGCCGTTTTGCTCCCTCTCCCTCTTTCAAAAACAGCAAGCCCTCTCTCTCCTATTTTCTTTTCTTTCTTCTTCTTTCTCCTGCTTTGGCCATACCAGCAGCAGCCGAATGTTCGGGTTTCCCGTATTCTTTTAAAGGTTTTCAAATTTAGTCAATCTTATACAGAATTTTGTACCCAAGGTATCGAAATAATTCTATTTTTATTTTTATTAACTCCATAGCAAATTAAGAGTAAAATAGCTTAGTATTGGGGTTCAAACAATGAGAATTTTTTTAAATGGAGGAAAAATAAATTTCCTCTTAAAATTTAAATTTTATCCTCAAGATTTGTATTATTTCACGTTCAAAATATAATTTTTGACCTTAAGTAAAATCGGGGAAAAGATTAACCCAGCTGACTATTGTATGTTTATTTTTTTGCCTTATATGTTTAAATTCCTGTACTGTACCTCTGGGCCATATTCTCAATACGTCCTTCTTCTAGAAGACAATACGAGGATAGGGCACTGAGTACTTTTATTTACTTTACTGTCTCTGTACCCTCTGGGCCATATTCTCAATACGTCCTTCTTCTAGAAGACAATACGAGGATAGGGCACTGAGTACTTTTATTTACTTTACTGTCTCTGTACCCTCTGGGCCACATTCTCAATACGTCTCCATGGTCCTTTCTCCAGAAGACAATACGAGGATAGGGCACTGAGTACTTTTATTTACTTTACTGTCTTTTTACCCTCTGGGCCACATTCTCAATACGTCTCCATGGTCCTTCTTCCAGAAGACAATACGAGGATGGGGCACTGAGTACTTTTATTTACTTTACTGTCTCTGTACCCTCTGGGCCTCTCACAATACGTCTCCATGGTCCTTTCTCCAGAGGACAATACGAGAGAAGGCACTGAGTACTTTACATTTTTCATTTTATTGTAATGTTTTGGATGGCTAACAACTAACTTTCTGACATAAGTTAAAGGAGTAGAAAGAGCTTAGGTGACTCACTACACATATCATGTTTTCTGGAAAAATAGCACGGGGTTTGGAAAATTATTATGTGTATATACTGACAAATAGAAAATTTATACATTCTACTCTATCTTACAGATTTTCTGTGAAAAACTCAACCGGAGAAGGTGAGGAGACTCGAACCAACATTTGTATTGTGTTATATGTTAAACCCACTAACACCAGACTGAAATGGGACCCATGGTTAATTAAAGATGGAAAAGGCTATATAGGTCCAGAATACGAGACCTGACACTGCCTACATGTAAGGGATGTAAATGTTCTAACTGTTTAGAACGTAGGCGTTAAAATGGTGTCGGGGAGTCGAGGACTTGTAGTCTCTAACGCAGTATGGACTCATGGAGTGTCTGGGAATTGTCGGGTAAAAACTGGGTGAAGGCATTCGTGTTATTAAATCCAGTTTTATATGTTGTGTAATATTGATTATTTTATTGATTTCTTTTACTGGTATTTGATATACCAAATGATAAGGCTGAAATATGGTGGTTCTCTCAGAAGAAGTCCCTGTGTAAGGAGGGCACTGGAAATCATGCATTATCATGCATTTGACATTTGCATGTGATAATTATGTTCATAAGTTAAATCTGTGGAAGATAATAACTTTGTAAAGTTTGATATTTGCCGTTGGGCTATAATTGCTGAGATTAGCCGAACACCGTTTGCGAACCGCTGGGTTGGACGTGTTAGTAGGCTGTGGTCGACCGCCATCAACCATTGGTGTTGGATGGGCTAGTAGACTTGGTCGTGGAGACCGTATGCACTTGCAAGTTGCTATATTATTTCCGTGGAGGAATTAATATTAGTTCTGATTGGAACTCTAAATGGGGGCTGACCCCGGTGTTGTGACATGGCTGGGGACCGACCCCGGTGTTAACAATACAATCTGAATAAAAACCTTAGAAGGCGATCTTAGGGTGAAAATGAGATATGCTGATAACATGCCTTTCTATGACATGCATTGCTTATGCATTGTTGCATTAAAATCATTGGATTTTATGGTGAGTTCTCCCCACTGGGCTGTTGCTCACGTCCCTTACAATGCAGGATCTGAACCAGAGGAAGGATTGGAGGGACCAGTGGTGCCTCGTTGAAAGTCGGAACTTAGAAGTTCCTAAGGTTTTCCGCACGTGGAAACCATATGCTTGCTTAAATATGTTTGAGTATTTGTAATAAATATGCCTCATGTGGCATAAGAAACTTATGTCTGTAAGTTTTAATTTCGTATACATTATATCCACTATGTTTTCGTGCGTAGCGCTGATGAGATAAATGGAAATATCCGTTGTGTGATATGGGTTGTATATGGGGACATATGGTATATGTTTGAGTTCATGTGTGAAAAGCACGTGTGACATTTTCTAGGATCGGGTTTTGGTAAACTTGAAGATCCAGCCCAGTTATGACGTTGGGTGATTAGAGTTTATTGTTTTAAAAAAAAAAAAAAAAATTAGTCGCGTTCCGGGCCCACATCTGGGTTCGGGGCGTGACAGATATATTCTCTCGCTGAGCTGTTTTGCTCACCCCTTACTTTTCAGGTACCCTGACCTTGGAGGGGCCAGGCGGGCCCCTTGAGCAAATACCAGGAGAGGAGTAGTAGAGAATAGAAGTTTATGCTTATGCTATGTTTGACATTTGAGAACTTTAGTCACATTAATTCAACTACATGTTTGTTTGGATGACTGTATAACCTATTGATTAGTTAATATTTGTGGTTCGCTGTGTTTATCCTAATTTTGAACTTGTGGGCTGTTGGACGGGAAGTAGTTACGCCGTTTCAAAAAAAAAAAAAAATTGCTACTATTCTTGTACCCGATATCCATCTCTTGTAACTTCTGAGGTTTTTCGGAGATAACGCGCCCGTTATGGGGCGTTACAATAGCAAAAGCTCTCCAAAGGGCAGGGTATGGACTTAGAAACCAAGTTTTTATTATTCTAATTTTAACCATATGGATTCTAAGGCTTTTAGTTCAGTCCTATGGTCCATATACCTGTGTTGGTTGGGTTTTATGAAGATCTTCTGATTTCGGTGCTCTGTCTTCCAATCTTTGTTGCTTCTAGAGCTTGAGGCTTGATTCAACTTTGATGGTCTTCTAGATGCGAGGTCTTGGACACACGGATACAGTCTCGGCTCAGTCAAAGAAATTGACAAATTAGGACTTAGTCGGACACAATCTCGAAATTGACAACTCAGTTTGACTCAAAGGAGACATATTTAGCTTTTAGGCCCACAACTCACTATCTCTTTAATGGCTTATTCTTCACTTAGTACATTCTACTGATAAATCATTAGACACTTCGTATTGAGATTACTTTTGATATTCTATGAATAATTTATTTTAATTTTAGTGTATAATTTCTATTTGAACTTCCAATTACTTCTAAGAAACTATTCTAGTAAAAAACATATGAAAAATCTTATTTTGTTATAATACTTGCATATGCATAATATCACTTTTAAGACTAAGATGTCCAAACCTCTTAGAGAACCTTACTAATCCTTGGGGCATGTACATATGTTTAATCTCACTTGACTGAAAAAATAAAGTACATACTACTTCTTTTTACAGAGAACCTTAAGACCCTTACCTCTCTCTGAGTACAAGGGTTGTAACAACCTAACCAAAAAATTAGAGGTCATTTTAGAAAATGGACCTTTGAGCACGTGAGTGTAGGACCCATGTGTGTGGAGTGTGTTTAGCTACAGTATGAGAGCCTTATGATGTGTTAGGCCGTATTGCATTATCCATGTGTGACGTGAGCCTATTGATGGCATTGTGCATCAAGTTGATGGAGACTTGTGATTAGTGACTTTCGAGAAAGGATCCCATATGTGAGGCTCCATGGAGAGGCTTCGAATGTGTCTCGAGCTCTAAACTGTTTGAATTTCAATGACGAAATTCCTTTAAGAGGAGTGGATTGTAATGACCCGAGGTGGATTGTAACGACTCCGCCCAGAAATTAGAGGTCATTTATAGAAAATGGACCTTAGAGCACATGAGTGTAAGGCTCGTATGTGTGGGGTGTGTTGGAAATCTCCCTGTGGAACCTAGAGAAAATCTGCAGAGAATTGGAAAAATTCTTATTGTCATCCTCAAGGATTGGTTTCAAGTACTCGAGGGGTGGCTATCAGAGAGAAGAACTATGTACAAACAGAATTTTGGCAGCTCTCAGTTTGAGTACTCGAGGGAGGTTTCGAGTACTTAAGGGAGGCTTAGAGTACTAGAAGAGGGTCTCGAGTACTTGAAGCTGCTCGATTTGATTGGGTTTAAGTTAAACAGTTCAGCTAGAAAACGAGCATCCCAACCCATTCTCCTTCTCTTACACTTTAGAGAGCCCCTTCCCAGCTGGAAAAAACTCTCCATCCTGTCCCTCCTCCCGGAAATGGCTGGTGCATGTACGTGGATTTGGATGTGGCCACTTCCAAGTTTCTTTTCTTTGAGATTTTCCCTTCTCCAAAGTAATTCTACACCTCCTTTCACTCAATTTCTCTTTATGTAATGTGTTTAACTTAGAGGTGGGTAGAACGGAAATCAATGTCGGATTTTGGACTTATAATGGAGATACTTAAACTATGAAGAGAGGGAGATGGGAATTTAGAGAAATGCTTGGAGTGGGTGGTGCCCCCAAATTGGGTTTGGGACCTTAGTAAAAACAAGAGATTTGGGGGGAATGAGGGAGGGTCAAAATTGAGCTTATGCATTGCTTTACATTTGGGAGAAAATGCAATTTGGACTTAAGGACTTGTGGAATTTGGGAAAAAAATGCAATTTGGACTTGAAACCTTGTGGAATTTGGGAAAAAAATGATGAATGGTCCTCAATGTGTGAGGGGGATGGAACCCACTCTCTGTCAAACCCTAAGGGTTATACTTGAATGCCCTCAATGTAAGGGAAAAACTTGGAGTTTGGGGAGATTTTTCCCTCAATTGTTGAATGGAGCTTGGATATGGATCGGTGGAGGGACTTGGTTCCGCAATTTGGAATTTACCCTCTTTTGAAGGGAAATTGGGTTTGGAGAATTTCGGAAATTGTATAAGTCATTTGTATGACTTGGGGATTTCATTTGAATTTTGAAATTGAGCGAGGAAATAAGATCCATGCAATGATTGGTAGATTATGTATGTGAAACCCCTTCTCAATTGAATTTCCAAGCAATTGTATGGTAAGCTATGCTCAGATGTTATCATGGGATGTATCTACATGTGTTGCCTGAATTCTCCATGCTTAGGTGCTTGCCATGGTTGAGAATTCGCATCATTTTGAAGTCGTGAAAGCATGATAGAATGTGTGTTGTAATGTATAGCGCATACATTAGTTAGAATCCTCATGGTCGGAATTTGGAATGATTGTTGGGTTTGGATATGATGAAAAAGGGAGATGGGGTCAATACTATTTGACCAATGAGGTCAAGTTATGCCATTTCGGGGTTGGGCTTGCATGACTGACATTGCAAAGGCTAGACTATTTAGTAAAGACGAGCCATGTACGTGTTTTCCCTCGGGGCAAGATTTGGGCCACTCCCCAAGTCAAATCATGATTTGTATGAACTATGACTGGTCTGATACACTATGTGGTACGTAAGCAACAGAGATCATTGTCCCTCAATCCGACCAAAGATTACTTGTGTCTCATTCATACTTAGTGAAATGGGTGTGGTGACTTGTGTAAACCACACTTGTGTTTGTGTTACTCATTTATAATGAAATGGCTGATGCAAGTTAGACTTATGACGTGTCAACATGGAAACTAGTGGACTTGCATTCATGAGTAGAAGCATGGTACAATGCGCTAGTGCATTGGTTATAAATGTAACGCCCCGTCCCGCTACGGACGCGTTATCTTCGAAACATCTCGAAAGTCGTAAAAGACGGTTATTGGGTCTAAATTTTTTTTTTTGAAAATGGGTACTACCTCCCATTCACAAAACCACAAACTCAGAAAGTCAAGGAGCAACAAACGACATTTGACTAATTGAACATAGTTATACAGTCATCCAAACAAGCATGTAATAAAAAGCTCATACAAACTAGAGTCTCCAAGTTTAGAACATACACAAGAACATAAATGTTTAACTACTATTGCTCCTCCCCAGATGCTTATTCAAAGGGCCCACACACGGTCCCTCTGCGATCGAGTACCTGAAAGGTAAGGGGTGAGCTAACTAGACCAATGAGGATATAATGCTTATCACAAGTTAGCAATATAAGTGGATAGTAAGCATGCAAATGCAGAATATCATAACAACACGGGTACTTATATGCATGAAATCTAAATACACCCCAAACCAATATCCGCCGATTCAAATTCGAGATATCATCTCAATAGCCCACATCGGGTCCTCCAATAAACTCTGGTCTCCCTATCAGTACCATCGGAAGACTAAGGAATACGCAACTATCTCACCCACACGAGCCGTGTCGAAAAACCATCTCGACAACGCCCGATGATAAAACACGCAACTGCCTCAACCACACGAGCCGTGTCGGAAAACTACCTCGACCACGCCCGATGATAAAACACACAACTGCCTCAACCACGCGAACCGTGTCAGAAAACCACCTCGACCACGCCCGATGATAAAACACACAACTGCTTGAACCACGCGAGCCGTGTCGGAAAACCATCTCGACCACGCCCTGGGAAGCCAATCTCTAGAGCAGGCACCTCAACCGCTGAAACGCAACGGGGAGACCCGCATCCCCTATGGGGGTCTCAACCGCCAGAGCGTAACGGGGAAGTCCTCCCAACAACCAACATCATCACGTCATCATAAACATATACGCATAAAAGATCCTCCATCTCAAAATCCGATGGTACATTGTTCGTTGTGGGTTACCTCTCATACGTGTACATGACTTTATAATCATTTATAAGGACATAAGCATGTGTAACAATATATGCACGTAGTAAGATCTCAAACACAAACCCCATATTTACCATAGTCTCATTCACATATTATGACTAGGCGCTCAACATAAATTCATTCACATGTTATGGATAGACACATAATTGGTCGTCATTAAGTCTCAAGCATTATGTTTGACATCCAGCACATAACTCATTCTCATCATAAATTCATTCAATTGTGATAATTAGATAAACGACATAAGCGGTTACAACAATATAAGCATGTTCTAACATAATAAACCAAAATCAACATCATGCGAGTCAAAAGCACATAACAAGTTGCTCAAAGACACCCCTCTATGTTCGACATGATTGCATTTGCATCTTATAAATAAACACTCAAGGTATCATCAACATCTTCCAAGTGTCATATTCGATATCAATTTATCCAATTAAAGTTTCTCACAATAGTGTATAGTGGACAAGAGTGCACTCGAACGGACCCCTCTCCACATAATCATTCTCAACGGTCCACCCTTACTGAGTGGCTTAAATAAATAGAGGGTCCCATTCGAATCACTCCATGTCCGGAAGTACATATTTGATATACGCATTGCATGCTAAAAACTGTGATAAGTTCCCTCACCTGTGTGTGTCTTTGAAATCCAATGCGAGAAAACGAGTCGAAGGATTGGAGGAAGTGATGCACGGGCTGGAATGAGCTGAAGAAGATCCAGAAACACTCTAGAAATGATCTCCAAAACACGCTGGAAGAGGGCCTGAAATGGGCCTGGGCCGGGCCGAGTTGCTGGGCCAAAAGAGAGCTGGATTTGGATTTACTGGGTCTGGAAATGGTATGGACTCAATTGCGCTTGGGGAAACTGGGCTTAAAACTGATCGGGCCCAACAATCGGGCTTCAAACATGTTGGGTTTAGGCTGGGCCGGAAAAAGGGATGGGTAGCGAGCCACTGGCCGAAAGGCCAAGAGGGTTGCCGGAGTAGGGAAGAGCGGAATAAAAGGAAGAGGAGAAGAAGAGAAGGATAGAAGATGAGACGAGAGAAAGAGGGCAACGGCGAGAGGAAGAATGAAAGTGGAAAGAGGGGCGGTGGCAGAGATGGATCTAGGGTTTTCAGCAAGAGAGAAGAGGAGAGAGGGGAAGGAGAGAAAGAGGGGTGAGAGAGGGACGGACACACCAAGGGAGGGGCGGCTGCGGAAAGAGGAGTTATGGTTAGGAAGAGAGGAGAGGAGAGATGGGGAAGATGAAGAGAGAAATGGGGGAGAGAGGAGCAGCTACGGCGGCACTGTTGCATAGCTACAGCGCTGCCGAAAGAAAGTTAAAAAAGGGGGTAGGTTTAGGGTTTTGGAAAACCTTTTTTTTATTTATTTTAAGAACCCACAAACTCTTAAATTATTTTATCATCATTTTTTTTTTGAAACCATTTAGCTCAAGCTGTAATATTATATAAAAATATTATTAGTAATTATTTTATTCTCATTCACTTACTATTTTATTTTAAACTTTTACGAAAAATCTCTAATTGCGTAAAAATAGAGTTTCAAAACTCACACTATTCTAAAAGAAAATGATTTCAAAACCCGAGAAAATCAAATGTCGAACGTCGAGAGAGAAAGACGTGTGATTTTTCAAGCATTTTTCATGACAGATTCTACAATAATTCAAAATTACTGAAATGCCCTTCGAGTTCCCGAACTCGAAACCAAGCAAACTAGGGCCCACCACGGAGCCCACACCCTCCTCACTGTTACCACAGTCCCGAAACAACTCAGAGATCTGAAAATCTCAAAAAAAAAAATTGAACAAACTCGGAACGGGTCATTACAATAAACATAGGGGCAGAGGGGTCTGGTGAGTGTGTGAGTTCCTCGACGTAGACCCACTAGTGCTAGGATGTGAACCCCATATGTAGATCCCAAAGTGGCTAGTGATGTGGGACCCTTGAGATGACCTCACAGGGGTTGTGGTACTGATGTGATTGTTGCTTGATTTTATAGACACCATGGATAAGTCCATCACGAGTGTATGTCATAGGATGGGTAAATCTTTCACATGTGTATGAGCATGGCCTGTGATTGTTGCTCGATTTTATAGACACCATAGATGAGTAAGTCCCTCACGTGTGTATGCCGTGGGATGGGTAAGTCTCTCACGTGTATATCAGCATTGCCTATGATTGTTGCTCGATTTTATAGACACCATAGATGAGTAAGTCCCTCACGTGTGTATGTCGTGGGATGGGTAAGTCTCTCACGTGTATATGAGCATTGCATTTGATTGTTGCTCGATTATATAGACATCGTGGATGAGTAAGTCCCTCACGTGTGTATGTCGTGGGATGGGTAAGTCTCTCACGTGTGTATGAGCATGGATTGTGATTGTTACCTGATTTATATAGGCACCATGGATGAGTAAATCCCTCGTGTGTGTATGTCATGAGATGGGTAAGTCTCTCACGTGTGTACGAGCATGACCTATGATTGTTGTTCGATTTATATAGGCACTGTGGATGAGTAAGTCCCTCACGTATGTATGTCGTGGAATGAGTAAATCTCTCACGTGTGTATAAGCATGGGATGTGATAGCACTCAAGGAGGAGGATGCTTTCGTACTAATGAGATGATTATATTTCTACAACCACATGAAGGTCTCTACTAGAGGTATCACATAGAGGGTTATACCCATGGATGGTTGTGCACAAGAAGGGTTGTACTGATTGATAGTTGTGCACATGGAGGGTTGTGCCCATGGAGGGTTGTGCCCATGGATGGATTGTGCCCATGGTTTGTGTGACGACCCAACTTGAACCCATCATAATATGTCCGCTTTGGTCCCTACCCAACTATCACGATTTTGCTCTGGGCCTTGGCCCACATGGTCAGGCCCAAAAGGCCTCACAACAGGGAGGGTTTCCCCCTCTCATATAACCCCTTCAATCCCTAGCTAGCTGGGTAATGTGGGACTCTTCCCACATGCCCAGCTCTCAACTGGGTAGAGGTGTTACAATCCACCCCCTTAATACCAAAGTTGTCCCCTGTTCTATCATGTCACACTGACAGAGGGTCCACACACACAACTAGACAAGTCACACAAGTGGAGAGCCCTCATAGTTCGAGTGTTGAACCATGCTCTGATGCCAGTTGTGATGACCCAACCCGACCTTAGCGTGATATTGTTCGCTTTGGGCCCTACCCGTCCCTCACGATTTTGCTTTGGGCCAGGTCCAAAAGGCCTCACAATGGGGAGGGTAACCCCCTCTCTTATAACCCCCTCTATTCCAAGCTAGTTGGGCGATGTGGGACTCTTCCCACATGCTCAGCTCCAGTTGGGTAGAGATGTTACAATTTTGAGTATTGAGCCCATGGTAGACGTATTGGGCCTGTGGTAGACATGTTTGTCCCATGGGAGATGTATTGAGCCCAGGGTTGACATGTTGGATCCATCGTTGGGTATTGGATCCACAGTCTGGTTTTGGATCTATGGTTGGGTAATTACATGATGTGATGCATAGCGTGTGGATATTCTATATATGAATTGTGGATTAACCCATTGAGTAAAACTATAATGAAAGTAGAACTACACGTGATCTGATCTCTAAGGAGTACATAGGTAACTGATTATTCAGTTCGATCATACTGAGGGTACAATAAGTCTTAGGATTTATGGGAATCCCTATACACGTGTGTGTGCCACGTGTATGGACTGAGAGTCGTGTGTGCTTCAGAGTTCAAAATATAAAATCTCCTCAGCCACGTGCCTGTAGGGCGGAGCGTGACATGGGCATTGGATAAAACTCCATATGCATGCAAACTTCCATAAGTTATGTGCATCGAGTTACTACGGAACTTGAACTTGGGACCTCTGATTCCTAAACCAGTATTTTTACCAACTGAGTTACCCCGTTCAGATAGATAGCACGTACTATTGGTAGAAAGGAATTGATAGGAATATTCATTTTTTAATAACGAACGACATCGAATTTATTCTTTTGTTTACTTGTTATTATTGAAGTGGTGAGAAAGTACACAAATTTCTCTTATTGTCAAAAGAAAAATTATTTCTATTAGTCTTCTTAATAAGTAAAAGGACAAGTATATTGTATCTCGTTGTGAAAAACACCGGTAAAATATTTTGAACAAAGTTTTAGAGTAAATTTTCAATATACATTTATAATATTTTGAACAAAGTTTTAGAGTAAATTTTCAATATCCATTTTTTTTCTCCGCCTATTAGAAAGTATCAAATTAAAATTTCATAATTTACAACCCTTTTGATGAGAATTAAAAAAAGAACGACCTCTTACGAAATCTAACTTGGTCACGAGTACGGTTATTATCTCTTGAACCTTTTTTTTTACATCGATATCTCCATCCCACAATTGAGGTGAGACTAATCCCATGAACAAATGTACATTTCTCAATCTACAGACATTGATTTAGTCAATAGAGAGTAATCCCATTTAAAGTGATCTGAAAGGGTCGAATATGAATCAAACTCAAGACAGTAGCTTGATAATTGTCAAACCAATGGTTAGCCATTTCCACATAAGTGATGATTATTTATCATTATTGATAAAAAATAAAGTCAAGTCCAAAGTAATTCAATTACTTTTTTGAAAGAATTTCACTATAACATGCCCTATAAGAACGCATGTACTTTAAAGCCAGGGTACAATATACCAACGAACCTTAGTAACGAAGGAGAGAATCTAAATTACAGTCATGACTCTGCTACCAAAAAGTGTAGACTTGAAGTGTACGAAACACGGAGCCTAAAAAGGCAGAGTGAAAGGCAGAGAGAAAGAACGTGACCCAGCGACCCTTCAATAATTGTCGTGTCTTTCAAGCATTTGGTCTTTGATTTTGAAATAGTTTTTTATTCTTCAATTTGTCGCATTTTGACATAAATTAATAAGAGATCCAACCCAGAGACCCATTCGGTCTTTCTTTTGGATTCTTTACCAATCTTAATTTCCTCTCTCTTTTCTCACTTCCCATCAATGAATCTGACAAGTCCCATTTAAATCTGATAGAAGCTTGACCATTTTCATTGCTTTATTTCTTGCTCGTCGCTCTCGCCTCTAGACTCTACAGAGAAGAAGAAGATGGCCGGAGGAGCGTTCGCCGTTAACGGCGACGTCAAGGAATTTAGCGGGAAGATGACGGCGTCAGTGATCATCACCTGCATCGTGGCAGCATCTGGAGGGTTGATCTTCGGCTATGATATTGGAATTTCAGGTCAGTGGGTTTTGATCTTCTTCTTCCTCTCCTTTCAATTTCTATTATAGTGACCATTGACTCGAGTTGTTGGTGGTGGATTCCTTTTCTTCTTTCTTATCCTTTTGCTGATGACTTCAGTCCAACCCGTGCGTACTCCCTAGGACTATGCTACATTTTTTTTTTCCTCCATTCTTTCTCTTTTTTTGTTATATTAACTTATTAAGTAAAGTTGAGAAAAAAAAATGTATTCCTAGAGAACCTCTTCCGAAAATTGAGATTTACCTCTGGAAGATCATGGGATACCACGAGTAAAATTTTGATGGATGAGTCCACTCCTCCTGGAACAAACTAAGATTAAGTCGAACTCATAACTTGAAGTGGGAGACAACTAATTAAGTAATTAAGTAATGTAGTGTGTGCTATTTACCTACGTTGACATACCAATTGCTACAAATGATTTATACTTTTATAAAATATGTAGAAAATGAAATTTGATTAATTATTTTAAACACCTTGAGCTCAATTTAGATGGGTTATCTACCAAATTTTTAAAAGATTATAAATGTGAATTCTACCTAATACTTAAGTTGAAATTTTGAATTTCAAAGGGAGTGCATCTTTTGATATAGCAGTGAATAAAATATGCAATAGAAATCCAATCATTTTTTATTATATTTTCATTGTATATTTTAGAATTTGGAAAAACCCGTAGTGGGTTTGTTTTATTATATTACAAAGTGTAAAATTTAAAAATATGTAATATAAATAATCTATATTTTATAAACACTATGGACTTTTTTTAAAATAAATATCATAATATAGTAGTCCTAGACAACAAGAGGAAATGAAGCTATTTGCTGGTTTTGATGGGTCATAGCTAGACATGAATTGGTTGGTTTTCGTAGTCGAATTATGTAGTCAGCTTTTTCATCAATATCAATGGCCCATATATAATTTCTAATTTTGTTGCAGCAGATTCATTATGATTTTGGTCGTTTAGTACAGAATTTGTGGCAATGATGTGGGGCCTACTTAATTAAAAAAATAATGATGGTTAACAGTAAAGGAGGAAAGGAACAAATCCAATTTAATATATACATGATAATACTGTCTAACTTAAATAACGTTGATTGAATTAAGAGTCTTTATTTTATTTATTTATTTTTTTTAATTTGAAAATTACGCAAATGTCTCACTTGACTAATCTTTAGAGACATGTGTAAATCTCTCAATCTAGTAAGGTAATAAATTAAGGAGAGTGATCTTTTTTGTATTGAGGGAGGCTTATTTCAAGATCTCCTACAAACGAAAAAAGAATTGATCATCAAACTAATCCCTCAGAATTAATTAAGAGTCTTATTAACCTCTGTCGAAATTGTTTAAATTAAATGATTAAAACGTGATTTTGGCACTAATTTCCTGTGTGGTAAGAGTCAATAGATCTAATTAAATGCTACATGCTATTTAATTTTTGAACAAAAACTATATAACTTTGACTCAAATCATTTTTATAAACTGCTGATTAATGGAAATTTCCAAAGTAACTCTAAATTATATCTTTTATATCCCAATGCTGACGTGCAATTTTTTTTTCTTATAACAAGTTTATCTCTGTTTTGCATTGGAGGTGTCACTATTTGCATTTAAAAAAAAAAAAAACCACGTGTAAGCTTTGTGCATTTGGTTAGCTAAGGAGAATCACCTCTATTCTATTTTTAGAGCGAAGGAGAATCACCTCTATTCTATTTTTAGAAGGTTAGATTTTGATAGGGTAACTCATTTAATTTGCGTCTCTTTTAACTCTTGTAAGGTTAACTCCATAAGTAAAAAAAAAAGATAAAATGATATTGTTTCAAAAAAGGTTTAATATCTTCCATTATTAATTATTAAATAAATGACCCATAATGCTTTAATATTAATAAGAAAATTTCTAATATGTATTTTCAGTAGTATAAGAATTTCTGTATATATGAGACTATGAGAGGGTAAGTGTTACTTCTTTCATTCAATTCTGACATATTCTCTTACCCTTTAAACAAAAATCTTTTACTACATTGAATTATTATTATATAAGATAATCAGATCAAAACTTCGAGATCAAAATTATGACAGATACAAAAATTGTAAATTTTGTAAAGAAAATAGTTTATATAGACGTAGCTCAACTGGTTGTCGTATCAGGAAGTGAGAGGTTGTAGGTTGGAATCTCTCTAACTTAACTTTAGTGTGCCATAGAGTAGTGGGTTTATCCGGTGAATGTTTTTACATTGAATAATATATATTTATTGAGAATCTAAATTACTCTTTCTCTAAACTGGATATCATAATTACTTAAATTAAGACTTAAAAAATAATCATTGAAATGTGAATTAGATAATTTTTAAATGTGGAGCATGTGCAGTCCATCTTTCCACCATGTGAGTTTAGACTTGCGTTGTCATTCACACGCCAATCCACGCACACCATGTTGTCATATAAAATAATTCCATCACATTATTAACAACAGTATTTAATAAAAATCTAGAGTTTGCAGCACGTGTCATTGTTGTCAAACGTGGCTATTAATTTTTTTTTCCCTTTTTATTGTTTTATTTGTCCTCAAGTTGTTTGACCGGTCAGATCGTTGACTGTTTACAAGAGATGGATGAGATTATAAATTTTATAATACAAAAGAAAAATTAATTAAGACAAAATAATGCTTAACTTTAAAGTTGAACGTGTTGGATTGTTGGAGGGTAGGGTCTTGCGGTAGGTTTAAGTCAATTCTTATGCGGACCTGACCCGAATTTGTGGGTCCCGGCTGGTTCGAAGTAGGTGCGAGTCGTGTGGTCTCTACTCGGGTTTTATACATATAGATCGGGTTGCTTACGTGGCTAGTATCTGTAATGACATAAGCGTTTGGATGAGGGAGATGTGAGGGAGATGTAATGGTAATGGAGGGTTCTCGGGAAAAAAATTTAAACGATATTTTCTTAGTAACATGTTATTATAAGTAATATTTAATTATATATAATAACAAGAATTTATTTAAAATTCTTATAGATCTCTGGTTTAAATATCCTATAAGTTCAAAGTGAAAATAATTTTTTCATTTATATTTTATTATTGAGTTTAGATGGGAGACTATTTATTTTCTCATTCTCCTTGAAGAGAATGATGATTTACAGTCATTTTTCTTTAATTTTTCATCCCTTCGACCGTATTGTGTGTAGAACATTTCAAATAATATTTTTAACTATTATTCTAGCAATTTTAGCATATCTAAATATTTTCACCATTTCAACACTATTTCAAGTCCGTAACCAAAACTCTATTGTTTCAATATTTCCATTATACCATTATCAATCTAGTATCAATCACCGTTCACCAAATAAAAGAATAAATAACTGAATTAAAAAAGTAATCAAAAGACAAAGGAATTAAAAGAATAAATAAAGTAATCAAAAGACAAATGAATTAAAAAATCTGCACCCTAAGTTCGGCTAACACAATAATGGTTGGCGCGCGTTGGATCAGATTAGGTGGGAAAGAGGGAAAAACTGATTTTGTTTCAAGGGATAAAATAACAATCTAAAATCTCCAATTTAATTAAATTAGATAAGGGTCCTTCAAATCAATCTTACAAATAAATTTGTGCTCAAAATGGTGAAGCCCAAAACTGAAATCCATCCCAAACGTGAAACCAATTTGCAGAATGTCTAATGGTTGATGTTGGATCAGATTAGGTGAGAATGGGGGAAAACTATGTTGTTTCAAAGGGCTGAAATAACAATCCAAAATCTCCAATTTAATTAAATTAGAGAATTGTCTTTCAAATTTATCTCACAAATAAATCTAGACTCAAAATGGTGATGCCCAAAATTGAAACCCATCCCCAACTTGAAACAATTAGTGGCCCCTTTTTTAAACGAGGCCTAAGGCGCCGGCTTAACTTGCCTTATGGTTAGGCCGGCCTCCCTAAGGTAACCCCTAGTCAAGAGTAACTCCAGATAACCTCTTCAAAATTTACCCTCTTCCAAACGAGCTCCTGGCATTAAAAAAAAATTATATATATATATTCAATTCGATAAGCATGAGCCTAAGATTTCAAATTGATTAAGGGTAGTATGTTTGCCCTAGGGGTTTTTTTTTTCCATGAGGAAAGGTAGTTTTATCTTACATTTATTTGGAAGTGTTTTATAAAAAATAATTTCTACATGTGAGAAGCGAAGTCTTTTTTTTTTTTTTTTGTCTTCACATATATTTCTTTTCTCACCTAATATCTATAAAAGGAATTGAAATTAGTTAATGTGAATCATGATCTACTCTAAATTTTAATTTACTTGTCAAGGGAAACTAATTTCAATCTATTATCTGAAATTAGACTTGACAAAATCTGATGTGATCCGATTATTTTGAGTGACGCAACCTGGATCCATTTATCCATTGGTAGACTCGATCTGAATGTAAAAATAAATGAGAAGAATCCAAGACTCCACTTCTCTCTGAGTATAAGAATTTTGGGTAAAACTCTAGATGCAAGTAGACTCTATAAGCCAACGTGCATTGAGTTACTATGGTATTTGAACATGGACCTCTAGTTCTTGAGCTAGAGTATCTAACAATTGAGTTACCCATGTGGGGTCAATTATTGTCATATTTTTATGCAACACATGCAACCATATGAGATCTATACACATTTAAGGGATAGTCTTCTTATGTACCACACTAGAAAAATCTCCTTAATCAGGTAAGTGGACAAACCTAAATCAAACTTGATCCTATCCAAACTGAAATTGACCTAGACTGACATAACCCATTTAAGAAGACCTAAAATAGATCTGAACCCAAATAAAATATGAGCCAAATAAGACCCAACCCTAATCCAACTTTAGTAGTTGCCAATTCTATTTGGACCCAACACAAACCTAGAAGGCACTGAACTTGACCTGTGGATAGTGTTTCAAAACCCCCAACCTTCCAAGAGATTCAACTCGATTCAATTTTGACCTGACGGGATTCAGTAATCTTTAAAACTTTTTCAAAGTTTAAACTTTGGAAACACTTAATAACTCGTGGTTCAAAAGGGTTGTGGCAGTTGATCATCGATAACCTCTGGAAGGTTTGGAACATTCTTATGTTGGCTTGTTGCTATATCAAGCAGGAACTGTTGGGTAACGAAGAAAAAATATATAGACAAAATTAAGATGGTAGAGATCCACATGTCAAGTTAGATGAGTGGATTAATTCTAAGGGATAAAGTTAGAGATGTTTATTAGGGAAAATCTAAAAATAGCTCAGATAGATAAGAAATTGAGAGAGACCTATTTGAAGTAGTTTGGACAAGTTATTAGAAAACTAAAGTCAACTTCAGTACTAAGAGTATAAAGCATACAAGTTGCAATACGAGGAGGGCAGGTAGACCATTGAAAACATATATGGAGGAGATAAAAAAAAAAATATTTCAAATGGTGAGGTGACTAACTTAATGATTTATGATAGGCTCAAATAAATAAGTAAAATAGTAAAATCAAACCTAGATAAATGGGATTTAGGCTGTGATTATCATCTTGTTGTTTTTTTCATATGAGAAAATAAGTAAATGTGTTTTAAAATGAAACTGGAAATGGATTGAATTCGAACCCATATTATTCGAAATAAAGACATTTTCAATGATTGGTTGATGGTAATATCAACCAATGCGGCTTCATAGAACAAAAGCCTTTTCTTCCTATTGAAGTTTTTTTTTCTTTTCATTTTCTTTTTCATTTTTCTATTTTCTATATATATATACGGATGGAGTGGGATGAGAAAAAATGTTAGTTCCTAAAGGCAACCTTACCTAAACCAAAACCAATTGTACCCATTGACACCCATATGCTATAATGCTCTTGTCATTTGATCCTATTTTTTTTTTTCAAAAAAAAACAAAAACAAAATGAAATGACTAGATATTACCGTTTGTTCCAAATTGCCGACTATATTCACTATTTTTTGAATTGTTCCCAGTCGCAAGATCCATACACAAATTGAGACTTGAGAATTTGCTTAGTAACTCATACTTTGAATTTCTAAATTATCATTCAACTTTTGGATTGAACTGGTACCTTATAACAGGGGTAAAAATATCGGCCGATACTGTGCGTATCGGCCGATATAATTCGGATTTTCAGCCACCGAATTATATCGGCCGATACTTATAGTATCGGCCGTAAAAAAAAAAAAAATTCGGCCGATATGACCGATTTTTTGACCGAATTATCGGTCATCATATCGGCCGAATTTTAAAAATTCAATTTTTTGTTTTGTTTTTTTTAAAAAAAAGCTTTTCTTTTATAATAAATATCGGCCGAGATGACCGATATATCGGTCCAAATCTCGGCTGAATCTGGGCCGAATTTGGGCCGAAACGGCCGTTTTTTCCCCTAAAAAACAGTAAAACTCGGGCCTGGCCCAACTCAAGTCCGGCGATATTTTGCCGATATATCGGACGATATCCCATGTCCGATATATCGGGCGAGATCTCGGACGAGATCTCACCTGTCAACCAATTTCTCCCTTTCACATCTCTGTGTACAGCGGACTGCAGGATTCGGCTGGTCCGGCATGCGTGAATATTTTATTATTTTTTTTAAATCTGAAAAATCGAACCGGTCCAATTTTTTTCTATGAATACCATTCACTTACATCTCAAATTTCACACCTTATTTTCAAGGAAAAACCAGATTTTACTATTTATCTTCCAAAAAAAATTCACTCTTCATTACTTGATTTAACTAAGTTCTAAACGACCCGGATTTGTTTGAAACCGAACGATCCAGACCGTTCAAAGGTTTCTTCATTTATAGATCTACTGATCTTGTAAGTTTTGTAATTTATTTCGATTTATCTGTATTTTATTTTAATTTTTTTAGCCAAAAATGACATAAAAGTGTTACAAAAAGTTAAAAAATGCTTGAAGTTAAATAAGATATGTAGTAAATAAAAGCTTTATATAGGTATTATAATTTTTTTCCATCTGAATGTATCTGTAGTTATTTTTTATCTACTTTGTTAGTTACTTTTTTTTTTCATTTATTTATTCCTTTTTGTTAACTATTTCAACATAAAATAGCATAAATGAAAAAAAAAAAAAGTTAGAAAATGATAATACTATAAAATAATAGATGAAAATTTTTCATTTGCTCTTAGTACCTGTTGCTAACATGTCAAAATTTACAACAACATTTTTTACATTCACTTACTCTTTATTTTAATTATTTCATCATTAACTATGGATTATGACATATAAATGTTAGTAAATGGTAAAACCTATAAAATAATACATGAAATTTTTTTATTTGCTGTTATTTACTGTATACTAACTTCTTTTATAGGGATGCAATTTTTTCCTTTTATTTTCTTTCTTTTTGTAATTATTTCATTATTATCTATGGACTATGACATATAAATGTTAGAAAATGGTAAAACCTATAAAATAAGACATGAAAATTTTTTATTTGCTGTTATTTAATGTACACTAACGTCTTTTATAGGGATGATATTTTTCCTTTTATTTACTTTCTTTTTGTAATTATTTCAATATTATTTATGGACTATGACATATAAATGTTAGAAAATGGTAAAACCTATAAAATAATAAATGAATTTTTTTTATTTGCTGTTATTTAATGTATACTAACGTCTTTTACAGGGATGCAATTTTTTCCTTTTATTTTCTTTCTTTTTGTAATTATTTCATTATTAACTATGGATTATGACATATAAATGTAAATGGTAAAACATATAAAATAATAAATGAAATTTTCTTATTTGCTGTTATTTTTTTATTATAATTAAAAATGTATGACATTTGTGTGGTTATCAGTTCAAGTAATTAGGACCTCATTAGTTTCATTTTCTAATATTTTTCTACATTATTATGTAATTTTCAATCATTTTATTATTTATTTATTTTTATTTCTATAACTTCATAACTTAAAATAAAACTCATTGACTAAGAAAATAAATTATGAAATTATTTCTACAATTTTTCCTCATTTATATCCTTTTCCTTGTAATTTTCACCATTTCATTACTATTTATATAATTTCTCACTATCGTAACTTCAAAAATATATTAGAAGATGTAAATGTCCGATATTTTATGAAAAAATTACATATTCAATAAGCTCATAATTATCTGCATTTACTATAAATTTTTTGGATTTTTTTTAAAAAAAAAAAAACGGGCAAGAGAGATAAAAAGTTCGGCCGATATGAAAAATCGGCCGGGATATCGGCCCGGCCGATTTTTCTACCCTTGCCTTATAAGAAGAAACCTGGGCCTGGAAATTCTGGTCCAGCATTCTCGAAATACTGAAATAGTAATTTTTACAATCCATTGTTGGGACTGGATTTTCAGCTCAAAAGACTAGTCTGATAGGTAAAGTGACTCAATCTCATATAAATCTTTAGGTTTATCTCTCACAATCGATGTAGAACTCTATTTTGCACCCAACAATCTCCCCCTCAAATGAGGATATCCGGTAGATAAAACATCGTCAACCATCTCGTTCGGCTAGGGGATCTCTAAACCTATATGTTATGGCTTAGAGACCTAGCTTTGATACCACAGTTGGGACTAGATCACTTCACCTATCAGACTAGTCTTAAACTGGAAACTCAATCCCAACATCCATAACCTGAAGCATCCAATTTAAAATCAATGTAGCCTCTTTGGGTTTATAAATTCAAATCCAATGACAAAACTTACTTCAAAGTGACTGCTTATTAGTAAGTAGGTTTGGGTTTTTTGGAAAAGAGAATGTACCCGTTATCCGACCTGTGTCCCGACTGTTGACATCTCCGATTGGTCTGTGCTGATTACATTGTAATTGATTGTTGTGCTGCAATCCTATTATTTCAGGAGGAGTGACTACTATGCAATCGTTCCTTTCCAAGTTCTTCCCATCAGTTTTCAGGAAGATGATGGATTCTAAACAAGATGAGTACTGTATCTATGACAGTGAAGTCCTCACTGCATTCACTTCGTCTCTATACATTGCTGGCTTGGTTGCATCTCTCATGGCCACTCGCGTGACGAAGGCTTTGGGCCGGCAGGCGACGATGTTGATAGGTGGTGTCACCTTCCTATGTGGTTCGGTGATCAATGGGGCAGCGGTCAATGTGGTTATGCTCATCTTGGGCCGCATTTTGCTTGGACTTGGTGTCGGTTTCGCAAATCAGGTTGGTGATAATGATGAGCAGTACTCGTTGAAGTTTGGGTGATCCTTGTTACTGACCCTTGCCAGTTCAATTTTGAATACCAAGCGGTTCTCATTTTGAAGTTTTGTTGATCGCCACAGATCAAATGGTCAGGATCACCCACTAAACAAAATCATTTCGGTCCATGTCAAAACAGAGGTCTTCAATTATTTGGCTTCAGGTTGACCTGGGCTCATGTTAGGCTCATTTTCGAACCTAAAATATCAACCGTGAATCAGGGGTCAAAAATTCGGCCCGATACGCACGCCGATACAGTTCGGCCGATACGGCTGAGATCTCAGTCGATTTTTTTTTTAAAAAAAAAAAAAATATATATCGATGTGGCCCCAGTCGTTATCTCGGCCGATATTCATCCGATACAGGCGAATATCGGCCTAGATATTGGCTGATATTTATATTTTTTTAAACTTTTTTTTAAAAACAGCTTTTTTATTTATTTTAAATGAATTTTTTCAAAAAAAAAAAAAACCACTGAGATTTTCAAAAAAAAAAAAAGAGAGAAAAATTTTGACCGATATCTTAGCCGAAAATTCGACTGGGCTGAATTTTCGACCCCCTGCTGTGAACTAGGATTTAGGCTGGGCCAGGCCAGGCTTAGTACCTGGAAGCCTTAGTTTTCTTTTAGTAATAAAACAATACAACAAACTTCCATTTTAGACCCAGCAAGGTATCTACTTTTAAATCTCTAATTTGGATATGCTACAGCGCTTGACGCTAGGGTTGAAACTCGTGTCAGGTTTTGGCCCGAACCCGTATGACCCGATCCGAAAATCATGTGGGTCGGGTCAGCGGGTCGGGTCGGGTTAAGAAGTCATAAACCCGCATTGAATTCGGGTCAGGTTGGGTTGAGAGATTTTTAAGTAAACACAACCTGACCCAATCAAACTCAACCCGACTCGGTAAAAAATAGGCTAAAGTAGGTTCAAAATCCGGTCAGGTTGGGTTTCGGGTTATAATTCAAGTTGGATTGGGTCAAGACATCTGGGTCAAAAGTTCGGGTCGGGTTGGGTTCCATATATTAGTAACTCGAGTCAGGTTGAGTTTTAAAAAAGTTGACCCGACCCGACCTGATTGCAGCCCTACTTGAGGCTGTGTTTGGATGAAGGGTAATTTTACTGGGGTCACTCCTCACCTGAGGTCACCCTTAAGCTTGGAGTCACCTTTGAATATCCCAAGCTTCAATTTACCCTCATTTGAGGTAATTTTTGGGTTACCAAAAAGGGGTAAGGAGGGGTGACCCTGTGTTGGGATGGGGGTAAAGGGGGGTTACCCCTCTTTACTCTTGTTTGGTAATGGAGGGGTGAGAGTAAAAATTCAAATTTTTACCCCTCTCTCTCCTTTTTTGAAAACCCCTTGGAGTGAGGGTTTTCATGAAACCCTTGCCCCTCTAGCCCCCTTTACTCCCCTTCACCCCTCTTTACCCCCTCTTTGCACCTATAGAGCACAAATATTTTAAAATATTTTTTAATTGATGAATATTATTTAATAATTGTATTTCATAAAATTTTATTTTATTTTATATAGATATATGAATTTAATAAAAATATTAATTCTAATAAAATTGTTAATATATTACCCCTCTTTGCACCTATAGAGCAAAAATATTTTTAATATTTTTAATTGATGAATATTATTTAATAATTATATTTTATTATATTTTATATTATATGAATTTAATAAAATTATTAATTATAATAAATTGTTAATATATTACCCCTCTTTGCACCTATGGAGCAAAAATATTTTAAAATATTTTTAATTAATGAATATTATTTAATAATTATATTTTATAAAAAAAATTATTATATGAATTTAATAAAAATTATTAATTCTAATAAAATTGTTAATATATCAGATTACCCCTACTTATAGTTACCAAACAAATTTTTTTACCTTTATGATAAGTTATTACTTTACCATTTTAATTACCAAACAATATAAGAGTAACTCCGTGTTCAAGGGTGACTCTTACTCAAAGGTAACCCTTATTCAGGGGTAACCCCTCTAAAATTTACCCTTCGTCAAATGCAGCCTTAGTGCTATTTTTTTCAAGGGCGTGTAATGAATGTTTACTACCACTACACTTATGGGCCATTTAACATTTGATTGATTTGGTTGGGCATGTTTATATCACTACTTTGCGCTATCAAATAGAAAAGCGTGAGTACCCTGTGAAAGCATCCATTAGGTCCGCTTAGACTTAACGAACGAATCAAAGTTTGCATAAAAGTTTTATGAGAATTTTATTCTTATGGAAAATTGTTACCCATATAAAGTTATTATTTGAGTTTTTCATTTCCATTTTATAAAGTCTTTATCTGAGTTTTATATTTTCATTTTGCGAAATCACTCATTAACATTCGATTCTTTCAAAATACAAACTCTTTGTAATTTCTTATTATCTAAATAAAAATGACAAACAACATAATAGATTTTATTTTCCTGCAAAAATTGTAAGTTGTAAAAATCTTGTAGATCTGAAATATTAAATTAAAGTTCTATCACTAACCTAATTTTGATCTTTTCACCTAAACTTTAAAAATATTTAAGATGATTATCAAAAAGAAGAGAAGAAAAATGAAGAAGTATAAGGATGTATGGAAGAAAATGGAAAGATAGAAATGGTATAAAGCGCGGGTGTTCACGGGCCGGTTTTGGGCCAGGCTATAATCTAAGGAAGCTTGAGCCCCCCAAGCCCATAGGGCTTTGGAGGTTAAATCCCAAGCCCAACTATTTGGAAAAACATCAAGTCCGACCATGCTTGTTTGAAACTAATAAAAGTCCAATCATTCAGATTGAAAGTATATATAATGTACTACAAGTGGATCAAATTTGATTTTATAACTCAATTTCTACCCTTTGATTTTAGTAATTAAAATATCTATGCATCATTGTCTTGGTGATTTTAGAAAAAGTCTGAGGATTTTGACCATTAAGATCAAGTGGTTAGAAATTGAGTTTTAAACTCAAATTGAGACGGGTTCTCTTTACTCAGTGTCCTACTTGACACAATGAAAATATGTTCATTGGCCATTTATATAGGAGTTTCATAGATGGGTTCAATTATTAAATGTTGAGGCTATCTTTATTGTCTTCAATGCATATTAATTATCGATAAATTAAAAAAAAAAAAAAAAATTACTGGACTTGCCAACATGCCACATATCTAATTGACAAATAATTTTTCCATCAATGGTTGGACATGTTAAAATGGGTTAAATTTCGATGTTTGTATTATAAACTAGTTTTTCTACTTTCTCTCATTTATTGTAGGTAGAATGAGCTCTATGTGCCCATTAAGGAGAATTTGGATGCTTGTAAATGTATCTATTTGCAGTGGCCCCTTTAACACTTATGGCACAATGCAGGCCACTCCTCTTTACCTCTCAGAGATGGCCCCCTCAAGATGGAGGGGAGCCTTCAACACAGGCTTCCAGTTTATGATCGGAATCGGTGTTGTCGCGGCCAATCTCATCAACTACGGGACAGCTCGGATCAATGGCTGGGGCTGGCGCCTCTCACTGGGCCTTGCCGCCGTGCCTGCTGCCGTCATGACCGCCGGTACACTTCTCATAACCGACACACCCAGCAGCCTCATTCAGCGGGGAAAGATAGACCAGGCCCGGCTCTCTCTTCGCCGAGTCCGTGGGCCCAACATAGACATAGAACCTGAGTTGGCTGAACTCATCAAACTTGATGAGTTGTCAAAATCGGTGAAAGACGAGCCGTTCAAGAACATCGTGCGGAGACGCTATCGGCCGCATTTGGTGATGTCGATTTTGATCCCTCTGTTTCAGCAGATGACGGGCATCAACGTAATCGCATTCTATGCACCAGTCCTTTTTGGGACAGTGGGCTTTGGGAGCAATGCGGCCCTGATGGCTGCTGTTATACTGGGCTTGGTCAACTTGGGCTCGATCCTTGTGTCTACTTTTGTTGTGGATCGCTATGGTCGGAAAGTTCTTTTCATGCAGGGTGGGGCCCAGATGATCATCTGTCAGGTGAGTCTTACAAACTTCCAACGTATAATACTAGTCAGTACTCAGTAGTCACACCTAATTAGAGCATAATCTCATATTCTTTTGTTTTCTAAATTTCTAAAATATTTCAAACATAAACATACAAGAAAAAAAATCAATTCCATCTTTTGACCATGTTTATCTTGAGCCTCTTTTCTCAAGAAATTCAAAAATATCTCTACGAATAACATTTTGCATGTTTAGAAAGAATTTGCTTATTTAGCCTAGGCTTTTCCTTTGTAGTTTTTCCTTCTGATGGGTTTGTTGGATGCATTCGGGTTGTTGGTAGATTGTACTGCTGTTTTGTCTTTTTTGTTGTATTTGTACTTCTAGTGCCTCATTTTCATCTAATGTAATAACCTTTTAAAAAAAAAAAAAATCCATTGTATGACCTTTATTTTGCTGTTATTGAAAATTTTAAAGAAAATTAAATTTATTTTTAAAAGAAAGCTTAGAACATATTCAGATTTCTTTCCATCTTTCTTAAAAGTTTCGATGCTTAGAACTCCATCCATTATTTTGTATATTTAGTCACTTACCATTACAATCTCGATGAAGTTGGCTGTAGCTTGCATCCTAGGAGTGAAGGTTGGGCGCAATGGTAATGAACTCTTGTCCAAGGGTTACTCAGAGGCTGTACTAGTGCTGATGTGCCTCTATGCGGCCGGATTCGGGTGGTCGTGGGGCCCGCTTAGCTGGTTAATCCCGAGCGAGATATTTCCGATGGAAATCCGAGCGGCTGGGCAGAGTATATCCGTTGCCGTCAACTTTGCCGTCACCTTCGTTCTGGCACAGACATTCTTGACCATGTTGTGCCACTTCAAGTATGGAACCTTTCTGTTTTATGCAGGATGGATTACTCTAATGACAGCTTTCGTTGCCTTCTTCCTCCCTGAAACAAAGGGGGTGCCTCTCGACTCAATGCACGTCGTGTGGGAGCGACACTGGTACTGGCGTCGGTTTGTTCTTGATAAAAAACCGACAGAAATGGCTTCATAGATGGATTATTAGTATTGTTACTGTCATAGTCCCTTTTAATCTATGTACTACTGTTTCACATTACTTGTTTCTCTCTAATACCCTGTTTTAGAAGTTGTATCAGCGAGGAAAGGCATTGTTTCTTTTTTGCTTTTTTTATTTTTATAATTGGATATTTTCACTTATATGGGAGGTGAGACTGATTCCACAGATAAATGAAACTACTCACAAGTTTCGTATATTAGATAAATTCAAGAGGAGTCGAACTCAAGACTTTTAGTCCAATTCTAAAAGCTCAGAAACTATTCAATCATTGTTTTCTTTTTTCATTAGTAAAGAATTCAATGGTTTATGCCAATCAGTCCATGTCACGTTCAACATCAAGGATGGGCCAATATTTGAACCACACCGTTCAGTCTCATGACTTTCAGTGAATTGTAATTGAAAGAAGGGCTTCAATCAGCTGAGCTTGAGCCAACTTGGCAAGTTAATTTGGATCTGGTCCTGAGATGACGGAGTCATATTATAACTCGATTGAATCATATTTCTTAAAACATATGAGTATAACTCATTCTAAAAAATCGACTATTAAGGAGAGGGAACTCATGTGTTTATAAATCATATAACTCATATTGTTGAAAAAAAAACCTATAACCCAAAGGTCCACTAGTGATAGGAGATTTGCTAACACTCTCCCTCAACACCTGGCTAGGAGACACTCGGCTCTCTCCCTCCATGTTGAACTGGAGATACGAAGCCGATCCATCCTTTTGGTACCCCGCTTTAATACCCTGTTAAAATACATGAGTAAAACTCATCCTTAAAAACCAACTATTAAGGAGAGAGAACCAATTTGCTTATAAATCCTATAATTCAAAAGTTTACTGATGACGTGGGACTTACTAACACTATTATGATTTGATCAAATTTTATTATTTTGGCCGAATTTAAAATAGAACTCGGCCGGTACGACCATCTACTTAAAATCTTGCCTTCAATTGAGCGAACTTTAGAGAAAGAAACCATAAGCCAAACACGGTTGGGTCACTCTCTTACAACTAAGAAAGATGGTGTTGTATATTATTTTTAGGGTCCCCGTTTACATACCCAGATTTTCTGCCTCTACACACCCGTTTCCGGGTGCGGGTGGCTAATTACCATTTTGCCCCTGCATTTCATTCGTTCGAACAAATTCCCAGTTCATTTCGCCATTAGTTCGAACCAATGGATACAACCCCATCCCATTTTGATTCGTTCGAACTAATGCCTCTGTTAAATCAATTCATTCGAATGAATCAGTGATTCATCCGAATGAATCACCAATGAATTGATTCATTCGAATGAATCACTGATTCATCCGAATGAATCAATTTTTTTTAAAATTTTATAGTTATTTTTTAAGCACTGTGTACTTCCAAAATTTCTCAAATTAAATATCCGGACTAATTTCGATAATCTGATAAAAATACTTTAAGACTTCAAGGTGTTTTGACACTCTTAAATATTTAAAACACAGTATTTTACAAATAAGGGTATCCCTAGGATGTGCCGAAAACATATTTAGGTGTGTCAAAAGACCTTGAAGTCTTAAAGTATTTTTATCAAGTTATCGTAATTAGTCTGGATATTCAATTTGAGAAATTTTGGAAATACACAGTGCTTAAAAAATAATGTGCATAGTGTATTAAATAATAAAATCTCCTTTAAAACTTTAAAGTTATTTTTTAAGCACTGTGTATTTCCAAAATTTCTTAAATTGAATATCCGGACTAATTAAAATAACCTGATAAATATACTTTAAGACTTTAAGGTCTTTTGACACTCCTAAATGTGTTTTCGGCACACCCTAGGGATACCCTTATTTGTAAAATACTGTGTTTTAAATATTTAGGAGTGTCAAAACACCTTAAAGTCTTAAAGTATTTTTATCACATTATCATAATTAGTCCGGATATTTAATTTGATTTTTTTTTAAAATACACAGTGCTTAGAACATAACTTTAAAATTTTTTAAAAAAATTGATTCATTTCAACGACTCCAACCTTCATGGGTGAATAGTGAATCAGGTGAACAGTAACCCACGTTACTGTTCACCCCTTCATTCGTTCGAACTAATTGATTTAACAGAGGGATTCGTTCGAACGAATCAAAATGGGATGGGTTGTGTCCATTCGTTCGAACGAATGGAAAAATGAACTGAGAATTTGTTCGAACGAATGGGAATGCAGGGGCAAAATGGTAATTTACCACCCGCACCCAGAAATGGGTGTGTAGAGGCAGAAAAATCGGGTGTGTAAACGGGGACCCTATTTTTAGAACTAATCTTTATTCCCTCTCATCACTACTCCTCTTTGGTAGATAAATTTTCACAAAAAAAATATTTTGAGCATTTTATTCTATTGATACGTGAAATGTTGTTGGGTCCAATGTTTTACCCACTTTAAAAGTATCTTTATTAGTGAATATGTTAAAAATTATGTCTATAAAAAATTTCAACTCTTTAATTTTAAGAGATGGTTTTAAGCCATCATGATAAAAAAATCAAATGGCCACATTGGTAACTTCAGTTCGGATGGTTATATATACAATAAATCTAATGATTTTTATATTGCCTAAGCAAACCATTATTTTATGACGTAGGGTGTTGAACACTGAAATTTTACATTTTTACCTTTAATTATTGGATTAGTTAGCCTTGATTTTGTATATATCACATGCATTTAATATCATTTTCTAGTTTTATAGATTAAAATTGGAGAATTTAGGAAATCAAGTTAAAACAGTGGATAATTGCAAATTTTGAACCTAAAATAGAAGATCTGGAATTTTAGTAATTAATTTCACTCCACTTTTAGAGTTTTAAATGTACTTGATTAATTTAGATCCATTTATGAAAGTCTAGATTAAATCAATATTTTAGATTTTAAAGTGGTGAAGTTAATTATTTAATTTCGGAGAGAGAAAACCTGCAACTCAAGAGGCAAAGACTGAAAATCAAGATCAAATGGGCCAGAGATCCACTTCAATTGGAGCAAGCTAACTCCACAGGCTATCATTGGGCCAGGCCACATGCAGTCCATGAACATACCATAGATGGGCCAGACTAATGTGTTGTCCAACAAAGGTCCAAGTCCTCAAGCCCAATTCTAAGATCTAATGAAGGCCCATGTGCTCATTTATAGGTCCAAAATCCAGTCACAAGCCCAAGCCTTGTCCATTTCCTTGTCAATCCACACCATCCAATCTCCTCTCCAATGCAATCTTAACCACTCATCTTCATCCCTTAATCCAGACCATTCATCTCATGCATCAAAATTAAGAAAACCTTAGATCCACCTATCACATCCAACCCATACATGCAATAACATTAGATATAGGCCATCCAACCCATCTATCATCTAGATTAACCTTTGGATCATGACCATCCATGCATCGCCTAATCATCCATCCAATTAGATCATTCATCCATTAGTTAATACATTAGATCTTAGGATATTTCATCACAACCATCCATTTCATTCATAAACTTAGGAGAAAACCTAGAGCCACCTTACTTATCCATTGCATATATTCATCATCTTAGATTTAGGTGATGCATTTTATCATCCATCTTGATCAACCTTTGAATCTCAACCCTCCATTAGAAAGCCTACCATTTATATAATCTATTTTAATAAACTATTTTTGGACCCATTAGATCTAGGTCGTATTCAATCATAGATATTCATTCATAAAAACCTTAGATATAGAACAACTTGGAACCCAAGCAACTAAAATCTCTCTACGCACTTGACCCAAAATTCCATCTATGTGCATGCCACATCAATTACACCTCATCACCTCTCCTCCAAACAATCCAAATTCACCCAAGGCAAGGAGTAAACTTGTCAATTTCGTGTGACGCTTTGTGAAGGAAGAAATAGAGAAAAAAATGAGATTTGGAAGACAAATTTTGACACAGCTTTGGTATTTTGATCATAACTTTCCACTCCATTATCCAATTTTGTTCATTCTTATTGAGTTAGAAAGAAGACTTCAAGGGCTACAACTTTTTAGTTTACAAAATTTCATGATTCAGACGTTTATTAGGTCAAAATGAGGCTACAAAATGATACATATGTAGAAAAACGGGATTTGCACTAAATTCCAATTTTTTCTCCAAATTCCTATCATTCACTGCTTAGGTACTATGACACCCCAAAATTCTTGTATGCCTTGTAACCTTAGCCTTTTCAACTTAAAATCTCATCCATCCACTTCTAAATGAAATCCAATCCAAGCCATCAATTCACAACTTAACCCAGATTTAATCACAACCGTCCATTCCAATCCTGAGCCTATAAATAGAGCACTGAGGCACACCATAGAATTCGAATTTACCTGGAGCTTAAGAGGACCAAGGTTGGGGAGAAAAGAAAAGACGACAGGAGCACCATTCGAATTTACAAGTGAGAGTTATAGATTTTTATTTTTATTTTGTCTTTCTTGTAATTAATTATAATGGTCTGTAGTAGATTCTTCCATGAAATAAATACAAAGCATCCAATTAGAATCATGAAACATCCAAATTCTAGAATTCTTTTGTGACTATTTTTCTTTTAATTTCAAGTTTGCAACTTTTGTTTCTTTAATTAAACATGGGCAAATGCAATAGTTAAGATCTTGACTGTAAATGTTGAATCTTGATTACTAAGGTTTAATTGATTAAATTAAAAGTTGTGAATCTTGTCTATATTAGTGAACATGAATTTGATTTAAGATCTTTACGCAAATTTCAAATATATGTTTTATATTTGTTTACACATTTTGGGAGATGAGCAGTCTATTCCACAACCACCCTTTAAATTCTGCCATTTACTTTACTTGCAATTTTATTTTCATTCTTTCATTATGTTACTTCCTTTGTTTTTTTGTTGTATTTTTAATGTTCAATATATTTTTATGTTTTTATTTCAAGTCTTGTATGCTCATGTATTTTATTCTTTAATTCTTTGTATCAAAAAACTCTCTCTTAAGATTCAAATAAGTAAGGTTGGAGATATGATATTTTAATCTTAAAACATGTAAATTTAAATTAAGATGAGACTGCATATTCTTGTTTCACTATTTTAATAAAAAGAAGATGGATTTGATTCTCGACTTGTTAAATTCATAAGTTAGATAATGAGGGTGTTACTTTCATTTTCTAAATTAAAATTGTAACTCCATTTATTATATTTCTTAAGATTACATCTTTTTAAAGGTACTGATTTAATTTTAAACATATATTTTGTGGATTTCCTTTGGGTTTGACCTCGTACTCTGTTGTGCAAATTTTAAATTTATAACTCTCAAACGCACGAACAATTAGATAGTATAGAGATTGAGTGCGAGGTCGAACTCATCGGAAGTTAGAAAAATATATCCGTGAAAATACACTATTGAATTACATAATTTAAGAAATTTAGAAAACATGGAAATAAATTTTAAATATAGAATTAATTATCTAATCTAAGAAATTTAATTTTAATTTAGAAACATTCTAAAAATAGAACGCATGATCTAAAATTGGAAACCACATCTAAAAATAGAATTTAACAATTAAAGATATCTAATTATAAATAAGATGGTGGATTTGATCTAAAAATAATAAATAATCTTAACTTAACTTAGAACACATAAATAAGATGCAATTAATTAACCAACCTAGTTCCATAATTTTCAAGAATTTTGAATTTTAAAACAAAAATAAAAATAATACCTAAAATTACCTATGTACATATTTACAATGGAACTGGTTCAAGTAAATCAAGGAGGCATTATTTTCCATATTTTCAAAATAAAACAAAGACCTATAATACAGAACTCACGTAAATTACCAATCATGCATTCAAAATTTTCATCCATGATTATTCTAAGAATTAAATCTATGGATTTCATTAAATTAAAAATCTCAAATTAAACCTTAGAATGAATAGAATTTAAACTTTTTTTTCAAATTTAAAATATTTCATCGCACTCTTAAAATAAGAGCCTTACATCGAAGAAGGAAATCTATTCAATCTAAATTTTCATCACATTTAATTTGAAATACTTAAAATAAATCCACACATAAACTTAATTAAAGAATAAAAATAAAATCAAATAATCACCACACATCAATTGAATAATTGGAAAACCATAGAGTAAATATTTCATCACAATTTTCTCTTATTTTTAAGATATGAAATTAGAATTACAAAACAAATGATTTTGGAATTAAGAGAATTCAATAATACAATGGAAAATTAAAAACCACCAACCTCAAACCCTTATGGAAATCAAAATTGCCAAAGTTTCTCTTTTTCTCTTCTTTCCCACCTCTCCTATGCACAACCCTTCAATTTCTTCAGCCAAGTTCAATTGTCTCAATGGGAGAGGGATATATTTATAGTTGAAAGGAGGTGGAGTGAATGGCTTGGATTCAAAGATTTAAATAAAGCAATGGACACTTGGAGGGTTGATATGGTTTGTGCTAAATATTAAATGGCTTAAAGGAGGCAAGGAGGTGGAAAAAATAGTAAAATTCGTACAAGAAAAGTGTATGCAAAATCCCCCTTTTTACAGATGTACTACATTACAGCTCAGTTTTGACCTAATTAACGTCCGAATCACAAAGCTACAAATTTATAGCCCTTGAAGTTGTAATACCCTAGCCGAATTTAGGAATTAATTATGATTAATTATGATTAATTAAATAATTTTTATCCGTTAATTATGAAATATTTTCCTCTAATCGTAAAGTGTATCAAATAAGTTTTTCAACGGATCTAAGTTTGACTTGATCCGAATCCGATAACTCTTCTAATTAAGTTTCAAAGATATATGGGTGAGTTACGAATATAATAATAATATTATTTTAGGCTTAAACCTTAGCTGCTGTATAAACTCAGTCATTTGACTTAGTTTGAACTTCAAATTTTAGATTATGCATTATTTTTAAATTCCGGACCTAATGACATGCCAATCTCGTTATAATTTCTCTAATTTATTTTACCCCTAAGTTTTAAAGTGGTAAAACCCCAATTTGATAGGGTAGAGGAAGTCCTAAAAATATATAGAAAGAGTCAGTACTCAATCTGTATTATAACTAAGCTGTTTATTTCTTTATACTCTAAAATAGTTAGTTTTTTATATTTACTTTAAGCCATGAAATATGGGCCGTTGAATATTCTTTTACTTGGAAAATGTGGTTTTTGACTTTAAAACCTTTTGAAACTTTAGAATGTTTTTATCAGACAAATTTACTCTATCAAACTATAAGGTTGGATACTTTAAAAAAGAAGCTTAAAGATTAGGAGATTTTGTTAAAACGGTGATTTTTAGCGAAAACACTGGGTTTTTGAAATAGATTTCACTTCAAATTTTAATACTATGCTCAGTTTTTAATACCTGACCTACTGAACCAATTGTATCAATTTAGTGAGACCCTGAAATACCCCGATAAGAGAAAGGACATAGATGTAAATAGTAAAAAGAATAAACTAATATTATATTATAAAATAATATCAGAAACCAAATGAATAATAAGTTTCAAAGCTACGGATGTAGCTTGTAATCGTGCTGGAAGATTACAACACCGCCAATTACCTATGCAGTTGGTGGCAGTTGTAATAATAATATTAAAATATGTAATAATAAATGTACAAGTTATCAAAATCCTGAAACTAACGAATAGCTTAGACAACCTGTATGATTAAAAAAATGCATACGGTTGCCTATAAATAGGATTAATCGGCGAGGAAGCCAGAACATAAAGAAAAAAAAAAAAAAAACTCCTCTGCCGTTTTGCTCCCTCTCCCTTTTTCAACAACAGCAAGCCCTCTCTCTCTTATTTTCTTTTCTTTCCACTTCTTTCTCTTACTTTGGCCATACCAGCAGCAGCCGAACGTTTAGGTTTCCCGTATTCTTTTAAGGGTTTTCAAATTTAGTCAATCTTACACAGAATTTTGCACCCAAGGTATCGAAATAATTCTATTTTTATTTTTATTAGGAGTAAAATAGTTTAGTATTGGGGTTCAAAAAAATGAGATTTTTTTTAAATGGAGGAAAAATAAATTTCCTCTTAAAATTTAAATTTTTACCCTCAAGATTCGTATTATTTTACGTTCAAAATATAATTTTTGACCCTAAATAAAATCGGGGAAAAGATTAACCCCATCTGATTATTGTGTGTTTATTTTTCCGCCTTATGTGTTTAAATTCATGTACTGTACCCTCTGGGCCATATTCTCAATACGTCTCCATGGTCCTTCTTCCAGAAAACAATACGAGGATAGGGCACTGAGTACTTTTATTTACTTTACTGTCTCTTTACCCTCTGAGCCAAATTCTAAATACGTCTCCATGGTCCTTCTTCCAGAAGACAATACGAGGATAGGGCACTGAGTACTTTTATTTACTTTACTGTCTCTGTACCCTTTGGGCCTCTCACAATACGTCTCCATGGTCCTTTCTCCAGAAGACAATACGAGAGAAGGCACTGAGTACTTTACATTTTTTATTTTATTGTAATGTTTTGGATGACTGACAACTAACTTAAGGAGTAGAAAGAACCTAGGTGACTCATTACACATATCATGTTTTCTGCAAAAATAGCACGGGATTTGGGAAATTATTATGTGTATATACTGACAAATAGAAAATTTATATATTTTACTCTATCTTACAGATTTTCTGTGAAAAACTCAACCGCAGAAGATGAGGAGACTCGAACCAACACTTGTATTGTGTTATATGTTAAACCCACTAACACCAGACTGAAATGGGACCCATGGTCAATTAAAGATGGAGAACGCTATATGGATTCAGAATACGAGACCTGACACTGCCTATATGTAAGGGATGTAAATGTTCTAACTTTTTAGAACGTAGGCGTTAAAATGGTGTCGGGGAGTCGAGGACTTCTAGTCTCTAACGCAGTATGGACCCATGGAGTGTCTGGAAATTGTCGGGTAAAAACTGGGTGAAGGCATTCGTGTTATTAAATCCAGTTTTATATGTTGTGTGATATTGATTATTTTATTGATCTCTTGTATTGGTATTTGATACACCAAATGGTAAGGCTGAAATATGGTGATTCTCTCAGAATAAGTCCCTGTGTAAGGGGGCACTGGAAATCATGCATTATCATGCATTTGACATTTACATGTGATAATTATGTTCATAAGTTAAATCTATGGAAGATAATAACTTTGTAAAGTTTGATATTTACCGTTGGGCTATAATTGCTGAGATTAGCCGAACACCGTTTGCGAACCGTTGGGTTGGACGTGTTAGTAGGCTGTGGTCGACGGCAATCAACCGTTGGTGTTGGATGGGCTATTAGACCGGGTCGTGGAGACCTTATGCACTTGCAAGTTGCTATATTATTTCCGTGGAGGAATTAATATTAGTTCTGGTTGGAACTTTAAATGGGGGCTGACCCTGGTGTTGTAACATGTCTGGGGACCGACCCCGGTGTTAACAATACAATCTGAATAAAAACCTTAGAAGGCGATCTTAGGGTGAAAATGGGATATGCTACTAACATGCCTTTGTATGACATGCATTGCTTATGCATTGTTGCATTAAAATCATTGGATTTTATAGTGAGTTCTCCCCACTGGGCTGTTGCTCACGTCCCTTACAATGCAGGATCTGAACCAGAGGAAGGATTGGAGGGACCAGTGGTGCCTCGTTGAAAGTCGGAACTTAGAAGTTCCTAAAGTTTTTCGCACGTGGAAACCATTTGCTTACTTAAATATGTTTGAGTATTTGTAATAAATATGCCTCATGTGGCATAAGACACTTATGTCTGTAAGTTTTAATGTCGTATACATTATATCCACTATGTTTTCGTGCGTAACGCTGATGAGATAAATGAAAATATTCGTTGTGTGATATGGGTTGTATATGGGGACATATGGTATATGTTTGAGTCCATGTGTGAAAAGCACGTGTGACATTTTCTAGGATCGGGTTTTGGTAAACTTGAAGATCCAGCCCAGTTATGACGTTGGGTGATTAGAGTTTATTTTTTAAAAACAAAAAAAAAAAAAAAAAATTTAGTCGCTTTCCAGGCCCACATCTGGGTTCGGGGCGTGACAGAAGTCTTCTTTCTAAGCCAAAAAGAATCAAAGCAATCGGATATTGGAGTAGAACTTTATAGCCAAAATAGTGAAGATGTGTCAAACCTTCCTTCTTTTTCTTCCATTCTTATTTTTTTTCTTTTTCCTTAATCCACTTGCCAAATTTGAAAATCCTCTTATATTGACTTATGAATTTCGAATTTTCTCATATGTATCTTGAGATGATGATAATAGACTTCACACATGTTCGTTTTTCTTAATGGGTTTTTCTTAATAGGCTTAATAATTAGGCTTTTCAAAATATGGAAAATCTAATAAATAATTTTATCACTTACAATCAATTCTAAAAATGACTAAATTAATCCAAATTCCAATAAATGGATTTGAATTAATTAGTTTACAATAAAACCCCTAAAATTATGGTAAAATAATTATTAAAAATTCAAACTTTCCAAAAATATCAACTTATGCTCAAAAATTGCAAAATTCACAATTTGAATTCTCATATCTTATATTTCCCTATAAATCCTGCAAAACTTCTAAAATTTCATTAAATATATCATAAAATATACAAAACAAGGGCTAAGTAGTCAAAATAAAAAGGTAAAATAGTCATTTTCCCCTGCTCATTACACTCATACTACTATACTATTAAATGGTTCATGCTAATGAGATTATAAATGTAAAATTTGCCATCAATATAGGGAAGTAAGCCCTAATAATTTACCACACTTATTAATGTACAAAAACATACTTTTATCACTTGATTCAGATGAATCAACAATTATATTGAGAAGTCACTGCAACTCATGTAAATGTAAAGACCTTAAAAAAAAAAAGTCTCCCCAATTGGTTCAACATAAGGTTTATTTACTACATTAGTTGTTCTTCAAATTTTAAATTTATAAATTCCAAGCGCACAAACCATTAGATATTATAGCGATTGAGTGCGAGGTCGAACCCATCGTAACTTAGGAACATATATCCATGAAAATACACCATTGAATTAAGTATTTTAAGAACTTTGAGAAATATGGAGAAAAATCATAAATATAGAGTTATTTATCTAATCTATGAACTTTAGTTTTAATTTAAAAATATTCTAGACTTAAATGTAGAATCTAACAATTTAATTAATTTTAATTAAGATGGTGGATTTAATCTAAAAATATAAACAACCTTAATCTAATTTAAATAAAAATTTAAGATGCAATTAAATTATTTCCAACCTATTTCATCAATTTCAAGGATTTGAGTTTTTATAAACAAAATAAAATTTAAAAAGAACATATATACATATGTACAGTGGAATCTTGGACTTATAATTATGGAGGCATGATATTCAATATTTTGAAAATAAAATTTAAGCCTAGAACATGGAGCTCACATTTATTAATGCACATTAATTCAAATCATTAATTCCATTAAGAAAACCATGAATCTCATTAATTTTGAAATTTTCAAATAAACCTTGGGTATAGAAAGAATTCAACATAAATTCCAAATCTAAATTCTTCATCTACTCTTAAAAAGAGCCTTAGAATGGATATTTAAGGTTCTAAACCTCCAAAAAATTTGATGTTTAAGATGAAAATTTTAAGACTAAATCAAACATGTATTCATAAAGAGATTAAAAAACATCACAATTAATTTACATTAAGTGGAAAACCATAGATCTAAATAGAATGTTTTAATTTCATTTATAAAAATTGAAATCAAAATTACAAACCAAAAGAATAAAATAAGAAATACAAGACAAAAGAATAAAGAAAATAAAAATTCCAATCTTCTAGTCAAAACTTTGCTCTCTCTCTCTCTCCTTTCCTCTTTCTCTTATTCTCCTCTCTCTAAGCCTCCAAAAATACAGTGCCAAGTTCGAATTGCACAAGGTGAGGGTAGTCTTGTGTATAGGAAAGAGGAAGGATAATGGATGGATGAGATTGATTTTTACAAAGAATGAAAGGAGATATGGATGGTTAGATCGAATGGGCTTAAAGGGGAAGGAGGTAGACTTAATGGCCATGATCTCATGTGGTATTAAGAAAGAGACACATGGACAGCTGAGGTTCCATTATCTAAAATGAACAGGGACCAAAAAGGAAAGGGTAAAGAAGGGGTCGGTGCACAGGAACGGGCAGCAACTCCTTGGTTTTTTTTTCTTTTGATATGTGGCCACGTCTTTGCTCTTTTCTGAGACTTCTTTTTTAATTACTATGAGCTGATCTCACCTTCTTATATGTGTATTTGTTTTTCTATATTAAAGGAATTAGCAGCCCATCACACGACAAAGTTTTGACTCTCTTTCTTTCTCCATCTTTTGTTCTTCAATTTCGCTGCTCTGTTTGCTTGGCTGCTACCTTCTTCTTACTGATTTTTCTTATGGTTAGTTTATGACCTTTGGCTTCATTCATGAGCTCTTGGATTTAGATCATGGCTTGAACTTTAAACATGGGCCCACTTTCTGCATTTTTCATCATTTTTTTACTTCTTTTCTTCAAACACTCTATTTTCCTGCAAAACTCCAAAATCCAATTAATTATATAATATATACAAAATTCAAGAGCTAACTAAGCTAAATATCCAGGGTAAAATAATCATTTTATTGTGCTCATCAAATACTCCCAAATTTAGATTTTACTAGTCCTCGAGCAAAACAAAAAACAAAAACTAAAAACTCTAAAAATTAAAATTAAAATCCTAAACTACACCATTTTCGCTGGCACTCTCGATTGCATTTAGCGTATACAATAAACCTTTAAACCCGTAGCTTACCACTAGTGGACGAGTTATAGTCTCGTAAGGGCTTACAGTGATGATACCCACAAACATCCAATTTTTAGATTTCAGCAAAAATATCTAAATAAAAATTTAAACATCATACAACTCCAAAATTATTTTACAAAACTTATATCCGGAGTGTAGTGTGTGATAGCCACTATTAAAATAGCCTTATTTTTCAAAATACGCAGAAGTTTGACAACCACAAGCTGAAAATGGGCTTCGACTCCAAATCTTACCAGATATATCTCTCAGAAAGACTTTCACTCAGAGATTGGGTTAAATTTCTCTCAAAAGTACATGTGAGCGGAATAATTTCACAAATGCAAATATCTCACATATTTATCATCAAAGAACGGATAATATCAAAGAAAAATATAGATCTCATGAATAGATGCTATTTTCCTAAGAACATTGAAATAATACACCATCATTCTTCTTTATTTATTCTCCACTTAAATGCCATATTACACTTAAGATCAATTAGGATTTTCGAATAGGACAAAGTATGGCTTAGGACCGGGTCATATCAAAGAACGATAAAAAGACTCAAAAATTAATACTTTGACAAGAAAAAGTTAGAGGTTTTAAAAAAATTACAATAGGATGTTCTTCCTCTATTTTTTTCATCACTTTCACAACATTATTTTTTCTTTCACAAAAATTGCCTTTTTTTTTTTCACATTCTTCTTTTGATGTACGGATGTTCCTTTTTTTTTTTCTCTTTTAATGTCATTCATCATTTTTCTTTCAAGTGCCATATTTTTTTTAGAGTACCATCCCAATAACAATCATCTCTAACCTTTTCCCGGGCCCTAGAATAGGTCACAGATTTTTCAATTTTAGCTCAAACTCCACAACCGGAGTTGGGTATGGATAACATTGCTAACAACAAAACATGCTATATTTTTATTTAATGTTCAAAATAGGAACTATCAAGATAACATATGACCAAAAAAATAGGTAGGTTTCAAAGGCTCAAACGATAAAAAAATAATGGGCTATATCACTTCCTAAGCATCATATGGTTATTTCATTGCTTCAAATAAATCCAATTTTGATTTCATTCCCAGTATATGACCCAAACAAAGAATAATGAGATCTTCGACAAAATATTACGCAATTCAAAGAAAGTAAGAATTACTTATAACACTCAGAAAAATTGAATGTCTCAAAAGCTCCCCTGGGTCACAAGTCTCCACTGGTATTCTACCGGTGATTACTTAACGCATGAATACTCTTCTTTTTCCAACTAAGTTAATATGACTCTGCAAAAAAATTCCAAGTATGAATTTCATAAAATTTTAATTGGAAAAGCCTGATATAAAAATGTTTATCCACATATTATTGTTGAGATGATCAATTTTTTTTTCAAAATTTTTCAAATTTCTTTTTTGGACTAAAAAAAAAAACACACAAAAGTGTAGCGCCCCAAAACCCCCAAACTTAAATTGAACATTGTCCTCAATGTTCCCTAATCTACATGTGCACGTGCAAATTAAAAGAAATATATGAGAATAAGAAAACTTGAGTTGAGAAATACCTAAGATGACTTTATTATTTCAAACCTACAAAACCAAATAAATACAAAAACACAAACACATAGCAAAGACAATAGATTGACACAAAAACAACAATAACTGATTCAACAAAAATAAAAGCCTAACTAGACACTGACAAACATTGACACACAGACAAACTCAACACTGACTCAGAGAGTCACACAAAACTAACAAAAACCTAACCTAGAAAGACTAGACAAAATGGACATACGAACATAGACAGACTCATAATCAGACATAAAATGATTGGTGGATGGATGACTGGATGGGCAGATTTTCCTATCAATCCTAGTAGATTGGGTCATCTAACATGATCTGAAATTCTTCCTCTTCTAAGAATGGTTTTAATCTGTGACCATTGGTTTTGAACATATGACCAGTCTTAGGATTCCTAATCTGTAATGCCCCATACGGATATACTATCTCAACAACGAACGGACCTGTCCACTTAGACCGTAATTTACCTGGAAATAGATGCAAGCGAGAATTGCACAATAAGACCTTCTGACCAACTGTGAAAGTTTTCCTCACAATTTTCTTATCATGAACCAATTTCATCTAGTTTTTGTACTTTCTCGCAGTGTCATAGGCATCTCTTCTAATTTCATCCAGTTTAGACAACTGGAGCTTTGTATGTTGCCCAACTTTGTCTAGAGCAAAATTCATATGCTTGATAGCCCAATATGTTCTATGCTCTAACTCAACTGGCAAATGACAGTCTTTCCCATACACTATCCTATAGGGTGGCATACCAATGGGCGTTTTGAATGCAGTACGATATGCCCAGAGTGCATCAGTAAGTCTCAAAGACCAATCTTTCCTGGATGGATTGACTGTCTTCTCCAGAATATGTTTTATCTCTAGGTTTGAAATTTCCACTTGCCCACTTGTTTGTGGATGATAAGGAGTAGCAACCTTATGTATCACCCATATGATTTCATCAATGTTTCAAACGGGCGATTACAAAAGTGCTTTCCCCCCATCATTGATGATGGTTCGTGGTATTCCAAATCTAGAGAAAACATTCTCTTTCAAGAAACGGAGGACAACTTTATGATCATTGGTTTTGCAAGCCACCTCTTCTACCCACTTACTGCATAGTCGACCCCGACCAAAATGTAAAGATTACCAAAGGAAATAGGAAACGGTCCTATGAAATCAATGCCCCAAATATCAAAAAGTTCAACAGGTAAAATTGGATTTAACAACATCATATTTCGACGAGACAAACTACCTAACCTCTGACATCTATCACATGACACAGTATAGGTATGGGTATCTTTGAACATGGAAGGCCAGTAAAAACCACACTGTAAAATCTTCGCAGTGGTCTTTCTCGAACTGAAATGACCTCCATAAGCCTGATTATGACAAAACTTAATGACACTAACTTGATCGGACTCTAGGACACAACGACGAATGATTTGGTCCAAACAATATTTGAACAGATACGGATCATCCCAAATAAAGTATTTGACTTCTGCCAGAAATTTTGACTTATCTTGTTTAGTCCAATGCTCAGGCATCAATCCAGTGACAAGATAATTCACAATATCGGCAAACCAAGGTACTTGGAAAACTGACATGAGTTGCTCATCAGGAAAGGACTCAGTAATAGGCATCGGGTTATCAGAAAATTATGTTACCAATCTAGACAAATGGTCTGCTACCACATTCTCAGAACCTTTCTTGTCACAGATTTCAATATCAAATTCTTGTAGCAAAAGAATCCATCGGATCAAGCGGGACTTAGCATATTTCTTAGACAGAAGATACTTGAGAGCAGCATGATTAGAGTAGATAATGACCTTCGAACCCACAAGGTAAGACCGAAATTTGTCTAGTGCAAAAACGATTGCAAACAATTCCTTTTCCGTGGTGGAATAGTGCAATTGAGCATCGTTCAACATTTTTCTCGCATAATGGATAACATGAGGTAACTTATGGTCATTGTCCTAAAACAAGCTCCTACTGCGTAGTCAGAAGCATCACACATTATCTCAAAAGGAACAGACCAATCAGGAGGTCGAATAATAGGAGCAGAGGTCAATGCAGTTTTCAATTTTTCAAAGGCGTGGATGCACTCATCATTAAAATTGAAACTAGCATCCTTAGTCAGGAGTCTACAGAGAGGTCTGTAAATTTTACTGAAATCTTTGATAAATCTCCTTTAGAAACCAGCATGACATAGGAATGATCTGATCTCTTTAACAGTCTGGGTTCGTGGAAGATGAGAGATCAAATCGACCTTAGCTTTATCAACTTCTATTCCTTTGTCAGATATAATGTGACATTTTCCCCAATTGACTACTAGGTTCTTTTCTTTACATCGGACTAACACAAGGGTTAGGTGATGTAGGCATTGGTCAAATGAAGAACCAAAAAATGAGAAGTCATCCATAAAGACTTCCAGAAATTGCTCTACCATGTCTGAAATTATGTTGGTCATACACTGCTGAAAGGTAGCAAGTGCATTGCACAACCCAAAAGGCATGTGACGGTAGGCGAAAGTACCAAGTGGACAGGTGAAGGTGGTCTTTCCCTAGTCCTCAGGAGCAATACAGATTTGGTTATAATCGGAATAACCATCGAGAAAACAGTAAAATGCATGACCAGCTAAACGCTCAAGCATCTGATCAATGAACGGAATAAAGAAGTGATCCTTACGAGTAGCAGTATTCAGCTTTCGGTAGTCAATGCAAACTCTCCAGCCCTTTTGAACACGGGTAGGAACTAGCTCATAATCCTCATTCTTAACTACTGTCACACCAGACTTCTTTGGGACAACCTGTATCGGACTCACCCATGCACTTTCAGAGATCGGGTAGATGATACCCGCCTCGAGAAGTTTTAAAATTTCGACTCTTACCACGTCCTGCATTGCTGGATTCAGTCCTCTCTGTGGTTCTCTAGACATTTTGGAGTTCTCCTCCAGGTGAATTTTGTGCATGACCACAGAGGGGCTGATCCCTTTAAGATCGGCAATGGATAATCCAATAGCTTCTCTATGTTCTTTCAAAATAGCAAGGAGTTTAGACTCCTGCTTGAAGTTAAATCGGAAGCTATGATGACAGTTAAAGTTTCTGATGGTCCCAAGTAAGAATATTTTAAAGTCTCAGGGAGTGGTTTGAGCTCTAATTTTGGTGGCTTCTTGACAGAGGGGACTGGTATAGATTGACTCACAGGGAGATGTTCGAATTTCCTTGCTCTAACATCAACATATGGAACTTCATTCAGTAGAGCGTTCACCTCTTGCTCACCACTTTCATTGAAATCTGTGCCAAAGGTGGACAGTGACTTCTCGAATGCATCGTAGCAAATAAATTGAAGAAAGGATTCTTCGATAGAACTCTGAATCATATTAACCTCATACAGGTCATCTGTGCAGGGAGGTTGTTTACACAGGTTGAACACATTGATTTATGTCGTCAGATCTGCGAACGACAACCTAAGCATACCATCTTGGCAATTGATATCAGCTTTAGCGGTGGCCAAGAATGGTCGTCCAAGAATAACCGGAATGTGCCCACTTTCGTTCTGAACATGCTGTGTATCGAGCACTACAAAATCGACCGAAAAGTAGAATTTGTCTACTTTCACCAGAACGTCTTCTATCACACCTCTCGGGATTTTCACAGAACGCTCAACTAACTGAAGTGTGATAGTAGTGGGTTTCAACTCACCCAACCCTAACTGGTCATAAACAGAGTATGACAGTAGGCTAACACTGGCTCCAAGATCTAACAAGGCCCTATCAATGTCAAATGTACCAATGGTGCAAGCGATGGTTGGGCACCCAGGATCCTTGTGTTATATTGGAAACCCTTCTTGGATGAGTGAACTCGCAATTTCTGCTAAAAATGCCTTTTTGGGAACATTGGTTTTCAGTTTCACCGTACAGAGGTCTTTAAAAAATTTGGCATAGGAGGGTACCTGGTTTATAGCTTCAAGTAGAGGTATATTGCTATTGACGTGTTTAAATACCTTTAATATGTCACTATGGGGTACTCCTTTGTTAGGATTGGCTAACCTCTGAGGGTACGGAGCTTTAGGCACAAAAGTATTATTAGCAGGTGCTTTCGGTGTATTTTGGACGGAAGATGGACTAGGTGGGTCCTTTTGATGCTTTGGTTGACCAGTTGTCTGGTCTTCCTGTTGTTTAAGCGGTTCGACCTTGTTATCTACCTGTCTCCCAGACCTCAAGGTAGTAATGGATTTAGCGTTGTCTGAATTACATAACAAAACCTCATTCTGTCCCTTGGAATTTGGGATAGGTTGACTGGGGAACTTGCCTTTCTCTCTATCTCCTATCGTGGTAGCTAACTGCCCAAGCTGTGTTTCAAGCTTGTACATAGCCTGCTGGGTGGACTAAATGAACTACTGCAACGTATCCTCGAGAGAGGGCTTACATTGTTGAGATGGACCGGACTGATAGGATGGATTTGGATGGGGTGGATGATTTTGAGATGGATGGTATGGTTGGTCGGGTGGTTGATACTAGGGTGGTTGATATGGTTGTTCTTGATATTGAGGGGGTCCTTGACTTACTGGAGGTTGATTCTCACGCCACAAAAAATTTGGATGATTTCGCCAATTAGGATTGTATGTGGTAGAAAAAGGGGTTCCCTGCTGTCTTCCAAAATTATTGAGTGCATTAGCCTGCTCGGTTGAACACTCAACATTCAATTCTAAGGAAGGACAGTTTTGGGTAGTGTGTCCTAGGTTAGAACACAATGTGCAAACCTCAGCATGCAATCCTAAGGATGGGTTCATCACCTGAGACATCGCTAAAACATCTACTTTTTTCGTTAGGTTTGCTATCACAATCTTAACGCCAAAGTCATTGTTAACTTCGTACAAATGTCCTCTCCTTGAGGTTTGTGCTGAATTCTCTCTTTTGGAGAAGTCCCATCACTGAGAACTTTCTGCCAATAATTCTAAAAAATTCCATCCATTGTTTGCAGTTAGTTGTAAAAATTCCCACCCTTCATAGACTAGACCATTGTGCGGTTCGATGTGGTTAAACCATCATAAAAAAATTGCACGAGTTTCCCCGTTTTATAGTCGTGGTGGGGACATTTACTTAACGAATCTTTGAATCTTTCCCATGACTCGCAGAATTGTTCACCATCTTTCTGATTAAAGTTTGAAATTTATTTCCTAAGGGCGTTAGTTTTTTATACAGGGAAAAATTTATTCAAAAACTTGTTGACCAAGTGATCCCAAGTTGTGATAGAATTTGCAGGCAGAGAATTTAGCCAAGATTTCGCTTTTTCTTTGAGAGAAAAAGGAAATAAATGAAGTCTAATGGATTCATCAGTGATACCTTGAAGTTTGATGGTGGCGCAAATCTCTAAGAATTTTTTAACATGTAAGTAAGGGTCCTCACGATCAAGTCCATGGAGTGTGGGTAAAAGATGTAATAGGGCTGGTTTGAATTCAAATGCCACATTAGTTGCTGGAACAACTATGCCGGATGGTGTGTTAGGTGTGACTGGTGAAAAGTAGTCTTGGAGAGGGTTTTCTCTTCGACTCCTTCTCCTGCCATGTTAGGTGATGGTGGTGGTGGTGAAAGTGGATTGTCTATGTCTATGGCTGAGCTTGACTGAGCTCTGGATGCAACGATCGGTAAATCGATGGAAAATGTAACTCGAACTAAAAGATTGTTAGAATCACAAACCCAATAATTCATTCACAGATACGATCATTCACGCTCAATCAAATCCACACAAAGTATGACCAAAACCTAGACCAACACAGGGATCCTAAACTCTAGACTGCTCCTAATCTCCTTTCCAGAAAATTTTAGCCTCCGAGGAGGAGAGTTTAACTACAGGCACGGCCAGGTAAGTGAAGGAGCACAATGGCATCGACTTAAGCTTCCACTTCTTCTTTCGGCTATTTACACTTTGGTCACAAAACTACCCTACACACCGTGCTCGAAGAAAAACTATTCACCGGTGAAGTAAAAATAACTGAATTCAAGATGGTCCTAATGAGTATGAACAACCCTAAACAATGGTTCTAGATTGATTTTAATTGGGTAATGCATGAACCAATTTTACTAATCTTTTTGAATTTTTCTATTTTGTGAATGAAAGCCTAAATTACCACTGCAAGATTCAAGCAAATATGAAAACAATAAACAAAAATTTAACCTAATGCATGAACTAACAACCTAAATGCATGAGCAAATTAAATATGTAATTTTTTTATGCAAAATAAATGAAAGACAACCTAGTACAAACTACATGAATGCATGAAATTAAAAATTAAAGAAAGAAATTGAATGCGTGTACCTTGGCTTTTTGTTTTTATTTATTTAGCAAGCGCATTTTTTATTTTTTTAGCAGTTTTTTTCAGCAAGAATTTTCAAAGTACCTGCACAAAACAAAACTCAAAACCATGGTGAAGCATTTAATCACATAAAATATGCATGATTCCTAAACTAAATGCAGATTTCCTAATGTTATAACTAGTGGAGGAAATTAAATGATTGTAACCTAATTAAGAACTGTAAATTAAATTAAGGCCATAAAAATTTCTAAATTAATATTCACCAAATTAATCCAAATCAGATTTCCAAGAAAGTTCAAAGTTGTTCCATCATTTTTTTTTTTGACATGGTAACTGGAACATTCCAAATTTAGATCTATTTTCTAAAAATAGAACATGACTAAATTGGATTAAAATTCTAAGATTAGAAAATGCTAAAAATAGAAACTATATACTTTTGGAAGTTTATAAAAATAGAAGTCGCCAAAAATAAAAAATTTCTAAATTTAACAATGATTCCAAATTTAGATAATCTCCTGATTTTTTTATTATTTTTAAAACTTCTAAATAAGGTAACCTTCTAAAATTAGAATTTCTAAGAAAATAGAAACTTCTAATTTTAAAGAGTTGCCAAAAATAGATATTTCTAAAATTAACATTATTTCCAAAAATAAACAATTCAATGGCGGTTTTTTAAGTTTCCCGGCAACGGCGCTAAAAACTTGTTGTGTAAATTTTAAATTTATAAATCCCAAGCGGACGAACCATTAGATAGTATACCGATTGAGTGCGAGGTCGAATCCATCAGAACTTAGGAAAATATATCTATGAAAATACACCATTGAATTAAGTATTTTATGAACTTTGAGAAATATGGAGAAAAATCATAAATATGGAGTTATTTATCTAATCTATGAACTTTAGTTTTAATTTAGAAATATTTTAGACTTAAATATAGAATCTAACAATTTAATTAATTTTAATTAAGATGGTGGATGTAATCTAAAAATATAAACAACCTTAATCTAATTTAAAATACAAAATTAAGATGCAATTAAATTATTTCCAACCTAGTTCATCAATTTCAAGGATTTGAGTTCTTATAAACAAAAATAAAATTTAAAAAGAACATATATACATATGTACAGTGGAGTCTTGGACTTATAATTATGGAGGCATGATATTCAATATTTTGAAAATAAAATTAAGATTAGAACATGGAGGTCACATTTATTAATGCACATTAATTCAAATCATTAATTCCATTAAGAAAACCATGAATCTCATTAATTTTGAAATTTTCAAATAAACCTTGGGAATGGAAATAATTCAAAATAAATTCCAAATCTAAATTTTACTGTAAAAAAGAGCCTTAGAATGGATATTTAAGGTTTTAGACCTCCAAAAAATTTGATGTTTAAGATGAAAATTTTAAGACTAAATCAAACATATATTCATAAAGAGATTAAAAATCATCACAATTAATTTACATTGAGTGGAAAGCCATAGATCTAAATAGAATGCTTTAATTTCATTAATAAAAATTGAAATCAAAATTACAAACCAAAGGAATAAAATAAGAAAATACAAGACAAAAGAATAAAGAAAATAAAAATTCCAACCTTTTAGTCAAAACTTTGCTCTCTCTCTCTCCTTTTCTCTTTCTCTTATTTTCCTCTCTCTAAGCCTCCAAAAATACAATGCCAAGTTCGAATTGCACAAGGTGAGGGTAGTCTTATTTATAGGAAAGGGGAAGGATAAAGGATGGATGAGATTGATTTTTACAAAGAAGGGAAGGAGATATGGATGGTTGGATCGAATGGGCTTAATGGGGAAGGAGGTAGACTTAATGGCCATGATCTCATGAGGAAGAGACACATGGACAACTGAGGTTCCATTGTCTAAAATGAACAGGGACCAAAAAGGAATGGGTAAAGAAGGGGACGGTGTACATGAATGGGTTGCAACTCCTTGATTTTTTTTTTCTTTTGATATGTGGCCACGTCTCTGGTCTTTCCTCAGATTTCTTCTTTAATTACTATGAGCTGATCTCACCTTCTTATATTTGTATTTGTTTTTCTATATTAAAGGAATTAGCAGCCCATCACGACAAAGTGTTGACTCTCTTTCTTTCTCCATCTTTTGTTCTTCAACTTCGCTGCCCTGTTTGTTTGGCTGCTACCTTTTTCTTTCTGATTTTTCTTATGATTAGTTTATGACCTTTGGCTTCATTCATGAGCTCCTAGATTTAGATCATGGCTTGAACTTTAAACATAGGCCCACTTTTTGCATTTTTCTTCATTTTTTACCTTCTTTTCTTTAAAATCTTTATTTTCCTGCAAAATTCCAAATCCAATTAATTATATAATATATACAAAATCCAAGAGCTAACTAAACTAAATATCAAGGGTAAAATAGTCATTTTAGTGTGCTCATTATTAGTCATTATTAAAATATAATGCAAATCTATGGTTGCAAAGTCAGTGCGAGAGATGCCAACTTGAAACGGGTTTGGCAATCCAATTAACTTAACAATCTTTGTAACGCATGTAGCCTAAGGTTTGAAGATAGAACCTAAACCACAATTTAGGGTTTTTTTTATTAAAGTTTGTAAGAACTTGAGCAAAGGAAATTCGAATAGGCTCTTATTAAATTAGACGGAATTTAAATTGAGTTCGTCAAATAAAGAAATTCACCCAAATCCCTAAGATATCAGCTCAAGAATGGAAATCCTACTTTTTATAGTCACTCATGTTAAATTCACTTTCATAGGAAATTAACAAAGGCCCAAAATTCAGCTAGATATGCAATTTCACTATAGAAAGATACACACCCTATGTATGCTTATCAATTCTTGAAAATGAAATTGCAAATTTAAACTAACAATAAAATATAAAAGAAAATATCTTACATTCAATCACAATGGAGCTCAAATTGCAATTTCAAGAATGTATTTATAGTGGAGAATTACAATACAAGAATAGAAAGAAAAAAATCCACTGAGTGTTGTACGCCCATGGCTTGCTAATCTCCAAATTAGAACCTACCTTTGAAACCATTATCCTAATGTTGTGTGTCCCAATGACATCATCTAACCTCATCCCATCCAATAGGATTTTCACACTTTTACTGAAAGATGAATAAGGAAAAAAAGGTCTAAGGGTGCCCATGTGGATGTCTATCCTTGGGTGGTTGCTACACAAGTTGGTGGCAGTAAGACTCCACCAGGGGTCGGAAAATCCACCTTGCCGAGATTTCGGCCCATTTTTTATGTCGGCCGAAATCTTGATTCGGCTGAGATTTTTTCCCTCTTTCAATTTTTATTTTTTTGAAAATTTCAGTGGCTTTTTTTTAAACAAAAAATTCATTTAAAAAATAAAAAAAGTTTTTTTTTTTTAAAATATAAATATCGGCCGATATCTAGGCCGATATTCGTCCGATATGGGCAAATATCGGCCGAGATATTAGCTGGGCCCACAACCGATATTCGGCTGAGATCTCGGCCATATTGGCTGATTTCTTTTTTCTCTGGCCGATACTATGCGTATTCGCCGAGATTTTTCAGTCCTCGAAAATCCGAGATATCTCAACCAATATGTACAATATCGGCCGAGATTTATACCCCTGCACTCCACTCAATCCTACAGCTTAGCCTATTTTGTAGGATATGGGCCTCTTCGATGGACTTTTGCAAGTCCAAACATGTAAAAGTGAAGCCTACTCCATATACCTAGCCCAAGGGCCATCTTATTGTCTATTATTTGGCGCAGAATTTTCTTTCGAAGGCCTTTCTTTGACCTATCAAATTTGAAAGTCAGTTCTTTAATTCCATCGTCAAGTTGTTTAGTGGTGACTCCCATCATTCCTCCACTTAAGAAAACTCATCTGTGAGCTGGAATTGTGGCCACCTGAAGAGAGAAAATCTAATTTTCCTAAAAACCAGTCATAAAATAATGATAAATCTTGTCCAATAGAAAATCTTTGTATAAATGCTTCCAATAGGATCTGAATAAGGTTCGGGAAAAAACTTTACCATTTCACATGGGAAGTCTTCATGGATGAAAACATGAATAGCTTTAGTTAATGACAGCTCCTCATATGTTGGTTATAACACTTCACACGCCTTAGGTTGAAGTTTAGCGCTTTGATTAACTCCCACAAGGTCCATAGATCCATAACTTTGGACTCCCAACCAATCAATTATTCTATTTATGGTGTGTACTATTCTCCTCGGTTAGGAAAAATTTCATCCTTGAGTTTGAGGTAGAATGTTCCCATACCCTTGTTAGCTATCGATTGAGCTTTTTGGAACATGAGGGAGAGGTATTCTCGAGTACAAAATAAACACTTTTATCGACTGATATTCACTCGCTATTTTTGTTAGGACTAAATATCCAGTGTAAAAGACTAGCCTCATTAGGTGGAGTGACCCACAGATTCTTCTCTTCGCTAACCAATGTGGGACTTGTCCGGCTGTCCAACAATCCCTCCCCCCCCCTCTTTGGACAAGGCTCTTTGACAGATAGAATGTCGTTGGTCATTCAGTCCGACTAGGGGATTCCCTAAGTCCACATGCAGTAGTCTTGGACCTGACCCTGATACCACTTGTTAAGATTGAATATCTAGCCCAAAAAACTAGCCTAGTATGTAGTAACCAAAGTCCAATATAAGTTTCTAAATCTCCCTTCACAACCAATGTGAAACTCATTTGGCTACCCAACAGATTTGTCTTCATCGCAACAAAGCCTTTCTTCTATGATCATCAATATGACAAAGAAGAGGCAGAAAAAAGGGCAATGAAGAAGGTATTTGCATTCAGATAGTTCTCTTCAGAGGAAATTTATCTCAATTCGAGCACAAGTTCCTCTCAATTAGGGGAGATAACGAGGGCATCTCAAAAACTGAAATTGAATATGGAATAGTTTCATTGGCTTTGGAAATTTATATTACAATTTGATAGGTGAAAGCTGGGGCTAATTGGGCCTCCAAAATGTCTAAATGAAAGTCCAATCCATAGGATATGGACCTAAGGCTTTATTTTTAGTGTTTAGACCTCCAAATTCCTTTTCTTAATGCCCATGTACAAGAAAATAGTTGGAATGGCGAAAATTCTACGGAGTTGCTCTACGTAGGTGGTCAAAGGGTTAAAGGAGGTGGAGTATTTCTTGAGAAAAGGAAGGAATCTTCAAAAGATGAAAAGGAGGTGTCGCCAATTACTTGGCCAACCTCACTTTATTCTGTATTTTTTACTTTTAAGTTGATGTAATCAAAGGCTAGGATTCATTTAAGTGCGACATGGCAACCATCTAGAGATGGAAATTTTGTGTATCTTTTCAATGATTTCTCTAAAAATAGAGGGGTATGGGACACTCATAGACATCCCCATTTTGAGTTTTCTTTATTATTCTCTCGAGATGAGGTGAGTTTTATCTTTTAATCTTTTAACTTCTAGTTTATTAATTTTCCAATTAATTATATATGCAAATTAAATTTTCTAGATTTTATTAGATTTTAAATTTATAGTTTGTGATTGCATAGTGTCAATTATCGTGAGTTTTTTTGCCTGAATTTTATTTGTTCATAGTGAGAAGTACAATTTAGCTGATCCATTATAAATATGGGTACTTTTGGTTAGTAAATGAAATCAGTCCTTTCTTATGTGAATGTGATCAAAGTTTATGATTGGATCTGTATTGTCGTAGTAAATGAACAATACTAAGGGTAGATCTCATAATCATCTATTTACTGATTGATCGGCTACTTGATTCCCTTTTTAGTAGAGGTGAAACTTGAGTCCAGCCTTAACTCGACCTGTATGATTTGACTTGAGAAATCAATGGATTTGGATTATGTATTTGTATATTTCGGATCACATTGGATTGGAAATCAAACCCACATGGGTGTAGTTCAATTGATTGCCTCCCGCCTCAGGAAGCGGGAGGTTGCGAGTTCGAGCCACCATGGTCTAACCTCGGTGTGTCCTAGGGGTAGTGGGCTCACCTGTGGGGGTTTTACGCTGGGTATCCCCGGTTTTCCACAGGTAAATTAAAAAAAAAAAAAACCAAATTTTTATTGTCACCAATTTCATATATTCCTTTTATCCATAGTAGATACTCTTAATAAGAATTGATTTTTTTCTTTTTTATCTAAGCCTATGTTTATCTGATGTTCACTAAACTCAAACTCATAATTTCTACAACTAATTTGATGTGCACTTTTCAACTAATCATTTACGCTTGCCAATGCCAAATGAATGATGTGGATCTCAAGTATATTAATTGAGTTGCGTCAAAATTGATATTGAGATATGATTTGCCTTCTTTCATCTGAATTGAGAGAGCTGAAAAATCAGTCTATTAATAGAGAAAAATGTATATATACAAAAAAGAATCAATTAAATAAAAGAGTAAAATATAAATACAGAACAAATCACAATAAAATCCCTCAATTAGAGATGCTAAATAGGAAGGTAAGCGCTACCAACCTACCCAAAAAAAAAATTCCACGAAGTCAGATCGTAGTATGGCTCTGTATCATGTCAAAATTGATATTGAGATATGATTTGCCTTCTCTCATCTGAATTGAGAATGCTGAAAAATCATTGTATCAATAGAAAAAAATGTATACATACAAAAAAAAAGAATCAATAAAATAAAAGGGTAAAATATAAATTCCAAACAAAATCCCTCAATTAGGGATGCTAAATAGGAAGGTCAATGATAATAAGTTGCGATATGCAAAAAGTAAAGAAGATAATTTAACTTATCTCTACTAGTACAAAAGGAAGAATAGTTGTTTTTCATCCTCTTATTCATTGTTATTTGATGAACAATTTTTTTTAAGGTGGTCATCTCATGGAGTTGTACACTCATCTACCCTCTATCAATTTGATCTTTCTCTAATTTGGCTTTGTCCAAAATTATATGGACGGTTAATCAAATCCCATGAGATTTAGACACTCAGAAAAAATTAAGTTTTTGAAAGTTTAAAAATCACTTATTTAATCAAAGTGACTTAAAATATGCACCTTATGCATACGAAGCCCTATCCAACTAACCAATTCATAAGGGCTCATGTGCAGCCCACATTAAGGTACCTAAAATAAGGCACCTTAGAGGATCGTTGTTGTTCGTGTATTTCAAATTCAAAGTATGACTCAGGGAAGTAATATGTCATTACTTAGCATATTCACATAACAAGTTTTTATTGTTAATTTGAGAAAATAATTCCAAGGATGTTATCCATTAAATAATTTTCAATTAAGCCATATATCTATGTTTAGAAATATGATATGAAAAGAGAGTTTTCCCATCGATCATCCTAACTTTGGTGATTTTAGATCTTAAAAGTTTGAATTTTTTCAAGCCATTTATTTTTCATAGCTCATAAAAAGAAAGATAAGAAGATTGGGTGAGATAGTTTCCCAACATCTACCAATTCACGTAGTCCTTTATACTCCCTCTGTCCCAAATTAGTTGTCCTATATGAATTTTGGAATTGTCCCAAAATAGTTATCTCATTTGTATTTGAGTAGTATAAAATGTGTTGAAAATGGAGGAGATCACATAGAGTGCTAGTCTATATAAAGAGTTTCTTAAAAATACAAATATTTCAAATGAGACAAGTAAAATGAGACGGAAGGAGTATAATACTTAACTATAATATCTAAGTGTACATAAAGTTTGAGACCCATTAGAATAACCTTCTTTATAGAATTTAAAAGATTTTTCATATGCCCTTGAAATCAAGTGCCCTCAAGATAAAGAGTTGGGTGATTAAATGGGCCTTCGATTTTATAAGAACCACCAAGAGCTCAATATTTTGAATCATCTAATTTAACATGAGACCTTCTTTGTTCTTTCTAACGTAGGTTTTTAAAATTGATAAAAAAAAAAACTGGAAAAAAGAAATAAAACACACCAGAGTCAACGTTGAACTTTTGTTCCCTCTCCTCTAGAGTGTATAGATATTAAGGTAAATTTCAATTGAAGCAAGTCATTCATGGCAATAATGGTTTAGCTCCGCTATCATATTGTATTTATGTGAGGAATTTTGTGTTCTAATAATAATAATAATTAATCATCCATATCATAAATAAATAAAGATCTATTATAGTAGTGTGTTTATCATTGAAACAAAATTTTAATGATTCTACGAGTAGAAGACATACATTTTACTAGCAAAATAATGAATGGTAGTTGGCCTGACAGTAAAAAAATTCCTTTCATGAAGGGAGGTTTTGAGTTCGAATTATACTCAAACTCCTTTGCACCATTTTCTATGGGGTTACTCCCCATCGACTTAATCAATGTGTTTGAATTGAAAGGTTTACATATTTTTGTGAGACTAGTCTCATATCTAATGTGAAGTAGAGATACCTATCTTTCAAAAAATAAAAATAATAATGTATTCTATAAAATTTCAAACATTACATGTGCAAAAGCATGAAAGGAGTATGAAAAGAACACCTAGGAAAAGGCGTTTGTATTAAAAAAAAGAAGGAATATACTAGGTGAGAGAATTTGAAAGTCAAAGATTTAAAAAGTATTATTATTATAAGAAAAAAAGAAAAGAAAAAGTTAACACCAAATCAAGTGAGTTCTAATAGGAAAAGTGGGAGTGCATGTATTCATGGCAAAGGGTACATGCAACTATCTTGTCTCTTTCAGAAGCAATTCTGATAAGTGTATTTTAGGGTTGGAAACTTGGAATGGGTGTGTAACATTTATTCTTGGGAAGAGAGGGTTATGAATGAGATAGCTTGAAATGGGAAAGAAGAGCATAAATTGGTAGGAGGAGAGGAAGGTAGGTTTGGCATTTAACAGTAATCGGTGTGGTAGAAGTGATGGAGAAAGTCATGGGATTATAGAAGAGAGGCCTCTGAATCACCTTCAATTCTGCATTTAAGGGAATTCAAGAAGAGTTAATGGAGGCAGGTGGCCTTCAACACTAAGTCCTTTACCTGCTTCTTCTGGCTTTAAATGGATCTGCCTCCTTCTTCCCTTCTTTCTCTCACTTCCACTTCACCCCTTCTGCAGTTTTACTAACAAAAATTCAAATCTCACTCGTAATTAGGTTTCAACCATTATTTATTAAAACACTTCTATGATATTCTCCTATTTCTCTATAAAAATGTTGGCCTTCATCTACTCCTACTACTGTGATTAGATTGTTATCATCATCATTGTTGCAGTCATTGTTAAAAAAAAGATTAAATTAGTCTTAATACAAGACAAGAAATAAACAACACAATTATTAAAGCTCATTATTACAACCTAAAAGTTGTGGATTCAGACACATTAGATAGAGAAGTTGGTAATGAAAATAATTTCTCAGATCATTTAAATATAAAAGTCAACCACAAATTATGAGATAAATGATCTAAATAATAATAATGATAAATGATCTAAATAATAATAATTATGAGGTTGAACAATGCAAGTCCATTAAGCCTGCCCAATTTTGAACTAGATCTGATTTTATAGGTTTGAAGCAATAATGATCACGATAATTATGGTTATATTTTGAATCTTCTCAATGGGCCTTCGAATCCTTGCCCACTTGACCGACATCAAAAGGACCTTATGGGTTAAATAAAAGAGAGGAAGCAACACAGTTGGGCCTCTTTTTCACTCAAAACTTTATAAAGATTTTTTAGATTTTTCTATTTTTTTAGATTAACGTGTGGAAAACTCTGATAAAGATATTAGCTGTAGTTACAATGTTAAATATTGAAATTGAAAAATGACAAGGACATTGGATGTGTAAAATTTTAGCCTTATTTAATTGTATTAGTCATATGATTTCAAACTTTGAGAATGTAATTGTTATAAATTCATTGATTTTTCATAATTCAATCTCACAGAGTTATAATAATTAGATTAAGATTTTTCTTAATTTGTATTTGTGAAGTGCTCTATTCATTTTTACCTAATCATGTGGAATCCATCCTATAATACATGTACTTTATTTCATTGGAAAAGAAAACCCAATCTCCTTAAAGCTGCCCTTTTCACCTTTTCACCATGAAAGATGGGTCCAAAGTTAGACTTTCTCAAGTATTTGGAATTTCATGGAAAATACATTTCGTATTTTAGCTTAGCAACGTTCCATCTATGAAAATTGCTTCAAACAAACAAGACAGACAACTATTTTCACTGAAAATTGCATCAAAAACTGCATCTAAACGTCCTTCATTGACAAAAATTGTGGCATGCAAACCCTAAGACGTGAACTACACACAAAGTACTTCAATTAACACAGGAATTTCAGACCCTAAAATGTCAAACCACCACTGCAGATAGGCATACAAATGAATATTAGACAATAATGAATGCTAATTTGTTATAGGAAAATGATAAATTTATCTTCAAGTTTTGTCTTTTTGTTTTAAATTAATAAAAGCACCCTAACCACCATTCTTATTAACAAAACACAAAACAATAGACAATTTAAATGAATAATTGGAAAATTAATAGAGCCATCAATATATCATATGTTACTATATATTTATCACTATGACCATCAAAAATTCACATATAATATAAGGGGTGCAACTTGGACTGGGCCTAACCCAAGCCCAGATGAAAAAGCCCAAACAAAATCGGGTTCTGGTTGACCCAGGCTCCATTTGGGCTCATTTTTAGGCCAAAATATCGTTACCCGAATTAGAATTCGTTTTGGACACGGGCCCGGTCTACTAAATAAAAGCTCGAGTTTGACCCAAAACCACCAATTTGAGCCATATTTGTATAATATGTTTTTCATTTTATAAAATACAACAAAAATTGTCCTTTTCGACCTAAAGAAACATGAGCCCAGACAAACCCACATATACATTTTGGGTTTGAAATTGGGCTCACACCCTACAAACACGTAATCGAGTCTGGCTCAGGTTTGACTGGTTTGGGTTAGCTCAGGCCTGAGTTCCGGTTCAGGTCCTTAAACTGCATTTCGGGCCTGGCTTCGGTTGACCCAAAACCCAGCCCAACCTGCCCAAGTTGCAGCCTTACATAATACAATACACTCAAAAGCTCGACAGGCGTGGCAGGCTTTTGCCCCGAAGCCCAAGTCTCCAATTGATTAAATGGGTTGAAAATTAGAGCACATACCTGAACTGTTAATCATAGTTCAGTTCAAGCCTGTTTGTTAAGGTGGAATGAGACCTGATTAAAGCCCATAAAAGGCACTACCACCAATAGATTTATTACCAGTTGTTGATGATTGAACACAATGAATATGGAATTATGGATGCTCTGAAACATTGTCTTTGAATATGGAATGATGTGGAGAGAAGCAAAACAGCCCAAGGCAAAACAATTGCAGTTTCTGTACTTTTGTTGAGGCCACTGGTTATTACTGAGACATAGCTCTTATTAAAGGGAATTTTAAAAGGTTGAGAGTAATTAAACACCCCCACCTGGGAGAGCTTGTTTTAATTGTGAATTTAATGGTGTTGGGAGCTTTAATGTTTAGTTCTTTGGGTGACCCATATGAGGAAGTTGGAGTTAATGGAAGAGCTAAGCATTCAAACTTTCTTCAACTGTTTACAGCCTCTCTATTTAATAGCACACTTCTTCCCATTGATGTTCTTGATCCTTCTTCACTCATATGGCTTGGCTTTCTTTCACTTGGCTCCTTCAGCTCTTGGGTTGACATAGATTGTGTTCACTTGTCGCATTTAAGTAAAAATGGGGCCAAATAATGTTGGAAGATGGTTGCTATGAAGCATTATTTTATAAAATTATGATACGAAAATATCTTAGCTGTTCACTCTAATGAATGATATAATGTTTGCCCACCAATACAGTACGGTTTTGATGGCTTCGTGGGACGACTTAGGCCATCATCAATAATGATCCAGCAAGATGAAAAGGTCTCAACATCAATGTGACAGGGATTCGATCAAACAAAAAGGAAAATTGATGAAGAAAACAAGGTGACTTCTGTCGGAAGAGAAATTAGGCCTTTTTTAAATACAAGGATATGTATCTAGATTAGGTGGAACCTGATTATCAGATATGTACTGTCGATCTGATTATTAGTATTATTGGAAAGCAATTTTTTAATTTTTTAATTTCACCATTTATAAACCCAATAAGGGCAGTATATAATATTTCCTTTTCATGAGAGAGAGTACAGCGAAAAACTGTAACGAGGGTAATAATCGTTTCTACTTCAATTTCTTGCCTCTAAGCATAGTAGATCATTATTGAATCCATAGACGTACCGAAAGAGAACCACGTAAATCTCTGTGTTGTGGTTTGATTTCCTTCTTTCTATTTTTTTTTTTTTTCAATATTGTGATTTTCTGTGCGGTAGGAAAAGTGTTTTCTCCTAACAGATATTGACCCAATTATGTTTGGAGAATTTTTTTCATCGACTGGTATAATGGTATTTTGAAAAATTGGAATAGAATTAGGAAAGCATATCCATTTCATTCGGCAAGTGCTCAGTATTCACTAAATAAATCGAGCCCAATCTTATAAAAATGATGGTAACGCAAGAATGATGTTTCTTAGCCCGTTGGTTTTCATTACTGCAATGAATCAGTTTATCAAGTCATCTAGGGTTATGAATCAGAACAAGTTGTATGAAAATATAATTGATTATTATTAATGGAAATTCATAGTAGTGTGGACTTTCCATATTTGTGTATTTTCTGTATTTGTCTGATTACAGAATTGTATTTGATTGATGAATGATTATTTCCTCTTTAAGAGGTTTGTAAATTCTATATATACGGATTTCAATGTGAAAGACAATCAAGCCATTTTGCTCAATTTCTACAAAGTACATCGAGTTCTTGGTAATGTGAAGTTATCTTTCGTTTAAGAGTGTAGCCAAATTACATAAATTAGACTTAACCATTGAAATAGAGATGTTATAGTGGATAGTTAGATGCACTTGAAAAGTTGACAAAAGTCTCATGTTGTCTAGACTGAAAAAACCAATGACTCTATTAACACTTTAGGCACATTCCTCTCAATATCTGGCTTTCGATAGTGAGTTATATCTCAAAAATATTAACATACTTTTCTTTATAGTATCAAAACAAGTTTCACGTGCAACCATTTCATATAAGAGAGGGTGAGTAGCTGCACATGATTACGTAAGAGAGGGTATGAAATAGACAAAAGTCTCACATTGTATAGACTGAAAAATCAATGACTCTATATAATGCTTAAAGCACCCTCCTATTAATGGTTAACGTTTTAGAGTGAGTTCTAAATTAACAATATTAATATAGTTTCTTTCACACTTTTTATTGTAAATGGATCACTATTATAATAATAAGCTCCACCAAAATTCTAATGGAAAGAGATAACAAAGGAAAATGAAGAAATTAAAATTTCAAATTCAATAAATTGGTTGCAGAAGTTGTTTGTGAACTTATTTTACTATAAAATTTATATTTTTTTCAACAAAATTCAATAATTTATTTTGATAATCACAGTTGTCTAGATGGCCTACAGTAACCATGGCAGAAATCATACCTAGATATCATCCTCACCTAGAACCTTAACCCAAGTTTAGATGGCAGATCTTCCATCTTTCTCTACATTATTGGACCTCTTCGGTGCTATACAATTGGCCAACAAATAGAGGTTATCCCAAATTTCCTCCAACTCTCCAAGTCTTCTCCATTCCCATCAATGGCCATAAAGGCTCCAACCTTTCTTTCTTTTTATTCTAAATCTCTTTTAGAATGGGAAAGGGGAACTCTCTTTAGCCATATCGTTTTGTCCCTACTCACAAGTCTGTCTCTACCACTCACCAATAAAATATCTCCACTCGTTTCTACAACTTGATAGAAACAATTGACACAAAGTTTCAAATGTTCAGTGGTTCGTAATGGGTGGACGAAATATTTTTTCAGTGTGATATAAAGTACACATAGCATATTGCTACCACTCTCAAGGAATGAAAGTTGGGATATGTACATGTATCTCCATTTCTTTGTTGTCCCTGATCAGGAAATTTCTTTGTTGGGCTTTTTCTTTTTTCTTTTCTTTTTTCCTTTATTTTAATGAGGGGGAATGGGGATATAACATTGAGCTCTTGTAGGGGTGAAATCAAGTCGAGTTGGGTTTTAAATATTTATAGAACCGACCCAACTCAACCCAAGCTATTGACCTGAAATTATCGACTCGACCCGATCCGAATTCTGACCCGAATCGATCCGAATTTTGACCCGACCCACATTCTAAACTCATTTTAGCCTAATTTTAGGCAGGTTGGGTCAAGTCGAGTTAACTTGAAAATTTTCAACTCGACACAACCCCGAATTCCATGCGGGTTTTTGCCTTCTCAAACCAACTTGACCCACTGACCCGACTCGCATGACCCGACCAGCATAATTTCTCGGGTTGGGTCATGTGGGTCGGGTCAAAACCCAACCCAAGTTTCACCCTTGAGTTCTCATAATCTAAATTAATCCAATCAAAGATATTGTGGTAAGACATTACCAATATAAGTATGTTCAAATTTGTTGATTGCATTTAATGAGCATGCATATAGTTTAAGATGTTTTAGATGAAGGAAAATCCTAAAAATCTCGAGTTTCTTGTATGTCATTTTCTATTTATGAAAAATGAAAAGTTTAGAAAATGAGTCTCCTTTCTATAATGAGGGTTCTTTGTCAAAACCACTAGAAATATGATACTTTCCTCTCCTAAGGAATCTATTTTCCATGGAGATATAGGAAAATTTATTGAGGAAAAAAAAGGAAATTTTACTTACTCATTAAGATAATGTTGTTAGGTAAATTAGAAACTCAAATCACAAAACAATCAATCACACACATACAAGAGACACAGGATTTATATGGTTCGGCAAGATTGCCTACGTCCACAAAGTGGGATGTTCAATTCACTAGGAAGAAGAATAAGGGTGATACAAGGCTCTATCTCTCCTCTCTTTTCTCTCTGATTTTCTCTCTACTTCTCTCACTCTCAGCCTCACCTAATTACACACACTTACAATAATAAACAGAGAAAGAGATAAAAGCAATTAGGGCCTAAGTTACATGACTGTGCCTGAACCCAAAGACTATCTAGGCCCAATGTGAGGCTGGCCCTCATAACAATCTATCCCTCAAGCCCCATGAAGATGAGAACACTCTGACATAGATATCATCTTCTGTAGGCCAGATGCCTCTACGCAAAACTTGCACTTGTTCTTTGGAAGAACTTTGATAAACATATCTGCTGGATTGTGGTCTGTATAAATCTTCTTCACACTGATTTGTTTCTCATCAATAGTTACCCTCAACCAGTGATACCTCAAATCAATGTATTTGGTTCTTGAGTGATACATGGCTTTCTTACTCAAGTCAATGGCGCTCTGACTGTCACAATACACTGTGTAATTTTCCTGTTTGATGTATAGCTCCCGTAGGAATTCCTTTTGTCAAACCATCTCTTTCCTGGTTTCCGTAGTGGCTACGTACTCCGCCTTTGTCGTGGAAAACGCTACACACTTCTGTAACTTAGATTGCCAACTGACGGCTCCTCCAGCAAATGTAAAAACATATCTAGAAGAAGACTTGCGACCATCAAGGTCACCCGCCATACCTGCATCTGTGTAGCCGGTAATCAACGGGTCTACACCAAACATGATGCCCATACTCGATGTACCTCGCAGGTATCGGAAGATCCATTTCACTGCCTCCCAATGATCATGTCCTGGGTCTGACATAAATATGTTCACCAGTCCAACTGCATGTGTAATATTAGGTCTCGTGCAAACTATCGCGTACATAAGACTACCAATTACAGACTGATATGGAATCTGACTCATATTTTCTCTCTGTGTCTCTGATGAAGGACAATAGTAATACCTTGACCCGAATTTAGCTAAATTAATATGGTTTATTTTAATAAATCATGTTTTTGACCTATTAATCATGAAGATACAGTAAGGATTTTGTGAAAAGTCTAGGATTGAGCTCGATAGCTCGTTCGTCCAATCCATTGAAGTTGGAAGAGCAAAATGGTAATTTACCAAAAAGAGTGTGATTATATTATTAAATAATTGTTTGATTATTGATTGAGTGATATTGATTTCCTTATTAAGGATTTAAATTCTAAAATTTATAAATATTTTTATTATATTTTTAATTTCAGAAAATGTTATTGAAAACTACCTGGAAAGATCCCAAAAGTTAGGAAATAATTATTTTAAGCAATTTTAAAAGTGATAAAATTCTAAGAAAATATGTGTTATTAAATTATATTTTAATTCATTATTTTATCTTTTCAGATTTTGAAAATAAAATTTTTAAACCCTTTAAATAAATACAAATTAAATTAAGGGAATAGTGATAAAATGTGATTTTTGTTTAAATCAAGTAATTTTAATGAAATATAGATCTCCAAAATTTTATGGTATTTAGAGTTTTTAAAACCCAATATTTTGGGTAAAATGGATTAAATTAATTAAATTATTTAATAGTTAAATATTAAAATTGGACTTAAATGCAAATAAGTTTTGAGGGCTGAAATGCAAATAACCCAAAAACTCAAAACACCTACGTAACAGGTGACGAGCAACTATATGGGTGTTGAATCATGCAAGCTACGATCATAGCTTGCAGATCGACGTGGGTTTTCCATGGCCTTTCATGGGGACCTATACCCCTTTATCAAACCTCTATTTATACTCAGCAAGTGCTGGAAAGTTTACACACTCCCACCCTTTTCTCCCACTGATGTTCATATGTTCTTCTTATTTCTTTTCCATTGTTTCTCACCGTTAGTTTGAAGTGAAAAATTTTCCAGTTGCTGAATTTCAACCCAGGAACAGAAGCAAAGGTAACCATTGTGTTTATTTTCAAATTCTAACCTGTCTAGGATCATGCAAAAGTGAAATTGGTTTAGATTTCACTGTCAAAATCAATTTTGAAGTAATGGAAAATATGGATTTTCATGTGTTTTGCTGGTTTTTCTCTTTGAGTCTGATGTTTTTAATCAGTGTTATTTGTCCAATTGATTTTGAAATTAATGATTACTCATTGAAGGGTCCATCTGACAAGAAGGATGTGAAAACTGAATTCAGAAAGCCCACTGTTTCTGGATTCGTATTTCACTATGTCCCTCCCGTCACTACACTGTTTCTGAAGGTAATACTTCGGAAGTTCATAACTTCAGTTCATGGTTCCGAAGGAGCAGAAGCCAACTGTTGTATTCTCTGCCTCAACAGGACAGACAGGACATTCTGAGACCCTCTCCGACGTTCCTAACCTCTCGAAATTTCCAAGTAGACCTCGACAGGTTCCGAAGCGGACCAATACTCATGATTTCTGATTTTTTGTTTTCTATTCGGAAGCAGGCTCGGACATTCCGAGACTTGAACTTCGGAAGTATTGAAGGACTGAACCCCAGGTTCTGAGGGACTGAACCCAAGTTCCTAAGGTTCTGAAAGGACCTAGAGTTTAAGCAATGGCTCCGAAGCTCCGAAGCCACAGTACCTGGTTCCGAGGCAAGTTCCGAGGAACCCAGAACTGGTTTTGAAATTTAGCCTAAGTTAGTGATTCATGTTAAGTTTAGACCCTAAGTTTTGATGTGATGTTTATACCAGTTTGTTAATTAAAAATGATACTGACCCATTCATTTGTATTATTATGTAAACCTATATTATGTATTCACTTCCAGGCCGATACTCTATATTTGTAGCGCAGTGGAAACGCAGATCGGTAGCTTTAGTAACTGAGTGATTAACTTTTTCGCTTTCGGTTGAAAAGAAGCGTTTGGGCACTGAGTGATCTCTAGACCTAACTCGCTATACGAGTAGTGGCCTGAGCATCCTATATCTCTAGGCCTAACTCAATATATGACTAGTGGCCTGAGCATAATATGTCTCCATTGTCATTTCCAGAAGACAATATGTGTAGTGGCCTGACACCTATTTATATGGATTATTGTAATTTAACTTGGATAGTAACCCATTAGGAGACTCATATCCATTTCCCTTAGAGCTTTTTCCAAAAAATAAGATATAAGGATTTGAAATATTATGAATGTATGTTATTTTATCTGTGTATCATGTTTGATTAATGATTATATGATTCATTATATTCTTGTTTGTGTGTTTAAACAGATAGCGCGAAATCCTACTTTTTCGGTGAGGAGACTTAACATTGCAGTAGGAGTAAATCAGGTTAAATGGATCTAGTGTAACGAGTGGTTCCAAGGATCAGACTTAATGAACTCAGTTATATGCCAAAACATGATGCACTATTATTAAATGTGTTTATTGCTTCTAACGAAGTTTATCGTATATTGTGATTATTGATGATGAAATGCTTATGAGCTATGATGATATTGATATTGTCTCTACGTACCTTCAACTGCTGAACTATTATTGGCCCAAGTGTGTCGGTTTACATCTACTGGCCCAGGTGTGTCAGTTACTGGCTCAGGTATGTCAGTACCAGCCCAAGTGTGTAGGAGATGTTCTTGCAAGATTCTGCATTTTGACCGTGTCGAGACTTAATGCTTTTTAGTCAGTATAGTGCCTACGTGTTACGGTGGATATCGGTAGTAATAGGGATGGCTTGATATATTGACATGATAAACGAATTATGATGATGATGTTGATTTATCTAACCTGATATTTATTACACTGTATTGTTATGTTCTATTCACTGGGATGGTTATCTCACACCATTCACATTTCAAGAGATGTACCCGAGGATGAGGAACCTCCATTTCAAGCTTAGGATGTTAAAGATGTTGTTGTTTGTATCTCCCACGGACGGGAAATACATTTTATTTTGTTATATGGGTTGTTTAACCACATTTTGTATTAAGTACCGCTTATGGTACTTAGTCTAAATATGTACTAAACTGCTATGTTTCTGCTAGCAACTCTGATTTAATATGAATGATATAATCTTTTTGTGATGGAAATATTTGTTGTATGATATGTACTTGTAAACGGGTAGACATATGGTACATGTTTTAGTTCACATATAAAGAACATTTGTGACATTTACTTCTGGGCCCAACTATTGATCCAGACCAGTTAGGAGTTATTAAGAATTAAAAAAAAAAATTATTAGTAGCATTCCGACCCACCTTCGGGTCAGGGCGTTAAAGCTTGGTATCAGAGCGTTGGCTCAAACTCTAGGACTGTGATGGATAATGCATGATTATAACCTATTTTTGGATTAGAATTGTATATGTTATTGACATTATCTAACAATTTTGATAAGTTATGTTATACAGATATGTTAAGTAACGATGAATATACTGAAATTGGGGACAAGGGAACACCTAGTTACCCAATAGAAGTGGATACCAGAACCGACAACTCCAGCGTTCAATATGGGAATTCAGGAGCAATGTCAGTTTTAGAAATGTCATCATCAGTAGGGCAATAAGCTTCGCCCAAATATACACCATCCACTCCCAATGCTGACGACATGGTAACATACATTTACGGGCTATGCAATCAGAAAGGGCATTATGACACATACTGTCTTACCCCATCAACATATATGCCCAATATGTGGATTTAGTGGACATGGAAAGGACAGGACCAACTGTCCTTACATTGGAGGACCACCATGCCTACATGTGGAGTCTTGGAACATATGTCAGCAACATGTCCTGACAACATCTTCTTCAATTATGATGCTGATGTGGAGTCCTCTACAGACGACTCGATAGTGGAATATAGGGGAAGGGATAGGAAAAACTATTATAAAAATATGAATATGTATATATGTGTGTTGTACTAAAGGGTTTACAAACCCTACCAACTCATGTATATGAATAAAACCTGAGTTATGTTTAATTGTATATTGGATGCATGTTTATATTTTACACAACTCATATGGTATATCTCGATAAAATTTTCAAATTATTTATGATATTTACGGATGTGAATGACAGGAAAATGTCAGGACCATTCGAAAATACCAGAGCCGGAGGAAGGGGGACAGGTCCTCAACCCTACGCCAATCAAGATGTACCCTATGAGGCTGAGCGCATAGCAATGGAGGCATTCCATAGGATTACCGACGATATACGACATCTTCCTGTTAGGACCCCAGAAGAGAAAGCCATTATGGTTCTGAAGGAATTCAAAAGATTGAACCCAACGAGCTTTTCAGGAATAGAAGCTCCAAGTGCTGCAAAGAACTGGATCACCCAGTTTGGCTGGATCTCATTACTCTGGCAATTGCAGATGATCTGCGAGTAACATTGGCAGCCTATCAGCTGGAGGGAAATGCCTACGAATGGTGGGAAGCAAAGAGTCTGGTTCGTAATCACAAGCCAATGACCTGGTAAGAATTTTCAACTGCTTTCTTTGCCCGTTACTACCCTAAAACAACACAGGAAGGAAAAAAGATGCAATTTCTCAACATCCAGCAATGATCTAATACTGTGGCGCAATACGCCATAAGATTCATTGAACTAATGCAGTATGTGCCTTGGATAACTGCAAATGAAGTAGAGAAGATGCAACACTTTGAAACTGGACTCCAATTATTCTTGCAACGACAAGTGGCTGGGCTGACTTTCAACACCTTGGAGGAGATCATCGAGCGGGCTTCAAAGGTGGAAATCGTAGACTCCACCAATAGGAGCACCGAAAGTTTTCAGAAATCCTCCTCTAATAAGAATGCCATGTTTACCCAAAAGAGATCATTCTTTAAGGAGCCAACCTGCAGCAGGACAGACGAGCCAAGCAAACACACGACAACTAGTGTGTTATTTTTGTAACCAGCCAGGGTATACAACCAGGACTTGCCTAACACGAAGGGAAATGACGTGCTATCACTGCAAGCAGACAGGACATGTACTTAGGGGTTGCCCCTATCTTGGCAGAGTTGTACCCTCACAAAATTCGGGGCCAGCTCAATCTATTGCACAATCATCTTATGGCAAAGATTCTCATTAAACTTCTAGAGGCTCGGTGTCACCTAGGAATGGACCACGACGGAAAGGACAGGGAAGGGGACAGGGACGTCCTCAGACCACTCAGGGAGAGTATACACAATTGGGACTTAGGTGGAAGAGCCGATGGAGAATACAATGATGGAAAGTACACTAAGCCTTTTCAGTTTTTTGACACGAGTACTTTTTAATACCGGTGTTTCGCATTCCTTTATTTCTAGATCTTGTTATAATAAATTGGATTTGCAACCGGTAGAAGTAACTAACCCTTTGATGGTAGTGTCACCTTTAGGTAAAAAGACATTAGTAAACAAAAAATGCAAGTCATGAATTTTAAGAAATTGCTGTATAGATTTGTTCTATGACTTTCTAATCTTAGAAATAATGGACGTTGACATCATCTTAGGCATGAATTGGTTGTCAGTTTATCAAAAAAAAAATTTATTGTTCTCAAAGGGGAAATTTTGGAGTCTCTTCGACCAATGAAGGGTTCATAGATAAAATAATACCTTATGAGAAGATGAGAAGTAAATTTTCTGACCTTAGGATATATCCTAGTAGTGTGGTGGTAGTATGGGGTGGGAAGATGTAGGTGACGTAGAATCTGATGTACCTCGGGTGGTGTGTGAGTTTATGGATGTGTTTCCTGACCAGTTAGTTGCGCTACCTCCACACCGAGAGATGGAATTTGTTATTGATTTACAGCCAGGAACATCTCCTATTTCCATGGCTCCTTATCGGATAGCGCCAGCTTAACAAAGAGAGCTAGCTACATAGGTAGATGAGCTTCTCAAACTTGGTTTTATTCGACAAAGTAATTTTCCTTGGGGCGCACCCGCTCTCTTTGTGGAAAAAAAAGAAGATGGATCAATGAGAATGTATATAGATTACCGACGACTCAATCAGGTAACTATAAAGAACAAGTATCCATTGCCTAGGATAGATGATCTCTTTGATTTATTGAGAGGATCAAAATGTTTATCTAAGATTGATTTGAGGTCGGGATATCTTCAGTTGCGGGTTCGGGAAGAAGACATTCATAAGACTGCTTTCAGAACGCACTATGGTCTGTATGAGTTTTTTGTAATGCCGTTTGGGTTAACCAATGTACCATCCATGTTCATGGATTTGATGAATCGTATCTTCCGACCATACCTGAGGGAATTCGTGATAGTTTTCATAGATGATATTTTGATATATTCTTCATCTGAGGAAGAACATGAGCGTCATCTACGCATTGTTCTTCAGACCCTTAGAGATCACTAGTTATACGCTAAACAGAGCAAGTGTGAGTTTTGATTAGCTCAGGTACAATTTCTTGGACACGTAGTGTCTACAGAGGCAATATCAGTAGATCCAACAAAGGTAGAAATAGTGAAGAATTAGGAAAGACCCAAGAATGTGTTTGAAATCCAAAGCATTTTGGGATTAGCCGAATACTATAGGAAATTTATCCAACATTTTTCCCAGATTGTTGTGCCAATGACTCGATTGACGAGAAAGAACGTCAAGTTCAAATGGAATGATGCTTGTGAGAATGCATTTTAAGATTTAAAAGAGAATTTGACTACTTCTCCGGTACTGATAGTACCTAAACAAGGACGAGGTATGATATATATTGTGATACTTCTAAGTTTAGATTAGGATGTATCTTAATGTAGGAAGGGAAGGTGGTGGCTTACGGTTCCAAACAACTGAAAAGACAAGCAAAATTATCCAATTCATGATTTGGAACTGGCAGCGGTTGTCTTCTCATTGAAACTCTAGAGGTATTACTTGTATGGTGAGAAATTTAATAAGTTTTCTGATCACCATAGTCTCAAATATTTGTTTACTCAGAAGGATCTAAATATGAGACAACGGAGATGGATGAAATATCTAGGAGACTATGATATCAGTCTCTCCTACCATCCAGGAAAGGCTAATGCAGTGGCAGATGCCTTAAGCAGGAAGTCACATGGCAACATAGCATGTACGGCATCCTCGCAATGGAAGATGTTGGAAATTTTATTTGACTATGATCTGGAGCTGATCAAAGGAAACGGGCTAGCAAGAATTCAAAATTTGGTTCTGTAGCCCGAAATAGTCGGATTTCTGATGGAAGCACAATATAAGGATTCGAAATCAAAGGAGTTGGTGACTCGGCTTTTAGGAGGAGCTATTTTGAAAGAATGGAAGATCAGAACTGGTGGAGGTCTGACTTTCAAGGACAGACTATTTTTATCAAAATCGACGAATGCAGAGAAAAAGTACTTGAACACTTTTATCGTTCTCGATTTGCAGTACACCCTAGTGGTATAAAGATGTATCGCGATCTGTGACGACTATTCTTGTGGAAATGTATGAAACAGGAAGAGCCAGATTTTGTATCCAAATGTCTAACATGTCAACAGGTTAAAGTTGAACATCGATGACCTGACGGAAAAGTCGCAACCTCTTCAGGTGGCTAAATGGAAATGGGAGCATATTATTATGGACTTTGTGACAGGTTTCCCAAAGTCTTCCAAGAAGAATGATGCTATTTGGATAATAGTTGATCGACTAACAAAATCAACCCATTTCCTGCCTATTAAAAAGAATGATTCTTTGACTACCCTTAGTAGAATGTATCTAAATGATATAATTAGATTACATGGGGTACCCGTGTCTATTGTATCTGGCTGAGACCTTAGATTTGTGTCAAGATTTTGGCAAGGACTGCAAGGAGAAATGGGGACTAAGTTATGTTTTAGCACTACTTTTCACCCTCAGACTGATGGTCAATCAGAGAGAACCATCCAAACTTTGGAGGATATACTAAGGGCATGTGTCATGGATATGCAGGGAAGTTGGGAAGACCATTTAGCTTTAATTGAATTTGCTTACAACAACAATTATCACTCTAGTATACAAATGCCATCCTATGAAGCCCTGTATGTTGGACAGAAGTAAGAGACAAGGCACAGTTAAGTCCAGACTTGATACGCGAGACGTCTGAACAAATTGAAATGATAAGAGAACGTCTCAAGACAGCCCAAAGCAGACAGAAGAGCTATCCTAAAAAAGGCGAAGACCTTTGGAGTTTACAGTCGGTGACCGAGTATTCCTACAGGTGGTACCACGTCATGGTGTACAACGGTTTGGTCGGAAGGGGAAACTATCACCTCAATATGTTGGACCCTTTGAAATTCTGAGGAGAATAGGAGAAGTATCCTACCAACTAGATTTCCCTTAGAATATATATAGTACATTCCATGTATCTATGTTGAAAAAGTATGAGTCTGATCCATCCCATGTGTTGAGTTATGAGGACATTAAAGTCTCGAAAGACCTGACCTTTGAATAACTAACAGTAGAGATAAAAGGATCTCGAACTCAAGTAATCAGAAAAAAGTCTATACCACTGGTGCAAGTACTATGGCAACATCGTAACATACAACATGACGTGGGAACAAGAGTCAACAATGCGGAGGTTATACCCTATTCTATTCACGGAGTAAAAATGTACGAGATTTATTTTAAATTTTGGGACGAAATTTCTTTAAGGAGGGTAGAATGTAAAACCCTTACCCGAATTTAGCCAAATTAATATGGTTTATTTTAATAAATCATGTTTTGACCTATTAATCATGAAGATTACAGTAAGGGCTTCGTGAAAAGTCCAGGATTGACCCAATCAAAGCTCGATAGCTCGTTGATCCAACCCATTGAAGTTGGAAGGGCAAAATGATAATTTACCATAAAGTGTGTTCTTTTATTATTAAATAATTGTTTGATTATTGATTGAGTGATATTGATTTCCTTATTAAGGATTTAAATTATGAAATTTATAAGTATTTTTATTATATTTTTAATTTTAGAAAATGTTACTAAAAACTACCCGAAAAGATCCCAAAAGTTAGGAAATAACTACTTTAAGCAATTTTAGAAGTGAGAAAATTCTAAGATAATATGTGTTATATTAAATTATGTTTTAATTCATTGTTTTATGTTTTCAGATTTTGAAATAAAAGTTTTAAACCCTTTTAATAAATACAAATTAAATTAAGAGAATAGTGATAAAATGTGATTTTTGTTTAAATCAAGCAATTTTAATGAAATATAGATCTCCAAAATCTTATGGTATTTAGACTTTTTAAAACCCAACATTTTGGCTAAAATGGATTAAATTAATTTTTTTGAGCGGTCAAATGGATTAAATTAAATAAATCATTTAATAGTTAAATATTAAAATTGGACTTAAATGCAAATAAGTTTTGAGGACTGAAATGCAAATAACCCAAAATCTCAAACCACCACCGTAGCAGGTGACGAGCGACTGCATGGGCATCGAATCATGCAAGCTACGATCGTAGGTTGCAGATCGACGTAGGTTTTCCATGGCCTTTCATGGGGACATATACCCCTCTACCAAACATTTATTTAAACTCAGCAAGTGCTAGAATTTTACTAACTTCCACCCCATTCTCACACTGTTGTTCCTCTGTTCTTCTTCTTTCTTTTCTATTGTTTCTCACCATTAGTTTGAAATGGAAATTTTTTCCAATTGCTGAATTTCAACCCAGGAACATAAACGAAAGTAACCATTGTGTTTATTTTCAAATTCTAATCTGTATAGGATTAAGCAGAAGTGAAATTGGTTTAGATTTGAGTGTCAAAATCGATTTTGAAGTTTAATGGAAAACATGGAAAAAATTTATATGATTCCGCCAATAAAGATTGTAGGTGGCAGACAAAGGGGTTCCCTGCTGTCTTCTAAAATTATTGAGTGCATTGGCTTGCTCAGTTGAGCACTCAGCATTCGATCCTATGGAAGGACAGTTTTGGACAGTGTGTCCTAAGTTTTGGACAGTGTTTAAATTTATAACTAGCAAATGCACAAACCATTAAATAGTATAGCGATTGCGTGCGAGGTTGAACCCATCAGAACTTAGGAAAATATATCTGTGAAAATACCCCATTGAATTATATATTTTAAGAAATTTAGAAAACTTGGAGATAAATCATGAATATGGAATTATCTATCTAATCTATGAATTTTAGATTTAATTTAGAAACATTCTGGACTTAAACATAGAATATAACAATTTAACTAATTTTAATTAAGATAGTGGATTTAATTAAAAAATATAAATAATCTTAATCTAACTTAGAAAACAAAATTAAGATGCAATTACTTAATTACCAACCTAGTTCCACAATTTTCAAGAGTTTTTGAATTTTTAAACAAAAGAGAATAAAATAAAAATTGAAAATAACGTATGTACATATTTACAGTGGTACTGGCTCAAAGAATCAATGAGGCATTATTTTCCATATTTTAAAAATAAAACAAAGGCCTAGAATATGAAACTCACTTAAATCACCAATCTTACACTCAAATTTTTCATTCATAATTATTCTAAGAATTAAATCTCTAGATTTCATTAAATTAAAAATCTCAAATTAAACCTTAAAAAGAATAGAATTTAAACTTTTTCTCCAAATCTAAAAATATTTCATCGCACTCTTAACATAAGAGCCTTAGATCGAAGAATGAAGTATATTCAATCTAAATTTTCATCACACTTAAATTGAAATAATTAAAATAAATCACATAAACTTAATTAAAGAATAAAAATCAAATCAAATAATCACCATACATAAATTGAAAAATTGAAAAACCATAGACTAAATATTTCATCACACCTCAATTTTATTTATGAAACATGAATTTAGAATTACAAATCAATGAAATTTTAAAGAAAAAGAAATACAAGAATAACTTGGAAAAAAAAAAATACTAACCTAAAAACCCATGTAAAATCGAATTTTCTTAAGCCTCTTATTCTTCCTCTTTCTCTTCTTTTCCTTCACCTTTTGCTCTCCAAAAATCGCAGCCAGGTTCGATTTTTTTCTTTGAGGAATGGCTGGTATTTATAAGAAAAAGGGGTAGGAATCAAGGGTCATGATCGAAAATTGCATGAAAAAAAGTGGGAATGGAAGGCCAGGATCGAATGGTAAAATCAAGGAAAGGCCATGTGCATGGTAGATTTCTATTTTTCTTTCCTTCCTTCTCTATAACACAAGGTCCTGACTTTCCTTGTTTTTTTTTTTTTCTCTTTTTCACACATCATCACCGCATGGGGTTGTTCTTACACGTGGGTTGCCTCTTTTGACAGGCCCATCAAGAATCCCTACTCTTCTTCTTCTTTTCTTTCAGTTACTCACAGAAAAGAAAACACAACCCCTCTCCTTCACAGGTGACTGCTTACAATTTCCTGCTTCTTCTCCGCTTCAGCAGTAATTTTTTTTTTGTTTGAAACAAAACAATTTCATACAACTGTTTAATGGTTTCCAATCGAATACTGGTTGATGTCCTATTTCTCATTTTGTTGGCTACCAGTGCTTGATGTAACAAAACCAGTCCCATGTTTCTCTGTTCTAAAAAAAAATTGTTACCTTTATCTCTTTGCTGTCTAAATTTTCTTGATTTTGTCTTCTTAAAATACTGGCTGCAACATTGATTTCTATTGTATATTCTTTTATAAACCAGCCGACCATTCACTTCTATTTTTCACCCCTTTCGTATGTAGATTTTTATGTATCGCTGGGCTGCAAGGTTTTCTTCTAATCTTCTTTGTATCTTGTGTATTCGGCTGGCCTTTGATTTTCAGTGGCTACTTTTCAATTTTGTTAGCATTGGGTTCAACCCTTTTAAGTGCCAATTTGATCTCCTCATCATAATCCAATTGTGATGCTACCTGAAGATCCTTTGCTGCTTCTTCCCACTGTGCCAACATGGCCCTTGCCATGCCTCAAGATTTGTATCCTTTTGTTGTATGAAATTCCTCTCTTCTTATTTCCTTTTTCTTTAAGCAATCACTTCTGCTGTGCTTACAGCTCTCATCTTTCATACGGCTAGGCTAGGATGGTGTTGCATGTGAACAAGGCGGCAACTCCTCTTGACTTCCTCTACTTTCTTTATTATTTTGAGCAATCAATACAAGCTGAGAAAATACTTCAATTTAGCCTAATTAGGCCGGTCTCGGGTTTAAACGATATTCCAACCTAAAACACACAAAACACACTAATTTGATAAAATTAAATAAAATGAGATACTAACAAATATAAATTTAGGAGTAAAATATGTAATAATTTTGCACTCATCAATGCACTATTATGAAATGTGCTTATTGCTTCTAATGATGTTTATTGTATATTGTGATTATTGATGATGAAATACTTTTGAGATATGATGATATTGATATTGTCTCCATATACCCTCAACTGCTGAACTATTATCGGCCCATGTGTGTCGATTACCGGCACAGGTGTGTCGGTTTTCATCTACTGGCCCTGGTGTGTCAGTACCGGTCTAAGTTCGTCGGAGATGTTCTTGTAAGATTCTGCATTTTGACCGTGTCGGGATTTAATGATTTTTAGCCAGTATGGTTCCTAGGTGTTACGGTGGATAGCTTGATATATTGGCATGATAAACCAATTTTGATGATGATGTTGATTTATCTAACCTGATATTTATTACACTGTATTGTTATATTCTCTTCACTGGGTTGGTTAGCTCAAACCACTCACATTTCAGGAGATGTACCCGATGATGAGGAACCTCCATTTTAAACTTAGGATGTTAAAGATATTATTGTTTGTTGTATCTCCCACGGACGAAAAATACATTCTATTTTTTTATATGGGTTATTTAACCACATTTTGTATTAAGTACCGCCTGTGGTACTTAGTCTAAATATGTACTAAACCACTATGTTTCTGTTAGCAACTTTGATTTGATATGGATGATATTATCTTTTTGTAATGGAAATATTTGTTGTATGATATGTACTTATAAATGGGTAGACATATGGTACATTTTTTAGTCCACATGTAAAGAGCATGTGTGACATTTACTTTTTGCCTAACTATTGATCCAGCCCAGTTAGGAGTTATTAAGGATTATAAAAAAAAAATTAGAAGTGTTCCAGGCCCACCTCCGGGTCAGGGCGTTATAACAACATTCCTTACTCAACTTGAAGTGAGCGGCAAGTGGAGTGCTAACGAAGTTGCAATCCCTCATGCTGAATCACTCCAAAATCTTCTCAATGTGTTGTTCTTGAGATGGGATAATCTTCTTTTTCTTTCTATCTCGGTCGATCTCCATACCCAAAATCTGTCTTGCAGGGCCAATGTCTTTCATGTCAAATGCCTTTGACAGGTCTGCCTTCAAGAACTTGATCAATTCGAAACTCTTTTCAAATATAAGCATGCCATCCACATATAACAACAGAATAATGAACTGATTATCCTTAAACCCCTGATAGTAAACACATGGATCACCTGAAGTGTGTCTGCAGCCTTTTTCTGTCCTAAATGAGTGGAATTTCTTGTACCATTACCAGGGTGCCTGTTTCAATCCATACAAGCTATTCTAGAGTCGGCAAACAAGATTCTCATTGCCCTTCAACTCAAACCCCTCGGGTTGTTTCATGTATATCTCCTCGTCTAAGTTACCGTGAAGAAATTTCGTCTTCGCGTCTATCTATTCAATCTCAAAATCTAAACTCGCGGCCAAACCCAATATCACCCGTATGGAGCTCATCTTCACCACGGGTGAGAATATCGGGTCGAAATCCACTCCCTTCTTCTGTCCAAAGCCCTTCACCACTAAACGGGCTTTATACTTCAGTATTTTGTCTCCATCCTTTTTCACCCGAAAGACCCATTTATTCTGTAGGGCTTTCCTGCCAACTGGCAGGTCAACCAACTCATATGTATCGTTCTTCTTTAGAGACATCATCTCTTCTATCATACATTTTCCCCAGTGGATTCTGTCTTTATTACTTATAGCCTCTGAGTAACTCTCAGGCTCCCCATCACTGGTCATCAACATACAATCTAAACTCGAGTATCTACTGGATGAGATATGCTCTCTAACAAACCTCCTCGGAGGTACAACATCCTCAGATGTAGAAGAACTAGGGGATTGTTCCCCCTCACTCGAGTGTTTATCTCTGTCCTGATCGTCCTCCACTATGTCCTCAACTGAATCATGTATAGGCTCATCAACTGTCTCTTCTGTAAACATATCTTCTGGCCCACAAACACTATCACTGTGACTGCTAGATGGAACATCTGACCCACTGTCATCTGACTGAATGACTGGCGGTGCAGGTGAAGGAAAAGGAGTAGCTGTTGACGGAGATGTGTCCGGAGTGGAGATAAGACCTTGATCTGACTCACTGGAGTATGTGGGTTTATTGTTCTCATTGAAGAACTTGTCTTCATGGAATACCACGTCTCGACTCCTGAACACTTTCTGCAGGACTGGGACCCATAATTTGTATCCGAACTCTGGATCACCATAACCAAGAAAAGCACACACTATCGACTTTACATCCAATTTCTTCCTCGACATATCAAGGATGTATGTATGGCAAACACAACAAAAAACTCTGAGATGCTTGTATGAGACTTTTCTGCTTGTCTACAAGCACTCAACCACTTCACCATTTAAAGGAGCTGATGGTGAGCGATTTATAAAATATAGGGTTGTCCTCGCTGCCTCGCTCCAGAATCTCTTGGGTAGAATTGCGATGTGAACCATGCAATGTGTCTGCTCAACAATGGTGCGGTTGTAGCGATCGGCTACACCTTTACGCTTGGGAGTCCCTGGTAACTCATGTCAAATGCCATTTTTCTTACAGAAATTTTTAAATTCTCTCGATCTATACTCTCCTCCATTGTCGGTCCTCAAACATTTCAGTTTTCTACCCGTCACTCTCTCGACGAAGGCAACAAACTCACAAAAGAATGATAAAGTATGATATATGGATTTCATGAAGTAAATCCAGCACTTTCTCGTAGAATTATCAATGAAGGTTACGAAATACTTGTTCTTACCCAATGACTCCACCTCTATCGGCCCACAAATATCAGAGTATACTAGGTCCAACTTCTTGACCTTTATCTGGGCTTTTAGATTGAATGAAGCTCTTATCTGCTTGCCCATGATGCAATGCTCGCAACTGTCTAACCGTGTGCAATCAGTATGTAGAATAAGGGCTTTCATCTGTAGAATCTACAACCCTCTCTCACTAAGATGTATGATTCTACGGTGACATAGAGAGAAAACAGTCTCTGTCTACACTGCGTAGATCTGTCCTGTACAAATTGTGCCTGCCACAACATACAACTAATATATGATCACCCCGTGTGCCATGGTAAGTGACCCCTTACTGATCTTACATCGGTCCCCACCGAATGTACTGATGTATCCCTCTGTGCCAAGTACTCTCGTAGAAATGAGCATCAATCTAATGCCAGGCATATGTCTTACATCCTCAAAAGAATCTCACAGCCATTGCTAGTCTTCATAACAATGTTCTCAACTCCAATGATAAGGAACAAATAGAGTTGCCCATCCATACTGGTCCAAATTCTCCAGATGTATATGTGGAGAAGAAGCTTTTGTGTAGCGTAAAATGATAAGTGGCACCTGTATCAATGATCCACTCAGATGAAGAAGGGGCAATGGAATGACTCTCCCCCTCACTAGTGGTCACAATGACAAGAATTCGCTGCTCTTGAGATGTTGCATCTGCGGTGTCTGAAGATTCTGCTTTCGTTTCTGATATTGCCCAATCTGCTTATTTTCTTTCTTCCACACCCTGCACTGATTCTTAAGATGCCCCACTCTGCTACAATGAAATCATTTTCTGGTATCTCTACCTCTGCTCTGAGAATTGTTACCTTGACCTGTTCAGCTCTTACTTCTATGGTCATGGCGACCATGGTTTTTTCTTCTGCCCTTGTTTTGTGACACATATGCTCCAGAAGAAGAACATGTAATGCCTTTTTCTTTTTGTCTTACCTTCTCATTCATCAATGCCTCCTTGACTGATTCTAAGGAAGTCTTGCCACCGGGCGCAGAGTTACTCAAGGTAATCACTAGAGTTTCAAATGAATCTGGTAGTGTCCACATAAGAAGAAGTGCCAATATCTAATCGTCAAATGTGATCTTCGTACTAGCCAGTTGATTCACCATACCCTGAAAGTTGCTAAGGTGTTCTGACATTGACTGGTTGTCATTGTATATCAATCTCATCAATCTCTTAATGACAGAAGCCTTGTTTACTCGTGTCTTGCTCTCATACATGGTAGATAACTTCGTCCACAGTACATATGCCTTCTTTTCTTTTATGGCATGGTGAAGTATGGAGTCATCGACATACTTTCTAATCAAGCTCACAACTTTCAAGTGCTTGTATTCCCATTCCTTGGATTTATCTTTCACGTCATCAGGCTTAGATTTATCTCCCAAGATTGGATAATATAGGTCATTCTCAATCAGGAGGTCTTGCATCCGGGTCTTCCACACAAGGTAATTGCCTGGTACCAATTTCATGTCTCTAGCATTGCTTGAACTGGATGGCATTCTCTCTCTTGTTGGTGCTCAAACACGGAAGCAATTAAGAAAAAGCAAATTAATTTGAATCCCTGCACAAAGCCTAGGGACATACTCCTGGCATCCAACCAAACACCCTCGAACTTCTTACCACTTGGGTGTTTCAATCAATCAAACACATAGAGAGGCATAATGTGTAGAATAATGACAATCATGAAAAAAAAAAAACTCAAATCATCCACAACACCAAAATTTGTTGAATAAACCTAGGACGGTGTTGTCCGACGTCATTGCACGAGGTCTGTTATGCAAACTCTCTGTTCTCAATATGAAAAGAGCTGATCTCGGCGGTGCTATGCTGCAGGTGCTTGCTGCTCCTGCTGTTCTGTGTTGTGATGGGTTGATATTGACCTAAAATGCAATGGTTTGCTCTAGTGTTGACTGCCTGCAGCAGCTAGCAGCACCTGCTGGCTGCTATGAGAGGTGGCAGTGCTGGACAAAGAGAGTCTTGCGATCAGCTAAAGTGTTGGTTTCTTCAGCTGGGTTTCCTCTCGACCAGTTTTGGGCTGAAAAACCCCTTCCTTTGTAAGTGATTCTGGGTTTCAGATATGCAATCCATTATGCCGTCACCTCTGCTTGCACACTTACAATCGCTTGGCTACCCTGCTGCTCTCCGGTTTTTCTATTTTTTCTTTCTCCCCCTTGATGTACACTGGAGAACGACAATTTTACTTCTAAATATTGGATTAGTTAGCTCTTGAAATTTGGTTATTTTATATTTAGAATTATTAATGTTAGTATCACAATTTTATTTAATTTGGTTTAATTAATATATTTTTGTGTGTATATAGATTGGTGCATTAAAGATTCGAACTTTGGATCCGATTCTAGCTCGGGAAATGAAGGTTAGACCAAACTAAATGGGAAAGATTTATGTTGGTAGCCTTTTCTACAACAGGTGTATGAATGAAAGAATAAGAAGAACAATAGTAAGAAAGAGGGCAGCAACAAAACCATTGACAGGGAAGTAACCAATGGGGCAGGATCATGTTTAATTTAATAACCCATGAAGCATAGGACAACAAACAATTGTACTGTACAGCAGTAGCAGTGTTTTAATGGAACAAGCAACAACATTTTTCAGCAGTTTTACAATCAAAAGACCTACTGCCAATTCACATGTACTGTCCCAAGCAGAATAAAAGAATAGAAACAGAATCAAGAAAATCAGCTACATTCTTGAAGAATAGAGAGGTATCGTGTGTAGCAGAGATGAGAAACAAAACAAACTGAGAACAAACAACTTGCATTGCAGACCTGTTGGGAAGAATCTCAATCCCAACTGACCTACACTCCACTGGCCCAATCATGAAAAAAAAAAATAGAGGTAGTGATGTGCATGATGAGGAAGAAAAATGAGAAATAAAAAGAAGAAGATAAAAACTGGCCAACTGATCCAGGGACGGTGACTGCTAAAGAAGGGTTGGGTTCAAATAGAAAATAGAAGAAGGTAGTTGCCGAGAGAAGAAGAAGAGATCTGCTACTTTCGATGGAAAGATAGAAAATAGAAATAGAATGGAGAAAGAATATGAAGAGAATAAAAACAGAAAATAAAGGAATAAAAAGAGTTGTTGGCCGAATGAACTAAGATAGAAAAAAATAAAAAAATAAACTGCCGTGGAGAGTGAAAGTCGGCCAGCAAGGAATTGGCTGAATTTGAAGTGGGATCCACAGTGTTTACTAATTTTCCTTCTCAAACTCCTCTATAAATTAAAGCCTCTCTACACAATAGAAGAAAACTGGACAGAACATTGAGAGGCTCGGCTGACAGAAGGATTGTGGCAAGAGGCTCGGAATCTCCGACGATGGTTCAGGTTTTATTTTTCTTTCTTTTATTTTAATTTCATAATATCCGGCTAATTTCTTGTATTGAGGTTAAAGAGGAAGCCCCATTAATGAAATAATTTTCTTTTATTTATTTATTTAATTCCAAATTATATGTGTTTGATTATATATGATTTTGGCTTTATCAAATTAATAGATGTTAATTATTTTTACCATTAATGCCATGTATTTTTTGTTATTAATATTAATATCTAACTAATTAATGCTTGGTTTTTAATTGAATAAAAGTAAACCCTTTGATTCATTGTTTTCTTTTATTTTAATTTAAATACATTGGATGCTTAGATTAATACTTTGATCCACTGTCTTTTGAATTAAGATAAGATACATTAAATTCTTAGAATTTATACTTTTAGGCAAAGGAAAATCAATTTTTGAACACCATATTAATGTGCTCGAATGTTTAAATCTTTAAAACTTGGGAATTAATAAATAAATAATTAGAAGATTATGGATTTAATGGTGGTGGAATCCGATGCCTTAGTAATTTCTCTCATTTGACTCAATATCTATTTTAGTTATTTTAATTAAATTTTGCATGTTTAATTCAACCATCTGCAGTAAAAAAAAGTGTTAACAAGGTTAAGATTAAATTGTTAGGCTTTTTAATTTGTTTTCCCGTTCATTCATAAATCAAGTCCCTGTGGGTTCGACCTCGCACTTGCATAACTTTATACTTTAATTTGATTCTTGCGCTTGCGACTTATAAATTTAAAATTTGCACAACACCTCTCTCTGCTCTACGACGCTTCCTATGATTCCACCCAAAAAAAAAACAAAATTGAGCTGTATAGATCTAGCTGCTGTCTGGCGGTGAAGAAGAAGACCTGCACACCGAGATCTAGATCTGGCGCTGGTGAACTGTGCCCTGCCCTTTTGTATTCTGTTCTTTGTGATGGGATTCATTTCCCGTTGCTAGAAGTTGTACTACTGGCCACTAATCTGCCGATTCTGATCTCTGTGCTGAATACGAAAAAATCCCTTCGTGTTGTATCTGCTCTCGTTCGTCTTCTTCAGATCGTGGATTGAAGGGAGTCCTAACCAGTTGTGCTCGATCTGCAATGCCCCTTTCGCTCCCAGTTGCTGCCCTAATCACTGTCACTATTTGTCTCTGGGTGTTCGTTCTCTTGAATCTCTAGAAATCCCTTTCTTCCTTAGGCCGATCTTCTCTCAAGAAAGCCCCCGTGCACACTCCGATCAAGGCTTCTTGTGATGAGAGAGATCTTTGATTTCTGCACAACTCCATTTGGGACCAACCTGAGACAATCCGTTTCTCTCAGTGATGCCCCTGTTTTCAGTGAGGAACAGATCTAAACCAGATCTGCGAACAGAGAACAAAGGTATGTCCAAAACCAACAATCTTCTAGGTGGAGACGTGTCTACCCCTATCATGCAAAAGCTACTACTGTGCAGTTGCCTACTCTAAGCCCCTTTTTTGTTTCACTACAGTCTCTATGTGCTTTGCGCCGACAGGAAATCCCTTTGCGAACGTAACTGTTTTTGTGATAGGAAACCAGTGAAAACCCAGCCGATCTTTGATCTGTGATTATCTTTTTCGCCCGGATTCAACAAACTTGGCTTTGATACCACTTGTTGGGAAAATTAGAAACTCAAATCACAAAACAATCAATCACACACATGCAAGAGATACAGGATTTACGTGGTCCGGCAAGATTACCTACGTCCATGGAGTGAGATGTTCAATTCACTAGGAAGAAGAAGAAGGGTAATACAAGGCTCTGTCTCTCCTCTCTTTCTCTCTGATTTCCCTCTCTACGTCTCTCACTGTCAACCTCACCTAATTACACAGACTTACAATAATAAACAAAGAAAGAGATAAAAGTAATTAGGGCCTAAGTTACATGACTGGGCCTGAGCCCAAAGACTATCTAGGCCCAATGTGGGGCTGGCCCTCACAACAAATGCTTCGTTCATTTTTAATACATTAAAGATTTTAATGCAAACAAATAAAACATCATGCCTTCACAATCCGATTTTCTTTTAAGATAAAGATTGAACCAAGAAGGCAAAAGCCAAATAACAAGCATACAAGCTAAGGAGACCCAGGGTTGGCCTTGAGGTTTCAGGGGCCCTAGGCGAACTCTTAAGACGGGGCCTTTTACACTCAAAAAAAATAAAATCATACAAAATAAAATATCATAATCAAATTTATAACACAATATTATGTAAAATTTATTCTTCTCGGATTTTGAGATGCAAAATTACAAATTAAATTATTATATTCAAGTTGTTTTAACATATCTTTTTCAATAGATAAGATAGCTAATCCATACAATCTTTATTGTGATATTGTAGACCGAAGATAAGATTTTATCAGTTTTAACTTTGAAAAAGTTCTTTCTGCAAAGACAACTGTAATTGGTATCTTCAACATTATTTTATAAGCAATCCATGCATTTGGATAATAACAATTCATTGTTTTTATATAATTTAGTACTTCAATTGTTTCTTTTACATCTTTTGGTATTCCATCAGTTAAAATTTTTAATCCTGAAAATAATTCGCTTCCATCAAGATCAGAAATCATGTGATGTCTTAGAAAATCTTCAAGTTTAGTATAAGAACTCTTCAAACTATCATCATTTAAAGAATTTAACTTTTCCAAATCAAACAAAAATCCAAAAGTATCTTCATATATTTGAAATTGTTCAAATCTAGTCTTAAGTAACATAAGAGCTTAATCAATTATATGTAAGAAGTAATTAACTCTAAAAGATTCTTCAGGTGATTGTGTTATCTCGTTACTATCATTCTTATCAAAATATTTTTTTTCTACGAATAATACGTTTTTCATGAAATATAGGTTCAATTTTCATTTCTCTAGCAATCTCTTTAGCATCAATCATGGCAGATTCAAATCCACTTTCTCTTTGAGTTTTAAAAAAAGAAATGAGTCCTCTTAAAGAATTTAAAGCAACTTTAATATCCATGTCTTTTGTTTGTAAAATTTTGCTAGTGTTATTAATTGCAAACAATATATTATACCAAATAACCATGCCAAATAAGAATTCAAAACTTTCAATTTTTAATGTTGCTAAGTTTTCAGCATCGCTTTTTGTTTTAAGATCTTTTCAAGTGTTCGCTAAGTCAATTAAAGCATCTTTATTTTGTGGAGCTTGGAATCTAATTGCTTTTACACTTTCAATGTGACTTTCCTAACGTTTTTGTGATAAGTGTGATACCTTTAACATAATCTTTAAAAACTGTCCACCTCTTTGTACAAGATGAAAATATATTATATATACGTTATATAATTCTAAAAAATGTTTTACCTTGAGAACAAGAATTTACCATATCGCAAAGTACCAAGTTAAGACTATGACAATCACAAGGCGCATAGAATGCTCTAGGATTTATTTGTATTATCCTAATTTGTACTCTTTTATTTTTCCCTTTCATATTAGAACCATTATCATATCCTTATCTCCTCATATCATCAATATTAAATTCAAAAGTTTTTAGAACATCTATAAGTTCATTAAAAAGTCCTTGTCCCGATGTATCGTTCACCTTTAAAAATCCTAAGAAAAACTCTTCTACTTTTATTGGACTTTTTGAAATATCCAAACAACGTACCATGATAGACATTTGTTCTTCATGACTTATATCTAGAGTACAATCAAGAATAATCGAAAAATATTTTGATTTTTTGATCATTTTAATTATTACATTCTTTATCTCACCCATTAAGAAAAGTATTAATTCATTTTGAATTTTATGACCAAGATAGTGGTACTGAATTTCTTTATTTTGAATACGTCGAATGTGTTCTTTCATTATAGGGTCAAATTCAGCGATCATTTCAATAAAATTTAAAAAAATTTCATTACTTTCTTCATAAATCTTTTCATTGTTTCTACGACATGTTAAAATTGTTTTTAGCAAGTGCTTTCACAACACCAATTATTCTTAATAGTACTTGTCTCCAATATTCTCTATCTTTATTAATTTGTTCTTGCCTAATTTTATCAATTGTTTCATTTTTTTGCAATCTTATTTTCAATTCCATCCATCTTCTCATGTTAACAATATGGTCATTACTAGTTTCATGTCTCTTAAGTAGAGTACTAAGATTTTTTCAGTCGTTAATTCCTTCATTTGCTAATTGAGTTTTGATTCCATCTTGGCTAACCAACTTACAACAAAAACAAAATATTATATCTAAAGCAATTGAGTAAACTAGCCACATTCTATCTTATTTTTCTCCATTTGATAAATATCAAATGTATTGTGTAATAGAAAAATGTCTATTGTTTGAATCTTTATGAAAGTTAATATCATTATCTCTTATGGGACCTCTTTTTCCCAATATGTCTTTCAAATTTTGGTCAATATTTTTCCAATTAAGAGGATCATAAATGTTTAAAGGATCATTTTCACTAAAATTTTCATTTTATTCATTCTCATTCTTATTTTCATTATCACTCTCATCCATATTTTCTTCATTTACCAAGTTAATATCATTATGTTCATTTATAATTTCTTCATTATCATTACGTTCGTCATTAACCAAATCTTCAATTAAACTTTCTGTTTGTTTACTTTTACTAAATATTTATTAAGAGATCTTGTTTAAGATTGAATGAATTGTTGAACTTGTTTTTGTCTTTTTTCTTTTTTCATGTCCAGAAAGATATTTTCTAGTAGACATAATGATTCTAATAACCAATAAAAAATTAACAGCTAAATAATCAGAATTAAAGAACAATAAAACTGATTTGATTTGCGAATAAACCAGAACCAGTTGGAAATGGTCACACGCCCGCCGCCATGCCCACACAAGATTAATCACAGTCACTGAATCAATTTCACTACAGAATATCAACAAAAAAAAAAAAAAATCAATTTCACCGATTTTTATTTTGATGGGAGGGATCTTGGTTGTGGTTTAAAGAAAGCCCCAAAAAATTACATGAAATTCCTAATGATTTATGCAACGACTAAGTGTCTTGTTCACTTGATAGTTGTGAAAATCCTGGTTTAATAGTCCAAGAATAAATTCACAAATAACATGTAACACTCTCATACATAATTGTTAACCTACAAATCTAGAATCTTGATTTATCAGATAATGAGCATTCTAGTAACATCTATAGCAGCACTTTAGCACTTTAACAGTGATATTAAAATATTCATTTGTAAAGTGGAAATGGATCTCTCCTCTGTTTAGGAATATGTGTTATACAACATAAACACATAATTATTCAATTGAGCAAAAAACAAATAGCTTTTGATAGAAGTGAGATTGTTACTGGTTGATTTCTTTTTTTCAGAGTTCTCTGCTTTGTAGCTGACAATGATCAGGAACGTGTATGTAGATCTATCACAATCATTTAAATACCATTTTCTGGCAAATTTCCAACAAATCTAAAAGTCTGATTTCTCTCAATGTCTTGTAAACAACAATTATTTTTATTATTAGACCTTTAAAAATGGAGGAATCTTTGTACCTTTACTTTCTAGCCCTACTAATCTAGTTCAAGAGAATCCTCTAAAACCCCTTTCTAACAAGCCAGAGACATTTCAATGGCGTATGGTTTGGGAAAAAAATTGGTGGGAAATGAAAAAGATAATCTTTTCATTGGTAGAAAATTTCCACAGGAGAAAAGTGATAAGAGAATTGTTCTAAGAAAGGAGGGAAAGAGGACATTCTGAAAATTTTCTACCAATCTAAAGGTACCTTAAAGTAGTACTCTTTTTAAGGCAAGGCTAGCAAGCACCAAGATCTATGTGAAAATAAAAGTTTACCCATCCACAGAGGGATCGAAACTGATCTTAGAAGTAAAACAAAAACTAAAGATGAAATTCCACTTTGAGAGAGAGAGAGGATTACCAATTTACTGGAGATGGCTTCTTCAGTTCTTCTGGCCCAACACCAAAACAGAAACCTCAAGCTTCTTGACTTGGCTAATGATTGTGGCCAGTCGTGGTCCTTGAACAGCTGAACAGGCCTGGCCGGCTTGCCCTATTTGCGAAAATACCGCAGTGAGCGAGCTCAATTTCTGGAACAAAGGGATTCTGTAACGCCCCGCCCCTTTTTACAGTCTAAACGGGTCATGACCCGCTTAACCGCAGACTGAACGGGCGTCACCCAACGCAACAACGCATCTAACAGGCCTTATATCACAAATTTGTGAATGGGGGAAATTAAGTATATATATTTTTTTTAAGATTATAATTGAAATAATGAAGCCATCAAATCCTTTAAGCCCAACTTTACACATTCCATAAATCATAATGTCGTCCACAAAAATGAGAAGGATAACATCGACTATTAATATCAAGTCTAATCTTACTGCTCACATCCCATTCCATAAAATAAAACAAAAACAATATCCTCAAGGTTCTCAATTTATTCAAATCAAATAATCAAGTCTCAAAGAATAAGAAGCATCGAATAATTAACTCAATCAACATAGTTCAACACCTAACTAGGAATTTAAATATTCATCCATAATAACTTCTAGTTTTCAACGTCGTCCTCCACTCCGAAATCCAGAGGGTTACCTGCAATATAAGGGTGTGAGCTCCAAGCCCAGTGAAGGAATATAATAGCACATATATACTCAATATAATACAAATAAAGAAATATTAAAAGCATAATTAATTAAATATGCATTTAATGTCCATGTTTTATACTATGTAATGCACAGTGCACAATACCCAATGCATCATTCATCCACAACAACATCTACTGTATTTGGTGGTCTACCCGCCGAAGCGAGGCTAACACAAAACCACATGAAGTGGCTACCCATCGAAGCAAGGCTAACACAACACCACATGAAGTGGCCTACCCGCCGAAGCAAGGCTAACACAACACCACATGAAGTGGTCTACCCGCCGAAGCGAGGCTAACACCACCACCAAATAATAGTCTACGTGACCTTTCATGCTTAATAATCCAAACCTACCACATACGTGGTACTACTCACTAAAGCGAGGCCATACACTACCATCGTCGTGGTCTACATGAAAGATCACGGCTCACACCTCCATACCCATCCCATGAATATGAAGATGTCATGCTCAATGCCATGTCTATCATGATCATCTCTATCATCATGCCGCATGTTATGAATCATATTAACATGTCATGAGTAAAATCATTGCCATCATTCTAAACATGATTAAAATCTCAATTTGACATAAACATCATATACATATTTTAAAACATCAAAATCAATCTCAACAATATCCCACATGCATAATAATAATTCATATCACAATATTATTACTATGACAACACTATATCATAAATCCATCTTAATAACATAAAAATAACTCTATAATAGACAATAAAACATCAATCCAATACGAACATAATTATTGGATCTTTCAACAAGGATAGTGGCTAACTTCCAACTATCCAGGCAGACTGAGTCCCTCACGGCTATTAGAACATTTAGCCTATCCCCTTACATTACTGTGAGTAAGCACCGGATTATAACCACTATTCCTACATATACCCAGTCCATATCATAGGTCCAACGTTATATTCCCAAAACACATTACATAAGACAATATTTTTACATTACTCAATCATATTAAACAAAATAGAAAATATCATGCACAATAAAATATAGTGTATTGTTTTCCCTCACCTAGAATCACGTGAAATGTATGGTGCTAGCAAGAAATCCAAAGCTGTATATACAAGTCTTTTACTCCAAAGTTGTTGTAACCAAGAGAAGCTTCTGGAGCAACCACGCTGGTCCGGAACTCTGCTGCTCAAACCAGAACTCAAGAGGGAGATTTGGGTTTTTCTTTCCCTTCTTCTGCTGAGGTTTCCGCTGTGATTTCCGTTGGGATTTGGTTGCTGTTTCGAAAAGGGTAAAAGAAGGGAAGGGTTCGCGGGTCTCTTAAAAGGAGGAGAGTCTTATCGGTAAAGGAATCCCATCGGTGAAAGGACTTTGGACAGTTTCCATTTAGGTAGAGATTTGAGTCACAAACGAAAAAGGAAGAAGAATCCAATCTGAACAAAGAGTCCCATCGGTGAAAGGATTTTAATAAATTGTCCTTTATTTCTCTTTTATTAATTTTTTCAATCATCGATTAAATTATATACACTTAAAATTGGAATTTATTTATTGATTTCACATTCTTAATTGAATATCTCCAATTGAGATTCTAACTTAGGGGAATTAAAATCTAAGTTGATAATTTATTTTTCATTCCCTTAATTTATTTTGAAGGGGATAAATTTGTAAATTCTTATTGGGGGAGAAAGTGTGAAATCGGGGTTTAATATTAAATCCTTAAATTCAATTGTGTTTTTCCCAAATAAAATTATCAAATTAAACTAACAAATCAATTTAAACTACAATCATTTTCTAAATTAATTTTATCCGTCACAACTGACCCGTTACCCCGGGTCGGGTCATTACAGATTCCGTCTGAAATAAAGGGGCGCACGAGAATGAGGGAGCTAGGAGAGGAATGGGTACACACATATCAACAGAGGAGAACGAGAGTTGTACGACTGTGCCAGTGAGAGAGCGAGTCAATGAGAGAGACAACAGAGAGAGCGATTCAGCGAGAGAGCGAGAGAGAAAGAGCGATGAGAGAGAGAGAGAGATAGTAGTGAGAAAAGAGGCAACGGTAAATTAGGGGTTTCATTTCGATCGGCGCACAGTTTCGGATGTAACGCCCCTCCCTCTAATCACCGTTGTCAGAATAATATATTAGGAATATTTTAGTGGAGAGGGAGGCGAGCATCACGACGCGAGCCAAGTCTGAGTCTGAAGACCCAACACTTGACTGTCCCAACTAGGGTATGCATGTTAACATTTGCACACACCCTTTTAATCCTGTGGAATTTTAAACATTTATAGCATTCATGAATAGCCAATCACGTCTCATAGCAAAATAAGGAATTCTCAAAATGATTATACATCAAGTCAAATGCAAATAAACTGAAATACATGAATCTAAATTATAAATATACATTCCCCAAAAGATTACACTCTTACACAAAAAGTACATTGATCTCATATTTCTCATACCATCAAAATAATTCCAAGACCACAAGACTTTGTTCTCTAATCTCCATCTCATTTATGCTCGGCCATCGCTTGGTCCGATATCATTTCCGTCTTCCAAAATCTGCATACAAAACTGGTGGGGGAAAATTTATGGGCTTAATCAACTTGTCCAATAGGAATTCCGATCACATAGTATGCATACGGCGTGTCATATCTAGATACTACAAATACTGGTACTTTTATCAAATCTCGATCATATCGTACTTCATATTATACGAAACCATACTTAGATCATAAATCCATACATATTCACAAACAATCTTATTCAAGATATACTTAGTACTCTTCTCAAACTATTTACTTATATTACAAATCTCAGATTTGACTCATTTTAGAAATATCATAATTGAAAACATATGTACATACTTCTTTAAAAGGTACTATTACCTAATTCATCTCGTACTTTCATTCTCAAAAGTATAGTCAAAACAATATTTATAAGGAAATCATATTCACTTATCCTTTCAAAATACTACATGTCAACCATATATCATAATACACTTCTTAAGATGTATTTCTAAATCAAGATAGAAAACTCAAGGCAAAGCCTTAATCGTTTTATTATGAAAATGCCTTATCATAAACTCATTCTTGAAACCTTTCAAAATGTTATACTTTTTTCATTACTCCAATACCATATTTAGTTCATATGAATGGTTATTAGCATGTAACATGTCATGCCATGGGTGCCATGATATATGCATACCCTTATCATGCCCCATGCAAGGTACCTCAATATCTCATTTGAAACAACGGGGCATTTCACATCCCGTATACATCATTTCACATTTGATATTTTTCTCGGGAAGTCTTAATACACATTATTACAACACCACCGGTTCCACCAGTGTAACATCATTCCTTTCAATCTATCACGCGCGCATACGACATTAAAGTTTGCCCGTGTCAATTCAACACTTTGATTCGTCAAATCATAATACGACCCCAAAGTCCGTCCGGACATTAGGCACTTTGGTTCATCCACTCGACACCATAATTATAACTGGACCCTAAAGTCATTTATTCTCATGTCATGCCTTTCCCTTCCAATGCTTCATGTATGAGGAATATGAATGCATTTGATGTCTATGATTCATGATATGTGTTATCAACTTATTCTTTTGATCTTATAAATATTTTTTTATCATAAGTACCTTATACATTCTAAACACATCAACTTTATTCATCATACCCATATAGAGACTTTATACATAATATTCAAAATATCACAACTTCTCATTTTTTATATGATACTAAATTAGTGAAAGCAATACTTTTATAATCACACATTTTGATTCTTATAATGCCATAATTTCTAAACCAAAATACATAATTTTCAATTAAAAATCAGTTCATCATTTCTTAATAAAATAATAAGTCCACACTTAATTGCATTTTAATGAAGTAAAAAAACCTACTTGGTCTAAGGTGATCAGCGAGGATAAACGATTCACGAAGTAGATTCGGCAATCTCGGAGTTACTCTTGCCTCTTCGTTCGTTCACATGTGTCAACATATAATTTCACATCAATATAGTGTAAAAACCCTCTAATTAAATTTGTGAAAGTCTTAATTAAGCTTTAAGGGTCATTTGATGAAGGTCACTAGAATCTAAATAACTCAACATGTGCGTTTTGTCATAACCAAAGGTAAAATTGTCATTTTACCTATAGTACTCCATTTAAATAATTCATAAAACTCCAAATTATTTAAAGTCAATGATATATTCTTTAGAGAATCAGAATTTAGGAACAAAAGACTCATTATTAGAAAATAAAATTTCAGATCTAGTGAAGATGCCCAAAACTAGCATTTCTAGTTTTGAAATACAAACTGCGCACTGTTTTTGTAAAAATCATTTCGGGTTCTTTTCGGTATCGGAATAATTGGAGTAAATACTTTTTGGAAAGATGTTTGATAGTAGAATACATGAAAAATATTTAAAAATATCCAGAAAATCGTTTTGAAATGGTTATAGGTCCATTTTCGGGACTGATATGTAAAAACAGTTTTCTATCTTAGAAGTGTCCAATTTTTACAAAATTATTACGGGTACCTCCCGATGTTCAAAATTTCGAATAAATACTTTTTGAAAACCTCTTTCATAGTAGAAGATCTAAAAAATAGTTATAAATTCACAGAAAATCCTTTTAAGATGTTTAAAGGTCAATTTCTTAGACTGATTTGTATAAACACTTTTAGAATGAATCATTTCTTTCCAAAATTCATTATAAGTTATCATTTTCTTAAATCTTTTTTCTTACAAAAAACAATAAATAAAGACAGTCAAATATTCTAATGGAGTTATAAAAATATGTTAAAAGAAAATATCTAAATATCAAGGATTTAAGTAAAACTTCTCATGTAAGTCTATTTTATAAAAATACCTACTACTTTCCATTATCTCTTCATTACACTCCATTTCTTAGATACTCTCCATAGTTTCTTTGATGTAAGAACTTAGATGAAGAAACATTTTAACATCTAAATAAAATAATCAAGAGAGTTAGGGAATCTACTTGTTGAAGCTCTAATCAAGTCTTCAAGTCCTTCATTCCTTTTTTTTCTTCAAGGTCCAAGCTTTCAAGAGAGATTTGCACTAAAGAGAGGAAGAAGAAGAGAAATTTTCGGCTCTCTCTCTCTTTCTTACTTTAGATTTTTAGAGAGGAAGAAGATGGAGGAGGAGGATAGAAGAAGAGAATGGAGGAAAAGAGGTATAGATGGAGTCCTAGTTTTTCGTTCTCTCCTTTTTGTTTTTCCACTACCTTATCCTCATTTTACTTTTTAGCCAAAAAGCAAAAGCTAAAGGTGGTGAGGTGGAGAGCACCTATTAGTCCAAATTAAAGGTGGAGTGGTAAGGTGAATAACACTTATTGGTCCAAGCTAAAGGTAGAGTGGTGATGTTGCTTTTATTCTTATCTTGTCATGTGGCATGCCACCTCATCATGTATTGCCACGTCATCGCTAATGTGGCATATTCGCCACCTCATTAATTAGTTTTTATTAATTAAAATCAATTCCATTGAGTATTATCAAATTAAATGAGTAACTTAATTAAATCACCCTTAATCTCTCTTAATTAATTAATCACCAAAATTCTATCAATTAATTATATTTCACTCTACTTTCAAAATTATTTTAACTAAATCATCTCTTAATTTAGTCTTTTTTAAATCTCGCTTAATGACTCCATCATCCCTCTAATCTCATATTCTTACTTAATTATTTATTTCCTCACTTGACCTAATACATAGTATCAACCCTATTCATTCCTCATCATTAAGGGAAATTATATTGATTTTCTGGATTAAAATTTTGGAGTGTTACATCGAAGGCGGGAGGCATGTGCACAACGCTTTTGAAACACGGACTCAAAACGCGTTCCGGATTCCCCATTGAGGGGTGCCGAATGCGCGTACGGCGTGCGGCGTGAGGAAACGAACTGGATTTAGGCCTTTTTGAAATATAGGTTTAAGAGGAGTTTTATGGACTCGGGGCCCTGCCTATTTGGGGGCCCTAGGCGGCTATCTATTTCGCCTATAAGCAGGGCTGGGCCTGAGAAGACTCATTGTACAGGGAAAAAATAAAAAATAAAAGAACGAATGAAAAACCACGAGTCCACAACACAGGCCAGGTGGAGATAAAGAAAAAGCTTGGGGCAAAAGACAACTAAGAGATTAAATTCTTACATATGACATGATCTTTTTGAAAAGTATAATTCAATTATTTAGTAAGAACTTCAAAAAAACCATTTCATCACACTTGTTAATTTATATGAATAGAATGTGAAGTGACAAAAAATTTCACATTAGTTAATTTGTGAAACTAATGACTTTATATAACACTTGAGATATATTTCTCTCAATGGCTAGCTTTTGAGAGTAAGTTCTACCTAAAAAATGTTATCATATCATAGTTTTCTGACAATGGTATCAGGGCACCACTGCACGTGAGGATGACTGTAAAGTGACAAAAAGTCCCACACCGGCTAATTTGTGAAATTACAATGACTGTATATAACACTTGAGACACCCTTCTTTCAAGACTAGCTTTTGAAAGTGAGTTATATTTCAAGAATGTTATTAAATCATAATTTTCTAACATAAAATTTTCAATAAAATTATTTTTCTTTGTGAAAATATACAAACAACCTCTTACGCCAAAACCATTTATCAGAGATGCAAAACACACACAATAAAGCAATCCCCCGGGATCATTTCTGAAAGTAAAATAATTATTATCTTTTTCTCTTGTGTTAAGATGAAAATAACAATTTCAATAGATTTATAAAAAGGGAGAGTACCCATTTAGATGTGGTACATTAAAGATACTAGGAAGGTAGGAAGTAAGATGCATTAACACAAGCAATTAAATGGAGCAGCTAACAAGCCGAGCCGATTCGAATGGTTAGGTCATGGAGACGTGGGCCTCTTAATGCCTTTTTAAAGTTGCTTCATTAGATTCTCACTTGCAGTTTTGAGGATCCGATTCTGGCTCGGTGTTTCAGTCTATAAAATCAGCTGTTTTCACCATTTGATTGATCAGCTTCTTACACAGAGAGAGAGAGAGAGACCTTCAATTGATTCAAACACATGATCTCCATTCAAAATTCCCTCTCTCTCAAGGAGATGAAGACATTCTCGGTCACAGAGGATTCCTCAAAGAAGAGGAAGTGGCATGGAGAAGAAGATTTTTTGACAGGAGAAAAGAATTCTGTAGCAGAAGCTGTTGAACCCAACTTGGATATCCACCTTCTTCTCGAAACACCTCTGCCCATGGAGTGGCAACGTTGCCTTGATCTTCAGGTATATATCTAAAAAATGATTCTACCCTTCTATTATCTGCTAATTATTTTTCATTTATTTCCAAAAATTACCATATATAGGATTTTTTTATGACGGAAGGCGTCCAAACGTCTCACCTGATTAGTCCTTCTGGACATATGAAAATCTCTCAATCTGTACATACCGAGTAAGTCTACGGAGAGTGACCCTTCCTTGAGATTGAGTGTGAATCGAACCTAAGAGCTCACTTTATAAAGCGAGCGCCATGGCTCTCAGACCAACCTCTTGGAGTTTACCATATATAGGATTTAGATTTGAAGAAGGTTGTACTACCAAGCTTGCATCTGAACAAATTATTTTAAAATTCCCATTTTTTAAAATTTTAATATTCATCAAGGGATTGATAAGTGCAACATAGTAATCTCCTCAGATGATCATTTCTACTTGTTCCTTTCTAGTCCATTAGTATCAAAAGGGAGAGAGTATTGGGTACACTTGGATAAAGTAGAAGAAAATTACATTTAATTTCTTAGACAAATGGTAGATGTCTATATCGCTTAGATTACATGAACATTAACAGTTTAAAACCATCTTCGAGATAATTTTAAGTGGTTTTTCCTTTTATGTGATGTAGACACCTAATTTATTATAGTTTCTCTTGTAACTACTGCTGCTTTTCCACGCAGTCGGGTCAAATACACTTCTACAACACCAGGACCCATGAGATCACTTATAGAGATCCGAGGCAGAGGCCCGAGCCCAAAAATGCACCTATGATGAGCTTGGACCTTGAACTCAATCTCCCTTGCGAGTCCTTCCAAGCCCATGAAGAGAAGGATCAGAAGAAAAATCATCTTGATGAACTAGGGCTAAATTCAAATGATTTTTGCCGATCGAAAAACGACGGTTCAAGCTGGGGTCTACCGCGTTCACTGTCGTCGGTTTCATTCGAAATGGACCACCAGGAGATGGTTGCGGCAGTGTGCGTGAGGTGCCACATGTTGGTGATGATGTGCAAGTCATCCCCTTCTTGCCCAAACTGCAAATTCATGCATCCTCCAAATCAAAATCCTGTTTCCATGTTCAAACCAAATTCCGCCTCCTTTGTTGCAGGGACTGAATTTAATGATCTCATCCATCACATATAACATCTATCACAAGGCCTTTATTTAGAGAGACTTACTAGGCTTCTTTTTCTTCTTATGAACTATTAGTATTCAGTCTATTGTAACTGAGAACATTGAATAGAGAAGTTGGTGGCAAAGAAAAGAAAAACCTGTAATGAAATGAAGCCCATCTTTATGTAAATATACAAGCAAAATGATGGTTACGGTAAGTAATGCAGAAATAAAGTGTGTTTCTGTTGAGGAGATTTACTGTTATTAATATAAAGGTAATATTAAAGGAAAACCGCTTCTTATTACCTTTTTTACCATTGACGAAAGAAGGTTCTCTGTTTTGAGGTCCATTTTGATTTGGAGTAGCAACACTGCTGTCAGTGGCTCCCAGAAATCGACATTAGCCTCTTCTACCAGGGGTGAATCTAAGATTTATATATCTGGGAGGCCAAGAGTAAATTTTAAGGATTTTAATTGATTAAACCTAAATTTTTAATGCAAAAGGTTGATTAAATTAATGCAAAGAGCAGTTTTAGGGAGATTTGGTGGCCATTTTAAATGATAAAGACTCTATATTTATCATGAGATGTGTCCCACATAGTTGCGTGCGATTAAAAGAGGAATTCATGAATGATGTAATGAAACTCTTCAGTTCGATCATCATAGTCTTTTGAGATGGATTATGAAAAACTTAATAATTTTTTAACAATCAAATTTTCAAAGTCTGAAATCATAAGATCGGTTGGAATTCAAATTTGTATTATTCTCTACATTTTTCATTAGAAAGTATGACCCACTGTAATATTTAAAGAGCAACCTCTCTAAATATGAAGAATTAGGAAATTTCTTTAGAATTTTTCTAATGCAAATAAGGATAATTTTTTTTTGTTGACGTAAAAATAAAAACCAATCATTTATCAAGTTGAAGTCATCTCAAGTACAAATATTGTTTGTTGATAAACCCAAGTTAATAAATAATTATTTAATGAACATAGCAAATTAATTATTTTATAGTATTCATACATGAAATATCGTTTATTCATCTATCAAATATGGCATTAATTGATATATAATTAAGTGTTAAATCATTATTAATAAATCATCATTTAATATCTACTTATTTTTAATTCACAAGTTATTAAAAAATCATCCTTTGCTTGGATAAAGAGAATGAAAGAGCACCCATTAGATTAGAGAGAGAAGGAATCACAAGTGGGTGCTAATGTTGGCATTTTTTTTTTTTTCATTAACGAATGAGAAATTCAGATACATTAGTAGTAGGGAGCGAGTCATAAAAACAAAAATTCTTGAGGAAAGATAAAAGAAATTAAAAAGAGGGAGTAACTTATAGATGATTAAAGAAGAACATGTTAAACTCTAGAATGACTGGTGGTATGATTTATAATAGATTTAATTAGAGAAAAAGAATGCATAAAATCGACTTTAAATAATGGATAGTATTATTGTTTATAATGATGACGACATAAAATTCAAATTCAACCCCATCCTCTATTAATTTCGACTTTCCAAAAAATTACCAAACTCCATGAAATTGGTGCAAAACCACATAAACATATTTCAAAATATGTAACTTACAAAATCATACCTCTATTACATTTTCAAATGAATGATTAAGCCATAACAATAATTTCTTGTAAAAAATCTCCAATTTTTCATTTACCATTGGAAAAAATTCAAATTAAATTAAAAACATTAACAAATGCATGAGATCAAACATTTAAAGTATATATTAATGTTTCCTAATTTCTATCAATTATATCCAAACGCATAAAATCCAAATCCAACAACATCCTTGATAATTCTTAAAAAAATCTCCAAATTTCAAGAAATTTGTGGAAAATGGCCCAAAAACATTTCAAAGTATGTAATTCACAAAATTACACCTCCATTACATTTCCAAATGAATGATTAAACCATAAAAATAATTTCAAAAAATTCTCAAATTTTCATTTACCTTAGAGAAAAAATCAAATGAAATTAATTTTTTTTTAAAAAAAAAATCCATGAGATCTAACATTTAAAGCTTGTATTAGTCTCTTGTAATCTCCAAACAGGTAAAACCCAAATCCAACTCCATCGTACATAAATTTCTGTTTTCCAAAAAAAATCCTCAAATTCCGAAAATGGGTGGAAAATCGCCCATTTTTTTTAAAAAAAATATGTAACTAACAAAACCACACTTCCCTTACATTTAAAAAATGAATGATTAAACCATAACAATATTTCTTGTTAAAAATCTCCAAGCATTAATTACCTTTCTTTTTTTTTTAAGACGAAGGTGTCCAGGTAAAGCAGGCCAAGCTGTATATGAGATTTAGATCTGAGATTTTAGGCCGAATCATGGATTTTTGTGAAGAAACTCAGTGTTCTCGGGCTCAAGTATGGTCTAAACTCGAAGAACTGCTCTCAGAGTTAAGTACGGTCTACCTCAAAAAACCTTCTTAAGATTTAACTTGAATTGTGAAATCCAATTTTAATTAAAATATTAGAAAATGCACTAACTGAAATCAAATTCAAAAAATGCAAAAACAATTCCAAATAATCTAATTAAAATCAATTTAACACAAATTAAAATCAAAAGGCATCAACCGATAAAAAGAAAGCTTCCTGCTTTTCCTTCAATTTCAATAATTCAAAAAAGTCTAATCTATGGTTGACTATGACTTAATTTATAACCATGTTAGCCACTAAAAATAGAAAATATAATATTAAAAAGAAACACACTGCTATCCTAAGAAGCTCCATCGCCTATGCTCCTCTATGTCTGACGAGTAGGGATTTCTTTCAATCTCTTCCGTCCTTATTTTGTTTATTTTTTCTTGATTTTCTCTGCAAATATCTTCATACCAGGTCACCACACGCCCTGGCTGGTTTTTCTGTTGATTTTCATGCCATTTGAAACTAGGATCGGGTCGATTAAACATGTCTCTGCATCAGCTTTCCTTTCTCAAGTATTTTGCCTCATTTTTCTTTTTATACCATGGTGGGTTTCCAGCCAACACTTGCTGGTATTAGCACCCCAACAACACGTGTCCATCACCTTCCATTATAAACTTTGTGACTTGGTTCTCAATCCAACAATAATTGCTGATTTATTCTTATTTTCTTTCATGTATTTATTTTGAAATCAAAGATGAGGACCAGATGGTGATGACGTGGATTTTGAAGCCGGGCCTATTGGATCGAGTATGCGGGCCTCACTTCCCTCCGTCGGTCCGACGATGAAATTGGAGAGCTAATTCGTCGGCTAGGTCCAGTTGGGCCGGACCATATTCTATTGGGCTCATATTGGGTTTATCGAGTCCGATGTGTACACACTGTACCTTTTAGAGCATACCTTCTTATGTTGAGAGTCACTTGAATCCAAGACCACATTTGGGTTCTTAACCTTCAAGCCAACCCACACAAGTTAAATTTTCATTTACTTTAGAGAAAATTGGATAATATTTAAAAAAACTGAAAAAAATGCATACGATCTTATGAGACTGAAATCATCAAAATACCTAAAAATTTCACAGATCACAAATGCAAAAGAAAAATTAGGTGTTTAATGGTTAATACCTTAAGAAATGAAGTTATTTTTTATTAGATATCCTCACAGAAGCTTTGCCAAAATAAAGATTGAAGGTCCAATTCAACTTTTGACATTGAAAGATTTGAAAAATTGGCCAAAATGTTGAAATGCTTGGAAATGGAGGTGGGTAGTTGTTGGAGGAAGGAACGAGAAGGTAGAAAGGGATTAGGAAGAACAGAGAGGCGGTTGTGTGTGGTAGAAAGAGGGTTGTGTGGAGCATAAAAAGGATTAGGTTTTTCAACGTGTGACCCATGAGAGTTACAAAAGATTTTTTTTTTCAAAATGGCCGATATGAAGGGAGTATCAACCACCACAGGGCGATACGTTGCGGCCGATTTATCAGCTATAGCGGTCAATTCAAGAACAACCGTAATGATACATATGACCCTACAAAAAAGTAAGACATATCAACTGATATTTTTTTCCTGTTGAATCACCAATTGATATTGAAGCTTTCTATACTTCATAACTATATAATCACCTATCAAATGAATTTAAATTTGTGAGATATATAATCTATTTAATGACATGTCCTTATTAGTGTGAGTAAAATCTCGCTAGTCTAATTGTACCCAGGAATATCATAAAATAAATAATTACTGAATGAAGTGTTTCATATCTGCAGCTGATTTTTATAATTTGTTTAAATGGCTGAAAAAAATTTAACATTTCATTTCACTTGACACAATCTGTGTACTCTTTTAACACATAAAACTACTCTATTTTCATCGTCTTAGAGGTGCAATTTGGGTTAGGTCTAACCCCTGTCTGCATGTAAAAATCTAATAAAATCCAGGTTCAGATTGACTTGGGCTTAGATTGGGCTCATTTTTATGCCTAAAATGTCAGGCTTAAATTAGCATTTGGGTCATGTTGGCCCTAGCGCATGACATGTCAAATTTGTCCCAAAATTTCAAATTTGAGCAATAATATATGAAATCTAATCCTTCTCGAGCAATATTTTGGATAAATAAAAAATTTATGTTAAGATAGAAAAATTATGTAATATATTATTTATATTTAATAAAATAACATAAAAAAAATCTATTTTAAACTAGAAAAAAATTGAACTAAGATAAGTCCGCAGGTACATTTCATCTTGAAAAAAGGCTGAATTTATACAAATACAATTCAGGACTAATTCGAGTTAACCTAAGCTCAAGTCCTTTAATTATAATTTAAAACGAGTTCAGATTGACCAAAACTGACCCAGCCGTACCGAGTTGCACCATCTGTATTATAACAATACATTAGTAGCCACTGCACTACTGCAGACAGCCCTAGTTAAGATCAATATCAGCCAATAATGCAGCTATTTCTAATAGATTTTGGTTTCTTTTGGTATATGCCTAGAAAAATAGATTTTAGTTGATCAAATTTTGAAAACTTGATTATCAGCCATATATTGGGAAACCTAAAATTCCAATATGATACTAATATTTTCAGTGATAAATAATTAAAGAATGCAATAATATGAATTTAATGGATATAAGCTTGTGTTATACATGAAAATTTTCAACCGATATTTATATCATTGAATATGTTTTAGGTTGTAGAAAACCCGATATATGATGAGTAAAAATATCGTGATCATTTTCTCTTCTTGTTTTTTTTTTGGACATACCCACAATGATGTTCATGTTTTTTTTAAAAACTATCAATATTTATTCACGTTGGTGATATCATGGCCGATATATCAACAGATACCTATCGCATCAGACGTCCCCTTATATAGTGGATATTAGCAATATATTAGTTGCACCTAAAATATGATTAAAATCACTATCTCAACTGATAAAACTAAATTTCAAGCTAATCTCAATATCTATTCCAATATTGACCTGTAGTTTGCTTCTAGAGCCTATTGAAAACTTTTTGACCCATCCGCCAATATTTTTAGACTATTTGATGTAAACCGACTTTGTAACCCACACGTTAAGTCGTACATGAACTTGAATTCAAGTGGTACCTACCTTCCAATACACTACAGGGTTTAGGGAGATCTTTTAGGATCTGTTTTCCTATTTTGATGGAAAGTGGAATATTAAAGGAAACACAGCCCTAGAGTCCTCCTGACTGCACTATTTGATCCTCTCTCTTAATTCACCATCACCATACGGCCAAAGGAGTGGAATTAAGTGGGAAAGCCACAGAAACTCTAGTGCACTCGAAGTTTTGCAGGAAGAACAAGAGGGAGACAACGCACTTGAATTAATCGATCGTAAGATTCAGATATGATGGATTCAAGTACGCTTTTAATTTTTATTAATAATGTTTTCCACATAATGAATGTTAGATTAAATATTGAAACATTATTTGATTCAAGATCCTGGTGATTTAAAGTTTCATGGATTGATATTTTAATTTATATATATTGGGAGTCAAAGATTAGAAATAAAAAAAGTTTATTTAATTTCTTCATACCCAAGTTTCAATCCAATTAAGAATTATGCTAACAATTGGTATCGAGAGCGTATGATTTTCTCTGAATCACTTAATGTTTTCATTAAGACCGTATGATGAAGAAAACATTTTAATAAAAATAATTTTTTAATAAAGAAAATATTTTTGGATATGAGATCTGGACTCTGTCGGTTGGACTATCACTGTCGGTCAGACCGACACTGCTTAGACACATATAAAAGTTCACCGGATTTTCAATCTGGATTTTGTCGGTCGGACCGATATTTTGTGTAGGTCAAACCGACAAATATCAGAGAGCACATCAAATTTACTATAAGTTGTCGGTCGATCTGACAATTTTCATCGATCGATCTGACACATAAATGAGAACCGTTCTAATCACTGTGCTATATCAGTCGAACCGACAGTGGGGTTTCATTGGTTGAACCGACAGTAGATATCGGTCGAACCGACACCGAACAATAAATTCCATATTAAAGATTTTATGAACTGAATGTGAATCATGTTTGATTCAATTATAGAGTAAAGCCATTATTTTGACCTGCATTCAAATTTTGATACGGTTTGTTAGTAGCCAAAGTGGCCTGACCGGACTGTGTTGAACATCAAGCCATATAATCATGATTTAATACCTTTCCCAAGTGTTAAATAATAATGGCTTTTGCAAATCGCAATCCCTAACTTACAAAGATATTAGGTTGGCCCAAAGGTGCACCGTTCCAAGTGGTTAATGGATTGAGATGAGATAATTGACAAGTACTTGTGGTTTGTATTAGTATGGACACCCAAAGGTGACTATGGTATTTAGTCACTTGTACTTAGTTGGTTAATCCTATCGGTGACTGGGAACCACCGCAACGTCTGAATGGTGTGTCATGAGATTACCCATAGGTAGATCCGATAACACTGTTCACTAAAGTCAAATATATTGTTTATGTGTTTCATATTATATTTTAGATTCATAACCTTATGCAGTGATCATGAAATTATGTATATTTTGCAGCTTCATTGTCTATCACATTGCGTGCGCAACCCTCTTCAGTTCCCATGCTTAATGGGCTAAACTTCTCTGACTGGAAAGAACAAGTTGAGTATCACTTAGGTGTAATCAATTTTGATAAGGCATTGACAGAAGATAAGCCTACCATCACTAATGAAAGTACTCCAGTAGAGAAGTCAAACCATGAAGTTTGGGTTATATCCAACAAGCTAAGCGTTAAGTTCATGTGCATGTTAGTGACCAACAACTTTAGATCTTCCCTACCCACTTCTGCAAATGCAAAGGAATTCCTTAAGAGTATAGAAGATAAATTCAAATCTGCTTACAAGTCTCTTGCTGGGACACTATGGCCAGACTCACCACCATGAAGTTCAATGGAAGTCGTGGCATGTATGATCATGTGACTGATATAACCAATATCACTACTCAACTAAAAAACCTGGGGATGACTGTGGATGACACTTTTCTGGTCCAGTTCATTTTGAACTCATTACCTCAGCAGTAGGGGCCATTTCAAATCAATTATAACACCATGAAAGATAAATGACAAATTAGTGAACTGACCAACATGCTAATTCAAGAAGAGACTAGACTTAAGCAGATGAGTCACCACACGAGTCAAGAACCTGTGAAGAGGAAGGGATTTAAGCCCAAAAAGTTCAAGAAAACCAAATCAAAACCTTATGAGACTGGTTCAAGTTCCCAAGCTAATGATAATGGGAAGGCTGGCAGTGTGAGGTGTCACTTCTATAAGAAGTAAAGGAACTTCTAGAAAGATTGTCATAAGAGAAAGGCCTGGTTCGAAAAGAAAGGTACACATTGTATTTTTGTATGTTTCGAATCTAATTTAATTGAAATTTCCTCTAACACTTGGTTGCTTGATTCTGATGCAACAACTCATGTTTCTAATACGATGAAGGGATACCTTACAATCTGGAAAACTGACCCAACTAAAGTCTCCCTTTATTTACGCAACCAGAAAAAACTACTTGTTGAAGCCATTGAAACCTATCGTCTCTTTTTAGATACCGGTTGTAATTTAGATTTGTTGAATTGTTTATTTGTTCCTTCAGTTACTAGAAACCTTATTTCTGTTTCTAAGTTAGACATTGATGGGTATTGCTGCAAATTTGGACATAATTCTTTCAGTTTATTCAAATCTACTTCTTTTATTGGTTCTGGATATCTTGTTGATGACCTTTATCATTTGAGACTTAATGATGATTTTGCTAATTTTTTCTAATTCTGCATCATAACATTTGAATTAAACATGGGTTAATGAATGAGAATTCCTCAATTTTGTGGCACAAAAGATTGAGACACATACCCCGTGAAAGAATAGAGAGGTTGGTAAAGGAAGGGATTCTCCCGAGTCTCGACTTTATTGACTTAGGTGTGTGTATAAAATGCATTAAGCTAAACACACCAAGAAAAGATCCACAAGAAGTAAATGGTTACTTGAACTGATTCATACTGATATATGCGGTCCATTTGATTTTCCATCTTTTGGTGGAGAAACCTATTTTATCACTTTTATAGATGACTACTCGCGTTATGGTTATATATATATATATATATCTATTGTAAGAATAGTCTCAAGCGGTTAATTCCATAGAGATATTTATCACTTAGATAGAAAGTCAGTTAGATAGGAAGGTGAAATTCATTAGATCTGATAGAGGTGGTGAATACTATGGTAGGTATGATGAGACGGGTCAACAGTCGGGACCGTTTGCTATATTACTAGAAAGTCGTGGCATAGTAGCACAATACACGATGCCAGGTACGCCTCAACAAAATGGTGTTGCTGAAAGGTGCAATCGTACACTCATAGATGTGGTTGGGAGCATGTTATGCAATAGTACCGTACCTATCATGTTGTGGATGTATGCCTTAAGAACCGCAACGTAAATACTTAACTGGGTTCGTAGTAAATCAGTTCCTAAGACTCCTTATGAATTGTGAACAGGAAGGAAACCCAGTCTAAAAAACCTACATATGTGGGGTTATCCTGTGGAAGCTAGAAGTTATAATCCACAAGAAAAGGAAACTTGATGAGAGGACAATCAATAGTTACTTTATAAGTTACCTTGAAAAGTCCAAAGGGTACAGGTTCTATTGTCTGAACCATAGTACGAGAATTGTGGAGACCGGTAATGTAAGATTTATTGAAAATTGTGAGATTAGTGGGAGTGATATGATCAGTAGTGTAATTTTATAGGAAGTGAGGTGCAAGTCCCTATGCCCTTAACTTCGGACAGTGTTGATGTTCTTGATAGTATTGAACAACCTAATGAAACTGGACAACACTTGAATGATCAATCACTTCATAATGATGACATCACCATTAATAAACTGATTGTAGAACAACCGCAAGAGATTGCCTTAAGAAGGTCTCAAAGAGCAAAAAAAGGCCTGCAATTTTGAATGATTATGTTGTTTACATACAAGAATCAGATTATGATATAAGGACTGTTAAAGATCCGGTCACATATGAAGAAGTTATAGGATGTGAAAATTCCGATAAGTGGTTAGATGCCATGAAAGATGAGTTAAAATCCATGAGCCAAGATGAAGTTTGGGATTTAGTATAATTGCCCAAGGGATGCAAGAAAGTTGGTTGTAAATGGGTCTTTAAGACTAAGTGTGACTCAAAGGGCAATATCGAGAGGTATAAAATCAGACTTGTGGTAAAGGGGTTCACTCAGGGAGATGGCATAGATTATAAAGAGACCTTCTCCCCTGTATCTAGGAAGGAGGACTCTTTAAGAATTATCATGGCTTTGGTGGCTCACTATGATTTAGAGTTGCATCAGATGGATGTCAAAACTGCATTTTTAAATGGTATTCTATATGAGAATGTTTATATCGATCAACCAAGGGTTTCTCAATAGAGGGTAAGGAACATATGGTATGCAAGCTTAAGAAGTCAACTTATGGTCTTAAGCAAGTCTCCCATCAATAGTACCTTAAGTTCAATGATACAATTATCTCCTTTGCATTTAAGGAAAACACCTTTGATAGGTGTATATATCTGAAGGTCAGTGGGAACAGATATATCTTTATAAAATACGTTGATGATATTTTGCTTGCCACCAACAATCTTAACCAAGAAATTTCTCTCCACTCATTTTAAAATGAAAGATATGGGAGAGGTAGCCTACGTAATTGGAATAGAATTATTTCGTGACAGAATAGGTGGGATTTTGGGACTGTCTCAGAAAGCCTATATAGAAAGAATTTTGGAAAGATTTGGAATGTAAAATTGTTCCTCTCAAGATGCCCCTATACAAAAAGGGGATAAGTTTAGTCTAATGTAATGTCTGCAGAACAAATTAGAAAGAAAATAAATGGAAGAAATACCTTATGCTTCTGCAGTGGGTAGTCTGATGTATGCATAGAATTGCACCAGACCAGACATTAGCTTCGCCATCAGTATGTTGGGGACATATCAAAGTAATCGAGGGATGGATCACTAGAAAGCTACAAAGAAAGTTATGACGTACTTACAGGGCACCAAAGATTTCATGCTCACATATAAGAAAATCTAACAATCTTGAGGTGACTGACTACTCAGATTCAGACTTTGGTGGATGCGTTGACAGCAGGAAGTCAACGTTGGCTATTTGTTCCTTATAGCTAATGGAGCAATATCTTGGAAAAGCTCTAAACAGACTATCACTGCGACGTCTACCATGGAAGCAGAATTTGTGGCATGCTATGAGGCCACTGTTCAGGAAATGTCGCTGTGGAACTTTATCTCAGGACTTGGGATTGTTAATAGTATTGCCAAGCCGCTAAGAATTCATTGTGATATTGCCACAACAGTTTTTTTTCTTAAAGAACTACAAGTATTCTAATGGATCAAAACACATGGAGTTGAAATACTTTGTCATAAAAGAATAAGTTCAAAAATCGACAGTGTCAATTGAGCACATAAGCACTCAGTTTATGATAGCAGATCCATTGACAAATGAGTTACTTGTGAAGACCTTTAAAGAACATGCCAATAAAATGGGTCTTGGTCGTAACTCAAATTGATGTATTTTATGATTATTGATGTATTTTGGCTTGCTTTATGCATTTATATATGATTTTGACACTTGAGTACTTATGGATGATTTTCTGAATTTATATTTTTGTTAATTATGTTTTGTGTGTACACATTATATATGTTTTATTAATAATAGAAATAGTCTTTGAATTAAGACAATTATGCTAGACAATTATGAAAAGATTTCTCGCTTATGGGCTGTATTAAGTGGGTCACTTATATTGTGGCTGATAGAAGGGAACATGTCGGATAACATGATGTGTAACCGCCATTGCTCGCATTTGTGAGTCATTTAATATTAGCATTATGATGAGGACTGTATTATGATTATTTGAATATGAATTGTGTGCGCGCCTTATTTAATGCCCCTCCCTCTAACCACCCTCGTCAGAGTAATATATTAGGAATATTTTAGTGGAGAGGGAGGTGAGCATCACGACGCGAGCCAAGTTCGAGTCCGAAGTCCCGGCACTTGACTGGCCCAACTAGGGTATGCATGTTAACATTTGCACACACCCTTTTAATCCTGCAGAATTTTAAACATTTATAGCATTCATGAATAGTCAATCACGTCTCATAGCAAAATAAGGAATTCCTAAATTGATTATACATCGAGTCAAATACAAATAAACTTAAATACATAAATCCAAATCATAAATATACATTCCCCAAAAAATTACAATCTTACACAAAAAGTACATTGATCTCATATTTCACATAACATCAAAATAATTCCAAGTCCACAAGACTTTGTTCTCTAATCTCCATCTCATCCATGTTCGGCCATCCCTTGGTTCTATATCATTTCCGTCTTCCAAAATCTGCATACAAAACTGGTGGGGGAAATGGGCTTAGTCAACTTGCCTCTTAGGAATTCCGATCACATAGTATGCCTACGGCGTGTCATATCTAGATACTACAAATACTTGTACTTTTATCAAATCTCGATCATATTGTACTTCATATTATATGAAACCATACTTAAGTCATAAATCCATATCTATTCACAAACAATCTTATTCAAGATATACTTAGTACTCTTCTCAAACTATTTACTTATATTACAAATGTCAGATTTGACTCATTTTAGAGATATCATAAATGAAAACACATGTACATACTTCTTTACAAGGTACTCATACCTAATTCATCTCGTACTTTCATTCTCAAAGTTATATTTAAAACAATACTTATAAGGAAATCATATTCACTTATCCTTTCAAAAATACTACATGTCAACCATGTATCAATCTAAACATATCAACTTTATTCATCATACTCATATAGAGACTTTATACATAATATTCAAAATATCACAACTTCTCATTTTCATATGATACTAAATCAGTCAAAGCAATACTTTATAATCACACCTTTTGATTCTCATAATGCTATAATTTCTAAACCAAAATACATAATTTTCAATTGAAAATCAGTTCATCATTTCTTAATAAAATAATAAGTACACACCCAATTGCATTTCAACAAAGTAGGAAAACCTACCTTGTATAAGGTGATCAGCGAGGATAAATGATTCACGAAGTAAGTCGGACAATCTCGGAGTTACTCTCGCCTCTTCGTTCGTTCACATGTGTCAACATATAATTCTCACGTCAATATAGTTTAAAAACCCTCTAATTAAATTTGTGGAAGTCTTAATTAAGCTTTAAGGGTCATTTGATGAAGGTCATTAGAGTCTAAATAACTCAACATGTGTGTTTTGTCCTAAGCAAGAGTAAAATGGTTATTTTACCCATAACACTCCATTTAAACATAATTCATAAAACTCTAAATTATTTAAAGTCACTGATATATTCTTTAGAGAATAAGAATTTAGGAACAAAAGACTCATTATTAGAAAATAAAATTTCAGATCTAGTGAAGATGCCAAAACTAGCCTTTCTAGTTTTGAAACACAAACTGCGCATTGTTTTTTTAAAAATCATTTCGGTTCTTTTTGGTATCAGAATTGTCACGCCCCGACCCGAAAGGTGGGCCCAGAACGCGACTGAATTTTATTTTTTTTTGAAAATTAACATTATACTCAAGAAGTCTAATTGGGTTGGATCAACGGTTAGGCCTAAAGGTCACACATGATCTCAACATGTGGACTCAAACATATACCATAGGTCTACCCCAAAGAGACACAAACATAAACACAAAAGTCCAACAACAATTTATTATTTCAACATCAGAGTCACTACGGACACATGCTAGTTTAATACATCACATTAATGCAAACTAAGTACCACACACGGTACTTTATATAAGCAAAAGGTTCAAGGAACCAAAACGCAAAGATAACGACATTCCCCTTAGTGGGAATCCCAAAGCAACACAGTAGCTTATCCATCCTAAACTTCAAACAAAGGGTTCTCCTCCTCAGGCACATCTCTTGAAAAGTGAGTGGGGTGAGCGAACTAGCCTAGTGAAGAAAATATAACAGTGCAGTTCAATGAAACATCAGGTTAGTACACAATCAACATTTGCAATATAATATCTCATGCTTGATAATCATCAAGTATAATTTCATCATCATATATATTCTCATCATCTTTTCCATTACTGCTGTCATCCAATGTAACGCCTACATACTACGCTGCGACAATCGTATTAAGTCCCGACACAGTCAAAATACATCCTTGCAAGTATATCTCTGGCCCTCACATGGCCGATGCTAACACTCCTCAAGTTAACAACTGTCAACACCCCTGGTCCAGTAGACGTAAACCATCTCACACACATGGCCGATATTGGTTCAATAGTTAAGGGCACGTGGAAGCAGTATTACATTTCTCATATGATTAACATCATAGCAGTCATCATCATCTTAAGCACTTTTATAATAGTGCATCATGTCTAAGCACATGGGTGGGTTCATCAAACTTGAAACCACTCATTGCTCAAGATCCATCTCGTTAAAAACCTGATTACACCTACTGCAAAGTTAAGTTCTCTCACCGAAAATGTGTGGTATTGCGGTCTCTGTTCAACAAGCAAACAAGTGCACAATCAATAATAGGTCAACATACATAGCATTCAATGTATACATACAAGTGGTATTTCAAAACCATACTGTTTTCCCAAAAATCTCCAAGGTAAATGAAATTGAGTCTCCTACTTGGTTTCTAACCATTTTAAGTTACAGTAATCCATGATATAGAAATAATAAGGTGCTCAGTCCAAAACTCATATTGTCTTCTGGGCATGACCAGATTGACTTATTGAGTTAGGTCTAGATAATCATGTCACTTCTCGATTGTCTTCTGGATAGGACCAGATTTGACATGTTGAGTAAGGCCTCGAGGTCACTCAGTACCCGACAAATATAGCGTCGGCCTGGAAGTAAAGTCACTCAGTGCCCAACAAATAGAGTCGGCCTGGAAGTGAAAATAATAGTATATATACTATAGTAATAAGACAAGAGGGTTAGCACATTTTTAACTTATTAAGAGCATAAACATCATATGCATCATCAAACAATCAAGAGTTTATATTCAACAATTGGATTCCTCAAAACATGCCTCGGAACCAAGTACTGTGGCTTCGGATCATCCGAACCACTGCCTAAACTAGTCACTGACTTCGGAACTTGGGTCTGGCTTCGGACCGTTCGAAGATCCTTCTGAACCGAAAAATCCAAAAAAAGTCTCGGTGGGTCTGTGTGTCTCGGATCATGCCAAGTGAAGCTCGGATCGTCCGAGGGGGATTCGGTCCTTCCGAACAGGGCTCGAAATGTCCGGTAGAGAATGGCTAGCCTCGGACGCTTCGGGACTTCGAAATGAAACTCAGAATGTCCAAAGGTCACTCTCGGACCGTCCGAAGGGTGTTGCCCTCAAACCGTCCGAAGATCGACTCTCGGACAGTCTGAGACTCGTCTTCCTCCTCTATCTACAACAGCAGACAGTAACAGGCAGACACTCCATGAAATACGAATCCAGAAACATTGGGTTTTTTTATCGGTTTCACATTCAACCGGTCAGATGGACTCCTCAGTGAGTCCTCTTTCCATAGGGAGTGGTTTAGAGCTTTAAAACTTAATGGGCCAACGGATTTAAACATGAAAACCACACTGGTTCAAGAAAAACAAGTTTTTTTTCTTAGACTTCAAATCGGTTTTTCTTACTCAAAACTTTTCCAAATTTGGTTCTATTTGATTCTAAACCACTTAAAATTTAAAGAGGAATACAGTGGTTACCTTCACTCGAGTTCCTTGGCTGAAAATCTTGTCTTTCTAAAATTCCTACTTCTAAACTACGGTTAAAAAAAAACTGGGAAGAAACTGAGGCAAAGAGGGTGGTCGGCTGGGAAATTCAAAGCAGCTGAGACTGAGAGGGAGATAGAAAATCTAAGGGAGTAAACCCAGCTGAACCAAGAGGCATTATATAGGAAATCCGATAAATCGGAGGTGGCCCGATGGCCACCGGATGCAACGTCCGAAACAGTAAACCACTGTTCGGTTGGTTTGATTGCAGATAAGTCCTCCAATAATTTCAGTTTTGCAAATAAGTCCTCTTTTGATAAAAACTTGATTTTTAACTTAAAACATGATTTTAAAAGCTCAAAAATTTTAATCCAACTTGACAGATAAGTTGAGTTTTAAAAAATCTAATCATCATAAAAATTTGGATATTTAAAATTCAACAAAAACCATGGATTTAAATAAAAATCACAATTTAACACTATTTACGTGATTTAACTTGTGTTAAATAAAATGATTTAAAGTCCTCATTTTTTGGGTTTGAAAGAATAAACTAGGCCATATTAAAATGGTCTAACATACTATACTTGCTTAAAAAATTATTTCATCTCAAAAACCATTTAAAAATATTTATGTCTCCCTTTTCGAGTTTTGACATGCGGTTTTAAATACTATTTTCTGAAAATAAAATTATTTTAAAATCAGAAATAAGAATCATTGATTAAGGAGAATAATATCATCCAATAATAATCACATAATAACATAATTAATAAAATAATAATAATAATACGTGGTAAATTACCATTTTGCCCCTCCAACTGGACGATGTGGATCACTGAGCTTTCGAGCTCAGATTGAGCCACACTTGGGCTTTTCACAAATCCCTAACCGTAATATTTGAGATTAACCGGTCTAAGCAAGATTTATTAAGCTAAACTATGCCTAATTTGGGTCAGGGTATTACATCCTACCCTCCTAAAAGAAATTTCGTCCCGAAATTTAAAACAAATTTATACCTTTTTGACTAGTGAACAGGCCAGGGTACAACCTCCGCATCGTCGATTCCGGTTCCCATATCTCGTGTTGCACGTCGCGATGTTGCCACAACACTCGCACTAGAGGAACAGACTTCCTCCTGAGCTCTTGAGTCTGGTGTCCTTGGATCTTTACTGGCACTTCTTCGAAAGTTAGGTCCTCTGAGACTTCAATGTCTTCAAAACTTATCACATGCGACGGATCAGGCTCGTACTTCCTTAACATAAACACGTGAAATGTACTATGCACTCTCTCCAAAGCTTGAGGAAGATCTAACTGATAGGCCACTTTCCCTATCCTCTTCAAAATTTCAAAGGATCCAACATATCGATGTGATAGTTTTCCCTTGCGCCCAAACCTTTGCACTCCATGACGTGGTGCCACACGTAAGAAAACTCGGTCGCCAACTGTAAACTCCAAAGGTCTTCGCCTTTTGTCAGCATAACTCTTTTGTCTGCTCTGGGCTGTCTTTAGACGTTGTCTGATCACTTCAACTTGTTCTAATGTCTCACGCACTAGATCAGGTCCTAGCAGCGCTTTGTCTCCTATCTCTGTCCATTAAAGAGGTGATCTGCAAGGTCTACCATATAGAGCCTCGTAGGGTGTCATCTGTACACTAGAGTGATAACTGTTGTTGTAGACAAACTCGATAAAAGCCAAGTGATCTTCCCAACTTCCTTGCATATCCATAACACAAGCTCTTAGCATATCCTTTAAGGTTTGAATGGTTCTCTCTGATTGACCATCCGTCTGAGGGTGAAAAGCAGTGCTAAAGCATAACTTAGTCCCCAACTCCCCTTGCAATCCCTGCCAAAATCTTGATACAAACCTAGGATCTCTATCAAATACAATGGATACAGGTACTCCATGCTATCTGACTACCTCCTTTAAATACAATCTACTTAGAGTAGTCAATGAATCAGTCTTCTTGATCGGCAGAAAGTGAGCTGATTTCGTCAATCGATCGACTATTACCCAAATACCGTCGTTCTTCTTGGGAGACTTCGGGAATCCGGTTACAAAGTCCATCATGATATGCTTCCATTTCCATTCAACCACTTCTAAAGGTTGCATCTTTCCACCAGGTCCTTGATGTTCCGCTTTCACTTGTTGACAAGTTAGGCACTTTGATACAAAATCTACTACTTCTCGTTTCATACCTCTCCACCAGAACAGTCGCCGCAAGTCATAATACATCTTTGTACCACTAGGATGCACTGCAAAGCAAGAATGATGAAAGTGATCAAGCACCTTTCTCCTGCACTCGTCTGACTTTGTTTCAAAAAGTCTGTCCTAATTTGGATAAGGGTATTATAAGAATAACTGGAGTAAATACTCTTTGGAAAGTTGTTTGATAGTAGAATACAAAAAAAAAATATTAAAAAATATCCAGAAAATCGTTTTGAAATGGTTATAGTCCATTTTCGGGACTGATATGTGAAAATAGTTTTCTATCTTAGAACTATCCAGTTTTTACAAAATTATTTCGGGTACCTCCCGATGTCCGAAAATTGTGAAGAAATACTCTTTGAAAAATAGTTACAAATTCACTGAAAATCATTTTGAGATATTTAAAGGTCCATTTCTTGGATTGATTTGTAGAAACAGTTTTACAATGAATCATTTGTTTTCCAAAGTTCATCATAAGATATCATTTTCTTAAACCCTTTTTCTTACAAAAACCAATAAATAAAGACATTCAAATATTTTAATGGAGTTATAAAAATACGTTAAAAGAAAATATCTAAATATCAAGGATTTAAGTAAAACTTCTCATGTAAGTCTATTTTATGAAAATACCTACTACTTTCCATTATCTCTTCATTACACTCCATTTGTTAGATTCTTTCCATAGTTTCTTTGATGTAAGAACTTAGATGAAAAGATAAAACATTTTAACATCTAAATAAAATAATCAAGAGAGTTAAGAAACCTATTTGTTCAAGCTCTAATCAAGTCTTCAAGTCCTTCTTTCCTTCTTTTTTTTCAAGCTCCAAGCTTTCAAGAGAGATTTGCACCAAAGAGAGGAAGAGAAGAGAAATTTTCAGCTCTCTCTCTCCTTCTTGCTTCAGATTTTAGAGAGGAAGAAGATGGAGGGGGAGGATAGAAGAAGAGAATGGAGGAAAAGAGGTAGAGATGGAGCCCTAGATTTTTCTCCTCTCCTTTTTGCTTTTTCCTCTACCTTATCCTCATTTTACTTTTTAGTCAAAAAGCAAAAGCTAAAGGTGGTGAGGTGGAGAGCACCTATTGGTCCAAATTAAAGGTGGGGTGGTGAGGTGGAGAGCACTTATTGTCCAAGCTAAAGGTGGAGTGGTGATGTTACTTTCATCCTTATCTTCCTATGTGGCATGTCACCTCATCATGCATTGCCACGTCATCGATGATGTGGCATATTCGCCATCTCATTAATTAGTTTTCATTAATTAAAATCAATTCCATTGAGTATTATCAAATTAAATTAGTAACTTAATTAAATCACCCTTAATCTCTCTTAATTAACTAATCACCAAAATTTCTATTAATTAATTATATTCCACTCTACTTTCAAAATTATTTTAACTAAATCATCCCTTAATTTAATCTTTCTTAAATCTTGCTTAATGACTCCATCATCCCTTTAATCTCATATTCTTACTTAATTATTTATTTCCTCATTTGACCTAATACATAGTATCAGCCCTATTCATTCCTCATCATTAAGGGAAATTATATTGATTATCTGGATTAAAATTTTGGAGTGTTACACCTTATGTTATCCCCGAATTCAATGTCGATGTAATGTGGGCTAAGTGGGAGAATGTAACCCGACTTTGTAACCCACACGTTAAGTCATACACGAACTTGAATTCAAATGGGACCCACGTTCCAATACACAACACGGTTTAGGGAGATATTTTAAGATCTGTTTTCCTACTTTGATGGAAAGTGGGATATTAAAGGAAACACAGCCCTAGAAACCTCCTGACTGCCCTGTTCGATCCTCTCTCTCTTATTTCACCATCACCATATGGCCAAAGGAAAGGAATTAAGTGGGAAAGCCAGAGAAACTTTAGTGCACTCGAAGTTTTGCAAGAAGAACAAGAAAGAGACAGCGCACGTGAATTAATCGATCGTACGTTTCAAATCTGATGGATTCAAGTACGCTTTTAATTTTTATTAATAATGTTTTCCACATAATGAATGTTAGATTAATTATTGAAACATTATTTGATTCAAGATTCTGGTGATTTAAAGTTTCATGGATTGATATTTTAATTTTTGTTTATTGGGAATTAAAGATTATAAATCAAAAAGGTTTATTTAAGTTCTTCATACCCAAGTTGCAATCCAATTAAGAATTATGCTAACATTTGATGGACCGATATCTTAGTTGCCAAAAGTATTTAGATCTAAAGATATATAGTCATGCAATTAGCTATGATATAATGAGAGTGTTTATCTCATATATCATAGTTTATTACTTTATTTTATACTTCAACTTTTAAGCTTTTCTTAAAATATTTTTGACCTTTTTAAGTTTTTTCAAGCTTTTTTTTTAAATTTTTTATGTTTTCTTAGTCAAAATATACATTAATATAATGTTTTTAAAGGCACATAAAATATTTTTATAATAAAATATAACTGATATTCAGAGATTTTAGTTTAAAACTTGAAAGGGCTATCTCCACCATGGGTGCAAATATCGGCTGATACGAAACGTATCAGCCGATATGATGCAGGTTTCAAGTGCCTTATCATATCGGCCGATACGTATTGTATCGGTCCGTACAAGATAGTTCTCGGCCGATATGGTCGATATATAGGTGATATATATCGGTCCGATATCGGCTGATATCTATAATATCGAATTTTTTTTTTAAAAAAAAATCAAAACGGTGGTGGGCCAGAGTTGATATCTCGACCGATATTTTCGTTTTCAATTTATTTTTAAAAAAAAAACTTCCTTTTGGATTATTTATTTATTTTTTAATTCAGAAAAAATAAAATAATAAAAAAAATCGATATTTAAAAAAAAAACACAAAAGAGGAGAGAGAATTTTATCTGCCGATACCTCGGCCCTGGCGTTTTTTGAACCGCAGATCTCCACTACACACAAAAGAAAGGACCCTGGTAAAAAAAATTCTTTTGATGGTAGAAATGAACCTTCTTAGAAACAATTTCTACTGATGCTACCACTAACGTATCCATACGTGTGAATAAGATCTACAAAAATTTAATAATTATAAAAGTTTATAAAAGGTTTTCAAAATTTTCTTACTTCCCAAAAGTGACTAGGTTGGGTTGTGGGTCAAATCATGAGTTGTATTCAAATTAAGAAAGGTTACATCAAGTGGAATTGTGAGCCAAATTTGGGTTAGGTTGATTTGTGGCTCACTCAAGTTTTGGTCTTGTCAACAATAGGTTAGCTAGGTAAGTCTGATTTGAGTTAGGTTAGACAAGGGTTGGGCTAGTTGGTTTGAGCAATAGTTTGGAGATAGGTCAATTGGTAGTTATAGTTGAAGGTTGCACAAATGGTTGAATTTTTATGTTCACTAATTTAGGCATTTTCATAAGATACATGGTGAGAACTGAAAAGTATGAGAAATAGACCCTTTTGGGGCTTTTTAGTGAAACTCATGCTCTTAAACATTCAGGAGAAACAAATTTCATGTAATTAAGCTAATTGAGTCTCGAAATTTGAGCCACTCAAAATGAAGTTAGGGTATGTTTATTTACTTTTCTCATGATAAATGAAGTTAAAGATTTAAAAAAAAATGTTTCATTAAAAATAGTGGTGAAATCTTTTCCTATGAAATCTTATTTTTTACTTTTATTACACACCTACTCAGTGTGATGAGAAATCACTATTAAAATACGAAGAACCAACCACATCCATTCAATCCATTTTATTATAAAACATAGAGTACATGGGCCTTAGCAACTTAATAAAAAGTCTCTGGAGCCAATACATTAGACTCTCAAAGATGAACGTGTGATCCCTCGAAGCCACTAAACAATAGTAAAAAAAAAACTAAAAATCCATTGTGAAACAATTCATTCCTGTTATTTGATGTAAAGGTGGGAGACTGCACCAAATATTGATGACATTCTTTAGGGCTCGATTTTTACACACCTGGGTTTTCTGCCTCTACACACCCGTTTTTTGGTGTGGGTGGCTAATTACCACGATACCCTCGCATTTCCATTCGTTCGAACGAATTCCCAGTTCATTTCGGAATTCGTTCGAACGAATGGCCCCCCCCCCCCCCCCCCCCCCCCCCCCCCCCCAACATTTTCATTCATTAGAACGAATGCCCAGTTCATTTCAGATTCATTCGAATGAATACATGCATCCTACAGAGATTTTGACTCATTCGAATGAATGCTCATGTGTAAATTCCATTCATTCGAATGAATGCCTAAGTGTAAATTCCATTCATTCGAATGAATTGACAGAAGGTGTTCATTCGTTCGAATGAATGGATTGATTCATTCGAACGAATGTATCAGAGAGGACTGGAAAATGACAGTCCTTCTCTCGAATGTCATTCGTTCGAATGAATGACAGTTATGTTCATTCGTTAGAATGAATCAATCCATTCATTCGAACGAATGACATATAAACCTGCATTCATTCGAATGAATGACTTGATTCATTCGAACGAATGTAGAGAGGAGTGGAAAATGATAGTCCTTCTCTCGAATGTCATTCGTTCGAATGAATTAACTGATTCATTCGAACAAATGAACATAACTGTCATTCATTCGAACGAATGACATTCGAGAGAAGGACTGTCATTTTCCAGTCCTCTCTGATACATTCGTTCGAATGAATCAATCCATTCATTCGAACGAATGAACACCTTCTGTCAATTCATTCGAATGAATGGAATTTACACTTGGGCATTCATTCAAATGAATGGAATTTACACTTGGGCATTCATTCGAGTGAAAATGATAGTCCTTCTCTCGAACCCATCCTTTGATTTGATCGATCAATCGACCGAATCAAAACCCTAACCTTCTCCCCCTTCTTCAAAACCCTAAACCGAACCTTTCTCTCTCTAAACCGAAGCTCTCCCTCTCCCTCTCCGGCTCCGGCTCCCTCATTCTCAGGTTTCCCCTCCCTCATTCGCAGCTCCCTCTTCCTCTCCCTCTCCATCTCCCTCTCCCAATCGTTCGGAAATCCCCCATTCATTCGAACCTCTCCCCATTTATTCAAACAAATCACCCCCATTCATTCGAACCAATCACCCCCCATTCATTAGAACCACACTCCCTACACCCTTTCCATTTTAATTTTTCCCTCTCCCTCTTTCTTCCTCTCTTTCCAAAAATACCCCGTGTAAATGGCATCTTCAAGTTCGAAAAAAAAAGCAAGCACAACAAGGGGAGAAAAGAAACAAAAGGAGGACACGGCATTCGACCCGACGCATTTCATATCTTCTGAAGCTGCAACCCTCTACCGAGACGATTTTTACGCACGATCGTATATATTTGGTAAAATTATCGACCTTTCATTTTTCACACAATTTGGATTGAAAATTCAATCTTATTTTGAAGAAATGGGTTGGGGTTCTTTTTTGGCACTGAAATCTGATATGCATCGTAGTTTAGCGAAAGAATTTTATGCCAATGTAGAAAGAATGGATGATGAGTCGATTAAGACATCCGTCCGAGGCCAAGAAATTGTTATTACACGGGAAAGGTTGGACTACCTATATAATTTCCCAAAAGATGCCATTAGAAAGTATGACTGTTGTACATGGCCCACTGATGTTGAGGGATTCAATGTTTTGGTAGCTCTCAACGAAATGTGTGGGAGGACAAATATCACAGAAAAGAAGACTCCCCACTGAAGAACCTAACATTAGAAACACGAATCATCCATCAGATACTTGTCAATTGTCTTTTTCCTAGAAAAGGGCATACTAGTGTGACATGGTTCGATGTATTTCTTATTTGGTGCATCATGCATGGAAAATAAATCTCCCTCTCCCATATCATCATCAGTCATATGAGCGTCTGCCATTGGACCAGAAGATGTAGTCTCCATATGGTCTTTTCTTTTGTTCATTCTTTGAAGAACGTGGAATCCATCTTCTCCCCTCTGATAAAGTATCTATAGACAGTTATGATTATTTTAATGAGTCAAATTTGAAGAAGATGGGATTCCACCTCGACAGAGCTAGTAAGAAATGGCTCCCCAAAGTTGTCGAGGCACTTCAAAGTTCAGGTTTACAGTTCACCTGAGCCATCTGGGGCTTGTGAGGCACTTGAGCCACCTGAGCCATCTGAGGGGCGTGAGGCATGCGAGCCACGCGAGACAGGGACTCCTCCGACTGTTGCAACAGTTGATACGTAGCAGATTCTTGTTAGCATTTCTGCTCTGGAGGAGAAGATGGAACAGAGATATGATCAACAGAAACAAATATATGATGAGCTTACCGCAAGGCTGGATGTTATGCAGAACCAGATTTTAGATACTTTGCGGTTGACAGTGCTTTTAGCACAAGAGAGGGGGATAACAACATTCCTATCTGCAGAACCAGATGGTATTGTACGAGCAAGGGTATCACCCGAATTTGCAGGAGCAGTTCTTCCCCCTATTCGTCCATCTAGAGGGGTAGCTGAATGAGCAGGAGCATCATCTAGCACCCCTGCTCGTACTGAAAGAGCACGAGCAGCAGTTGGCACCCCTGCTCGTATAGTACGAGCAGGAGCAGCATCTGGCACCCCTGCTCGTACTAGTCGACCAGGATCATCACTTGGCACCCCTGCTGGTGCTAGTCGATTTGGAGCATCTGTTCCGCCGAGTGGATCAGCTGGTTCTGGGCCCCGTTCTATGATGATTTTCTATGATGAAGCATAGCTTCCCCATTGACTCGTGCGACTGGAGTTGCAGCAGCTTCTCACCCCCTTACTCTGAAGAGTGGATCAGCTGGTACTGGCCCCTGTTCTGTGATGACTAGAGTTGCAGCAGCGTCTCTCCCCCTTCCTCGTTCGACTGCACTTATTCCATTCATGCGACCTCAGTTTGCACGTCCTGTTTCTGCACCTGCCTCCACTGCTCCGATTGTTACACCAGTTCATACACCTGCCTCCACTGGTCCGACTGTTGCATTAGTTGTTACAACTCCTGCTGCACCTCCTGCTTCAGCACCTGCTGCACCTCTTGCTTCTTCACCTCCTGCTTCAGCACCTGTTGCACTTTCTACCTCTGATCCGCATAGCTCTTGTATTTGATGTACTTTTGATTTTTTTTTATTGACATGTAAAAGAGATGTAAATTTCATATTTTGAATGAATATGTTCTATTATTTATCAGATTTTCATTGTGAATTGGGTCGTTACTTTAAACATGTTATTTTGAACAGATGTTGTTGTAAATTTTATATTTCATTTGATTTTCATACTCTCCATAATCACATTGAAACTGACAAGAACATTCAAGAGCATTCCTAACTTAAATATCGGAATAAATCTACTTCATTTTTCACTTAAAATGAATACATTGAAACTGACAAGAGCATTCAAGAGCATTCCTAACTTAAATATCAGAATAAATCTACTTCAATCGGAAGTCGTTCAAGACCATGCTTAACATACAAAAGAGTACATTCAAGAGCATTCCTAACTTAAATATCAGAATAAATCTACTTCATTTTCTACTTAAAATGAATACATTTCCACTCCTATCTTCACTTCATTGATTCCACCATTGCATGAAATCGTCATTATCTCTAAGATCACCAGACCACTGCATAACATTTAAAAAAATCACATTAGAACATATGGAAGAGTTATATGTCGATTGGTAAATACATATATCAATTAAGGAACGAACTTAATTCGATCATTTCTGTAGAGTTATATATCGAATCGTCATCAAAGTTGTAAGATCCACTATTCATGGAAATCACCTACATTAAGATCAGCATTTAAATCTACACTCGTAGATGCCTGTGTAGCAATTCTATTCGGACAAGTTCTCCTCATATGACCAATATTTTTGCATAACCCACATCTTCTTCCATTAGTTGATTCTCTACAATCTAAAATGCAGAAGGATCTCGACGTGTAGATGTTTGGCCCTGTGAAGAATTCATTGAACCTAGATGACGTCCTCTAGAATATTGCATAATAGGGTGTTTGTTTGGCTTATCATGGATGACAAGAGTTTAGAGATGATTTAGGAACACCTCTTAATCATACGAAAAGAAATTCCATATTTGTTCTTAATACCTTTAAAGTGTACATCTAATACATCCCCAGGCCTCTGCCTTATAACATTCAAGTCGTCCAATGAGATTAAGTCGATTCTCCATTGTGGGTGTATATCATCCAAATATAATTTGTCCATCCATTGCATTTTGTGAGCACACGGTAGGCCCATTGAAGCTATAAACTCTTCCGTACAAATTGGTGAAAATAATCGGTTCATAAGCATAACATATTGGTTTTAACCTCATTCATTACGAAATGAGAAACTTTGTCATTTAATTCATCAAAGAAAGGAATAGAAACATCACATGCAAACCAAATCTTCACATCCTCAAGTTGAATCTTTAACTCTTCAAATTGATTTTCAATCACATGGGTTATCTTTGTTCGGACAACATCTACGTCACCAGTAGATGTAGCTATATAACTTTTCAAAACAGAATGTGCACCCTCAACCCTTAAAGTAGCTTGATTCTTAAAATTTAAACACCAGCCGATCCATGCCTTGACGAATTGTTTTCTATGTGGGATCCACGTCCTTGTTAAGTAGTTCACTGCCTGCGAATCATCTCTAAAATTTTATTTGAATGCCTCAAACGCTGTATTGAATGCCTCTTCGGTTGGGGACTCAATCAGGTCATTCTATTTAGTAAAAAATACATTTCAATCTTCAATTTTCTTAAACATAGGTTTATAATGAGCAACAATATTCTTTTTGATGTGCCAAGAACACAAAATATATACAGCATTAGGGAACTCCAAATCAATGGCATTCTTTAACACCAATTCCCTATCAGTCAAAAGAACTTGTCTAAGGGCTTTCAATATCCGTTGATATTCCAATATCTGGATTTTGATTTCTAAGGGTCGTCAAAATTTGACGTGGTGGTATATTGGAACTCCTCATTTCAATGATCATTCTTTTCTCAGCATCTGAAAAACATATTGTACTTAGATGACCTAATAATACCTCCGATATATCATGATTGTGATCAAAATTCTTTATGGTCAACTTCCATGGCCCATCAACAATCTGTTTTCCTTTCACTTGAAAAGGATAATTGCATTGGCGGGAGTATGCTTTCCTTTTTCTTGCATCATCTTCCACGCTAATCGTGCTGCGGTATTTACCTCCTCTATCGCAGCCAATGACTACTTTCTTTTCCTTATTACATGACCTCTTTATGGTAGTTAGAAATCCTTATTCAAAAGCGATATTCTTAACATAATTTATAAGGTCCTCACGACTTACAAAACATCCCTCAACAAACTCCCTGCCACTTGAGGATTAAAAACTACCGCTAAAACACTAATAATAATGATATAAGAGAGAGAGTTACTTCCGATTCGAGATAAGAGATCCAGACATTAGCTTGAGAGAGACAACTTCGAACCAAGATAAGAGATTGAGAGATGTGTTTAAAGAAAGGTTTAAGAGAGAAGGGATTGAAAAGATGGTTTAAGGGTTTTGGATTGAAAATGGGATTTAAAGGTTTTGCATTGAAAAGGGTGTTGAAAATGGGGTCTTAGGGGGAAGTGTTTGAAAATAGTGGTTCAAAATAGGGTTTAAGGGTTTGCGATTGAAATGAGGTTCAAAAGTTTGAGATTGAAAAGGGGGTTGAAAATGAGGTTTTAAGGAGAAGTCTTTTGAAGAAGGTGGTTCAAAATGAGGTTTAAGGGTTTGCGATTGAAATGGGATTTAGGGGTTTCGGATTGAAAAGGGGGTTGAAAATGGGGTTTTAAGGAGAAGTCTTTGAAGAAGGTGGTTCAAAATGGGGTTTAAGGATTTGGAATAGAAATGGGGTTCAAGAGTTTGCGATTGAAAAGGGGGTTGAAAATGGGGTTTAAGGGAGAAGGGATTCATAAAGGGTTCAAGGGCGAAGGGAGAGGGAGAGGGAAACTACGGTTTAGGATTTTGAATGGAATGAAACGAGTGGAATTTCGTGGAGGATTACTTATATAAGTTGTCATTCATTCGAATGAATCAGTCAATTCATTCGAACAAATGACATATAAGGAGTCATTCGTTCGAATGAATTTATTGATTTATTCAAAAGAATGACATTCAAGAGAAGGATTGTCATCTTTAAGTCCTCTCTGATGCATTTGTTCGAATGAATCAGTCAATTCATTCGAACGAATGACATATAAGTTGTCATTCGAATGAATGGGTTGATTCATTCGAACGAATGACATTCGAGAGAAGGACTGTCATTTTCCAATCTTCTCTGATACATTCATTCGAATGGATCAAGCCACTCATTCGAATGAATGCACGTCTATATGCCATTCATTCTAATGAATTGATTGATTCATTCGAACGAATGAACATAACTGTCATTCATTCGAATGAATCGATCCATTCATTTGAACGAATGACATTCGAGAGAAAGACTGTCATTTTTCAGTCCTCTCTGATACATTCGTTCGAATGAATCAATCCATTCATTCGAACAAATGAACACTTTCTGCCCATTCATTCGAATGAATGGAATTTACACTTGGGCATTCGTTTGAATGAGTCAAAATCTCGGTAGGATGCATGTATTCATTCGAACAAAATCGAAATGAACTGGGCATTCTTTCGAATTAATGAAAATGGCGGGGGTATGCGTCCATTCGTTTGAACGAATTCCGAATTAAACTGGGAATTCGTTCGAATGAATGGATACGCGGGGGTATCGTGTTAATTAGCCACCCACACCCAGAAACGGGTGTATAGAGGCAGAAAATCCGGTTGTGTAAAAATCGAACCTTCTTTAGTCACATCTTAGGTTGGGTTTAATAACTTGATTTTAATCCTTTTATCAATTAAGCGCAGTTGGATTAGCCCAATCTATTTTGATAGTCGAAATTCTATTTTCTTTTTCAATTTGGGTTTGGCTTTAGTCAAGTAATTGTTTGGATTTGGGTCACATGATGTTATAGCAAGGTTTAAGTTGGGTATAGAGAAGTTGAACTCAATTCGAGTTACATTCTTTATTGAATCTTGGACAAGATAGATTTAGGTAAAGTTGGTCCACGTTTCAGGTCTAGGTCGATTTGGGTTTGGGTGATGGGTGGGGTTGAGTCACTTGACAAGTAAGTTTGAAAAATGTGGTAGTGATTGAAGTTGTGTTTAAAGGGACTCCTTTTCTCTTAATTGATCTTTTTCTCTACAGTACCTAATACTCAAGAAATTACAGAGAAAACCTTATTCTCTCTAGTGTTACTCTTTTTATTAAAAAAAAAAACATTAAGATAAGCAAAAAATGCAAAGAGTTTCTTTGGAAACGAACGGTAGAGACACTTGCTTATATTATTCAAGACAATCCCTCATTGGAAGCAATGTCACAAATATCGGCGGTATTTTCAAATTTACCGTGTTTTTATCGGCAAAATACCATTACCGCGTTAAAAACGCGTTTTTTTCGCCAAACGATAAATTTCCGGTAAATTCCCGATAAAATCGCGTTAAAAACGCGATAAACGTTAATAACGCGATAATATCCCGGTAAATTTCCGGTAAATTCCCGAGAAATTCCCAGTAAATTTCCTATACCATTTTTATTTGATTAATTTTTTTATTTATTCTATTTTTTTATTTTTTAAATATTATAATTTCAGTGAGATTTTCCCGTTAAATTCCCGATAAAAATTCGAGAATTTAAAAATATCCCGTTATTATCAATTGCCGTTAATATCCCGAGAACGGTATTTGTCACTATGATTGGAAGGGTAAGTAATTAAAAAATAATTGTCTTTTACAAATTAAATCTAGGTAATTATATGCTATTTTGGATAGATATCTTTTTCATTAGTCTTTTCAAAATTCCTTTTTCAATGTGGACTGAGTATTTTATTACTTGCTTCAACCTTCAAACGACACGACACGTACATTATTTAGACTCTAATAGTCTTATCTCTATGGATTCTGTATTAAGTTGATCACAAGCTAGATTTAGGTGAAGCTTTTAATTGCTCATGTCTAAGCTCCTTTGTAGTTTTAAGGCCTAAGTCTACATGTAGTTTGTAAAGTTTTCTTAGACTATAGCCCAAACTTGTCAGCAAAGCCTGATCGTGCTCATTAGAGCTTATTATTTGTATGCTATCATATTAGACAAAGTCTAAAGCTTCTTTTTAAGGATCCATTTTAAATTTCAATATGATACTTATGTTCTTTTTTTTTTTTTTATTAATCGAAGGTGTTTAGGTGTCTCACTGATAGGAGATTTTACTCGACTAATCTTTCATACAATTGTACACCTTCCTACATATACATAATGGGTTCAAAATATAAGGAGTAATATCATGGGAAGTGGCCCAAAGAGAATTGAGCAAAAATCAAACTCATGATCTCTCTTCATAAAGAGAGTTTCTTGACCGTTAGACCAGAAAACATATTATATACATGAAGCAATTAGGTTTATATTAATATAATACTAATAATCATTTCTCTGTATTTCCATGTAAATATATACAACTAGCTAAACAAATGAAAAGTATAGTTTCAAAAGCTCTGCCACCTCCCCCATCGTTTTATCATATAAGCTCAAAAAATAATCTCATGTTTGACTTGTTAGTCAATTGTTAGTCAAATATTATTCAAGTCCAACTTCAAGGAGTTGGTGTACTGGTCACTAACTGCCTAGAAAGTAAGAGTTCTAAGTTTGAATTTCATCCCGTTTTAAAGAATCACTCTTGATAGTTTTATCCAACATGTGTAAGTAAAGAGGCTTACACACACGTTGAGGACTAGTAGAGTGCTCTAAGAGACCATAAACATCTCGATAATAAAATAAAATATAAAATCAGCATCCAAGTTTGGACATCCACACAAAAATAGACAACTCTAGTCACGGGATCCTAAAGACGGAATTAAGTTTTACTTTTATTGAAAAAAATATATAACTCAAACTCTGTTAATTCATCTAAAACGGAAGGAAATGACGAATCACAGTAATGACTGTTCAAATATTCCTCATTCATAACTCCACTTATCAACATATTTATCTCCTTCAAATATTTCAGTCAAAATCAATTTTCTACTTTTTGAAAGATTAAAAACTTTAATTCATATTTTGATCATAACAACTACGTTCATGAAAATCTGTAAATGAAGTAAGCGAATGAAATTTCTTAAATCTGAGTAAAATTTGACTAAAATTTATTGAAAATTCTGCAAAAATCTTATCAATTCGCTGATATATATATTTAATATAGTCTATATTTATATTTTAGCCTATGCTCCAGCAAAAAAATTCATCCGAAATTTGAATCTGATCCCGCTACCCTGTATTCTTTGGAGAAATGATGCAAAATCCGAAGAAGAGGCCGAAATCAACAAAACAAGAAAGCGAGAAGAAGGAAACCAAAATAATCTCCGGCCAAATTTCATATCTAAGAATATAACCTACTTCCATAGAATTCACACTGCTATCTCGAAAATCAAATGACACGATCGCTCCAAAGAATCAAACAGAAGGTGAAGAACGACAAAAGCACCAGGATCTGAAGCACAAACTCAACGATGCTGCATAATTTCATCCGCCTGGCCTTACACCTCTCCATTGCCAGCTCCAACTTCAGATCTGCGATCTCTTCCAACAATATCTCTCTTTCCTGCTTTTCAAAGAGATCGACGAGAATAAGATTAATTTCGAGAATCCATCTGGATCTGAATGAGAATTGAACCGAGAGATTGAGATTTACGTAATTGCTGTCTGTTTTTGACGGTGGAGTAGATTTGAGAGACAAGAGGAGGAGCGCTGCTTTGGCGCAGCGGACGGCCATCTGAGCTTTCAGAGGTTCATCGGTGATTCCGGTGCCCTCCATCTCTCTCTCCATATCTTCCTTTCACTGCTTGATTCTAGTTTTCTAGCCACGGAAGAAATGTCAGTTCTTGCATTCCTCCCTTTGGCATTTTCCATTTATAAACGGATCGGATGGAAACGGGGAAGAGAGTTTTGCCGCCAAAATGTTCGATTGGAATTTCTTTAAAAAAATTGTAGTTATAGTGACCCCACTTTGTGGGGTCCATTGAAAGGGTTATAGAGTAAGAAAGTGATCAAGGAGGATCTCTCATTATTGCATTTTCATGTATTTTCTTATTTTCTCTTGTTATATTTTGTTTAAAGATTTAATAAAATAAAGAAAATAAGTTTTTAAGGGTACCAGTCGATGCACCAGTCGACTAGTATATCGTCTAGAGATTGTACTGTGTTACAGATCACTATCTGATGGTACCAGTCGATGAACCAGTCGACTAGTACATCATCTATATAGGTTGTGAATAGTACCAGTCGACTGGTACATCAACTATCACCCGTCTGTAAGAACAGACTGTTCTCTGATAGTACCAGTCGACTGGTACATCATCTAGTATAGTCTATGAATAGTATCAATCGATGTACCAGTCGACTGGTACGTAAAAACTGCCGACGGTTAAAGCAATTTTCGACAGTTCTAGGCAGTTTCTACCCACTTTTATCTATTTTTTCTCTTTGTTTTTGGCAATCTCCAACCTGTGGATGCACGCTAGAGAGATTGTACAATCGGTATTTGAGAAAATCAATAAAAAAAACCAAAAGAGGAAGTTTCCACTTCCCAAATCCTGCGTCTCTCTTTGATTCTCATTTCATTCTGCTGCATTTCTATCCATTGTCACCCAAACGTCCGGATTATCAGATCAAGTTGGTATCAAAGCTCGGTTTTGTCTTCTTTTGGGAAGCCTAGGGTATATGGTCTTGACATGTGATCAATACCAGAAGTCCGATGAAGAAATGTCAGAGCCCCTTTGTTCAGAAAGAAGGAAAATCTTGAGAAAGTCGGACATGACTGCGAACGACGAATTGAATGAGCGTTTCTCCAAATTGGAGGAAAAAATGACCGCATTAACGGAGTTAGTCACCAAGTTAGTGGAAGGTGTAGCCTCAAAATCCTCTCTGAAACAGACGTCTGCAGGTTCATTCAAGAAGAAGAGGATCGAACCGACGGATGCAAACGAGACAGACGAGGAGAAGAAGAAGAGGAAGAGGTCGAGCAGACCCATGAATTCTTGTTGGGAGCCGACCAGTCCGGTAAGAAACCTTTCAGAGTAGATTTCAAAATAGAAATTCTTACTTATGATGGTATAGTTGATGCAGATAAGTTAGGCAATTGGATGGAACAAATGGAGAACTATTTTACTCTCTATGTGTACACCAGTGCACAAAAAATCAGTTTTGCATGACTCAAGATGTCAGAACATGCATTGACATGGTGGAACGCTTATGTGAAGCACCACAACATATCAGGTTTAACTTGGAGTAAGTTTAAGAAGTTGGTCCGGAAACAGTTTTACCCAATTAGACATGAGGAAGACCGGTGGATTACGTGGCAGTACTTGAGATAACGGGCTCAAGAGTACACCACTGCGTTTCACACTCAGGCTATTGTACTGGACATCTCTATCGAAGATTTTGAAGTTTTTATGAAGTATGTAGGTGGTTTAGCTGAATACATTTAGTGCGAGCTAAAACTTTTCAAAGCTAGCTCCATTCATGAAGCTACAGTGAAGGCCATCGCCATAGAGGCAAAGAACAAGAAATCTGATAGGGTTGAAGTCAGGCCGAATTTCAAAGGAAGAGCTGGTATGGGTGGTAATAGCAAGGGTAAGTCTAACCAACCGAGGAAGTTAAATAATGTAAAAGGTCCTACATGTGACCAATGCAAAGGAGTTGGTCATACAAAGGATAAATGCTGGAAACTACATCCTGAGCAATGCCCGAAGAAGGATAGAAAGGCAGTGTTGAATGTCCGTGAAGTGGAAGAGATTGAAGAGCTGAAGACAGTTGATAGTAAACTCTCACTCATGGCAAAGACTGCATAGACTTCCAAGGACTCTGAGTTAAGAGAAGAGTTTTTTCACTTGAAGATTCAAGTGAAACAAAGTGTGATTGAAGCAATAGTTGACCCTGGAAGCCAGAAGAATCTCATTTCAGAATGTTTGGTGACGACAGCACATCCAAAACCCTATCCATTGGGGTGGATACAGAAAGATGTGGACATGAAGATCACAAAGCAATGCACCTTTAAATTTGCTATCACAGAAAAGTACATTGATGATGTGACATGTGAGGTGGTTCTATTGAACATGTGTCAGGTCATTTTGGGCAGTCCATATTTGGGGGACCGAGATGTCATTCATTACAGGTGACAGCGCAAGTATCAGTTTGTGAAGGACGAAAAGGAATTTCATGTCAATGCCAGCAAACCACAGACCACCACCACTTTGGTCACAGCTACACAGGCCAAGAGGATTGTGAATGCTTGTGTGAAGTTTGTCTTGTTGATGATCAGACCACAAGAACAATCACCAGCTAAAGTGGCACTCTCTACAGTATTACTCACCCCCAAGCAAGAGTCTGAAGTTGAGAAAGTCAAGTTGACTTTCAAGGAGCTATTTGAAGAGGTATAAGGTCTACCACCACGGAGACATGTGGAGCATGATATACAGTTAGTATGAGATGTTTCCCTACCTAACTTGGGTCTGTATCGTACCTCCATCACAAAGAATGATGAGATCCGACAACAAATCCAAGAGTTATTGGAGCGTGGAGTCATGAAACCGAGTTGTTCACCTTGTGGATCTCTAGTGTTGTTGGTACCTAAGAAGGACGGCGGCTGGAGAATGTGTATTGATTACAGGGCGTTGAACAAGATTACCATCAAGAATCGGTATCCATTACCAAGGATTGATTACCTGTTGGATCAACTACAAGGAGCCCACTTTTTCATTAAGTTGGACCTGAAGTCGGGTTATCACCAAGTCCGGGTTCATGAGGATGACACCTGAAAGACTACATTTAAGACAAGGCAGGGGCTGTTTGAATGGCTGATTATGCCATTTGGATTGTGCAACGCGCCGGCAACCTTCATGCGATTAATGAATGAGGTATTGCATCATTTCATTGAAGATTTTGTTATAGTTTATTTGGAAGACATTTTAATTTATAGCAACTCATGGGAGAAGCATATCGTTCATTTGAGTAAGGTGTTTGGGGTGTTGAGGAAGAATCAGCTCCAGATGAATGGAAAGAAGTGTGATTTGGGAAGCAGTCGTTGGTGTACTTAGGTTTTGTAGTTGGCCTGCACCTCGATTGGTAACTGAAGTGAGGAGCTTCATGGGAGCTTGTCAGTATCTACGGAAGTTTATTCGTCATTTCTCACAGATAGCAACGCCTTTGCATGCTTTGACAAAGGCCAATCAGAAGTTTGATTGGACGAAGAAACAAGATGATACATTTCAGTTATTGAAGGATGGGAAGCCCGTGACTTATCATTCTGAGATGTTTAGTAGATCGATGATGAATTACCACACTTATGACAAGGAGATGTATGTTTTGCACCAGTCGGTGAAGCATTGGCGTGTGTATCTATTGGGGAAGGATGTCATAATCCACACCGACCACAAACCCCTTCAACTTTTACAAACTCAGTCAAAATTGCAGCAAGCTCGTCATATGAAGTGGATGTCATATTTGCAACAATTTAATTTGGTGATTAAATACAAGAAAGGAGCCACAAATAAGCTGGCTGATATGTTGTCTACACCACCTACACAAAGGAGCCCACTCTCACGGTGGCAATGCAAATCCAGCCTATGGCCCTTACTGAGTATGCACAAGGGTATGATACTGATGAAGACTTCAAGACAGTATTTGAGAAGCTACAGCAAGGTCAGACTATGGAGTTTTAACTGAAGGATAGGATGATGTATAAGGGGTCACAGTTGTGTATACCGAAAGACGGGGACAAATTACAGTGGGTTAAAGAAGCTCATACCTCCCGAGTGGCGGGACATTTTGGGGTTGAGAAGACACTACTTGATCTACAGATGTATGTCTTTTGGCCGAAGATGCGGCTAGGTGTGGCTAGATACATCAGAGGTTGCGTTTTTTGCAACACTTCGAAGGCATCGAACAGAAAGGTAGGACTGTATACTCCTTTACCAGTACCTTCAAGACCCTAGGAGAGTATTTCGATGGAGTTTTTGGGAGGCTTACCGAACACCAAGTCTGGATATGACTATCTGTTTGTTATTGTGGATCGGTTCAGCAAGATGGTGGAACTCATCCCTTGTAAGAAGACAATGACAGAGATGCAGCAGCGAAGCTATTCTTTGACCATGTTTGGAAGCATTATGGGTTGCCTACGTCGATTGTCTCGAATAAAGATAGTCGATTCTTGAGTCATTTTTGGACTTCACTTTGGGGAAAGATGGATACCAGGCTGAAGAGGAGCACTGCATTTAATCCACAAACTGATGGAAAAACAGAAGTAGTAAACAGAACTATGGTGCACCTCCTTCGAGGCTACAATTCTCAGCATCCTAAGACTTGGGATAGTAGTCTCTCCTAACTGCAGTTTGCCTTCATTATTCAAAGCTCGACACAGATGTCACCTTTTGAAGTCTGTTTGGGCTACTTGCCTCAAAGCCTTTTTGATTTGGCTTTCACCTTTGGGGACGGTCAGTTTGAAGGAAGGGAAGAGGAGGACAAAGCTAGAGCTCAACGGTTTCTTGAGAAGATAGCTAAGGTGCACAAAGAAGTAGAGGCATAGTTGCAGCGTTCACAACAGAGATACAAGAACCGACATGATCGACATCGGGTGGAATGTACATTGCAAGAAGGTGATCTTGTTTGGCTGAAGCAGAGCAAAGAGCAGTTGAAGGGACTAAGAAAGAACCTGAAACCCATCAGATATGGAACGTTCAGAATCATCAAGAAGATTGGAGACAATGCATTCCAGTTGGATCTACCACCATATATACAGATGTACTCAGTCATCAATGCTGAGAACTTGAAACTGTTTGAACCTTCTATGTTTGATGAAGATTCAGACAAGGAGACGTGGCTACCATCAGTTGATTATTTGTGGGTAGAGCAGGAGGATCCACTGTCTGAAAATTGCATATTGGAGAAGAAGGTTATGGATACTAGGCGAGGGACGTATGATTCTTACCGGATCGGTAAGAAGGGTCAGCTGCCAAGCCAGTCGCGGTGGTACAATCGGGAGAAGGGAGCTAAGGAGTTCCTCATTTGGAGTTTTGAAGATTTAGTGGGCCCTAAATCCCCTGAACAGGTGGAGCCATGATCTAGGAGCTCCCATTATTACAATTTTTATGTATTTCCATGTATTTCCTTGTTTTCTCTTGTTATATTTTGTTTAAAGACTTAATAAAATGAAGAAAATAAGTCTTTAAGGGTACCAGTCGATGCACCATTCGACTGGTACATCATCCAGTGATTGTACTGTGTTACAGATCACTTTCTGATGGTACCAGTCGATGCACCAATCGACTAGTACATCATCTACATAGGATGTGAATGGTACTAGTCGATATCCCAGTCGACTGGTACATCAACTATCACATGTATGTAAGAACAGATTGCTCTCTGATAGTACAAGTCAATGTATCAGTCGACTGGTACATCATCTAGTACAGTTTGTGAATAGTACTAGTCGATGTACCAGTCGATTGGTACGTAAAAACTGCCGGCGGTTAGACCAGTTTTCGATGGTTCTGGACAGTTTCTGCCCACTTTTATCCCTTTTTCTCTTTTTTTTGGCAGTCTCCAACCTGTGGATGCACGTTAGAGAGATTGTACAATGCTATTTGAGAAAATCAATAAAAAAGACAAAAAGAGGAAGTTTCCACTTCCCAAATCCTACATCTCTCTTTGATTCTCATTTCATTCCGCTGCATTTCTATCCATTGTCACCCAAACGTCCGAATTATCGGATCAGAAAGAATATCTCATAATGAGGTAAGAATAGTATCAAATGATATTATTAAATTATAATATTTTTTAATTTTTAAGAAAAATCAATTATTACTTTTTTATTCTAATGAATATACCTGTCAAGGATATATCAAAATAAAAATAATAAAAATTAGATTTAAACATAAAAATAATATTTTAAACAATCTAAATTCTCATGTGATCTATACACTTAAACTGTACATCAACGGTTATAATAGTTTCGCCCATGTTGGGCTTTGAACTATGGTTCAAAGAAGTTTGAAATGTAATCAAGATTAGCATGCAAGCTCTTTGTTACAATGTTTTAAAAATTGGATCGGACCGCGATTGAATTGCCGGTTTGATCTTGACCGTGAGATGTATGGTTCGAGTGAGATTGAAAGCTATCTAAAAGAAAAATCTGTTCCGGCACAAGTGGGATGCCTAACTTTCCATGCTCACGCCACTTCTTAACACATGTTTACAAAATTTGTAATAACTCAGACTACATAAATCAGAATTTCGCAAACTTGGTCTTATTGAAAAGGTTATTGAATGAGCTTTCCAACAAATCTAATTGCTTGAAGTAATAGTGACTCCACTTTGTGGGCTCCATTGAAAGGGTTATAGAGTAAGAAAGAATATCTCATAATGAGGTAAGAATAGCATCAAATGATATTATTAAAGTATTATAATTTTAATTTTTAAGATAAAAATAAATTATTAACAAAATATTTTTTATTTATTCTAATGAAGAATATATCAAAATAAAAATTATAAAAAATAAATTTAAACATATAATAATATTTTAAACAGTTTAAATTCCTACAAGTAATGCATTATATCTTCAGAAGATTTCTTTTGTTGTAGTAAATGTCTATCTTCGAAGTGGAGAGTACAGAGTATAGAATGTAATTTAAATTAATATATCTAAGTTTTATGATAAATTGTAAAGGCAACTAAAAAGAGTTCAAAGGCACATTTTTGAAAAGTACAAAATAGATTAATATCTCCAATGTTATGATAAGAACAAAGAGAAATAATGAAGAAAGTAAGAGAAATATATTGAAATACTTTGATTTCCTTATTATTAAGAAAATAATTATTTCTAACATGTGGTTAATAAAATGATTAGAATCAACTAAGTTATGGTGAAAATTGACAATATAAAGTTATATTAGAGTAAATAAATGTTAGGTTAACAAAAAGAAGTTTCTATTATCGTAGACTTAAATACAAATAATTTATCCTTTGGCACAAAAGGAGAGAATTAAATGCAATGCATTGAGAGAGTATGAAATTTCCTGAATCTATTGCAATGTAGATATTATATAGTTGATGATGTGAGGAGGGAATACATTAAGAAAAGGTGGGTGAAGTTTCGTTTTATCTAATCATTCTAATTATGTGATCTAAGTAGTAACTTTTCTCCTGTAATAAACAAACAAAATAAGGAAAACACCTAAAGGTAACTCCTATTCAAAAGTAACTTTTGTTCAAGAGTAACCCCTCTAAAATTTACCCTTATCCCTCATCCAAACATAGAGTAGAAAAGTAAAATTGTGTATATTATTGAATACTTAACCTATTACATATATTTATAGCCTCTAGCCGACCTTAGGACTCTCATAATCAAACTCAAATACTTAACTTAATTATAAATTAAATACACCTCTTAATTAGAGGTAACCCAAACTAGGAATCCTAACAACACAATTATTCTAATTATTCCAACACGCCCCCATAAGTTGAAGCATGGATGAACGTGAATCTTGGAACGTGAACGGCAGGTGAACTACAAAAGTGGAACGCGAAGCTTGGAATGTGAACGGCAGGTGAACTGCAAAAGTGACACATCGACTGGCCACAAAGATTTGTTGAAGAAGCAACACACTATTTGGCTACAAAAGTTATTGAAGAGGCAACGTTGATTGGCTACAAAATGACAGGCGGCAAACATAGATGGCTGCCTGAAATACACAGAACTTGGCACGGACGACGGTAATGGCCGTAAGACAGTTGTCCGGCAAAAATAGTGATCGCAATATGCGATAAACACAGATGATGAATAGCCAGAAAAACAAGGGGCTGAAGCCATCATATCGATCAATCAGATCGGAAAAGCTAGCACATAATGGTTGTAGCCATAAAGGCCAACAAACAATGATTGTAGCCATAAAAGGCCAGCAAACAATGAATGAAGTCATAAAGACCAGCAAATAAGGTTGTAGCCATAGAAAGCCAACAAATAATGTCTAAAGTCATAAAGACCAGCAAATAAGGTTGTAGCCATAAAATGCCAGCAAAGGTTATAGCTATGAAAGGCCAACAAATAAAGGAGTGGATGAATTCCACCACAAATGAACATGTATCCAAAACATGTTGTCTCATTTTCGAGAAACAACAAAACAAGGCGTGCTCAAACGAATGGCAAGTTGTGTCCCTTTCTTCGGCTTCAACAAAGTAGGAGGAGAAAGGCAATTTGTGTCCCTTTCTTCAGTTCTCCCCCTTTCTTCTTGGCACACATTGTGGCGAGAAGAAACATCAAAAACACTAAGAAAAATAAACACCGGGCTCGAATAATTAATTGGATCTCAACCTAGTTCTGGTTGAAAGATAACATATGGAAAGCGCCTCTAACCAAAAATGCACAGAGTAGAAGCAACATCTATCACTGGGTGATGGAAGGAAACATCATGCACGGACGATAATTTACTGTTGAAAAATGCCCAGAGCTGCATATTTCATATCTGAGCCCAAAGTCAGGTGTCGTATAGATCTTTTCAAACAAAGATTTGGCTTGACAATATAGAGAGAAGAGAGTTGCTCTCAAGATCTGGAAAAGACCATCCAAAAAAAAAAGGAGGGTTCTTTCAATCCCAGAATTGATTCATGGCCTTGTTCATTTTTTTTTTTTTTTTTGTGTGTTTCATTTAGCAGAGAAACTCTCTTGCTTATTTGTGTTGTCTTCTTCAACCAAGACGGTCGATACTGTAGCAGCGATGACGGTGATGTTCAAAGGCTAAAGAACAGTGATGGAAACAGAGGGCAACAACAACTTGTAGATCTCGGCCAAGATAAATTTGTTGTGGGTCGTGCCTTCAAGATGAAGAAGGGGCTGAGATCTTGCAGCGGGGTGAGATGGGCAGACGACGATTCCAACGATCACCAAAAAAATCAGATCTGGCTTAGAATGGCCAGACGTTGTTGCACACTGCGTGGGGAAGCAGTTGATCTGCAAACACAGAGATCTGAACTCAAAGATCGGAGACGGGGAAGATGGACCGGGCAGTGTGCAGATCTGGAAGTGGATTCAGATCTGTGATCTGAGAATGATTGCAGATATGTGGGTCTGAAACCCTACCGATGATGGAATAAGAGAGGGCAGCTAAAGTGCAGCAGAAGGTAGAGAAACCAATGCCTGGGCTGCGAGTTTTTCCTTTTTTTTTTTTTTTTGAACTGCAGTAAGACCAGACGGCTTGGGGACTATTGGGTGTCCCGATCTGAGAAGAACAGTATACGAACAGTGCAAGATCGATCTAACTCGGTCGTCTCCCTCCCTCCACCAATGTATCTCCTTCAGCAGAGGGAGAGAAGAGACAATTTTTTTTTGAAGGCTCACTCAATAGGATCTTGTTCTGACTGATACCATGTAAAAAAGTAAAATTGTGTATATTATTGAATACCTAACCTATTACATATATTTATAGTCTCTAGCTGACCCAGGGCTATCACAATCAGACTCAAATGCTTAACCCAATGTTATTAAACCCGACCCGACCCGCGGTTGAACCGGCGGGTCAACCATGCCCATCAACTTAAAGGATCGGGTGGGTTTAAAACCAGTAAAAACCCTCTCCAGCCCGTGGTTCGACCCGATTTTTAATATTAACCCGCGACCCGACCCGTAAAGAATACCCGTGTTTAAAAAAAACTCATGCAATGGAAGTATGGAACAGCTGAATAGATGGGACATGACTCTGATGGGAGTCAAATCCTAGAAAAACGGCAACAAGTCTTCCTTTGGCTTCTTTTCCAAACTCCAAACTCAAAATTTCAAAGTGCAGAACGGCACGATTTCTTCTTCTCTCAAGTCTCACTGCCATCCTCTATTCTCAGTGTTTCCTACGCCTTCTGTTGTTCATCGCCTTTTCTCCAAAACGAGCGCAACCTGTTGGCCTTCCTCCTCTTCCTCGTGTTGTATGGTATGTAAATGGAAATGATAAAAGCCCTTTGGAAATGATTTTTTTTTTCTGCATTTCTACTATAATTTCAGCCATTTTGTTTTCCCTCTTTGCCAATACATGAAGAATTCCAGCCATGGCAGTATAGAACATCTGCCTAGTAGGTTGTATTCTTTTGGTTTTTTTTTTTTCTCTTAGATGAAATAAAGTAATAAACCTTTCAAAAAAAAATATACATGATAAACATAAAAATACTATTTTTCAAAAAAAAAAAAAACAAAACTACACAAGAATCATATATGAGATCAACCTTTACCTTTTAAGTTTATTCAGATTTTCAGTACATGAAGGCAGCATAAAAATGAAGCTTCAATTTCCAAATCTTGGGACATTCACATTAAAGCAGACATTGATACCATATTTCTAAGATTTTTAATGGATAGAAAATCTGATAAATGTTTACATAAATAAATAATGTTTGCTTTCAGCCCTAAGAAATAATGGTGCATGAGGGAAATCCCCTGTTATCAGAAAACATACCGAGAACTCCATTTGTGAAATCAAGACTGCTAGTTTTTATGTTTACATGCATTTCATGTGTATGTAATTATGCATGACTTAAAAAATGGAACTAATTCACAATTTTGTATTTGTTTCAAATTTATTGTTGCTAATTTATCATATATTTTTGTTAGTTTATAAGTTGTATAATTATCAATGTCAAATTTTTTAGAAATATGATTCTGTTCCCCCATCTCATATCCAAAGTAAAGAGCCTCGCTCAACTCGTGGAAGGACTGATGTAGCATGGAATCATGTGAAACTAATTGGTGATAATCAGTTCCAATGTCTTTATTGTGATAAAAAAGTTAAAGGTGGAGGGATCAATAGAATGAAATTGCATTTGTCACAAGTTAAACGTAAAGGAGTTGAACCATGTAAACAGGTTCCACCACATGTTAGTTTCTTAATGATACAAATTTGGATGAGATTGCTTCTCAAAAGATAAATAAAAAGCAAAAGACTTGTTCACAAGGTGAAGGGAGTCAACTTCCAACTTATCTTGAATTAAGTCAATCATCTGAAGAAAATGAAATTCAAGAAATTCTGAGACCAAGTCATGGTGATAAGAATAAAGGGATAGCCATAAATGAGGGAGGGCGAAAAGGTGAAAAAAGTTTATTTCCTCCTCGAACCATAAAAGGGGCTCAACCCACCATTAGAAGTGCAATGGCAAGCAAAGATGCCATTGATGTTGCACATATGATTGTTTCTAGGTGGTTCTATGATGCATGTATCCCATTCAATGCCTTTAATTCTATCTATTTCCAAAAAATGTTCGATGCTACTGCAAGTATAGGTGCTGGATATAAAGCCCTTTCTTATCATGATCTTCGTTGACATTTTTTAAAAAGAAATGTTGTTGAAATTGAAAGTGCAGTAAAATCTTTCAAAAGTGTATGGAAAGACTACGGATGCACACTAATGGCAAATGGATGGACAGATGGGCGAAGTAGGACATTAATCAATTTTCTTGTGTATCGACAAAGGGGACTTTTTTTTAAAAATCTGTTGATGCAAGTGCTCATTCAAAGACTAGAGAGATGTTGTTTATGCTTTTTAAAGAAGTTGTTGAAGAAATTGGTCCAGAAAATGTGGTTCAAATTGTGACACATAATGCACCCAATTATGCAAGTGCGTGTAAGTTAATAACCACTCATTTTAAAACTATATATTGGACACCATGTGCTGCTCATTGCATTGATTTGATACTTGAAGATATTTCCAAGATAGAAAGGATGAAGAGTGTTATTGAACGGGCAGGGTCTCTCATTACATTTATATACAATCATGTTTTTGTATTAACATTAATGAGGAAGTATACTGGTGGAAGTGAGATTGTCCATCCTGCAATTACGCGTTTTGCAACTCATTTTCTAGCATTACAAAGTATTTTAAAAAATAAAGGCGGATTGCAAGGTATGACAGTTATCAAAGAATGGATCGATAGTAAATGGGCTACTAAAGATCAGAAAGGCAAAGCCACGGGTGAGTTGATCTTGAGCCCTTCTTTTTGGTCTGAATGTGAGGTTGTTGTGGTGGCATTTCAGCCTCTTGTAAAAGTGCTACGCATGGTTGATAGTGATGATAGGCCGGCAATGGGTATATTTATTAGGCTATGCATAAAGCTAAAGAAACCATAAGAAATACATTCAGAAAGAGAATGACAAAGGATTCAACATCAACAGTGTCATCATCAAGAATGTTTAGTGAAGCTATGCCTTATTTGAACATCATAGAAACTCGTTGGGATCATCAACTGCGTCATCCACTTCATGCGGCTGAGCATTGGCTTAATCTATCATGGTTTTATAATAATATCAATGTTTCTCATGTTCTTAGTGGAGTTCTTGATTGCATTGAGACATTATACTATAATGATATTGCAATGCAACAACTCATTAGCAATGAGCTTAATCTTTACAGAGAAGCATCAGGAGACTTTGGACGTAATTTGGCCATTAAAGATCCCGAAAAAATGATTCCAAGTATACCTTTTTTACATTTAATTATTCATTTACATTAATTAAGTAGGAATCTTGATGTCTTTTCATATGCTTGTGCTTCATTGCCTTTTACAGCTGTTTGGTGGATGAATTATGGAGGTTCAACTCCAAATTTGCAAAAGATGGCAATTCGCATTTTAAGCCAAACTTGTACTTCTTCTTAATGTGAACGCAATTGGAGTGTATTTGAACGTATACACACAAAAAGAAAGAATCGATTAGAGCATAAAAGGTTGAATGATTTGGTGTACGTCCATTACAACTTGTGCTTGTTACAAAGGTAAGAATTATTTAGACGGGTTGAATTCTTTAGAACTTGCTTGGCATTGGACAAAAAAAATAAAAGATGGGTGTTTTTGTCTTTTATTTCTAAAGTATAGTCAGCAACATGTTGTTTTGTTACATATTTATCTTTATTCTTTGATAAAGTTATCAAAGCATTAATTGATATTTGTGTAATATTTTTATTTTTATAGAAATTCGAAGAAAAAGATTTGTTTTGATCCAATATCGTTAGAAAATATTGACATACTAGAAGATCGGATAATTGAGTCAGAGCCACCCCTATTAAATGAGGAGGAACTACAAACTTGGGAGGGAATGGCACAACCTACGAGTGTTATGACTCAATTTGAAACAATTGATTTAGGTATGACTTTTAAATTATAATCATTGTCTATACTATAGTACTTGAATTTTAGATTATATAATATGAAGTTGCATATATAATAATCTCATACATGTATATTCTTCAATTTCAGTGAATTTGACGGAAAGGGATGATGGAGATGAAGATATTGGTTCTTTTAGGAATGATGATGACTTTAGAATTTAAATATTATTTTTTAGATATAACTAACATTGAATTCTTATTGTGTTTTAAATATTATTTATTGGATATAACTAACATTGAGTTCTTGATGTGTTTTGGAAATTAATTAACAACGAGTTGTTAGATGATATTTTGTTGAAATGACATTAAAACATGGATTTTGGATTATTAAAGTATTTACAGTTGTGTCTCTGAGAGTAAGTATTTATTTTTATGAAATATAATCTTAGTTAATAATTTAATATGATTTATAATATTATATTAATTGCACAGGTTTGACCAGGTTTGACTATGGTTCAACCCGGTTGAACCTTATTTAACCAACCCTTCCTACAAGACGGGTCGCTCCACGGGCCGGATTTTAAAACATTGGCTTAACCTAATTAAAAATTAAATATATCTCTTAATTAGGGGTAAATTCAAGCTAGTAATTATTCTAATTATTCCAACACATAGCCATGGTGTTCACTGCTCAGCAACAAATTTTGCACTTAAAGAGAGAAAGGAATCGTCCAAAGATTGAATGAGCAAACTGCAGCCACGCATCTTAAATATAAATGTAAACATGTCGGATTTGGATTAAATATATGTAAAATTTATTTGTATTTATTTAATATTTGTTGAATTTAAATTAAATTTAAATATCCATAAAACTAAAAAAATTAACATTCTTTCTTTTAAAATAAAATTAAAATTTATTAAATAGTCAAGTTCTAATACTAAAAAAAATCAAAATCCTATAAAATATATAATTAATAAAATTTAGAGAAAACCTAAAAAATTTATCTCAAAAAACTACTCTAATACCTAAATGAAAAGGGAAAATGTAAAAGGAAGAAGAAAAAAATGTTAAAATAGATCATAAAATCTATAATTCAAACGGTGGAATCCCCATCTCACTTATAATACTATATCTTAATTTTGAATTTGATGGACAGTATGATAAAGAGGTATGACAGTAAATTTTAAAGTTTTTTCTTCATATAAGTTAGTACAATATATATATTAACAATAAATAAGTTGCTTTAATTAATTGTCATTTGGGTTAGAGGGCCATTAAATACGTACATGATTAGATGATAGATCTATATCGAGATACAAATAGAAAAGGATGTTAGACTCGAAGTCAAGTTTGAATTCAAAACCTAAATAGATATTAAATTTGCATTAAATCTATTTATTTTAAATTAAATATTTTGCAATTTTAAATATTTATTTACTTAAATGCTAGCAGAAAAAGGTTTCAAATGTGTTGAGACTGAGTTCAGAGTTGAAAGACTAGATATTAACTGAGGTCAGCGATCTTCCCATGGGCACTTTGTGTATACAGATACGGGTTTTATCGTGATGTCCATTTTTCCCTTTACCTGCCGTACCGAAAAAGTTTGGAATGTCAAAAATCGGCTCACCAATTGAATCTCTTACTAGTTTTTGGCGAGCTGATTTTTTATATTCTTATTATTTTACATTTTCGGTACAGCAGGTGAAAAGCAAAATAGACATCATAGTAAAACGCATATCTATATACACAAAGTGCCCATGAAATGATCACTAGCCAATAACTCAGCCTGGCTGTTTCAGCATGAACAGGCCCAATTTGCTGGTCCAATAAATAACGTTGTCTCATCTATTGGACCCAATAAATAAACATGAAGACACAATGCTGCGACAAAATTCAGTCCAGGCAGTGCAGCTCGTTTGCATTGCATACTCAGACGCCTTTGTTATTGTCAATTCTGAGATGCGAATTGGTTTATGTAACCAAACTTTTTCATCTATTCCAAATTGGGTAATATTATTTTTAAGAATTTTCCTTATTTTACTCTTAATTTTGTCATTAAAATTAAAAGACAGAGTGAGAAAATCGAACAATTTTATCATTCGTTCTCCATGGATAAGTACCAGTGCACAAATTAATTTTTGGAGAGATGATCCACATTGAAATATAGAGTAATAGATAGTGCACTCATTTGTCCCATCTTTGGTGATAGCATGGGTTGGTTGAAAAATATTCAAAATAACTTTGATTAGATAAATCAAAGTATGATTTTTCAATTAATTTTTTTATCATTTTAAATTATTTTTTAATATTCAAATTTTGTACACTTTAAAAAAATAGTTTGATTGATTTTATTGAGGTGATTCCAAATTCATGTGTATCACCATTTGTTAGATCATGCAAGGGTGTCATGGTTTATTGGGACAAAACCCAAGGGATCATTTTATTATTTTTTAGAGCATATTTGTGTATAACATTTTCTATGAAAATTAAAATGATTTTCACATTGAAATTATTTTCTATTGTTTCTTGCGAATTTTTTCTGTGCCTTGATCATTTACCCCAATGTGGAAAATAAATTCTCAAGAAGTCAAAAGGCAGTTTCTATGACTTGTGGATTTCAAGACAGCTCAACCCGATCTATAAACCAAGATCCGATCCAAATATGCCTAGGACCCCAATCCAAGACCATAATCCATTCTATGATCCAATTGACTTAATCTATTATCCAATCCATCCTTTGTCTCATAGTCAATAAACAAACCCATGATTTAAAACGTTGTTTATAGTCCAATCTAACCAAGTTTGGTATCTATAATCTATTACTCGACTTGTGATCAAACCAAACATGTATTCTATATTTACCCATTGCTCGATTAATAAACCAACCTAATTATGAATTTAGACTTATGAATTTCTAGGATAAATTAAAATGGAAGAAGCCAAAATCTAAACAAGTGGAACTCCTTGTTGCATAAAATTATCATTTTAAGTATAATATATGTTGAATAACTACATACTTTTTAGTGTTGTTATTATTTTAATTATTATGATAATTATGACTATTATCATCATCACTAACATCATCTTAGAATTAAGTACAATGAAGTTATAACATGCATCTCACCAACTTAACAATTAAAAGAATTCATTTATAAATTATTATGAAAACCTTTTTATCAAACCAAATCAAACCAAACTAAATAAATTAACACCCGTAGAAAAGAAAATCTATGAATATCATTTTTTATAAAAATAAGAACCATCGAAAAAAACAATTTCTATAGAAAATACTTGCACATAATCATATTTATAAAAAGAAATCCCATTATATACAGGGACAGAATGTAAAAACCTAGAAAGAAAATGATTACAATATATATCTTGTAAATCTCACGAAAAAAGGATGATTTTTAATTTAATATAAATTTTTTAAAATGCAAATACAATGTGGATTATCTGGGTCGACAAGTTCTCCTAAAATATGATGACAATAGATGAAAACGTTGTTTCTGACACTGGTCTGTCTCGTCTCTGGTTATCCATTACTACAAGCTCCTTACAAAATTTATGAGGAAATCCTTAAACCGTGGGCCTTGAGAACCCTATCTTCTTTCTACATTTTAACATTAAATGATATATGCACGATAACATCCTGGAGACACTATAAAGCATGAATCAGACAATTCAGGTCTGTATACGATTCAGGGTGTTCCAGTGTAGTATCTCCATTATGATTATTTGGGTAAATAGGTCTGTTACCAATTTCCCATCCTAGGTGGCATTTGGACGTGGGGAAAAGAGGAGAGAGGGAGGGACAAACAGACAGACAGCAAAGATGCTTTGACCTTAAAGGTCAGATCAGATCCCAAATAAGCTTAAATATAGTGCATTTGTAATAACTTCTACTTCAGATTAGATCCAGATCAAAATGGAAAAGGAATGCAGTTGTAACATTTTGGACTGCAGAACAGATCCATATCAAAAAGGCTAAATGGGTATATAAATGTGAGCGCTGTTCTAGAAGGGTTGGCTTGACGGTCAAGACACTCATCTTATGAATGAGGTCTTGAATCCATGGGATGCTCAAACCCTCTAGGCCACTCTCTATGGAGTTATCCCTATTGATTAAACCAGTGTGTTGATTGGGAGGTTTACACATACTCGTGGGATTAGTCTCACCTCCAATGTGAAGTGAGAATATCCATGTAAAAAAAAAAATGTGAGATCTGTCTGCCTATGCATGCAGAAGCTTTTGCAAACTATAGTAAAATCATGATCAAGGCGTTCATTATCCATTTTCTTAATCAATGGTGTATTCACAAGTTAATGACATGTTCGCTTTAATGTCATCTTTATCTACACAAGCTGAACAACCTCCAATTTCATTGGCAAAAATTATCACAACAGTAAGTGTAAGTACTCCTTACATTGGCTAGTGTACCCCATACAAAATATAGCCGTCACAAGGACAGAAGTTCCTCCAAGTCAACATTATTCTTGACCAGAATGCCACGGATCACAAGTTAACTGCTCCTGGAAAAAAGAGAAACTGTCGAAACAAATTACTTCATTTCACGGGACTGAAGTTAAACGCATAAGCTTGAAAAACTTCCAAACGGCAGATGTGTATATTTTAAAACAGAAGTTTCGGCCTTCCTAATCCTTAGAACAATATTCTGGGAATAGCTAATTAAAATTTAAAACCTTCAAAAGCTACCTCTCATTTAACATGTTATTCATATTATTGTAGGAGATGGCTGCTCTCCATATCAGAATGATAGAAATGCTTAAGTTGTTTATCTTTTTCACTTAGTTTGCAACCTGAGATTTATTATACAGAAGACAACCATTTTTTTGAGGAACAATACCAAGATAAATGATTGTAATTAGCAAGAAAGCAGAGGTTCATGTGAAGATCAATGAGGCAGTGGAATGAAATGCTAAGACTGGATATCCAGCTCAAAACGCTAGTCCAATCGATGGAGTGACCCAAGTCTTTTATAAGTTTTCTAAATCTCCTTCTTCACAACTAATGTGGGACTTGTTTGCTACCCTAACATGAAAGGCATGACCTGGCAAGGGGGAGAAGCTGGGTGAAGGGGGGAAATTTCATGTAGGGAGACTAAACAGATATTAATATAAGAAAAGTTGCTTAAGGAATGTGAACAATCACGAGTCCCCAACAAAGTAAATATTTGTAGGAAAAACTACTTAAGGAATGTGAACAATCATGAGTCCCCAATAAAGTAAATATTTGTAGGAAACATTCCTGATTTTCAAATTTCATATTATAGATTTTGTTGGAAGTGGCTATCCTATGGAGTGCCTTGAATCTGGGTGGAGCAAGATACTTCCAAATCTTTTTTGTGGGACAGATGAGAGTCTGAAAAGAGTAAATGCAATTTGCTCAAAATAATGTTGCTGGGCTCTTTCCCCTGTCCCATCACTCTCTGCTGGAAACAACTTTAAGAATCTGTAGTTCCTCTTGGAATTGCTCAATTTCAAAAACTGAGAAATCCTTACAAAATAACAAACACCATGGCCATTGTGCTACTATCCTTCAGGTGCATGTTTGAGTCACGGTGGCTATCCTGTGGGGGTGTGGGACGTCACCCGAAGAGAGCATTTAGTAGGGGCTATCCTTCCAAAAGCAAATCTTGTCTCCAGTACCAACTACAGGTGATACCTTCTTTATGGAACTATGGATCATCCCATGTTCTAGTCATCTTTCCTAACATTACATATCCTTTCCACACCACTGAGCCCTTCCCCTTTCTCAACAATCCAGGATCTTCACCACCGGCTCTGCCACCCCCCACCGACCCGCTTTCCCCATATAACAAACCTAGGACAACATGAATAGTTAAAGCATGTCTTACAAACTATCCTATAATTATTGGAGCATATGACAAGGGGACAAGAGTTCGACCAATATGTTGATCATATAAAAGTGTACAAAAATAAAAAATAAATATGTGAGGTATGCATATTTCAAATGTCTCCAATTATGAAACAGCACTGTATCTGATCAAATATATATATATATATATATATATAAGTGGAGTGAGACGAACTATACGCCCAAGCTTAAATAAAAACAAAATGGCTGATAAGGAAAAGCCTTTACAAAAAAAGGGATTAGGTAAGCACCTCTAATCAAATGCATATGGATCATCTGTATATGGATTCAACGACCCCTCTGTGAACAAATCACCTATGGCTGAAGGGCGGGCATGAGCACCCTTTGTTACCTGAAAAGGAATGAAGATGCGATGACATGAATGAATTCCAATTGTACAGCTCATACAAAGCCAATGAACATGAAGTAGTGTAGCTCTAGCATAATAGGTTCTTGCAGGAAGAATTTGTAGCACTTTAACATTATTATGAAGTCATTCTCTCTTTCTTCTTTTTTCAATCTATCATACACAACCACTTGGCCAATTTCATGTATGAATTTGCATTCATGATCATTATCTGTATTAGCATATTAAGAAAACATTTTCACCCATGTTGAAGTCCTCTAGATCAACACTGCCATAGACGGACAAATGATCAAATTATCTTGGAGAAGAGGACTTATGTCTTCCATCTACTTAATTTGTAAAGATGTGACTTATCAAGTGTCAAATCAATTCTCACCATCTCTTTCCTAGCATATGAATTGATTTAATGGGATACTGGAGATTAACAACACCGGCCTACCACTGGGTATAAATAGTCTCCAGAAGTCCCATTTCAGCTAAATTGTTTCTTAAGAATAGGAAGAGACAGAAGAGTTCAGATGAAATTTAACAAGGTATCCTCAAGCAAATTAAATGATGGAAAACAGGCTTAAAATGTCAAACTTAAATCAGATAAGTCTATTGTTTTCCATCCATTATACATATTATTGTCATTCAACTAGGAAAAAAAACTTAACCTGGTCTCATGTGTGCCCCACCAAGGTCTCAAATCACATTCTCAAAACCAAAACAAAATCTTTCTTCAAAAAAAAAAAAAAATTTTGTATCCTTAAAATTTCATATTTTGAGTTGATCTAAACATTGGAAAATCCACCCAAAACTGATCCCATTTTGACCATTGACTTTGGGACCTTAAAATCATGGCTTTTCAAATCCAGTGGCCTTGATTTTTTATGAGAAGCATCATCCTGAAAACACCTTTCAAATCCATCCATACCCATACATTGGACCACCCCTATGGGCCGCACAAGGCCCAGGAGCAACTATCGCTCATAGACAATGTCACCCAGCTGAAACTTGCTCTTGAACTAGAGACTTGATATATAAAACTGTTCGAAGTTGTTAATGCACTTATCCCATACTTGACAAGTCATTGAGGAACCCACCTTTTCATAACTATTTAATGAGAGTCATCCCTCTTCTTCCATGAAACAAGGTCGTTTTGAAGAACATAGAACAGGAGACATTTTCCTCGGTTTCCTTGGTGAGACATTTTATTCATTTTTTGTTAAAATAAGATTTTTGACCAAAAAAACTTGAACATCAGATTTTCATGGCCCGACATGATACCGGAGTTTATGATATGTGTCGGATAACATGGATTGCACTCTAAAGATAAATTTTCTTGTTGAATTAATTTCCTGAAGGAAATTGAAAAACAGCCCCTTAAGCATTTGTTTGCAGTATCTGGATTACTCAGTGGAATCATTCGTATAGGGAATCACAAATAGTATTCTCGTAAATAGTTTAAAGTCCATGTATAATTTTATTAGCACATCTTTTGGCAATATATCTTAGTTACATGTTAACAAACGGGTTTAGAAAAACATTTAGTCTGGACCATCCTGTCAACTGAACATCATTAAAAAGTTCAGCCAATGTTTCTTTGATTCTTTGCTCAAAAAAGTAATGTTCATTCAAATTCTCAAATACTTTCCGTTAAATTTGAATGAGAAATTTTGATCATGCAATACTTAAACTAGTTTGTAGTTCTTAGTTTTCGATCCAGTCATGTTTGCCACTGTCTGCATTGAAATGAAGTAGACAATAATAATAACCTTTCGAATAGCCTCAGCCTTCAAGTCATTTTGTTGATAAGTAACAAATCTATGGCAAGCAGTATCTTAATTCATCTGGTAGGAACCAGTACTCAATATATGACTAGATATTACAGGGAATCTATTTATTTTGGATGACAACCATGTAAAAGATATTGGTCACAAAAGACTTAAAAAATATAGTATATAACCAACGAGGACCAGTTCAGTTATCTTGTTATGATTTATAGTAGTATGGAATCATTTTTTCCACTTGTCTTGGTATAAGTAGAGCTTTGTTCAGTTGAGACCTCAAACAATGTAGAGAATCACAAGGTTGTGTCAACCAAAGTTGTGGACTGTCAAAACTAAAGAAGGGATTCACCATAGCAAAAAAGTAGCAGAGCAGCTAACCTATTTTTTGTGATAATAAGAATAGATAGGACCTAAGGGCATAACTGTCAATTCCATTCCACTCTGGCAAAAATGGTTGAGACCCTCCATTATAGTACTAAATCTATAACAAAATCATGTACCAAAACATTTAGGTCCCCTTCCATCCATTTTAACTATTTTGGAACCATTCTAGCCTCATTTCTGCCCTACATAGATCATATTTCACTAAGTTTTCATGATATACATTTTGATTTTCTTATTAATTTAAATGTTCATAGTTCTATCTGTTAAGAAAGTTTTGAGTTAAAAACCTCTCACTCACTTCAAATAGCATTAATTTGTATTTAATATACATAAGTTTGAGTTACAAGCCTTATAATTGTGATTAGAGAGTAAAAACCACGTGAAATATCTAAGTAAAAAGAGTTGTGTATGTGTGTGTGTTTCCATCTAAAAAAATATGTCCATCTTTTTTGAAATGGAACACCGAGATAGATGAAACCAAATGTTCTAACGTAGAGGCAAAACAAAGTGTGATCGAAAACAGATCTGACAACTATGCCTAAGAGATCAGACAACCTTCTTGAATGGCATGTCCCATAGCCACGTCCATATACCAAACAGGCCTTTCAAATTCATTGAACAATGTTATAAAATCACTATGCACTTCTTTTTTGAGAGTTAACAGAAAATTTTATTGAAAAAAAAGGAATATATACAGCCTCAATGAGGAAATGATGCAAGAAAACCAATCAGATATAAAACATAAAGGAGCTAGAAAATCATCCACCAAGTAACCCTTAAAGATATCTCCCGATAGTGCCCATTCAATGATAGAAGATCTGATGCACAAAATTAGATTGGACAAGGAGGAAGCCTTTCCATCCAAAGATTTTACTATTATGCTCAAGCACAACTACCCAAATGATTGCAAGAGGGACCAACTTCCAAAGTGTCTGGCCTTTTTTATGGAAGGGACCCAACCCGCAACAATGAAGGAGAGCAATTAAAGAGGGAGGGAGCACCCAGCAGAAAGTAAAGAGGAGAGAAAATAGGACCAAATTGGAAAAACAAAAGGGCAATGAAGGAAGATATGGTCAATGAATTTGTCAAAATTCAAGAACAGGTAACAAATATTGGCGAGGACAAAATAACGGGCTTTAAGATTATCCCAAGTGAGGATTTTGTACCAAGCAGCCAACCAACAACAAAATTTACTTTGGAAAGGGTGAAGGAAGACCATATAGCTTTGTGAGGGAAAAGCCAGGACGAGTAGGGAGCAAAGAGAGACAAAAATAGATTTACAAGAGAAGATCCAATTAGATTCTTTGGTCCAACCCTCCTATCTCCAAGTCCAACCTTAAGGATTTCATTATTGATTAAATGTGGAAGATTTCCAAGGCCAGAGATCTCAAAATCCAAAAGGTTTCTTCTGGAAATTAAGAGACTAAACAACTTTTACCCCTAGAACCTCCACAAAATATTTAACGAGGGATCCTTTTTTTATTAAATGGAAAAATCCTAGGAAAAGAAACCATAGAGGTCCATTCTCAATCCATATACCTCCCCCAAAATTAATGTGTGTTTCCCTCCTTGATTGCTTCTCCCACAAAATTACACGGTTGTATAATTTCAGGAATGTCCTATATTCTTGAACCTCCATGGTGGGTTACACAACCCAAAATGCAACCCCTATATGGGTTAATATATTTTCCTTTAATTACTTCCCCCCTAAAGCTCCCCTTTTATTCTCCATATCTCCACCATATTTTGGCCGAGAGACCAATTGCACTCCAATATATTGCCAAAACCTAAACCCCCTTTTTTAATGAAGTTTCACCTTATCCCAGCCAACAAACTTAAATTTCTGTTCCTCACTATTGCCCTCCCACAAGAATCTCTTTGGATCATCTCAAGCAATTCAGCTATTTTGGAAGTAATTTAGAAAAGGAATAAATAATAGATTGGGAGATTGGTGAAGGTATGCAGTTCCAAACTTGGTAGATAGGATTTTGGTTCAAAAGCAAAAAAAAAAAAAAAATCTGGTAATATAATAATAGCATCTTCTAAACATAAATTCATGTCAAATATGGTGGATGCTGTCAGTCCACTTCCAAATTTTAGTGCTACTATCAGGTGATCCATCTTATACAGTTCTACCTTACCTTCTGTACTTTTGTAACATCCTTGGTGTTGGAATTCTTTCTGTTAACTTGTTTATGCATTCCTGGATCCTGACATGACATAGGCAAAGCGAAAGATGAGTCAATTTTTTTTTCCATTTTTGTCCAATGTTTTCATATGAAATGTGCATATAGGTGAGAATGCAGACCCCAAACATTACAGTGCTCTTTGTTTTTCTACGTTTCGTGATTGTTCGCCCATTAGAAGTTTCAACTTCATATTCATGACGTGTTACCTGCCAGCATAAATTCCAAAAGCATGAAAAAGGCCATATTTGAACCAGATATTTTGGAATTGAAATCATATTTGAAAAGTCATGAGACTAAGATTGATTCATTCATAAATTATAAAGTTTAAAAAACAATTAACAAATTGAACAGAGAAATGCAATTTTATCTGCCAGACTTCTCATAATATACCGCATGTAATCACATATGAGAATCATTAACATGATGAAGGCCATTTATCTCATTTGGCTAGGGTTAGAACTCATAATTAGATTGGAAAAAAAAAAAAAAAAGTTTTTCCGTGGGCTCTCTGACTATCTGGCATCCATATGAATCAAGCCTGCAACCTCTATAGTTTCAACAATGAGTGACCAAATGCGAAACAGGCTTGTCATAGTTGTGTATGACTATGCATGTGTAATTGAAAAAGAATAAAATCACCTTCTTACTGTGCTTAGGAATATCAATTAAGTTCCTTGTGTTGCCTTTCTCTGCTTTCCTTAGTAGCTTTGCTACAGGTGTTCGCATTGCTCCAGGAAAGTTAATGTTCTGAAATTTATGTCATATATTAGCTGGCTACCATACTTCTTGTTTAATAACTTATTATTCTTGTTGAAGAAAAAAAGAGGGGAAAACGAATTTTCGATGTCACCTTTCCTTCATTTTCTGGTCTGACTAAAGCAAGCTGATCTCCTCTTTCACCAACAGAGTCTTTCATCTTGATTGAGGAAACTGAGTATTCCTGGAAAAGAAGTCTCATCATGATAATAACTCATTTTATAGGAACCTCCTAATGTTATCAATCAGGTCCATTCAACACTCTTTTGGATCCATAAAAATTATTATGAGAACATTTTCAAACCATATATTGATATGACTTCACAATTTCATGTTTCATGCCTAGCTTGAAGAAAAGAATACAATGATTAGAATCCATCATAAAGACTGCATGCTGTGAATGACATGCTACTAAGGCCTGTAAACTATGGTAAAATGCCATACAATGGCCTATACTCAAACAAAAAGAAGACACAAGTATGTCAAATTGCCACAGTAGTCTATACATCATCTTATTCTTTTAGATCTGTCTACAAAGAAGAAAAGGAAATTTTGATTTTTTACAATTTTCAGGGCCTTACTTTTGTCGCATATAAACTATGAATGAAATGTCATACAGTGGCCGTCATTCACGCAAAAGACTACATTTACACCACAATTGCGACAGTAGTCAATTACTAAAAACATCTTAGTTGGATACATTTTGCACATCATCTTATTCTTTTAGGTTTGTCTACGGGCAAAAAGGAAAAGAATTTTTTTTACAACTTTTTGGGTCATTCTTTCTGAGATAAATCACCTGAATCACTAGAGAATCAAGAAGGCAGGGCAATAAGTTAGTAAAAAAATTTCGAATATTTCAAGGAAAGAACATTTCTCCAATTGATTTCACATCAACTTTCTTATCAGGTTGATTTTGTTAGTTTTCTCCATATCAAAAGGACTTACAAGAAAGTTGGTTTCAGATCAATGGAAAATACAACTATGCATAAAACCTAAGAAGATTCTTTCTTATAGGTGACATACCCATATCAGACACATCCATCTGTATCTTCACAGATTCTTTATGGATTATACAAATACTAGGTTAATATTGTTTTGCAGGGTTACATAGTATTAACAAACCTTTTCTTCTTTAAAATTTAAATATTGAAATGTTTATTATTTGGTCCTTGTGTATAATATTCTATTATTGTTATATTTACATTTCATTTTTATTTTGAAATAAATATATATTTGAATTTATTCAAATATTATTCGCAATCCATGAACCCTATAGCCCTAATTGGTAGCAAGTCCAAGTCGATAAGGATTCTGCCATGCTGACAGAATATCTCATTCTTGAATTGACAAAAATGGCTCTAACAATCAAATTGTTTTGCACGTTTGGTAGGTCATCAAATGAGAATGGGAACAACCTTTCTTCTCATCCTATATTAAGCCATTTATTTTAAAAAAATTCACAAACCCAACCATAATATTTTTTCTTAAACTACAAATATGTCAAGATGTTATTGAACTTTGCAATAGTATTTGTTTTCATTTTAATTGATAAGCCCTTGAACCTCATGATTTCACAAAGAAAGGTTCAGTAGGGAAAGAGAATTGTAAACTAATTGGTCAGCAGACTTTCCAATTAAAATAATCCAAATGGAAAGACCCTTACTTTTACTCTATGAGCCACTCAGAATGAACCAATTTACATAATTACATTTGGTTCACCCCCCCAGAGTCATTGGTACTTCTCTTTTCAACAAATTAACCTTTATTAATCAATTAAAAAAACCTATAAAATGTGAGAAATTTGAATCAGTCGGTGAGGTGATTAAAGGAGAGATCTAAAACATGTTAGGTTATTTAAGTTGCTGATGGAAAATGGAATATCTAATGGATTGCAACTCATAAGGATCTGCAAATAGGTGGGTTCACTGTGCTCGGCATAAGTGATAAAAGTAAAGAAGAGAGTAGATTTCGCATGGTGTTGACAGTAGAGTTTTGGGTTCAAAAGGGGCTAGGAAGGCAATCTGTCCTCTCTCCACTTCTCATCCTTATAGCATTCTAGAATAAGTTCAGAAGATACCTGCTCTTAAGTCCAATGAGAAAAGTCAAAAAGAATAGGATGGAAGTGAAAGAGCTTACCACCAATGTGGTAGTCCATGTGCTTCTAAAAACACACTTAATTCTGAAACTACCTTTTCTGGTTCTTTCTGATTACCAAATGTGCCCCATATAATTGGAATTTTCTGATTCGAACAAATTGTACCAGTGTCAGATTCCAACAGTCATACCCATGCCCATGTAACTAGGCTAAATGCACTTCAAATCTCCAAAATACATGGAAGGATATTCATACTGTTTATTAAGAACTCCAGTCAACATGGATGCCACATGACAAAGTTCTTTTTTATCAATTTAATTTTTATGTAAAAGGTCAGTCTTAACTCTTAAGCATGGTATTGAAGCATAAAAGAACTGAGTACCTTCAGAATTTTACTCTCTCACAAGTAAAATCCTTCCCCAATTTACATTCAAAAAGTAACAAAACCATGCTTAAACTTCATGGTCCAGTTAAAAATTTCAAAACCTCAAGAATAAAACACTTTGTGAACTTCATATCCAGATTATAAAATTGCTTTGTATATCTACACGATACCACATGAGACAACTTCAATTTACAAGGTCATCAAAAACAGCTTAATTGTTTAAGATAAAGCACTTGATCAGTATTTGAATTGTTGAGCGCATGCACAAAGTTTTTTACAAGATTATCACATATACTATTATTCGGATATCAGAAAATGCTCCTTAAAACTGCAACAGCCTAGGAAGGCATCATTAGAAATGTATTCATCTGTTTCTCCTTCAGTAAAGCAAATTATGGAAGGGAAACTAACTAACCAAGAACACTTCATTGAAATCAATATCAGAAGCTACAGGGCATGGCACAATGATAAAGGGACTTCTTTGTTAAAGAAAAATTAACAGGATCAGTCAGGTCATGAAATGCCACACAATTTGTCTTCAGATATGGTCAGTACTCAATAGGGTCATTGCAAAGTAGAGCATATCCCCTAGAAATATTCACTAGAGGTTCATTTTCTCCTCAGGGTGGACCCTCAGATCAAATTTGCCTCCAACCCTCCCGACCAACCCCCCCAACCCAACCACACACACACACACAGAGGGGCATGCTTGTTGGAATGGGAAGTAGGCCGTAAGCCTGAGTAATCCAGCACAAAAATGTTAGGGCTTGAGCATTTGTTTTCAGCCCAATCTTAATTTCGTCTTGGGCTTGGACATTCAATTGAAGTGCAATTTGTCATAAGTTTAGAGTACCTGATTTAGTTTACCAAAGTTAAAATAAAAGCATTAGTTTGAAAATGTCAAACCTTAGTGCTATTTGAAGTCTTAATAAACATAGGTTAAAACAGTAATATATTATATAGAGGGTAATGATCTAGAAAGACCGATCTCTATTTCATGGGTAGGAAGATCATTAGGTGACTTAGAAGTGAGCAAAACTTCAATTCCATTCTATCGTCATGCAATAATACACACACACACATATATATGATATATATATAGGAGTTCAAAATTAAGGGTTTCATAAGCTTTAGATAAATGCAATTTTTTTACATGAAATCTCAACAATATATAAAAGGTCAATAGTTGCCAATTTGGGATATTTACGAATTCACTAAGTAGGTGAGTGTGACTGGTTTGGATTAATCATTGGAGGGCCCCACATAGGAGACCACTATGAGAGGACTCTCCCAGAGGTTTCTCCTAAATATTTTCTCATATAATATATATGTATGTATCTATATATTGAGAGAGAAGAGAAGAGAGAGAGAGAGAGAGCACGGATCACCTACGCATTGGTGCTCAACTTTTAATTTCAACAACCATGGGTGGGGCCTAGTTAGGCCAACATAGATGGGTGGGTTTGAAAGGTCTTGGCTTTTATGTAGTGCCTTTAAAAAATCATCTCAATCAGAAAAAGCTATGTTTTTGAAGGGCCAAGAATTCAACTTTATCTGAAGGTGAAAATCCATCGAGTTACATCAATAGTCTATAAAACACAGGTTAGAATCAAACTGAGTACAATTCACAAAGAGTAGGTGGGTGTGAAGTGTGAGGAGAAGAGTAGAATCATTTGGGTCTATGTAGGCCCCATATGGCCTAGAGCTCAAGTAGCAACTTGAGCACCAATGCTCATATGATCATACATATATGCTCATGTGATCATAAATACATACATTTATACATATATACATGCAAACCTATATACCCAAATCGCCTACGGTGCTTTATCTATAGGTCTCCCTATGGGGCCCACATAGGCCCCTGTGGTTGTGGATAGGTTGGTTGGGAAGGCCTTTGCTTGACTAGGGTACCTATAAAAAATCACCTTGATCAGATAAGTAAAGCCATTTTAAGCACTTTAAGATGTTAAAGCCCAAGTCCACCTCTTTGTTAAACTGCTAAGCCCGAGCCCACCCGTTGAGGTGATTAGAAATCCAACTGTTCTGATTGATAATAGACATGATGAGCTCCAAATGGACTAAATTTGAGCTCAAAACTCAACTTCTGGCCACTTGATCTTAGTGGACAAGATTATAGGCATCCTTGTCTTGGTATTTTTTAAGAACCCGGGTGACTTTGACCACTAAGATCAAGTGTCTAAAAATTAGGTATTAAGCTCGGAATTGGTCGACAAGTAGTTTAACATGTGCATTTTCAATCTGAGCAATCATTTTTCTAATTAATTTCAAAATACTTTTAAGAAAAGGGGAAATAGCCCAAGTGTGCACATACACATATAATGGCTAAACGGACCAAAAGCCCGACAGGCTTTCATGAGCTTCTTGCAAAAGCCCAAGCCCTACCATTTATATAAATGGGCTCAAGAATTTAGCCTGAGCCCGACCTGTCGAGCTAGCATATGCGTTCAATCCCATTCATTTATGACAGGTTTGAATGGGTTTTAGGCCAAGTTCACGCTGAGGAAATGTCCTAATGGCCATCACTGCATAATTGATCCGACCATACAACCTGCCTAGGAGTACGGGCCCATTCCATGATAAATCCAAATTGCTTAAAATGTCATGCATTCTCACAATTGGATTGAGCATCATGGGTAAAAATATTTAACCAGGGTTTATTTTTATCTTAAAAAAATCAAAGCTAGGATGATTCAATGGGCTTTATTTTGGACAGTTAGTCCCCGTGATGATCTATCAGACCATCTAATTATCTTGATCATAGACTGGAGACACACTAAAGTTCCAGAATGAAACCTTTTTTGAATGAACATCTGATTCTGAAGATTGATTATCATCCATTACTTTCCGCTGCAATTCTAATAATTTTCTCTGCCTTTCCTCCTGTGAAACTTTCTAAATTAAGATTAACCAACAAAAAACAAATTTACACTTTTAAATCAAGGAGAAAGAATTACCTTCAACTTTTGGAGCTCTAGTTCATCCTGGAGTTTTCTACACTCATCTTCATGTTGTTGCCTCAAAGATTTCATTTGAACTTCATACTCTTTCCTCATTGACGTGGCTTTCTAAGTCCCCAAAAATTATAGCAAGTAGAAACAATAAGGCAAGACTTCAATACAATGAACACTAAATAGCATGCACGTAAATTGTTTTACCTCTCTTAATTCTGTTTCAGCTTGAAGTTGGGCACGTTGTAGCTCTTCATCTTGCTGCAACCGAATAGCCAATTCCTTTTTTTCGTGTTCCTGTTGAACTTGATTAAGCTGCATGCATGAAGCAGTTTAAGTCATCATGCTTGGTATCTACAAGGGAAATTGAACACTGACTGTTTTGACAATATTTGAATATAGACCGACTCTTCCTAGAGTATCCCAATACACGTGGCTTGCTGGCAATCTCATGTATCCATGTGATTAGTCTCAGCTCCAAGTGGCATGAGGATGCCCAGGTTATTCAAAAAATATTTGAATATAGACTATCTTAGATTATGAACAAAAAGCACTAAGGACATTTTTTGTGTTCCACAGAAAATTGGAGAGGAAACAGCTTTGCTGTCCCCCTCCCTCACCCTCCACAACAATTAAATTCATCATGATTTTTATCTCCAGTAACAAGTGTATAGAAAGAAGTCACCCTCACAGACAGCTACTCCACCCACATGCATGCAAATATGGAAACAAATTGTGAATAATCAGATGCAGTGTGTTAAAAAAATATATAAGAAACAATAACTTCTTTTGTGCTGCATAGAATAGAATGGATGTCAGCGTAAATTGGGAGGAATCATTGAGATTCAACTTCGGACACAAACTTTGCTGATCATAACTAGAGTGGACATAATTGATACAAATAGTTTTATAATATTTTGTTGTAACACTTCATATTGAAAATGATGCACTTCATGTTACAAAACCAACTAAGAAATCCGATCCTTCAAATTTGTAAACTCTCAAATTCCCAGATCATGTACATCAGAAATGGATGCATTCAATGTCAGACTCAGTTACAGTATGTCAGATTCAAAAAAACCCATCAGCTAACAAGCCCATAAAAACATGATTTACTAAACAAATTATAGTTTAATAACACCTTCCAGCCAATTATATACTAAATAAAAAGAAAAAGTAAAAGTATATAAAAGACAAAGTTCATATAATTATCGCAATTGAAGCTTTATTACATCTATATGTGATCGGTTTGTGGGAATCGGAGTCAAATTCTTTGTCACTCTACAATCCAATATGCGAAGTATAGCAACAACTATACCACTCTGCCAACTATTATGAGGTGGTTTCTGAGGCAGTGCAATACATGTATGTAAACATGCATACAGAACCGATCTAATGGACCTTGTTTCACATGAGCTTGTAGAACTACCTATCAAAAAGTGAGTGGAATAGAAAGTTCTTGTCCTGGATTAGAGATGTCAACTGAGAACTGAAAGACCTATAAAGACATAAGCAAAGAAAATAGATTGGATTTATTACTAATTGGATATTATGCAGAAATATCAGGAAAGGAGCCAGATCGAAGAGAAAATCCCAAAAAAAATGCAGGTTGTAGACATCACAGAGTAGATCTGGAATATCGCAGAAACTAGGCCCCACGAATCAATAAAAGATATGATCTCCCTTATGGATAGATTCTACGTCAATGGGCGAAACCTGTAGTGCAAGTTTGAGGCACAAATATTGTGTGTTAACCTAGATCGAAATGAAGGAAAACTGCCCTTGTTTTGCAATACGTCTAGAGATCTGATTGGAAGAACAACACTTGTGAGTCCAATGAGAATCCAGAACCAAAAGTCACCCAGATGGATGCACTCCAGTCAAAATAAGACACAGGAATGGTGGGGTTTGAGGATGATGTGCAAACAATGAACCAGATCGAATGGTGAGAAGAAGAGGTATTGTAGAAATAAAACAGGCTAAACTGCTATTGCAGAGAAATCCAGAGAGCAGAACAAACTTGAAGTTTGGGATTGTAGCAGTAGAGGTTGTTGTGTCACGGAAGAACCCAACAGTAATAAAAAATTGTATCTTCTGCCTGATACCATGTTAAAATGAAAATAGGGAGAAAAGAAAGAAAGAAAGAAATGCAGGAAAAGGGACAAAAAGAGAGATAATTATTGTTTCTCTCTCTAATAAAGGAGGATTCATGTATATAAAGAGTACATGGAGTTTAAGCAAGGAGAGAAAAAAGGAAAGAAAAATTAGTTACAATCAATGATATATAACAATATCTAAAAGTCAACCCAAATGTGTAAAATGTAATATACCATATCCCCTACAACACATCAAATGTTGTTGCCCAGCTTGTCGATCGAGTGCCACCACCCATCTCGTCCGTTCGCCTACTGCCTCCCAACTTCCTTTCTCCACTGATACACTTCCTTTTCATTTCTTCCCTTCTCTTCTCCTTTCTTCTCTCCTCTTCTTTTATCTAAAATGTTAAACCCTTCTTCTTCTCCCACAAATATTTTTTCTCTTAACTTCTCTTTCTCTTTCGTTTTTCTTTTATCCAAATCACAAAACCCTAAACCCTTTCACTTACCCTAATCCCTTACTAAGGTAAATTATTTCTTATAGTATATTTGCACTTAAATCACATATTTATTAATGGTTGTTTCAAGTTTCAATACTATTTTATTAGTATTTTTATTTAGTATATTTTATTATTTTTAAAATATTTATTTTTCAGTAAGATTTTCCCAATAAAAACTAGGACTTTGAAAATATTATGATATTACCAATAGCCATTAATATCCCAAGAACGGTATTCGTGACATTAATCTTGATCACCATGTGCCCAGTTAGGAGGTAGGTCTCCCACAAAGTAGACAATTATTTTTTTTTTTTTAATTCCTTTTGCCTTGGGCATTTTCTTCTGTTATACTTTAACTTGTTGCCCAAAATAGGGAAGGGTAAGAAGAATCAGTGAAAGGCTAGGCTAGTTGCTCTTGAATTTTGAAAAACATAACATACAGGTCCTCTATAATTCTATTCAAAACTAAATCAGCTTACATCCGTATCATGTACTTAGAGATTGGCCCAAAAATGCTCCTGTAGAATGATAACATCCATTGCCATAGGGACTCAAGATTTAACACTTAAAAAATTTGTGAGTATTTTTGAGGTTTAATCCAACAGTGGCTCGTGTGATTGAATGGAAACTTAAGAGTTAATGATTCCCATGGTGAGATTTTGATACTTTCATAGTTCGATTTGTTGGTAGCAATCCACTGAAGATCACCTCAGCCATCACATCACATGAAATTTAATCTTGAAAGAATATACATATATATGATGTGTAAATGTTCATTATCACTCAAACAAAAATTATAGATTTCAATCCAATAGAAAGGACTCATAAAAGGTGGTGCCATAGTTATTGGGTCTGCTCCACAAATTAGGTGACATAGGATGGATGGAAATCAAAATGCTTTTACCTTTTGTGCTAGGTTAGCTCAAGTGGATTTTCAACACATGATGCCTCCCATTTACCCACATCTAATGGGGATAAAGGAATAGCATACTACAAAGGAGCTAGAAGGAACAATTGTTCTAACATTGATCATGAGGGCTGTTGTAATAAAAATTTGTGAATTTTTAGTTGTCTAGTATTCATGACGAGCCCTTCCAATCCCACCTCCACTAGTAATTTAACCTTAGTACAAGATTTCATCACCAAACCTCATCGTGCACTTATAACCAAGTATAACATTCATATGGTGAGAGCAAAATTGGTACAGCTTTCAAGGCTGGGATTAGGGTGCTAATGGGTAGAGGACTAGAGGGTATGGGGTATCATTTTGGAATGACAAATGGTTGGGGGAAAGCGCCCTGAAAAAAAGCCTATCCAAGATTATATAGGGCGTCCAGGAATAAGGATGCTTGCGTTAAAGACTATTATGAGGAAGGGGGAGTGTAATACCCCGCCTCGAAGGGGGTCTATTGTAATACACTGCTCCAAAAAGTCCCACATTGCTAGTGGCATTGGAAGTTCCCTGGTATATAAGTAGTGGCCTTCCTCCTTCTAGCACAAGGCCTTTTGGGAGCAACAGTGGGTCGGCTCGCTAAAGCAAAGCCGTGCGGGTCCGTGTGTAGGCCCAAAGCGGACAATATTGTGCTAGAGGGACTGGTCGTTACAAATGGTATCAGAGAATGGTTCAACTCTCTCCATGAGGGTGTGGGCTTGGTTGTTGTGTGTGCAGAGCTGGGGACGGCTCTGGCTTTAAGGGAGGTAGATTGTAATACCCTGCTCCAAAAAGTCCCACATTGCTAGTAGCATTGGAAGTTCCCTGGTATATAAGTAGTGGCCTTCCTCTTTCTAGCACAAGGCCTTTTGGGAGCAACAGTGGGTTGGCTCGCCAAAGCAAAGCCGTGCAGGTCCGTCTGTAGGCCCAAAGCGGACAATATTGTGCTAGCGGGACGGGTCGTTACATCTATAGTGTGGAGCATGCCTATGGAGAAAAAGTCTTACATTACTAGTTGCATTGGAAATTCCCTAGTATATAACTGGTAGCCTTCCTCCTTCTAGCATGAGGCCTTTTGGGATCAAGAGTAGGTTGGCTCGCCAATTGAAAGCCGTGAGTGAGGCTCAGAGGAGACAATATCATGCTAGCGGGACGGGTCGTTACAAATGGTATCAGATCATGGTTCAACTCTCTGCCTAAGAGTGTGGGCTTGGTTGTTGTGTATGCAGAGCCGGGGACGGCTCTGGCTTTAAGGGGGGTAGTAGATTGTAATAACCCGTCAGGGGGTCTATGGTGTGGAGCATGCGTATGGAGAAAAAGTCTCACATTACTAGTTGCATTGGAAATTCCTTGATATATAAATGGTAGCCTTCCTATTTCTAGCATAAGGCCTTTTGGGAGCAAAAGTGGGTTGACTCGCCAATTGAAAGTCGTGCAGGCGGTGAGTGAGGTCCAGAGCGGATAATATCATACTAGCGGGACAGGTCGTTACAGGGAGGGGGGGCAACCTAGGTGGTCAATCAGTTTTCGTAAGGATTTAAGGGAGTTTGAGGAAAACAATACACTTAGCTAAAAAAAAGTATTGGGAGAGACGTGTGTATAGACAAAGAGGAAAGATGGATTTAGTCTGATGAACCCTCAAGGGTGTCCTTGGTTAAAGCCATTCTCAATGTAGTATACTCCGACCATCAGATCCCTCTCCCACCATACAAACTGGCTTGGAATAACAATATCCCACCTAGATTTCAAATATTCACCTGGGCAACTAATAGAGGTTGAATTTCCACGAAATATATCTTGAGGGACATGGGCGTATTACCGGATGGAGTTTCGGAATTATGCATTTTGTGCAGTCTACATGAGGAATTCGTCAACCAATTGATGTGTAGGTGCAATTTCACTAGAAGTGTGTGGGAGAGATTCCTAATCCTAAGTTTGATGGGTTGTTCTTGGGTTCTAAATGAGAGGGTTGGGAACGCTATGTTGGAAGGAGGGCATAGGAAGGAAGGGAGTGACATAGAGACTGATACCAGCAGTAATCTTTTAGATTATATGGAAGGAAAGGAATAGGAGGGTGTTCAAGGAAGGATAGGAGATAATGGGGGCATCTTTGTGAAGGCAAAGTGGAGCTTATAGGATGGCTATCACATTGTAAGGAATTTGTTGGATGTTCTTCGGAGGACTTTTATCTCTCATGGGAGGATTGTATAAGGGGAGGTAAGAAGAAGATGAGGGGCGTAGTTACGTGGAAGAAGCCCGAACTAGGCTTTCACAAATTCAATGTGGATGGTGCAGCTAGAGGGATCCAAGCCCAATGGAGATTGGGGGTGTACTACATGATGATAGGGGAAGAACGATGTTAGCTTTCTTTAAGTCCTCAAGAATAATGGAATCAAATGAAGCGGAACTCCTTGCAATTCAGAGATCTTTAGTCATTTGGTTAGGGCATGGGAATGACAATCTCATTGTCAAGGAAGATTTTGTTAATGCTATCACCTGGGCTAGTGGTAGAAGAGTCCCCCTTGGAGGGTGGTAAATGTTGTGTGGAGATCAAAAAGATGAGCAAGAACAGGGGCATCATCTTTAGACATATTGGTCAATCAGGGAATTGTGTTGTTGATTTCTTGTCGAAGATCGGTGCCATTAGTGGAACTTTTCTAAATTGTTTCATCGACATTGGGTGTACTGGGAGAGGGGTGCTATTCAGAAATTCTGTTTTGTGCTGTTTAATACACTTCTGTATCGCCATATGATCTTGTATAACTCACTTACACAATTCATACTCGTATTATTATACTCTTACTTAACTATAATAAAATTATTTCTTGTCTTTGTTCAAAAAATAAATAAATAAAGTAATCAAAGCTACCATTATATTCAATAAAAGTTTGTACTGTAATAATTTTTTAGTTATGAAAAAAATGACCAATAAATTGGTATTCAACCTGCATCCTTGTGATTGCAACATTGAGCCAACTTCCAAGTTCGCAATTAGGTTCAAGAGATTAAAAAAAAAACTGTATAATAGTAGCATATTACCTACAAGGTAAAATTCTACCACTGTATAGAATATGGATTAAAGTAGTTGCTGAAAGAATAAAAACATTAACAGTAAACAGAGAAATGAGATCATAACCTCAAGACAGGTTCCAGTCACATGTTCATGCACACCAACATATCAGCAAGGGAAAAACAAAGATTGACGACTCCAAATTAAGGGTGCCAAACGAAATATGTTAACTTGAGTAAATCACAGACTAGCGTTGTATGCAGTTTGTAAATAATGTTAATGCCAGAATTTCTAATAAAGAGACGATATTAGGTGAATTCACACCTCAACAGGAAAACATTATCATTCAAAACAGTTTACATACCAATGCATCATGTTCCTTCTGAACATGCAGTAAATGTTGTCGTGCTGCTTCTTTGCTTTCTACAATTTTTTCATCACATTTTCTTTCCATTTCTACAATAAGTCTGTCTGCCTGAAGGTCCAGAAGGAAATAAGAAATTAATAAATTTCAAAAACTACATAAGATCGATAGATAGAAATTCAGCAAGGAATTGACCTTTTCTTTCTCTGTATTAACAATTTCCAACTTCTCCTTCTCATATTTCCAACGGATGTCATTAATAGCCTAATTGAATCCCTGTTAGCTTTAAAGAAAAGAAACTGCCAGATAAAACTAAAATAAATAAAAGCACATGCAAACAATTGTACCTGATCGTTCCTTTGAGATATTTCTTTCAAATGCTTTGTCAACTCCAGTTGCTTGCCTTCTAGCATCAGATCATATTGCTTTCTTGTTTCCATGAGCGTGCTTTCAGCTGTAGCAAGTGATACCTCAATCTAGAAGAAAGATCCAGTCGCTTTTATTTGTTAAAACCCAGGAAATTTCATAAAATCACGATTTAATTATTTTCAAACCTTTGCTTTCTGTTCTTCCAACTTCTTCTCTTGCTCCTTAAATTGCAGATTTAGATGCTCCTTCACATCCAAAGCTTCATGAAGCTGGTTGACTTGACTCTGCAGCGTCTCAACATTTTGGTCTCGCAGTGCAATCTCTTTCTGTAATGTTTCTATCTCCCCTTTTTTCTCCTGTAGATTCAATTGCATTTTTTCTTGCACATCTTGATTGTCAGATTCCAATCTGGTAATTTTCAGCAATAAATCTTGCTGCGAAGTTCAATAGCACAGATTAGTAGAAGAACATACATCCCACCATTCAACATATGAATAAACAGATCTTGCCAGACCATTTGATTTGCAGTTAGGTTCGAAGCTTCAGACAAATTCTCAATTTCCTCTTCTAATTTGGTAACTTGTATCTCTAACTCTGTCTTCTTTGAAATGATGGTCTCTGCCTCAGACTCCATTCTTCGAATTGTCTCTTCTGATAAACGACATTCTTCAGCATGTTGCACCATAGCAAACTCCTGGACTCTCTGCAGATCAGTAACCTTACTCTTGAGCCCTTCATTTTCTGAATGTAAAGCATCCTTTTCGGATGTAGCATGCCGAAATCGATTCTGAAGTTCGTCTAACTGGCATTGAGCATGCTTTGCATTGAGGTCTTTCTCTTGCTGAACCAGTGTGTAACAAGTATCGTAAACAGAGGTCAATTGAAGAACATTTTTTGAAACATCAGCACTATATCTATCCAATATGAGTATCTTTGACACTAAATCATTAACCAAATCCTTGAGCATCTTTATCTCTTGATCCAATGCTAGAATTTTCTCTGCAAACTCTCCATTGCTGAACTGAAGTGTTATCTTTTCCTTCTCCAAATTTTCCAGAGTAGTTCTCAAGCATTTGCACATGTCTTCTTTTAAGCTTAGATCATGTTGAACCTCTTGCAAACGAGAATTAACATTCTTCAAGTTGACCACATTTTCCTGAACAGTAGTTTCTAAGGTTCTTACAAGAGCATCTGCATGCAAAGAAGATATAGATAAACTATTTATTCATAGACTCCATAAAATTGCATGAAGAACTGAACTAGGTAAGGAAGCTGATGAAATTCTAGTTTTTTTTATGAACCAGTAAACAGAGTCAAAGTTACAAAATTCAATTGTTCTATTAAGTCCATCATCATAACTATCAAAGTCATTTATTCCATCCATCTGGGAATTGTTCCATGTACCCAACTCATAATACTTTTCTGTTGCTTTTAAATAATTTTATTTGTAAGCAACTCTATGTTTCCACAGCTACCAAGCTGGTCAGAACAAAAGAACACACAAGCTTGTTGGCCATCCCATGTGGCTCACATATCCCAGGAAAGATATACCAACCTTTTTCCCTTATTAGATTCTGAGCTGCACAGTGTTCATCCCTGAAACATTTTTCCAATGCCTCCTTCTCATTTCTCAATTCTCTCAGTTCCTGTTTCCCTACCCAAAAAAAAATTGATAAATTAGAATATAGGTAGAAAGAGGTGTTCTATGAAAATGGATTAGATTCCTTCTATTCTGGCACAATCAACATTATTTAATATCTAACACCTAGTGCAGTTCAGATAGACACCATCATGTGCATACAACATTCAGTGGTATATTTAAAACAGTAAATAATGGATCCAACATTAAAATCATTCACAAATAGTTTATGTAATATGATCTTACCATTTGTGATGCTCTCTTCAGCAGAGTCTAGCTTTAAAGAGAGAGAATTCATTTGGAGCTTCATATCATCAAAAGCACTTGAACTCTGAGATAATTTTTTCTTGAAAAAATTCTTGTCTTCCTCAGCTGCAAATAGAAGTTTTAAAATGATGGGTAACGAATCTAAGATACCAAGCATGGATAATCAATATTTTCAAGCAAAAGAGAGAGAAGAAAAACTCTACCTTCTCGAACCTGAGTAGCCAATTTCTGTAGAGTATCAGTTAATTGATCACACATTGTTTTCGTCAAAGAGAGTTTTGAGTCCACTCCTGTCCAGAGGTTCTCATCTTCTTTCTGCTTCACTTTCAGCTTGGTATTTTCATTGCTAACATCCTGTAATTTCAACTCTAGTGTGCGAATGCAGTTTGCTGATTTCTTCAGTTTTGAATGCTTCATAATGGGTCAAAATGCTTGACCAATCAGTAGCTCAATTTAACCGTACAAAAGATTATTTTAAATAAAGAGAGTGATTGGATTAAAAATAAATAAATCAAAGATGAAAATTCTGCAAGATGGTTGATATATTCCGACAAAGAAATTTCAGTGTCTTGAAAATAATCTCCGTGAGAGAAAGAGAACAATAAATCAACGCACAGGTGGATCTGACGATTTTGAGAATTTAATTAGCAAAATAAGAAGAAAACACATTGTAGCAAATTAAAAGTCAATAGAGAAAACGAAAAAACAGCAACTACAAATATAACATTGATACATTGAAAGAAACATGAACCATAGAACATAAAGTCAAAAAATTAAAGCTCCAGTCTCTTCAATGAGAAGCTAAATTCGATTGGGAGGAAGGGGGAGAAGGCTATATCCAGCATAAGGTAGATGAAATACATCAAAAAACAAAATCCAAAACTAATAAGAATCCACACTCTGGGCCTTAAAGATATTGGATAAAGTTTAGAACTTTAGAGAGAAATTGAAGTAAATTAGAAAATGGAAATCAGTAGGAATGCCAAACAAAGATTAAACCTAGAATCTCTATAATTAGAAGCTAAGCTTCCATAGTGAAAGTGAGTTGAGAAGAAAAGCAATATGGCATCAAAATCTCTTTTGATAAAACAAGAATTCAGGAAAGAAGCTGAGTCAAGAAATGATATAAAGCATACAATAATATTCAAAGGAGTGTTAGTGAAATTCAATAATTAGAGATAAAATATGTTGAACACAGTTTGAAAGAACAAGAACGTTTCAGAATCTTAAAATTTTTCAAAAGCAAGATAATTAACATCTTCTTGCCCTAAAAACTTAATGAAAACTTCGAAATTTACATAGGAAGAGAGAGAAGGAGAGAGAGAATGTATCAATTTACCGCCATTTCTAGATCTGCTTTCACTGAAGCTTGTTCCTTGACCAGTTTCTCTAGAAACGACGAGATCAACAACAAAAGATCATCAAGGAGCAGAAATTCCACGAAAAGTATGGATATAATCGTGTTTCTGGAGAAACTTACCTGCGGTGAGTTTCAAATTCGTGAAACTGCTGTAGGAGATGGAATCGGAAGATCGGGAAGAAATTGGAGAGGTTTTTACAGATCCAGTCATGGATCTGAAGCGATCGGGGATCTTCATAGAAGAAAACCCTAGCTTCTGCATCTTTCTTCCTCAGAAGGAAAAGAAAAACCTAGAAAATTATCTGATCGGGTGAAAGAGAGATCTCGGAGCTCTTAGACTTCAGACTTCTATCTCAGAACAATTGAAATGAAAAAGAGCGCCAAAACCATATTTATAGTGCGGGACAGTTCGAATTATTACAGTTGAAGCGCAAGCGGAAAATAGCCCTTCATTTTCAGAGGAAATTACAAAAATACCTAAGAATCAATCATCACCTGCGGCACTCCCGTGAACAGCGCACTGAATTGCTTGCTCGATAAGTTTGAACACGAGCCTAATTGGTGAATAAACAAGTTAGTCGATGGAAGTCAAATTTGGAGAAGTGGCTGAATTGAAAAGTAAATATTAAGCTAGGATCTAACCTATTAGATTTATTCATATAAATTTAAATTTTGATGTAGTTTAGTTGTAAAAAAAAAAAACAAATTTTTACAAATAGAGTTCGATTACATACTCTAATTATTGAAAATTGCATAAACATCTAAAGACTAGTATCTCACAAATAAAAAAAAAGTTTTGCCTTTTTAGAAAAACGAAATTAGAGAGTGGAGAAAATCAAAATTGATTAGCTAAAACTATTCTAAGATCAGTCTTATTAAATATGAAAACTTAACATCGATTAGAAAACTTAAAATCACACTCACAAAGAATACAAATTCAAAGTCCAAAATCTCACATAAGTCAAATTTTAGTAAAAAAATTGAACAAAGGCATTAATTCAATTTGAATTTCCACAAAATAATTGTGCACTAATTAATTTAAATGCAAACATAAATTTGAAAATCACACAACAATAATTGAAAATTGCATGCACTAAATTAATTAAAAACGAATTAAATTATTAGAAAATAAATTTCACTAAAACTTGGAGAGAACCCTAAGCAACCAATGCTTCAATTGAATCAACTTAAACTTGTGTTTACAATGGTGGGCTATACTTCTCTTCTGTAGAGGGTTTACAATGGTGGACTATACTTCTCTTCTGTAGAGGTTTACATGTAGCAAAAAAGAAAAATTTCCGCCCGTAGAGTTACACAAATTAGAGGGTTTCTTTCTCCTACTGTTGCTAAATGAAAAAAAAAAAATCCAATCACAACAGATCATGTGGCATTTATTATATCATTAAATAGAAAGAAAGTAAAAGAAATTCCCAATAAGGTTGTGGTGCCCAAGTTTGCTTAATGAGGAGAGATTTGCTTCTAATTTCAATTTCCTTAGATCCACTAAATTAGGATTGAAATCTTATAAGAAGGTGGAGTTAAGAAAGTGGAATTTAAAATCCGGTAACTCTTCACTCTAAATTGGCAAATTTCCCCTCAGGTATTACTAAACTTTGAGTTAATTAATGAGAATTTCTCTTCTATATGGTATCATGCAATATTTTCCAGCTTTTAAGTAATTAAAAAGTTAACTCAATGACTCTTTGAAATCCAATCAGTAAGTGGAAATTGATGTGATACTCAAGAATAAACACAAGTAATTCCTTCAATTCATAGCTTAGGATCTCGGGATAGGAAACATTTTTCTTTCTTAAACAACAACCTCATAAATTGATGAAGAGCTATGGTCATAACGGTAATACATAATCATAATATCAGAGTTTATTGATTGAGAATCGATCGTACATTCATTCATCATTAAACTTAATGTTCGACATACCCGAACAACATAACCAGAAGATCTGAATCAATTAATGCTTGAAACATAGATCAATCTTAATGCGGAAATCATTAACGTAATAATTATAAGCCATACCTGGATCCATTGATGAAGAATAGTGAGATCTGATCTTTCCTTTAATATGTCAATACTTCATGAAGTCCAAAAACATGAGAAAACACACACCTTGAGTTTTTGCATCTTTCCTCTTTAATGCCCTCTCCCAATTTCGTGAATAGTATTTTTAGACACTAGGGTTGGTTTAAGTTGATGGATAATTATGGAGAGAGACTTTTTTATAGGCAAAGGGAGGACTCTTAAGGCAATTAGAACTTTCCATTCATACTTCCCATCAAAATAGGAAACTAACCCCCTCTAGAACTCTCTTAAAATAGATTTTCCTTATTTAAACACAGTTTCCCTGATTTAATATCATCTATGTGGAGCCCAAATTTAATGTGCGTCATGTTTAGTCTTACATTCTCCCACTTGGCCCACATTTATACTTCATGGGATTTAAAACAGATATATCATAAGGTGTACACCTAAACTGTATTTAACAACATAATATGGTCAACATCATAATGCTATTACTAAACAAACCACAAGTGCGAGCAATTGCGGTTGTACATCATCTTATCCGGACATGATCCCTTCCATTTCTACAACATAAGTGACCTACCTAGCATAGCCCTTAAATGAGAGATTTTTTCATAATGGTTCACATAAGTGTCATAACATAATGACTATTCCTGTTAGTGTCAAAATAAACACACATAATGCATGTACATAACAATAATAAACATGAATAATAATTAGAAACGCATATATGAATACTCATGTAACGCCCCGTCCTGCTACGAGCTCGTTATCTCTGAAATATCTCAAATCAACACAAATAACGGATATCAGGTATATATATTTTTTTGAAATGGGGTAATTATCTCCCACTTAACAAACTGCAAGACTATAATGCTAAGAGACATAACAAACAACCACAAACTGACCAAATATAGTCGTACTGTCATCCGAATTATACATCATACAGAGAATTCATACCAAACAAGGACTTTTAAACTAAATATAAGCATGATAATAAAATCTCTAACTAGTATTACTCCTCCCCAGGCGTTTGCTCAAAGGACTCGCCTGCTCCTCCGCAATCGGAGTACCTGAAAGGTAAGGGGTGAGCTAACCAGCCTAATGAAGAGATAATACATATCACATGTCAGCAACATAAATAGATATCACATGCATGAATGCAAGAATATCCTAATAACCGGAGATGTATGAGATCCAACTACACCACCAACCAAAAATCCACCGACATAATCCGAGACATCATCTAGGCAGCTCACATCGGGTCATCCAACAAACTCTAGTCTCCCTATCAATGCAAACGGGTGAACACATGTAACACTCCGAGTTTTCAAAGATATTAATATTTACAAAAATGCCATTGGAATGGTAAATTAAAAAGATATGATCGTAGATGAGAAAATGGTGGGGCCCATTGTTCAAATTAAGACCCAATGTGAATATTATAAGGATCAAATTAAATTAAATGAGTAATGTACATCTAATTGGGTATGTGTGATTAAATGGGTCAACTACCCAATTGGGTCCCAATGGGTCATGGTAGACTTATTTGACCATCGGGTGAGCTCAATTTTAATTGTGTTAGGCTGAATTGATTGGGAATTAAATGGAGGATAAATGGGTAGGCTAGATGCAATTGGGTAAACCCCATTTAAATGGACAATGGTCACTTAAATGGGTCATGGCGCCTAATTGGGTCAAGAAGTTCAAATGGGACCTAATGGGTCGAGTTGACCATGTTGACCACGTTGACCATGTGGACCATCATGTGAGCTAAAAGGGTTGAGTTAAACCATGTTGAGTTGGGGCTGAAGTGAGTTAGATTTGAATCAAACAATGGGTTGACTCGAAGTGCATTAAATGAGTGGTATTAAATGGGGTGAGTTGAGCTAATGAGTTGGGTGAGTTAAATTGGAAACCAAAGGGGCTTTGTAATTCAAGTGAGTCAAATGGGGAGGTAAGAAGTTGCCTTTATCTCAAAAACCACAAAGAAAAGTCCCACACGTTAGTGGCATGAGAAGTAGTTTTCCATGCATGAAATTAAATGCAATGGGATAAGAATTACATGGAGAATTTGGAGGGTTTCCATCTCATGATGGAAACCCAAGACCCAACGTTGGGAGTTCCAAGGGATGCCTTGGTTTGTGTCAAAGGACTCCTTGGTTAGATCAAGAATTCATGAGGGTAAGTGAGAGGTTTGAGGGCTGCTTAACAAAAGGGATACACCACATTCCTTGGCCGAATTTCATCACAAAGAAACCACAGAATTTCACCTCTCTCTCTCTCTCTCTCTCAAAACCTATCTTCTTGCCCGAACCAGCCTTTGGTGTTTTCACCATTGATCAAGCACATAATCGGCTAAAGAACTAAGGGAGCAAGAAGGAAGGAAGCAAGGATCAAAAGGCAAGAAGAGAGGCTAAGAGGATTGGTAAGTGTTTCATAAAAATTTAGTTAAATAAATTGGTAAAAGGGAGTATGATTTGGCCATGGTTTGGCCGAATCTATCAAGGGTTTAAACATGGAAGATGATGTTTAAAAAGAGTAGAAAACATGGATCATAGGGTTCGACTACTTTGGATGGCCGAACCCCATGAAATAATTTGGTTATTTGTATGGTTTTTAAAGGACAAAAACCATACAATGATCTATGGTTTTAAGATGTTTAATATGGAGATATGATGGATGTTTTGGGTTGGCCATTGGATGGCTGAACCATACTATGATTATGGTTAAAATGTTGGGTATTAAACCATGAATAATTATGGGAAGGATTGAGTCAAGAGAACCATAGGGTTGGGCCATGTGTATGGCCGAACCCCATGGACTATTTTTATGGGTTAATTGGAGTAAGATTATGTTAGAAATTATTATTGGTTCTATGATGTTTTAAAGTGTAAATAGATGGAAATAAGGAACCATAGGGTTCGACCATGAGTATGGCCGAACCCCGTGGAGAGATTTTGATGGATTTAAGTATTTGTGGAACCTTGAAGATGATGGAGAATAAGGTTAAGTTTAAAAGGTTTAAAAGTGGTTAAAGATGATGACCAAAATGTATGATGGAATCCCCTTTAAGAAGGGACCTTGCTATGGATCAAAATGGTTGAAAAAGATTCAAGGAAAATGAGAAAAATAAATCATGGGTTCGACCATGGTATATGGCCGAACCCCATGACCATTTTATGAGTCATTCTATGGGCTAAGTTTAGGTCTATGTATGCACTAAAATGAATGGGAAATAAATTAAGGAAATGATGTATAGTGTTTCCATGTCATGATTGATGAGGCATGGATCCATGTTTATGGATCAGTTAGGGTTATAAACATACATATATGAAAGGTGATTAACCATGGGAAGAATGAGTGACAAGGATGTAAATATGGCCAAAAATGAAGAACCCCATGGGGGGTGATTGTGACATTTGGATTTAATTAAAAGACCAAATTTGAGATGGTGAGGTTCGGCCGAACCCCACTAAGGTGGATTTTATGGATCTTGGTTATTAAGCAAGATTAAATATGGATTAGTCTAGTGGCAAAAATGTAAATACAAGTTATAATAGAATGAAGGATTAAAAGGCTTGAAAGAGGGGTCAAACCAAAGTGGTATGGTTCGGCCATGCTGTATGGCCGAACCGTACCAAGTTATATCATTTAATATAAGGTGTTTATGTAAGTTATATGGATGGTATTGATCAAATGAAAAGGAAGATCAAATCCAAAGTGGGGTGAGGTTCGCCATGGGTATAGCCGAACCCCACAAGGTGGTTTTTGGGACTTAGATTTAAATGGAAATTAAATGATTAGTATCTTGACTTGTTGATATATAAACAAGGTGACGGGACCTCACAAACGGTGTAGGACCATGAGCAGTTGCTGGATTAAGAAGCAAAGGACACTTGAGCGGTCTTTTGGTAGGATTCCTACATCATTGAAACCATGGATATGTATTATGTACTTTTGATGATTTTATTTCATGTTTGATAAGTTATTTGGGTATCAAACCACATGTTGCAATTATGGGATTTTCATGCTATGTTTTGTAATATTCTGTAGCATGTTGGCATTTGCATCTCATGCATGGCATGGGAGGGGATGTTATGCAACCGGAGCCCACACTCCGTCGGAATGTCTGTGATGTAACTGTGGGGCCTCCTTAGGTGGTGAGAGTCCCACCAGGAAGATACTTTAACCGGAGACCCACGCTCCGTCGGGGCGTCCGTAAGTCGTGAGGAGTAAATTGATGAGAAGAATACTATCAAGAGATTATATGTATGTGATGGGTGGGACTCATTACATAAGACATATGCTAGCATGACATAGCATTGAATCGGCATGATATGATCTTTATTATCATGCAAGTTTACTGGTTTTTATCTGTATGATTGGATCTCTGTTATTATACATGATTTTGATACGATGTTTTATAAGTATGATATGGTATATTATATCTGGATTTTATATACTAACCCATGTGTTAGCCCTAATCGGGATACCTACTGGGCGCGTTGTTTAACGCCCTACTTCTACCCTAGTGGATAACGCAAGAAAAGGAAAGGGAAAGGCCGAGGATCGCGAAGGAGGCCAAGCATAAGAGCTTGGGTGATGGAATGGAATTATTTATTGACATTTAGATACTTTTATATGGACATGTATTAACTTAGTAACATTATTATGGTTTGTGAATAGTTTTAATGATGGTTATCGAATTTAAGTAACTTTGGTTAGATGACTTGTACTTTGTTATCTCATATGGAATAGGATCGATATCCTATTGTTATTCCGCATATTTGATTTATTCCGCAATCAGTTATGTATATTCCGCACGTTTTATTTAGTACCATGTGTGGATCATTTTTCATGGGCTTAGTCCATGCACACATGGGTGGCCAGTTAAGGGTCGGACTTTGGAAGTCCGGACTTAGCTCGCGTCGTGACGTCTCCCCGCTCTCTTCCACTTTACTTATGTTTAAAAAAAAAAATTAGACTCTGATTTTTGGAAGGGTGGAAAACGGCGGGGCGTTACACCACACAATATAAAACAGCTTCAACCGCCGGAATGCAACGGGGAAACCCACATCCCCTATGGGGTCTCAACCGCTAGAGCATAACGGGGAAACCAATCTCAATGGCAGGCACCTCAACCGCCGGAACGCAATGGGGAAACCCACATCCCTTATGGGGGTCTCGACCACCGGAGCGTAAAAGGGAAGTCCTCCCAACAACCAAGTTCATCTCATTATCATGAATGTATCACATAAACAAATCCTCCCATGCATGCATATGGTATCATGATCATGTATGACAACACAAACATGTTCTAACATGACACCAATACCAACAATATGCCTCATCATGTGTTCAACGACACATAACAGTGCTTAGACGCATACTTCTATATTCAACATACGATTACATTTGCATATTATGCGTAAACACGCAATGCATGACAACATCTTCCAAATATCGTGTTCAACATCCATCTAACACTTGTCCCATTCATCATAATATCATATATGTGTTATGATTAAACACAAACATGTTTTCAACAATTTTCAAGCACCAATAATCATTCATTCAATCAGAATTTTCGATTAATCACATATAATTGACATGGGTGAACCCGAAAGGATCCCTTTCCACATATTCATTTCAATGGTTCCATTACCGAGTGGCTTAATAAACGAAGGGTCTCATTCAGGTCACTCGATGTCCAAGGTTATAAGTTAAGATTGCGAATGCATGCTAAAACAATGATAAGTCACCTCACTTGTTTGCGTGCTTTTGAAATCCAACCGATAAAACAGGCTGCAGAGTTGAAAGAAGTGATGCACGAGCTACCAGGCCTGAGAAGCTGGGACGGATTCACAAAAACTGGGACGGTCCTACAAAACTGGATTGATCCCATAAATCAAGCCAAAAACGAGCTAGAAACAATCCAAGGACGATCCAAAATGGGCTGGAAAAGCTTTAGAAGAGATCTTAAAACAAACCAGAAGCAGCCCGAAACTGGGCCTGGAACGGGCTTGGGTCGGGCTAGAAAAGGGACTGGGCTGGGCCTGAAAGTGGGTCGGGCTGCTGAGCTGGGCTTTTGGATTGGCTCTTGGCTGCAATGAGTTGGGCTTAGAGCTGGGCCAACATCAGATTGGGCCGGGTACAAGCTGGACCACAACGAACTGGGCCTGATTTGTTGGTTTTGGCTCAGGAATCACATACTCAGTCCAATTGAGTCAGATGAGTTGCTCAACTCGACTCAACCCAGTTGGGTCAAGAGATTAGGGTTTCAAGAAAGATAAGTGGAGAGGAAGAAAAGAAGAAGAATGGAACCAGTGGTGGTGGCGGCGACTGCTGAGATTAAGGTTTCGGATGGGTGTTGAGGGAGGGAAAATAGAGAATGAATTGAGATAAGAGAGAGGAGGGTGAGAGAAGAAAGAAAAGGGGGGAAAGAGATGAAGAGGAGATGAGAGGAAGGAGGCCGAAATAAGGATAGAGATGAGGAGGCGGCGACACAAAGGGGGATAGGATAGGGTTTCGAATGGAGTGGGAAAGGTGGAAGGTGAAGAGGCGGCGGCTAGAAAAGGGGTTAGGGGCAGCGGCGGCTACAAAGGATTTAGGGTTTTTGGGCTTAGGAGGAGAGGGATTGGAGAGAAGAGAAAGGAGATGATGGAGGCTAGGGTTTTGCAAAAAAGGAAGGTAAAGGAGAAAGAGAATATTTATATGGGTGACATAGGGTTAAGATTAGGATTTGGATTTTCTATATAAATAAAATAAAATAAAATAAAAATCAAAGCCCACAATCTTTTGTATCATCGAATTTATATTATTTATTAATATTACTATTATTATTATTATTTTTATACCTTGGATGTGTTAAATCAAATTTTCAAAAAGCAGAGTCATTGCATTTTCAAGAAAAAGAATTGAAAATCCGAAAAAATCGAATGTCGAGACCGAAAAACGTGTGATTTCCAAATATTTTTCTTTGGACAAAACGTATAATAATTCAGAATTACAAAATTACCCATCGAGTCTCCGTACTCGAAAACAGGTAAAGTGGGGCCCGCCTCAGGACCCACACTCTCCCAATGCCACCAAAGTCCCGTAACAGCTCAAAGATCCGAAAGTCTCCTAAAAAGAATCGGGAAATTTCGGAACGGGTCATTACAATTCAAATGTCAAATAGTGCACATTTATTCATAATGCAGTCAAAAATACATAATTACATCATAATCGATTATGTTCAAGACCCATTCTATTGGCATGTTCCTTAAAGGTCTTTATAGGTAATTCCTTCGTCAACGGATCTGCCACCATAAGTAAAGTACTAATGTAACGCCCCGTTCTGCTACGGGCGTGTTATCTCCGAAAAGTCTCAAAACATAACCAAGGAACGGATATCGGACATTTTGTTTTTTTGAAATGGGGTAAGTACCTCCCGTTCAACAATTAAAAAAAAAACCTAAACCGATATAATAATTACAACAAACAACCACCGACCGCTCAATATAATTATACAATCATTCAAACAAATATGTAATGATGAGTCTACACCAGCAAGAGTCACTCCAAACTAAACATGCAAGAAGATGGAATATCTGTCACTACTATTTCTCCCCGGGGTACCTACTCAAGGGGCTCGCCTGGTCCCTCTGCGATCGGGGTACCTGAAAGGTAAGGGGTAAGCTAACCAGCCCAGTGAAAAGATAAAGCTTATCACAAGTAAACCATATAAATAGATCACATGTATGAATGCAAGAATATCATATTAACAACGGTGCTCACATGCATGAAATCCAACTACACCACCGATGATCCACTGACCAAACCCGAGACATCATCTCGGTAGCTCACATCAGGTCCTCCACTAAAATCGGTCTCCCTACCAGTTCAAACGGGAGACCATACAATGCACAACCGCCTCAACAGCCGAAATGCAACGGGGAAACCCACATCTCCTATGGGGGTCTCAACCGCCGGAGCATAAAGGGGAAGTCAATCTCAAAGGGCAGGTACTTCAATCGCCAGAACGCAACGGGGAAACCCATATCCCCTATGGGGTCTCGACCACCGAAGCATAACGGGGAAGTCCTCCCAACAACCAAACTCATCATGTCATCATAAACATATACGCACGTGAATAGGTTCCTCCATCTCAACACCCAACGGCACGCTGTCCGTTAGGGGTACCTCTATGCATGCGTATGATATCATGATAACGTATAACAACATATGCATATAGTAAGATCTCAAAACACAAACCCCATATTCATCATGGTCTCATTCACATATTCTAAGTAGGCTCCTAACACAAATTCATTCGCATGTTGTGGATAGACACATACACGTTATCATTAAGTCTCAAGCATTATGTTCGACATCCAACACAAACCTTATTCTCATCATAAATTCGTTCAAATGTTTTAGCTAGATAAGCGACATAAGCATGTATAACAATATAAGTATGTTCTAACATAACTAATCAAAATCAACATCATGCGTCATCATGCGAGTCAAAAGTGCATAACGAGTTACTTCAACACACATCTCTATGTTCAACATGATTGCATTTGCATCTTATAAATAAACACTCAATGTATCATCAACATCTTCCAAGTATCATATTTGATATCAATTTATCCAATTAAAGTTTCTCACAATAGCGTATAGTGGACAGGAATGCACCAGAACAAACCCCTTGCCACATAATCATTCTCAAAGGTTCATCCTTACCGAGTGCCTTAATAAATAGAGGGTCCCATTCGAATAACTCAATGTTAGAAAATACATATTTGATATATGCAATGCATGTTAAAACTGTGATAAGTCCCCTCACATGTGTGCGTTTTTGAAATCCGAGTGATGAAAATGGGTCGAAGGATTGAAGGAAGCGATGCATGGGCTATCGAGTTCGAGAAACTGGGACTGGTCTGTAAAACTAGGATGGTCCCTCAAAATTGGCCGAAACGGCTGAGAACGATCCTGCGAATAGGTTGGAACGAGTTGAAGAAGATCTAGAAACACTCCATAAATGATCTCCAAAGCACACCGGAAGTAAGCCTGAAGTGGACCTGAAAAGGGCGGGGCCGGCATATAACTGGGTCTGGACTGAGCTGCTGGATCGGGCCTCGGCTGAGTTACTGGGCCAAAAGAGAGTTGGGCTTGGAGTTGCTGGGTTTGGAAAACTGGGCACAAAAGACTTTGGACCAAAACTCGTGGGCCTGACGTTGGGCTCGCGAATTGGGCCTAAAAAGCTTGGAGGCCCGAAGGGCCAAAAGGGCTGAATCGGTTGGGTCAGACTCGAGCTGCAACTGGGCATGGGAAGCCCGAATCGGTTGCAGAAGCAAACAGGAAAGGGAGAGAAGATGAGGGACGATGGTAGCAACAACGGATTTAGGGTTTTGGAAGAGAATAAGTGGAGGGAGGGAAAGAAAAGAGAAAAGATAATGGTGGCAGCGGCACAATACAAAGGATTCGGAGTTAGGGTTTGCGGATGAAGAGGAACTGAAAGGAAGAGAGGGATCTGAAGCAGAGAGGAGAGGGGCGGCAGCAGTGGTTAGAGGAAGGGAGATTAGAGACGGGAACAAGAGAGAGAAGAAGGTATCGCAGATGGAGAAGAAAAGCAAGGAGTGGCGGCCAAAGCTAGGTTGAGAGGGATTTAGGGTTTCAGAGAGAGAGAGAAGGGCAAGGTGGAGGCGGCAGTGAGAAGGGGGTTCTTAGGGTTTTGGGATAGGGAAAAAAAAGGGGGAAAGATGGAAGGTTAGGGTTTGAGAGGAGAGGGAAAAAGGAGAGAAAGAGAGATAAAGAAGGAAGGGGACCAAAATGGTGGCATAAAAGGGGTGGCGGAGGCTCCACCTGGGTTTAGGGTTTGGTGTTGCTAAGAGAAGGGATGATGAGGGTGGAGGCTAGGGTTTTCTTTTTCTCTTTTTTTTTTTGAAAAGAAAGGTTTTTACAAATTATTTTATAACCCACAAACTCTTCAATTATTTCATCTCATTATTATTTTCTTATTTTTTATTTTATATATATATATATATTTTAAAACCATTTATCAAGTTAAAATGTTTATTGATTATCTTATTTTATATTTATTTATATATATTTTTAAAATTAATCAAGAACTCAAAAACAAAACAAATGTCGAACCTCGAAGGAGAAAGCATGTGATTTTCAAATGTTTTTCATGACAATATACATAACAATTATGAAATTACCAAAATGCCTTTCGAGTTTTCATAATTCGAAATCAGATAACTGGGGCCCACCACGGAGTCCATACTCTCTTCACTGCTACTGCGGTCCAGAAAACAAATCGGAGGTCCGAAAAAATCTCTCCAAAAATCGGAAAAACTCGGAACGGGTCGTTACAACTAATGTGCTCAATATACACTGTCTGTTTCTGAACTTCTTCTTTCACGACAAAGTACTTCAATTCCATGTGTCTCAATCCATTCGAATACTTGTCATTCTTAGAGGAGAATATTGTTCAAAATTATCACAGTAAATTCTCAGCGGCTTGGCAATGTTGTCGACAATTCCAAGTCTTGAGATAAAGTTCCGCAGCCACATTCCTTGAACAGTGGCCTCATAACACGCCACAAATTCTGCTTCCATGGTTGATGTTACAGTGATAGATTGTTTGATACTTTTCCATGATATTGCTTCGCCAGCCATAAGGAACAAATAACCAAACGTTGATTTTCTGCTATAAATGCAACCACCAAAATCCGAATCTGAATAGCCAATGATCTCGATATTATCGGACCTCTTAAACGTAAGCTGAAGTCTTTAGTACCCTGAAAATACCTCATTACTTTCCTTCCAGCTTTCCAATGATCCATTCCAAGGTTGCTTTGGTATCTCCCCAGCATACTAACAACAAAATTAATGTCAGATCTGGTGCAGGTCTAGGCATACATCAGGCTACCTACAGCTGATGCATAAGGAATTCCCTCCATTTGTTTCTTTTCAAGTTCATTATACGGACATTGATTTAGACTAAATTTATCTCCCTTCTGAATAGGGGCATCTTGATAGGAACAATTTTGCATATCGAATATCTCTAATACTCTTTCTATGTAGCCTTTCTGAGACAACCTTAACACACCATGTGTTCTGTCATGGAATATCTCTATTCTAATCACGTATGTTGCCTCTCCCATATCTTTCATTTCAAAATTATTGGAGAGAAACTTCTTGGTTTCAAACATCATACCAAGATCATTAGTGACAAGCAAAATATCATCAACATATAATATCAGAAGGTAAACTTACTCCCACTAACCTTCATTTATATACATCGATCAAAAGTGTTTTCCTTAAAATCGAAGGAGGTAATGGTATCATTGAACTTAAGGTACCATTGCCTGGAGGCCTGCTTAAGGCCATAAATTGATTTATTTAATTTGCATAACATTGTTCCTTACCCTCTATGGAGAATCCTTTAGGTTGTTCCATATATACTTCTTCATCTAAACTACCATTAAAAAATGAAGTTTTAACATCTATTTGGTGAATCTCCAAATCATAATGCGCCACCAAAGCCATAATGATTCTGAAAGAGTCCTTTCTAGATACAAGCAAGAAGGTCTCTTTATAATCAATGCCATCTTTCTAAGTAAATCCTTTGGCACAAGTCTTGCTTTATATCATTCGATATTGCCCTTAGAGTCTCGTTTGGTCTTAAAGACCCACTTACATCCAACTTTTTTGTATTTCTTATATCCCTGAGGCAATTCTACTAGATCCCAGACTTTATTATGGGCCATGGACTTTAGCTCATCTTTCATGGTGTCGAACCACTTACTAGAAACATTACATTTATGTCTTTTTCATAAGTGACCAGATCCTTAATAGCCCTTAAATCATAATCCAATTCTTGTAGATATACCACATAGTCATCTGAAATAGCTGGTCTCCTTTGTCTTTCAGACCTTCTTAATGTTATTTATTGTGGTTGTTCCACAATCAGTTCATTATTGATAATGGTTTCGTCATGGAGTGATTCATCATTCAGGTGTTGTTCATTAGATTGTTTAGTAACATTAGGGACAACAATTTCTGACGTTAGAGGTATAGGGACTTGTACCCTTACTTCTTATACACCGACGTTTCTCATTATACCACTCGCACTAACCTCACCATTTTTAATAAATCTAGCATTACAGGTCTCGACAATTCTCATACTATGGTTCGGACAATAGAACCTGTACCCTTTGGACTTCTCAGGGTAACCTATGAAGTAACCATTGGTTGTCCGTTCATCAAGTTTTCTTTCATGTGGATTATAAATTCTTGCTTCTGCAGGACAACTACATACATTCAGGTGTCTCAAACTAGGTTTCATTTTCGTCCATAGTTCAAAAGGAGTCTTAAGAACTGACTTACTAGGAACCCGATTAAGCAAGTACATTGCGGTTCTTAATGCATACATCCACAACATAATGGGTACAATTCTATTACATAACATACTCCTAACCATATCCATAAGCATATTGTTATGCCTTTCAGCAACACCATTCTGCTGAGGCGTACCGGACATCATGTATTATGCAATTATACCGCGACTTTCAAGTAGTCTAGCAAAAAGCCCCGGGTGTTGATCCGTTTCATCATACCTACCATAATATTCATCACCTCTATCTGACCTTATGACTTTCACCTTTCTATCTAGTTGCCTTTCAACTTCAGTGATAAATATCTCTGCGGCGGTGTTAACTGTTTGAGATTTATCATGCAACATATAAATATAATTATAACACGAAAAATCATCAATAAAGGTGATAAAGTATGTCTCTCCACCAAAAGATGGAACATCAAACGGGCCACAAATATTATTATGGAACAACTCAAGTAGCCCTTTAGATCTTGTGGCTCCTTTCTTAGTGTGTTTGGTCTGCTTTCCTTTAATGCATTCCACACACACACCTAAATCAGTAAAATCAAGATTCGGGAGAATCCCATCTTTTACCAATCTTTGAATTCTTTCGCGGGATATATGTCACAAACGTTTATGCCACAAAAAAAGAGGAATTTTTATTAATCAACCCACGTTTAATACTAACATTATGCTGTAGGGTTATGACAGAATTAAAAAAGGAATCATCAAGCTTTAAACAATAAAGGCTATCAATCAATAATCCAGACCCAATAAAAGAATGATCTTTAAACAAACTGAAGGCATTATATCCAAATTTGCAATAATAACTATTAATATCAAGTTTTGAAATTTAAATAAGATTTCTGGCAATAGAAAAAACATAAAGACAATCAAATAAATCTAAGTGATGGCTAGTGTCGAGGAAAAGGCAGTAAGTCTTGATGGCTTCAACTAGCACCTTTTGTCGGTTTCCCATATAAATGAAGGCTTTATTTAGATCGATGGTTTGGGTCGTAAGATATCCCTTTATCGTATTAGAAACATAAGTTGTAGTCCCATAATTAAGCCACCAAGTGTTAGAGGAAACTTCAGTGAGATTAGATTCGAAACATACAGAAATGGAATGCTTACCTTTCTTTTGGAACCATGATCTCCTTTTATGGCAGTCTTTTTGGAAGTATCATTGTTTCTTATAGAAGTGGCACCTCACACTACTTGTCCCGACTTTGAGTCTCTGAAGACGTACTCGGCTCAAATGGTTTCTTTCCGATTTTCTTAAACTTCTTGAGCTTCCATCATCTTTTCTTACTGGGTTCTTGATGTGTTAGATGGAATGAGTGATGTCCCATCTGCTTAAGTCTGCCCTTCTCTTGAATCAGCATCCTTGACAGTTTATTTACTTGCCATTTATCTTTCATAGTATTGTAATTTATTTGAAATGGTCCATACTGAGGAGACAGAGAATTCAGAATGAATTGGATAAAAAAAATAACATCAACACTCATCTTTATATTCTTCATTTGAGCAGCAATATTTGTCAACTCCGTTATGTGCTCATACATACCACGGCTTCTATCGAACTTAATGGTGGTCAACCTGGCCATAAGTGTCCCTGCTAAGGATTTGTCCGTTGTTTTGAATTTATTTTCAATATTTTGGAGGTATTTCTTAGCACTTTCAGTTTTGGGTAGTGAAATCTTGATATTATTTGTCACCGTCATGCGTATGAACATAAGGCTAAGTCCATTTAACCTGATCCATGCTTCATAGAACTTTTTTTCAGAAGTCGTACTTGTGCCCGTAATAATAGGCTTATCAGAAATTAATGCTTTGTCAACATCAAACACACCAAAGTGAAACTCAACTTGTTCTTTCCATTTTTAGAAATTAAGTCCAGTCAACATTAGAACAACAAAAGCTTGAGAATGCAGTCTAATAGGGAGAGATGCTAAAAAAATTACATAATTTCATACTTACTTACATTACACTATGAGTTAAATTTAATTGAAACATACAAATAGTCAACATTAGTAAACAATATTACTGGATCTACCTTTGGGTAATTTTATGGCATACTATTTCATTATGGTGATTTCCAGTCACCGATAAACCTAACCAACAAAATACAAGTGATCAAATACCGCCGCCACCTTTGGGTGTCCTGACAAATACCAACCACAAGTACCCGCCAATCATCCTATCACAATCCGTTAATCATTCGGAACGGCGTACTTTTGGGCCAACCTAATATCTTTATGATTAGGGATCGTGATTAGCAAAGTCATTATTATCCGACACTTGGGAAGAGTATTTGACCACAGTTATATGACCTGATGTCCAAATACATTCCAATTAGGACAATTTGGTGACTAACCAAATCGTATCATAATATGGTATTAGGTTAAGAATAATGGCTTTGCTCATTATTGGTTTCCCAAAAATATAAGAGGAAAGACCCTTGGATTTTAAGTCCATAAGATCCATTAACCATAATTTAAAAATCTATAAAATTTTAAACTTCATAATTTAAAATCCATAATCTATATAATTTTAAAATCTATAAAATTTAGATCTATAAAGGGTCATCGTCTTCCTTGAGATCCGAAAATATATTTATTTAATTATTCTTTATTTCAAGCAATAATTGATTCTATAAATTAGGCTCTCGATGCCACATGTAATACCTCATCATAATATCAGAGTTTATTGATTGAGAATCAATCGTACATTCATTCATCATTAAATTTAATATTCGACATACCCGAACAACATAACTAAAAGATCTGAATCGATTAATGCTTGAAACACGGATCAATCTTAATGCGGAAATCATTAACGTAATAATTATAAGACATACCTGGATCCATTGATGAAGAATAGTGAGATCTGATCTTCTCTTTAATATGTCAATACTTCCTGAAGTCCAAAAACATGAGAAAACACCCACCTTGGAGTTTATGCATCTTTCCTCCTTAATGCCCTCTCCCAATTTCGTGAATAGTATTTTTAAACACTAGGGTTGGCTTAAGTTGATGGATAATTATGGAGAGAGACCCTTTTATATGCAGAGAGAGGACCCCTAAGGCAATTGGAAACTAACCCCCTTTAGAACTCTCTTAAAATAAACTTTCTTATATAAACACAGTTCCTTGATTTAATATCCTCTATGTAAAGCCCCAAATTTAATGTGGGTCATGTTTAGTCTTACAATAATTGCAAGAATTCTACACACTTCCAAAGATCTTCATCGAAGTAATAATTTAGACTCAAATCCTATAATCCAGATCAAGAAATTCAAAAGCTAAAATCCTTAGGTCTCTTTCCTTCAACTCGTGTTAAGAGAAAACTCGAAGATGGATTGGATAACCGAATTTAAATTTCACACCATAGAAAAATAATTAGCTCAAATCTCACTAGGATTATTGACATTATGCATAACACTCTAATGAAATTATAATTCAATTAAATCCAAATTTGAGTTGTCAAACTAAAATTTAATTAATATGGCTAAACTGTGTATTTTATGAAATTTAAAAGGATATTCAATTTAAAAACATAAAATCAAACCACAAATTGAAATTAATCCTAACAAACATTTAAAGTAGAACTTCAAAAGAACTTAAAATAATGTGAATGAGGTCAAAATTTTTCTCAAACTCAAATTGTTGTTAAAATACAATGGTGCCACTCTTATTTATAATGTGAATGAGGTCATCAAAAAGAAAAACATACAAGCCACAGTCGTCCCATGCATACACAATCGGCCATTTTCCTAAAACTTCTCAAAAATCTTAAAACCTAGATTCCTCTAGCTTTCTCTAGCTCGGAAAAAAAAAACAAAGAAAACTCCAAGCGTCCATGGAGAGGATGCACACGGTTTTGCCCAAGTTTGGAATACCAAACTTTGAGGAGTCCAAATCCTTCACTCCTCATGGTGTCCATTCATTCAATCTTTACTTCCAAAATTCGTTTGGAAGCTAAAGTTTTGGATCCCATGTTTTGGTAGTGTCATGTCCCAATCCTCCGGACATGTGATTTTTTTTTTTCTCTATTTCTAATTTCTTCCCACCAAATCTCTTCCAACAGGTCATTTTTGAACAACATGGAAACTCTATCACTCTTCTTTCAAAATAGAAATGATTCTACCAAAATTTCGACAGAGCTCCGTCTGTTTATGAACATTGGAAATATTTTCCCAATATAAAACACTTCAATAGAATACATTCATCACGTATATCTCATCATTATACATTCACATCACCCTAACTACGCCTCAGGCCTTCATCTAGAGGACTAGTTAGGTGATGGCAAATTTTCCCAATGTTGAAAACTAGACAAAACTTTGCTGAAATTTTGACAGAATAATTCATGTCTTGAATGAAGTTTATGAGTGGTTGAGTTTCCACATGGTTCAAAAACGACATGTTGGAACCAATGTAACAAATACCGCCGGTATTTTCGTTTATACCACAATAATACCAGGAAAATAACGTTACTGCGTTAATATAGCGTTTTTAACGCCGCTGCCGTTATTATCGGGAATTTAACTATAAAACCACATTTTTAACGCGAGAAACGAAAAACATGGTTCGAAAATCGAAATCAAAATTTCCCTACTGCCGCACACTGCACCTCCTGTATGGGCGTACGGTACGACCGAGACTTAAAAATCCCTCTTTTAGGGTTTCATTCTTTCCTCTGCTTTTGAAAATCCCAATCGAAAATCCCAAATCCCCTAATTTCGAAAATCCTCTGCTTTTGGAGTAAACCTGATCTGCTCTCTCACGTTCTCCATCTTCTCTCTCGCCGATGGCTGTTCTCTTGCTGCTCTCTCGATTCTCTCACCTGTCGCCTGAGGCTGCTCGTTCTCTCTTGCCGGCGGCTGCTCTCGTGCTGGTCTCACGATCCTCTCTCGCCTGTCGCCTGTGGCTACCTCTCTCGAGCCTCTTTCACTGCTGGTTCTCTCTCGTCGGCCGCTTCTCTCTTGTTGCTCTCTCAATCATCTCGCCTGTTGCCTGCGGCTGCTTTCTCGAGCCTCTCTCACTGCTCGTTCTCTCTCGCCGGCGGCTTCTCTCTTGCTGCTCTCTCAATCCTCTTGCCTGTTGCCTGCGGTTGTTATCTCGAGCCTCTCTCACTGCTCATTCTCTCTCTTGCCGGCAGCTGCTCTCTGGATCCTCTTTCTCAGTTCGTTGTTCTTGTCGAGTTGCACAGAGGTAACCCAATCCTTTCCTTTTCCAAATAGTAGACAATCTCAACATTTTATTGTTGGAATTGGAAGTTCCCAAAAACCCCAGCTGGCACATACACAGTCCCAATTTTCATTTGGAAAAAGCTTCACAGTTCACAAATCACAATATACAGTCCCAATTCAAAAGTCATTTTCATAAAGCTGTCAACCTTTATTTTACTGTGATTCAATTTCTTTTCTTTTGTATTCCTGTGTGTTAGCTTTTTTTCCTTGGTATGATTTGTAATGTAATCGATGGGTATGTATATTACTTTTAAATGATTTATATGATTTGTAATGAAATCGGTGGATCTGTACGCTAAATGATTTAAATCGATGGGTCTGTATGTTACATTTTTTTCTTGTGTTATCAATTGTTTGTTTATTATTTTCTGAACTTTATGTTCATATTTTTTCTAGATCTTTGTGTCCACTTCTCATAAAAAATGCCTCGACAAAAAGATCCATTATTGCAATATGGAGGAGAATTGGGTGAAAATAAGTTAAAGTGTAAATTTTGTGAAGAAGTTTTTGGCGGTGGTATCACCCGTTTGAGAAATCATCTAGCAAAAAGAACATTGCATGATGTAAAAATGAGTGATAAAGTTCCGGAGAATGTTCGTGAAATGGCGAGGGATGCAATATCGTTTAAAGAGAGAACAAAAAGGCATAGAGGAAGTAGAATGTCTGTTGGATCTGCTTGCACAGGAGAAAGTTTGACATCAACGGTTGCTTTTCCATCTTCCTCTGGACAACAATTGGTTTATACCATGATTAAAAAACATGACAAGGATCTTGTTGACAACTTGATATATAGAAGCATGGTGATGAACAACCTCTTCTTTAATTTGTTAAGGTCTGAAGAATACAGAGAAACAATCCATGCCGCTATAGCATATGGGCCCACTTATGTCCTTCCTAGTAGTGAAACTTTAAGGACTAAGTTGTTGAAAAATGTGAAAGATGTAACAATATCATATGTAAATGATATTAGCAAGAATTGGACAACAAGTGGATGCACACTTATGTCTGACACATGGACAGATATGAAGAATCGGCCCTATATTAATTGCTTAGTTGCTTGTCCAAAAGCACAGTTTTCTTCAAGTCTATATGTGCACAAGGGAATATTAAAAATGTGGCTTTCATTGTCGATTTTATATCTTCTGTGATTGATGAGATTGAACCAAGAAATGTGGTGCAATTTGTTACAGACAATGGGTCAAATTATACATCTGTAGGAGATATACTTGAAAATAAGTATCCAAATATTTTCAAGACACAATGTGTTGCCCATTGTATTGATTTAATGTTGGAAGACATTGACAAGTTGCCATTTATGAAGCCCTATATAGACAGTGCTCGAAGAATTGTTAAGTTTTTGTATCGGTATCAATATGTCCTTGATTTGCTATGGGTGCACACCCAAGGAAGAGAGTTGCAAAAGCCAGTTACTATAAGGTTTGCAACTCAATTCATTTGTTTACAATCTGTCATGAGTCAAGAAGATGCATTGAGATTGATGGTTGCTTCCATTGAATGGAGAAACATGCCACAATGTAAAAAAAGTGAAGGAAAAGACGTGGCAGACATTTTACGTGGTGATGAAATTTGGGAGGGTGGAAAGAAGGTAATCCAAATTGTTGAATCTCTTGTTAAAATATTGAGAATGGTAGATGGTGATGGGGTCCACAATGAGTTACTTGTATGAAGGACTTAATCGTGCAAGAGCAGCCATTAGAAGTCTCTATCCAAATCATGATGATCAAGATAAATGCATGAAAATTTTGAGCATAATAGATCAGCGTTGGAAGAAAAATTTGCATAGTCATTTACATGCAGTTGCTGCATTTTTACATCCTAAGTTTTTTTATGAGAACATTATAAGTACAGAAATCAGAGATGGCCTTTATAAAGTTATCACAAAAATGGCACCAAGAGGAGAGTTGAGAGAAATATTTAGAGAGTTGTCTCTTTATCATTCTAGAGATCCAAAATTTTTTGGAGGAACAATGTCACATGAAATGATGCAAACATCTCATCTTAGTAAGTTTCTTTTCATTTGTTTTCCTAATTTAATTTTGATTTAGTATTTTTATAATTTATATTAATTGTACATTGTAATGTGTATCTAATTCTTTTAATTATTTAGGACTTTGGTGGGACTTATGTGGAACTTCAATTCTAAATTTGAAGTCCATTGCTATAAAAATCCTGAGTCAACCATGCAGTACATTAGCATGTGAGCGCACTTGGAGCGATTTTTAAGCAACTTATTCAAAAAGGAGGAATAGACTTCATCTAGAAAAGCTTCAAGATTTGGTCTATGTGAAAGTGAATTTGCTTATGAAAAAGAATTTAGAGGAGAAATTGTTTAAGGACTCAAAGGCCATTTCACTTGATGATATTAATTCATTTGATAGTTTGAACGAAGAAAATGAAGAAAATCAATATTCTAATGAGGATGATGAAGATGATACTCCACTTGAGGAGCAGGAGGGCCTACATAATTTGGATTTCTTAGTATAATAATGACTTTATTGACTTTGGATATTATTTATCATATTTGTTGAGTTTAATGACACTCTTAAGCTTTTGATAGTTTGTTAATTGAATGTTTGCTATTCCTTTGATGAAGATTCATCTAGTAATGTTGTCATTTATTTGTTTGGCTTGGGATACTTAAATGTATAGGAGATATTGTTAGCGATACGCGCGGAAACAAGAAAAATCGAACGGAAATAAACACACAGCACAACACAATATTTTAACGTGGTTCAGCCCACCTGGCCTACGTCCACGGAGTGACAGAATATTCACTATAAAAGAGAAAAAAATACATGTACAATATCAATGACTTCCTTGAGTCATTAGCCCAAACCCGAAGTCTCGAGCCCCTTTTACACCCAACTATAAAACACATCGACGTCACCTCTTAGTGGATGTGAATCTCTCTCATACCCACATAGTGAACCAAACTTCTGTGTTCCTCCCTCTACGCTTCCTGCGTCCTATGAGCAACTCCCGATATGCTTCTCAAACGCAAGCGTCTCCGATGATGTGTGTCCCACACACACACAGATCTGCACTCCTGCTCCGGCGAAGGGCTTTCTCTTTCCAGCCACACTCCTGCTGGCTGCCACTCACAGATCTGTGAACCCAGATCTGCAGCGGTACTGCATTGTTGCTTCCGCCCCTTTTCGGCCATCGAGCTGTCCTCCAGACAGTATCAAATCTGCGGCTCCTTCCATGGATCTTCACCATTGAGAGCAAACCTCTATTGCCTCCACTGCAATGGACCACTCCATGCGGCCATTAGAGGCCCACGACAAGAGGCCGTACTTTTTGCTCTCCCTCTCTCGGTGTCCACTTGGGATTCCACACACCAACACCTGCGGTAGGCAGCTAGTATTTATAGGAGAGCCTCCTCCATCTTTTACTGTTGCCGTATCCTACTAGGATATATTCATATCCAGCATCTCTGTCACAGCCGTGTATCCATATCAAATACACGTTGGCTGCCCCTCATTTTTCTCCTAAAATCTCTCTTGAAGTTGCCGTGTCTCCTCTCTAGGTGGTAATTGCCATTTTGTCTCTTAGGCAATTACTAATTACATGAGAGAAGATCTTGTCCCTAGCTTGAGACTCCCACCTTATTAAGCAACTTATCTTCCATCTTGATTTTAGGAATTGAGCCATCGTCAACAGATATATGGTTTGATTGTCAGCTGCTTGATTGGTCGGGTATTTAATGACCCCCATTGATACCATTATACCTTCCATACTGAAAAGAATTCTAATTAATATGGTTGAGGTGAGTCAGGTGACAATGGCTTAACCACTAAGAGATTAGACTAATATTAGTCAAGTGTGCATGACAAAGTGAACCAAAATAGTAAAAACTAAAAAGAGGCACAATGATTTTATGAAAATTTCTTGTATTTGTCTCTGTATGTATATGTAGGCCCATTTAACACTAAACTGGATTTGTTTTAGTATTGGTGCCATAATTGGTCGTTTCCTAGCTGTTATTCTAGTTAGATATAAATGCATTGAGTAAATTATCTTTTTGTATCACTGTTGCTTCTTTGATCAATGGGAATTCTGCCATCTCTCTTCTTATCATTTGTGGTTATTTTTTTGTCTGTATTTATTTTTTAAATTACTGGTTCCCTTGGCCTTTACCTGTTTACTTTGTCTATGAAGACACATGATAATGCAGGTAGGTACCTCTCTTTTCTGAAAGGAGAAAAACCTAATTCTTTGTAGACCACTGTGGATGATGGCATTATTTATCATTTTAGGAAATTATTTCTTGGTTGCACTTGAAAGTTGGAAATGAAAATTTACTCTCCAAAACAAATTTGAGTGCAATATCTCAGATCAAGTAGCAGCTCATGGTACTGGATTTCTTCAGTAATCAGATTATGTTTGTCTTTTATTGTCGACCTTTTATTTCTATTAGTTACACTGTTCTCTCAAAGTCTCTTATATTGTGTTTGCAAACCATCTTAAGTGGCATTTTCTCATCTTCTCATCTATTGGAGCTACTTTCAAGGTCTTCCTAATATCCTACCATGATTTCAGTTATGATTCTTCTGGGTTATCATTTTTTAGGGATGTCATTTTATTTTCTTAATATATTGGTGTTGTGAACAAACATAATAATATTAAATGTCTATGCTATTATAGATTTATATGCTATTTTTTTTACTCAAGAAGTGTAAGAAGATAATTAATTATTTATTTTATATATTTTTTTATTTTTTAAATATTTGTATTTTCCGCGAGATTTTCCTGTTAAATTCCCGTTATTAACAATTGCTGTTATTACCCCGAGAATGGTATTTATTACCATGGTTGGAACCCAAACCGACCCGACCCGACCCTAATCTAACCTTTATCCCTTTCGTAGAGACTTCATCCCTTATCCCTTTTTTAAAACCCAACCCAACCCGAGTTGATATATATGGAACCCGACCCCACCCGACCTGAATTCTCAACCCGAACTCTAGAACCCGACCCGACCCGAATTCTCAACCCGAACTCTAGAACCAGACCCGACTCTAATTCTAACCCGAATTTTGACCCAACCCACATTCTAAACCCATTTTAGCCTGGTTAGGTAGGGTTGGGTCGGGTTAACTTGTAAAATCCTCAACCTGGCCCTACCTGAATTTCAAGAGGGTTTTTATCTTTTCAACCCGACCCGTTGACCCAAAAATTTCGACCCAACCCACATGATTTCTTGGGTTGGGTCATGTGCAGGGCCGGCCCTGAGATTTCAGGGGCCCTAGGCGAGATTTTTAAGATGGGGCCTTTATATACTCGTAAAAAATAAAATTATATAATTTTTTTTTACAATGCGTGAAACTAAATAAAATATTATAATAAAGTATTATTTAAAATTTATTCTTATTTTGAGAAGCAAAATTACTAATTAAATTACAATATTTAAGTTTTTTTAACATTTATTTTTCAATAGATAAGATAGCTAATTTATTCAATATTTCTTGTGACATTTTAGACCGAAGATAAGATTTTATCAATTTTAATTTTGAAAAACTTATTTCTGCATAGATAACTGTAATTTGTATAATTAATATTATTTTATAAGCAATTCATGCATTTGGAAAACAACAATTCATTCTTTTGGTAATGCATCTTTTATCATATGGAGTGTGACATTAATGCAAATTCTCATTTGAAACGAATATATTATTATTATTTTAATTTTTCATTTTTTTATTTTTTTTAAAAATTATCTTAATTATAATGATTTATAATTGTATATTAGTTCTAATAAAATCTACATTGATCAAATGAATAAAGTTATGTTTTTTCATCTCTTCAAATTTTAAAAGCTTTAAATCATTTTTAATTCAAAATTATCAACTCAATATAGATTTTTCTTTCTCTTTATTTAGATGATAGATATATTTTAAAAGAGCCTTTATTAATTAAAATTATTTTATTATTATTATTATTATTAAACTCAATAAAATGAGAATTATAATAATTATTATTCTGATTGTTAGTATCATTATTTTAATTTTTTAAGAAATCTAAGCTTTTTCATTATTATTATTAAATAATTTGATAAAAAAAATTTACGAAATTATTATTACACAGCCGGGATTTGATCTCAGTCCTTTTTCTATAGAAGGAGAATTTTAACCAACCAGACAAGAATGTATATCTGCTTTATATAGACATTATTAAATATTTAACATATAGTAAAGGAACTTATGGACTTGGGGGCCCTTTTTTATTTGGGGGCCCTAGGCGACCGCCTATTTCGCCTATACCCAGGGCCGGGCCTGGTCATGTGGGTCGAGCCAAAACCCGACCCGAGTTGCAGCCCTGTGACAAACGTACCACCAAGGTGAATTCTTTTTTGTCATTATTTCCTTTCCTTAGTTTTGTGGAGTCATATGGTCAATGTATGCAATGACTCATGGCTTTTAACAGATTAATTTTACAAAACGGTTGAGGTTTCGTTACTCATTGAATGTGTGAACTACCTTTTTTTTTAATTATCCATTATTATTCATTGACTTCAAAACCTCAAAATGAATTTCAAGGAGTATTTTAGCTCTTACTTATTATTTTATTTATTCTTTGAAAGGAAATTTTCTAAATAATTTTAATTGTCGTGTAGCTTTTATTTGATTCAAAATATTTAATGATTTGGACTCTTGCAACTGGTTATTTCATTGCCTTTTGTTTTATCTTCAAATAGTTTAATTGATTCAAGTGCTCTAAATTCAATTGGTTATATTTTTAGTGTATTCTTTTCTTACTTGTGTTTTTGCAAAAAAAAAATAACTTTCTTTTTTCATTTGGTTTAGAAAGAGTTTATTTTATTTTATCTTTCTTATTTATTTCAGTAAAAATAAAATAAAATAGGGTATTGTATTTATGAAATGAGTTAAATTGTTCACTTATTTATTTCAGTAGTTTAGAAGAAAAGTTGGGTTTTATTTAAAAAAAATTATATTGCCTTGGTTTCTTTTTTTCTTTTTCTTTTTTAATAAAAAAAGGGTTATATTGCATTTGGTTAAAATAAAAGAAAAATGTTTGCCAAATAAAATGACTTTAATTTTTAAGTTTTCAAAATAATTATTTGCAGCTAGCGGGAATTTCCTTCAATCCTTAGGCTTCGATTTTTCAATGCACGGGTTCCACCAACACATCTAGGTGAGGGAATTTATCACTATTTTAGCATGCATTTACTTCTATTTAATCTTTAACCTTGGACCTGAAGTGACTTTAATGGGGCCCTTTGTTTATTAAGCCACTCGGTAAGGGAACGGTTGAATGAATCCGTGGCAAGGGATCCGTTTGGGTGCACTCATGTCAACTATATGACATTAAATGGGAAATTCTGATCGGAAAAATGAATATTGAACATGATGCTTAAAACTTAATGATAACATATTGTGTGTTTATTTATAACATGTGACTGAATTTATGCTGAGAGTAAGATATGCGTCTGGATATTGGATATGATGCTTGGAACTTGTTGATAACATGTTGGGTGTCTACTTATAATATGTGAATGAGATTATGATAAGTATGAGAATTTGTGTTTTGAGATCTTGTTATATGCTTATGTTGCGATACATGATTATGATATCACGTGCATGCATGGGAGGCAACTCGCAGCGGACAACGTGCCGTTGGGTGTTGAGATGGAGGAACTATTTATATGTATATATGTTTATTATGATGTGATAACGCTCCGGCGGTCGAGACCCCTATAGGGGATGCGGGTTTCCCCATTGCGTTCCGACGGTTGAGGGGCCTGCCTTAGAGCAAAGAAGTTATCTATATGCCTATATGCTTATGATGAGATGATGATTTGGTTGTTGGGAGGACTTCCATGTTACGCTCCGGCGGTCGAGACCCCCATAGGGGATGCGGGTTTCCAAGTTGAGTTCCAGCGGTTAAGGTGCCTGCCTTAGAGTTTGGTTTCCCTAGGCGTGGTCTACGTTCTTGTTTTAGTTTGGGCTTTCTCGACACCACTCGTGTGATTGAGGCAGTTGTGTATTGTGTAGTCTACTGATGACACTGGTAGGGAGATTGGAGTTTGTTGGAGGACCCGATGTGGGCTACCGAGTTGATGTCTCGAATTTAATCAGTGGATCATCAGTTGGTGGTGTGGTTGGGTTTCCATGCATATGAGCACCTTTGTTATCATGATGTTCTTGCATCCACGCATATGATATATATGTTGCTGACATGTGATATGTATTATCTTTTCACTGAGCTAGTTAACTCACCCTCTTACCTTTCAGGCACCACGATGGCAAAGGGGTGGGCTGGGAGCGAGTAGGTGCCGGGAGTGAGCAGTAGTCGTAGATGTCTTCCATATTACATTTTGACTATGAGAACTATGTTTAGATCAAATTTTCCTTTTTTTTTTTTTCTGCCATAACAAGGTAGATTAGATCCTTAAATGTAAAGAGCTCAAAAAATGGCCTTTAATGATTATATTAAGTTGATTTTTAATCACCTTTTTATCAAAATTGTTGAGATAGTTATATAGATGATTACTTGCGAAAATTAAATTATTTCAATTATTATAGCACTTTTCGGTTCGATATAGTATTAATCAATGTCACAAATATCAGCGATATTTTCAAATTTTCCATGTTTTTATCGACAAAATAATATTATCGTAATGCGTATTTATTGACATTGCGGTAAATTCCTAATAAATTCCCCATAAATTCTTGATAAATAGTAATATTGCAGTGATAGCTCGATAAATTCCCAATAAATTACTTAGTAAGATTTTTATTTTATTAATATGTTCATTTATTATTTTTTAAATATTATATTATCCATGAGATTTTCCTATTAATTTTCCGATAAAAACTCGAGAATTTGAATATCCCAATATTATCAATCACTCTTAATATCCCGAGAACGATATTTGTAAAAATGGTATAACTTAAATAACAGTAGACAGTAATAATCCCTGAAATCTGGCTAACCTTCTCTAGGCCTGCAAGATGAGTAGAGAGAAGTGGCATGGGTCGGTTGGGGGAATTGTTGTTGCACCGATAGACAAGGTGTGGCACTTGGTGTCTCAGAGTAGCAGACTATCAGAATGGATGCCCATGGTCGAGAAATGCACGACATTAGAAGGAGAAGATGGCATTCCCGGCCATGTTCGACTGGTTTCCGGCTTCATGTTCCCTCAGGACGATGGTGAAAGATCGTGGATCAAAGAGAGGTTGGTTTTCATGGACCTGACTACATCCAGTTATGTTTACAAGATGGAAGCTGGTAACGTAGGACTCGATGGGTTTGTAAATACTTTGAAACTCACTGATTATGGGGATAATTCAACTCTAGTTAATGGTCATTTGACATAAATCCAATAGATGGAACTTGCAAAGTTAAACATCATTGACTACTTGGGCTTTCTTTATAAATCCTGCAACAACAGAATTGAAGTTGCCATACAAAGTGTCGACAGGAAAGAGGTAGAAGTTAGAAAGAATGCATCAGGCACGTGCGCATGGATATATAATGGGATTGGGCCATAGCTTCTTTAAATTTGCAGAAAATCTCCTGTACGCTGAGGACAATTCATAAGAAACTTTCTTAGTAATATGTATATTGGTTCTTCAAAGAAGAGCTACTTATTTGATTGTATAAAAAAAAAAAGTTTCTGATTTTTCCTTCACATAAGTGCACTGGTATGAACATTCATTGTAATTGTATACTCTCTCTTGTTGAGACTGGTGTTTCATAAGAAACTAAAAGAAATTTGAAAGTTAAAGGTTTCAATTGAAGTTTTGAAAATTTGCTCAAAATTTTGATTTCCTCGTTTGTCAAGAGCTAAGGGAAGTACTGTGGGATAGTTTTCAAGGGCTCGACCTACAAGTAGACCAGTACATATCTGATAATCAGGCTTCACAGAACCTAACAGTAGAGTCTCTGTGACACACATCGTCTCTCTAGGTCAGTTTCCGTGGGAGTCCAACTCTTGACTAGTATGGCCCTAATTTACCGTTTTTTTTTTTTTTAAATTCTATCAGTTACACCCTAATTACTTTAAATTAGTTATAGTTTTTCTCTATAAATTTCATGCTTGAGTCCAAAAGACCCAGAATTTCTTTTTCATTTTCACAACAAAAATAAATAAATCAATCTCTCTATCTTTGCAATCCAAGCTATGAGTACGACATATATTGGAGTTCCGATCGAGTGCAAAGTGTGACTATCCATTGACCACTACTGGAGGAATGGACCGTTTTATCCAAGGGCAGTTCTACTGAGAACCTGTCGCTCTATGAATTCTCTTTTAAGTGTGGAACTCGTCCTAAAGAGAGCATCATGAACGTGACTTAATTATAATCCATCATCACTGTTGATAACAAGAAAAGTTATTTGACTGAATCCTTCTAAGACGAGTTTTCTGCTGAATTTCCAGGTACCATTGTTTCTTTTATTTTTTATTGAGTTTATTGCATTTGATTTTATTCTTAACTAGTCAAATGTCTAACAATTAACATCTTTCTCCCTCTCTCTCTAATTCATAACGTGTATTTGCCTTATGGAAGTGTATGCCTTATAATCGTTTGGCTTTTACTCAGCGTATTGATGCTTCTTCTAATGAATACCACCGTGTTGTACTTGGTTGCTATTATATATATGTGTGCGTCACAAATATAATATTCCATGGATTGTATTGGGTGCTACAGAGTAGATAATGGCCTTACATAGAGAATAAGGTAACCCTCTCTTTTACTAACTTGGGTTGTAGACTCCAATTGTCTTCAATTTTTTAATGGGATTTTAATCTAAGACCTGACCTAGTGCATGAAAATTGCATGCAATTAAGGAAACAAAGAAAATAGACCAAAATAATAGAATAACTAAGGGCAAAGACCCAATTCCATTTCATCGAATAAAAGAATCACTGGCTTACAAAGTGAATCAATGAAAGCAAAAGACACATGAATTATCAGTCCCTTAATCCCTTATACTATTTCAGAATTAAGTCTCAGAAAAACTACATGTAATGAAGAACAATGCATGAGATATAGACTGTCCAAAAGGACCTACTGAAGAAAACAAACTATAATTTTTTATAGCTTTCTAGACACTAAAAGGGTTCATCATCTACTTCAACGTATCCTCATCAAGGGATTGGATAGAAAGACATTTGTCTTGCTGTCATTGGCAAAGAAAAAAAATATTCCTTCGTTGATGATTTGTGAGAACAAACTTTTGATAGGTAATAATTACACTCCAATGACATTCTCCACTTCTTGCTTAAGGACAAAGAAATATCTTCAATTATAATTCACACATGTATCAATCCTTCAAAATAAGGTAAAGAAGTTTCCTCCAAATGCTATTTCTTCAAGAGTCTTTCAATAAGTGCTCTTTGAAAGTCTTTGCTTTGATTCAAAATTTCCTCAATCAAAGAGTTCTTCAAAAGTCCTTTTTGTCCTTTTCTTTGTGCAGTCACGCGGGAAAATCCCTTCCTCTATACTTGGCTCCTTATACCGTTTTAAAATCACACACAACAAAACTTTGCTTACTAGCATTTGAGTAATTCTTTAAACACTTATTACCCAATGTTGCATAGCAAACAAGTAGTTATTAAGGCCCGTGCTCAATCATAAATTTTGATCATTTTTTCAATATCGAAAACATTGAATTGACCCATCCTATTGATATCCCTCTGCCCAAACAGGTACAGAGAATATCAGTGTTCCAAAGGCAAAGGATGGAATGATTGTGAACATAATATATAGGTATGCTCTCCAAGGGTATTTGCTTTGCTTCATGGCATATACCTCAGCAACAAAAGTAGACACAGTACTCAAGCATCCTAAAAACCCAAACTGCATTCCGTTCACAATGATTCCGCATCTTTTTGTGTTAACCTGCAAAAGGTAAACACCGAATCCCTTAGACTGTACCAAGAATGGGAGCATTTATTTCAGCTTAAGAGGATGACATGTTCAGCGATATGATGTGAAATGCCAATGAATATGTTACATATGGCGATATCCTATCTGATCCTGATCAGATGGCTAGTAGTCCACCTTTCACTGGCTTTGACTGCAACCAAACAGCCAAGAGTGGAAGAGAGAAACAAAATGTGTGTGTGTGCACGCGCACACGTGTATGTGGAATGTAATTATAAAATGCCAGACACTTGGAGTGAACATGACACATCTAAATCTTTCTGATTGAATGTTCTTACCACTTTCTTTACTGTGGCTAGAGCTGCCATCAGACAAGCAGCAAGGATGTTAGTAAGGAGAGTGCCAAAGGGGACCCACTTCAATGAGCCAGCCATTCCTAATCCACGACCATTAAGACGAGCTAGAAACCACCGGGCCCACACACCAGGGGGACCAACTAAACAAGCCAGCCATAGTTGGACAGTAGTCTCATCAGCTTCTATTCGTGTCTTCACCAATGCAATACTAACTCCCCACAGCAAGCCTAATAACAATAAGAACACCAAGAGAGCTGCAGTTTGTTTCTTGGAATCCCCGCTCCAGTTGCTTGTGTTAAACCTGTTGTATTGCATGAGAATAAATCTGAAACCCTTGGCTGTCTCAACCCCAACCAAGATGGACATTTCTGCGAGTAGCATGCCTAGCAAGTCGCAACAGAGGGGTGTCAGTCAAAATGACTAAGTAAATTTTGGTGATCTAAAATAGGTGTTAAATTGACATGTCATGATGCATAGATCATAATATTTTGTCAGGCATTGACGACATGACAAAGGCATGAAGACAGTGATTCTAAACAATTCCTGGCCTACCCAGTGGTTGACCTGCATGGCTAAATTCACAACTAAGATGATTGAACAAGTCCAAATGGTTGACAAATAATTCACGTTGTATGTGAACAATTGACCAAATGGTTCTCTAGGAATCACTCTATGTCATCCCTTTCACAGCAAAAGATCCACTGGCAGCAAAGGAACCACTGGATGGAGAGTCTGGGTAACAGTCCAAGTCTCCAAGAGTAGGTCGTGCAAATCTAATTTGTCAGAACCATTGTAACCATGTACTATACTAAAAGATTATCGAATTCCAACTTACCTAGGAGGAAGCCAACACTAGCAAATACCCATTTGCCTTTGGATGCCAAGTCAAGCATCTTCTGATTCCATCCACTGAAAGTGGTTAGACTGCCCAAGAAACCTGTGGTCAATCCTATTGCTAGCAGATCTGATACCTGGCTTATGTCTCCTTTGAACACAACGCCCAACCAACCCATCAAAAAGGAGCCCACCTATGGAGAAAATGCATGTCATATACTTATAACTATGGTTTAAAAGAAAATTGGATAAATATCATGGTAATGTAGCATTTATAGATTACAGAGAGAGAGAGAGAGAGAGAGAGAGAGGCAGAGCACTTGAATCAGATACTTGGCCTTTGAATGTCAATTGTCAATTTAGAATTGAACAATATTAATTCTCTAGTGTCACAAGCAACAGTATTTTGGGGGATATATTTAAAATTTTAAATTCATTGTACTTGCAAGGTATAGCCAATTCGGATATAGAGGCATCAGAAGATTTAGGACATAGGGATTGAAACTATCTAATCTTTTCCTTATTTAGGAAATATATTTTGGAACTTGAAATGCCATGAAATGGATAATGTTGGATGGTCAATTGTTTTCTACATCCAACTGGCCTCTAGCTATAATTAAGCATGTTATAGTTGAATTATGAATAGGAACAAGGGTTGATGACGAAAACTAAGACCTTTTTTCTTTGGTGTAAGATTAGGATTGGTAGGTTGTAGTTAAAAAGGGTTAAGATAGAAGATAGGACTAGAACCATTCCTAGGGCCTTTTTTCTTTGGAGTTGGAATTTTTGTTTTACGGAGGCACATATAGTTTCTAATAGTTAAAAAAAAAAAAAAAACAATATAGTATAGATAGTATAATATTGTCAATAAAAAATAATCTAGTATAAAAAATTTTAAGGAGGCACATATAGTTTCTTCAATATTTGTGTTGATGTTTCCTGTCATGCAGAGTATAGATGTCGGTATCGGCTTGCATGTGGGAAACGAAGATATAACTCCACTTTTCACAATCCAAGGCATGGATAAAAGTACTAGTTCCTTTTTTCATAATATATGGTCATATGAATTTTATGGTTATTAATTGAAACATTTACAAAAAAATATACATTTATTAAACACGATATCTTCAAGCATGCTATATTTAACAAATTTTCATTTTATAAAGAAAATGAAGATCAATCTATAGCACTCCTACATAATACTTATGATTTAAGATATAAGAAAATAACCATTTATAAAAATTCAAGGATAACATTTGTTGATGCCTTGAAACTTTGCAAATTGCTTCAAGGAGACATGAACCATATCTCTACAAGATCCATAAAAACAAAACTAAAGAAGATCTAAAAGGATCCACAAAGGATGGAATTTTTTAGACTCTCTTTAAGTGCATCCATGTCATTCCGGACTTTACGCGATCTGATCAAGATACAGTGGACCTCTTATGGGTTGAACCAACAAGACTCAACATGGTCCACAAAGATCTAAATATTAAAAGGTTTGATCAATCAAAAGGAATATATAAATTATGTAAAAATGCCTATGGAGATGACTGATGGCATATCCAAGATCTCATAATGCTTCAAAGGAGATGGATCTTTGATTGGATAGGTGGACTTAAAGATACAAAGTGAGGCCCACTCATGATGATCATACAATCATGACTTGGGAACTGCTTGGGAGATATTTTAATTACCTTCCTAACAAAAGTTATGAATCACCAATTGGCTACAAAGATCACAAGATATAAAATGTGGTCCAACTATGATGAATTCATGATCATCACTTGGATTATATTCAAGATCCAAACATAAGCATCCTAAAACAACTTATGGACCTTAAATCCAAGTTCAGATGAAAAAGTAATCGTTGAAATACCAAATATTGTCCTATTACGGATACATCCACTTTATGATAATGTGGAGACCACTAGAAAATTCAAAAGTGCCTCAAATTATTCAACACCAGAAAGCTCGTCAAGTTGGCTATCTAGCACAAAAGGGGAACTCATATAGGAGTGCAGACATGGGAGAAACAAGCCGAAAACCAAGATGTCGAGAAAATAAATAAAAAAATTGAATCACACCCGACGTTTCCCAGAACTGCACCTCTTAGAACCACACCTAGTGGTTCCTAGAACCACAACTGGCTGTTCTCAAAACCACACCTAGCAACTCTACAACTAGTGGTTCCAGAGTTTTTCAGCCTATAAATAGGCCTTCCTTGAGGCACAGAGGCTACCTTTTGGCTTGAGAAAAATAGGAGTTTTTCTAAGAACTTTTCAAGCATCTAAAGTCTGAGTGAGGAAAAGATCCTTTGGGTTCTTAGAAGAACAGATCCTTTAGGGTCTTTGAAGACAGGATCCTTTGGGGTCTTCAGAGACAAGATCTTTCTAGGTCAGAGCTTCATCTAAAAGTTAAGGGAGATCCTTGGAATACCTTAAGGACTTCAAATCTTTGAAGTCTTCAAGGTTTTCTTTTCAAAGATCCTAGAGTTTTAAAATGCAGAACTGGGGGCACATACATTCTTCAAGAACCAATCCGTAACTTTGATTCTTGAAGAAAACCCAGCTTCATATGTGGATCAAGTCCTTAGAGATCCCATTGGAGATGGATCTCAACAAACTTGAAGACATCTAAGGATTTTATTTTGTATTTTGAAATTGTGCCCGAAACTTCTGTACACAAGGATATTTGAGGTCTCCCAAAGAGGAGCTTAGATCTGGTACTTCGAATTACATGTACTCACACGGTAAAAAATCAATACAAATAATTTTGAATTTTTTTCAAAAATAAAATTTATTTAATGTGTTCTTTTCATTGGTACCCTATAAGCATTTGTTACATATAATGGTATCATATGGCTTCTGACATGATATGTTGAGCATATACATGTAAAAAAATATTCAGGTCTCTTAGGACATTTCTAATTAATAAAGGACAACCTTTGAAATATATAATATTATTTCATGGTTGATCTTTACTTTCATCATTACCGGATTTGTTTAGAATGAAGCAATTAGGAAGTTCTAGCTTGCTTGCTTAGCCCTTCAATACATGATTTCCTAGGGTCCAACCACAGACTAAATTTCATCTCAAAAAATCACAATCTCTATTATTTCAGACCTTCATGTGCATAAGATCATTTTAACAGTTATTTCGAGAAAAAATGATATCAATAGAAAAGATTTATATGCACTGATATTTTAGACGAAAAATATTGTTTCATGTTCTATAAATATAATTGCTTGATAAAAATATGCTTTCATAGTAAATGTTTTACGTATTATAACATGCTAAACTATCATAGTAGGAACGTGTGTGTAGGGGGGGGGGAGAGAGAGAGAGAGACCATGTTAGACGGGAGATCAAGGTAGAGAGGGCCATCATCACTGGTGACGCCAGCAATGCCAGGACCAAACAGCTTTTGCAGTAAATACCTTGTCAATACCTGGCAATCAAACAAAGGGATGTATGAGTCTTTCATCAGATATAAAAGAGGAATGAATGAATCTTTCACAATAAACAAAAAGGTAACTTAGATATAAATGAATCACATGATATTTTGGATTTACAAAGTGACCATTCATTAACAAGGAGGGACCTTTAGATTTTTTTAGCAAGACAGTGTCAAAGTTGCGTCGCCAACTAGGTGAGTTCCTGATAGCTCTAGGGGAAGCAGATGACTTATTATGGACAGATGACTCTGCGGGGATCAATTTGATAAAGACAATTGTTGATTTAGCCACCCAGCATCAGACTAGTTCGATTTCGCTACCTAGAATAGCTTGGATGGGTTTAGCCCCACCAAGGTTCAGACCTTCATGTGATGTGTGACAAAGGGAAGGATTCTCACTAGAATGGACCTTAGGAGGAGATATTTTGGGAAATGAAGAAGACCTCAGTTGTCCTCTATGAGGGTCAACGGAGAAAACAGTTGACCATCTCTTTGTTACTTGCTTAGTTGCTTGGAAGTTATGGACTAGCTTCCTTAATCTCATGGAAGTATCATGGGTCGCTGCAAACTCTTGTCACGATTTACTGGGTTCGTGGACCATGTCGGGAGTCAATAGTAGAAGGAGGACGGCTTGGTGCACAATACCGGCAGTCGTGATCTGGACTATTTGGAAGGAGAGAAACTCATGAATCTTTGAAGGGAGGTCCACTGAGGTTGTTAGTGACTCGGGTTGACTGAGTCTCTAGTTTGTCAATTTCGTGGTTGTGTATGACCTTGCCTTGGAAGCGTGAAGACTCATTGAAGATCAAAGGCTTGCTGCGGAGCATATCATCATGTGTTTTGGTAACCATACAGGTAAAATGACCTAGTGAACTCTACGTGAAACCCAAACACCCTAGGCTAAAAGGACAAATAGTTAAAGAGCTTAATTTGAACATTTGAACTCTGTCAGGATCGAGCCCTTCATGCCCTAGCTCGAGCCCTTCGATCTGAGGCCTAAATTTCACTATCTGCACTATAGCATGAATAGTGCCCGAGCCCCTCGAGGAACTATAGCATGGATAGTGCATGAGCCCCTCAAGGCATTGTTGCAGAAATTAAAAAAACTAGCAGTTTTCTGCTCGAGGCACGCTCCCGAGCCCCTCGAGGACTAGCCATTGTGAACAATAATTCTATAAATATGGCTCGTTTCTCTAAGAAAAAAGAAGCTAATTAATTGTGAGAAACCCCCACATAGTTGATCCCTCTTTAGGGAAAAAATACCCCTACATAGTTGATCCCTCTTTAGGGAATAAATCCAAATCTGAAAGGGTCTTTTTACCTGCCAAAAATACCCTTACTATTTGGACCATTCCATTGGAAATCCTCCCCGGAAATCCCAATAGCCGGTTCTCTCTACAATGATAATAGTTGATATATCCTAATATCAAACGTTAGAGAGAGGGATATTAAATCTAGGGTAAGGCAACGGGAGGAACACAACCTAAGCATTCTAGACTCTCCAAAGAGGTTCTAACCCCTTCCAATCACCATCGAATCTTTCTAATGTCTTCTAAATTACATCCACAAACATCTATGGAATACCTTAAGCTGTGTTAAGCTTTTCTTGATGTGATTTAGAGATAATTTTCTAGGGAACTTATTGTAGGATCCTTATCCTACCCTAGACCAAGCCTCTCCTATGGTTGCAAACACAGGAGCATCTTAAGTATTGAAGATCAAAGCATTGAGGCATCACTGAAGAACACACTCTCAAGATTAGAGCTAAATCAAGGCAAGTGTTATTTGTTTATTTCATTTATTATCGTACAGTGGATTAGGACTCTGTGTTCGAACCACTATAAAAAATAGGAGTCAAGGATTAGACCAGAGTGGTCGAACCTTTCAAAATCTAGGTGTGTAATGTTAGGGTGGTTTACCCTATCATAGTGAGTTCCGGATAGCCCAAGGTTGGGTGAGTCCAAGAGTGGATTCAGATTCAGGTGAACCGAACCACTATATACCATTGTGCATATGTGGTGTTTGTTGATTTGTTTTGATGAATTGTTTATTGCTCACTCACACACATTAATATTTTCCACTGCACAAAAGTCTTATAATTATTATATTTGAAAAGTGTTTAAAATTGGTAAAGACCCTGTGCATTGGTCTAGCCCGGACTTGTAGAGGTGAACGAGCTTTTCCATAAAGCCAAATGGAGGCCCTGTGTTTGGCTTCATTCGGATAAAGAGTTCAAAGACTTTTGAGTCAATGACATGTTTTCAGCATGGGAAGGTTGCATGAGGAGTCTCCCTAGGAAATCTAAGATCTTGGTCAAAGGGTCACCTCCTCTACGGGGCTTCTAGAACTTCAACGTAGATAGGACATCTAGAGGAAAGCTGGGACAGGAAGGATAGGATGTGCCCTTAGGGATCACAATGGCTGAACTCTAGTGGTGTTCACAAAACCAGTGGGATTAGGAGTCTAATGAGGCATAATTACTTAGTATTAAGAGAGCATTGACCATCTGGGCAGGCAATGTGGTTGGAAGACTAATAATTGAGGGGGATTCGACAAATGTTATCAAATGGGCAAAAGGTTTGAACTGACCCCCTTCGAGACTGGTTACCATCATAAGGGAGATCAGAGCCTTGACTTCAAGTTCGGATGTCTCCTTTGCCCAGATCAGTCGTACATCTAATAGGGTGGCAAATTGCTTAGCGAAGAATGGAGTTGATAGTTCTGTTTACGGCGTTTTTCATCTTTAAGGAAGAATTTCTTGGATATAGTTTTAGGGATGTACTTTTTCTTCTTTGTTTTGTGTTTTTTCTGAGTTTATCCCTTTTAGACCCTTTTATGTATGGTGGTTCTGTAAATATTTTTCTATTAATAAAATTCACTTTTGTTACCACTCAAAAATATATATATATATATATATATATATATATATGCAGGTTTTCGTACCTTCCATTATCATCTTTGTGTTTTTTTTTTTGAAAAGTCCCATCAGGATCTTTTTTAGCAATCATAAATGATCCTAAATGGTTTAATCTACTAAAAGAGGGTGCTAATAAAGGAGATCATCAATCTCCTCCTTCATTTTAGTGGCTGAGGCACTTGATAGATTACTTGGTGGAGTCAGACAAGTGACCATAATAAAAGGTTTAGAATTGCATATTCTGATGTTGAAGTTGCTACCTTCAATTTTTTATTAGCAATACAATATGTTCTGAATTTCAATGCCCTACAAGTACGGATTCAGATGAAATAAAGAATCAGATATATTTTTCATCGAATAATCAGATAACTAATGGAGACAGGAAATATCATTTTGTTGAGTGATCTCAAGCATTAAATATTGAGAGATCAGGCATGAGAAAAGGAAGATAATGAGGCTGTTCTAGTAATGTCTTAGGTGATTTGGGGATGGTAAAAATGGGAAGATGTGATAATTAAGAAGTATAGGCATGATGGTAGATCTCCTCTACAACCTCAAGAATTTCATGAATATGCTGGGCATCATTTGTATCAGCTAACTCAAGATGTTCTTCCAGTCTTGGCCACCTTCAAAAGCCACCCAGAATTGATATTCGACCCATTTCATTAGGGATTTTCAAATAGATGATGAGAATAATATGGACTCACCATTCATTTTTTATTCTCTTGATTCAATAGCTAATATCATTGAATCGAAGGGATGTTTAGCCATTTAGGTGATCTCTCATAGCCATCTAACAATTATGCATGTAGGCTCAAGTGATCTGACAGTTTTGATTGGGCTATGATTGTAGTGAATTGAGATATTTTGTGTATATTGTCTATTTAGCCATATCTTATTTTTCTTAGACTCATCGATATATTTCACATTTAATATTTTAGTAGGGAGAAAGACGCATCATAGCTGATCTGACTTCAGAAGTCAATTCAATCTAACAACTTGCATAATCTATTGCTTTACAAAGCATTGACTACAGTAACCATTTATTGTTGTTCATGATAAGTTCCTCATATAGACCAACTGATCTTGTACTAGGTGGAACAAATAGCTATCATTAAGCTATTAGCCATAATCAATATTATGTTTTTTGTTGAAATGGAGCCATAATCAACATTATTTCATAATTTAGTGCCAAGCCAGTGTTGTCCAATCCATATTGACCACAAGGACACTTCTTTGAGATAACAGTTAAACCAACAATGTTATATATGGATCTAAATGCTGGGCAACCGATAAAAAAAGGACAAGAAAATGGCATACATGTGACAAAGTTTTGCATGCTCAGAAGGATATATGAAGTAAGAAGAAATGATTGAGAATAAAAAATGGCGTATTCAAGGAAACCTAAAGTTTGCCCAATAGAAGAGAAGATCAAGGAATGTCTTTTACAATGAAGCATGGGCAGAAAACAGAAAGAACACATATACTAGAGAATGGAGAGGCCACGACTACACTTTGGAACAACAAAGAACATGATTTTTTATAGAAGTTAGGGCAAATGTATAACTGACGATGGAAGCCCTACATAGATGGGATAAAAGCTGCTATGATGATGATGATGATGATGATTTAAGCATCATGGCAAACCAGGTTTCATGATCACAGGTATTCAATTAACTTTATATATAGAACTATCAAAAGAGACTTCTATATGAGTATATTTGATAAAAAATTCCGATGACTTAAACTCTAGAATCAGAAAGAAAGTATGCAACTTTACCCCTAAGATTCCAAAAACAGCTAAATGAGTGAGGCATGATACATATTCCAACCACTGCGGGAGCTTCTTCTGGCTATCCTGCAGATAAACAAACAACTTGTGAGATATCTATTAAATTTTATCATAAACAAGACGAACTCAGAAACTTTATCATCTGAACAAAATATTACTCCCAATCAACTTAGAAGTTTAAAATATCATGATATCAGTTTACAGCAACCAATTTCTAGATGTAATGCAAGCTGTTCAGATCCTCACATGGCGTATACTCGTAGAGTGCATTGCTTCATATCATGATGCCGGACAAACTAATATGAGTGCTCCGCATCATATCAACTCGATACAAAATATGGAAGTGGAATAAATTTTAATCCATGATGATGACTGAGTCATAATTGCTTTTCCATTACAAATTGGACTTTGAAAAATCATAAAAACAATTCTATACTTCTATTTGAGAACAAACACAACCCAACCTTGATGTTTTCAATGATTTCAGTATTATTGGATATGGCCAATTCACTTTTACACAACCTTTCACTGGAACCATTTTATGAGGTCGGGAAGAGATTAGGTATTCATTTCAATGAAGATGATAACGAAGAGGCAGCTTTAAGATGGGCGGAGGAAAAGGGATAGAGCTTCGTCATCTTCTTCAAGGTCTACAAAGAAATCTTTGGACACATCCCTCTTGATGGGTAGAAGTAGTTTTTTCAAAAATTTCTACAGTAGGGGAAGACGAAATGTCAGGTATTGGGGGAAGGATACAGAGAGCTCATGAAGATCTTAAAATGGAATGTCAAGGGCCACGGACTCAAGAAGAAAGAGTTGGGGGTGGGGGGCTCTCGATTTGAAGATTTATCAGGAAACATCGTATTGATGTTCTTCTAATTCAGGAATAAAAAAGAGAAGATTTATCCATTATTATTTTAAGGGAGATTTGGGGTAGAACTAAGGTGAGGTACCTTTTCAAACCTTCAGAAAGGGTGTTAGGAGGTCTATTGACTCCTTGAGATCCAATGGTATTTAGCATTGATAGACAGATGTGTGGATAATCGGTCAATTTCAGTCAAAGGTCGATACTTGGAAGAAGGGATAGATGTTTGTTTTACAAATGTCTATGGAGAATTTATTTATTTTTTGGTAACAAAGACGGTTTATATTAATAAAGGAATAAAAAGTACAAGTACATCAAGGGAAAAGAGGGTCTAAAAGGAGTAGACCCTACACAAATACACTGAGAAAAACAAAAACAAAGCATCCATATAACAAATACAATCAGTTGAGCTTCAATCATGCTCTAATTCCTCCTATCTCAAAGAGAAAGACGCCAGAGACTGGATTGTCGACTCTGTTCTTTGCAAAGAAATCTACCACAAAATTAGTTGTGCAACTGACTTGGGCAAATGATAAATCGAGTCCTGAAGCGAGAGCCCTAATTTCCTTAACCATGGTAATCAATCTCTAGGGAGATCGCTTCAGCACATTTGCCCATTTGATTGCATTTACCGAATCCCCTTCTATCACTAGTTTTCCAAACCCGAAACATGTACAAATGGTCAAAACTCTCCTAATACTAAGGAGTTCAACCTCGTTTGAATCCCTAATCCCCACGGACTTAGTGAATACTAAGGATGTATGACCGTTATGGTCCCTAAGAACACCGCCTATCCCTATTGGTCCTGGTTTTCCCTTAGAAGCTCTATCCACATTGAATTTCAGGACACCTTGCTGAGGAGGAGACTGGTTGACTAAGGTCTTCGGCTTCCTAGGGTGTCTGTTCATGCAACCTTCCTACGACGAAAAAAATCAGTGGCTTTAAGTCCCTTGAACTCTTTATTGGAAAGAAACCAAACACAGAGCCTCCATTTGGCCTTTGAAAGAGCTCCCTAACCTCAGTGGACTTTCCTTCGAAGATTCTGGAATTTCTCACCTTCCAAATGTCCATAAGACTGCAGCTAGCGTTGTGTTCTAGGCCGCCTTCATCCTAGGGCTAAGTCTGGAGAGGAACCAAGATCTCACTAATCCTTCAGACGTTCTTTCTAAAATCCATTGTACATCCATAAGGCTAGCGAAATTTATCCATAAATTCCAAGCAATTGGGCATCTAACGAAAAGGTGATCGACATCTTCCTCCATCGATCCGCACAATAAACAACTAAGATCCTTGTCGGATCTCAACAACCCTCTCTGCTTAAGGTCCATTCTGGTAAGAATCTTTTCCTTTAGAACGCACCACTCAAAAGTTTGAACCCTTGGGGGAGCTAGGCTTTTCCAGTCATCTATGGACCAAACTTAAAAAGTGAAAGAGATTGTTTTTGGTCAGAATTGGAGGACATTTAAAATTGGGGGTTGGATGCATGGAGCATTGGAGGCGAATTTAATGTTGTGAGATTTCCACCGCTGAATAGAGGTGGTGGCAGGTTTACAAGGAGTATGGAGGCTTTCTTTAACTTCAATGGGAGGAATGATCTATTCAATTACCCTTTAATAGGTTGCAGATTCATTCGTCTAACAGGCAAAGCAAGGTGGCTATAAGCAGATTGGACATATTCCTTGTTTCAACCGGATGGGATAACCTCTTCTGAAAGGAGATTCAATTCAAATTATTCAGCCCAATTTTGACCATTCCCCGATTCTTTTAGACACGGAGGAAATTGATAGGGAACCTACACCCTTTCGATTTAATAACGCTTGGTTGGAAGATATTACGTTTAAGGAGTTGGTGAAATCCTGGTGGGAGAGCTTCACAGTGGAAGGGTGGGCTGCTTTTACCTTATTAAGAAAGTTCAAGTTGCTGAAAAACAAAATAAAAAATGGGCGATCAAATAGGGGATCAGTGATGAAGAAAAAAGAGATTGCATTGCATGAATTGGATGTATGTGACAAGTTGGAAGAAGATAGAGATCTATTAGAGTTGATGTGTTCTAGAAGATTATGCAAAGCTCGTTTATGGAAATGCTTCCGAATTGAGGAGGTTGAATGGCAACAAAAGTCAAGACCTCTTTCGCTTTACGAGAGGGACAAAAATACAATTTTTTTCCATTCCATGGCTAACATGAGAAAAACGGTTACTTGTATTATGTCTATAGTAGTGGATGGTAAAAGGTTGGTGGGTAAAGAAGAGATCAAGGAAACAGTGAAAAGTCATTTCTCTTATATTTTTCATTCCTCTGGGCATGCTTATGTCCATTCATCTCGGTCTCCTTCGCTTGCTATTGTTCTATCCCCTTCCATCCTCTCATTGCCAAACCGGTCATTGCTTTTTCCCCCCTGGGTACAACTCTCTTCCCTTCTTTTTTCTTTTCTTCAGATTTACTTTGCTCCTTGTCCTTCGACATGGTGTCTGTACCTGGGTCTTGTCAGGCTTTTGTTCGTTGTCGTAGCATTTTTATGAGGGATCTCTCCTTTTCTTGTGAATTTTTTTTCAAAGGGATAGGTTTAAATCAGCTCTTCTTTCCGATGATCATCTTGTTTGTCCCTACCAGTGGCAGGGTGGTATAGATGGTTGCTTGTCATTCTTTGACAATAGGAATTTCTCCCAGTCATCGTAGTTGTCTTTGATGGTTGGTCCTCAAGGTTCCAGGATAAGTGGTTTTCTCCAATTGTTCTCAGTAGTTTCGGCTTTTCCTTCTACTAATAGCTTTTTTCCTTGATTTTGTTGGTTTCCTTTTCAGTTGTGCCTTTTCTAGTGGGTCTTTTTTTACCTCCTAGACTTGTTTAATGCTTCCACTGAGCTCCATCAGTCTCTTTCCTTGTCCAAATTTGGACCTAGATCCAAGGTTCGTCCTGTAGTACAACTGGTCAAGACTCATGATCGTAGTCTAGAGGTCGTGGGTTCAAGTCCCATGGACGTCAGATAGGCCAATCGGTCCATGGAATGAATTTGCCAAATCCAAATATAAAAGTCTACCCCAGATTGATGGGATAAATGGCTAGATAATGATGATGATGATCCAAGGTTCGTCCTTAGTGGCGGAAGTAGTAGTGGTGGGGTTTTGTGGGCTTCCAATAGACTTAACAAGGCCTTTTTCTTTTTCAGAATCTGGGGATTGGAGCTGCTTGTAATGAAGGATTCATTCTTAAAAATTACAACAAAGAGGGTTGGGTGGTTGGAAGGGACTTTTAATGAGGAAGAGATTGAAGAGTCTTTAGATAGTATAGAGAGGGGATAAGGTTCCGAGTTTTGATGGCTTTAACTTTAGGTTTATAAAGCCATGTTGGGACTTGGTAGGTCTGGATTTTTTGAAGGTGTTTAAAGAGTTTCATGAGAAGGGTATCATTAATAAGGATTTGTAAAACTCTTTTATTACACTTGTAGCTAAAAGGGAGGGCCCATCGAAACTAACACATTATAGACCTATTAGCCTAATTGGTTGTGTCTTCAAACTCCTAGCAAAGGTGTTGGCTAAAGATTGAAGAAGGTCTTACCGACATCATCGAAAAATCTCAAGGGGCCTTCATGGAGGATAGACAAATTTTAAATGGGGATTTAATTGCTAATGAATTAATCCACATTCGGAAGAAGGAGAAGACACCATGAATCTTGTTTAAGATTGACATGGAAAAAACTTATGATCTTGTGGACTGGAATTTTGTTGGTTATTTGTTTGAGAGGATCGGTTTTGGAGAGAAATGGAGGAGTTGGATGAAAGCATGTGTTAAAGGATCGTCTCATTCGATTTTGTTAAATGGTTCACCTATTGAATTGATAGAAGCTAATAGGGGCTTAGGCAAGGTGATCCCCTTTTCTCTGTTTATTTTAATTTTGGTAAGTTAAGGTTTGAATAGATTAGTGGAGAATGCTAAAGATTTGGGTATTGTGAAAGGTTTTGATGTGATGAAGGATGGACCAGTGGTAAGCCACTTGCAATTTGCTTATGACACTCTATTTTTTGGTGATGCGTGTAAAGAGGATTTGATGGGATAGGATATAAAGCAATATTGGTATTAGGCTTGAGGATCAATTTAGGCAAAAGAACTTTGATCGAAATTGGAGTGGAGGAGAATCCGCTTGATAGTCTTGCCCTAGAGGTCAATTATGGGGTTAAGAGGTTTCCATTCACTTATTTGGGTCTTCTGACTGGAGCAAATATGAGATCTAAACTTGTCCGGAATCTTGTAATTTAAAAAGTTGAAAGAAGACTTGCAAGTTGGAAGAGGAACTATTTGTCTTTGGTGGGAGATTGACTCTTATCAAATTAGTGCTAGCCAATTTACCTTTGTACTTTATGTTTATTTTGAGATGCCAAAGGGGGTGGAAGATAAGTTGGCAAGAATCCAAAGGAAAGGAGTTTACCTTGTCAATTGGGACTAAGTAACAAAACTCCAAGAAGAAGGGGTCTAGGAGTGGTGCCTTTAGGAATTAGGAATCAAGCTTTACTATGTAAATGGAGTTGGAGATTTGGAACAGAGAAAGATTCCCTTTGGAAAAGAGTGTTAGTTGCTAGATATGGAATGGAAGATGTCGGTAAATGGAGCCTAGAAAATAAAGTGAAAAAAGAAGGTTCACCAGTTGTAAAGGCATGGTGGAGGATTGGCAACAGTCATAGGAGGTTAGGGAGTTTGCTTAGGAGGAATCTTAGGTTGTCGGTAGGAAGAGGGGAAAGAACGTTATTTTGGGAAGACCTATAGGTAGGGGATAGCCCTTTGAAGGATGTGTTTCCTAGGCTATATCAGTTTTCCAGGGATAGATTGGCTAAGATGCAGGATAGTTGTGTGGGAGAGGGTGGGGCAATTAGATGCGAGATTGCTTTTAGAAGAGAATTGAGAGTCTTTGAGCTAAAGAGATTTAAGGAGCCAATCACACTTTTAGGGGATATACCTATTTTCATGGAGGATGATGATGAATGTAACTGGACAGGAGATCCACCAGGGTTTAATCAGGGTATCATTCAGTTAAGGCAGGGATCATAACAACCGTGGGTCCAAGGCTAGTTCCTTGGGATGGATGAGAGTAGCTCCACCTCGTGTCCAGGCTTTTGTCTGGTGTGCTTTGAAGGGTGAAGTTCTCACTAGGGGACAGTTTGAGTGGTGATGGTGATCTATCCTGTATTCTTTATGGTCACTAAGAGGAGGATTTCAATCATATTTTCTATAAGTTTGTGGATCTAATGGGGCTATTTTGGGTGATTATTGATTTATGTAAGGGTGAAGTTCTACTTCGACCAATTGACTCGGAAAAAACTATGGATGTTCTACCATTGCAGTCGCAGAGCACTCTGCCTATACCCGCCGTTGGACCCGGTTTTCCCCTTGCTGCCCCGCCAACATTAAATTTGTGTGTATCAGATTGAGGAGGGGACCAAGAGGCATGGACACTGGTCTTCCTTGGTCCTCTACCTAGGCAACCCTCCTTGTACTTGGGGAGCAGGTATATCATACCCTGTACTTTGTACCTCTTTTTTTCTCTAATATTTTTCTTTTTGTGACTGTTCAAGAAAAAAAATATATAAATATGTGGACTGAAAAGTATTTTTCATGGTTCTTCCAATTTACAACTCATTTATGGATCTTTCAGGTTTTAACCATCTTGTTATGGGTAGAAAGGGCTCAAGAGATCACTTAGTTCTTTAGAAGCGATACCACCCAATGATCGGAAGTCTTATCATGAAAATCTCAATTGTTGCATTCTTTATGGAGAGCCAATGAGACTTCCACAGAATTCAGCTTCCAAACCAAATGAAACTTAGTGCTGCTAAACCCAAGACGCCACATTGTTGATAAGGTCTACCAAAAAAAGTGGCATGGCCTAGTCAATACCAAATAGTGGAGCCAAATCTGCTTGGAGGACTACAATGAATGAATAAATGGTTGACTTATGCCTATTCTAGACATAAATAGTAGGCAATCACCAAGATATGGTTCTGATTTCATAAGTGATGAATAGTTAAAATTTTGTCCATCCTAGTTGTCCAAGAGAAAGAAACCCTCAAAGCTGGATACTTGCAAAAGGCTGGTGAAGTGAAGAGTAAACCGTGTGGAACTCTTTTCAGAAAAGAGGATTAAACAAAGAAGATACCAAAGATGTCAGGGTCCCAAACGCGATAATCACTTACATCAATTGGAGGATATTCTCCCTGCATACAAAAAGGTTTTGGGCATGTGTATCAGAATACCAGGGAAAATCCCCGTTTGAATAATTCAACACTAGCTAGTCAAGGTACCATGGAAATGGTAGACCAATTAGATTTGGAAGCCATGGAAATGACATGTTAAGCTGTAGAGTAACAGAGAATTTGATCCTTCGGATAAGTGAAGTAGAACTCACAAAGCTAAACTCAAGAAGAAGAGATGAGGCTTCAAAATTGAATTTCAGAAATTTCAACGATTACTGTATTCTCAATTGATGCCATTGGTTAAAAGGTTAGACAATTTCAGAACTAGCAGCATCATTTGTTATGTATTGATTTTCTAACTTGGAATACATTTTATGAATTTGTGCTACAAAGCTGCATAACTATCTAGAGAAAATACAATTGATTTGCATGATGATTATGTTGTAACAGATGGAAAAGGTGAAAAAGTTTACAGAAACAATTGCAACAATCTGATCAGCAGTACAGTTGAGTATTCATTTCAAAAGGAGAGCAAAAAAAGTAAAGATCAGTTACATGAATCTGATTGGCATTAAAAAGTGAAGTACAATATTAAATGAAAGCAGAGTAGACTATCACCCCGCTCTGACTGCTTACCAATAATTCACTTGATTTGACTCTAGAAGAGGACACCGATATGTAACAACTATCTACCAGGCTAATGATCATGAATAACATCTGTAGATTAATTCAAATTCCGCAAGAGAACACTGATTTTTTTATGAGAGGGGAAAATATATAAATAAAGCATTATTTTCTTTCACCTTAACAATGTATTAAAAATCCCACTGCCATACTTCCTCCCAGCCCTGCAAGTAGCAAGCAAGTCTTAGAATATTTTGGGTTAGGGACTCTTTAGGCCACATTCATGTGCCTCTAGGGTGTACCCAATTGAATCTTATTTACTGGGATTGACATTGATTTGGGGCAAAAACTCATGAAAGCAGCATCCCGCCAAACAAAATCTTTTACTTCCAACCACCCAATTGCACTCTGGAATAGATAAACCACCCATTTTGCCAAAGTAATCAAACAGAAGATATCTCTTAAGGATGATAGATTCTTGATTTTTTTATATGAATCACGAACAAGAAATTCTCTGTTTCCCCAAAAAGGTATAGTTTCACCCCTTCTAAACATATACTCTATACCCAAAAAGCTGTTCCACAGAATAGATCGACAATCTACATACATTTCTCTAACAGCGAAATGGTAGTAAGATGTATAGGTCCACCATATTCAAATATTACCTAATACAAAACACATTAGACCACGAATGATCTGACCTTAAATTGTTTGTCTTTATCCTGCATTTGAGATGAACTCTGATCTGTCTCTTTTAAATACAGAATTGCATCTGAAGAAAGAGGAGACTGGATTTCCAAAGGAACTGGTGAGATGGACGACGTAGTATTCAATCCATTAGACAAATACCCATTTGAATGTACAAGAGCATCATCAGGAAATGTAACTAGTCCATTCTCAACGCATCTCAATCTATCAAAACTGAACCTTAGACTACTGCTAGTAATACTTCCATGGTGCCTCTCATTGCTTAATGCTCTATCACCAATATCTCCTGCTTCTGCGACGATTTCACTCTGGATATCTTCACCCAATTGCAAATCCACCTCGTGAGAGAAGCTCATAGACGCTTTTCTCCAAGAACCCATGCGAGGACATGATTCCCTATGTCCAAATGATTCATGTTTGGTGGGTGCAGCTTGGTCTGATATACGATCTGTCGAGAATATCCTTAAAGAAGTGCTTCTTTTGAAGCTGTTGTGGAAAGATGATTGAGTAGAGTATTTAAGGCTGCTGGTGGTGGTGGGGCAATTCTCATTTTGTGGGATTGGAAGGTGTTCTTCTGCACCAGATTTCATTGTCTTTGAGGAATGAGAAGATGAGATTTTTGGTGCCGAAAGAAGTGATAGGGTTGTAAGAAAAGTAGCCCAGGTGGATGTTTAGCTAGATTTGGGCTGCGTTTGGATGGAGGGAAAGGGAGGGACGTTTGGTAATGAGAGGGAAGGGACAAATGAATCCCGACTTTACCTCTCCGTACGGGGAAACAAAATCCCTTCAATCACAAGAGGTAAGAGGATCGAACCGACAGAAGAAATCGAACAGAAAAAAGAAAGAAAATAAAAGAAAGGAGAAGAAAGACATTCGAGAGAAGAGAAAATGAAATCAGAAGAAAGAAAAAAAGAAAGCCAGCAAGACGAAGGAGAAGAAAGAACCGAGAACAGAGTGAAGAAATCGAAACAGAGAATGAAAGAGAAGAAGCATAAACACAGAAACGAAGCTGATGCAGAAAGAAAAGAAACGTGAGCATGCATGAATGTCAAGACGGTGCCTCGTTGAATGGCTGATAGTGTTCACACGCAAATGATGATATCATTGTGTACTTACTCTCAGCCGACCAAAACACGTGCAACAGAAACCAAATCACAAACAGTTTACTTTTTAGGGTAAATAATATTTAAAAGCTCTCCATAACCTCTCGGACTTGGGGAGCCACCTCTCGGACTTGGGGAGCCATTTCTTGGGAATTTGTGTCTTCTCCTCTTCAGATCTTTCATCAGATTCGAATCTATTTTAAGTCATGGTGTTTGATATAATTTTTTTTTGTAATTATGAAAATTAAGTATAGAGACCATAGGATCCATTGAAAGATTCTATAATAGTTGTAGTAGCATTGGTTGAAGAAATGTTTGCATAAACGAGAAGTTGATTTTAAATGAGGATTTCTTATATATATTTAAAAGTGTCATATTTTATGAAATAAGAATATTAAAAGTAAAAAAAAAATTAAAAAGACATTAAAAACTGAAGTATACAATAAGTCAGATCGTATGAAAGAGTTCCTCATCTTATATTGTTTTTTTTTTTTAAAAAAAAAAAATAGGACAAGCCAATTTGTTTCTCTCAAATATCAAAGTTATACTTAAACATTTAAAAATTGTAAAAATATATCTACAACTTTCGCATTTATTCGAATAATGTACATACTTGACTACAAAATTAGCAACCATTGCTTGGAGGAATATATATTGTGTGCATTGGCTTATCGAGTCCATAAGTTTGTCAATTCCATAACTCGGGAAGAAGCACTTTTTAGAAGCTTGAAGACTTAAAGGTGATTAAGAGTGAAGATCATGCTCCACCAGATTGAAGCTCATCGCTATGACAATCACAAAACAAGAATTTGGCCATAGATGACTTTAGGTGGTACCCACGCCTTAGGAGGACCATTTCTAGTCTTAATTGAACAAATGATAAAATCATAAAAGCCTACAGAGGAAGTTTGACAGAGAATTGGAAGTGAACTTGGAAATATGAATTAAATTCACTGTCAGCTCGACTAGTTGTTCTCACCAACCCATCGTGGTTAAAGACTAGTTGGCAAAATTGACAAAGGTTTTGGAACGTTGAACTGTCATTTTGGGTATGTCTCTGATCGAGAGTCTCATATGCACCGACCCCTCGGTGATGAACTTAACGATCCCTCGTGGTCAACAACTCGTCGATGATAACTTATGAGTTCTGGAACTTAGAACTTAAGTGGACTCTCAAGAAAACAAACATCTCGGTAATTCAAAACTAATCGAGAGTACCAAGACCGACCCCTCGGTAAAAGGCGATAGGTCGTTCTGGGTAGGACAAGTTTCTGAACATAAAACTCTGTCTGTATGGTGTTGTCCCAAATCGAGACCCTCATATGGACCGACCTCTCGGTGCCATGACTGTCGACCCATCGGTGACACCGACTTGTCGACCGTGAATTAATAATGTCGTTGGGAGTGCATTTAATATGCAACGGTTAGGTGGTTGAACGGTAATAAATATGAACAACGACCCATCGGTCTCCCGACTTTTCGGTACTGAACAGTTTGAAAAACTGTTGACTCCTCTATAAATATGTGTGTTGTGTGATCATTTAATTATCTTTCTTGAATTGAGAAGAGTCACACACTTCAAGGAACGATCATCTCTCTTATGCCTACACCTGAGAATCAAATACAACCAATCTATTGATTAAGTTAGTGAAAGAGAGAAAGAGAGGAGTAAAGAAAATATACAAACTAGGAAGGATTTGGTAAAACCAGTTTCCTAGTCTCTCTGAAATTGTGATTGCTCAACGACGGCTACAAGGCGGAGCGTCGAGATTACCTCGGACACACATTGGATGGATCTTTGAGAAGCACACATCTTCGACAAAGAGCTTCAAGACAAGTGCTTCTTGGTTTTAATTTTGTTTTAAAACATTTGTCCTATGAAAGTGGATTAAGGAGGCTTGGCTCCTAAACCGCTATAAAAAATCTAGAGGGTCGTCTCTAGGACTTGGTGGGTGGAATTCCCAGCCAAATAAATAGGTGAAATTCTTATTTTACATGTGGTGTGTGAAATTATCAGCCAATTGAGTGAGGTGGAATTCTACTTTAATTGTGAGGGTGTAAGTCCCCACTTAGTGAATTTGGGGATAGTTCAAGTTTGAGCTAGTCCTGACAATGGATGTAGGTTGGCTAACCGAACTACTATAAATCTTGTGTCATTGTGCTTGTGGTGTTAGAGTTAATTTCTTTTGTTGATTGTTTAATCACATTTGCTAATACACACTCACTTGATTGTTGTATTCGCTGCACTTAATTAATCAATCAAGTAATTCTTAAAAGGACCAACGATTTTTAGATTGACCTATTCCCCCTCTCCCTCTAGTGTCAATTGTGTTCTAGCACCAAGGGAGAACTTTAAATTGGTATCAGAGCCTAGTGCTCTTTACAAGGATTTAACCATCCGAGTTGATCCAAGCTAGAACACCATGAGAGATAGTCATGCAATATCCAAACCTCCTTATTCTGATGGAACAAACTATGCCTCATTGAAGGCCAAAATGAGAAGTTTCTTTGTTTCCATAGATTTATTGGTATGGGATATTGTAAAGATTGGATGGTAGGAACCCATGGAAAAAAAATGGTAGCATCCACCTCAACAATGTATATGAAACCTAAACCTTTTGACTCTTGGACCCCTGCTGAAAAAATTGTTCAGACAGCTAATGGCAAAGCCATGAATGCCCTTAACTGTGCAGTATCCGATAGCGAGAACACGAGAATTATGACTTGTGGAACTGGAAAGGAGGCATAGGAAGTTCTTGAAAGAACTCATGAAGGCACCTCAATAGTTAAGAGGTCCAAACTTCAAATCCTCCAAAATCAATTTGATACTATTAAAATGAGGGAGGATGAAGTCTTCATGGATTTTTATTCCAAGATAAGCGGCATTGTGAATCAAATGTGAGCTCTAGGTGAAGAGATACCCGAGGACAAGGTATGTACCAAAATTGTCCGGAATCTTGCAAAAAGATTCAAGTCCAAGGTTGTGGCTATGGAAGATAACAAAGATGTGTCTCTGATGAACATCGATGATTTGGTTGGTTCACTACAAACCTATGAACTACACTTTGAACAACCAATGGACAAATCCATTGCCTTGAAATCTTCCCTAAAACAAAAGAAAACAAAAGAAAATGAAGATTCTTCGGAAGATGAATTTTCAAGTGATGAAATGGCAATGTTTGCCAAAATGTTTTACAAAAAAATTGCAACTTGAGAAGAATGGGTAACGGTGAAACAAATAAAAGATACCAAAAAGGCAAAAAGAAATCAGAGGAAAAAGGGAAGGAGAGAGAAGTTGCCAAGGAGCAGACTTATTTTAATTGTGGGGGGAGAGGACACTTCATGAACGAATGTCCCTCAGATAAAATTAAGAAGGCTATGAATGTGGGTGTGACCCGTGCGGAAACCTCTGAATCAGAGAGTGATTCTGATAAAGAGACTGAAAGAAAAATTGATATATTAAAAGGTCTTATAGCCTCGATCATTGATGATCAAGAAAATCCCACAATTGTAATGGAGGATGATGAGAGTAAAGATGATGAAAATCTTCAAGCCTCCTACAGTGCCATGTTCCTTGAAAGTGAGAGGTTGGCCAAGAAATTAAATAAGGTTAAAAATGGAAACCTTAACCTCTCTAATCAAATAGAATATTTGAAAAATGAAAAATCTCTTATAATCTCTAAGCTTGAACTCTCAGATGTTGAAAACACTAAGCTTAAAGAGAATAATAAAAGACTTCAAAAAGAGATAAGTATTCACTGCAAGGATGTCGAAAATCTATGGCATCACAACAATCTTCTTGAAGAGGATATTAAAAAACTATCTTTGGAATTAAAAGAGTTAAGAATTCATAAAGAAAAATTCCAAGATAAATGTACCCAAGGAAATGAAAGGCTTAAAAGACTCCTAGAGTTGGGTAAACAATATGGTGATAAGTCTGGTCTTGGTGCCTCATCCACCAAAGAACCTATACATCATGGGATGTTTGGAAATGCAAGTGTCTCAACCCTTCAACAGGTAAGTGTTATTTCTGTCAAAAGATTGGGTATTTCAAAAGAAATTGCTACCATTGGAAGAGACACTTGGAAAGGCAAGCACAAGCTAAAAAGCACAATCCAGTAAAGCGTATACTTAAATGACATCCACCAACACCTAATGTTAAAAGAAGCCAAAGGAAGGTGGACACAAGGCAAGACCCTTTGTTGAGACAACTGAATCATGTCTTAAAAGAGTTGAAGGATTCTAAGGTTGGTCATCAAAGTTACGTTCATAGGGGTCTATATGCAATACCAAACGCCTCAATCTTTGTACCTAAGAGATAGACCACCATTCATATTTTGTTTTGGTTTAAGATTCACTTACATATCTTAGACTACTACAAATGGACTCACAAGAGACTATGTGATTTCACATAGCAGAAAAGTGTTGTGACACGAGGAGAGAAAAATTGGCTAACTATAAGTCTAGATAGTACTTTTCTGGCTATAGTACATATTCTACTGGGAAAGCCATACATTCCATTTAAAGTATTTTAAACTTTGTGTGCTTTGGAATGTAAATCATGTTTTTGTGCATGTTTTAATGATTTGATGAATTATATTTGGCATATTTGTGCTTTATCATATTGAATAAATTTACGTATGCCATGTTTAGAATAGGATTTCATCAAGTTGTACAAATCAGGGATGATTGCTCTACAATCTAAACCTCTCAGTATAGTCGACATGTCGGTGAAATAGACTAGTCGGTGTGATAGACATGTCGGTACTATACTAAATCGAGCACTGTTAAAAGGGACAAAAAATGTCGAAAGAGTCAACCTGTCGATGGAAACGACATGTCGGTGAGACAAAATGTTTAAATTAAAAGTGACCCTTTCTACGAAAACAACAATTCATTTGAATTTGCCGTCTCTTCTCCTGCGAAGGTCTGGTGATTTTCCTTTTCTCCTCCCGTGCCCTAGACCAGTCGATGGGACCTCTCGTAGTGATTTCTCGCCAGAAAACCATAGGGTTTTTGTTCTTCCTGTCCCTAGAAGCCTGAAAATTACGAGTTTTGTGAATTTCTTAGATCAGTTTAGGCTCAGTCTTCACCTCATTTAACTCCATGTCACTGTTTGAGGATCTCCTCTTGGAAAAACCATGCCCAAAACGATGGCAGCCCGGTCACGCCCTCAGACCTCTGAAGAACGAGGTGAAACTAGTCAGTGGCCCAAAAGAACCAAAAGATCAGCCTCTCGATTTTGCCCTGGCTCTAGCTCTGGAAATCCTGCATCTACTCTGGCTGGTAAGTTCTCTCCTCACATACCATAATCCAGTTCTCACCAGAGAACTCAATCAGATTATATTTCGGATGACTGTAATAACTGTTTTTGACTATAGTGTTTATATTTTGTTATTAGAGACGTTAGCTGAGCGGGAGGTATTTGCCCCGTTTCAAATACCACGGGCATTTTGTGTAGCGATCCTCCCACGGGCATTTTGTATAGCGAGACATGGGATTTAGGGAATTGCCAATTTTACCCTTCTACTGCCGTACAAAAGCATTTAAAAAAAATTCAGTGATCCGGTCAGTGAGGCAGTCAGTGACTGGTCAGTGAGTCGATCAATGATCCGATTTGATGTTCTGTATGAAAAAACAGTGTCACTTAGATAAATTTCAGTGAGCCAGTTAGTGAACCGATTTATATCGCAGTGGAAGGGTCAGTGATCCGGCGAACCGATTCAAAGGGTTAGGTGAGCCGGTTCGAAGGACGAAATGGGCAATACAGTAAAACTCGTGTCGGGTTACACAAAACTCTCGTTGGAGGATTGCTACCCATATATATGTTCTTTGTAATTGTTATGAGATATTTCAGAGATAACGCGCTCATAGCGGGACGTGGTGTTACAGTTGGTATCAGAGCACGGTTCAAATTTCGGACTGTGCATGGGTCAGAGATAGATGTGATGTTGATTAGATAATAGGTTCATCCCGTGTGATAGGATAGATGGAACTGGGTTATGGCGTAGTGCGTGGACCCCCTAGGTTTTGTACTATGTTTGATGCACTACCTTTTAGTTAGTGTGCTTGAGACGTGCCCTATGGTGCCTCTCACTCAGTTTGAGGCTGATCGGTACTTGATTCATGAGTGAGTCGATCGAGAGATCGATTGCTCGTTTGAGTGGGAGGAGAACCATTACTTGTTCACGGGAGTTGCGGGATATGGATCTCTAGGTTTTCAGTCATGTTGGTCTTACCCCTAGAGTTTTTACACGTTAGGATAAGCCCTGACATTAGTGGCGTGTCAGTGGTTTTTTTAGAGTGGCTTGAGTACCGTGATGGAGTCACGGGGGCTTCAGATTGTGTTTGAGTGTTGTCGTTGTTATCTCCTACCTGCCAAGCGGGTCGGAACCCTTGAGACCGCCTAGGCATTGGCGGGGAGACCGTGGGTGTTTTTCTATGTAAGAGCATAGTGATACTGTAATACCCCGACCTAAATTAGTGTTTAATTATGTGAATTTACGTGTTAATTGTGATTATTGACCCATTAATCTAAAAGATTAACAAGTGTGCTTTGTTTAGAGTCAAAGTTTGACTCGACCCGATTGGATCCGACTCGTTTAAAGTGTAGTGGGAAAGTTGAAATTATCTAAACTTTTTCCGACTGAGATCTTTAAAATAATCTATGTTTGGAAAATAAACTATTTGAGGTATTTAAATTCTCAAATTTCATTCATAAATTTAGTTTTAAAATTCTAAGTCTAAAGAATTTTCCCAACTGACATTTTGATTTGTAGAAGTGTGGATTTTGATTTGTCAGGGGTGTCCCTATTTTATAAAAAGTTAATTTTCAAATGTTTAAAAGTGTCAAACATCCTGAAATTTTGGAGTGTTTTGTTAGTGAAAATTGTTTGACCCGACTGTAAAGTCAAAAAAAATTTATAAGGTGTTATTTTAATTTTAAAATTTAGTATTTAAAATTACTAAGTTTTAATGTATCTAAAAGTGTTTTTTTTTTTTAAATTAAATAAAAAAATTAATTTATTTATGTAAAGTACAGTAGTATAAGATTTAGTTTATTTTTAAAAGGATAAAGTAAAGGCTATTAAGCTATGGAGTAGCATAGGTTGGGTGGTTGGTGGAAATCTGTCACCGTTTTTAGAAGAGAGTTGGTAGAAAGATAAGAAAAAAATAAATAAATTAACCCCTCTCCTTTTCCAATCAGTTTTCTCTCCTCTTTCAAAATGAATTTCTTTCTTTTCTTCTCCTCTCTCACTGTGTGTGCACTGGCTTTGCAGCCACCTCTTTCAGGTGAGTTTTATTTGGTTGTTTAATTATTTGTTCTAGCTTTGGTATACTAAGTTATTACAGTTTTGATTTAAATTCAGTTTTTATTTTTTATTTAATATTTCAATTTTTTCCGTAAAGGTCATTCCATCACTTGGGTTTTTGTTTAAATATATTACTTATTATGAAATTATCAGATTATGCAAATATCTAGTTTAGTTGGTTTTATTAAACTTTGATTACAATTTAGATTGGAGATACTTTAAAAATCATTATTCTTTTTCCTCTTCCTCTTATCTCTCTTCTATGTTTTTTTTCCTTCTCTGAGGTGTTGCATGGGGCAGCACCGTCCCATCTCAGTGTAGCACCTTGGGTGCTGTATGCTCAAATCTCCATTCATTTGGCTTTTATGTTGTTATCACCAATATTTTAGAAATTAATAGTTTATCTATTAGATTAAGTCTTATCATTTTAGTTATTTCTTTTATTTATGGGTATTTTAGATAACATTAGATGTTATTTATTTTGGGTTTAAATTAGCATCCTATCTTAATCATGGAAAATTGAGTTATTATGTTGTTTAATTATTTATATTGAGATTTTAACACCTTTAAATAATAAGGTGGTGTTTTTTTTTAGATAAAGTTGTATCCTATTTGTAACTCACAGGTTTTTATGAAAGAATGTTATTTTAGTTTTAATTTAGTGGGTCTTTTTTTATAATCAAATATATTGTTTCTTTAAGAGGGATTTTCGATCTCTCTCTATCCCTTGGTTGGGAATGTTTTGACATTCATTCACCTCAAGTATACTCAAGGTGTTGTATACTTAAAATCATCCACCACTTTGGGTGTTTGATGATTGTGTTAATAAAAGATAAACTATTATCTTAATTTTAGATGGTGACATTTTAAAAGAGTTATTAAAATTTTATGACTTTTCTTTATTCATTCCTCCAAGAGTCTATCCCGATAGAGCTATGTTCTGTCAGTCAGACCCATCAAGTTGTCTGTCGGGTCAACTTAGGTCAATAAATATAGTGTCTAACTCTGTCAATTATCCAATTGAAACAGTTGGATAGGCTCTCTCTCTCTTCCACGTAAATCGAGAAACTTGCGTAACTTTGTCGATCAAGGTGAGGAGACTCAACTTGACTCGTATTATGTGTTTGTGTTAGAAACTATTACTCTAGCATAAAAAAAAAAATGAGACCCATTGGACGTTTAGAGAGTATAATAGACTCAATAGGATATTAGTGTGAATTGTTCATTGATTGTGCATTGTGTTAGGTGAATATGCATAGGGTTCATGCTATAGTCATTGATGCATGTAGTATATGTTATACTAGTTTATGCATGTGACTCAAGTATTGGTTATGTGAATAGGTGATATATGTGGATTTGATCATGCATGAAGTTCATGTTAGGATCAGTAGTGCATATGATATGTGTTATATTAGAGCATGCATGTGGTTCATACCATAGTATAGATGCATGTGATGGGTGCGGTGTTTGATCATGCATAGAGTTTTGCATGAATGTGATTATACATGTGCTAACAAGTTTGTGCAGGTGATTTTATATTATTTCCATGTTTATGGATAATTGATAATTAATATACATGTTAAGGTATACACACACTTGTACATTCGGTCGAGCTTTTATAAGATGTTGGATTCTGTTTGTCTTGACTTAATGCATTCGAGGATGAGTGAGATTCCTCGACAATGTTGAGTGGGATACCCTGGACCTGTACAGTTGGGGTTGAGTGGGATACCTCAACGGGGTTGAGTGGGATACCCCAGTGTATTCTAAGTTTTGTTGTAACCTTTTAAATGGTAAATATGATTTATTTGTTTATCATGTTGTTAAACATGCATTGTGCTATTGATATTATGAATGCATGTGTGGGTGTCATCTACATTTGTGTGTGTACTTAGGTGGGTTTACAGGTATATACGTGAGTATGCATGGGTGTGTACGTGGATAAGAAAGAATAAATGGTAAAGGTATGCTATTGTGTTCTAAGTGTTTTCCTTATAAACTGCATCGTAAATTTGATATTCTGAAAATTTGGAGGGATTTATTAATTTGAGATCTCTTCACTGGGCTAGAGCTCACATCCCTTACAATGCAGGTCATGTATTTGATGTGGAAAATGAAGAATCCCTCTACGGTGCTTAGGAGTCGGAATCTAGTGCTGACTGAGGGTAGGATTTATGTTTGTTTAGTTTATATATTAAAATCATGTAAATATTAGGTGATTATGCCACTTGTGGTATAAAGACATTGTGTATAAGTCATATATTGTGTAATATGATAATATGAGATATAATTGATTGTATTGTGGTGTGTATTTTAGATTCCGACTGTCGAAACGGGGAAGAACCGAGTGTGCAACGTCAACCTAGACAACACATTTGCTGTCAGGGGCGAAGCATCACCACTGGTATTGGGTCGCCAAAGGGCACTGATGATGGATCGCCCAGGTTTGATCTTGTTGGGAAGTCAATGTGGAGTTGAAATTTATTTGAGCCTTGATGTGTCGAATCACACGCATTGTCCACATGATCATGTGGACCATTTTCTATGGGCTTTGATGAGATCGATAAAGTCCCATGGACTTGTAGTGTTTGGATTAGTTTAAAAAAAAAAATTAGTCACGTTCCGAGCCCACATCCCGGGATGGGGCGTGATAGATACCTTATTACGACTCGCTTGACTGTTTTTGTGTCGTGTGATTGTACGTGGGTCCAATGTTGAAAGGAGGAGACTGTATTGTGGATCTACCTCCTGGGTTCGTAGGAAGCTCATGCTTAGAGTGCGAGGCCATCATATGTGGGCCTCACTTGTGGTTATATAGTATGGAGATAGATTCATTGGAAATCTATGGGCATCTACCGAGTGAGTCCGACTGGCTAACTTTGTAGATGACCGATGGAATTCTATGAGAGGTAGATGGGCTTGGTGTGTTTGGGCTGTTGGTTAGGTCCATTTTGGACTTACAGCTACGGGGAGTGTCTAGGGGCCAAGCTAGTGGTTGTATGTCTGGCTCTTGGACTCCCGCAGGTCCAAGGTTATAGTTAGAGGCAGTTGTGGATTTGTAAGGAGAAGCTTGTATAGGCCAGACTGGTAGGGTGAACCGTTGAGACTCTGGTGGGCTCGGTGTGTGGGCCGATTTCGATGTATGAGTAAGTTGTGAGCTCGGCCCTTTGAGCAGGGCACGTGGGTGCTTCTTCGTTCTTGATCCGTGCAATATCTAATTTCAGTGCTCCCCACTCTTCTTTTATTTCCTTAAGTTTTACTGGTGGTGGACCAGATATGTGGGTCGTGTGTTTTGACCTTTTGGGGCTTAGCGTTGGAGGTTGATTTACGAGTTCTGGAGATGAAAGAGTTCGATGTTATCTTAGGATAGATTTGTTTTCCTCCCATCAGGTTACCTTGGACTGTTACTGTAGGCGAGTGATGAGTCAGTTCCTCACGAAGGATGCATTCATCTAGCGGTTTACAACTTACAGTCTGAGCGTGGTAGAGATATGCAACTTGGTGGCTAGCTTGAGTTGGGAGAGAGTTCTGGGTTGTCAGATATTGAGGTGCCTTGCATGGTCTGAGGATTCTCGGATGTCCTTTCGAAGAAGCTCCTTGGAGTGTCACCACGTTAAGAGGTAGGGTTTGTTATGGATCTGCTCCCCCAATGCAGTGCTGTTTCGACTACTCATAGTCGGACGGTGCCAGTAGAGGTGTTGGAGATGGAGAGTCAGCTTAGGGAGTTGGAGTCTCTTGGCCATAATTGACCCAATGCCCTCCTTGGAGTGGATTGACTTTGTTGACCAAGAAAGGGATGGCTCCATGAGTTTGTTCGTTGATTACCAGCAGATGAATGGAGTCTGTGTGAAAAACAAGTATATGTTGTCCAGGATTGACGACCTGTTTGACCATTGAGAAGGTCCTAGTGTTTTTGAAGATGGACCTTCGTTTAGACTATCATGACGTGGGGGTGCGAAAGCACGATATTAAGAAAACAGCTTCCCACACTCACTTTGGGCACTTGGAGTTTGTGGTGGTGCCGTTTTGGGTGATTACTGCCTTGACGACATTAATGACCCTGATGAGTAAGATCTTCGAACCATACCTAGATTGATTTATGGATGTGTACATTGACGACATCTTAGTATACTCAGCATCAGAGGAGGAACTTGAGCAACATCTGAGAATTGTACTTCAAGTCTTGAGGGATCACCAGCTTTATACGAAGTACAGCTAGTGTGAGTTTTGGTTGTCTGAGGTTTAATTTCTGGGCATGTGGTGTTAGCTAAAAGGTGGCCATGGACCCGACGAAAGTTGAGGCCATTTTGAGTTAGGAGAGATAGCGGGATGAGATCGAGATCCGCAGCTTGTTGGATCTCGCGGGTTACAATCGGCCGTTCATCAAGGACTTCTCCAAGATCGCCACACTCATGACATCGTTGACCCGCGAGAATGTGTCATTCATCTGGGACGAAGCTTGTGACACAGCCTTCCGGAGGTTGAAAGGGGTAGTTTAACTACCGCCCCAATGTTGATTAGTGCCAGAGAGAGGCCATGGCTATGCAGTCTACTGTGATGCTTCAGATGATGGTTCGGGTTGTGTATTGATGCAGGATGTGAGAGTAATAACTTATGGTGGGAGACAACTTAAGACTCATGAGCAAAACTATCCTAATCAGGACAACTTAAGTATTCTAAGAAGAACGACGCTATTTGGGTAATAGTCGATCGATTGACGAAATCAGCTCACTTTCTGCTGATCAAGAAGACGGATTCTTTGACTACTCTAAGTAAATTGTATTTAAAGGAGGTAGTCAGATTGCATGGAATACTTGTATCCATTGTATCTAATAGAGATCTTAGGTTTGTATCAAGATTTTGGCAAGGATTGCAAGAGGAGTTGGGAACTAAGTTGTGTTTTAGCACTGCTTTTCACTCTCAGACTGATGGTCAATCAGAGAGAACCATTCAAACTTTAAAAGATATGCTAAGAGCCTGTGTTATGGATATGCAGGGAAGTTGGGAAGATCACTTGCCTTTGATCGAGTTTGTCTATAACAACAGTTATCACTCCAGTGTGCAGATGGCACCCTACGAGGCTCTGTATGGCAGACCTTACAGGTCACCTCTTTGTTGGACAGAGATAGGAGACAAAGCACTGCTAGGACCTGATCTAGTACGTGAGACGTCAGAACAAGTTGAAGTGAGCAGACAACGTCTCAAGATAGCCCAGAGCAGACAAAAGAGTTATGCTGACAAAAGGCGAAGACCGTTGGAGTTTGCAGTTGGCGACAGAGTTTTCTTACGTGTGTCACCACGTCATGGATTGCAACGGTTTGGGCACAAGGGAAAATTATCACCTCGATATGTTGGACCCTTTGAGATCTTTAAGAGAATAGGGGAAGTGGCCTATCAGTTGGACCTTCCTCAAGCTTTGGAGAGAGTGCATAGTACGTTTCACGTGTCTATGTTAAGGAAGTACGAGCCTGATCCGTTGCATGTGATAAGTTTTGAAGAAATCGAAGTCTCGGAAGACCTAACTTTTGAAGAAGTGCGAGTGAAGATAGTAGAGCACCGGACTCAAGAGCTCCGGAGGAAGTCTATTCCTCTAGTACGAGTGTTGTGGCAACATCGCGACGTGCAACACGAGACATGGGAACCAGAAACGACGATGTAGAAGCTGTACCCTGGCCTGTTCTCTAGTAAAAAAGTAGAAGTTTGTTTTAAATTTCGGGACGAAATTTCTTTTAGGGGGGTAGGATGTAATACCCTGACCCAGATTAGGCATAGTTTAGCCTAATAAATCTTACTTGACCGGTTAATCTCAAAAATTACGGTTAGGGCTTTGTGAAAAGCCCATGTGTGGCCCAATTCGAGCTCGAATGCTTAGTGATCCAGCTCGTCCAACTGGAGGGGCAAAATGGTAAGTTACCACTTATTATTATAAAATTATTTTATAAATTATGTTATTATGTGATTATTATTGGATGACATGATTGTCCTTAATCAAGGAATTGTATTTTTTATTTTAAAATAATTTTATTTTCAGAAAATGGTATTTAAAACCGTCTGTCAAAACCCAAAAGGGAGAAATAATTATTTTAAATGATTTTCGAAGTGAGATAAATTTTGAAACAAATATTTTATATTAGACCATTTTAAGTATGGTCTAGTTATTTTTTCACACCCCAAAATGAGGTTTCTAAATTGTTTTACTAAACATTTGTTTAATTAAGTAAATAGTGTTTAAATTATGATTTTTGTTTAAATCAATGATTTTTAGTGAGTTTTAAATCTCAAAATTTTTATGGTGACTAGAGTTTTTAAAACCCAACTTATCGGTGAGGTTGGATTAAATTTTTGAGCTTTTAAAATCAGATTTTAAGTTGAAAATCCAACGTTTATCAAATTAAGGGCCTTTTTGTAAAAAACCAGAATTTTGCAGGGACCGTTTTGAAACAGACGCCAGAACAGTGTTTCCACTGTACCGGACGACAGCCCCGGCTGCATGCAGTGGCCGGATGGCCCCCTTTCCCGGTCAAATTTCTATATAATGGCCCTCAATCTAGTGGTTTAACTCCCACTGAAATTTCTATCTCCCTCCCAGCTGCTCTCTGTTTTTCTCAGCTCTTCCTCTCATCCTCTGTTTCTCTGCTTCTTGTCACCCGTAACTTAAGAGGAAGATTTTTCAAAGTTCAGATTTTCAGCCTAGGAACTCCAGTGAAGGTAACCACTATGTTCCTTTTCAAATTCTAGGTGCTTTAGAATCAAGAAAAACTGATTTTGGTTAAGTTTTGGGTGTATAAAATGGTTTTGAAGTTTAAGAAAAAACTTGGTTTTCTTAGTCTCAGTGGGCTTTTGGTGTTAAGATCTAATGGCCTACTGAGTTTTGAAACTTTAAAGCTCTCCCTATGGAAAGAGGACTCCCAGAGGAGTCCATCGGACCAGCTAGATGTGGAAACCAAATCCAAGAAACCTACTGTTTTCGGATTCGTTTTCCTACAGTGTTTGCCCGTCACTGTCTGCTATTGCAGACAGTGGAGGAAGACAGAAAAAAAAAATATTATTGTTGGATTATGTTGATGCTTGTGATGTTAGTACCCATTGATAAATTAAAAAATGTACTGACTCTCTTCTCTTATTACTATAATATAAATACTATTATATTCACTTCCTGGCCGACCTTATTAGTCGGGCACTGAGTGATTTCACTTCCAGGCCGACGCTATATTTGTCGGGCACTAAGTGACCTCGAGGCCTTACTCAAAATGTCAGATTTGGTCCTATCCAGAAGACAACCGAGAAGTGACCTGAGAATCTAGACCTAACTCAATAAGTCAAATCTAGTCAATGCCCCAGAAGACAATATGAGTTTTGAACTGAACACCTTTTTATTTCTATATATTGTGGATTATTATAATTTAAAAGGATAGAAACCAAGTAGGAGACTCAATTCCATGTACCTTGGATATTTTTGGAAAACCAAGGATGATTTCAAAATAATACTTCTGTGTATGTATTTGATGCTATGTATGTGGCTTAGGATTAATTGTGCACTTGTTTGTTGTTTGAACAGAAACAGCAAAACCACACATATACGGTGAGGGAACTTAACTTTGCAGAAAATGTAACCAGGTTTTTATTATGAAATGAGTCTTGAGCAATGAGTGGTTTCAGATTTGATGAACCCACTCATGTGCCTAGATATGATGCACTATGGTAAGAGTGCTTATGATGCTTACGAATGCTATGATGTTGATCATATGGAATCTGTAAGACTGCTTCCACGTACCCTTTACTATTGAACCAATATCGGCCATGTGTGTGAGATGGTTTACGTCTACTGGACCATGGGTGTCGACAGTTGCTGACTTGAGGGTGTCAGTATCGGCTATGGGAGAGCCGGAGATGTAGTTGCAAGGATGTATTTTGACCGTGTCGGGACTTAATACAATGGTCTTAGTGTAGTCGGTAGGTGTGAGGTTAGATGACAGCAATAATGGAAAAGAAATGATGAATTATGGGACTGATGATGATATTATGCTTATTTGTAATCAAGCATGAGATATTATTACAACTGTTGATTATTGTACTAACCTGTTGTTTCCACCGCGTGAATAGTAACCGTGAACAGTAATTACCATCCATTGTGCGCATGGCACTCCAATCCTCCAAAATATCAGGCGCACGGCACTCCCCACTTCCATCTTATGTACACGGCAGTTCTTCCCTCTCCATATCTAAGCGCACAATACTCCTTCTCCCTCTTCTTTTCTTTACACAACAAAACTTCCTAAACTTTCCACCGAGAAACTTATCTTCCCCCTATGAAACTAAGAAGGAAAAGTGAGGACGGAAATGAAAATAAGGAAAAGAGAAAGGGGAATGCAGAAAGCGTCTAGAAAGGTTGGTTCAACTTTTAATATTGATATTTAAATTTAAATAAGAGTCTAGGGTGATTTAGAATCAACCTTGGACGGATTGGATCAATGGAATGAAAATGAGACTGATTCGGGAATTGTCGGGTATTTACTCCCCAATTCAGGAATCATGTTTAAATCCCTGAAATTGTTTTGTTAATTTGGGATTGTGAAAGGGGATTGGAATTATTATTATTAATTACAGTCCTACTTTTAATTAACGATTTCTTTTCTCAACATTTTATTATAAAAAGAATACTAAAAGATAACTGGGATTTTAATAAATATCATATTCCGTTTGGGGAAAGCTGGGTTTTTATTTAATGTTATATTCCTGTTTGGGAAAGAAGAGAAAAAATGGTCCACAAGCTTGAAACAACCCACCCGTTGGCCAGACAATCATCCTCCCTGTTCGGGCAACATCGCCCGTATTCCCAACTTCCCTCTCCATATTTCATTCCTCTGCTTTTCGAAATCACTGTTGGAAATAGGGCTTCTAGAGCTTGTTATAGCAGTTCCAACTGTCGGAGATCGAGAAGGACAAGGAGGAAGAGGAAGGATGGATTTTTTTGTCGATCGGTGGTGTGAAGTTGTACACGGAAGAGGAAAGATAGAAAAGAGGGTAAAACCCCTTTACTGTGGGAGTTTTGAGAACAAAAGAATGAGAAGGTCAGTTTTGCACCTTTTCTTTTAATTCCTTTCTTTTGGCATTTCCGTTCCTTTCAAGGGATTTCGTGCTTGGTGGGTTGTAAAATTGGATCCTTAACTCACTGCATCCAACTGTTTGATGAAATGCCACATATGACTTGGTTGAAATCATAGATGCAAAGGTATTCCCCCACCTGTTTGATATATTGTCTGAGTGGATCTGTTGTGAATGGACAATGTTGTTTGGGCAGGTTGTTGATCCATTTAGTGAGTTAAATATGTAAAGTCATGAGTAACAAGGTATATTTTTAGAGACAACCTTGTCCCCATTCAGTTCTTTTACTATTCCTTCTGCCTCTTCCCTTCTTAATCTTGCCTTTGAATATCTAATCATTTCTAGAAGAATCTGAATTCCCCTCTCCTCGTCAGAATCAGACTCAGAGGAAGAGTCTAGATTATTCCCAACCAATTTGATTGAAGGCAAGCAACTAGCTGCTGTGTTTTTCTGCAATGTTAGTGGGTTCTGAAACTCAGTTGAGTATTTTGGATTAGTGGAATCAGTTTAATACCCAATTTTTCTCTTTCAGCTGGGATATATATTGATTGGTGGATTGATGAATGAATGGTGGAAAATACTGCAGTATGCAATATATACTGATGTAGATGATGAGTTGTTTTTAAAGGAAAAAAAAGAAGATGTTGAGATGAATGGAGAGAGCTTATTTTGAATGTTGAAGTGACACATACTTATAAGAAATATACATAATTGACCCCCTTTGATTAAGGAATTACAATAAGGAAATCAGATCAGACTAGAAGGGACTGGTCAGACTTGAAGCTCTAGTCCATGGTTGAGCTGTAAGACGCCAAGCAGTTGTTGCTCTCAGGAAGTTGCAGTCCCTGACAAAGATTCAGGCTGAGATTCAGACAAGGAGAACAAAGAATGGTAGATGACAGTAGTAAAGCATTTATAATTTCCTTTTGGAAAATAGAAAGATAATCCAAATATTTTGAATCAGTCGACATATGTGATTGAAAAGAAGAGTGATTTCCTTGTAAAGGATGTTGGTTATCCCATAGAGACATTAGTAGTATTCCCTTCATATGTGTCTTATACTATAGACAGAGTCAAATTGAGATTCTCAATGTACAATTGGCTTAAGGACAAAGGTATGGTTAAATCTCAATTGGCCTTGAGCACTATCCTTGTATGTTCAGAAAAGATATTTTTAAGGCAGTTTGTAAATAACCACCCAAAGGGGGTCCTGAAGCTTGCGAAATTTCAAGAAAGAATTATGGGCCGGTTAGTAATATATTTTACTCTGGAAAACCTCGTTTCTACCCCTACAAACACCTTCACTTAGAACACCATCATGAGAGGCCTGAACACTTTAATCATAAAAAAAAATATAAATAATCTTAATGTTTGTATTGTCAGAAATTACAACCAAGAGATACGGTGAATTACATGAGAAGGATGGAATTGGGTTTATTTTTAATCATGATCCAGGCAGTGGTGAGGTTGATAGTGAGGATTGATAGGGGAAATCATTAACTTCAAAGAACTTAGAATTAAAGAGGTATCATTAAATGAAGATTAATGAAAGTAATAAACTAAGAGGTTGGAAATCATGAACTCTAATTGATTACATGTAATCAGAGGATCGGAAGGTGATCTAGGAGTTGTAAGGACCCCGTAGTCACTCCTACACAGGATTTTGTTGATCAGGTAGGTTTTCCTATTTTCTTGATGTATCACATGACTGTTATGTATGTGAAGATTATATTTAATTTCAACGCATGTTTTGAATGATTTATCGATGCATGAGCATGAAAGCATGCATCAGGTGGGGATGAGAATAATTGAGATAATGGTTAGATAATGTTAAACTCTAACATGAGAAATATGAAATATCATAACTATTCAGTATAGCCGCGTCCATGAACACAGGAATTGGGCAATGAAGATGGGCTCAAAGCTCCTGGGTGAGAGACCCGAAACCTGCGCAAGAGAGTATGGGTGATAGTATACCCCCGGTAACTCCGGTTAAATATTAGGGATTGGGTAGTAGCTCCTAGCTGGTGCCCCAGGAAAGTTACGGACATAATGGCCAATGATTAGAACTGTTTGAATCGAAAGTATGAAAGAGAGAAATGCATGGGCATGAGAGGGGTTTGCATTGATTCATGTACCATGGCATTTGTATCATGTTGATTAATGAGTTATCAAAAGTATGTTTATTATGAATTGATTTATGAGATGGATATGAACTGATTTCAAATGCTTTATATATATTGATTATGAACTGATTTTGAAATAGGGGGTGGGAATGATTTCAACTGAATTCTATGATATGAAGAACTATATATATTTTTCTCGATTTTATATATGTCATGTTGATACCCACTTTGATGGGAAATCCTACTGGGCATTGACTAAGCTCACAATATTCTTCTCTTTTAGAAATTAAGAGAGGAAAGGAGAAAGATGATGAGGTTGGACCAAGTATCAGTCATGCATAGATGAGGATGGCGTAAGAGAGGATTGCGTGCAAAGTTACCTTTTAATATTATTAGAGAAATAAACACTTGGGTTAGGTTATTCAGGAATTTTGAGTTATTATGTTAAACCTTTATTCAAGAAATGAATACTATCAGGATTATCCTCCTACTTTGCTAAGTTTGAGAAAGATTGGATTATGGATTCAAATGATTGTACTTATTTTTCGCATTATTGTGTGTTAGTGTGTTGTTAAGTTTACTTGGAGTCTTTCCATGTGCATACATTGGTTGGGCCAATTAAAGGTCGAATTTTCGGATTTGGACTTAACTCGCGTCGTGACACTCTCCCCTTTCTTAATGTTGTTAAAAAAAAAATACTCTGATATTTAGGGAGAAAAGGGAGGGGCGCTATAAGCTAAGAGGCCAATATCAAGATGGCTCCTATGGGGCCTTGTATGACAGGTAGTGTAAATTACCATTGAGTTGGGCCGAGACTAGTAATACAGTGATTGAAAGTTCCCGGTGTGCTAGAACACGGTGCTAGATTGTCCTCACAAAGAGAGGAGGAGAAGGGGGGGGGGGGGGGGGGGGGGGTGAATAGAGCAATAACCAATTTTAATGGTTTTAAAAAAAATGATTAATTAATAAGATTTACAACGGATTAACAATATTAATCAAGAGATAAGTGTTGTTTGATAAGATAGTGTGCCAATACTAGAACAATCACACAAGAACAAGACCAGACACCCACAACAAGATGTATAGTGGTTCGGTTTAAACAAACCTACATCCACTGTTGGACTCACCCAACTTTGGGCTATCTCAAATCCACTAAGCGGGGAATTACACCCACACTAATAGATTAGAACTTTCACCTAATCAATTGGTTGGGAATTTCACCCAACTCCTATCCCTCCATTTTTTATAGAGCTTCAAGCACCTTACTTTAGTCCACTTCACAATGATTTGAAAATAAAAATCAAACCTAAGAAACACTTGCCTTTTGATAGCTCAACCTTGTAGAGCTCAACCTTGTAGATGTGTGCTGCTTGAAGATGTCATTCCCAATGTGACGTCGACGATGTAGAAGATGTGCCTTGTGTATGCTCAATTACAATCCTTGGGTAAGGTCTCTAAGATTTGAGATATGCAAGTTGATCCTAGATGATTTTCACTCTTTCACTTAATCACAACCAAGAGGTTGAGTGGATTTTCTAATTGATTCACCTATGTGAGTGCATGGAGAGATATTGGGAGAGGTTTGGGATCACTAAGGATGCTTAAGATGTTCCAAGTTGAAAGGTCTAACCCCACTCATAAGAGTTTTAAGTATATATAGGCAAACAAGTGAATCCCGAGCAGTTACGGGTGATTGGTTGCCACCCACGATCGATCTTGTCCAAAAAAAAAAGCCGTTGTAATGTTACCGTCAATGTGACAAATACCGTTCTCAGGATATTAACGGCAACTGTTAATAACGGGATATTTTCAAATTCTTAGGGTTTTTATCGGGAATTTAACGGGAAAATCTCGCGGAAAATATAAATATTTAAAAAATAATAAAAAAATATAATAAATAATCCAAAAACAAAAATGATATAATCATCAAATTAAAAAAAATGAAATGCGTTAATATTCATTGTAGTTCACAATCAATATCTGATTCAATTATTTTCACCACTAAAATCTATGGACACCAAATGTGTGAGTTTCAAAGAACACTCTCATTCCTTTCATATATTAAAAAAAAACCTCACAAAAAACGAGCCACCTAACTAGCAGCTCATATTCTATTCATTGTACATGTGATTTAAATTAGAAAATGATCTAACCCATTAGATAACATACAAAGGTACAAATTTGTTTTGTTAATCATAAACAATTGAAAACCCAGCTCAATCCTCCGAATCTCAACCCCATTTGAATGGTATATTTGAGAAGTCTCAAAATTTTTTTTGTTATATAACTTATTTTAATATAGTTTGTAAGTATGATAAAAAAAAATATACTATATAAAGTTAGCATTCCATGTGATATCATCCATTTTCAACACACTTTATACTATTCCAATATAAATGAGACAACTATTTTGGGATAATTCCAAAATCTATATAAGACAACTAATTTGGGATAGAGAGAGTATTATTTTATATTATAATTATTGACCAAGGAAAATTGAATGAATGATTGTTGAAAATAATTGTTTACCATTCATTTAACTTTTAATATATCTAATTCTTTATTCAATGTATTTAGAAGCTTAATTTGATTAGCAAACATAAATTAAATACTTACACAAGTCACGAAATATAAAAATCAGTCATAATAGTCCTGACTCCTGAGTCAGTTATGTCATGGTAGTCTTTCACAAATAAACATATTATATTTTGCTATCATATTGCTGCCAGAAACCTTTGAAACTTTAAACCTTAGAAAAATGGAACGTGGGGGGTTCAACTTTCTCTTAAATTTCTCCTCATTTCTCTCGTGCGTGTACGCACTCTGCAAAACCGTAGAGTGGAAATTACTGATAATATCGTGATATTACCGTTTCTCGCGTTAAAAACGCGATATTATTGGTCAATTACCTTTAAAAACGGCAGCGCCGTTAATATCGTGTTTTTAACGTGAAAACGTTATTTTGCCGATATTTTCGTGGTAAAATCGAATATGTCGGCGGTATTTGTTACAATGGTTACCTTTGAGGTCTAAGTGCGTTTCCAATGGAAACATTCTCGACACGGGCGATTGATCACCGACTCACGATGGTCTCCTAGACAGTTTTTTCAACAAAACTGTTTTCCACTAAAATGACCATATCTTGGGCTCCCAAGCTCCTATTTGAGTGTTCTTGGGCTCTATTGAAAATATATTTCGATTCTCTATCCAACCATAGTGGTTTTACCAATTGATTACTACATTTGGTTGGTCTAAAGAATCTCCCAATTCATGAAATTTTGACACTCAAGATTTTTAAACTTAAGTTGAAAGGATGCTCCAAGGTTTTGGTCCATTTCCTCTAGGCTTACTTATGTTTTATCAATGTGAGTTCTAAGCCTATGAAAGTTCCTCTTAAGGTGTTGGATTCACCCTAATGAAAATTATGTTTGTGTTCGGCCGATTGATCGTGCACCTGATGTGTCACGGTCCTGTCTCGGTGATTGGTCATGTGCCCAATGTATCGTACTCTATACTACATGATGGGTCGCTACCAGACGAATGTATCGTCCTGAGCCTGACTGTATTTTACAGTGTGTTCAATCAAGGCTTCAGGCGATTGATTGCATGACTGATGCGTTCTACCCTTGTCTCAACGATTGATTGTGTCCTGAGACGACTTCATTCCAACCAAAACACTGATTTCCATACGATGCATCGTTGAACCATGATTGATCGTCTGCTGTCACTGGCGATTGATCATTTGACACAATGTGTCGTGCTTAACAGTATATTCAATGTTTTGGACTTAAGTCACTTGGTTCTTGATTTTGGTCAAACACCATTTACTTAATCCAGATATGTTCTATAAAACTAGGCATGTGCATCCTATGGTATTGGATACCTAATGTCATCTATGGTCATTTACCATTAGTGATTGTCATACACGTTGATCCGTTGAGTCTTCACACTTCAACCAACGCTTGAGATCTTGAGTCTTAAGTCTTGAGCTTCTCTCTTTAAGGTATTACTTCACCTATGTCATGTAATTGACAAATAGGTGACTCGGCAAGCCGGGGCACTAACAATCTCCCCCTTTGTCAATTACTGACAAAAACCTAAAAGCTAATAAATTAAAGACTTGATGACTTAACCTAACCCATATACATCATTTTAATACAAATTGATACAACAATTAAAAGTACAAATTCAAATGACAAAATTCCTAGACTCTATACTCCAAGATGCTTTCTTCTTCTTGCTTAGCTTGCTCTCCCTCAAGGTGTGCCAGTGTACCTGTACACACAAACAAGACAAGTTAGGTGGAAGCATAGATCTTGTCACACCCCGACCCGAAGGGTGGACCCAGAACGCGACTGATTTTTTTTGAAAGATAAACTAAACCACAAGCATTCTTACTGGGCCGGATCAACAGTTAGGCCCAGCGGTTACACATTAGTCTATTATGTGGACTCAAACATGTACCATATGCTTTCCCAAAAAAAATAGACATTAACAATATCAACACATAGCATGCTCAAATCAAATCCAACATTGATTAATGCAAAGCATAAGAAAATCAATCATTGATTCATCATTCAAAACATTGTCTCAAAAGGGCAACATAGCCTATTACATCAAATTAACATAAATTAAGTACCACATCCGGTACTTAATAAAAGACAACAGCTCCAAGAACCAACATGAAAAGATCAGGGCATTCCCCTCCGGGAGAATCCCAAAACACTGCTTTAGATTAATCGCCTTAAGCCTGAAAGAGAGGGTCCTCCTCCTCGGGTTCATTGTCTGAAAGGTAAGTGGTGTGAGCTAACTAGCCCATTGAAGGAAATATAACAATGCACATTAAGTAAATAATAAAACAAGTTAGCAACAGTTCAATATCACATGCTTGATAACAACAAGCATAATCTCAAATAATATAACAACATCATTAAACCACTGTCATTGTCCACCGTAACGCCTGCCGAATACACTGAGACCAGTATTAAGTCCCGACACGGTCAAAATACATCCTTGCAAGTACATCTCCAGCTCTAACTTAGCCGATACTGACACCCTCAAGTCAGCAACTGACGACAGCATGGTCCGCCCATGGTCCAGTAACATAAACCATCTCTCATATAGCCGATATTGGTTCAATAGCCCAGGTACGTGGAAGCATTCTTACATACACATACGATCAACATCGTAATATCATAATCATCACAGCACTCTTACCATAGTGCATCATGTATAGGCACATGAGTGGGTTCATCAAAACCAAAACCACTCATTGCTCAATATAACACATGTTTACAAAATCTGCAGAGTTAAGTTCCCTCACCCTTATGTGTGGTTTACGCGGTCTCTATTCAAACAACACACAAGTGCACAATCAATATACATAACAGATACGTACACATACGTAGTATTTGGAAATCACACGTTTTCCCACAAAATATCCAGGGTTAATGGAAATGAGTCTCCTTCTTGATTTCTATCCTTTTTAAATCATCCACAAGATAATAATATAGTAAAAAGGGGTTCAGTCCAAACTCATATTGTCTTCTGGGCATTGACCAGATTGACTTATTGAGTTAGGTCTAGATCCTCGGGTCACTTCTCGGTTGTCTTCTGGATAGGACCAGAATTGACATTTTGAGTAGGCATCGAGGTCACTCAGTGCCCGACTATAGTGTCGTCCCGAAAGTGAATCACTCAGTTCCCGACCAATAGGGTAGGCCTGAAAGCGGATACAATAGTATTTACACTATAAATAATAAGAGAAAAGGAGTTAGTACATTTTTAATTAACAAGGGGGTATAAATCATCACAAATAATCAAACACATTAAATAATAATCAAGATTAGACAAGAACAATAATCAAACAATATTTTATCATTTAAAAACGGGTCCCTCGGAACATCACCTCGGAACCGGGTACAGTGGCTTCGGATCATCCGAACCACACTAGACTAAGTCACTGGGCTCGGAACTTGGGGCCTGACTTCGGATCATCCGAAGACTGGGTCTCGGACCTTCCGAAGTCCATCCGAACCGAGAAATCAGAAAATAGTAAGTTTTGGTGGGTCTGCAAAGCTCGGAACCTCCGAAGACTGAGTTTCGAACGTCCGAGAGGGTCGGTCCTTCCGAGCTGGGCTTGGTCCTTCCGAGCTTGGCTCGGTGCATCCGAAAGAGGTCTGGCTCACCTCGGGCGTAACTGGGCTTCGGGTGAAGCTCGGAACGTCCGAGGGTCACGCTCGGACCGTCCGAAGGTTCGGACTGTCCGAAGATCGGCTCTCGGACCTTCCGAGAGTGGTCTTCTCCACTGTCTGCAGCTGCAGACAGTGACGACGGATACACAGTAAAATGCGATTCCAGAAAGGGAGGGCTTCCTGGATTCGGTTTTCACATCCATCAGGTCTGATGGACTCCTCTGAAAGTCCTCTTTCCACAGGGATTGGTTTGGAGCTCAGAAGCTCAATAGGTCATCCGATTTAAACAGTAAAAGCTCACGGGTACATGAAATCCATGGTTTTCCTTAGATTTTAAAACTGGTTTTTCTACATCAAAACAGGGTCAAAACTTGATTTCCTTGATTCAAAATCGGTTAGAATTTAAAAAGGAATGCAATGGATACCTTGGCTTGGGTTCCTGGGCTGAAAATTTGGATTTTGAAAAATCTTCCAAAGCTTACTGTTACTGAAAAACAGAAGCAAAGCAGGGGGGTCGGCCGGTCTGGATTTGACTGATAACAAAGACAGAGGGAAGAGAAAGAATCGGTGGGAGTTCAAACAGCTGATCTGAGGGCCAATTATATAGATTTCTGGCCGGAAATCTAGGGATGCGACGGCACAACGGGAGATCTCATCATTGCCGAAAATCCGGCCGAACAAAGTATGGGCCTGAATGCCGTGTGGAAAAACTTTCTGCTGTTGCAGATCAGCCCTCCACTAATTTCCAATTTGCAAATAAGCCCCTATTTTATAAAAATTTGATTTTTAAAACTAAAAGCAATAATTAAAAACCTCTAAAACTTGATCAAACCTTACAGATGGGTTGGGTTTTGAAAACCTTGATCACCATAAAATTTCAGAATTTATCTGTTACTGAAAATCATTTATTTAAATAAAAACCATATTTTACCCATAATTACTTAATTAAACAAATGTAAAAATAACCAATTTGTAAACCTTATTTTGAAGTGAAATGAAATAACTAGACCATTCTTAAAATGGTCTAACATCAAACACCATTTTCAAAATTTATCTCTTTTCTGAAATCATTTAAAATAAATAAAACTCCCTTTCCGGATTTTGACGGGCGGGATTTAAATATCATTTTCTGAAAATAAATTCATTTAAAAATCAGAAATACAAATCCCTCATCAAGGAGAATATTATTCATCAATAATATACACATATCAATATAATTTATAAAATCATAGTTTAAAGCAGTAAATTACCAAAATACCCCTCCAGCTTGACGAGCTGGATCACTGAGCTCGTGAGCTCGGATCTGGCCAAACCTGGGCTTTCCTCGAAGCCCTAACCGAAATCTCTAAGATTAACCGGTTAAACAGGAAAATTAGGCTAAGCCACGCCTAATCTGGGCAGGGTATTACAGATCTCCCCCTCAAATGTTAGTCACATATATAGTAATATAAACAATATTACTCCCCCTAAATATGTGAACTAATTACCCCTTAGTCAATGATTAATCTTCCCCCTTAATCATAGGCTCTCCTCCAATTCTCCCCCAAAGCTTACTACAAGCTTCTAAAGTTCTCCCCCTTTTTGTCATAAATTGACAAAGGGTATTAAGAAAAAGGATACCACATTCAGTGTGCTTCAACAAGTCCCAATTGTTGGACTAAGAGGAGATGGAGAAGGAGGGGCACATGCATTTTTCAAAAAATATACCAATTTTGAAAACAAAAGAGTTATGCATGCAAGAGGAGGGAATCACTCATATAAGAAATATTCCATAAAAGGAGCTTATAAGTGAACACAATCATGAACTAAATAAAGCACATAGTTCATGAAAGATGATGCATAAAAATATACCTATATGAGCACAATTGCATCAAGACATGACATGGGTTCATTCATCAAAACATACACCAATAAGGAGATACAATGAATGAACAAATGTCCTATCCTTGGAAACCATTAACCACATGGAAGATGGAGGCTCATCCTTCCCAAAAAAATTCCAAGGTGCGCTCTCCTTTGCTCAACATTTTGAGAGAGCAAGGCACCAAGCCCAAAGAATTTGGACAACATAATCATGATGACTTTCACAATGTCAATGTCCTTGATTTTAGGTATTGAGATTCAACTTTGTTTGTTCTTGAAAGTCATGCCTCTAAGGTGCATATAGGTTGCATTCAAACTTTGTATGACTATTTCTCACAAATGTACTAATTTAAAGGTTTAAACATTGAATGCACACCAAAAACTTTTGGAGAAGGAAAATTTTCCTTATTTTAACATTTCTCCAAAAATACATTTCCAATGTCAAAATGATTTTTCAAGATAGCGCATACTAAGACAATTGGAAAGGCAATGTACCATCCCTATAAGATTTACGAATTTGAGGGATGAAGAGTTTGTGCTTGTGATGCATGCAAGTCCTCAAGTCATCAAGTTTTGCCAACCACCTTTGAATGCATTTGAAAGTCCATACATTCACACAATTTTGTGCCATTTGAAATTCAAACTATTTCACAAATACTGCACAAAAACTTGGATCTTGGATCACAATACCATTATAAGTTCAACTTGAAATTTTTGATCCAATCCAATCCAATAACCTTGGGCATTTAAATTTTACTTAATTTAAACAATATAGCCCATGTGTGATGTCATATGATAAGACATTTTTAGTTTTAGAAAAATTTGGTGCTTATGAACCAACAATCATTCCCCATAAATTTCCCAATAATGAAATAGGAATGAAAACCAAAAGCACACAACATACATTCATTTCACAAAGCATATACCAATCAAGTGTATAGAAATGAAGTATGAGAAAACATATGGCATTTACAAAACATGCAACAAGTATAGTAGCTCAGGAAATGCCAAAACCAACAGACACTTGCAAAAACATTTTCAAATGCACCAAGATATACCAATATGAGATCAGAGATAGGTGCAAGAGAAAAATGATCTCCATGTAAAGCATACAAGTGTTTGCCAAAGTTTGTTCCCATGCTTTTCACCACATTTACCATTCATCTAGGGATACTCCAATTAGGTTTTAAATTTTTGAATGGTATGTGAATGGATTACCAATTTGAGCATTTGATCACATTTGGATCAACAATACCACTCACAAGCATGAAGCAAAGTTCATTCCACAAGAGATTCACAAATTTTGTAACATGGAATGAGACAACACTATGTATGTGCACAAGATCATCTGACAATCAAGATTCTACAAATTATAAGATCAAAAATGGGAAAACAACATATAGTGCAAGCACATACAACCAATACATGAGGCAATAACAACCATCATTCATTCCCAAAAGATACACAAATTATTTGATAAATGGAATGAGATGAAACAAAATACAATCCAATTTTAAAGCATAATGTGCACGCCTACATGTAAAATACACATTCCACAAAGCATATAACAAGTTTAAGAACATGGAATGCAACACAAATTCAGAAGAGGGGTTTTTAACCAAAATCTTCTTTGCACAAATGATACATCGTCCTGACGATCTGTCCCAGAGCCTACGCATTGTCATCCGGCGATCTGTCACCAGGACAACACAGATTTTTCCTTTTTAAATCCTCTTCAATTTGAAATCACCCTCTTGATTTTCAAATCTATGCGGCATATGGTAAACATGATTCTACCAATATAAGCATGTATGTTACACAAGTATCTTGCACAAGATCAATCCAACAATTAAACAAGAGCATAGAATGAAGGCAAGATACCAAGGTGATTCCAACCACGCTTTAACTACTATGCTAATCCATAACACATTTGAGCAACCACTGTGGGACTTAGGATCTAAAGTCCACACATGTATGACTCATCAAACATGATATGTACTATAGCTAGGAAAAATACAACCAAGACTTGAAAGAGTCAAATGTGCAATGCCACAATGCAAAGGTTGTTTGAACTCACAAGAATGAAGATTTGAGTTCAACTACAAAGGTCTAAAGATACTCCAATTTGTCTCAAGTCTTAGACCGATGTAGGGCATGAATAAAGTCATATCCCTTATAGATCCATATGAAATTTTGATCTGGACATTTCCTCTCAAATCCTTGGAACTTGGGCAATTTAATTCTTCAATTTTGAACATTTGGCTCAATTCCTGAGGTTTGAGACAAGACCCTCCTTTTGTTGTACCAATTCATAGTGTAAAAAGGTCTTAACTTATCCCTATTTGATTTTCCTATGTAGGGATGATGTGTGTGATGAGGTGTAGAGTGTTTCATATGAAAATTCACAAAAATAAATTGATATACTTTATTCCTTGGATGGTGTGAATTTCCAATCACCTCAAACTTTCTCTTTTTTGCACCTTGAGAGAGATCTTTGCCCACTTTTCTTCCAACAAGCATCCTAGTCTTACAATTCAATTGATCAAAAAGCCCTTTTCCATGTAGACTGGCCCTCTATTAATAATGTTGCAGAGGACAAGGAGGAGGCTGATCAGGAAACCTTTGGGTGAATTTTGGATTGATTTGGACTTTTCTGACTCATCATGCTATCTTGGTAATCCCAATCTTTGAACTTTATCTTCTCTCATCCATAGAGCCCCACACGAATTTTACTGTTGCTCTCCATGTCTTGGGCGAATTTTTCAGATAAGACTCCACGATTTTAGAAATTTTAGATTGATTTGGAAAGTAGGTGCAAATCCCTTTTTTTAACACATTCACCATCTTGCGGTTCAATTTTGACCTAGTAAAAGACCGAATTACAAAAATTTTGTGAAATACACTTATGTAGAACTTGAAGTTTTCTTTCCAACTCAATAAGAATCAACACAATCAGATATTATAGTGAAAAGGTATGGCCAAAATATTGAAGCTGGTTCGAAACTTTCCTTCCAAACCGGGAATCCTAATTCAATCAAAACTTGTTCTCCTTCATCCATATCTGCCTCATACGAATTTAGCTTGCCTTCCTTGCATTGTACAAACACTCCAAGATGGATATGTCTTGGACGAATTTTTAAAATATATTTTGGAGAGAATTTTCCAAAATTCTCTCTCCAATGCGCACATGACACATGGCAATGTAGAATTTATTCAAAATTTATCCTGCCACATCATCAATTCTCTTGCAAATTCGAATTTCACTAGGCTGGCCTTTGGGCTTTGGCTCATGAGCTTCAATTGCACTGGGTCTTCAGGCTAGATCAATGGGTCCACTTGTGTTAATGAATTTTACCACCTCTTCAATTTTAAAACTTTCTAAAAAATTATTATCATAATTCAGACTCTTATATGTGGATTTGAATCACAATAATTTACAATAATTTCATAATAAAATTAGGTAGTAAAAATCACAAACTTTCCAAAATCAACAATTATGGCCCACATTCTGCATTTTCCTTCAAAATCAATTCATTTTCTTGTATTTTCCTGATTTTCCTTCAAAACTCAAAAATGGCATTAAACATATCCAATGTACACAAAATAAAAGCTAACTAATCCAAATATCAGGAGTAAAATAGTCATTTTAACGTGTTGCAGTGGAAAAAGGCCTTACACCATGCGACATCACTCCTCTTGAATGTCGTGTGTATATATGTAATCCTCTCCAAAAATACATGTTGTCGTGTATTCCCATTCAATACACGCTAAGATGCTATTTTTTCTCCCTTTTTTCTCAGCCCATGCAAATACACAGTGGTTGTTTTATCATATATGCCCAAGCAATACACGTTGGTCCTCCTAGAATCTTTCCTCAAATCTCTCTCCACAATCGATTCTAATTTGGAGACTCTTTCGAGCCACCCTCAACAATCTCCACTTTGGTGAGAATTCCACCAACCTTTGGAGATGATCTATGACCATGATCTGTACTGCAACTACAACTCTCACATCTTGTGTAAGATGTCCATCCCCATACCCTGGGATGATCCACTAGTCTTCAGTGAGAAAGACTGATCAGTCCTTGCTCAAATAGTTTCACCTCGAATATGACCACCGAGATCCATTTTGATGTAATCATCCTCCTTTATCGAAACCAAAGCTCTTGATACCACTTGTTAGGAATATTATATCTGAAAATAAACAACGGATAACAACACGATAAGATAACAAGTCAAACAACCACAATAAATCAATACCGATATTTACGTGGTTCGGCAAAGGCCTACGTCCATGAAGCATCTGAATTTACTATGAGAGTAAAGAGATAATACTAGTTCAAGATACAATGTGTGACTCCATGAGTTTAAATCCAAAACCCAAATCCCGAGTCTCTTGTACACCCCTCTCTTCTTACCACCCTCAAACCCAGAAGAATAAAACCCTCTTTCTGACCCACTTTGCAGTGTTCTCAGTGCTTCTCCATGCGCCTAAACCTCTTAGTCTCGTAGCCTAGACCTATAAGCACACGTCCGTTCGCCACCATGCATACGCCATGCATATGGCTATCTCCATGCATATCGCCATTCATACGAAGCCATCTCCATGCACACTATTGAAGCCTCCACCGTTGAGAAGACAGCATGCATACAAGGCCAAGAGGCCCTACACCAAACGGCAACTCCAAAACACATAATACCGTGTGTTTTATCTTTCACAATTGCTGTGTAGGTCCCTATCTTTTCTCTCCTTTTTCTTCTCTTGCCATGTTCCACTAGAGAGAGATTTTATCTCAAGATGTCGTGTACCCATATCACTGCCTCAAAAAGCCAGACGGTTACCACTGGAAATAAGCCGAAAATACAGGCCTTCCCAACGTGTTGTTTTGTTCTATTTCCATGCAGTCCTTTAATAGAATATACAAAGAACTTTCTTAAGCATGGACCCCATTGTATATTCGAGCCACACTAATAACAGCAGAAACTCTGTTTCTCAAAGAAGTAGAAAACACACCTCTTTTTAAAAACGCGGTTGCCAAATATAATAGTTTCCAAAAATAGATCTTCAAATTAAGTAGATGCCAGAATGTTGACAACATGCAAATAAAACAACTCCTAAAAATTTAGAAATTTTATTGAAATAGATTTTTTTTCAAAAATAACAACTTTCCAAAAATAGCAAAGTGTTCCCAATTCACAGGTAGATATAAGATCTAGGCTCTGATTATCAATTTATAAAGACCTAGGATCGTAACTGTAAGAATTCTGCATACTTTCAAAGATCTTCAGCAAAATGATAGTTTAGATCCAAATTCTACTATCCAATCACGAAATTCAAAACTTAGAATCCTAGGTGGGGGAGGGGGTGGGGGAGGTGTTCTACAACCCTTGGTGTCTATTTGGTATATACCATATCTTCATTTTCTAGATTCTACCATTGATATACATTAGATCTATACCATTTATTCTGCATATTTTTAAGCCAAATCAATTTTTTTTTTAAAAAAACAGATCTTATACATGTCCCACATATTTTGATGTGATAATTTCTTAGGCTTGGAAGCATTATTGAAATATGTGATCTAAGATCTAGATCCAATGTTTTCATCTTTATTGGCATGGCTGGGATTTTCTTTCAAATTTGTTTGTGATCTGAAAAGATTATTGAATGACAGAATAAAATTTACAACATCAAATTATGAATTATATCTATTTGGTTTGATGATCACTTGAAGAATAATTTTTGAAATATTTAGATCCACCAATGAATGAATTGAGACATATATGCAACAACTCAATTACATCCAACTAATGGCTTTGAGTTGGTTAGTAGTTAGTACATCTGATTTTGAGTTGAGAATATTTTGAATTTTTATTGTCTGAATAAATTGTTTGAACCAATGATCCTTTTTAATCCTGATTGCATCAATGGGCTTGGATTTTAGCCTAAAGCAGGGGTATATAAATCTCGGCCGATACTATGCGTATCGGCCGAGATATCTTGGGTTTTCGACGACCGAGGTATCTCGGCCGATACGCATAGTATCAGCCAGAGAAAAAAGAAATTGGCCGATACGGCTTAGATCTCGGCCGATTTCCTTTTTTTTAAAAAAAAAAAATATTGGTTGCGGGCGTGGTCGATATATCGGCCGATATTTATATATGTATATATTTTTTTAAAAAAAAATAGCCTTTTTTATTTTTTAAAATGATTTTTTTCAAAAAAAAAGTCATTGAGATTTCTAAAAAAAAAGAATTTTGAAGAGAGAAAAAATTTGGTGGAGCCAAATTTTCAACCCCTGACCTAAAGAAGTCTGATGGGCTGCAAGCAGGATCAAGTTTTGAAAATACAAAATGGCTCATGCTCCAGTAGAGGAAAAACTGGACTTAACCCAAGCCCTGAATAGCAAACCATAGAGATGAGACTTGAGAGACGGCTCATATAATGGTTTTTGTCATTTTGTCAGTAAAAGAAAGTGACAATGCAATAGTTATGTGTCAGGATTGAGGTCTATCTTAGGTTTGACTTTTGAAAATTTTTTTGTCCCGCGTTAAATATAATGATTATAGACAAGTGATTGGTACACTTACAAATATGAGTGAAACATCTATTTTGCTCAAATTTATTTCTCTCTTTCTATTTGTTTGAGTAAAATAAGTATTTCACTCTTTTTTAATACAGTAAAATTAAAAGTCTTGGTGTACCAATCATTTTTCCTATTTATAATCCCATACTATCATGATTTTAAGTATTGATGAATGTTAATCCTTCCTACAAATACAAATAAGTTTGGCCTAAACTTTTTAACTTTATTAAGTCATAAGTTTGCCGAAATCTTCTTTATGGAGAAATTCTAAAATAACTCTTAAGGTTTCTCATAATTATTAAAAACTTTATATCTTTAAAAATATAAAAAACCTCCTAAATTTTTATGAAAATCTCAAATCCCTCCACCCCTTCCCTCTCACACGCACCCGACTACTAGTTGATGCATTCTATCATGAAAAATTACAAAAATACTCATATCATATAGAATAAGAAATGAAATATTTATATTAATACGAGTAATTTTATTTGAGAAAACTTCTTGCACGAGACCTGTCCTAGGCCTAGATACATAATTATAATAAATGAACAATCCAAATATTCATTTAAATAATAGGACTTATCTAAATTCTTAATGAATATAGGTCAAAAGACTATATATAATTATTACAAACAGTTTAATACATGATCAAACTTTTTTTTTTTTGAATTTACGTATAGGAAATCGCGGAAAAACTTAGTGTAAAACTCCCACGGGTGATATCCACTGCCCTTAGGGAGTTAGGATACACCAAGTTAGGCCATAGGAGCTCGAACTTGGCACCTCCTGCTTTTTAAGATAAGAGATTAACCAGTTGATCTACATCCATTAATAATCAAGATAGGTGTAGTGCCTGAATACATAATTATGAGAAATGAACGTTTTGACTACTATTATCGAAATGGATGAGTAGTTTAAATAATTACTATGATATGTCAAAATGCAATTAAAATATCTCATAAATTTTAAATAAGTTTTAAATGTGAAGTTCTACTTCCTTTGAAGATTTCACTAAATGCTTGAAGGTGACTTGAATCATATAATAATATTTTTCTAAAATGTTTTAAAACATGATATTTCACATGTTCTGGGTAGTCTAAGCTAGTGATTTTAACATATAAATTTTCTTGAAGGTTGTTCCAATAAAATAATGGCTTTTTTTTTTTTTATAAAAAAAATCAAACTTGGAAACTTGTCAATTTTTTTTTCAATTTTGCTCCCAAAGTATCTTCAAAAAGTGTGCAGGACCATATTTTTTTAAAAAAAAAAAATAGTTTTACAAACTTAAAAATTCTTCTATTTTAATTAGGCCTAGCAATAATTTAGATAGGTTTAATTTGAGTTCAGTCTAGCCAACTCGTTTTTCTAACCTTACAACTTAAACCCTACTTGTTTATTAAACAAGTCAGATCCCCTGAATCCATATTCCATACCATTGATGAAAAATGGTCTACCGATCCAAACCTCTTACCCATAAAATAAATGGGCTTACCCATTTACTCATATCCATCCATCTCGATTACTGTTTAAATTTTTCTAAAGTACCATTTCCGATCAAAAGTACAATATGTTAAAAAAACATTATTAAAATCTCTTAAAATATCATAGCTAGTATCAAAATAATTTCAGCTGAATTAAAATATCTCTAAATAAAATAAATGGGTTAACTCAGTCCAAACTCATTTATTACTCATTTGTTAATTGGCATAGAACCACATCATTTAATTTGATTACTAAATAAAATAAATGGGTTAACTCAGTCCAAACTCATTATTACTCATTTGTTAATTGGCATTGAACCACATCATTTGATTTGATTACCACTTGAGGGGTCAACAAAGAGCCAATCCATTTGGGTCAATCTAACCTATTTAATAAACAAGTTATGAATATGAGACATATACTCCTTTAAATAGAATTGATATTATTAATCAATTAGCTAATTTATAAATTTTAATTAGAAATTAGAGATTCACTAAATGAACAATTTTAATTATAATCATAAATTTGTTGAAATTTTTGTTAAAACGGATCACAATCTATAGGAAAAATAAGTACTTAGCGGGATGTGTTCTATTTTTCATTCTTTCCTTCTTCACGCTTCCTTTGACTTGAATGTACATTCTCAATTAATTGTAGCATTACTCTTGATATTTTTGTTTTAAAAAGTTAGGCAAGTGAGATACACTACGGGGACATGTCATCAAACAGATCGTAGATTCTACAAGTTTAGGTTCTTTGTAACGACCCACCTTCCTTAATACAATATTGTTCACTTTGGAGTAAAGAAAATCCACACGGTTTTACATTGGGTTCAAGCCTCACTCACAAGTTCAAAACGCGTTGTGCTGGGTAGAAGGGTTCTCTCTCTTATATTCCTATGGATGAGAATGTTCGGGAATTGCCCAGAGAATTTGGCCGAGGTATGGGCAGGGAGGGGTCCTGGAGATAAGTGAAACCTTTGAACTTATCCTTGCGAAAGATTGGAGCGTAGCGAACTGATGAGCTATGCACATGGGATTCGAAGATCATGTAATGCTAATCTTTGAGCCATGAGTGGTTGGGCATGTGTCGAAGTGTATTACCTTGAGTGAAAAGGGCCGACTTCCTTAACTATCCAGGCATAGAAGGGCGTAAAGTCTGTGAATGGACTAGGGTGACTCCATAGCTGTAACGTCCCGCCTTGCTATGGGCTGATTATCTTCAAAAAATCTCAAACGTTGCAAAGGACGGATATCGGGTCTATTGTTTTTTTTGAAACGGGGTAACTACCTCCCTCTCAACAATCCACAAGTCCATAATGTTAAGAAACATAACAAACAACTATAGACAAACCGAACATATTTATACAATCATCCAAACAAACATGTAATAATAATTGCATGCAGATTAGAGTCTCTCAAATTTAACACATAAGCATGAACATGATTATCTAACTACTACTGCTCCTCCCCGGGTGCTTGCTCAAGGGGCCCGCCTGGCCCCTCTGCGATCGGGGTACCTGAAACGTAATGGGTGAGTTAACCAACCCAGTGAAGGGAATAATCATATCACATGTCAGCGACGTAACATATATCACATGTATGAGAGATAATAAATGTAATGACCCGTCCCGAATTTTCTAATTTTCGAAGAGATTTTTGGATCTCTGAGTTGTTTTAGGGACCTTGGTAACAGTGAAGAGAGTGTGGGAGCCATGGTGGGCCCAGCTTATCTGTTTTCGAGTTTAGGAACTCGAATGGCATTTTGGTAATTTTATAATTAATGCGTATTTGTCATGAAAATTTGTTCAAAAGTCACACGTTTTCTCGCCCGAGATCTTTCGAATTATTCCTTCGAGTTTTTCTTTCTCAAAAAAAAAAAAAAAAAACAGCAAAAACCCTAAACCCTAACCCTTATATCATACCCCTTTTCCGCGACACTGTAGCCGCTCATGCTACAGTGCCGCCGCTCTTCTCCCCCACCTTCCAGCTGTGGTCTTCTTCTTCTTCTTCTTCTTCTCCTCCCGCGCTGGTAAGCTTCTCCTGCTTCTCATTCTCTCTCTCTCCCTCGGTTTCTTCTTCTTCTCCTTCCCTGCCTCCGACCGCCCCCCTCCTCCCTTCGTTTTCCCCCTTTTTCCTCTTTTCCCTTCTTCGATTTTTAGGGTTCTCTCGGTTTTCCCAGTTTTTCCCATTTATTCCTTTCTTAGATTATACTCAGTTTTCCTCTTTCCTTTTCTTCTTTTTTCTCTGTTTTTCCATGAAATCCTTTCTTTTCCCTCTTCTTTCCCTTTTTCTCCTTTCCCTAGATTTCCTGGTTTTTTTCCCCCTTTCCCTCTAACTCGGCTGAGTACTAAGTCGCTCGGCCGAGTGCCGAGTCGACTCAGTTGAGTTTTGGTGCCAAGTCAACCCGGCCCTTGGGCTGGAGTGGCAACCCAGCCACTCGGCTCAGACCCGACCCAACCCAGACCCAGTCCGGCCCAACCCGAACCAGGCCCATGTCTAGCAGGCCCACGTTTTCAGCTCAATCCACCTTGGCCCAGTTTCCAGACCCGGCCCTTTTTCAAAGCCCGTTTTCAAGCCCGGCCCAGTTTTAGGCCCGTTTTCTCCCCGGCCTCTTTTTGACCCGTTTTGTCTCAATTACTTATCCGTTCTACCTTATTTCTACAGATTGAACTCCCTTCAACCCAAACAAGTCGCTTCCTCACTTTGGACTTTCGACTCCACACACGCGGTGAGGGGACTTATCACTGTTTTAGCATGCATTTGCATTCTTAACCTATAACCTTGGACATCGAGTGACCTGGATGAGACCCTTTCTTTTATTAAGCCACTCGGTAAGGGAACCATTGAAATGAATATGTGGCAAGGGATCCGTTTGGGTTCATCCATGTCAATTGTATGTGATTAATGGAAAATTTGATTGAATGAATGATTATTGATGCTTGAAGGTTGTTGAAAACATGTTTGTGATTAATCATAACACATATATGATATTATGATGGATGTGAACACGATAGTTCGAAGATGTTGTGATTTATTGCGTGTTTATGCATAAGATGTAAATGTAATCGTATGTTGGATATAGAAGTATGAGCCTAAGCTTTGTTATGTGTCGTTAACCTCATGATGAGGCATGTTGTTGATATTGATGTCATGTCAGAACATGTTTGTGTTGTCATACATGATCATGATACCAGGTGCATGCATGGGAGGTATTGTTTATGTGTATACATTCATGATGATGAGATGAGCTTGGTGGTTGGGAGGACTTCCCCGTTACACTCCGGTGGTCGAGACCCCCATAGGGGATGTGGGTTTCCCCGTTGTGTTCCGGCGGTCGAGGTGTCTGTCCTAGAGTTTGGTTCCCTCGGGCGTGGTAGAGGTGGTTTCCGACACGACTAGTGTGGGTGAGGCAGTTGTCTATTCTTTAGTCTCCCGATGACACTGGTAAGGAGGCCGGGGTTTGTTGGAGGACCTGATGTGGACTATGGGGATGATTTCTTGGATTTGGTTAATGGAATATCGATTAATATAGTAGTTGAGTATGGTAGGCATGGATGTTTTATTCACTTGTGATATTTACTGCCCATTTCATGTGTGATCTATATCTATCTTGTTAAAATGTGATATGTTCTTTCGCTGGGCTGTTTTGCTCATCCCTTACCTTTCAGGTGCCCCGATCGCGGAGGGGCTAGGTGGGCCCATTGAGCAAGTACCAGGAGAGGAGTAGTAGAGAATAAAAGCTTATGTTTATGCTATGTTTGATGTTTAAGAACTTTATTACATAGTTTCCATCACATGTTTGTTTGGATGACTGTATAACCTGTTGATTAGCTTACGTTTGTGGTTCGTTATGTTTATTCTAGTTTTGAACTTGTGGGCTGTTGGACGGGAAGTAGTTATCCCGTTTTAAAAAAATAAAATTGCTGCTACTCTTGTACCCGATATCTGTCTTTTGTGACTTTCTGAGATTTTCGGAGATAACGCGCCCTTAACGGGATGGGGCGTTACAATAAACATCATAATAAAATGAATGTCTACTTACAAGAGTACTCGACTATACAACTGACCAATGGTCCCACCGACCAATCTGTGTCGTCACTTCCATAACTCACAACTGTCCTCCAACAACTCCGATTTCCCTACCAATACCAACTGGAGACCACATAACATACAACCGCCGGAATGCAACGGGGAAACCCGCATCCTCTATGGGGGTCTCAACCGCCGAAGTATAACGGGGAAGTAAGATCTCAAGGGCAGGCACCTCAATCGCCAGAACGCAACGGGGAAGCAAAATCTTAAGGGCAGGCATCTCAACTGCCAGAACGCAGTGGGGAAGCAAAATCTCAAGGGCAGGCACCTCAACCGCCAGAACGCAACGAGGAAACCCGCATCTCCTATGAGAGTTTCGATCGCCGAGGCGTAATGGGGAAGTCCTCCCTACAACCAAACTCATCACATCATCATAAAGATATACATATGTAAACAGTCTCTCAAATGAATACACATGATGTCATGATCATACACAACTTGAAGAATATATTCTGATACAACTAACTCAAATCAGCAACATATTTCATTATGTGAGTCAAAAACACATAATGAGTTATTTAGTCGCACATATATATACTCAACATAATTCCATTAACACCCAATGAATAAACACTCCAAGCATCATCAACAATTTTTAAGTATCATATTCAATTATCAGATTATCCAAAACAATATTCTCCACAAACACATAGTTAAAAGGAATACACCCGAGCGAACCCTCTACCACATATTTATTTTAACAGTTTTAACTGAGTGGCTAAGAAAATAGAGGTTACACTCGGTCATCTCATGTCCAAAGATAACAATTTAATATATGCAAGGGCATGTTAAAACGGTGATAAGTCCCCTCACAGTATGTGGAGTCGAAAGTCCGAAGCGAAGCGGTTTGACGGGTTGAAAGGAGCTCAATCTATTGAAACAAGGAAGAACGAATAAGTGAATAAGGTAAGACGGGCTAAAAGAAACCGGACTGAAAACTAGCCTAAAAACTAGAGTGGGCCCAAAACGGGTTGAACTGGACAGGGCTGAAAACGGCGTAGCTTAGCCAGAGAAGTATTCTCATAGTCTGAATCCCTAAATCTTATAGGAACATGGCTAGGTCTCGAGCAGCAGTCGTTTTTACCCTAGCAGGTTTTGGTTTCTTAGGAGGTGGAGAGCTAGCCCCAGCTTGTTCCTCCACAACAGGAGTTCGTGATCTCTTAGGCGCTTTTATTTTTGGTATGGTTTACTTGGGTAACTCGAAATAAATAAAAAAACGAGGAAGGAGGAGTTTATGATATTACTTGATCATAAGAAATTGTGCGATACTTTGGTTTCTAAAGAGAAGAGGAGCAAAAACCTTATACTTTTACGTTGTGAAAATGCTCCGAGAGGTTTACCGATTGGTCTAGGGCATGGGAGGAAGAGAAGAACTCCGCTAGAGCATTAGCGAGATATAGAGAGATGAATTCGAATGGATTTTCATTTTCACGGAAAATATCTTTTTAACTTAAGTTTTTCCATCCAACCAACATGTCGGCTCCATTCGACAAGTTGGCTTCTTCGACATTTTGCCTTTTTCAACAGTGCTTGATTTAGCACAGTATCGACATGTCTGTCACCTCGACCAATCTATTTATCGACATATCGAGCATACCGAGAGGTACAAATTGCAGAGCAATCATCCTTGATTATGTGTAATTTGATGGATTTCTATTCTAAGCACGATACTTAGACATATTTCAGTGCATAGATATGCCACACATAACTCATCAAATTATTAAATGTAAACATAATCACAAATTATCATTCCAATAGATATACACTTCAAATTATGAATGAAGTGTATGGCTTTCCAAGTAGAATATGTACTATAGCCAGGGAAGGTACATTCTAGACTTATAGTAAGCCAATCTTTCTCTCCTTATGTCACAGCATTTTGTGCTATGTGAACTCACATGATCTCTTGTGAGTTTATTTGTAATGGTCTAAGATATGTAAGTGAATCTTAAACCAAAACAAAACATGAGTCACGGTCTATCTTCTAAGAGCCAAAATGGTTGAGTTTGGGCTCTTACACACATTCCTTCGGGCAAATCTTGAATGTCCAAACATTGGATATGTTAATCTCTTCAAAATTTGGCTGAGATGTCTCAACAAGTGGTCCTCCCTTGGGTTCATTTTCATTTGAAGAATCTTACTATTTGGTCTTTGTGGGTATCTTTTAAAGTTTACCTTAGGGATTTGGAAGTATCTTCTAACTTTGAGATCGGGAGTTTGTCTTTGGGCTTTATTCTCAATGTGCCTTTTTCTAAGATTACATTCTATTAAGTAATGTCCAAACTTATGGCAATAGAAACACCTACCCTTGTGAGTTTTAAACACGTGTCCCTTAACAAACACCCTATGGCTGATAGGTTCATTGGTTTCCAGAGAACCGAAACCTGACCTGTCACCAAACCTTTTACCAATTTTGAAAAGTCTTTCCAGTTTTTCTTCGCCTTGGGTAAATTTATCATGAAATTTTTCTTTATGCTTTCTTAAGTCTTGCACTTCTATAGTTAGTTCAACCACATGTTTTTCAAGATTTTGTTTGGTGTTACATAATAACTTGATATCATCCCTTTGTTTTTCAACGATTCTTAAAGAAATACTTCAATTTCTTTAATTTTCAAAACTTCTTCATTTGAAGATTTTAGCTCTAAAATGAGAGTTGTAGTCCTTCCTCAAGACTTCTAGTTGGTTTGTAAGATTTAATTTTTCAGATTTAAACATGTCTACCTTATTTGCCAACTTCTCACTTTCCAGATAAAGAGCGTTGTAAGATTCTTGAAGGTCACCTTCTTTATCAAAATTTTTTGTACTATCCTCATCTACACTTGAGTATCCCTCTTGATCATTACCTACAGAGGTTACGAAACATTTCAATTTTTCACCTTTCTCCTGATTCTTTAATTTGTTACTAAAGGTGGAATCTTTTGATGAATTCTCAAAAGTTGTACAAGAATTTTCAATAGGCTCATTTTGAATAGAGGTCCAATTATTTTTATCATGGGATGCATTCTTGTTTTTTATTTTTGTTTTTAGATAAGAATAAACAAACAGTAGATAAAAATGAGTACCCATGATGTTGTTCTAGTAAAGATCAATTCGGATGATTAAATCCAAATATGTAGAGCACCATGCTCTGATACCAATTGAAAGTCTCAATGTGCTAGTACACGATTGACCCTAGAAAAGGGAGGGGGGTGAATAGGTCAATCTCAAATCGTTATTCCCTTTTTAAAATTAACTTGATTGATTAGTCTAAGTGTGGCTGATATAACAATCAAGTAAGTGTAGCTAAAGTGATTAAACAAATAATACAAAAAGTTAGCTCTAACACCACAATCTCAAGGACACACAATATAAAATGGTTCGGTTAACCAACCTACATCCACTGTTAGGACTCGCCCAACCTTGAGCTATCTCCAAATTTACTAAGTGGGGACTTGCACCCTCACAATTAGAGTAGGAATTCCACCTCACTCAATTAGCCGGGGATTCCACCCACCTCTGTGCTAGAGACGACGCTCTAAAGTTTTTTACAGTGGTTCCGGGGTACCTCCCCTAAATCCACTTTCGAGACAAAGGTTTTAAAGACAAATTTAAAAACCAAACAACACTTACCTTGTAGCTCTTTTTCTTGTTGTAGTATGCTTCTCAAAGATACACCTAAGGTGCGTTGATGCTCTCTCTTGAAGATATCGTACAACAATCACAGATTCAGTAAGACAAGGAAAGAGGTTCAAGTCCTAATAGAAGTTGGATCTTCTCTCCTTTCTTTCTCTCTCACAATCTTTTATCAAGGATTGAGTATTTGATTTTGGTATAGGCACAAGAGAGCTGATTGTTCCTCAGAGTGTATGATTTTTCTCAGTTCAAGGAAGATGCCCAAATGATCATACAACACTCATATTTATAGAGAAGTTTTAATGATCATTTGGATTGTTTAGGACCGACAGGTCAGTGGCACCGATGGGCCGATGTTCATATATATTACCATTCAATCACCCGACCATTGAGCATTAAATGCACTCCCAACGGCATAATTACTTCCCGATCGACATGTCGGTGTCGCCGATGGGTCGACAATCATGGCATCAATGGGTCGGTCCATACGAGAGGCTTGATCTGGGGCAACTCTGTGCTGACAAAGTTTCAAGACAGAAACTAGTCAAACCCAGACCAACATGTCGCCCTTTGATGAGGAGTCGGTCCTGTTACTCTTGATCGGTCTTGAATACCGAGATGTCTATTTTCTCGAGAGCCTACTTTGGTTCATAGTCTAGGACTCACAAGTCTTTTACAGACGAGTCGTCGACCATGAGGGGTCGTTTAAGTAGATCATCGAGGGGTCGGTGCATACGAGATTCTCGGTCAAAGGTATTCTCAAAATGACAGTTCTAAGTTTCAGAACCTTTGTCAAACTGACCGACCAGTCCTTGACCACGATGGGTCGGTCCTGTTTCCACCGAGGGGTCAGTGAGATTGACTGGTCGAGCTGACAGTGAACATAATTTATTTTTCAAGTTTTTCCAATTCACTGTACAGTAACCTCTCTAGGCCTTATATGATTTTATCATTTGTTCAACTAAGCTTAGGGATAGTCCTCTCTCAGGTGAGACTTCCACCTAAGGTCATCTTATGACAATTTTACATGTTTTGTGATTGCCATAATGATGAGCTTTGAGCTTTGGTGGAGCATGATCTTCTTTCTGATCATCTTGAGTCTTCAAGCTTCTTTTAGCAAGTGATTCTTCTCGAGTCATAGAATTGACAAACAGGGACTCGGTCAAGCTGGGGCACTAACAGGGTACAACCCAAACCAGGAGCCGGGTTAACTCAAAGGTTTCATCTGAGTTGACTCAGCACTCGGCCGGGCGACTCAGTCGCCCCACTGAGTTAAAATAAGGGGAAAATAGAGGAAATCTAGGGAAAATCAACGAAAATCGAGAAAAGAGAAGAAAAGCAAGGAAATTTGAGGAAACTGAGGAAAATCGCGGAAAACCAGTGAAAGTTAAGGAAAATTGAGGGAAATCACGGAAAATCAAAGAGAAAGAGAGGGGAAAGGAAAGGGAAGAAGGTACCTAAAATCAGCGAAAAAGGCAAAAAGGGGGAGGAAATCCGGTGGCTCATGAGCAACCCAGACTGCATCGGGCTCAAGAACTGCTCGCCCAACCGAGAGAGAAAAGAAAGAAGTGAGTAAGGGAAGGAGGAGTAGGAGATGAAGAAGAAGGAACCGATAGAGAAGAAAGAGTCACCCGAGAGAGAGAGACACGAAGGAGAGGGGAGAGACGCGAATGGGGGTGCGGCGGCACTGTAGCACAAGCGGCTACAATATCGTGGAACGGGGGGTTTAAATGGGTTAGGGTTTAGGGTTTTCAACTTTTTTTTTAGGTAAAAAACTTTTAAAATCTCTTTTAAAAAGAGTAAAACAAATAATAAGATTGAAAACCCGAAAAAATCTCGAGTTTTGAACGTTGAGGGTGAAAATGTGTGACATTTGAACAAATTTTCATGACAAACATACAATAATTATAAAATTACCAAAATGTCATTCAAGTTCTCAAACTCGAAAACATGCGAACTGGGCCCACCACGACGCCCACACTCTCCTCGTTGCTACCATGGTCCCGAAAACAACTCAGGGATCCGAAAATATCCTCAAATATTAAAAAAACTCGGAACGGGTCATCATAATAGCGTTGTGAGTATTGAGGGTTTAAGGATTGTAAAACGAAAATCTTGGAAAAATAACGTTATTGCGGTAAAAATGTGATTTTATCTCGAATGCCGTTAAAAACGAGAACTAACGATAAAAATGTGTTTTTAACGCGAGAAATGGTAAATTCGCTATTAAAATTGAGTTTTAACATGTACGATTTTCACCACACGCTCCCAATCTCCCACGTCATACGCACGAAATTAATGATGGATTTCTTGACACTTCCGCACCTTGCACGATTTTTAATAGGGAATCCTTTTGTTGAAAGAATTCTTTTGAATTTTTTATACTGACAAAATATAAGAAAAGAAAAGAAAATAGCTTTTCTTATGAAAAAAACTTGTTTGATGAATATTAAAAGAGAAATTTGGTTTATCATCGATTTCATGATAATTAATAATATTAGTGAACTTATGTAATATATAATTATAAATTACATTCTAACATGAATATGATTATTGAATAATAATATTTTATTCTATGAAAATTATACAAGTGTCCGTAGGCTTCATCAAATAAAATTAATGTAAAAACCCATAAACATAACTCGAAATAGAGTATTAATCTTTACATTCCACTCGTAAAATGTGAAATAAAAAATAATATTTTACACATAAAATTATTTTTAAATCTTATAGAACATCAAAAAAAATAAAATAGATCCATCATTTGGTGGGCCCTGTGCTTAAGCATATGGGTAAATTGCCACACTCCAATGTGCTGTTGACCATTTAACTTTATTTTTTCACATTCTCTCTTTAAATTTTGAAGCAAACATCCAAATTAAAATGACAATTGTCTAAATAGAAATTAAATTAATGAGAAGTAGATATTTAATTAACCCCACAATCATTTAAATAAAGATTAAAAATATTAAAAAAAATATGAAATTTCAATCCTTATAACAATATCTAAATGTTTAGCAAATTGTGCAATTTATATTAATCTGAAATTTTTACTACAATATATATTAAAGTTCTAAAAACATTATATTTAAGAAAAAATCTCCTTAAACGTTAACTAATTCTTTATTTATTTATTATATTTATTATTTTATTTTTATTATTTTTAAATATTTATATTTTCTGGGAGATTTTCTTGTTAAATTCCTGTTAAAAATCCAAGTATTTAAAAATATCCCACTATTAATAATTGTCTTTAATAACCTGAGAACGAGATTTGTGGCATTGGGTGGAAGTAGTACAGGTAAATTGGAAATGACTTAAGTCCATCGTGTTGTTGTTGGACGGATAGAACGAGATGATTTACGTGAGAAAGTGTATGAGGTAGTTAAAAAAAGGGGGTCATGTGTCCCGCAGGGCGGGGTATGACATTTATTTGATAAGTGATTACATGAATATGAAGTATATAAAGTTTCACCACCAATTGATGATCCAAATCCTATAATCTCGCCTTTTAAACTTTATTGAGTATGGACCATTGATTTTTAAGACATTAAAATCAAATGATAAGATCATCAGATGGAAGTCAAACTTCATAAAACAACTATTCATGTGATTCTGTTCACATTATCAGACTTAACAATGTGGGCATTAAAATCTATTTTTAGATGCTATATACTGAAACATGTCTCGATAATTTTTTTTGAAAGAACACTCACATGTTACCATTTCTATTCTAGAAAAATTCAGTTGAGCGACATTGACCATAGTCCATGAGTGATGCTTTAACTTGGACCGCTGTCGTGTCCACTAGAATCCAAAATCAGACTCTCATTCTCACACCCATCTAACTGCATGAATAGCATCCTAAATCAATTTGAACCCAATTGCATCCTTAATCAATTTGAACCCATTATGACTTAATCTCGTCGTTGAATTAAAAAATCTATTCAAAACTAACTTCACTGTGAGCGTTGATCCTTGGACATTTCAAAATCATAGTTTTCCAATCGAAATGACTTGATTTTTTATAAGAAACACCGTCACCTTTGAAATGCTTAAATCTCATGCATTTAGGAGTGTAAGTTGAATTAGGTTTAACCCAAACCCGACTAGAAATGTAGTTAGTAGATACACAACTCATTTAAATTGTAGGTTAATATAGAGGATAGAAAAAGCCTTGACCCATTTAAATTTGAAGTGAGATAAACTTATGCATTGTATAACCTAACACACACACACATATATATATATATATATATGCAGCCCATTCGGACACCCCCTTTTCGGCCACGGAACACCCTTTTTCAAAATTTATATACAAATTACCATTTTGCCCTTCCGCTCAAAATCCTTCGAACGATTATATAGATAAATTTCCACATCCTTCGAACCATAGGATCCTTCGAAGGATCATCATGGAGGCTACAGTAACAAAAAATCAACAGTAATTAATTTTTTTAAATTTTAAAGTTATTTTTTAAGCACTGTGTATTTTCAAAATTTCTCAAATTAAATATCCGGACTAATTTCGATAGCCTGATAAAAATACTTTAAGAATTGAAGGTCTTTTGACACTCTCAAATGCTTAAAACACAGTGTTTTACAAATAAGGATATCCCTTAGCTGTGTGGAAAATATATTTGGGAGTGTCAAAAGACCTTAAATTCTTAAAGTATTTTTATCAGGCTATCGTAATTAGTCCGGATATTCAATTTGAAAAATTTTGAAAATACACAGTGCTTAAAAAATAATTGTCTATATTGTCGATATCTCTTTTTTAAAACTTTAAAATTATTTTTTAAGCACTGTGTATTTCCAAAATTTCTCAAATTGAATATCCGGACTAATTACGATAACCTCATAAAAATACTTTAAGACTTCAAGGTCTTTTGACACTCTCAAATATATTTTCCACACAGCCAAGGGATACCCTTATTTGTAAAACACTGTGTTTTAAGCATTTGGGAATGTCAAAAGACCTTAAATTCTTAAAGTATTTTTATCAGGCTATCGAAATTAGTCCGGATATTTAATTTGAGAAATTTTGAAAATACACCGTGCTTAAAAAATAACTTTAAAATTTAAAAAAAAAAAAATTTACTGTTGATTTTTTGTTAACTGTAGCATCATGATCCTTCGAAGGATCATGATCCTTCGAAGGATCCTATGGTTCGAAGGATGTGGAAATTTGCCTATATAATCATTCGAAGGATTTTGTGCGAGAGGGCAAAACGGTAATTTGCACATAAATTTTGAAAAGGGGTGTTCCCTGGCAGAAAAGGGGGGTGTCCGAATGGGCTACCTATATATATATAAACATACTATTTTTGTGTTATTATTTGATGATATTTTTTTAATTATCTCAATATATATATTTATATTTTAGTGATAAGACTTATTTTCATGTATACCACCAAGTTATCTACTTAATTTTACAGGTTGACCCGCAACCCGAATTAAAAATGTGTTTGGTTGGATCATGGACAGGTTGGAGGAAGCCAAAATATAAGTTGAATCGAAAAATAGCGACCCAAATTAAAGATGGACAGACTAAGATTTAGCTCTCAACTGAACCCGCCCATTTAAAATTGCATTCTTAGTTGCATTAGACCCATGGACCTGTTGGGGATTAGGGATTAATTAAATGCAAACAATCAATCACACAATCACACGATACAATATTTACGTGGTTCGGCTAGAATGCCTACGTCCATGGAGCGAGATCAAATCTACTATGTAGAGAAATATGTACAAGGGATTACAAAGTCACTCTCTCTCAGATCTCCCTGTCTCTCACTCTCTCTTTAATCCCTCTCTCTGTGCTTAACACAGGATTACAATAACATATAGATGACGAGGAACTTAAGCTAGGGCTTAAGTCACCATACTGGGCCTAAGCCCAGTAATCCCATAAGTGGGGCTGGCCCACAACAATCTCCCCCTCTAGCCCCAGGAGGAGGAGAACACTCTGACATGGATGCCATTTTCTGTATAGGTCAAATGCCCCTACGCAGAACTCAAACTTGTTCTTTGCAAGAACTTTGGTGAATATGCCTGCTGAATTGTGATCTATATGAATCTTCTTTACACTGATCTGTTTCTCATCAATAGTTGCTCTCAACCAATGATATCTCAAATCAATGTGCTTGGTTCTTGAGTGATACATGGCATTCTTACTCAAGTCGATGGCACTCTGGCTGTCACAATACACTGTGTAGTCCTCCTGTTTAATGCCTATTTCCCGAAGGAATCCCTTTTGCCAAACCATCTTTTTCCTAGCTTCTGTAGCCGCAATGTACTCTGCCTTAAAAAGTGTTACACACTTCTTTAACTTGGATTGCCAACTGACGGCTCCTCCAGCAAATGTGAAAATATAGCCAGAAGTGGACTTACGACCATCAAGGTCACCTACCATATCTGCATCTTTGTAGCCGGTAATCAAAGGGTCTCTACCAAACATGATGCCCATACTCGATGTACCTTGCAAGTATCTGAAGATCCATCTCACTGCCTCCAAATGATCATGTCCTAGGTCTGACATAAATCTGCCCACCAATCCAACTACATGTGCTATATCAGGTCTCGTGCAAACTATCGCATACATGAGACTACCAACTGCTGACTGATATGGAATCTGACTCATCTTGTCTTTCTCTGTCTCTGATGAAGGACAACATTCCTTACTTAGCTTGAAGTGAGCGGCGAGAGGAGTGCTAACGGAGTTGCAATCCCTCATGCCGAATCGCTCCAAGATCTTCTCAATATATTTTTCTTGAGATAGGATAATCTTCTTTTTCTTTCTATCTCTGTCAATCTCTATACCCAAAATCTGTCTAACAGGGCCAAGATCTTTCATGTCAAACGCCTTTGACAGGTCTGGCTTCAACAACTTGATCAATTCGAAACACTTTCCAAATATCAGCATGTAGTCCACATATAATAATAAGATGATGAACTGATCACCCTTGAACTCCTGATAATAAACACATGAGTCACCTGAACTATATTTGTATCATTTCTCTGTCATGAAAGAGTGAAACTTCTTATACCATTGACGCGGTGCCTGTTTCAATCCATACAAGCTCTTCTCAAGTCGGCAAACAAGATTCTCCTTGCCTTCAACTCAAACCCCTCGGATTGTTTCATGTAGATCTCTTCGTCTAGGTCACCGTGAAGAAATGCAGTCTTCACGTCCATCTGTTCAATCTCAAGATCTAGAATCGTGGCTAAGCCCAACATAACTCGTATGGGGCTCATCTTCACCACTGGTGAAAATATCTCGTCGAAATCCACTCCCTTTTTCTGTCCAAAGCCCTTCACCACTAAGCGGGCTTTATACTTCAGGACTTTGTCTCCATCCTTTTTCACCTGAAAGACCCATTTGTTTCAAACTCTCCGGATGTATATGTTGAGAAGAAACTCATGTGTGAATGACCCACTCAGATGAGGAGGGAGTAATGGACAGACTCTCCCCCTCACTGGTGGTCACTATGACAAAAGTACACTGCTTTTGAGATGTTGCAGCCGTGGTGTCTGAAGATTCTGGCTTTCATTCCTGATATTGCGCAGTCTGATTATTTTCTCTCTTCCACACCCTACACTGATTCTTAAAGTGCCCTGCTCTGCCACAATGAAAACACTTTCTATTGTCTCTGCCTCTGCTCTGAGATCTGTTACCTCCACCTGTTCTGCTCTTGCCTTTATGGTCCTCGAGACCATGATTTTTATGTCTTCTGCCCTTATCCTGTGACACATATGCTCCGGAAGAAGAAGATGCAATACCCTTTTCTTTCCGTCTCATCTCGTCAATCATCAATGACTCCTTCACTGTCTCTAAGGATATCTGGCCACCGGGCGCAGAGTTATTCAAAGTAATCACCAGTGTCTCAAAAGAATCTGGTAGTGTCCCCATGAGAAAAAGAACCAAAATCTCATCAGCAAAGATGATCTTCGCACTAGCCAGCTGGTTCACCATACCCTAAAAATTGCTGAGGTGTTCTGACATTGACATGTTCTCATTGTAAATCAGTCTCATCAGTCTCTTGATAACAAAGGCTTTGTTCACTGGAGCCTTGCTCTCATACATTGTAGACAGTTTGGTCCACAGTTCATCTGCCTTCTTTTCTTCTGTGATATGGTGAAGTATGGTGTCATCGACATTCTCCCTGATCAGGCTCACAGCCTTCAAATGTTTGCATTCCCATTCTTTCGGCTTTTCCTTCATATCATCAGGTATAGATACATCTCCTAAGATTGGATGATATAAATCATGCTTAATCAAGAGATCTTGCATCCAGGTCTTCCATAGGAGATAATTGTCCGGTACCAATTTCATGACGATAGAACTGGAACTGGATGTTATTCTTGCACTGTCCTCTGTTTAATTTGGTGTGCAAAGATGGAAGTAAATAATCAATAATTTAATTTTGTAGCCCTGCACAAACTAGGGAACTACTCCTGGCATCCAACTAATTACCCCCAAACTCCTCACCACTTGGGTGATTCAATCATTCAAACACATAGCAGAATAATGTGTAAAAATTAGATGACAGTTATAAAAGATAAGAGAAAATAAAACTCAGTTGGTCTCCTTTCTACAAACTCCACTGCTTGGCGCCCATTGCCAACTCCGCCAGAAAACAGATCCACACCGGTCACTGCGTAGATCTCACCGCCACGATCGCACAAGCGAAGACGGTTCTCAATTCCGAGTCTCGGTGACTCCAGAAGCTACAAAACAATTCTGGACAGTTGTTTTTTTCCCTACTACAGGAGTACCTGAATACATGGTCCCTCAGGTGTGCAGGAAATGGTGGTCCTCCAGACCATAGATTTTTTTTTGATACGCTTCAGATCTGTGAACAGGATCAATTCACGATAGGTTTTTTTTTTCTTGGTCTCCGGCGATCTGGAGTTGCCGCAGAGAAACCCTTTCGCTGGTTCTCTTCTTCTTCCTCTGTTCAGCAATGAACAGATCTGGGCTGTCCATCACAGATTTTCTCCTCCTGCCGAGATCTGCTCCTAGGTTTGGGATCGACAACTGGAAGCCCTCATTTTGTCCCTGAATCGGAACTGGCTTGCTGCCTCTAGCAGTGATCAGTTCTCAGATCTACCTGGTCGGTCTGGCTACTTCAACCACCTCCGGTTGCCGAGATGCTTCTTGGATCCTTTCTCAATCCCAGATCTGGTGCTGCGATTGGGTCTGGACGAAAAACCCCCTGTTCTACGGTGCTGGTTCTTCCCACCGTCTGACGAGATCTGCGATTTTCAGATCTGTTCTGATCTGCCTAAGATCAAATCCGCCTGCGGCTCAGGCGATGGAATCCTCTCTCCCCTGCGCTGGCTGCTGTATTTGGCCCTGCTGCAGGCTGCCCTTCTTTGGTTCCGGTCTTGGTCTGTCTGCTGCTTTTTGTTTTTTCTTTTGAATGTCGATGATTCAATCTCCTCTTCAGCCGAATCAGTTGGGTTTCCGTCCAATGTCGGGATCCGACAATCCTGCTCTGGTTTTCTTAGAACCGACGATGTCCCCCGACGGTCTGTGTGATTTTAGTTTCCCCGATCGAATCTGTCGAGGCTCTGATACCACTTGTTGGGGATTAGGGATTGATTAAATGCAAACAATCAATCACACGACACAATATTTACGTGGTTCGGCTAGAATGCCTACGTCCACGGAGCGAGATCAAATCTATTATGTAGAGAAATATGTACAAGGGATTACAAGGTCTCTTTCTCTCTCAGATCTCCCTGTCTCTCACTCTTTCTCTAATCCCTCTCTCTGTGTTTAACATAGGATTACAATAACATATAGATGAAGAGGAACTTAAGCTAGGGCTTAAGTCACCATACTGGGCCTAAGCCCAGTAGGGCCATAAGTGGGGCTGGCCCACAACATGACCTACAGGCTCAGGGCAGACCATCTCTCGTGGGCAATGTTGCCAAGCTGAAAGTGATTCTTCTATTCTCATGGGAATTGTGGACGTTTTGGTGATACTAAGTTCTACGACCTTCAGGCTCAGGGCAGACCGTCTCTCGTGGGCAATGTTCCCAAGCTGAAAGTGATTCTTCTATTCTCATGGGAATTGTGGACGTTTTGGTGATACTAAGTTCTGCGACCTTATAGATGTTCCTGTTGTTTATCATCATTGCTTTTGAATCTGACAATGAAAGAAACAACCTCTTAGCATTTGCACCGGCCACACTAATGTGGGATTTGTTCTTCCATGTTGACATGGTTGGACTTGAATGTTAGCGGCTTAAGCTAAGCCTATCACGAGCAGCGTTGCTGCTTGATTGGCAGGGAGTAGCATCTCAACGTATGGGCAAAGGATCAAGCGCTTTGATTTTGTCCCCCCATCCACCAAAGGTTGGGTTTGAGAGCCGTGATTTGGTGGATTGCTCTTGTTAAATTTCCACGGTATTGGGCTCAATGCTAAAATTTTTGCTATAGTGTAGTGAGCCCGTCGGCTGAAAAGGACTGGCTCAGCCTTCAGTTGTGAGAGAGAGAAGGAAGAGTAAAGATAGGGAAGAAGAGAGGAAAGAGTCTAATCTGGACTTGTTCGAGGGAGTTTTGCCTCCACAAGTGTCTTTTGGGTTTGAAATTTTCATTATTTTCATACTTAAGAAACATGCCAAACTTATAGATTTCTACCCCTTCAATCAAGGAGGAGTTACACGTTTGAATTCAATGTAAGCCAAAAGAAATCCTATCTAAGATGGAAATTTAAGAGGGAAAACACTGGTGACACCTTTATTGCCTAATTCTTTGCCAAAATCACCTCCCACGCATGGAGGCAAACCGTGTATAGCTTTTAATGTTGAGATAACCATGCACAACTGTCATGCACGTAACATTCATTCCCTCTCAGAACCGATGTCGTCCTCGCTGAGGACTTCAGGAAACTTGGTTCGCGCCTTGTGGTAAAGTTTCCAGGTGGCGCCATCTCGCTCATTTGTTTCCTCCGGCCAACTTCCCTTCATGAGGAATAATTTTTGCACATGACAACTCACCATAAAGGACTCATTGAGCCCCTCGGTTTGGTTAGCTAGTTTCTCGAAACGGGCTTGATAGTCTTCCATTGTGGCCGTCTGACGTAGTTTAGTGAGGGTGGCAGTGGCATCCTCATATGGAGAAGCCTCAAATCGAGTGAGAAGACCGCGGGTGAAGTCCTCCCAGCTAGCAATAGCGTTGGACTTTTCCATCCAACGGAACCACTGTAGGGCCTTGCTTTCCAAGTGGAAAGAGGCCATCAACAATCGTTGTGTCATTGACGTCTATTGGTGGAGAAAGAATTGTTCAGCTATAAATCCATCCCGACGGATCATTCCCATCGAAACGAGGAAACTCGAGTTGTACCATACGGGTCGTGAAAGTGTGGTCTATCATTCCTCCATATGAACCTCCAGAGCATGCCCCACAGCCAAAAGAGCGAGAGCAAAGATGCACCTCCCACCTCCAGAGTGCACAACTGTGAAATGGTGTCTAGTCTCATGTCCATTGCAGCTAGCCGAGTAGCCAAATCGTTTATCCGTCATCTCTGAGTCTCTATTGCTTCACGTAGCAGATGCATCATCTCGTCGATTTTGGCCTTGCGGGTCTCATCTGCCATGGTGGTTTAACCTGCCTCTGATACCTTATAGTGAGCCCATCAGCTGAAAAGGATTGGCTCAGCCTTGAGTCGTGAGAGAGAGAGAAGGAAGAGTAAAAATAGGGAAGAAGAGAGGAAAGCGTGCAATATGGACTTCTTTGAGGGAGTCTTCCCTCCACAAGTGTCTTTTGGGTTTGAAATTCTCATTATTTTTATGCGTAAGAAACATGCCAAACTTATAAATCTCTACCCTCAATCAAGGAGGAGTTACACGTTTGAATTCAAAGTAAGCCAAAAGAAATCCCATCTAAGATAGGAAATCTAAGAGGGAAAACGCTGGTGACACCTTTATTGCCTAATTCTTTGCCAAAATCACCTCCCAGGCATGGAGGGAAACCGTGTACAGCTTTTAATGTTGAGATAACCATGAACAGCTGTCATGCACGTAACATATAGTTGATTTGTACTTGGTGAGACGTGGTCATATCCCTGATTTAGAATATCGAATCCGTTACATCCCTCGAAACTTCAGATGGTATAACTTGATACAGTGATGATCCACCAGATTTATTAGGTTTAATGTGAGGCGCAGGGTCCATGGGACCATGAGAGACTTGATTGATTGTGCATCTTCATTGGTACACACTTGATAGAAGATAACGTCCGACCAAATGAACAATTAGATCCTGTGAATATTGTGTAAACCATGCCTATGATGGAGCTTTTGGTTGAATTAAACAAAAGCAAATCATGCACTTCAGCATACTTGTATCAGGTCCATCATCTAGTATAGAGTTTCCTGTTGCCAATAGACAATCAGCTCATTGTCTCCAGCAATCTATTTTCAGGCTCATAACTTGATGTTGGATTTCTCTAATTACAGATTTTATAGGAAGACACTGCAGGATAATTCATCCAAGGACAGAGAGTGGGGAATGACAAATAAAGCAAAGACCAGAGAAGGATAACAAGAATAAATCTCAAACGTGGTCAACAACTACAAACATAAAATATCTACAACGAAAAGAACACAAAACTTGGAAAGGCAACACTAACAGATATTGATTACTGAGATGCAAGTCCCCAAAGCATATTCAACTACACCCGAACAAGTCCATCACTGATCTGCTTGACTCTCAATGTAAGATATATCAAGACCATTGTTCCCATGCTAGACCTGAAGGAATAGTAGGTACAAGAATAAGAAGTTAATATTAGAAAACATAAAGTTTAAGTTCACGACAATTATCTCCGTAGTTAAGGAAAAGGAAAAAGTCATTCCAGATGCATGAACTGGCAGTTTTCATGTCAATGAACCAGAGAACGAAGAATGGTCAGAGATGCAGAAAGTAGGATCATAAACTGGAGTGGCACCTCAACAGCTGCTGCCAACTAAGATTAACTATTGTCACCCATTAATATGGTGACAAACTTAGTTTTACTGTAGCACCTTTAAACATCCAAGAAAATAAAAATCTTGACATGGACCACCAGACATCATACCATGGCCCATTTTGGTAGGATCTTTTATTTTCATTCTTTTATCACATCAAAGATCATTCCCGTTGTATGTGTCCATTTCCAAACATGATCCATCATAAACTCCTAGCACTTTCAAGTCAACCAAGAGTAACTTGCAATGATTTTTAAAAAAAAGAAAAGTAAATAAGGAGTTTGTATCTAACCATTCTACATCAACGACAGTTGGGCCAGTTTTGTCCCAAGTTTAATCTATAGACAAGGGCATCTAGCCTTGAGAAAGAATCAGATCATGAAAATATGGAATTCAAAAATTTAAACTGTAGCCTTAATAATTGGTTCAACCCTGTTTAGATGTTAGTGACTTATGGAGGATGTGGATATCCATGAGAACAAGAATCAACAAGCAGAGGTATAATTAGAAGGCTGAAGCTCATGTTTCTCAAGGGCAAGCAAACAGGACATTTCTAAGAGTTCCCATCCACCAAGGTAGTTCCACCACTTTCACGATTGGTGTCACCAATATTCAGACACATATTGCATTGGAGAACTCTATCAAGACTGTGTACTCTCCAAACTGATAGAGACTAGAAATTAGAGATTTCACATGTAATGGGTCCAACCATTCCAAACTTAGCTAGGAGCTGCTCTATCAGTCATATCTACCCATTCAATCTAAGGCATGAAATGAATAGTTGAAATTGTCCATTATATCATCTCGCATAAGATTGCTAGTAATGTTCAATCTAGTTGGTTTTTGTTGTATGTATGCCTGTGAGCCATGTACACAACCCCTGCTTTGGACTGATCGACCCATAGCCACATCACTTTCTATGTCTACTGTCTATTATCACTCGGGATACCCCCAACTTGTTTTTGTCACCTTGAGTTAGTGGCGTTTTTCTTTTTGAAGGAAACTATCATACCTAGAATTACCCATTGCATTCATATCATCCTGCTTGGGACTAATCGACCAATAGCCACATCACTTTCTGTGTGTACCCTGTCAGCCTGTCTATTATCGGTGGGGATACCACCTAACTTGTTTTCATCATCTAGAATTAGCGGGCGCTTTCATTTTGTAATGGAAACTATCATACCTAGAATTACCCATTGCATTCACATCATCTAACGTATGATATGCTTAACAACATATAATGCCCCACCCCAAATTAAGGGTTAATTTTGATTAACTGTGATTAATTGTGGGTGTGCTTTGTGCTCTATTAATTGTGAATATTACGGAGTGAGCTTTCCAACAAATCCAAGTTTGGTCCGATCCGAGTCCAATAGCCCTTTGATTTGACTTTTTAAAGTGCAATGGCAGAACCGTAAATATTTTGACTCTGTGGGGCCCTAAAACTATTTTTGCTCCGGAAACCTGTCCATTTGAATTAGTTAAGACTCCAAATTTATACACTATCTGTATTTTTAAATTCCGGACCTAACGGAATGCCAAGCTCGCTTTACTTCCACATATTTTTACCCCCTCAAATTTCCTAGGTGGTAAAGCCCCAATTTAATAGGAAGACAAAGTCTTAAAAATATACGGAGAGAGTCAGTACCCGATCTGTATCATAACTAAGCTTTCTATATTTTCACATTTTCAAAATATCGAGTATTTGACACTTATTTTTACACCATGAATTGTGGGCCGTCGTTTTAACTACAAATACTCTTTTGCTTGGATGGAGTGGTTTTTTATTTCAAAACCCCTTAGACCTTCAGAATGTTTTCATTAGATGAATTTACCCAATCTTGTTACGAAGTCAGAATTTTTCCAAGGTATTCTTTAAAATTATGAAAATTTGACAAAACAGTTATTTTTTACTAAAACACTGAGTTTTCGACGTGGGTTTCTCTCCAAATTTTAATATCATGCCTAGTTTTTAATACCCGACCTAATAGACTAGTTGGATCAGTCCAGTGAGACCCTGTAATACCCGAATGAGAGAAAGGACATAGAGGTAACAAGTAAAAAGAATAATTATTAAAATAATAAAAAGAATATTAAATCAACCTGAAGCTACATGTTAGTAGCAACGTGGGTGGTGGGAATTTGATTTCCATGGCTATTTAAGCGAAGGAGTAGGAAGGAAGCAAGGAGGGGGAAAACAAAAATTACCACCCCTCTTCCCATCGTTTTACCCTCTTTCTTTCTTTCTTTTTTCCTTCTCTTTCTCTGTTTCCTTCGTTCAATAGCAAAAACCTTGCGTTTTCCCGTGTTTTTGTCGGTATTTTCAAACTACGCCAAAACTCAATGGATTTTCGCGTGTAAGGTATCAAAATGATCTTTTTTCTCATTTTTATTAACTCTAGAGCAAGTTAGAAGTAGAATGGGTTAGTAATGGGCGCTAAAAATGGGTTTTTCTATATGAAGGTAAAAATAGGCTTTCCTCCTAAATTTCAAGTTACATCCCTAAAATCAGTTTTATTTAATGTTCAAAATGTAGTTTTTCGACCCTAAGTAAATTCAGGGAAAAGATTAACCCCATCTAACTGTGTGTGTTTATTTTCCCGCCTTAGTGTATTTAAATTCCTGCACTGTACCCTCTGGGCTGAAAATCTCCATCTGTAGCGCTACGATACTTTTTCGCCGCTCGACCATCTGAGACGGCCTTGGTCGTCCGGTGGTAAAAAGGTTTGGACACTGAGTACTTTATTTACATACTGTATTGTACCCTCTGGGTCTAATTCTCAATATTTCTCGTTGCTTTGCTCGGGAAAATACGAGAATGGGACACTGAGTAATTTTATTTACTTTACTGTCTCTGTACTACCCTCTGGGGCCTCGTCTTAATACTGTTCTGTGGCCAGGAAGAAATACGAAACCGGACACTGAGTAAATTTCATTTTTCTTTTATTGTGTGTTTTGGATGGCTAACAACTAACTCTCTGACATAACCCAAAGGAGTAGAAAGAGCCTAGATGACTCATTTCCATTTACCATGTTTTTCTGGAAATATACACTGGGTTTGGGAAATAGTTTATGTGTATATATTGTTAAATGGGAAAAATTTATATGTTTACTCTATTGTACAGATTTTCTGTGAAATCTCAGCCAGAGAAGGTGAGGGAGACTCAACCTATGGTTTGTTGTATATAATAAATAAGAACCCTCAATTTTTAGACAATGGGACCCATGGAATTTAATACGAATGGAAAACACAAAGTGGCCCAGAATGCGAGACCCGACACTGCTTACCTATAAGGGACTGGATATTTGTTCTACATATTAGAACGTAAGCAAACAGAGGTGTCGGAGAGCCAAAGTCTAGTAGTCTAAAACGCAGAATGGGACCCATGTGGATGTCTCAAAGCTGAGTGATTCGATGAAAAAAGTGAATGCTCAAGTTGTCAGTAACTCGTGTAGTCTGTTTTTAATTGTGAATGTGATTATTTATGGTAAACTTAGTAAGTTAAAAGCAAATGCCACCAAGGGTGGTATGGGTTATGGAAGTTTGTCTCGGTAAAGTAAGTCTTAATGAGTATACTAATGCAATGGAATTAGAATGACCGTAAGCACTTGCAAGTTGCAGCATTACTTGCCATCTTAGGACCTCAATATGTAGGATATGGCTTGGCGATAGATCCCTATAGGGACAATGGGATATATCTTAGTGAATCCCGTCCAAATAATGGAGTATGACTAGGTGAAGGATTCCCCAGTTGATTTTATGAATATGACTAGGTGAAGGGACAATGGGATATATCTTAGTGAATCCCGTCCAAATAATGGAGTATGATTAGGTGAAGGATTCCCTAGTTGCTTTTATGGGGTATGACTAGGTGAAGGGTGGTATGGGTTATGGAAGTTTGGTCTCTATGGAGTAAGTCTTAATGAGTATACTAATGCAATGGAATTGGAATGACCGTAAGCACTTGCAAGTTGCAGCATTACTTCCCGTGGTTGGATTTAATGCTTCCGAGGCTAGGTGGCAATCCTCGGAGAGGTTCAGCTTAGGACCTCAATACGTGGGATATGGCTTGGTGAAAGATCCCCGTATGGACAATGGGATATATCTTAGTGAATCCCGTCCAAATAATGGAGTATGACTAGGTGAAGGATTCCCCAGTTGATTTTATGGGGTATGACAAGGTGATGGTGATAAAATCTGGTATGGACACGGGTTGGTAAATAGTGTTCTAGAAAAATGATCCTAGGGTGAAAATGGGTCATAAGTTGGTAAGTTGCATATTCATGTTCCTAAATGTTACATGCACCTTTGAAATTTCCTGGGTATATTGAGTTCTCCCCACTAGGCTATTAGCTCACGTCCCTTACAATGCAGGAGAGGAGCTGGAAGAGGGAGGAGAATCCCTCCGCAATGCCTTAGGAGTTGGAGTCCTTGGATTCCAGAAGCTGTCCATGAAGAAGATCGCGTTTATATTAGTTATTTTGGATATTTTGGAAAGTTAGTAATTGTTAAATAATCGTGTCATATGTGGCCAAACCCCCTATGAACAGGTTATATATATACATTATGGTATGTTGATGTATATTTGATTGCGTTATGATGTGTCATGTGAAAAGTGGATGTCGACCCGGGAAAACCACCCCTCCTGGGGAGAAACCAACCCCACTTATGCTATCAGGACGAGGGCTCGTCAGGCTGTTAGCGAGGGTTCTCCAGGAGGCGAGGCCCTCGATCTGAGAGTAGTGAGGAAAAAGGGAAAAAAATACAAAGTTGGAGTTGGCGATGCCTCGCCACCTGCGTGGGCTCGCAGGGGTGTTGGCAAGGGCTCGCCAGCCACGAGGGATCACGGCGAGGGTTCGCCATCTGCAAGCGGCTCAGCCTGAGACCACTCTGATTTTACAGAGTGTGTCTCTGGACGAGGGCCTTGCCATGCGCGAGGGCTCGCGAATGTTGATGGGCGAGGGTCGCCCAGTGTTGGGGCAGTTCGGATAATTTATGGACTTTTGAGATTGGTTTCGCTCCCCAGTGTGGTACACACATGCAGTACACATGAGCATGTGTGACCTCTTCTATGAGCTTAGGTGGACTAGCTTAGTGGTCCATGGACTTTTGGTTAGTGAGTTACTGTTTTTAAAAAAAAAAAATAGTTGCGTTCCGGGCCTATACCAGGGTCGGGGCATGACACAACAAATACTAAGCACTGACCAATATTTAGCAGCATGAGCCTAGTAGCCTAATTCCACATACATGAGACTTGGAATCCTATATAAGCATGGGATACATTGAAAATAATAAGTTCCATACCTTAGGGTAAATTGTTACTCGGAAGAGTTTACAATGTCAAAGTGGTGGAGCTTTAAAATTATATAAATGGACATTATAAGATGAGTAGTTGATAAATAAACAATAAATTACAAGGTGACTTAGTGGCACATGAAAAATTACATGCACAGAAAAGCATTTCAACATGTCAAAAAGCATAAAAGGATGATCACCCGCACACGTAGGTATAGAACACTCCAAAAGGGTGGTGATGAAAGGTTTTTTCTTGAATATGTGGTCAAACCAAAATCATCTTGATTGAATCAATCAAGTCACATTAAGGACCACAAAATTTGATCAGTTTAATTTTTTTTTTAAACTTTAAACCCTGTATCCTTCAAAAATATGGCATGATTTATTCAATCAAAGTGATTTTGATCAGTTTAACATATTGTTCAAACTTTAAACATAATGGCCTTTAAAACTATGGCTTGATGATTAAATCAATGTGATTTTTAGTGGGTCATATATTTAAAGAAAGACCTTTCCAATGGACCCATCATCACCTCATTTGGTAAGGCCCATGCCTAGGTGTGTCAATGTGATTTTTCAAACTTTAAACATAATGGCCTTTAAAACTATGGCTTGATGATTAAATCAATGTGATTTTTAGTGGGTCACATATTCAAGGAAAGACCTTTCCAATGGACCCATCATCACCCCATTTGGTAAGCCCCATGCCTAGGGGTGTGGGTGATCATTTCACAAAAGCGTAAGGCCTAGGGTCCAACCATTCCAAACTTGAACAAGTAGGCTTTCTGAAATAAGACTTGAACAAGTAGGCTTTCTGAAAAGCCTTTTAAAGAATAAGTGAGCACTTCAAATGACAAGATAGAAGCTTACAAGATTGAGGAGAATAGAACTATTTTCCTTGAATTGAATGAGGTAGACCGCTTGTATCTCTGGAATTTGTTATTAGTTGATTCAAGTCCTCTCTCATTCATACATTTATCTGTTGATGAATGCAAATTCATGGCAGTCTTAGTAACTGAAACAAGAATAAAGGTGAAAGGTCTTTAATAACCAACTCCCATTAGGATTTCAGTGAAGAAAACTGACTTAAGATTGATTACTGAAGACATTAAAATAAAGAGGTCAATTAGAGAAGACATTAAAATAAAGAGCCCCAAATATATTGCACCAAATGCAATGCAAAAGTATCAACTGAGTAGCAGTGTTCACAGGCCAGGTTTTGGACAGGCTATGCTCTATGGAAGCTCATTTTGTACTTGCAAGACTGGGACTCCATTCACGAAAAAGAGGAGAATTCTGGCAACTATTTGAGAATGGAAAAATAATTCAATCAATTTCAGTTCACAAATAAACGACAGGACCAAAGAGTTCAGAAAAAGGAAGACCATGCAAATGGTCCCATTGGGTAGAGTTTAGAGACATCTGCTTTAGAATCTATAATAATGGATGTATAAGGGAATATGGAGGCAAAAATGTTGTCCATTTGCTGCTAAACCCTATGAATGCACAGGTTATGGCAGAAATGGCTTAAAGCTTTAATGCTGAGAGTTCCCAAGAAAGGGTATTTCCTGGTGGAGCTCGACAATTGCACTTTACTAGGTGAGGGAAAAGCACACCCATATACCTCTGGAAGTGTACTTCAATAACATCAAGCTGCAGTCCACCAAAAATTGCATTATTTTCCCACCCACTTGCATGCTACTCTTCTTCAGCAATGCAGCCTACAAATCCCAACCATATTCATAAATATTATTAACAAGATCATGGTTATTAAAAATGGAAGAAAAATACTTAATTTAAAAGTTACACATGACAGAGCAGTGATGCAATACATTTGGGACACTATCTGCTCTCATTGGTTTGAAATTGTCATCGGCAATTTTTGGGGCTTCCAAAGATTTCTCCGTGAATTCTGTATCCCTCTGACTTGATGAATTATGAGCACTTTCAATCTTCAAATCGATGTAATTCTCACAATTTTGATGGACATCCAGGCACAACTGGCTTTCAGATGGACAGGAAGCTTCCAAGAACTTCAACAAAGATAGCTCCGATGAGAAGGGTGGGTTAGTAATTCCTCGTTCAGACAAACCCAAAATGCTGCAGCTGTCTTCGTCCTAAAAAAAAAAGAATAAAAATTTCACATATTAATGCAGCAGTACAGAAAAGACCTTAATAAGGAGGTTACTAGCAGATACATAACAAATGAGGTACAAAAGGTAAACTTGCAAGATTAACAATAAAAAGACTCCATTTTTACAGAGGACATTGTGGTGAGCATTATGGATCACAAAAAGATAGGTCCTACCAGATCCGTTCTGGAACCCATTCCAGTTTTCTCCATACCAGAAAATCCAGCATTCCGGCCAATTTGGTGTGTTCCGTTTCAAAAAATAAGGCATAAATTTTTTTTAAAAGTAAAAAATATAATAAAATGCAAAGATACACTAATCTACATAAATATAACTGTTTATGTTTGTAATCTCAATTCATAATAGTGTATTAATCTAATACTAACTAAAAAATATTTGAATTTTACTTTAATAAGAATCAAATACAAATTGAATTAGACAAAAAAAATGCAAATATCCAAGAAATAAACTTGAATTCTCATTTAATTCAAAATTAAATGTCAAAACTTAAAACACATAGGCACACTAGGTCCATTTCATTTTGTTCTCAAATTTTCGTCATATACCTTAAAAATAAATCATATGAGTTGAAAATAGACTTCATTAACTACAACTGAACAAAATTTCAACTCAAAATTCAATTTATAGCCATTGGATCTTAGTGATCAAAGTCATCAGGTGTCCTTTAAAGAATGCCTAATGACTTTGACCACTAAGATCAAGTGATTCAAAATTGAATTTTAGGTTCATTTTTTTTCAAATTGTAGTTTATGAAGTCAACTTTGTAGTTGCATAGTTGGATTGTATATGTATATCTAACATTTTTTTTTAAAAAAAAAAAATTGTAGATTGGAATGTGTAGGGTTGAAATGGGCCATTCTAGCCTGTTTCACCCGGATAAGGCTTGTTCTGGTTGGAACGAACTAGAACAAGCCAGAACGGAACTCGGTACCAGAACTGAATCTGTTCAGTTCAGTTTTTCAACCAAATAGGAAACAGAAGGGAGTTGACAACTAAGGTCCTACCTCTATGTGACACTTGGCTAAAGTACACCAACAGCCTGAACAGAATAGAATAGAACTAAGGTCCTACCTCTATGTGACACTTGGCTAAAAATACACTGTAGATTTTATCAGCCAATGCCTTCTGTGTTTTGGCTTGGAAAAAAACTAGCCCCCCACCCCTAGCCCACAAACATGAATACAACACGCGCGAGTGCGCACACACACACACAAACAAAAAAAAAACCACTGGGTTTAGAACTGTGAACAAAGAATTCAAGACAAAAACTCACTTCAAAACTTCCATATGGGCATGTTACCGTCACTTGCATAGAAGATTCATCAAGAACGGGGAGAACATCTGAATTGCAAGGTAAAAGAAAAATGAAAACTATCAATCATCTATCTTCATGTATAAACAGTGTCAGGTCACTTAAAAGAATGTCAAGAAAAAAGAAAGCCACCTATACAGTATGAGTCAGTCATTGCAGCTGCCTCAGGCTTAAGTAACCGAGCACATGAATTGCACCTAAGAGAGAATTCCTGACTTCCATCTATGATCCTCTGTGAGCAGGCATCCATCTGCTTTCCGTGATGTGGCACATTCATGCAAACGATTCCCGATCAGTATGATGATTTGAATCTAACATTCATTAGGACTTCATTTATCCTAACCTTTCAAAAAACAACAAAAAGAAAGACTTCATTTATCCTAAGTTAACAGTACTAAGCCACCAGTAGTTCATTGCTATTTAGGTTTGAACGTTGCCTACATCTTATGCAAGTAGGATCTAGAATTTATATGATAAAAGCAATTTTCTATACCTCTAAACCTGTTTCTCAATTTAACATATTATAACTCCTGTCTGTATTGATTATTTGCTCCTTTCAAGATAGTCATGCAGAAAATTCTTACATTTGGCAATTTGGCTCTTTGCAGAATAGGAGATATCTCTAAAATGAGGAGACTGCCATCATCCAAAAGCAGAACCAAGAATTCCTCTGCTCCAGAGGTGACCAGGAGGACAAGTACAAATTATATAGCAACTGTCAATCCAAATACAAGACTGAAAATGTAACAATTACAAAGGTATGACAGCAGTGACACTTTATGTTGTCCAGTCTCCCCACCAAAGCAATGACAGCAATGCACCATAAGGATAAGCCTCCATGCCTTACATGGTAAGGCATCCATTGAGTTGGCACATAATGGAATTTTAAATAAAAAGTGAGCAGGAAAGTTGGCATCTACTTGCCCACAAACAAATAGGAATAAGATTGCACATTTTCTTAGCCATAGTACTTATTTTACATCCGAAACAATTCATGGATAGGGCCATGGCACAATGCAGATTTTACCTTCATTTGGTTAGGGGAAATATTTGGGTGATTCCTCAGCATGTTGATCCTTATTGAGAAAATTCTTGGTACAGAAGTAGGAGAATGAAGAAAGGTCCGTTTGGATTCAGAGGAAATAGCAGAAAACCCATGAAACTGTCATCCTTTCTCCCACAAGGTTGTTTGGTAATTTTCTTGGGCAGGAAAATGCCAGGTCAGTAATTTCCTGTAATCCAGGTGGCCATGAGTTTTACATCCTCTGCACTAGAAATTTTGTAGCCCAAGCAGTAGAATCTCCTCTGTGATAAGAGAGAGATGAGGATCCCCTCATACTTAGAAAGTCAACTGAGGTGATCCCTTAAAAAAAATTCTCCTAATTCATCAGCACTATTATGGATCGGAAGAATGTAGTGAAAGGTAGAGGACACAAAGGGTTAGAAACTTGCTTGACAATTCTTTTGGTAGGAGAAACAAAATCATCCAGCTCATTGTTTCTGACACTTTAGAGGGTTTAAATTCGCCTAACCCCGCCTTAAAAAAAAAACTAGCCTAACACCCTTGGCAGAAGCTCAATCTCACTACTTCTGCCCCTACAGAAAAAAAAAAAATTAGAATCCCCTACTGGGAAAATCCCATCTAAACTTCCTCCAATCCAAATACACCTGAAACCAAAGGTCCATGGTTGATTTATGAATCCTCCAGATGAGGATAAATTTGAGGGAATTTTCTCCAGGCAGTTCAATAAGCAAATGAAAGACTACGTACTTTAACCAGGTGATTCACCATTTCCACCCATTATCCAGGGGATTCACCATTTTCACACAATCCAGTGAGACCCTTTGATATCTCAACCACAGTATACTACGCACGCAACTAAACCATCCAAAATACGAACAAAAGAAATTTCTAACCCGCTAAATCACTGCTGGAACACACTATTACCACACTCACCGGACAATCCAACAGAAAGAATCTTCAAAAACAAAATAATTAGAATCTTCCAAGAAATAATAATAAAAATAACAATAATAATGTTGAAGAAAGACCAATGTCTTTCCTCCTTAATTCTCAATCTCCCAGCAATTGAAGCACATACCAATGAAAGCTAGAACAAAATAAAAAAGCAAACCCAAAAACTCGGAAGCCCCTCACAGAGATTGGAACCAAAAAACTCCAAACTCCCAGGATAGAGTACAGAACCCATATCCCAAACAAGCAGAAACCAGGGAAATCCATATTCTGCTGCAATTTATGGGATCACAGACAAATATCGAAACAAAACAAATGAAAAAAATTAAATGGGAAAGAAGCAAAGGAGAGAATGAATTTATTTTTAAGAAACAAAGTACAAGGAAGCAGAAATGGAAAATAAAAGCATGATTTCTGCTCTCTCGACGGATAAATGGTCCAAAACTCCAACTCAGTGGGGTAAGTGAACTAAATCCATAAAGAAGACGATGAAGAAGTAGGAAACTCTCTCTCACTTACCTTCTCGTGCGGACTGAACGCCATTTCAAACCAGAAGTTGCAGCTAACAATGGATATTCCGTAGTAAATAGATGGATATATGGCTTCCGCTTCAGCTTCAGATAGAGCAGAGAAAGAGAGAGTTTTCAATCTCCGCTAGGATTCGAACGTTGGAGGCCCTTTTGTCTGGCGCTCCTGCCAGAGATCGCGACGTCCCAAGACACGTATAAATTTATTTAGCTAAAGGACGTAAATGCCCCTTTAGGGCATATATCTTATTTCATTTATTTATTTATTATTGTGAATTATATTTAATATCTTTTTTAAGACAAGCTACTGTGTACGCCTTTATGGAGTGTAGTGAGTCTAACCACACCTCTTGTGAATTATAACCTCAAACCTTCTTAAAAAATATTTAATACCTTTTTTAAGAGAAGTTAATGTTTACGCCTTTATGGACTATAGTGAGTCTAACCACACCTCTTCTCACAAGTGTATCGTTGATATGTGTCATTATCGTGATTTATTATTATATATTTTCTTTTACATTTTCTAAATATGTAAAAATGTCTCGAATCGAGTCGGATGTTCACCCGATTCAAATCGCACATCATATCGCATGATTTTGTGATAGACTCGTAACTCGTACAAGTCAATTCACTGAATCATAGCATCGCGTGATTCATCCTGGGTTGGGCAAGACGTACGAATGAAATTTTGAAACACCTTTTACATGGCTATTTAAAGAAGTTACCTCTTTTTATTGACTTAAATTCTCGAGAAAAACCTCTTTCATTGGCCTATAGTATCAAGAAAAATCTCTCGAGACTCCAAACGATTAACCCTTCTACAAGCGTTGTGCATCTGTTAGCCACTACAACTGCCTCCAAGCATCTGCAAGCCTCTGCAAGTGCCTCCTACCCTTCGCAAGCCTTCTGCAAGTTTGTACAAACAGTCGCAAGTCAATCACAAGTCCTCCAAGCAGTCGCAAGTCAGTTGCAAGTGCCTCCTTCCCTTCGCAAGCCTTCTGCAAGTTGGTACAAGCAGTCCCAAGTCCTCCAAGCATTCACAAGCCTTCTGGAAGTTCCTCCAAGCCTTCGTCGATTCGTCTTATCTGCTCTCTTCTGGAAGTCCAAGTTATCCAGGTGATATATGTGGCTTTGATCATGCATGAGGTTCATGCTAGGATCCATAGTGCATATGGTATGTGTTAGAATATACATGTGGTTCATACCATAGTATTGGTGCATGTGGTGGTTCGGTGTTTAATCATGCATAGAGTTATGTATGCATGTGATTGTTCCTGTACTGACGAGTTTATGCAGGTGATGAGATGAAAATATTCTAGGTTATTAAACCTTGATTGAAGCTTGTGGATGGTAAGTGTAACTCTATTGTTAAACCCCCGTGGAAAGGGTATATGGAGAAAAGATATGTGAATGGTGATTTTATATTGTTTCCATGTTTATGGATAGTTGATAATTAATATACACGTTAATGTATATGCACACACTTGTACGTCTAGTCAAGTTCTTGCAAGATGCTGCATTATTTTCATGTCAGAACTTAATGCATTCGAGGATGAATGGGATTCCTCGGCAGGGTTGAGTGTGATACCCTGGGCCTGTACATTGAGGTTGAGTGGGATACCTCAACGGGGCTGAGAGAGATACCCCAGTGTATCATAAGGTTCGTCCAAACCTTGTGAATGGAAAGAATAGAACAAATGGTAAATATAGATTATTTGTTTATTATTTTCATTCATTGTGTTACTGATATTATGATTGCATGAGAAGAAAGTAGAATACACGTGTGAGTTTGCATGAGCAAATTTGAAAATGCATGTGTAGGTTGCATATGCATCTATGAGTATACATGTTTGGTTTTATATATGTATGTGTGAGTATGCATGGGTATGTTAGTAGAAAGAAAAGAACCAAAGGTAAGGTATATCATGGTATTTTAAGTGTTTCCCTCGTATACTGCATGGTAAACTTGATATTCTGAAAATTGGGAGGTACTTGTTAATTTGAAATCTCTTCACTGGGCTGGTTGCTCACGTCCCTTAGAATACATGACTTTTGCTGATGGAGGGTACAGAAGATCCCTCTGCGGTGGTCTAGGAGTTTTAAATCCCCAGTTTCCAAGAAGTTGTCCTAAGATAGGACCTACGCTGTCTTTAGTGTATTTGGAAAACATGTATGTTGAATATTGGTGCCACTTGTGGTATGAAGACCCGGGTATGTAAGCTATTATGCTTTGTATGATATTTTGATGATATTATATGTATTATGGTGTATTTGTTAAAACCCATGTGTAGTAAGTGGGGAAAATTGAAAAATTTGGAGATTATCTGATAGAACCGATACTGTTAATGTCAAAGGGTTCGACCAGGACTGTGATCGTTAGTATCAGTTGGTGTTCATTGAAGGTTAGATTTAACCTCCGGTGTTATAAACTACCCTTGATGTCCACATGAGCACGTGTGACATTTTCTATGGGTTTAAGTGATCTCACTTAGAGGCCCATAGATTTTGATAATTGGATTTGGATTAGTTTTAAAAAAAATGAGTCGTATTTCGGGCCCACATCCGGGTTTAGGGAGTGACAGTAGTAGTAGACTATTATTGATATTGTGATTTTGGGAATTTCACTGTATTATTATTTATCTAATATGTGATGTTATGTTAAGATATTGTTTAAGTTCTCTTCTTCGGGTTATGAGCTCACATCGCTTACAATGCAGGCTTAGCACTTGAGGAGGAGGACCCTCCACTGCTGTCTTAAGAGATGGAGCCTATGCAGTCGATCATATTTCCCGCTGATGGGACATATGTTTAATGTATATATTTTCATGTTAATGAAGTACTTTTGGACATTATGCTACCTGTGGCATATTTTGTCTAAGAATGTATTGACTATCATACTTTCGTATACTACTCTGATGAGTTAATGATATGTTTTGATTTGGTGAATCATGTTTGTTCATGGGGTTCGTAGCGAATGCTTGGAATCCACGTGCGCGGAGCATGTGTGACAATTTTATGTTGGACTTGTTTGTAAATGAAGAATCCAGCCCATGGAAGTTGGGGAGATGATTTGGAGCAATTAAAAAAACAGTTGATTACTTTTTCTGGACCCACAAAGGGCGGGGCGTGACAATAACATAAGATAAGAAATAATTATCTCAAAATTGAAGTTGAAAATGTAGAGAAAATGTTGGAAAATTATAAAAAAAAAAAATGGGCAAAAAAAGGGTGTACAATTATGACAGATGGTTGGACCAATGGGAAGAATTGGTCTATTATTAATTTTCTTATCAAAAGTCCAATGGAGAGCGTATTTTTTAGAAGTGTTGATACAAATTCGATTTCCAAGAATGTAGATAACTTGGCCAACCTTTTAGATTCAGTCATATAAGAGGTAGGCGTGTATAATGTTGTGAAAATTGTCACGGATAATGCAGCATCATATGTAAAGGCCGGAAAAAAATTGATGGATAGAAGGAAAATTTTATTTTGGGCTCCATGTGCAGCAAACTGCATTGATCTTATGATAGAATATATAGGAAAATGAAAGTTGGAATCATCTACTATTTCTGATGCAAAAACAATTGTAAAATTCATTTATGGCCATGGTTTGTTTCTAAACTGAATGAGACATTTCACGAAGTACTATGAATTAGTTAGGCCAGCAATAAAAAGATTGTAGCAAGCTACCTTACATTGAAAATCATAGTGAAATGCATATCTGGTTTACGGAAAATGTTTAGCTCGGATGAATGGGATATAATGCCACTGTTCAATACTAGAGAGGGGAAAAAATGAATGATTTGATTTTTTATAGTAACTTTTGGTAGCTTGTTGAATTATATCAAAGTTGGAATGCCTCTTATAAAATTGCCTCGATTAGTTGTTGGAGATGAAAAATCGACAATGAGACATATTATATATATATATATATATATATGAATGCTAAGAGATTGAATAATGATAAAAAGAAATACATGCCATACTAGAACTTGATAGATGCTTGTTGGAATGAACAACTTCACCATCCATTGCATGCAACTGCATATTATTTGTATCCTTCTTTTCACTACGACGAATCATCCAGATGTTGAAATTAAAACGGGTTGTAACAATGCCTTGATAAGTTGGTTATAGACATAGATAAGAGGATGAAAATTGATTAACAATTGCATACATTCAAAATTGGAAAATTGATTATTTGGGGATTATTTACTATTTACTCATTTATTATCTAAGTTTTGAAATAAATTTCTTTTTATTATCTCATGTTTTATAGCAATTTGGTGGGAAGATTATGGAGGTGAAAATAAAGAATTGCAATGTGATGTAATAAGGATTTTGAGTTTAACTTACAGCGCAACTTGGTGTGAGCAGAATTGGAGTGTGTTTGACTAAATATGTTTTATTTTTAACTTTAATTAAATTAATGCAATTTTTTAACATTTGTTTGAGAAGTGGAGATAGTAATCTTTTATGTTTGATTGTTTTATCTTAATATTTTTTAGATTTATGCGAAAATGAGGAATAGGCTAGAGGTAAAAAAGATGAATGCCTTTTATTTGTAAAATACAATTTACAATTACAAGTGAGACATACTTTAAGATATTTAAAGAAAAATTATGATTCTATTTGTCTATCAGATGTGGAATCTGATAATGAATGGATCATTGAAAAAGAAGATTTACCTCTTGTAAAAGACAATTCTAGGTTTGAAGTCTACGAGATGTTTAATGAGGAAGAAATGAATAAGCGTTTTAAACTCTTGAAGATCGGTATATTATATTTAGAATTTAAAATGCAAATTTAGAAAATATTTAAATTTTCTAATAACAAGTGAAAGTTTCCAGTGTCCTAGAACACGGGTCAAGATTGAACCTAGATTGGGGTGAATAGGGAAATCGTCAATTTTAATGGTCTTTAAAAATGTTTTTGATTAATCAAATAATTTGCAGCGGATTAAATTAGATTAATCAAATGTGTGATAAAAGAGTGTACCAAATTAATGATAATCACACAAAAGGCTCAAACACCATAAGACTAATTTATAGTGGTTCGGTTAACCAACCTATCCACTGTTGGACCTAACCTTGGGCTATCCCAAATTCACTAAGTAAGGAATTATACCCTCATTAATATATATTAGGATTTCCACCTATCCACTTAGTTGAGAATTCCACCCAACTCATATCCCTCTATTTCTTATAGTGGTTCAAGCCCCTTACTTTAATCCACTTCACAAGATGATGATTTAAAAATAAAATCAGACTTAAGATGCACTTGCCTTTTAATAGCTCAACCTTGTAGATGTGTGCTTCTTAAAGATTCCTTCCCAATGTGATTGTTAAAATAATTTCTCTGTGTATTGATTATGATTATAAGGGGTCTATTTATACAAATAATATTCCCCACATAGGAAATCTAATATTGGATTCTCCTTGATTACATGAGATCCAGTTGATAACAACCTTCCTATTTACACGAGATTCTAACACCCCCCCTCAAGTTGGTGCGTGGATATCGCTCATGCCTAACTTGACAAGAGAGTCGAGAAACATCCTGCTATCTACAGCTTTAGTGAGGACATCTGCCAGTTGGTCTTCGGACTTCACGAATGGAAAAGTAATGATTCCGGCTTCAAGCTTTTCTTTGATAAAATGTCTATCAATCTCCACATGCTTAGTCCGATCATGTTAAACAGGGTTATGAGCAATGTCTATAGCTGACTTGTTGTCACAGTTATAGTTTCATTGCCATTCATGGTTTGATGCTTAAGTCATTCAGCAAATTTCTTAACCAGAACAACTCACATACCCCAAGTGCCATACCTCTATACTCAGCTTCAGTACTTGATCTTGACACTACTTGTTGCTTTTTACTTCTCCAAGTCACAAGGTTCCCACCTACAAAGGTGAAATATCATGAGGTAGATCTTCTGTTATCAGCTGATCCTGCCCAATCTGCATCGGTATAACCTTCAACCTTTAGGTGACCATGATTTGAGAAGAATAAACCTTTACCTGGAGCAGACTTTAAATATCTCAATATACGTTCTACAACATCCATGCGAGGTTTACGTGGGTCGTGCATGAACTGACTCACCACACTTACTGCATACGCAATATCTGGCCTAGTATGAGGTAAATAAATTAATTTTCCAACGAGCCTCTGGTATCTCCCTTTATCGGTAGGAGATGCACTCCAATACTCAAAAAATTTATGATTCTGCTCAATGGGAGTATTAACTGGCTTGCATCCTAACATTCCTGTTTCAGACAATAAATAAAGGATATATATTCGTTGGGATAAGAAAATACCAAGCTTTGATCGAGCTACCTCAATCCCAAAAAAATATTTAAGATCTCCAAGCTGCTTCATTTCAAACTCAGATGCTAAATACTGTTGTAAACTAGAAATCTCCTCATGATCATCACCTGTCACTACCATATCATCAATATAGATAATTAGTGCAGTGGTTTTACCTCTTTTGTGCTTTAAAAATAAAGTGTGATCTGAGTTACTTTGTTTGTAGCCAAAATTCCTCATAGACTTGGTGAACCTGCCAAGCCAAGCCCTTTGAGACTGCTTCAACCCATACAGTGCCTTTTTAAGTTTGCACACCATTGCTGTATCTGCGTATTTTGGTATACCTGGAGGAGGATCCATATATACTTCTTCAGTAAGGTCTCCATGCAAGAAAGCACTTTTTACATCAAACTGAAGAAGTGGCCAATCTTGATTAGCTGCTAATGACAAAAGTACTCTCACAGTATTAAGTTTGGCAACTGGTGCAAACATTTCTTGATAATCTACACTATAAGACTGTGTATATCCTTTTACAACTAGCCGAGCTTTGTATCTCTCAATCGTCCCATCTGTTCTGTGTTTGACCGTAAACACCCATGTGCATCCCACAGTCTTCTTTCCCCTTCGTAAGTGCACGAGTTCCCAAGTGGCATTTTTGTCCAATGCTGTCATTTCCTCTGCCATGGCCTTGCTCCATCTAGAATCTGCTACAGCTTCCTGCAATTTACTAGGAATAGAGACAAAGGATAATTGAAGTACATAAGAGCATATGACTTAGACAACTTGTGGGAGGACACATGGTTACTTATTGGATATTTAACTTTAGCTTTCGGGTCAGGCTCATATCTAGTTGCTGGTTGACCACGATTAGATCGGGGTGGAAGATGATATTGGGATGGTTCAGATGCAGGTTCAGTTATACTAACAATATCATGGATATTAGAGTCAACAGGAATAGAATCAGGTAATACCTCTAAGGAGTCCTCTGGAAACGATTGGATAGTGAGATTGTAGACGTAGGAGACATTGTACTATCATGGATTTGACATTCACGCCCTTCAATTGAGTGCTCAATGGAGGATGATGCGGGTGTCTCGGCTTCAACACTAGATGGCCTCATTATTTCAAAGAACCTTATTTCATCCTGATTATGTACTTCATCTCTAGTCTCCCCCGGAAGTAAAGAATCCGGTATTGCTTTGGGATAAAAAACCATGCTTTCATGGAAAATGACATCCATGGAGACATAAAACTTTTTAGTAGGGGGATGATAACAGCGATATCCTTTATGAGTGGAGCCATACCCGACAAACACACACTTCAATGCACGTGGTTCCAGCTTGGTGCGTTGATTGGCATGTAAGTGAACATACACTATACATCCGAAGACACGAGGTGCCACATGAACAACGGAGGGAAGCGTACAGTGGTCAGATAGTACATCCAAAGGTCGTCTGAATACAAGAACACTAGATGGTGTACGATTAAGCAAGTAGAAAGTGGAACTCAAAGCTTCGCCCCATAGATGCGATGGAGCATGACCTCCAATTAAGAGAGAACGAATGACCTCCAAAAGGTGCCGATTTTTCCGTTCAGCAACCCCGTTCTGTTGAGGAGTCTGAGACGAAGATGTTTGATGGATAGTACCAACTGAATGCAGAAAATCAGTCAATTCATTGTTGAAATATTCACCCCTATTATCAGACCGAAGAAATCTGATAGAAATGCCAAATTGTGTTAACACCATTTGATGGAAAAGGCGATACACAGTACAGACATCGCTCTTGTGTCGTAACAAATAAACCCAGGTCATCCTGGTAGAATCATCAACAAAGGTAATGCAGTTTTATTATCATTTGAATGAAAAACAGAACGATGGCTTTTCGCCAGTACACAAGTTTCACAAACAAAGTCTGAAATATGAGAACCAGTAAATAATGAGGGAAATAATTTCCGAAGGTAACCAAATGAGGGATGACCCAAGCGAGCATGCCATAACCAAATCTCCTCCTGCCTTTTAAAGATGTTGGCGTCCATAACGTGAACAAGGGCTCCATCATCTGACCTGTGTAACCCATCGTCCAGATAGTACAAGCCGTCACGTTGTTTACCACTGCCAATCTTCTCCTTGGTATGGAGGTTCTAAAAAAGACAGTAAGTAGGAAAAAATGTGGCAACACAGTCATGAGATGCGGATAACTGATTAACAGAAATAAGGTTACAATTTAGTGATAGGACCAATAAAACATTAGTGAGAAATAAGGATGGTGAAAGGGGTACAATGCCGACACCGACAACTGGGGAAGACACACCATTGGCATTAGTAATGGCGGATTTAGGACAAGTAGAAGATAAATGGCTAAACCGAGATTTATCATAAGTCATATGGTCCGTAACACCTGTGTCAATTATCCAAGCACTATTTCTAGTAAAATGAGTAATAGCAGAATTAGTGATACCTGACGTGGTAACGAAACCAGAAGCAGTGACGACGTGACTCTTGGGAACGGAATCCACGGTCGTGGGATTATAAGACCTGGGAGAGGCCGCCTTACCCTTTGGATGCCAATCAGGGTAGCCATGGAGCTTAACGCAAGTATCGATCACATGATTAACCCCATTACAATGAGTACACTTACGAACACCTTTCTTGGGGTCCGGACGAGTACCAGATTTTTGAATCGTCATAACAGCGCCGTCATGAGATGGTGCACCAAGCATAGCATCTTGGCGGTTTGCCTCGGCACAAATGATAGCATAAGCAACCTGTAGAGTTCGGAGCGGTGTAGTCGCAAGAACACGACCACGAACCCCATCCAAATGGGAATCGAGACCAACCAGGAAAACGTACAGTCGTTGAGAGTTGACCATTGTGGTATACCTCTCAAGATCCCGGGTACATTCCATAGTGCAAGGCTCAATAGCATCAAGCTCCTGCCATAAGCGTTGTAGTTGGCCAAAGTAAGAAATAACAGAACCTCCATTTTGGCTGACAGAAATGGCCGCACAATATAATTGATATGCCTTTGAGGTATCTTGGCTGACAGAATAAGTCGCTTTAGCAGCGTCCCAGATCGCCTTGGCAGTAGGGAGGCGTAGAAAAAGGGACCTGATGTCCTTAGTCATGGCATCAAGTAGCCAAGATTTGACCATACAGTTCTCATCCTCCCATGTCTCATATTCCTCAGAATTGGTTGCTTCGGGAGCCTTCTTACTACCAGAAATAAAACCCCAACGTTTCCTGTCCCGGATCTTATTCTGAGCATTCAAGGACCACTCAATGTAGTTGGTACCATCGAGGCGTTCTGGAGTGATTAATGAGGACATATCTTGTAGGTGGAATGGAGGCAAGATAGTGGGATCAACCTTCTCTTTCCCTTTCTGAGAGTCGAGGGTACGGGAGGAGGAATCAGGCATGATAGATGGTTGAAGAGGCCGAAACCTCGACGGAGTCCAAAAATGCCGACGCTCTGCCGGGCGCAAAAAAACACGCGAGCCGAATCGCACTCTCTACCTAGCAGTGATGAAGGCGTTGAACAGAGCGGCGGAGATGCCGGTGGCACGATAACAGAAGGTGGGCAGGAGTGGCAGGCAGATCTGGTGCCGCCGGAAAAAAAGGCAGTGGACACCAGGAAACCAGTTCGGCCCGGCGAACCAGAAGCAGTTCAAAGCGGACAGTCGCGGCAGCAACAGAGGAGGAGGAGAAAAGGTTGCGCAGCAGAGAAGGGTAACGTTGGAGCAGTACGCCGGGTTCCCAAATCAGACCCGCCGGTGCTGACAAGCTGAGCGGAAATCAGATCGGCAGAGGAGACTACGAAACCCAATCGTGCGACGGAGCTGAGCAGGGAGACAGACCAAGGGGGCAGCAGATCCAGCAGTTCCGGCACGGCACGAAGAGGAGGGAGGCACGGCGGAAGGATCCAAGCAGCAGCGATATGCGGAAGCAGGGGCACTGCAGATCTGGAACAGTCGGCAGAACTGGAAACAGGGATGGCCGGAAGAGAAAGGCAGGGAACTCACGGAGGAGCAGGAAACCCAGATCTGAGAGGCGAGCACCAGGCAAGAATGACAGCAGAGGCGGAGATCCGACCGACCAACATGCGTAACTGACGCGGCCTCTTCGCTGGACCAAGAACGCAGAAGACCTTGAACAGTCGAGGGATTCCAACGGAGGTGAATCGCCCAAATCGCTCAGAACGCGGGAGAGAGGCTCGGAAAAAAAAATACTGTGCAGAAGCACAACAGACAAGAGAAAAAAAAAATCGATTCCTATGGAAGGAGATCGAACCTTGGCTCTGATATCATGTTAAAATAATTTCTCTGTGTATTGATTATGATTACTAGGGGACTATTTATACAAATAATATTCCCCACATAGGAAATCTAATATTGGATTCTCTCTTTGATTACATGAGATCCAATTGATATGGGGGTTGACCCTGGTGTTGTTGACACGGTTGGGGACCGACCCCGGTGTTAGCAATATGTACAACCTGAATAAAAATCTTAAAAGATGATCTTAAGGTGAAAATGAGATATGCTGATAACATGTATTTCTAATTCTGAGGCATACATTGCTTATTTATTGTTGCATTATAACCATTGGATTTTATGGCAAATTATCCTCACTGGGCAGTTGCTCACATCCCTTACAATGCAAAATATGAACCAAATGATGGAGAAAGTCGAGACTTAGAAGTTCTTAAGGTTTTTCGTATGAGGAAACCATTTACCTTCTTTGAATGTGTTTATGTGTTTGTAATAAATATGCCTTATATATGACATAAAAACATATGTTTGTAAGTTCTGACTTATTTATATATATTACAGTAGTGTTGATATGTTTTTATATCATTTTTTACGTGGTTTAAGTGTAAGACCGGATGGAAAGTTAATTGGGCAGAACTGAACAGACAACACTTGTTGTTGGTAGAACGATACATCGACATGGGCCATATATCGCCAGACATGTTCGATGACATGACGTAACCGATGATATACGACAATGGTAGGTGAGTTGTATCGGCCAGAATTAGGATGGGTGAGTTAAGATTAGAAGTGGTGACTAGAATATCAGAGCACGCGTGTGATTCACGTGTGTAGGGGGAGATCTTTTACAAAAGGATTAATGGGTTAGTGTTGTTAAAAAAAAAATTAAGTGGGTTCGGGGCGTGACATGATTGCCATATACTTGTGATGATGAATCATGCACTTGATCTTCCATCTTTTGTAGCTCTTGATTCAGTCCTCATCACACCTTGAGTCTTGCTTCAATGCTTCAATCTTCCGAGGCAAGGCTTCACCTAAGTCTTGTAATTGACAAATAGATGACTCGGCAAGCCGGGGCACTAACAACAAGGGTTTATTTAAGAAAGCAAAAAAGCGTTGAAGGAGAAAAGAAAGCGTTCAAGAAATTAGCGAGGGGGTGTGGAAGATGGAAGAGACACTTTATCTTCATCTTACTTGGATGTTTAGATGACATTGATGACAATGATATTCTTTAAAATTTTAGATGTTTTGGAATTTTTTATAATAAAATTTTCTGAATTATGATAATATGTAATTTTATATTTTTTAATGTAAAAACTTGACTTGTAGTGCATTTTGATTTAATTTTGAATGTGTACATTTTGTCATATATTCTTATGTTTGCATATTTACTTATATATTATGAGGAATTGAACAAAACGTTATGAATTTTATGATTTAAGATTACGATTCACGATTCACTGTTCACACCCCTAGATCGATTCACAATACGATTCGATTTTGACAATCTCGTTAAAAAATATAAAAATATGAGAAAATTAAAAATTAAAAAGATTAATGTGAGTATATTTTTATTCAAAAATAATCATTTTTATAAACTATAGACCTTTGAAAGTTAAAATTTCAATACAAATAAATAAAACTTAAAATTTTGATAAATATCTAGAAAACTTATAAAATAGAAAATCAATAGGAGGAAAAAATGTGTATTTCTCTTCTAATTCAAAAAAATTATAGTTATAAAATATTCATAATCTAAAAAGGTTTTATAAGAATGTTGAGGGAAGTGATTGGTACACCAACATCTTTATTTTTGGTGTACCAAAAATAAGTGAGATATTCATTTTGCTCAAATTTGTTTCAATAATTTTTCTTTCCTTCTTCTCATTTGTTTGGACAAAATAAGTATTTTACTCATTCTTGGTAGATAAAAGTTAAAAGTGTTTGTGCACCAATCAATTCCCAAATGTTAAATTATTATGTGAAATATTTATAAAAATTAAAATTTCTATAAAAGTTATTTCATAAAAAAATGTTAAAATATTATTTGGATGCATGAGTTATATATTTTGAAATTGTTGAAAATAAAAAGCAAGAGTAGTGATTTTGGACCAGGAATTTATCTTATGGTGCACTTAAATTTAAAAGAAAATTTCAATTTTATCCTTTTTTTCCTTTTTTCCTTTTTCTCTCATTTCTCTGTTTCTCTTTTTTAAAAGTAAGAACAAATTTAATTCTTTTTAAAATTTAGTGTATCATATAAAAAATTATGTGCAAAAATCACTCTCTAAAAAGGAATTGAAGGGTAAGTTGGGCAGTCGAATGAATGAATCTTCCTTGGAGAATAATAAAAAGACAAAGGAAGCGTTGTTGGTTTCTTCCTTGCATGTGAAAACCGTCTGTCCTGCAAGATTACCAAACACTCACGGGCTTACAGTATTCGAATGTCCGAAGGCTGAACTGAACCGGCCAAGCCTTTTACCTTTCACGCAAGAAAATATAAAATACTACAGTTATACAGTATTTTTCTACCAACCAAATATTTTTTTAATATATTATGTATAAAAGAATTATAATTAAATTGATCAAGTAATATTTTTAAAATTATCGCTTTTTTTAATTTTTAAGCTTTATCATTTTTAAAAAATATTTTTTATCAATGATTTTTTATTAAGTATATATTAAAAATATTTTATGGATAATCATTCTCTGTAACGTGAACATCTTATTCGAAAAAGATATGGCTGTGGGGGTGTCTTCGTCATAGATCCTACCAATATCAGGCTTAAAGACACGTGAGGGTGTTCCTCCGTGTCACCAATGAAAAATTGAAAAGTAAGATATTTTCACGTGCTAACCTTTTTCTTTTAAATCTGGAATGATTGCCTTTTACTGAAAAGGAATAATAATTTATAAATTGGGTCTGAACTTTGGGCGGGTCAGGTTCAGTCTCATCTCTTTTTGAGTTTGGAGTATAAATTGATTAACTAAATGTGTGTATATATAAAATTCAGTGTTTATTGGGCGATTTTCTCTCAAAATGACTAATTAATAAAGTAAGTATCAACTCATTTTTAGATCTCAAACCATCCCAAACATTTCTCATCTGGGACAATTTTGTCGGTTAAGAGGTTCTTTGGCCCAATCATCAGGTGCCCTTACAAAGAGGACTCAAATCATTTTGTATAAGGTTTATACGTCCGGAGGAGTTTCAGGTCTCACACGAAAGTAGTTTTACTCTAATATTAGTGCTATGGAATAATTTATCTACCAAAACTATTAGCCATTGAAGGAGGTGCGAACTCAACTTTTAAACCTCAAGACCATCACAAGCATTTTCAATGTAGGACAATTTTGTCCCGTGACACTTAGGTTATACGTTCCTAAGGTTTAAATATCGGCCGATACATATCGTATCGGCCGATATATATCGGTTTTTTTAAACCGAGTAATATTGGCCGATACGATAAGTATTGGCCGTACATACCGAATATCGGTCACAATATCGGCCGATATTCATAAATATCGGTATTTAAAAAAAAAAAAAAAATTTAAACACCGATACGATTTTTCGTGGTTTTTACACGGTTTTTCGCGGTTTTTCTGCGGTTTTTGGTTTTTTTTTTTCGCGGTTTTCAGCGGTTTTCCGCGGTTCAGGGTTTACGGTTCTCAGGGGGTTCACGGTTTTTTGTGGTTTTTTGCGGTTTTGTCACGGTTCACAACTATTCATCACGGTTTTTTGCGATTTTTTCACGGTTTCGATATTGGAGTAGAGAGAAAATGCCGATATCGGTATGAGAGATAAAATTATCGGCCGATATATCGTCCGTATCGGATATCGGCCGATATTTACATATCGGCCGAGCCGATTTTTTGACCCCTGATACGTTCTATAGTTTTAAAAAGTATTTTTTATATATCAAATTTGACTCGAATTCAAAATTTTAAACTAAACTCTGGCTTTTATGTAATATACTTGGACCCAACTCATATTTTAATTCAAGCATGATATTTAGACCAAAAATGAGCCCAGCTTGAGCCGTGGTCAATATAAACCCAATTTTTTGTGGCTATTTCATGTAAATTTGGGTTAGGCCTGACCACCCCTAAATATATAAATGCTGATTTTTATACAAATGTTCTTGGCAAATTTACACTTGAGCGAAACCTGCTAGTTTTAGTAGATTGTGATATTTATTTGATTAATAAATTAATTTGATTTAAACTTTCTCAAATCAACTGTGGAGGTCTAAACTTTAGTCACTTGATCTAATTTTAACTTTATTCGACCAAAAGAATTTATGAATGTTTAGTAAGCTATCCTGCTCTTAATTTGATAATTATTTATGAACATATTTTCCAAGTGGCTTGAATAGGTAATAAGTAAATATAAGTAGTAGGTTAAAGTCCATCTAGAACCATAAGACTTCTGTATGAATTAACAGAATGTGGTCAAGTACTAAGATCCAGAGGTACAAAAAAATCAGCAGCCCTTGATTTCGGCCTATATCTCGGCAATATCTTATATTATATTATTTTATTTATTTTTTCATCATATCGGTCGTTTTATTTTTAAGTGTTTTCTGATTAAAAAAATTAAAAATATGAAAACGTGGCTGTTTTTTTTTTTTTTTTAATTTATGGAATTAAAGAATTCAAAATATCGACTCGATATTGGCAGATATCCGCCGAGATAACAGTCTGGGACGATGGCTGATATCTGACTTAAAAAAAAAAAAAAGATTTCTATGGATATCGGCTGATATTTGATCAATACATATTACTGAGTTGTCGGCAATATCAATTGATATCCCAATAGTACAACTGATACCTATCATACCGACGGAAATATCTCGGATTTATCGTATCAGTCGAGATTTATATCTCTGCTAAGATCTAAAGTTATTTAATTGAAGAAACAAGAAGTGTTGGAATCAACACCTTCTCTGCTGTCATTTGGATCTGATAATGAAAATGAATAATAGGTTAATTTCTGTTACAACATGATTTATTCATAATTATACTTAAATTTAGTGAAGTTGTTTATTCTTAGAAATTAGACAGATGTAATCCTTTTCTAATTTTCATGAGACTGTAGATCAATTAACTATAACTTAATTAATATCTGTTACATATAAATTTTTTTTTGTATATATTTAAAAATATCATATCAAATTATAGTTTAATTGATTAAATTAAAAAATCATTTAATTAACTATTTATTTGATAAAGATCTCAATTATTCAGTAAGCCACATTGTAATGTAAAAAGCTCTCATAATTGACAACATTAAATATGTGATTATATTTTTATTAGGTTGTAAAATTTTATATTAAAGTAATATTTTTGTCAAATAATTTTGATTTTAACTTTTAATAATTTAAATTATTAATTTTTAAAATTTAATTAAAAGATTAAATAATTAAGTGAAAATGAAATTTTATACACCCTAAAAAACCACTCATAAAACTGTTTTTATATAATATTCAACTAAATGACAAATTTATGTACGAGATGATTCATTAGTATGTTTTTTATAAAAAAGAAAAGAAAAAGTAATCAGATTCTTTTTTAAAGCTTATACAGTTATACACGACTATATGCTCCGCCGACTTCGAAGAACAAGTTCAGTGGGTCCCACAAGTCACGGGAAAAGAGGAAACGAGTCTGGGCCCCGCCTTCACGGGCCGAAGACTTAGACCAGTTTAGCACGGAAGTTTGGGGATCGCTCCCCGACATCACGTCAGACGAAATGCCCACTTCCGTCCAATTTCTCTTAACGGCACACGAGGATCCATGAGAGTGGATGGATGTCTAGGAATTTTTATAACTTGTTCTTTCAAGTTGAATTGTCATTTAAGTACGTCTAGAGTTAATGCTTTATTTAGATTTTATTTTTATTTTTTGAAATTTGTAATTTTGGGTGACAGTGTCTTTAATTTTTTTTTAACTAAAAAAATGTCCTTTTATACACTAGTGCAATTCAAATTTCTCTTAACAAGTGAAATGTATGCTGTAGAATTATGTAAAGAAAAATGAATTGGAGATGGAATTTGAAGATGTAGTCAGTCAACGGCGACTATGGTAAAAGGGAAAAATGTGAATTATCAAGGGGAGCTCTTATAGACACTTGAGAAATCTTTTTCTACACATTTATTTTCTAAAAGTTGATGAAAATTATCCTTTTATCATTTCACTTAAATAGTCGCATCCTCCAAACGATATTCACACCGAATAAATTCGTTCGAATGAAGTGGGTTCTGAAGTGAGATTTTCAAATTAAGTCGTTTCTCGACTGATTTCTACAAAAAATGTATTAAAATTCATCTACTTTAAATTTTATAAACTCCGAAACTGATTTTACATGAAAAGGGTATAATTTTGGGCTTAAAAAATCGTATCCAAAGAATTAAGAGGCTGTGGAGTGAAATTTTCAAACGAGTTACAAACAAGGTATCAAAATTTATTTATTCTAAATTTTATGAACATGAATGATTTTAAGTGAAAAGGCTTTAGTTTTGAGTTTCAAAAATCGTACTTAAAGAATTAAAGACTTTTCTCTTAATTCTTTCGGTACAATTTTTAAAGCCCAAAACTATATCCTTTTCGGTTAAAATCAGTTTCGGAGTTAATAAAATTCAGATTAAATGAATTTTGATACCTTATTTGTAGAAATCGGTCGAGAAATTACTTCATTTGAAAATCCCACTTTACATGCCACTTCATTCGAACAAATTTTCGAATTCGTTTGAACGAAATTGTTTCATTAGATGAAAATCATTAGGAGGATGTAACGCTTTTAAGTGAAAGGGTAAAAAGGTAATTTTTATCAAATTTTGGAAAATGAGTGTGTAAGGAAAGATTTTTCGAATGTCTACATGGACTATTATTCTGGAAGTATAAAGTTAAAGATAGTAGTAAAAGTGAAAGAGTTTGATTTGAATTTTGTAGTTTTGAAGCTAAAGTTTGAAAGAAAAGGGAAACATCTGATCTTAGTGTTGAAGAAGCGAAGCCATTGAATGGAGTAAAATATAAAGAATCTGATGCGAGTGTTGTATTTGAAGCTAAAGCTTGAAGTGAAAAAAGAAAAATCTATGAAGCCTAGAAGAATCAAATGTGAGTTTTGAAAATAAGTTTGGATATATAAATCCATGTCAATTTCTTGTGTGAAGCTACCAATGGGTCTAATTTCTCGTGTGAAAGAACAAACGAATGAAGATAAGATTCGAGTTCATTGGCTTGCGAATGATAAGTTTCTTGGAGAACCCGGTACGCATCTAATAGGGAGAACTCATGTAATAACACTTTTGGCTTGCGACGGAAGAAAAGTAGATTATCATAAAATTGTTGATTTTCATTTTAAATTTAGTACAAGACACTCTGAGTTAAAAAATAATAATTGGAGGCACTGTGGCCAAAATTTGTGAATTTTGTGATATTTTCACAAAAAATTATTTTTATTTAAATAATTCTTAATGTGCTTTAATTCGATGTTATTTTAATAAAAATCACCATCAAACTATATTATTTTTTATAAATACAAATAAATTATAAACTATATGAAATTATACTTTAGATAAGAGTAGATTTTGATTTTTAAAGTGATATCAAGATACTAAATTATACTTTCATCCTGGACAATAATTTAGGTCTGTTTTTAGTGAATTTCACAGGACGTGACAAAATTTCAGGTGCCCAACCTATGATGTCAATGATCATTGAGTTTTAAATACAACTTACATAATAAATTGTTCTTATTTATATTTAATCTGTAATTATTTATGTGGATGGGACTCATCAAAAATATATTTTATCTTGAAAAACCAAACTTAACTCCGAAGTTTAAATTTGAGTCATATGCACATGCGACGGCACCTTATATGAACTCGACATAAGATCTACCCATTAATCAAAGAAATCAATTAGATAATTTCTAATGATAACTAGATTTTAAAAAAATTGTCCACTAAAACCATTTACACTAGGTAAATCACAATATGACATCTCTCTTAACCTCCCGAAGAATTCAATATGCTTTATTCAACTTTTTATTTTATTATAAAAAGCTTTAATATAGAAATTATTTTTAAAAAAATTCAAAAAATAGATAAAATTAACAAAATAAATCATCCAATCCTACATTAATCTCTACTTCCCTCAAATTGTTTGATCTGGTATAAAAGCCCTATCTTCCACTATTATTTAACAGATTTGTTGTTTTCAAAATACTAATTTCATGAAATGTCTGAAAACACCAAGAAATCAAACCAACATCATTCCAATAGACAGTCTAAATCATAATATCACATGTCCACTAAATTCCTCAGTTTTCTAGCCTGTCTCCATTTAAGATTTTTGCCAAAAAAAAATACAAAATGGATATTATCTTAGAGAAAAAAAATGATATGATGTGGTTTAAATTTTTTTTGAAACTCTCCCAGGAGAGTTAGTATCTACCCTTAACATGGATTTGGACCCAAAATTGGGCTTAAGAAGATGGGCCAATGATGATCAAGATTTTGGCCAATATGAGGTTGAGGACTTGGTCAAAATTTGTAAATTGCTAGCTATATTGTTGATTTTCGATATGTATTAAGCTGATACATATCAACAAAGCCTAAATCAATAGGTATTGACTAATATTTTATTCATGTTAATATTTGATTATGACAAACGTATAATTGCATCTTATAATTTGATATTTAATTTTGACATATTTAATTCATATTCACCTGGTGTACTCTAAGAGCAGTGGGTATCATCCATGGATTTAAATCTCGGTATCGACCGGTATTCGAATATCGGATGATATCTCGGCTGAGAAATTTCTCTCTCCTATTTTTTTTTTAAATCATATTTATCAGACGATATGTATCGCCGATATATATAGGATATTGACCGATATCTTAAATCTCGGCCGATACATATCGTAGGCCGGGATTTATTTCTCTGGTATTTTACGTTGAGTTTTCCGCGACTTCCCACACTTAAATTAAAAAACTAAATAGGGCCTCTTCGTGAGATTTGTTTTCTAGAGAACCAACGGAGCAAGGTGAAGACGCAAATTATGATTTCTCATGCAATGGTATTGAGCCAAAACCCTCAGTTCTTCAACAAGGAAATACAATAAAATTAGAGAAATTGATCAATGGGATAAATACTTATAGAGCATAATTACATTGAAACTCTTACAAGGTTATATAATGGGCCCTTTTAATCAGAAACCCTCAAATTAAGACCATTTTATTCTTCTAAATTAATTATTTTCAACTACATATCAAAAGCATTTGATTTAAGCACGAGTGTAAAAATCAGCATTCTCAAGTATACGTTTCATTATGTTCATTAAAAATACAAATTAAATGTATGAAAATATATATAATTTTTTCTTAATTAGATCTAGAGGTCTTTTATCTCCACAAAACACACACATCTTTAGTTAGATAAAAATCTACCCAATTTAGAGTTCACCATATCACAAATTTATATACTTTAGCCAAAGAAAGTACCAAACATTACACTAGAATAATCAATAATGAAGTTCTCAATTTGACGAGTTAAAAATAATAGAGCAATTCCGAGCCACTTTAATCATTTTATTCTTCTATATTAATTATTTTTATGCATACAGAAAACACAAAATGGAAATATTCCATTTAATCATATCGAGATATTTAATCATAAAGGTCTACCATTCACGTTAATAACTCGTAAAGAGGTACAAAACACTATTTTTTTTTGTTAAACATGGGTATCCCCACTTTTGATTGGAAGTGAGATTAATCTGACGAGCATGCACACGAACCTCCAAATCTACACACATTGAGTAAGTCGATGAAGAATAATCCGATAGAGAGTGACCCAAAAGGGTTTGAGCGCGAATCAAATCTAAAAGCTCCCTTCATGAAGGGAGCTTCTTGAGTGCCAGGTCAACCCCCTCTAACACCCTCTAACACTAATTACAGTTTGAGAGGTGGAACTCTAGAGTCTAGACCTACAACTCAGTTTGACGATCATAGTGGGACTTGAATGTGTTGTACCTGTTTAAATTGATTTTGAAACCCATCAATCCATACTGGTGTTTTTTTCTAAATTTTTTGCCTATTAAAATGGTAAACTGTTTACCATTTTAACGATACTTAATTCAATAAATTATTTACCATTTTATGCTAGAAAGAATATGATGCTTCCCCGAGGTTAAAACAGTAAACCATTAACTATTTTCTGATGATTCCTAGCAGTTTTATCAATTGGGCCTGAAACTAAGACCGAAAGTTCATTGAAAGTTTTTATGGTTTTTTTTTTTTTTGAATTTACATGTGAAAACCTCAGACATAGTCTTAGTAAACTTCCACAAATGGTACCTCTATTCCTTAAGACATCACCACGTTTTTTGTGAAATTTTATATAATGAATCCTCTTGAAGTGATCTTTTCAGTAGAAGAAATATTTCACAAATTTGAGTCCATGGGCATAGTAAAACGTGAGACATTGTTTTATAATCACACACAATTCCTAGAATTTCAGTAGAAAGCCCACTGAAAAGTTTTTAACTTTTTGCTGAGTATGGCCATGAAACATACATGTAAGGAAATCGATCTAAATGTACTTTTTGATGAGACAATAATTTTGTGAAATTGATTTCTGGGGCCATATAAACAATGGGCTTCAATCTTGGTGCATAGGCCCAATGAATTGTTTTAGCCTCTTAGGGAAATTTTACCCAAAAAAAAAAAAAAAAAAGAAAAGAAAAAACCTTGGATAACGAATTCGACCGATACGATGTGTATCGGCGAAATCGTTGTGGAATTCTGAGGGCCGAACCATGTTGACTGCAATAAGGTCATATATAAATTCGGCCATTATGGTATAAATTCAGCCGTAATGATATTATTTGATATTAATTCAGAAGAGAGAAAAATTGTAGCAAATGAATTCAGATGATAAGTTGCATTGTGTCAATACAGGCGTAACACCGATACGTATCAGCATAATAAATTTTTAACGCTAAGAAAAATACTAGGGTCTTTCTGCTTTTTGTTTTACTCCTTTGTTTGATTTGTTTGATTTTCTTCTATTTTGTAAAATCATTTTTTATTGTACTATTTGTATATAGTGTGATTTTGTCAGCTGCATCATTGAGCATATCATTCTTGTTAAGTTCTCAGTTGTCCACAGTATCTCCTTTTGTTTGGCTATCGATATAAACGACTTGCCTATCCCCACTAACTTTGTTCAAAGCCTTCCTAAGCCTTGTAATTAGTTTCCAACCCACATCACATTGTGCTTGACTTTCTTTCCTTGTGTGTTTTAGATGGAACAATATTTGTATAGGTTGTTTGTGACTTTCTTTCCTCGAGTGTTTTAGATGGAACAATATTTGTATAGGTTGTTTGATTGAATAAAGATTACCTCACTTCGATGCAAAGATCAAATTGATTCGGTTAATGAGACGATCCAACTAATTTATTTTTTATAATTGTGGTGTTCAGGTCTTTTACCGTACTCGACTAATCCTTGGAACATGTGAAAGCTCTTTACCTACACACACAGGGTAAATCTATAGAGAATAGCCCTTTGAGGTGGAGCAGGTATGAAACTCGACTCCCACTTCCTAAAGTAAATTTCTGACTATCACTTTAACCCCTTCAAATTCCATTTTGTCCAACCCATGCCATGGCAGACCCACCATTTCTTTGCACCCAATAGTCTAACCAACCATCCGATGGGCCAACTTGTCATCATGACCCAATCAAACCATTGATAAGGGAAACTTATTAAGGGGGCAATCAAGGCCTTCTCTTATGTGTTGAGAACATGGATTTAAATCTCGGCCGATACATATCTTGGTTTTATGAAGACCGAGATGTTTCGGCCGATAAGATAGGTGTCAGCCAAAGCTAGAGAATATCAGACGATGTGGTTTAAATCTCGGCCGAGATCTTGGCCGATTTCTTCTTCTTCTTCTCTTTTTTTTTTTTTTAAAATATCGGTTGTAGACTCGGGCCGATATTTCGTTTGATATTTGCCCATATCGGACGAATATCGGCCAATATCGGCCAATATTTTTATTTATTTAATTTTTTTTAAAAAATAGGCTTTTTCAAATTTTTTTTAAAAGTTTTTTTTTTCAAAAGAAAAAGCCACTGAGATTCCAAAAAAAAATTGAGGAGAGAGAAAAATCTCTTCCGAGATCTCGGCCAAAATCTCAGTCACGACGAATATTTGCACCCATGGCTTAGAACAACTTAAACTAACTGTAAAATGCATCATTCAAAAGATCATGGACCAAAAGACACGATTAGGCTTTAACCGTCTTTGTCGAGTGTCCACGGTAACCTTAGCCCCAAATTAGAAATTCTCAAATTTTCTAAGAAAATAACTTTATCAAAAGTTAAGAACTTTTGTTATGAGAAGGGATAAAAGAAGAAGCGAAAGATATTGCTACAGTTTGATTAGAAGACGGGAAGACAGGGGATGAAGGAAATGAGATTGACTTAGAAGCTAGAGGAAAAATAATTTGTGCAGTTTGTAGAGCATTTGGGAAAATACATTAAGTGCATCAACAAAACTAAGACTTGATCTTTTAGAAGTTTGATAAGTAATCACAGCATGGTCAGAATATAACAGATTTATGCCCTTTGTAATAATTTTTGAAAAATCAAAATTTTCTCAATTTTTAACATCAATTTTTGTAGTTAAAGCAGGAGGGGCTTAAATCCATTCTTTTTTCAAAATGCCATTTTGCAATCCAAGGAATGTAAAATAAGAATAAAAATTCATTGTAATCCAATCTTCAGCAGCAAACAAGATTTTTTTCAATATGATTTTTTTTTTCTTTTCGGAAAATTGAAGAGTAAGTTTGAAAAACGTATTGAACATTTGTAGGCAAAATTTCTTTATGAGCACCAAAAGTAGACCAGAATTTTGTGAGCCACCACATCGAGACTTCTTCAGGATTTTCAAGTTTTATGCAAATAAAAAAAATGCATAAACATTTTGTTTTGAAAAAATAGAACATTTTTCGAAGCAGTCATGTAGTCCCAATAATTAAAAATAATATTATGCATGCCAGGTTTTTGAATAATTCAGGGTTGGAAAAGAGGATGGCCCCATTTTTCTTCACAAATAACATTCATGATTTTTAGTTTTGAATAACTAATAAAAACATCTTGAGGAAAATATCCTTCGTAAAGAACCATCTTTTCATCAAAGTGATCAAATGCACAATTTCTTGATTCAATCAGAATTGTGACGAAATAGGAATAGGAACGATGGGTTTTGATCAACTTATCTAGTGCAAAGCAAAATGGAATAATTTCTTCCATAGTAGAGCTATCAAGATAACATACTTTTGGCAAAGGATAAACCATTTAATCAAATTTATGAAAATATTGTTGACGAGCAGATTGACTAGGTGATTGTCTTCCACTAAGAGGAACAAGTTGGGAAGAAGTAGGTTGAGAAGGAGAGCCATATAGCATATGACGTTCTTAGATATTTGGACGAGGAGGAACATAATTTGTGCGAGGCTGATTTATGATTTCATGGGATTTTTGAAATGGAGAGCAGGGACAGATGGGATTTCTAGAAGGCTGCTTAGAACAAAAAATGATAAAGGACAGAATAAGTGAGAACTGTTGCTAAAAGAAAGCAAAAACATTTCACGAAAATGTTGAAAACTGTTGGCTTAAAAGTTAAATCTTCCTCTCCTAAGCCAGACTGAGTTGTCAATTCCGTGACTTTGTTCGACTGAGTCCTGAGTTGTCAATTACTTTGATTGAGTCGTGACCGTCTACGTGTCCAAGATCTCATCGCTCGAAGACATGCACAGTCAAATCAAGCTTGAAGCTCCAGAAGACACGCCGTTTGGAAAGCATCGCACCAAAATCGGAAGAACTTCTTGAATGCTAACCAACATAGGTATACGGACCCCCTAGGATGACCTAAAAGCCTTAGAAGCCTTTTTGGTTAAAATTGGAGTAATTCAAACAAGGTTTCTAAGTTTATTCTCTGCCCTGTGGAGAGCTCTTGCTATCTACCAAATATCTCCATATTTTCATGTGTCCTTGCAATTTAAATGTTCATTATAGTTAAATCTAACTGATTGCAGAGAACACTCATGATCTCTCCACCATGTCCATGTTTTTCATAAAATTTCAAGTTTCCAACACTTAGTGGAAAATGGTTTTTTGGGCATCTCGGAACTTCCGAGAATATACCTTCGTACGATCCTATATGAGTCATTCGGAAGTTTCGAGCCCCCGAATTCCAGGGTCCTTCGGACGTTCGAACAGAACCCTTCGGACTTTCCGAAAAATGTCCCAAACAGTCAAACTATCCATTGAAAGGTCAAAATAGCTGTTGTAATATGACCGTTGGGAATCCGACCGTTGCAACCTTGAAAGGTTCGAGACCCATCTTCGGAAGGTCCGAAGATAGATCCGTTGGAACTTCTCTAGCTTATAAAAGTAAAACTTTTTGGAGAGGAAAATGATTGATGACCTGAGTCCAATTTTTCCATACGCTCTTTCAAGCTTCCCAACAACTTTCAAAGCTTATATACTCCATAATAAAACACTATAAGCTTTGCATCTTAATCTCAAACACATTCAAAGCTCTCATAGGCATATCTTGAGCATCTTATGCTCTAAGTTGAATGTATTAAATGGAGATTCTCTCTATGGTCTTAATCCTCATAGGAAAACCTTTATCTACCCTAGACCTCCTTGCTACCATCTTGGTTGGACTTCATTGGAGCGTTTACATAAAGCCAAGAAGAGGAGGGCATTCAAGAACAAGCCCAAGCTACTTCAAGTAACTCGAGGCTAAGTTCTTGGTATATTTCAAAGCACAACTTCTTTATATTACTTGTGAAATATTGTAAAGGGTTGGTGTAATCCTATTGACTTTCTAGAGAGGTGTTCTCTTGGTGATTAGGTCGATTTATACTCATGAAGTAGATCAAGCTTTCTAATAGGTTTCTTCTCCACCTGTGAAGGAGAAGGTTAGTGAAATCCTCAAGTGGTATACTTGAGGCGTGGATGTAGGCAAGGTTGCCGAACCACGTAAAAATCATTGTGTTACTATTCTCCATCTCTTCTCATCTCCTTCACCTTATTTTGTGTACTTGCTTTAACTTACATCTTAGTTTGCTTGAATTTAATCTTACATGAAAATCATAGTGGAAAGATAAATTAAGCAAATTTTTAGTGACCATTCATTAAAGTGTCAAATATTTAAATAGAATTTAAAATTCCCCATAGTCCTATTCACCCCCCCTCTAAGACTATTCTAAACATTTGGCTAGATTGATCAACAAGTGGTATCAGAGCAAGGACTTTACTTAACCGTCTAATAGTAGATCTTTCAAGGTAGAAATGTCTAAGGGTGATTGCATGGCCGTGATATGTCCTCCAATACTTGATGGCTCTAACTATGTTATTTGGAAAGCCAAAATGAAAATGCACTTAATGATAATGGATGGAGGTGTATGGGAAATAATCTTATGTGGATGGACTAAACCTTCTAAGATTTACTTCTCATACAATGATATTGAAAAGAGTATGTATTCGGCAAATGCTAATGCCCTCAATGCGATACTTTGTGCCGTTTCACCAAATATCTTAGAGAATATCATATCTTGTGAAACTGCAAAGCAAGTATGTGACATGTTGGAGAAAACTTATGAAAAACCTAGGAAAAAAGATGCCTTAAAAGTGGTGTATTGTCTATGACTCATTCAAACACTTGAACCTCAACAAGAACAAACTAATGAAGAAGATGTAGAAGGTAATATACCTATCACAAAAGAATTAAGTGAGACATTAAATGAAATGTACAAACAACTTAAGAAAGTTGGTAAAGAAAATATAAAACTAACAAAAGAACTAAATCAAGAAAAGTTGGAAAAAGAAAACATTCTAAAAGATTTAACATTGCCAAATCAAGTAAATCCAAAACCTATTTAAGAAGAGTGCTTGAAACTTGAAGAATGCTTAAAAGTGGAAATAAATGAAAAATGAAATCTTGAAAATGATAGAAGAAAACTGAAGCATGAACTTTATTCATTAAAAGAAGAATACAAAGATTTGAAAATTGTGCTAAGTTGTGAAGAAAAAGAAAATGTTAAAATTAAAAATCAACTTAATGATGCTAAAGCTAATGTTCTTAAATCACAATCAAATCCAGAAATTGAAAATCAAATATTGGCAAAAGAAGTTAATGACTTGGAGAGATATAAAGAAAAATTTGAGATGAAGTTCACAAGAGGAGAAGAGAAGCTTGAAAAGCTTCTAAAACTAAGCAAACCATTTGGAGACAAAACGGGTCTTGGATATGATAAGAAAAATGATAAAGGACCTAAGAACCAAACTATCTTTGTTAAGGGTAAGTCTCCCTTAACTTCTCAAATAAAAGTTATAAAATGCTTTCATTGTAGACAATCCGGGCATTTCATGTTTGAATGTAAAGTATGAAAAGAAAATCAATACAAAAATGCAAATCAAATTAAAGTGCAAAATCTAAAGGAAAATGTTCACAAAGAAAATGTGAAAAGGGTTAGGAGAAATAAAAATCAAAGGAGTTATGCACCAAGAATTCAAAATCATGAACAAAGGCATAAGAACTTAAATGGAAATCTAAATCATGCCTTAACTCATAAATTGATTGAGGCCTTAAATGAATTCGCAAGATTTTGTCAAACGAACAAGAACACCAAAAAGAGAAAATCAAATGTTCATACGTTTGACACCAGTGGACCTCAAAGACCTTTTCCAAATGCCATATGGTTACCCAAGGTTAGGAGAGTGGATTAGTTTGGGTTATGATCTTGGGTGTGAACGTTTGTATAATTCATATGATTCTATCTTACATATTCAAATTAGATCTGATCATGTATGTAATACCGCTTGATTGTCTTATTTCATCCATGTTTTTCATGCCTATATCATGTTGATAATATGTGCGTGTCAACCATGTTCCACTATGGTCTAAAATTGGAGCAAATAGTAATATCTTTGGACCTAAGTAGAATACGTTGCCTAGCATTATGATTATTGGTTCACCATTGCCGTTGGCAAGTTTGAGTGATTTATACGCTTTGGTATCGAACTCTTGACTCTTACTGCAATGATAACATTTTTCGTGGCTATGATGTACATCATGCTTGTGGAGTCACAAATGTGTGGATTTGAACCTATCAAGGGTCCAATAGTATTGATTGTTGTGTGCTTGAATCAATCATGCTACCCAATACTAATGCGATCACGAAATGTTGAATCATATTTACTTTCACTATTTCCATTTCCATGTCTTGAATTGAAATTCACTTGAATGGACTCTATGGTGGTTTGTGATTGACTAATTTTGATAATGTTGCTTGATTGTATTGAAAATCATTGGTGTAGTGTTTCATACAACATGGTATGTGCGAATCATGCTTAAGTAGAGTGGTCATTGTTCAAATATTTGATTGCATGATTCTTGATACTTTAAGACCTCAAACTAACATCATCTCTATATTGCCCGTAGTGTTTTAGGCAAGTTTCCCTGATCAAATGGACACCTCTGTAAGGCTCAAAAAAAAAAAAAAATTAAATCTAAATTCTTTTTGGAATCTTGCCTGTCTCGGAAGCTCCGAATAACCGTCTAGGATCTTCCGAAGTTGGAAATTTTGGAAGCTCGAAGTCCTTCTCTAGAACATCCGAAGGTGCTGATGATAGCCATCAACTCTGTAAAACCTCGGAACGTCTGAAGGAGAAATGGACTTTCTTCGGAAAGTCCGAAGATGCAGAATATGCCCTTTAATTCTGGATAACCTCGGAACGTCCGAGGAATGAAACAACTGACTTCAGAAAGTTCCGAAGATGTGGAAACTGCACAGTTTCGGGATTTATAAAACACGATCCGCAGCCCCTCTTTTCTTCATTCCCTTCTTCCGCCGTGTCTTCTCTCGCGACCCATCTCTCTCTCCAAGCCTCTCTTCTCGAGTCTCCATCCGAGATGAAGTTTCAAATCACTCTTCTATCTTGTCCATTCACGTTTTCCTTCCGACAAAACTAATCTCCTTCTCGGGTAAGCATTCTTTCGAATCTCTCTTCGATTTTGAGAGCTCCTGATAGTTATTTTTGATAAAATCTCTCATAACTAATCTTATAGTTCGGGATTTTCCTGAATCCATTGGTAAACTTACTTCTCCCTTGGTTTAGAACTGATTACTTGCGCTTTTAGGTAAAGTAAATACCACGCTCTAGTGTAGAATCCCTAAAACTCACAGATTTCCACTGATTTCATTGAAAATCAAGGCCAAACAGGCCAAATCAGTCTTCCATTTGCAAATCTCTGTTAGTGACTTAGGATTCCATCCTTGGTACCTTCTCTCATTTTCCTTGATTTTTCCAAAGTATGGATGAAGTTGCTTCCGACACTCAAATCTATGGGAGACAACCTCCATTTATCACCAATCCTCCTAAGAGACTTCTCATGGATGTAGTTCTAGAGACGACTGAATACATTACAAGAAATGGAATTACTTTTGAACGACATAGTGATATAGAATGTTTGGAACAATTTGATGTTCCACAAACTCTTGGGCGTATCAACTGGCTAAACATCTTGAAATGGGGTGGTCTCACCTATTTTTCTCTTGCCAAAGAAATGTATGGTGCAATCTATAGTGTGAACCATGATCGTCCGTCATTTACCATAAGATTCACTGATGGATCCCAAGCTCGGATTACACCAAGTCACATCTCTCTTATCGGTGTGCCCCTATGTCCTAGTGGCCTCAAGTCTATTGACGACTCTGTCCCTGATAGTGAAAGATTACAGGTAACTGAAAATTATGTGGAGAATTCGTTGAATGGATTGAGGGCAATGCTTTCCGTGCTTCCAAGCTTCTCCCTAAATTTCATTTTCTGCACCAAGTGTACCTCTTCAATGTTTATCCACGAAAGGGTAATAGAGGAAACTTGACTCCTCTTATGATAAATACATTGATTGCTGTAGATTCTGAACAAAACATCTGTCTTCCCTCCATAATCTGTCGGACCATCATTGATCATTGGTCTTGCAAAGGTCATTCTGCTGCTCCTTTTGGATATATCATGTCAGAACTGGCCAAGAAATTAGGTGTCTCAATCCCAGATGAGGAGACTGTGTATCATAACCCTCTCAACAAAACATCTTTGCAGAAAATGGGACTCATTGAGCGCCCTCCTCCTCGAAGAATTATCGGTCCTCCTCAAGTACCCCATGTTGTAGACAAACAAATGCAAAATGAAGATCAAGCAGGAGGTGAAGAAGCCCATCAAGAGGGAGTACATGGTGAGCAGACACGTGAAGAATAAACTCCTCAATCTCTACTTCTTCAACGCCTAGCTGCCTTAGAAAAAGACATTGCAGAGTTGCTTTAATCTCATGAGAGGAACATTGTCGAGATTCGCGGAACTCAAAATAGGCATGGCCTATGGTTGCGGCAGATTCTAGATATGTTGAGTTGCAGACATTCCGATGCCGATACTCCTTCCTCTTCTCGTCAGACCAGATCATGATGGACCACTAGGAGTAGTGGGATGGGTACATACACTTTGGCCTCGTTGACCTGTTTGGTCAAATTTTGGGGATGTATTAAAACTCTTCAGCATGTAATATTTTGTAAATATGGAAATGTTCAAACTCTAAAAGGCTATAGTTATATTTTTTAAGAGTTGAACGTTTGTCATATTATTCATGGATGCTTTATAGTCTTGATGGTTTGAAACCAAAGAGGTTAGGTGACTGTCATAAATATATATATTTTTTTATTAGTCTTATTCTTGGTCTCATGCATGTATGTACGGTTGGGTAAATTCATTTGCTTTCATGGATGATGGTTGGAGTCTATTTTTTTCCAATTCCATATGCTTGACCTTATATGATTCTTATATGAAAACAACTCTCATGATTTACAACTCATTCATATAAGTCATTAAAATTGTAGCATGAAGAAAAGGGGGAATGACTTATTCAAATATGAAAGATGTTTGAACCCTTCATTAAGAGGAGAAATGTTCATAAGTGATTTGTATTCCTTTATATAATGATCTTATGGAGTATAACTTTTTATTATGGTCATGAATGATTGAATGGTAAGAGGACTACAAATCTGAAAGAAAGGTTGGCTTTCTCCTATGCCTTCATGAAAAATGAAATAATTTGTCTATTCTTATTGTTTTTATGAATGCATTACATATGTGCATATGCATTTGGATGAATATTGATGAATTATCAATTGTGCTCACATGGATTGTGATTATCCCTCATATGCGTTATAGTTACACTATTTTCATTTTGGCAATACGGGTTTCAAAGCTATATTTCTCAAAATCTATCGTTATGCTTCTCAAGCATCACTCAAAGTTCCTTAAGTTAAATCTTCTTATTTGTTGGCATGTGGTATCATTTGCAAGATGACTTAAAATTGTCATTGTCCCTTTCTCGTCTCTCCCCCTTCCCCTTCCCATGCTTATAGTCCTATCATATACCAATTGGTACTCTCAAAATGTTCAACAAGTTATATTCAATAACAAGTAGTATCAATTTAGATAACTGGGGAAGAATGCACTCCATTAGCTTCATTCATTATAAAATCACTCAACAAGTGATATCACTGTAATAGTTATATAATTGAATGAATGATGGAAAGTTATAAGATGTGCTTCTTTAATCAAAATCCTATGTCAACCTCCAAAATAAAGGGGGAGCATAATATGCTTTTTGAATGCATGTGTTCCATAATATGCACTTCATCTATGCTCAATGAACAAAATTGTAATATTAATCCTTTGCCAATTTATGACAAAAAGGGGGAGAAATATTTGGAGAATACCTCAATAGGGGTAGAAGGAGAATCATTGAATATCGTTATCAAAGACAGGGGAAACAAATGTGATTTGAGCAAATCTGATTTTAAGATATGTTTTAAAATTGAACACATACTGCTTATTATCACTAACCATTGGGGAGAAAAAATTTCCACTAGAATATGCAATTTATTTTGTGCTTACCGGAATATCACATGGCATATTTTAAGGGGGAGCTGCCATGAGCCTTCAAGCCTTCAAACTTCATGAAGTCATGTCCAAGTGTATTGAGTTTTTTGTAATATTTTATTTCTGTACTTGGCATGTATTTGAACTCATTAAAGTTCGTAACTTCTATTTGAGTCTGTATAGAGTATTCTCTAGGTTTTGTCACGAAATTGACAAAGGGGGAGATTGTTGGCCTAAAAGTTAAATCTGTCTCTCCTAAGTCAGACTGAGTTGTCAATTCTGTGACTGTGTTCAACTGATTCCTGAGTTGTCAATTTCTTTGACTAAGTTGTGACGGTTTACATGTCCAAGACCTCATCGCTGGAAGACATGCACAGTCAAATCAAGCTTGAAGCTCCAGAAGACAAGTAGTTTCGAAAGCATCGCACCAAAATTGGAAGAACTTCTTGAATGCCAACCAACACAGGTATACAGACCCCCTAGGACGGACCTAGAAGCCTTAGAAGCCTTTTTGGTTAAAATTGGAATAATTCAAACAGGGTTTCTAAGTCAACTCTTTACCCCGTGGAGAGCTCATACTATCTACCAAATATCTTCATATTTTCATATGTCCTTGCAATCTAAAATGTTTATTATAGTTAAATCTAACTGATTGTAGAAAACACTCATGATCTCTCCACCATGTCATAAAATCTCAAGTTTCCAACACTTAGTCGAAAATGGTTTTTTTGGGCATCTCGAAACTTTCGAGAACATTGTCTCGGAACGTCCGAGAATATACCTTCGCACGATCCTATATGAGCCATTCGGATGTTTCGAACCCTCGAATTTCAGGGTTCTTCGGACGTTCCGAACAGAACCCTTTGGACGTTCCGAAGAATGTCTCAAACAGTCAAGCTATCAGTTGCAAGGTCAAAATAACTGTTGTAATACGTCCGTTGGGAATTCGACCGTTGCAACCTCAGAAGGTCCGAGACCCAACTTCGGAAGGTCCGAAGATAGATCCGTTGCAATTTCTCTAGCCTATAAAAGTAAAGCTTTTTGGAGAGGAAAATGATTGATGACCTGAGCCTAATTTTTTCATACACTCTTCCAAGCTTCCCGACAACTTTCAAAGCTTATATACTCCATAATAAAACACTCTAAGCTTTGCAACTTAATCTCAAATACATTCAAAGCTCTCATAGGTATATCTTGAGCATCTTATGCTCTAAGTTGAATGTATTAAATGGAGATTCTCTCTAGGGTCTTAATCCTCATAGGAAAACCTTTATCTACCCTAGACCTCCTTGCTACCATCTTGGTTGGACTTCATTGGAGCATTTACATAAAGCCAAGAAGAGGAGGACATTCAAGAACAAGCCCAAGCTACTTCAAGTAACTCAAGGCTAAGTTCTTGGTATATTTCAAAGCACAATTTCTTTCTATTAATTGTGAAATATTGTAAAGGGTTGGTGTAACCCTATTGGTTTTCAAGAGAGGTGTTTTCTTGGTGATTAGGTCAATTTACACTCGTGAAATAGATCAAGCTTTGTAATAGGTTTCTTCTCCACTCGTGAAGGAGAAGGTTAGTGAAACTCTTAAGTGGTGTACTTGAGGCGTGGATGTAGGTAAGGTTGTCGAACCACGTAAAAATCATTGTGTCACTATTCTCATCTCTTCTCATCACCTTATTTTATGCACTTGCTTTAACTTACATCTTAGTTTGTTTGAATTTAATCTTGCATGAAAATCATATTGGAAAGATAAATTGAGCAAATTTCTAATGGTCATTCATTAAAGTGTCAAATATTTAAATAGAATTTAAAACTCCCCATAGGCTTATTCACCCCACCTTAGGACTATTCTAAACATTTGGCTAGCTTGACCAACAGAAACAACTTTAATAAATTCTTCAAATAGCCCTGCAAAAATTCTCTAGAGAGAAAGTGAACTAGAGAATTGTCTTTTCCATTAATAAATTTAATTTCAAAATCAAATACACTTAGAATAGCTTGCTATCTAGCAAAAAAATGTTTATTGATCAGATTTTTAACATTTTTTTCAATTACTTGTTTAGCCGATTTACAGGCTATTCTTAATAAAAATTTCTTATTAAGAAAGTCAAGTTGAAGTTTTTGAATACTAAGAACAATAGCTAGCATTTCTTTCTTTATAGTTGAATAATTAGATTGTGCAGGTGTAATACCCTGCCCCAAAAAAGTCTCGCATTGCTAGTTGCAATGGAATTCCTTGGTATATAAGTGATAGCCTTCCTCCTTCTAGCATGAGGCCTCTTGTGAGCCACATTGGGTTGGCTCGCCAATTGAAAGTCGTGCCACCGTGTGTGAGGCTCAGAGCGGACAATATCATGCTAGCGGGATGGGTCGTTACAAATGGTGTCAGAGAATGGTTTAACTATCTGCCTGAGAGTGTGAGCTTGGTTGTTGTGTATGCAGAGCTGGGGATGTCTGTAACGCTCTGCCCCTTTCTACAGCCTAAACGGGTCGTGGCCGGCTTAAATGCATGCTGAACGGGCGTCACCCATTGCGTCACACATCTAACGGGCCTTACATCACAGATTTGTGGCTGGGGGAAAATAAGTATACATTTTTTTAAGATTGTGAATGAAATAATGAAGCCATCAAATCCTTCAAGCCCAATTTACACATTATATAAATCATAATGTCATCGATAATATGAAATAACATCTATCATCGATATCAAATTTAATCTCACTACTCACATCCCATTCCATAAAACAAAATAAAATCAATATCTTCAAAGTTCTCAATTATTTCAAACTAACCAATCAAATCTTTCAAAATACGTAATATCAAATAAAATAAACCAATCACACGAGTCCACAACTATACTAAGAAATTAAATATGCATTTTTGACAGTCTCTAAACATCAGTGGTCTCCTCCAATCCTAAGTCCAAAGGATTACCTGCAATGTAAGGGGTGTAAGCTCCAAGCCCAATGAAGGAATATAATAATTTATACCCAACATAATATCTCTATCATTATCTATAAATATGATCTTAAAACATGATCAAATAATATACTTTTAATATCCATGCACTATGCCATGCAATGCACAATGCTCAATGCAATGCTCAGTGTCTCATTCCTCCACAACATACCCACTGTATTTGGTGGTCATCCCGCCAAAGTGAGACACATAACTTACCATTGTGTAGTACTTCCCATATCAAATGAGGCCTATAAAACACAACTACCACCAAATATCAGTCTTCGTGATCTCTCATGGCCTAAGAACCAAACCTACCACATGCGTGGTACTTCTCACTAAAAGCGAGGCCTGAAATTACCACCGTCGTGGTAATCATGAAAGATCACGGCCAACACCTCCATATCCATCCTATGAATATGAAGATGCCATGCTCAATGTCATGTCTACTATGCGTCATCTATATCATCATGCCACATGTTATGAATTATATTCCCATGTCGTGCATTTTATCATCAACATTATATTCTAAGCAGGATTTTATGATCTCAAATTAACATAAACATCATGTACATGTTTTAAAACATCAAAATCAATCTCAACAATATCACTTATGCATAATAATAATTCATATCACAATATTATTATTATGACAACACAACATCATAGATCCATCTCAATAACATCAAAAATAACTCTATAACAGTCAATAAAACATTCATCCAATTCGAACATAATTATTGGACCTTTCAACAAGGCTAGTAGCTACGTTCCAACTATCTGGGCAGATTGAGTCCCTTCACGGCCATTAGAATATTTAGCCTATCCCCTTACATTACTGTGAGTAAGCATCGGATTACAATCACTATTCCTACATATACCCAGTCCATATCATAGGTCCAATATTATATTCCCAAAACACATTAAATAAGGCAATATTTTTACATTACTCAATCACATAAACAAAATAGAGAATATCTTGCACAATAAAATACAGTGTATTATTTTCCCTCACCTGAAAGTTTGTAAATGTATAAGTGGTGGATCCAAAAGCTTTCCGACTTGAAACCTATGAATAGAAAGTTCAAGAAGTGCTATATAGAATTTGTTTCAAGGTTCCAAATATTATTATTATATTATTATTATATTCCAAACAAATAAACTACTCAACAATAGTTTAAGCGAACGAGCAAGTGATTTAAATCATTTTTATTTTTATTTTATAAATAGAGAGATGGTATTTGTAAAAGCCATCATTTAAATATCTTTTTGCAAATAAAACTTCATAAGGAGAAAAACCTTGTCTAAATAATAAATAGATGAATCATCTAAGAAATTTTCGTCAAATTTCAAAACATTAGATGATTTAGTCAAAAAGGTTTTTGATGATTAAAATAGAATATATAATACCTTGTAAAAATGATAATAACTTCTTGCAAGTTTAAATCATAAATTTTGTTAATCACTTAAGTTGGATGAAAGTGTATAAAGAAAACCCACCATTATTGTATATATATTATAAGTTGAAAAGGTTGTAATTAGATAAGAAAAAATCTAAACCAATAACAATTAAATTAAAAATATTTCATAATGAAAATAAATCATGAAGTAGTTTTAATGAAAATAAGGTCATTAAAAATAAAATAAAATAAAGTTACAAAACTAGTGAAATCAAGGATTAGATAATGGATTTCAAAGGACAAAGTAATTTAATCATAAAAAAGAGGAATCTATATAAATCCAGAAATTGATAAAAATCCATTAAGAAAGTTGGATAAGAATTAGACTCATTATGTGTTCACAGTAAAAAGGGCACCATGAAAGGGGAAGGAAGCTACAAGTGGGTTTGTCTTCTTTAGAAAGAAAGAAATGGAAAAGTAAAAGAAAAAGGGAACCAAGAAGAAGAAGAAGAAGATGCATACCTGGTATGAATAGTACAAGCAGAGGAAAGTTGGAGTTCGCTGGTCGAGAGGGATGAGAAGCGGTGGAGTGAGAAACCCTACTTAGATTAGAGACGATTGGGAGAAGAAGAAGCGATGGAATTGTTGAGTTTTCCCAAAATTTCCTCTAAATACTAGCATGGGGTCGGTGTGAATTGGGGGAGACCTAGCTGGATTTCTATTTAGAAATCGAAATAAATAGAAATTGAGAGAAATGATCCTATATGTATAGGACTATGAGGGAAACCTGAGAATGGCTTCCATTTGGGAGGCTTAGACATGGGTTCGAAAGGGGCCCACTTAGTTGGGTTGTTTTTTTTTTTTATATTATTATTCCTTTACTTTACTTAAACATGTAAGATTACTTTCATCATGAGATCTAAATTTTATAACAAACCAACCTCTATCTTTAATTTGTCCAATTATGAACTTTAGTAGTTTCTTAATTAATTTCTCTCTAAATCATATTTACTTAATTTAATTCTCTTTCTATAGAAATTTATTTTCTAAAAACAAATATTTGAATACTAAATTTGACCAAAGCATTTGATTTAATATTTTATAAAATTCACCCATGGCATGGGCAAATTGGTATTTTCACAATTTGATATTTCATTTAATGTAACCATAATTTTAATTTTGATCCCCTAGTAATTTATTTTAATTGGACATTTTAAATTAGAAACTAGTCATTGAATTTTATTTTCTCACCAATTAGTTGTTTACTTCTAATGGAGTATTAAAACAAATAAACATACACATCATCACCTTAATCCACTAACACTCTAATTCTACCCAATATTAGTGACCCGCTACTCCGGGTCAGGTCATTACATCCTACCCCCCTTAAAGAAATTTCGTCCTCGAAATTTAGCTAATGTACAAACCTTGTGTATCAAACAATTCCGGATGCCGTCGTTGCATCTCGTCCTTTCTCTCCCACGTTGAACCTTCGACTCCATGATGTTGCCAAAGAACTCTCATCAAAGGGATGGTCTTTGTGCGCAAAACTTAATCCTTGGTATCCAGAATCTTCACCAGCTTCTCTTCATAAGTTGCATCTTCACTGACTTCCACATCTTCCCAATTCAGAACATGATATGGAGGTGTTGGCCATGATCTTTCATGATAACCACGACGGTGGTAGTTTCAGGCCTTGCTTTTAGTGAGAAGTACCACGCATGTGGTAGGTTTGGTTCTTAGGCCATGAGAGATCACGAAGACTGATATTTGGTGATAGTTGTGTTTTATATGTCTCATTTGATTTGGGAAGTACCACACATTGGTAAGTTATGGGCCTCGCTTCGGCGGGATGGCCACCAAATACAGTGGGTACGTTGTGGAGGAATGAGACACTGAGCATGGCATTAAGCATTGTGCATTGCATGACATAGTGCATGGATATTAAAAGTATATTATTTGATCATGTTTTAAGATCATATTTATAGAAAATGATAGAGATATTATGTTGGGTATGAATTATTGTATTCCTTCATTGGGCTTGGAGCTCACAGCCCTTACATTGCAGGTAATCCTTTGGACTTAGGATTGGAGGAGACCACTGATGTTTAGAGACTGTCAAAGATGCATATTTAATTTCTTGGTATAGTTGTGGACTCGTGTGATTGGTATATTTTATTTGATATTACGTATTTTGAGAGATTTGATTGGTTAGTTTGAAATAATTGAGAACTTTGAGGATATTGATTTTATTTTATTTTATTTTATGGAATGAGATGTGAGTAGTGAGATTAAATGTGATATCGATGATAGATGTTATTTATTTCATATTGTCGATGACATTATGATTTATGCAATGTGTAAATTGGGCTTGAAGGATTTGATGGCTTCATTATTTCATTAACAATCTTAAAAAAATATATACTTATTTCCCCCCAGCCACAAATCTGTGATGTAAGGCCCGTTAGGTGCGTAATGCGTTGAGTGGCGCCCGTTCAGTCTGCAGTTAAGAGGGCCACGACCCGTTTAGGCTGTAGAAAGGGCGGGGCGTTATAACGGCTCTGGCTTTAAGGGTTGCATTGGAAATTCCTTGGTATATAAGTGATAGCCTTCCTCCTTCTAGCATGAGGCATTTTGGGAGTAACAGTCGGTTGACTCGTCAATTGAAAGTCGTGCGGGCCGTGAGTGAGGCCCAGAACGTACAATATCATGCTAGCAGGACTGGTCGTTACAGTAGGATTCCAACTTCCTGAAATAAGTTTAACTATTTTCTCAGTATTATCTTCTTCTATTTAAAGTAGAACATCACCATATCCAATATCAGAAGCATGAGTTTGAATAATTTTGAAAAGGTAATGTTATCCACACCCTCATAATGTTTATCTATACACCCCCTCTATTTTTTTTTCCTATTTTACCCTCTCTCTATTTCCCAAGACTTTCCTTAATTTTCTTACCACACTCCTTTCAATCTATCTAAAAAGCCTCTCTATCTATCGACTTTCCATGTGGCAAGATTGTTGCTTCTCCTTCTTCTCTTCTTCTGAAACGGGCAGGACTGTTGCCTGCCTCTTCTCTACTTCTTCTTTTACACGTCTTTTCTCTCTATCTTCTTTCTCTCATGTTCTCTCTGCTTTCCAACCTTCTCTTGTTTTCTTCTTCCTCTGTGGATTTAATTGTTACCGGTATTCGACAGTGCTCCCGGAGCTTATCTTCTGCCCCTCCTCTGCCTGCAAGGTTGGGTCACGACCAAGCCGGCGGATGTTGGGCACAGTCTGTTGATCTCATGTGCCTCTGTTGTCCTATTTCATTTTCCTTGCTTCAAATGACGGTGTTCATATGATCTTCGTCTCTACAGTTGAACCTGTGAGACGGCTTACCCGTCTCCCTCGTCTGTCGTCTACTTCACCAGAACATCCATCACTCCTCTCCTGCAACCCGAACCAACCATCCTTCAATCCTTCCCCTTCGCTGTACCTCGCCCTTCACCCACAAACCCATTCACCGTCCCTCAAGCCTTGCACCCTTTCTTTTCTTTTATTAAACCCACCTTCTTCCTTTTATTAATTTAAGTTCTCCATTGTTCCATCCAACCCCACCTTGTCCCTCCAAAAACAATACTCACCGTCCCACTTCATTTAATAAATTCCCACCTCCTTTGAAGCCTCTTCCATTACTCACCACCCTTAATACCGCCGATCCGATTAAAATTCACCATTTTCACCGCTACTCCACCTAAAACCATCCCCATAACCTTTATCCCACTAGGTTCCCAACAAACAAAGCCACTTCATTATATACATAATTTAAACTCACCATCCCCACATGTTTCCAATGTCCATTACCTTTTTCTTTAATCATTCCTTTTCCTAAGTCGTCCTCTTTGTTTTAACTTCCCACGCAATACAACACCGTTCTTTCCTTTCATCATCCCAAACCAACCCAGTGAATCCATTTAATGTTCATAATTTACCCATTTAATCCAGTCGACTCGTCTCATTTGTGAACCTATCCTACACGCTGCGTCACTAATTGTCCAGCCTCTTTTGGACGTTTCTCCTTGCTGCATCTCTCCAGCCAGATTCCCTGCTCCAACATCTCTGCTTGCTACCATTGCTGCCTGCTGATTGCCGGACTCCATTGTTGCTCTTTTCTACATTGACTAAAATGGTTTCCATATCTTGTTGCTCTGTTTTCACTCTTGAATTTAGTTTTATTTTGTTGGGCCTATCTGTAGATCAACAATTTGAACATTGAGAAAGTGAAATTCATAGCAAGAGAGATTGTGATCAACCTATTCCCAAAGTCATGTTGCTGCTAATGAGAAGGCCTGCTGCAGTTTCTTCTGAACCCGACTCCAGTCCTCTGCAACCTAGCTAGAAACCCATCTACCCCTTTTCATTTAGCAGTGCTCTATTCCAAGCGATAGGGGTGATTGGGTGAAGGCAGGTGGGACCCACGATAGTTGGCCAATCTTTCGAAGGCAACCGAGAAAGGAGAAAGAAGAAAATGACGGGTTTTTTATAAAAGATAAAATAAAAAGTGGATAGATTGAAAGGAGAAATGGAACTGGTGGGGGTGAGAAAATTGAGGAAAGTTTTGGGAAAGGGAGAGAGGGTAAAATTGGAAAAAAATTAAAGGGGGTGTATAGATAAATATTATTAGGGTGTGGATAATATTATCCATTTTAAAAGCGTCAGGATTAACTAGATCTACATAAAGACAGTATTTTATAATTCAGGACAAGAGGAGAGAATAATCCTCAATGACGTTTCCTAAAATGAAAATTTTGAATTTTAATATTAACATGGAACTGAAATTTAAGAATTAAATTAATAATCACAAATAAATCATATAAATAAGCCACAAATAATCAAAATAAATGTTTGGAGATCTAATATAAAAAATTATGTATCGTACCAAGACCAATTGATGCTCAAAATAGAGATCTCTCAAAATCAAAGGCTTGTCGGGACCCATGAAAGTGTAGGCCTATCAATATATTAGGGTTGGAATTGGAATTAGATGGATTTAAAGGGACTAATGGAAATTTGGTAAATAAAAGAAGATGGGATAAGTTAATAAAAGGGGCTTGCGGTGATGTGGGACAAGGTTCTATGGGTTACGGAAGTCATAAGCTATGGAATATGGGTTGCAGCAAAGGCAACATGCCTTGTGGGGCTATCGTCTAAGTGAATGTGGTGTGGTTGGGAGGGGTGAATGTGGTGTGGTTGGGAGGGAGAGGGGGGGGGGCGCCGGGTTCGGAAAGTGCGAAAACTGTGGAGATGGATTTTGGTTAGGGACAGCACAGTAGAGGGGAAATGAAGGTATGTAACAGCAAGATCTGGGCTAGTTGGGCTCAGTTGGGGAAGGTGAAGGTGGTAGAATAGATTTTGGAGGGGATGAAACCGGTAGGGATGGTTTTGGTTGGGTTTAGGTAACACAAAAAAAAAAAAACAAAAGAGAAGAAGGAGAAAGAGAAGAGAAGAGATGGAAGAAGAGAGAAATGGGATACATAGGTAAATATCTAGATTTTGGAAGAGGCTTCACACCCTTTTCATTAGTTTCTCGCCGCCCTCCTCTTCTCGCAAAGGTTTCGTGATTTCTCATCACTGTTATCTGCGCATGGAGTCTTTTTTCAACAACAATCGTTTTTTCAATTCATTCATCAAATCTGCCCTAGAGGGCTTACAACCTATATATAATAAAATCACAAAGAGAATGACCAAAATACACCTTTACATTAAAATACCCGAAATACCCATAAATAAATCCAAAATTACAACTCTAAGCATGGAATGTAATAAGGAAATAAATAAAACTTTAACTAATGACAAATAAAATAAATAACAAAATAAAATAAGAAAATTAATGTTAATTTTCTCTGCATCATTTTATCTTTTGTTTAATTCTCTTAACAACTTCAGTGTGTTCATCTTCCATGCTATTGGATTCTTTTTTAATCTTTCTTGAAGGGGTTTTCTGTCTTTTGAAAGATATTTCTAAAATTTGAAACATAGTTCAAACATTCTAAAAATCATTGTAATGGTTTTATATCTTTTATCTCATCGGGAAATTTATTAGCAAATTCTATTACCCTATTTATTGGTTGAACAGTATTATTCTTAATTTTAAAACCAACAAAGTTTATTTCAGTATAAAATAACTTCATCTTCCGTTGGCTTAAAACTAAACCATTTTTTATAACGATCCTTTTAAATATATCAAGATGTTTCCAATGTTGATTTATTGAATCAGAATAGATCAATATATCATTAATATAAACAAGTGAGAAAGTATTTGTAATACCCTGACCTAAAATCAGGCCTAATTGTGTGATTTTGTGCAAATAATCATGTTCGGGCTTTAATACTCATTGGTGAGATAAAATTTTCAAATATAACTGTGAAATCAGATTTTCGCTAACAGATACTTCAAAAGTTGATTAAAATAAGAAATACGTCGTTTTTGTTAAAATTGATGGGTTTTTGAAATATATTCACCCTCAGATTTTTATAGCTTCAGTGATTTTTGAAACTCAATTATTTGAACCGGGTGAATTATTTTACTTAAACCCCTTCATTTTCTAAACAATAAGGATAATATATATTATCCTTTGCATCGGTTAGCTAGGAGCTTACAAGTTCCTCTCCCACAAGCACCTGCATAAGCTACTAGAAGGAGCTTACAAGCTCCTCTCCTGCAAACAACTTACAAGTAGCTTACAAGCACCTTTTAAAAGCAGATTACAAGCAGCTGCATAACCATCTTCATTTGCCTATTTAAGCAAACCCAAGGCAATGAATTTTCTTTCATGAATCCATTGCAAACTGTTGTTCATCTCCTTCCCTTATTCTTCTTCATCTTCCCTTTTCACTCTTCTTCCTACGTCGTTTCTCTGCAAAAGTAAGTCTTGGTGACATTTTCGAAAGAGCCAAGACTCTGCCAAAACTCTCCCGGATGGTATCAATTTCATCAGCTTTGAGGTAGGGAGTACGAACCTTATTGATATTCAATTTTTTTTGTTTTATCGTAAATATATGGAGATTTTATCGAAGTTTCGCTTGTTATTCATGTGTTTGAGATTATACTATTTGTATAATTATTTTCTTTAAATATCTAATGAAAATGTGTTAGTTTGGTTTATATGTGATTTGGGTATCTTTGGAACGATGTGGGTATGGTATTAATTAATAAAGGTTCTGGAATATTTTATGTTGAAAATTACTTGCTCCGAAGAACCCAGATCAGATTTTGAAACTTAGTCTAAATTAGGATTTTATGATTTGGATCTTAGATTTTAATGTAATGTTTATACCCACTTAATTAAAAGTGATACTAACCTCTTTTCATTGATATTATCAGGTAAATCTATATTATTTATTCACTTCCAGGCCGATACTCTTTATCTGTGGATGACTCAGCCCGATAACTATTAGTAGCTGAGCGATTAATTTCGCCGCTCGGTAGAAAAGAAGGGTTCGGTCACTGAGTGTACCTCTAGGCCTAACTCAATATATGAGTAGTGGCCTGAGCACCTCATATCTGTATCTGCAAGCCTAACTTTCTATACAAGTAGTGGCCTGAGCACCCTATATTTATATTTCTAGGCCTAACTCGCTATACGAGTAGTGGCCTGAGTACTTTATTATATTGTTAATTATTGTAATCTAAAATGGATAGTAACCCATTTAACAGACTCATATCGATTACCCTTCGAGTTTTTCCGGAAAATAGGACAGAATGATTTGAAATACTATAAATATATATTGTATTGTATATATATCTGTGTATTACATTTGATTAATGATTGTATGATTCATTGTATTTCTATTTGTGTAACAGATACCTACGATACTCTACGTTTTACGGTGAGGAGACTTAATTATACCAGATCGGTAAATCATGTTTTGTAAACCTAGATCTAGTGCAATGAGTGGTTTCATGGATTATACATGATATGGAAAAGACCGAATAGCTAGAATACGAGACTTGACACTGCTTCTATGTGAGGGATGAAAATTTGTTCTAACTGTTAGAACGGAAGCATAACATGGTGTCAGGGAGTCGAGGTCTACTAGTCTATAAACAAATAATGAACCCACATGCCTAGACTTGATATATATTGCTAAGATATGTTCATATTGTTACTATTGATGTTTATCATGCATGGTATTGTGATTGATAATGATATTCTCCGATGTGAGAGCTTGAGCATCATATTATGATGAGGGATTGAAGTATGAAGTTGATATTGATGATGATATTCTCCGGTGTGAAAACTTGAGCATCATGTTATGATGAGAGATTGAAGTATGAAGTTGATACTATTGATAAGATGCTCCGATATGAGAATTTGGACATTTATGATATTGATACTGCCTCCACGTACCCTCAACTACTGAACTATTATCGGCCCATGTGTGTCGATTACCGGCCCAGGTGTGACGGTTTGCATAGTGTGTCAGTACCAGCCCAGTTGTGTCGGAGATGTTCTTGCAAGATTCTGCATTTTGACCGTGTCGGGACTTAATGCTTTATCATCAGTGTAGTGCTTTGGTGTTACGGTGGCATGATAGTATCACGGATAATTCATTGGTATGGTAAACCGGTTACAATTTCAAGTATGATAAAGGATATGCAGAACCATTGGGCAGTTGTATGGCAGTGGTATGTCAGTGGCAGGACAACAATATAATAGTGGTATGACAGTGGTATGACAGTAATATGGCAGTAAGATGACAGTGATGGCGACTTGATAAATTTGTATAGTAAACCAAGTATGAATTCAGGTAAGATAAATGTTACATGAGACCATCTATGGTAAATTGATAAGTATGGTAAAGTAGACCATTCATGAGTAGATAACTGTGATTTTAAAATGGTAAGAGTAGATCATTATTGTTGTTATGATTAGACTGCATTGTTTAACCTGTAAATGTTGATGAATGTGTTATTTTAATATTTCTTCAGTGGGCTTGGAGCTCACATCCCTTACATTGTAGGGTTGACACTTGAGGAGGAGAAACCTCCACCGCTGACTTAGGATGAGAGAGCCGTTGCAGTCAATCGTATTTCCCAATGATGGAAAATATGTTTATTACGTCTATTTTCATGCAAATGATGTTATGTTGATTTTAGTACCGTTTGTGGTACTATAAATCTAAGCATGTGTAAATTGTTATGCTTTCGTTCATAACTCTGATCGAATAAATGGAGATATTTGTTTGTGAAATATGTATTTGTATCTGAGAACATATAGTACATGTTTGAGTCCACGTAAGAAGAGCACGTGTGACATTTTCTATAATGGGCTTTTTGGGAAATTTGAAGATCCAGCCCAGACACGATGTTAGTTGATGGAAAAAAAATAATTAAGTAGCTTTCCGGGCTCACCTCTGGGTCGGGGCGTTACAGTATTAATAGGATTAAAGATTTCCGTAATGATTATTTGGAACTTAGAGTTAGTCCAAAAGACATAACATTCCATTGATAGTGACCCGAAGGTACTATAAAACCAGTCTTATATTTATCTTGTTCTTTGATTTGTATTTGCCAAAACCCAGATTTTAAGTCAAATTTTGAAAATATTTTAACATTATGAATTTTATGAAGGATATCTTGAATATTAGGTATAGGGAACCTAATAGATTGTAAAACTTTATTTTATGGTTTGTAATTTATTACTAAACGAGGTAAACCACGTTCTCGTTCAGCAACATTATTAACATAGAAAGAAGTATAACTCCAAGGGGAGTTACTTTTTCTAATCAATTTCTTGTTTTCTAATTCAGTGATTTTTTTTTTACACATATCTTGTTGATCAGCTGACATTAGTGCAACTCTTACTTTTGTTGGTATTTTTTCTTCTTTAAAGTCTTTTAAATAGGATAAAGAAAAAATATGTTACTTCCTCCCTAAAATGAGTTTGGAGGATCAGAACATCATTCTTTAGCTAGTTGTTTTTCATATAAATCTTTCTTTGCTAGGAAAGAACTAGCAGAAAGTTGAAAGTTAATTTTTAAATTTTTTATTTCGTTTTCTATGTCCAAACTTAAATTTTTCTTTATTACCAATAATTCGATGAAGGCTATCAACTTCTCTAATTTTTGGTTTGTCAATAAATTCAAGCATTATTTCTTCTTTATCTATTCTTGTAATTAAACCATCATTTGTACTCATATAAGGAGTAATTTGAGTTAGGAACTGAGTTCTTAAAATCAAATCTTCACTCATACCACTCATTTGAAATAATAAAATGTTATTAATGCATTTTCCTTTTTTACAAATAGTTACATTAGGGAGTTTATAAGCAAGATTAATTTGTCGACCATTAGCAGAATTGACATTATGAGTTGTAGGTTCAAAATATTTTAAAGGGATTACACCTTCACTAATACAGCTTATATCAGCACCTGTATCTAGTAAACAAATTAATTCAGTTTGAAAACCATTTTCAAACTTAACAATTATTTTAGTATGCTATTTTCTAAAAGTAAATCTTGTTAATTTATTTATAAGTAGATTTAATTTATCATTTTGCGAACCACTAGAAGATTCTGGATTTGTAGTTTGAACTTTTATATTAGCATTGTTGAATCTTGATCTTTAAATTTTTAATTTCATCACTAGTTTGCTTTACAATTTTTTGTAAATCTTGAATAGTTATAGCTTTGGGTTTTCTTCTTGAGTCAATTTTTTATATAAATCATTCATGCTTAGCAGTTGGATTGGCATTGGATTTTGAACTTCAGGTTCTTTATCTTTTCTTTTATTACTTTCAAGAAGTTGGGTAATATATTCTCTTTGTTTTTCAGGGTCTTTTATGTTTGTTATCATTTCGAAAAGAACTTCATCTTTAGCCGTTAATGCATTAATGTGAAAATTATAATCAGAAGAATTATCAGAAAAACTATTAGACGACATATCGTCTTCATTATTTTTTAAGTGGCAGATATTACAAGAACAATTTGGATCTTTATCACATATTTCATTAGGTTGGAAATTTTTCATCATTTTATTGATAAAATTCTCATTTTCAGTTTCAGATTTACTCGATTGGGCATCTTCATAATCACTTTCATTTTCACTACTCGATGTGAGTTTCAACTCATTTACTTCATTAACTAAAGCTTTTACATTTTTCTTAAGGTCTTTATAGCACTTGTTTGCTAAATGTCCCTTTTTTCCACTTTTAAGACAAGTATCATTTTTGAGTCGTTTGTTTTTTATTTCCTTTTTCTTTTGTAAAGTCTCTTTTATAATGCTTTTTATAATTTGAAGAGGGCTTATTATAATTTTTTTTATAGTTTTGTTTTTTTTTCTTGAAACACTATCAACTCTCTATAAGATTTTTATAATTTCTTTTCGACATCTTCCTCTTTATTTTATCATCAAAAGGAGAAAATTGAGAACCAAAATCTCCAACTTCTCTGCGATTCATATATTGCTCTGTTTTTATTTGTTTGTCAAGTTTCATATAATTAATTCTAATCCTACTTGATTTATTTGTTAATTTAATTCTGCGTGCGTATGTATAACCAAAATAATCTACAACTCCATCTTCATCTTTTCTTAATGTGTTTTTTACCTTTTGAGCAAACATTTCCAAATAGCATTTTGACATTCTTCAAATTTAAATATACTATTCATAAATAAATCATTATAAAGAGAGAAATTAGACAAAGATCTACATTTTGGTCTCATTAAATACTCTTTTATACGTTCATATGGGTGTAGTTCAACTGATTATCCTCTCGTCTCAAGAAGTGGGAAGTGTCAAGTTCGAACCCCCCTATGGCCTAATCCGGTGTACCCTAAGGGCAATGGTATCAACCGTGGGGGTTTTACGTTAGGTTTCCCATAACTTCCCACACGTAAATTCAAAAAACAATAATCTTTTACATTTTGAGTTAATTTTGGATATCTGCCTATAAAATGTCTTCCTATATTCGTTAATAGACAATCTACAGAATCAAGAATGGGTCTTCTAGCAACATCTAAGATTGGATCACCATTTTCATCTATTTGGTGAGAGTCTTTTATTAATTTCTTTTGTAAATCGGTCAAATAATTTGTCCACCAGTCGTATAATTGACCTGTAAAACCAGCTATTATTAAATCACAGATTTGTCTTTCAGTGTTGAGATTAGCTGTCAGGATATTGTGATACACATATTTTTTGAATAGTTTGAATTTTTTTATTCATAAACAGACCATCAATATTCCATTCGTATTGACATCATATTTCAATTTAGATCGTTAAGGTCGGTTGTATGAGGTTTGCTTTTCCATCTGGGCTAGAATGTGGCCAATTGAAGAAAAATGCATGAAATTCCACTTAATTGGTTGCACAGATCAGGGGTTTAAAAATCGGTTTCGGCCGATATATCGGCCGATACGATATGTCGACCGATATATCGTTATCGGCCGATATATCGGCCGATATTTTTCTCTTTCTTCTCTGTTTTTTTAAATATCGGCCGATATTTTGATATCGGGCCGATATAATACGGCCGATATCAAGGCCGATATTGTGAATATCGGCCGATACGATACATATCGGCCGATATTCACATATCCAAAACCGATATATATCGGCCGATACGATACGTATCGGCCGATATTTAAACCCCTGGCACAGATTAACTGATATGGAACTTTTTGTCATTTTACACCCATCTTCACATCCAGCCGCGCCCTGCAACTTCACAATGACCAATTTTGTCCAACACATTTCTTCTTTCTTAAAAAAGAAATAACAGAGAACTTGCAGCTCAGGCGACACTGATCAATGTAATAAAAAAATGGATGCAGATGATTCTTCAGACTGCCCATTCCATCCGGTTTTTTCATTGTTCCAAATTCCAATTTTCATACATGACCATTTGCAGTGAAATGTCATACAGATTGCATTTGGGTAGCTGACAGGTAATGGAAGATCTTATTTCTCAGAAAGATCAGGCAGAGCACCGGAAAGTCTTAGTGATATTCTAAAGCTAGCACAAGCCCAGAAATGCCGAGGTAGATTGCCATCTTAAGTTGTATCGACACACCATTAAAATCTCTGGATTGCCTTCATGGGCAGCAATCAATTGGTGTATGAGAGAGAAGGGCCTGCTTAGATTCAAAGAGGATATGGGATATTGTGGTTACCCATATGCTGCACTCTGCGTCGTCCTTGAATGTGATATGAATATCCCCTTTGGAAGATCTGATGCAAATGCAGCAGTATCCATTCACCTCGTTCGTGAAGCAAGTTTCTTCTGCAGCCTCCTTCGAGCCATCGACCATTTCCATTATAGTATCTAATAACATGTTAAGATAGATTTGAAGCATGATTAACCCCAAACTCAATAACAATTCTAAGTTATGCAATCGAGATATTATGAAGAATCATATGCCAACAGATCCTGAAATAAAATAGGTAATGAAATCCAATGGCATAACACTAAGAATTGTCTTCCCAGAAAAGGTCATAGGAGAGAAGGATCAGCGCGGAGGAAAATGGTTACTTACAGTCCTTGAATGTTGTAAAGGCCCCTCCCAGATGTTTCGTCCTCACCCTCAGAATGACGAGTGATTTCTTAGCAAAAGCTTGCACAAATTTCAGTTGAGTCTTCCCTGCAGTGATGATAAGATTTATTTTGTTATCATTTACAGTGGATAAACAGTAGAGAGAGAGAGCGAGAGAGAGATTCGTACATACCATTTCTGATGCAAATGGGAAGCTCTGATCCTCTGGCAAGAATTTTCTTATTCCTGTAGAAATCCAAATCCTTGGATGAATGTACGAGCATATTATTCTGGTATCCTTTCTTTTCTCTTTGATGTTTCCCTTTTCCAGTGGTTGCTCCTCGTAGAGCTGTAACATGATAGCTTTAATGGGAAGTTGATATGATCTTAAAGTAGAAATGATAATAGTACTGTCAAGATATATTTAGATTATTTCTTAATTAGTGATTACTAAAGTTGTATTTACCAATTTTATTACTTTCTTATTTTATTTACTTTACCTACTTTATTTATATTTCTTTTTCTCTATAAATATAAATCATCGGGCCTCTCCTTAATAGAGTAAGACACATCAAATTCTCTTTGTTTTATTTTATACTGTATCAACCTAAGATCTTGATTTTTCCATACCATGTTAGAAAATCATAATATGATAACATTCTTAAGGTAGAAGTCACTTTCAAAAGTTAATATAATGGTACCCAAGTGTTATATAGAGTCATTGGTTCCTCGAATTAACTGGTGTGTGACTTTTTGTCGCTTCACACCTGCCCTCGTGTGCAACTTGATCCTATGACTGCATGTGGAAACTTTAGGTCCACCATTCCCTAGAGCTGTAAGTGGAACGTGCTCTAATATCATGTTAGAAAATCACGACTTGATGACAATTGAGACACCTTCCTCTCACCATCTAGCTTTTGAGAGTGAGTTTAAACTTTTAAGTTTCAAGTGCGTGGTAGTATAATCTTCTCACTTGTTGCTGCAGCTGCAGTTAGTGCAAGAATATCCTTAGGAGTGGCGACTGCAATGGCTGCATCCAGGATCGAGGCAACATGCTGATGTTGTGCACCCATTAGCTCTGCTACCTCTCCACACTGAACGGCCACAAGTGCCGCAGCAGTGGCAATGGCCAGTTTTTTCTTGTCGGGTGTATCTCCTGCAGATTTTGCTGAGAAAGCAGCGATCGCCGCTGCAAGTCCGGCCACTGACATGGCTGCTTGCATCTTCATCTCTTCCTTTCTTCCTTCTGTTTTATTTATCAAACTTAGTTTCTCTTTCATCCACTTCATAACTTGGTTCACCTTCACCGTATCAACCTGAACCACCACAGTTAAATAAAGGGATTTTAGAGAAACAAAATTAAAAAGAAAAAGAGAAGAAGGTATATGGTCTTGCTCCATTTGTCATTGCTTCAGGTTTGGTTTCAAACACCAATAGCCCCTATGAAAACTTCTATCTAATGGCCGATATCAGTCCCTTTTTTTTTAATAATAATAATAATAACAAATTAAGATTTTACAAAAACCTTTCGTTGAAATTAATAATTTTGATTGATAGTTAAGTGATAGTTTTAGGCTTCTTAAATTGATATCAAAATTTAAAAGATTGAAAATTGAAAATTTATTTAAAATGATTAAATTTTGAAAGGATTTTAAAATATGATTCAATTAATTAAGTCAAAATAACTTTTTATATGCATATTTAAACATAGATAGATTTAAATCATGCACCGAAACATGTTTGGATGAGAGAGAGAGTACATACCCAACTATGTATGGATCTCTGCATCAATGGTGGCCTTTGCTACAAGACATTCAACAGCTACAATTGATTAAATGTACTAAGAACAAAAAAAAAAAAAGAATATAAAGAAGAACAGCTGAGAAAATCTTCCACCTGTCCCTCTTTCTTCTTGCAATCCTTCCTTTCTCTATTCTCAGCTTCATCTTTCAACATTAACTCGCAATCAAAACCATGTGCAATCATATGAAAAGTTTTCACTGATGACTTACTCCATGTTCTGGAAAGGAATTCTATCACACTTTGCAGAGTATTGGACGACTCGAGTCTATGTTCCTCCAATGCATATCCCAAGCTTCCCTTTCGATGGATGGATTTGACATGCTTCTTCTTTTCTCCAATCCAAGTGCTTCCTCCATAGCTCCGAGACTTCATGTTTAGCAGATACAAATGAGAGTTTTCCACTTTTCCTACGTACAAAGAATATTTTTGGGGTGATGTGTAAAGAAAAATAGGAAAGTAAAAAGGTAATTGGTTAGAATTGTCGAGAGAAATTGCCTTCTGGACTCCCAAACACACAACAAAATTGGGAAAACAGGAAAAAAAAAATAGAAAAAGAGGCAAATCACAATATAGAGATTTACATGATCCCCTTTCGGTATGTACACGGGTTCACGCCGATCCAGAATATTCAAAAGGCAAAAAACAAAGAAGAGACGGCTTCCAACACAGTTGTTGGCGCTCTCTCCCTCAAAAACGACTATATATAATACCTTAGTTAGGATTTACATAAAACGTTATGAGAAATTACAAAATTAACCTCCAAAACCTTTGGGTTGGGGGCTCCGCCACCCTGTGACCACCGACGAACTCAATCTGAAACACGCATTACTCATTCACAGCTCTGAGTCAATTCCTTGTTCTCCTCAGCCTACTATCATTAGAAAGATGAGAGGGTGCCTTCAACCTCTCTCGACATGCAACACTGCAGGTGATCAACAATACATCTTTGATGATCAAACTCTACATATCCTAACAAGAATTAGAGATGAAATGGCACTAGGCTGATGATCTTTCAACAAGCAAGATTTTCCATAATATCAATGATCAATTTTAAGATAATTCTTTACAATATCTCTGATTTCTCATTTAAGCATCTTTTAAATTTGATACAAGGGCCATTGCCATTGACACATGAGTCTGATGACATTTACAATTTCAAATAACATGTTCATGAAATTACAGAAGGCAATGATTTGGCAAATCAGGCTAAAGTTCCTTCTGATTACAATAGTCAAAACTGGTCTAGTGGGGGAAAAATACTAGTTACAACAGATCTTGGTGCTTTATTTTTGACAATTTAAAAGTTTCGAATTTATTCCACTGCTGTAATGATTTTGCAGAAATTCTTACCTGAGGCAGGATCCCTGATTCCATTGCAATTGGATTTTTCAGCTACTGTTTGATTATAAAATTACATAATTACTGCTCCACAGCACTGTTACTAACATCAATGATATCCTTAACCAATGCTTTGTATAATTTATATGTTTTTGACATTTGTAAATTTTCTAAATAACATCATAAATGAGAATATCATAAATATTTCATGATTCATGACAGTCAATTAAGTTGTTATTATATTTTTCTTGCATACATATCTAATATGTTGAAATAATTTTTTTTATAGTTTGTTATTCTTGACCAAAATTTTCAAACATTATCTCATCAAGAAACAAAATTTAAACATATCCCACTAATTTAAATACAACATGTGAGTAATGATATTCAAATTGACATCTCATTAGGACTTTGTTGTATACGACTTAGTTATATACCAATCTAAATCACATCTGAAAGATACAAGTTATTCCAAGCTTGTCATGAGCAAGTCAGACGCCATTTGGAAATTTGCTATTTTTTACAGAAAAAATAAAAATTATCCCCGTCATTCTATTAAGCAATCTATGGCTCTTTCAAAATTTAAAGAATAGATGTCTACAATATCATATTAAAAGACATGAATATGAAGATGGCTCGTATGAAGTGGTAAAAAGTTTCACTTCAGTTAATTTATGAATGATTCTATATAATATCTGAGGCATTCTTCTCTCAATGACTAGGTTTTGAGACTGAGTTCTATCTCAAGAATATTATCAGGTCTTGGTTTTTAAACATGATATCGGAGTAGTATCTACGTGCGCATGCATGATACAACTGCACTTGAGGGCGGATATGAAGTGACGAAAAATTTGAATTTTACTTCAAATAGAAAATAAAAATAAAAAATAAAAAATTGAGATGTTTTGATAAATATAATGTGTATCAAACCATCTTAATACTTTTGATTGTGAGACTAGTTGAAATTAAATTGGAAGTCATTCAAACTTACTGGAAATCGATGATGAAATGGCAATGAAAGCGTGGTGGTTCTCAATGGAATCACACGTTCCTCATTCCCAGACTCATCCATGCGCTACAAGAGTTGGAAGTGGATTTGCAATTGTTCTATTTGCCTATTCAGTGACAATACCTAAGATGGTGGCATTCGTTTATACTGAAGAAAAAGTTAAAAGACCTGATCAATAATTGAGCCCTAATAACTTAATATGTAGTAGACTAAGAATGTGGCATAAAGTATTGATATAAATATTAATTATTTTATAATTTTATTATTATTATCATCATCATCATTATTTATTATTATTATATTTTGAGAGAGCTTCTAGAATTAGCTATGGAAAATGGAACCTAATGGAAGTGCTTACGAATATATAAAAGCAGATAACGAGATGCCCGTTTTAGCATTTGTTTTCTCAGCAAAAGACAAAGGCTGGGCACATTTGGGCCTTAAATAGAGGATGGGGGGACCTAATACTTTGCTTAATTAATGTCCATCTCTCCTTTGCTATCATAAATTCATGAGCTTGGCAGACATAATGAATAGGTGGTGGGGAAAAGTAGGGTTTGCTTTTATTTTAGTTTTAATTTACTTACTTATTTTTATTAATTAATGAGTTAGGTTAGTGAGATACTTTAACGAGACATGTCACTAAATGAATTATAGATCTTATATACTTAAATTTATTTATTAATTATAGATATAAAGTTTTAATATCAATTGATAATTCAAATCATATAATTTTCGCTTTTAAACTTTGATAAGTATAGACTATTGACTTTTAAATGTTTAAAATAAATGGATATGATCACTATATGTAGATGAAACTTCATACACCAATTATTCATATGATTTTTTTTCCATCACACTCAACTACATAGGCCATAAAATCAATTGGATGACATCTTTGTTAGTGTATCTAGGTGGAGAAAAGATTTTTATTAAATCAATTTGGGACATTGTGATTGAGGATGAAATTTAGGTGGGCTGTGAGTGGGCCAAATATTGGACTAGCTCAAGCTCAAGCCCGAGCCTGAGTCCAACCTATACGTAAGGGTCCATACCCTGTAAAACCCAACATTAAAAAAGTGTATGGACCCAGGTTCGTCCCAAGACTGAAATTTTTTACCGAATAAAATCATATAATTCACTTTATACATCCAAACCATCCAATACGAATGGTTGGAATTCAATAGGATAAAATATATATTATATAATACTCCTACTGTCTCAAAATACTTGTCCTATTTCAGATTTTTTTATTTCTTAAGAATAAAGTAAATATAGTTTTGATATAATGTAAAAATAAAAGAATATGAGAAGTAATTTTGGGACAATTTCAAAATCCATATAGGACAAGTATTTTAGGACAAAAGGAGTATAAAAATATGATATAACAATATAATTTGGAATACATACTCCTCACAAGATACATCTACAAAAAGGTCCTAGCTCAGATACTGAAAAGCGAAGCCGAGCGTTTTTATTGTCCAAGCCTAGTAAAGGAAAATCTTACCCTACAAAACTTACACCCTGGGTTAAAAAATTCGTTGTAACCTATATCAGCGCAACGATACGTATCAGCTGCAAAAGGCTGATACGTTTTCTCTCTCATCCAAATTTGTTAATTTTTTTTTTCAAAACAATTCAGAAATTTTACAGAAAATACAAAAAATTCTGGATTTCATAGAGATGTAATTGTATCATTATTTCGCGGTTATTTAGATATTCAAATGTTATTTTCATTATATGAAATCGAGAATTTAAAATGTTTTAAAAAATAATGGAAAAAATACCAAAAAATGTAGAAAAAAGAGAAAAAATTCTAGTAATTTTCTGCTAATTTATTGACATGGTTAATAACTAGTTAATGATTCTATTCTATATAATGCAGTCGAATATTGAATGAAATTGTGTAGAATTCATTATAATTTGGTATTAAATGAAATTAACCTTGCATCAAATAAAATAATTTAAAAATAAAGGATGAAACATTATTACAATGAATAAAAATTGAAAGACTGAATATAAATTGATAGAATGAATGTTGATGAGGCTGTTAGATGTTTTGCAACGCCGGTTTTTCGAGAGGAGTCGATGGGGGTATGCTACATCAATATGGATGATCTCCGTAACAATCGGGATTGTAAATCGTGAACGGGTAGTTCCAATTACGATATGGGTCGATTCAACCAAACACATTTCGTTCTAACTGTTCTTTAGCTGGCATGTGTTCGGATGCACTCACATATGGCCAGATACAGAACTTGGGAGCGATTGCTCATCACAATGGACATGGATCGCATAAATCTGGATAGAGAGTCCACGTCCATTAGTCAATACACTGAACCATCCTAATAGCATGTGGTCAAATGTCTGTATTTTACGTAGCCAGTACCCTGTCCAGGTATGTTTGCACCTTCATGAGGAGGTGTATGCTGTGCTGACCCGTACCGGATGGAGAGTTGGTGGGGGGGTGGGTGGGAGCGTTTGAATAGGACAATCCCAATTTTTGTGGCTGTCATAAATTTCTTAATTAATTAAAATGACATGCAGCGGAATTAACAACTTAATCAAGAAGATGTGTTGTGTGTTAAGAAGAGTGCACAAATAATAGAGCAAACACACAAGCAAGCCAAACACCCACAACATCCGATGTATAGTGGTTCAAAGTAAATCCCTCATACATCTACTGTTGGACTCACCCACTCATGGGTTATCCCAAATACACTATGTAAGGAATTATGCACGCACGAATAGAGTAAGAATTACACCTACACTATAGAATGTGAATTTCACCCACTCACCTATTGTTTTGAAAGGTTCGACCTGCCCCGGTCTACTTCTTTATCCATCTATTTTTTTATAGTAGTTCAAGCACCTTTCTTTAATCCACTTCACAATGATAATATGCAAATTATCACGCAAGAAGAAGTGTTTGCCTTTGTATTTCGAATCTGATGTAGATTTGCTTCTTGAAGAGTTCTCCCAACTTGATGTCCTTGATGACTGAAAGTGTGCCAATGTATGAGCAACCACAAGTTTTGGAAGAAGGTTCTAGGATTATCTATTTGCAAGTTGAATCCTAGACACTGCTTTCTCTCTCTCTTTATCAAAATCAAGGGTTTGATTGGATTCTCAAATGATTCACCAAGTATAGTGCTTAGAGAGAGGTTGAGAGAGGTTAGGATCTTTGAGAAAGCCTAAGATTTTTCTATGTGAAGGGTTCAAATCAAACTCATCAAAGTTTGGAGTTTAAATAGGCAAAACAAAATTTTCCCGAACTGAAGTGACGATGGGTCATGACACTTTTAAGTTGTCATTGCAATATGACCATTATGCATTTAATGCAGTCCCAATTGATAGAAAACGATCACCCACGATGGGTCGTGTTCCACGTAGGTCGTCCCGCCTAGTGCCAATGAGTCGTGAACTGACGAAGTATCATCTTGAGACCAACTCAGTTTGACAGTGTTTTTCAAACAAGAACTTTGAAAAACTCAGCCGACATGTCAGGGTCCACCATGGGTTGCTCATGTTCTTTACGATGGGTTGGCATGGACGATGGTCTCGGCCTGACAGTAAACCAATTTGACATTGTTTTCAAAGCCAGAACACTCGTCATTTCAGATGATGGATCGTAGACCACAATGGGTCGGTCCCATCCTCGGTGATTGGTCGACAGACAAGATGTGTCATCCTGAGAGTTTATCAGTTTTGCAAGTTTGATTCCATCTGGTTCTATTGGCTATCAATGGTCCAATAGAATTAATTTAGATTTACCGTTTTGTTCTCTAAATCTAGTCTAGGTCTTCCTAGGTGTGTTGGGTCCATCCTAGAGTCATTTATGGTCAATTTACCATTGTGTCGTTGCCATACACTTGGTAATCTTGAATCTTGCACTTGATCTTCTAATGCTTGCACTTTGATTCAACCTTCACACCACTTGAGGTCTTGTTTCATTGCTTCATTCTTCCAATGCAATGCTTCTCTTGAGTCACGAAATTGACAAATAGGTGACTCGGTGAGCCGGGGCACTAATAATCCCCCCTTTGTGAATTTCGTGACAAAACCTAGAAGTTAATGAATACAGACTTGATGACATAGCTGAACCCATTACAACTCATTTGAATACAAAAGATACAACAATTACAAGTACATATTCAAATGACAAATTCTAGGACTCTATGCTTCATATGCTTTCTTCATCTTGCTCTTCCTCAAGGTGTGCCAGCAATGATATACGTGTATACAACAACAAGGCACAAGGTGGACGCATGGATATCTTCCGCTCAAATGTTAATCCGTAAAGCACATAGTGCTCCCCTATAACTCATGAACTATTTCCCTAAAAGATCTTCTCTACCTAAGATCTTTAATCTTTCTCCCCTTTAATTCATACTGCAAGTTTGCTCCAAGCTTCTAAATTTCTCCCCTTTTTTGTCATAATTGACAAAGGGTATGTAAGCACTGATATACCAAACTTTAGTGTGCTTCAACACTTCCCAATTCTCGAAATACAGTTATAAACCCATCAATGAGGCCCAATTTTCCCATGAATCCAATGTTAAGCATTCACTTAAATGATTTATTTACATTTTAAAAAAATAAAAATAAAATTGGTTAAAATAATCAAAACTTAAACTCAAACACAGATTAACAAAGCGGTACTTATTTGGTTTAGATCCGAAGATAAGAGGCCGAAGCCCTTGTCCACAGACTCACACTCACACTGGAGCAAAATAAAATTGAATTTATATTAATTCTGGAAATTAAAAAAATCGGCAAAGGATAGGGCTTTAAATAGAAAAAAAAAACAATTGAAAAAAAACCCTAATTCAAATTCAAATTCCAAAAATCTTAATTTGTAGTTGCAAAAGTAAACCAAAACTCTGAATCTATATCTACCTTATTCGCCCAAGGACTAGGAATTCTAGTTGCACAAAGCTTGAATTCGAATTTCATGGTATTTGAATTTAAAATTCGAATTTGAGAGAAAGTAGGTGCATGGATTTTAGGACTCTGAGCTATTAACAATCTCTGACAAATCAACATCATTCTCTCAGTCATCTCCCTAATCAAATCTGGCCCCAACGTCACTCTATCTCTAGTCTTTGCCCAACATAATCTGCATGGTCTTCCATAGAGTGCCTCAAAAGGCGCCATCTTGACACTCGTCTGATAGTTGTTGTAATACACAAATCTCACGGCGGGTAAGTGACCTTCTCAGCTGCCTTTTGAATCTAAAACACAAGCACGAATCATGTCCTCTAGAATCTAAATAATTCACTCAGACTAACCATCGGTCTGAGGATGGAACGTAGTACTAAAGCAAAGTTGAGTGCCCATCTCTTTCTGGAGATTCTTCCAAAAATGGGATAAGAATCTCAAATTTTTATTAGATACGATAGAAACTGGTATTCGGTGCAACTTGAAAATTCAACCCATGTTTAGTCGACTCAAGGTTTCCATAGAATCGACTATTTTCATAGCAAGAAAATGAGTTGATTTTTTAGTCGGTCTACTACAACCCACACTGCATCATGGCCTTTTGCGATCTTGGCAAACGAGTCACAAAGTCCATAGTTATGTGATCCCATTTCCATTCGATTTTTGTGAGTGGGTTTAACTTATCTACAGGTTTTTGGTGTTCGGCCTTTATCGGCTGGCAACTCATTTTTCATTTTTCTCTAAAAAAATTATCGACTCAATTCTAGATACATCTTCGCACCACTAGGATGCACTGCAAAGCAGAATGACGCAAGTGTCAAAGTACTTCCTCTCTGCACTTCTCCGATCGTCGTACATAGAGTGCCCTGAAATGTCTAACCACCATTTGCTCTCACCATCCAACTTGGCAGACCAATACTATTGTTAATTGAACTTTGGAGTTTTGTTTCCACCTTTTCAATCTTCTGCACTGCCAACACTCGATCCACTATAACCGGATGAGATACCACGTTGCTCAACTGCTTTGGATCACTCTCTTCAATCAAGTTAGCAATTGTAGCTCGAGATTTTTGGCTCAAGGCATCAACTATTACATTGGTTTTACCCGGGTGATAAAAGATATCAAAGTCAAAATCTCCTAAGTATCCCAACCACCTAAGTTGCCTTATGTTCAAATACTTTTGTATGAACAGATACTTTAGACTGCAATGGTCAGAAACAACTTCAAAGTGTTCACCATACAAGTAATGTCTCCAAATCTTTAATGCAAAGACCATTGTTGTCGACTCAAGATCATGAATTGGGTAGTTCTACTCATGCACTTTCAACTGTCGTGACTCATAAACAACAACCTAATTGTTTTGAATTAGCACACAACCCAATCAATGTAGAGAAGAATCACAACAAACAACATAAGCAAGACCTCTTTCTAGAATGATCAACACTAGAGAAGTTGACAACCATTCCTTCAACTCTAAAAACGTCTTTTCACAAGCCTCGCTCCACACAAACTTTGCACCTTTAGTCATCGGAGTTGCGAGCTTAGAAAAGTTTTTGATAAACCATCTATAGTAGCCTACCAAGACCAAGAAACTACAGATCTCAAACACACTATGGGGTCTCTCTCATTTCAAAACTGCTTGTACCTTAGATGGTCCACTATCACTACTAGCCGAAACCACATGGCCTAGATATTGAATTTCTGTTAACCAGAACTTACTTGCTTAACTTGGAGTACAAATGTTGATCCCTCAACAATTGTAATACCATTCTCAAGTGATGTTCATGGTCTGCCTCTGACACTGAATAGATCAAAGTATCATCAAAAAATACTTCAACAAACTGATCCAAGTATGGTATGAAAATTATGTTCATCAAGTCCATGAATGTCGTTGGTGCATTAGTCATGCTAAACGACATAATCAAAAACTCATAGTGATCAAACCTTGTGTGAAAAGTTGTTTTCTCTATATCACAGTCTCTTACTTTCACTTGGTGATACATTGACCGAAGATCTATCTTAGAGAAATATTTAAATCCCCTCAACTTGTAAAGACCCGCCCTTTTTCCGTTGATTAAATCAAAGTAATTATATATATATATATATACACACAGAAAAAGGACAGATACGTCACGACACGAGTCGAGTTCAAGTCCGAAGACCCAACCCTCGACTGGTCCATTTCTAGCACATACGTGAGCCAACTCACTAAATATTTGTATGTGCCAGCACAACATTGCCGAAATAAAGTATGCGGAAATAACATTTTGAAGAATTGTAATACCAATTTTTCAATAGCATGGAGGAAAACAACTTAAACATATAAGTCCAACATCAAACCATATCCAAAATAGAAGTTATCGAAATTATTACATCATTGGATCCTATGAAATTACATAGTTCTATCAAAATATCAAAATAAGAACTATGATATTCTCTAAGCATCTCCAGATCCATCTCTTCGTCAAGCATGGTTATCGCTAGGTCCAGCTTCATCTCCTTTACCCTAATTTGTGTTAACATATAGGGGAAAAATGTACGGGCTTAGTCAACTTGCCTAGTAGGAAGCTCCGATCATAAAATGCACAAAGTATAAAATCTCAAAATATCATATAATGAGGATAATAATGAATAAAATCCCAAAGTGTGATTAACATATATTTCTCAAATATAAGATAGAAAATGTACCAAAATTTGATTACTCATAAATCATATAATGATATGCCATGGGTGTCATGCATCAATGATATGCCCACCACCTTCCATACATCAGATCATAGCAAATTACTTCGATCAATGATTCTCAATAATTGGCCACTTATGTCCACAGCAATTGAGACGGCAACCATCAGGGTATTGTTACTCATCCACAAATTAATCGAGACTATCGATGGAGTGTGGTCTCCTCCCTCTGCGCAGGGTTTCGGGACTTACACAGGAGCTCTTTGGCCTAATTATTTCGTAACATTCATATCAAGGGACGGGGCCAAAGTTTAACATTTTATAACTATTCTACTTGAGTCCAAGCGAGGTCCGGACATTTCCTTCTTGGCTCATTACCATCAACCCTCCCATGCAATCATGCATGAGGTAATGTGTGCAAACATGATGGCAAAATCATAAATCCAATAATTTCTAATCAAAATCATTTCCATGTACATAATAAAATCATATTTCCATAAATCCATATTTATGCTTTTAAAAGAAATAACTTATCATAAAATCATTCATCACATTGTGCTTCAATAAAGTAGGAACTCCTACTTGATCAATAGTGATCAACCAAATAAGATTCACGCGTTTGCTCGAACGGCGTTAGAATCTCCCTTGACTCCTTTTTGTCCATGTACATTTCAAATTGCAGTTTATATGTCACTATATCCTTTGTCTAACCTGTGTAGATCTAATTCAGACCGAAATGTTCACTGTATGATTTTTCAATTCTAAAGGATTCCATTTTATATTTGGTTTTAAATAACCAATACACTAATCTTGTGAAATTGTCTCTGTTTCAGGCCGACATATCGACACTGTCGATACATTGCCAACGGACAAAGTCGACACATTGATCATCTCGATATGTCAACTGGACTCTATCTGTTTCAGTTCATCTTTTCCAATCCCTCTTCTGGTCCCATATATCGACACAGTCGATACATCTAATGCTACACATGCTCAAGATGTCGAGCATGTCAACGCATCTTTTGGTTTAATCCATTCATAGTTATATTGGTTCTCTGTTCTCGATAATATGTATACATTCAATATGTCGATTTTGTCGATGTCTTTGGCGTTCTGGTTTATCAATATTAACATTTCTACTGTGTTCTCATGCCGATACATCGACATAGTCGATGCATCGTCCTTGAATTAGTCCATTGTCATTATTTCAATTTTCAGCATACTTGGACTGATTATTTCGTTTCTAGGCCGATATATAAATCTGGTTGATACATCATAATAGAACTGGTTTCATTTCTATTTTATCATACCCAGACCGACACATCAACTTTGTTGATGGGTCACTCTGGAATTAATCGATCATTTGTTCATTCCTATTTTCATCTCAATCATACCCAGGCCGAGACATCGACACAAGTGATGTGTCGTCCTGGGTTTGGTTTGATATACCTAAATTTCTCTTTACTGGACTTTGTTCCAAACAACACATCCACAGGGTCGATATGTCGATTGGGTTGAGTCTAAAGATTAATTCATCATTCATTGGTCCTTTTTCATTCTGCCATACCCAGGCCGATACATCGACACAGGTGATGGGTCGTCCTCGGTTTCAGTTTCATACTGATCCTTTTCTCTGTGCTGGATTCTCGCCCCAGACGACACATCGAAAAAGTCGATATGTCGACTGGGTTGAGTCAGAAGTCATGGACCCATCATCCATGACTTCACTTTACTCATAAGTTCATCATTCTTGGGTTCTTTATTTCCAAAGCCATGCATACATATTTTCTAATCACCTTAGTATTATTATTTTATTAAAAGGAACCACAGATTCACCTACCTCAAGCGACTCGTAGGTGTACCCAAAATGAGTGAAATTTGATCTCCTTTGTCTCCTTGTTCTCCACCCTCCTTGCTCGATTCTTTCCCCGTGCTTGGTATCTCCTTCCTTTTTCAGAACAGAGGAAGCTCGTCAGGAGATGAAGAGATTTTTGGTCGAGTTGAGGGTTAGAATGTGAGTTAGAGGGTAACCTTGGATGGGAAAGAGGGTTGGTCAGTCACTCTAGTTTTTCTTTCCTTTTCACTGGTGTTTCCTCTCTTTTTCTTTCTTCCTGTCTTCTCTTTTCCCTTCGTTTTCTCTTCTTTTTATTTTCATCTTTTACTATCCCTAGACCCTTAATTGAGTCCTTGAAAACTGAAGGGTCATTGTGAATGCCCATGTATAGAAAAACGAATGTTTGGGCGGTGGTAGATAGAGCGTCTATTGAAGACGTTCTGACTACTCGACACATCGACTTTGTCGATGTGTCGACCCCTTTGATTATCTTTTCCATCGATACATCGACCACGTCGATGTATCCTTTGAACCACTTATACTTCAGTTTTTTATCTCAGTTTTCCCCTACACATCGATCTAGTCGATGTATCGTCCGAGGAAGCTTTAATTTCCCTTTATTTCTTTTAATAAACATTTACATTATTTGGACCAAAATCATATATTTCATTTAATGACCAAAATTACATAAAATGAGAATTTAAATTTTCGGGTCCTTACTGAACTGATCAAACAAATTATTAATTCGAGGAATCAGGTACTTGTTATTGATAGGAACCTTGTTCAATTGCTAATAGTCAATACAAAGTCTCATGGAACTGTCTTTCTTCTTCACAAAAAGACCCCCCAGGGAGATGCACTCGGACGAATAAAAAACAACTTTGGTTAATTCACCCAACTGACTCTTCAACTCCACCAACTCGGCTGGCACCATTCTATACGGGGGTATTGTTGAGCACTGGAAAATGACCATTTTACCCCTATTATTTGGACTAGTTAGCCCTTTATTTGTGTATATTAGATATGTTTAATAGTATTTGTGAGTTCTGTAGGAAAATATGGAAATACAAGAAATTGAGCTAAATATGCAAGGAAATGTTGAAAATGGGCCATAATTGCTATTTTTGGAAAGTCTGAAATTTACCACTGATTTGGAATTTATTGTAAAATTATCTTAATTCAAATCCAGCTATAAGAGTTTGAATTAGGATAATTAATTTTGGAGCTGCATTGTAAAATAGGAAAGTCACAACACTTGATAAAATTGGGCCCAACCTAAAGTCTGCATGTGAAGTTCCAAACACCAAGTCTGCAAATTGAAGATCCAACCCTGCAATTGAAGTTTATGAGTCAAATCCCAGAAGCCCAAAATCTATAATTCAAAGTCCAAGCCCATCAACTCAAGGTGGGGCCCAGTAAAATTCGCATGAGACGTGTGTGCCAAGTGTCCTCTTCAAAATCAGCAGGTAAAATTCACATGGATCATAGAGTGTTGTACAAATCAAGCTGATGTGGAGATGAGTGATTATTGGAGAAGAAAATGCAATGAACTTGGACACAATAATGATCAAATTTGAATGGAAGAATGGAAGTCAACTTGTCTAAATCTTTTGAGATTGAATTACAGGGAAACGTGAGGAAAATTATCTCAAGGTTGCCACATGTCAAATTCGTGTGGTGCACTCTAGGATAGAGTGTGAGAAAATTTTGGATCTCTGAGTCAGTAGAGATATTAATGGAGCAAATTCGAATTTTATGGAGATTTGTTCTACATCTTTTACTCCATTTCAAAGGCTATAAATAGAAGACCAGATCACCAGTGAAAATCGAATTTGGCATTGGATATTCAAGGCTTGGGCGTGGAAGGAAGGAAAGAAAGAGCAGAGGAAGAAAAGACACTGTGGAGTGCCGACTTCCACAATGGGTTTTGGGTCAGTGTTTTGAATTCTTTTGTAATTTTTTTTCAAATTCCGTTGATTTCTAATTTTTAATTCCATGTTTTAATTAATAAAAGAAGGTGAGATTATTAGAATTATAGTTTTCCAATTGTTCTTTCATGTGTAATGAAAATTTCAATTTTATTTTCATTCTTTATATGATTCTATGTTGAAAATTCTAATAAGAAATTCAAGGAAAGTGAGACTAATTTAGGATTGGTAAGAACTTGGATTTTTAGTCTAAGGCTCTTTTTAATAGTGAGATTACTTTAGATCTGAAATTTCAAATCGAAGCCTAAGATCGGAATTGAATTTTCTTATTTTAATGGACTTCATAGATTTTATATTAAGAATTTTAATGATTGAGGGATTTGAATGCAAGTTGAATAGTTTACATGAGTTTCATATTCTAAGCCATTATTTTATTATTAAAATATGGGTTGGTTATGCCTCCATGAGTCTCTGATCCAATTCCATTATACATATATAAATAAGTTTATTTGTTCATTATTCTTTATTTTATTTTTTTTGGTTTATAAATCCGATTCAAATGATGGAACTAGGTTGGAATTAAATTTAAGTGTTCTAATTAGATCTAGGTTAGATTTAGGTTATTTTTTGGATTTCATAATTAATTCCACCATAAATTGTTTTAATTGGTCTTATTCCAAAGTTTACGATAGTTTATATTTTGTTAATATTTTTTCTGGATATATTTTCCATAATTCCCTTAGGTTCAACCTCGCACTCAATCACTATACTATTTTTATGGTTCGTGCGCTTGCGAGTTATAAATATAAAATTTGCACAATAGGTATAGTAATGGGCAAAGTACCAGGGAGAAAGTCCATGGCAAACTCAACTTCTCTATGCGGGGTACCTGTGTCAACTTTTTTGGAAACACATCTGAAAAGTTACATGCAACTTTGGGCATCTCTAACCTTAAAGGCTCTACATTCTCCCAATCCATACTGGTTGCTTAACCAAAAAACCTAGTCTTCACTAAACATGGTCCTGGAGAAGTTATCAATTTCTTGATAAAAACAACTCCATAGGGCGAACAACTTGATGCTCTCCTCCAAGAACAATTTAAGGTAACTCGAAAAACTGATAACCAGTCCATTCACAAAATGGCCTCAAACCCAGTAATACCCAAGACTAACAAATCAAATTCTAACTCCACCCCACCAATGGCTAACATACATGATCGAAAATTCCAAGTCACTCTAGTATTCCTTTCTATGGGGGTCTTAATAAAAAAAGGGTACCTCATCCGTGCACAAATCTATTTGACCAACAAGCATGCTAGATATACAATAATGGGATGCTCCATAATCAAACAACACTCTAGCCCATATACCAAACAATAAAAGCACACCTTGATTGACTGCTGGTTTAGTAGTCTTATCATCTTGAGAAGCAATGGCATGATGCGACCCTGAGCCACAGGACGTCCACGCCGTATACTCTGTTGCTGATCATCTCTCTGCACCACTAGTGCCGTAGGAACAAATGGTACAACGTGAACCAGTTGAGAATGTCCCGTCCTTTGAGGGCAATACATAGAGATATGGCATGTCTACTTATAGATGTAGCACTGTACAAGTTCTCTCGGTTGTTGAGGCTGCCTCCGAGGTTGACGACAAATATTGGTTTTATGTCACCATTGCTTGCAGTTATAACATCACACCCGATCCTATCCATCTAAGGCTTGCCGCCGCCCAAAAGGTTTTTTTTTTTGCTAGGCTGAGTATCTGGCTTCTTCCTCTTATTAACATTGCAATCATCATGCCTCTTCCTACCGGAAGATGCCTTGGCTTTGCATGCAAAAATCAAAATTTGATAATTCTCACGAGGAAAAACGTGTGGTAACTTGCCTTGTACACCACTCCAACATGAATAGGGAGAAAATAAAGGAGGAGGGATGTTTTTTTTGGAATTTCTCTCACCAACCAAAATTTGATTTCTAAAATTAATATGATTGCAAACCTAATTTTTGAAATTTGGATAGGAATTCCATTGACTTCCAACGTGTACAAGGTGTAGATTTTCAATAGGGAGAAAATAGGGAGAGATGTTCGACCATGAACAAAAATTAATATTTTATAAGAATATTGTCCAAGGCAAGGGTAAAACAGTCTTTTCACAATTAAAATTTTATTTGATACAACATACATTAAATTTGATTTATTTGCAATTTATTTTAATTGAGTGTTTTAAATTAAAAATTGGATCGTTGACATTTTATTTTCTCACTAATTAATTGTTCAATTTCAAAATGGAATTAAATCCTGTGTTCTACTTGAGGAAACGGTGTGTACATTTGGGGAGCTAATTTAATTAAATTCTAAGTCTCTGTGTGTTTTTCAAAATAATTTTAGTACTATAAAATAACACACAAGCACAAACAATATTTATTTTTCTAAACTAACTCTACCCATTGATCCGGATAGGGCCACTAGAAAAATAAATCGAAGGAATGATTAATTTCACAGTTAAGTTAAAAACTCCCAAATTTGTTTGTCCCTCCAAGGTCTCTATTCCCCATTTTCCACCGAAAGAGAGAAATCCTACTATCTCCCCACAACCCCAGCCCAACACCACCATTTTCCCACAATTTATGTTCCTCAGCCCCATGCATTTGGGCTGGCACCTCCTTCCTAAAGAAATTTCCATCTTACATTAAGTCAAACATCCCTTCTCCATCATCCATTTGTCTTTTATCATTGAAATGGAAGTTACCTCCAACCAAGCTACCCTTTAGATGAGTTTCAAGTTTGAAAAGGGGAAAAACATTACCTCAAGATGCAATTTCTCCGACGAGGAGAGGCTTAGAGGAGTCCTTGGCCCAAACAAAGCACATGTACCAGTCAAATCCGCAGCTAGGATGGAGGAGGAGGGCTAAGGAGGTTTGTTCACACGGCTGGGGTCTAATCTGGTTGGGTTGAATTAGCTGGAAATGAAAATTTTCGCTAATTTAGATTTTAGTAACCCTACCCCAACCAACGATATCGGAACTCCGATCATTAAATATCGGAGCTCTGATACCATCGGAATTCTTCGGACTTTCGATGAGGTCCCTCAAGAATTTCTTCGTCCACGGAATGTGGCCTTTGGCTTTGAGCCCAGAAAATCTCCGATAGTTTATCGGACGTCCGATAATATTGGACCTTCGACACTTGCATGTCTGAATTCTGATCCTTCAAACTCCCAAAAAATTCTCCCTCTACCTGATGGGTTTTTCGGGAACTTCTCGAGCCTCAATGCCTAGTCCCATGAACGAGATGACGTATCCTTACTCTAACTTCTCATGTGCCAACAACCATTTCCTCACCATAATTTATTATGAGACCTTAGGTTGTTACAATCTACCCCCCTTAAAAAAATTCATCCACGAAATTTAAAAAAAAAATAGAGGCGTAGCTGATGACTCAAACAGTTCAGGGTATCGTTCCCATATAGTTGATTCTTGCTCCGAGGTATCCCCTTCCACTCAGCGATACCACCACATCACTTTCACCAATGGTATCCTTTTAGCACTTACTCCCACGATCTCGTGAGTCTTAGCGGCCTCTCCTTGTAAGCTACATCTCCAAAATTTCCGCATCCTTCCAATTCAATACATGGGGGACAGATCCAGGTAATACTTCCGAAGCATGGAGATGCGAAAAACATCATGGAGTCAGGAGAGTCAAGGCGGGAGGGCTAATCGGTAAGCCACCTCACCAACCCTATCCAGAATCTCAAATGGGCCAATGTAACGGGGATTGAGCTTCACTTTGTCTTCAAATATTCGAATGCCATGTCTTGGAGTGACTCGGAGGAACATGTGGTCTCCTACCCTAACTCCAAGGGTCTTCGCCTCCATTCGACATAGCTCTTATGGCGGTTCTATGCCGTAAATAACCTCTGCTTGATCACTTTGACCCTTTCGGTTGTCTGCCTCACCATGTCTGGTCCCAAGAAGGTAGCATCTCCCATTTCGGTCCAACACAACGGTGAGCGGCATGGTCTACCATAGAGTGCCTCGAAGGTACCATCTCATTGCTCGACTGATAACTAGTGTTTTACACAAATTCAACTAGAGGCAAATGTTCTTCTTAACTTCCCTGATGGTCCATCACACAGGCTCGAAGCATATCCTCTAATATCTGAATGGTTCTTTCTGATAATCCATTCGTCTGAGGGTGATGCACAAGGCTAAGCAGCAGTTGGGTGCCCAAAGCTTGCTGTAAGCTCTGCCATAATGTGACACAAATTGGGGGTCAAGATCTAAAATAATGGAAATTGGTACCCCATGCCGCTTCACCACCTCTCTGATAAACTGCTGATTTAATTTTCCATAGAATTTGTTGTTTTCACCAGTAAAAATTGTGCTGACTTGGTAAGTTTGTCCAAAGTCACCCACATTGCGTCCTTTCCTTCTAGATATCTTGACAATCCCAACACAAAGTCCATAGTAATATATTCCCATTTCCATTTAGATACTAGAAAATTCTGCAATTCCCCCCACGGTCGTTGATGTTCGGCTTTCACTTTCTGACACGTAAGGCACCGAGTTACGAATTTTGCCACATCCTCATCATTCCTTTCCACCAGTATTGGTGCCTCATGTCATAGTACATCTTTGTGCGACCAGGGTGCACCGCAAACCAAGAACAATGGAAAAGCAGAAGGACCTCTTCCCTACAGTTCTATGTCAAAGATACGAATAATTAACCCTAGTATGTTAAGCACCTATGGCCCTTATCGACCAACCCTTTGTGCTCTGCCCACTGGCAATCTGATCTCGAATTCCCAACGACTTCGTATCATTTTGCTGTGCCGACACTACTCTATCCACCAACATTGGTCGTGCTACTAAACTTTGAATCTAGGCTCCTCCCCTATTTTTAATCAACTGGAGATCAAACTCGCCCACTCTTTCCATTGTTTTCCATTCAGTCATAGCCAGTCTGGCTAAAGTACCTCAGGACTTTTGGCTTAAGTTATCGGCCATCACATTCAACTTGTTGGGGTGGTAGGAGAGCTGGAAGTCATAGTCCGATAGGAATTCCATCCACTTGCGCTGTGTCAAATTTAAGTCCCTTTGAGTGAATAAGTACTTCACACTTTGGTGATCTTCGAACACCTCAAATCGTTCCCCTTATAAGTAATGTCGCCACAACTTCAAGGCACATACCACTACGGCCAATTCTATGTCATGCATTGGGTAGTTTTGTACATGTGGCTTCATTGTCGAGAACCATAAGCCATCACTTAGCCTTCTTGCATCAACACACAACCCAAGACACCCCCGGATGTGTCACAATACACAACATATCCCCGTCCTCAATCTGGCACCACCAACACCGGAGTTGTAGCCATTTTTTTCTTCAAGCTCATAAACATTGTTTCACAAGCCTCCGACCAAGTGAACGCCACCCCCTTTCGAGTCAGGGAGGTCATTGGCGCTGCTATTTTTGTGAAGTCTTGGATGTATAGTCGGTAATACCTGGCCAATCCCAAAAAACTATGAATCTTGAACACATTTCTCGGTCTAGTTCAACTCAGTACGGCCTCCACCTTGGCCGAATCCACCACAACAGCAACATCTGATACCTAGAAACTATATCTCCCTCAATGAAAATTCGCACTTGCTTAGTTTCGCATAAAGCTTGTGGTCCGCAAACTCTGTAGCACAACTCGAACATGCTTGTCGTGCTCACTCTTCATGGATGAGTAAACCAAAATATCGTTAGTAAAGCCTTCATCAAATAGGTCCAAATATGGTCGGAAGATATGATTCATAAGATCCATAAATGTAGCCGGTGCATTGGTTAACCCAAATGGCATGGCTACGAATTTGCAATGGCCAAATCGGGTGCGAAACACTGTCTTCTAGATATCTTCATCTTGTATTCTCAATTAATGGTACCTCGACTGCAAGTCAATCTTGGAGAAATAACAGGCCCCTCTCAATTGATCAAATAAGTCATCTATCCTTGGCAACAGGTACTTATTCTCCACAGTTACCTTGTTAAGCTATCGATAGTCGATGCACCGTCTCAGGGCCCGTTCTTTTTCTTCACAAAGAGAGCATGAGAACCCCAAGGCAAGGCACTTGGTCAGATAAACCCCATTTTCTCAAGTTCAGTCAACTGGGCTTTAGGCTCTTTTAGTTCTGCCAGCACCATATGATAGGGTGGTACTAGAAAGCAAATCAGTCACAAACTCAACCTCCAGGCGAGAGGGCAACTTGGTCAGTCTCTCGAGAAAAACATCTTGGAACTCCACTACCATACAGGGCAACACTGAATTGGAAGATTCAGTCTCCTCCCAACCCATACTAGTCACGAAGCTAAACATTCTTAAATCACATTTCCACACATTTTTACAAAGGTCACGGAATGGATTCAACCTTCCCACAAACTCTATCCCTATTGGTGTTCACCTCGATACCGTCCTCTGGTGGCAATCAAAGATCACTATGAAGTTTGAAAACAAGTCCATACCTAGAATTATATCAATTTCTATCATGTTCAAGACTAATGAGTTGAATTCCAACTCCACTTCCCCGACAGTCAAAACACATTTTCGGCATATCCAGTCTACTACTGATGTGTGTCCCAATGGGGACCTGACAAGAATAGGGTGGACCATTCTCTCCACCTTTAAACTCAGAACATGGACAAACTGTGATGCAATGAAGGAATGGGATGCACCAGAATCAAATAAAATATGCACACAAGAACCAAAAAAAGGCATTATACCTTACATCATTGGTGTGTCTGTAGTTTCCTCAGTCTAACGGGTTACTGCAAAAACCTTGCCATGTGGTGTCTGTCCAGGCTGCCCCCGACCCGGCTTCTGCTGAGAACTGCTAGGAGATACAGACCTTGTAGGTTTTGTTGTGTATACGTCTGAGCTGGTCTAGGCATCTGTTTGGGTCCCACTACACTTCTAGATACTCCAGCCTGAAAGCAATCCTTGGCGAAGTGCCCCATCTATCCACAAGTATAACAAGATCTCTTTTAGTGTCCAACTTGTCCAAGTTATAGCATTTGTATGCTTTCTTTCCTCCACTAATGGTTTGGCCCGACTGTTGTTTGTAGGGAGTGGAAGATGTTCCCTTCGGAGGATATTGGTCTGACCTCTAAGTCTTGTTATCTTGCCTGTGCGTTTTTTGGCTACCTCCACCAAATGTTGAATTCAATACCTCAATCAACCCCATGAATGTGGTCTCTGCCACTGAAGCCACATCGACCACCTTTTTAAAATTTTGCAGTCGATGGGTGGCTACATGATGTAGGAGATGGGGACTGAGTCCTTGCTCAAATCTTCAGGCCTTCATACTATCATTGCACACCAAGTTCGTAGCGAAGAGGGGTAAATTTTGTGAACTTTGCCAGATATTAGGCCACGGTGCCATCCCCCTGTCATAAGTTGAAGAACCCATTCACCTTCTACTCTCGAACCATGGATGGAAAGTATCGGGCTAAGAACATCTCTTTGAAATCTCTCCACCCGAAGGGTTGGGTGGGTTGAGTTGCATTTACTAGCTTCCACCATTTTCGGACGTCCCCAACTAACTGAAATGAGACCAGCTAGACCCGAGTAGCTTCATCCATGATGCCCAAGGTATTCATCACCAGCTCTACTTCCTCCACCTATTCTTCTGCCAGCATAAACTCAAAGCACAATGCTTAAGCAATCCAACATAAACACAAATGGATTGTCCGACCACGTGCTATTGAAAAAGGAAAGAAAGGAGGACAAAAGGATTAGTTCTAGTTTTTATCCTTTCTTCTCTCTCAACCCCTATCCGAGGAATTTAAGCCTCAGCTCTAATACCAAAACTATCATGGCTTTGTCCTCCGGACACGTGACTAACATATATATATTTTTTTTGCTAATACATCTAAGTCCATAAACACGTGGGGATTGCACATGCGAGGCAACCCTATGAAAAGTTTCCCTTAAAAGTGGACTGTTAGAAAATTACAATAACTTCCCATATTTTACAATCTATAACAATATACACATCTTCCACCATAAATTACAGTCCAACTAAAAATTTCAAATAAACATGGTCCTTTAGATTTGACCAAATACATTCATAACATTTCATGTTAACATTCACAAAATACAAAGAAAATGCCTTCATATGTATTGATCTCCTAACCTTGTCCATGTGGTCCTAGGGACCCCAACTCTATCGCACATCCTGCATTTATGAGGGGGTTAGACCACATGCATAAGCAACATCAATAACATGGGTACAAGTAATAATGAGATAGGCATAGTCTAAAAAACCAAATGTAATATGCAGATATCCTTCGTGCACTTCAATTATAACATCATTACCATGTGTGCCTAGTCTTATCTTTTAACTCACGCTTCGTGGTCCCGCCATTACTCCCTATTTCGTGGCCATTACTAGTCCCCGTTGTTGACCCTAGCATAGAGCCCATCTCAATGGCTCACGCCTAGGGGTCCCACTAGTACTCCCTATTTCGTGGCCATTCCTGACCTTGACTAGCAACCCATTGGTCGAAATCTTGCCACTACTCCCTATTTCGTGGCAACAATATTCGTACATCCACATAGATACAAGTACACAAAGAAGAGGCTAGCTAGATCACTTTCATCTCATTATTTTATTTTTATTTCATGCATTATGAACCATCATTATAAATCAGGCTATCTCTCTATGCATTCTCATTCACACACTCACACCACATGAAAGTTACTAATTCATACACACCCTCTACAACACCATACCATCCCATCATATCAACATACTTAGTACTTACACCCAACACCGCACACAAGCATTCATTATCAACTTAGGGTTCATATCATTACAATTGAGCATGACAATTCAATCGTATGGAATTTAGCATTTCTTCTACATGGGGGGTGGAATCCCTCACCTATTGATCTAAAGGCGGATTGTTATCTCCAAAGGGGTGGCGATTGCTAGCTTCGGGGCAGTCAATCGCTACCCAACCACAACCGTACAATATGCAACACATCAATCAATGCTCAAAATAAATCGAAGGAAGGACTAATTTCACAATTAATTTAAAACCCCAAATTTTACTCATCCCTCCAAGGTCTCTATTCCCCATTTTCCGTCAAAAGAGAGAGATCTTACCATCACCCCACAACCCCCAGCCCAACGCCACTATTTTCCCCCAATTCATGTTCCTCAACCCATGCATTTGGGTTTTCACCTCCTTCCTAAAGAAATTTTCATCCTCCATTAGGTCAAGCATCCCGTCTACATCATCCATTTGTCTTTTATCATCTAAATGGAAGTTACACCCAACCAAGAGCTACCCTTTAGATGAGTTTCAAGTTGAAAAAGTGGAAAACTATTACATCAAGATGTAATTTCCCAGATGAGGAGAGGCTTGTAGGAGTCCTTGGCCCAAACAAAGCACATGAGTTAATTCTGCAACTAGGAAGGAGGAGGAGGGCAGAGGAGGTCTGCTCACACGGCTAAGGTGTGGCGCCCCACCCTCTCCCACCGTGATCAAAGTAATATTTTATGAACATTTCATTGAAGAAAAAGGCAAGCGCCACGACGCGAGCCGAGTCTGAGTCCGAAAATCCGACCCTCGACTTGCCCAACCTAGCACATGCGTGGTTCAAAGCCCACAATAACATTTGCACGTGCTAGACAAATTGCAGAAGATTAAACATTTACATACAATATATTTGCATCTCAAAGCAAAAATAAGGATTTCCCAAAACATAAGTCAAATACAAACAAAATATTAAATCCAACTAGTAGTTAATCAAAGTATTACATATCCAAGTATCACTTCTATAAATTACATCATGTTCAAAATATCAAAAGAAATCTAAGTCCACCAAGCATCTCTTATTCAAATCTTGATCAAGCTTGGCTATCATTGGGTCCAACTTCACCGTCCTTTTTTACACATGTGTTCACATCTAAAGGGGGAAATTTATGGGCTTAGTCAATACGCCCAGTAGAAATTCCAACTAATAAATATGCACTGGGGAGTGTCATAATCAAAATAATGCACATACTTGCAATTTCATGGTAAAACATTCCTCATTGGGTAAACATGATATAGTTCTCAAATATCATTTGTAATATGGTATAAAATCACATATTTCAATATGCTTGAAATTTCTCAAGAAATGCCATGCCATGGGTGCCATGCAACAATGATTGCCCTTCCATGCCCATGCATCAATCATAATATTCATTTCATCGCAATGCTTTCCATCATTGGTCATTTATGTCTGACAGCATTTGAGACGGCAACCACCAGGGTGTTGTACCCATCCAAAAATCAACCGAGACTATCAGTGGAGTGTGGACTCCTCCCTCTGCGCAGGGTTTCGGGACCTTCCCAAGAGCTCTTTGGCCCAATTTAAAGCTAACAATCATAATCATGGACGGGGCCAAAATATAATACTTGTATTAGTCCATCAATATCATTGTATACGAGACCAAGCAATGTCCGGACATTTCATTCTTGACTCGGTAATGCAATTCCCTCCCATGCAATCACGCATGAGGTACATGTATGCAACATGATGACAAATTTATTCATTGTATAATTCTAACTTCTTTCAATATGTAAAACATAATAGCAGAATATCTCAATATAACTCATGTTCAAATAATAACATTCTCATAACTCAAAATATATGATTTTAAAAGAAATAAAAAACATAGCAAGGTATTTAGTTCACACTCATAGTGCTTCAACAATTTAGGAAAACCTACCTGGTCTAAGGTGATCAGCGAGGATAAACGATTCACAAAGTAGATTGGGCAATCTCGGAGTTACTCTCGCCTATTCGTTCATTCACATGTGTCAACATATAATTCTCACGTCAATATAGTGTAAAAACCCTCTAATTCAATTTATGAAAGTCTTAATTAAGCCTTAAGGGTCATTTGACGAAGGTCATTAGAGTCTAAATGACTCTACATGTGTGTTTTGTCCTAACCAAGGGTGAAATGGTCATTTTACCCATAATACTCCATTTAAATATATTCTTTATCGAATTAGAATTTAGGAACAAAATACTCATTATTAGAAACTAAAATTTCAAATATAGTGAAGATGTCCAAAACTAGCCTTTTAGTTTTGGAATACAAACTGCGCACTATTTTTGTAAAAATCATTTCGGGTTCTTTTCGGTATCAGAATAACTCGAGTAGATACTCTTTGAAAATATGTTTGATAGTATAATACACGAAAAATTTTCAAAAATATCCAGACAATCGTTTTGAAATGGTTATAGATCCATTTTCGGGGCTGATATGTAAAAAAAGTTTTCTATCTTAGAACTGTCCAGTTTTTACAAAATTATTTTGGGTACTTTCCGATGTCCAAAAATTGCGAATAAATACTTTTTGAGAACCTCTTTCATAGTATAAGATCTGAAAAATAGTTACAAATTCACAGAAAATCATTTTGAGATGTTTAAAGGTCCATTTTTTGGACTGATTTGCAGAAACAATTTTACCATGAATCATTTTTCCAAAGTTCATCATAAGATATCATTTTCTTAAACCCTTTTTGTTACAAAAACAAGTAAATAAAAGACATTCAAACATTCTAATGGAGTTATAAAAACACACTAAAAGAAAAAATCTAAACATCCAAGTCATTTTAAGTAGAACTTATGTAAGTCTCAATTTTATGAAAATAGTTACTACTTTCCATTATTTTTTTATTACACTCCATTTCTTAGATTCTCTCCATAGTTTCTGTGATGTAAGAACTTAGATAAATAGATGAAACATTTTAACATCTAAATCAAATAACTAAGAGGGTTAGAGAACCTACTTATTCAAGCTTTAATCAAGTCTTCAAGTCATTTCTTCTTTTTTCCAAGCTCTAAGCTTTCAAGAGAGATTTGGACCAAAGAGTACAACGCTCTCTCTCTCTCTCTTTCTTGCTTCAAATTTTTAGAGAGGAAGAAGGATGAGGAGGAGGACAGAAGGAGAGAATGCAGAAAAAGAGGTAGAGATGGAACCTGAACTTTTCCTCCTCTCAGTCTTACTTTTTCCTATACCTTATCCTCCTTTTGCTTTTTAGTTAAAAAACAAAAGCTAAAGGTGGTGAGGTGGAGAGAACTTATTGGTCTAAGCTAGAGGTGAGATGGTGATGTTGCTTTCATTCTTATCTTGCCATGCGGCATGCCATCTCATCATACCTTGCCACGTCATCGCTGATGTGGCATATTCCACCTCATCACATAGTTTTGAAATTAAATTCTAATTTGATTTAATCACCATTAATTTCATTTAATTTATTAATCATTTATCTAATCTTGTTAATTAATCTCCAATTTTCCCATCAATTTCCAATTTGAGTTCAAAATTTCAAATTTTATTCAAAATATTCTGGGAACATTACATTGAGTTACGGGGTTGAAACTCCAGGTCATTATATGGGGTCTGATTTGGTTGGGTTGAATTAGCTGGAAATGACAATTTCCACTGGTTTGGAGTTTAAATACCCCTACCACAACCTGCGATATCAGAACTCCGATCATTAAGTATTGAAGCTCCAATACCATCAGAACTTATTGGATTTCTAATGAGGTACCTCAAATTTTTTTGAAGTCCACAAAATGTGGCCTTCAACTTTGAGCCCCGATAATCTCTGATAGTTTCTATCAGATGTCAGATAGTATAGGACCTCCGACACTTACATGTTGGAATGATGATCCTTCGAATTCCTAAAAAATTTTATGCAAACATGTCTGAAGACCGGGCGAGACATTCCATAAAATTCAAAGTTAGAGGGACCGAAATTGAGATTTCAACTTTAGTAATGGACAGAATGTTTCAGTTTCCTAGTGCCACTATTTCAAAGTATGAATCAAATTCATGGCCCACCAATGTTGTTGGATTCGTTCCCTCAGAGGCCATAACCCAAATGTGTACACGGAGTGATAGTGCCAAAGGAGATAAACCCGCGCTGATGGAGTTAACCCTAGAAGTCCGAATTGTATATTACATTATTAGGAAGAATATTTTACCTAGAAAAGAGCTTATTAATCAGGTGCCATATTTTGATAGTTTTCTCATATGATGCATTTTGAATGGCAAACAAATTGATATTTCCTTCATCATCATAAAACACATGGTTGTTTGGCGTAAGATTAGAAAATGTAGCATTCCATATGGTTTATTTCTGTCTTACTTGTTTCGACAAAAAGGAATCACCCTTCCCCCTGAAGAGAAAATAGCTTTGAAGAAAATCGATATATTGGATGCGTCTACTTTGGGCAAGATGAGATTCAAACTCAACAATGCACGTTGGGTTCCCAAAGTAGAACATGCTCCTATTGAGGTTGAGGCACCTGAGGAGGAGGGTGACAAACCTGAAGTTGGGGGGACAGAGGCACCTGAAGTTCGGGGGGCAGAGGCACATGAAGTTGGGAGGGCAGAGGCACATGATACTGGAGTCAGTACTATGCTAATTCTTGATAGCATAGAAAAACTAAATGAAAAAATTGAAGTGAAATTTACTGAGATGGAAGGAAGGCTTATGGGAAGGCTTGAAGGAATGGTTGATGAGAAATTGGCTGAGATGGAAGGAAGGCTGATTGGAATGCTTGAAGGAATGGTTGACGATAAATTGGCTGAGATGGAAAGGAGGATGAATGAACAAATTGATAAGAAAAATGGTGAGTTGGTTGGAATGACGATGAGAATGCTGAATAATTTGAAGAGTCAAGTGATAGATACAATGAGAAACTCTGTTCTTTTAGTACAAAGTGCAGGAATATGAACACAACTTGGACGCGAATCGTCATCCGGGATTGTAAGATGTTTCTTAGAGGAATCGATGATAAATCGATCTTGGGGGAACACCACTGCCTCTCGCCCGACTGACACCACTGAGGCTCACCGGACTGGCACCACTTAACCTCGTCCTACTTTCCCCACTCAGCCTCGTCTCACTGGCCCCACTCAGCCTCGTCTTACTGGCCCTACTCGTCAAGTGCACTCAACTGGCCCCATTCAAAGTGCGACTGGGCATCTTCCATTGGAACGACCTAAGTCTCTTGATACTACACCAGCACCTCTTTCATCGGCACCAACACCTCTTGATACTGCACCAGCACCTCCTTCATCGGCACTAGCACCTCCTGCATCGGATCCTACTCCTATTGATGTTGATGCACTTCCTTCATCTGCACCTGCTTCTACATCTGCCCCAGCTCCTGCCTCCGATTAGCCGTTGTATTTGAAATTTTTGTAATTTTCATATTTTGATATTCACATGTAAATGTTGTAAATTTTGAATGAACATGGTGAATGTTTCTTTTTATGACATTTTTTGTCAATTTTGAATGAACATAGTGAATAGTTTCTTTTCATGACATATTTCGTCTATTTGAATGAACATGGTGAATGGTTTGCTTGTATGTAAATTTTGTATAGGTTGTTTACTCCAGCATTCTTTAACAAACTCCCTCACTAATGGTTAAAAATCTTTTTTAATCAGGCCATCTGATTTATAAGGTCCCATATTTGTTGACTGACCACTCAAAGGTACATTTTTAGCGACAATCCACTCTAAGATCCCATATTTAGTGAGAAACCACTCAAAGGTCCTATGTTTAACGACAAACCATGAAAAGGTCCCATATTTAGTGACAACCCCACGCAAGGGTCCCATATTTTGTAACAAACCACTCAATGCTGGATTTATTTAAAATAACAATTGTTGCTTGAATACATGCTTCAGTACATCGGAATGAAAATTAATACAACTTTTTGCAAATTAAATACATTCTTACAACTGAATAAATGAAAAAATAATAGACACCCATCACTAATTCCACCAATGTTGGAATTCGCCAGGATCTCTAAGATCACCAGAGGTATATGTCGAATTGTTATAGAAGTCATAAGAACCAGTCGGTTGTGGAAAAAGGAGTACATGTTAGTATTTTTCACCTTATTCTATATGAATGAAAATGTAAATATGTATCTTATGTAAAAGCAACTTAATATGGATAATTAAGACAAACTCGTTGCTTGCGATTCATGGAAATCATGAGGTTGAGGTAAAACATTTAAATCTACACTGTAGGCTGCCTGTGCAGCACTTCCATTTGGACATGTTCACTTCGTATGACCAATATTTTTGTATAACCCACATCTTATTCCATTCAATTGATTCTCTACAATCTCAAATGCAGAAGGATCTCGTCTTATAGATGTTTGACCCTTTGAATTCTTTGAACCTGGGTGACGTCATCTGTTGTACTGCATAATAGATTAGCTGATATGCATCTCATCACTGGCAAGATCTTGGATATAATCTCGGAGCTCCTCTTGATCAAATGTAGACATGTTTCCATTTTTTTTTTTAATGCCTTTTCAGTGCACATCCAATTCATCCCTAGGTAGATTTGTAACACCCCACCCTTTTCACTCTTGGTTTTGTTTTTGGGGGAAATTTCTAAATACATATTGTTTGTCTTTCAATTTGAGGATATCGGGGAAGTGTATCATATTTTGCTATGTTTGACAGATCCAATTATGATGACTGTACTTACTTTTCTATCTTTCATTGTTGTTCTCAGATTGAATGTTCAGTCTGAGTCTAACGACGTAAATTAATCCGGCCCCCAATCAGCGGACTCCGAAGAGTCGGTCAGTTGGGATTCTTATCTGTCAGTGAGACATGAAACCGTCTTAATCTTACTTCGAAATATTCAACTTCCCATTTCGCTCTAATACCAACTGTAACACCCTGCCCTTTTCACTCTTGGTTTTGTTTTTGGGGGAAATTTTTAAATACCTATTGTTTGTCTTTCAATTTGGGGATATCGGGGAAGTGTATCTTATTTTGCTATGTTTGACAGATCCAATTATGATGACTGTACTTACTTTGTTATCTTTCAGTGTATGGCCGAACCCCATGACCTATTTTATGGGTCATTTCATGGGTTAAGTGTGAATCTAGGCATGTTTAAGTGAATGGGTATTAAGTTATGGAAATGGCTGATTTATAATGGGTTTTGTGTCATGATTGATGAGGCATGGATGGATCTATATTTATGGATCAGTTAGGGATATAGACATAAATAAATAAAAGGTGATTAACCATGGGAAAAATGAGTGACAAAGATGTAAATATGGCCAAAAATGAAGAACCATGGGTTCGGCCATGGTGTATGGCCAAACCCCATGGGGGATGATTGTGGACTTAGGATAAAAAGATCAAGTTTGAGCTTGGTGAGGTTCGGCCATGTTGTATGGTCGAACCCTACTAAGGAGGATTGGTTGTGGACATTGATTTATTAAGCAAAAATTAAACAAGGGTTAGTTAGTGGCAAAACCGTAATACAAGTTATAATGGAATGAAAGATTAAAAGAACTTGAAAGAGGGGTCAAGCCAAAGTGGTATGGTTCGGCCATGTTGTATGGCCAAACCCTACCAAGGTATGTTTAAAGTGTGAAGTATTTTAGTGTTGATCAAATGAAAAAGAAGATCAAATCCAAAGTAGGTGAGTTCGACCATGGGTATGGCCGAACCCCACAAGTTGATTTTGGGACTTAGATTTAATTAGAAATCAAAAGGATATGTGATTGACTTGCTATTATATAAACAAGGTAACGGGATTTGAACGGTGCACAAGTCGTAAACGGGTGACGGTCTAAGAGGAACGGACTGTTTAAGTGAACTTTCTGTAGGTTTCCTACCTTTTTGTAACCACACTTATATTTGATGTTTTATCTTAATTTTGATGAAATATGTGCTAAGTTACTATGTTTCAAAGTGGTTTTGTATGTTAAGATGTATTTACAAATGACATAAACTCATAGACATCTTATGCATGGCATGGGGTGATGATTGTGGAAACAGGAGGCCACACTCCATCGGGGCGTCCGAAAGACCACTGTGGGGTACCTTGATGATGAGAATACCATCAAGAGGAAACTGGAGGCCACACTCCATCGGGGCGTCCGAAAGACCACTGTGAGGTACCTTGACGATGAGAATCCCGTCAAGGGGAGGCTATGTATATTTGTGATGGGTGGAACTCATTACATGTGCATAACATACATGGCATTGTTTTATGAGATTTTGATGAACATGTATTATCATATTATTTGCATGTTTTTATACTAACTTTGTAGTAGCCCTAATCGGAAACACCTACTGGGCGTGTTGATCTAACGCCCTATCTCTATCCTTAGTGGATGATGCAGGAAAGGGAAAGAATAAGGATCGTGAAGGAAACCAAGTATAGGAGCTTGGGCTTTTGTATGGACTTTAATTTATGGATTGATTTATGGACTTTTTATTTGGACAATGTAATTTGATAGTTAGATGATGTTGGCATGTAATAATTTAGTTAATTAGCTATGGTTTGGTATGTTTTGTATGATTTGGAATGAATGTTTAGTCTAAGGTTATTTTAGTAATTTTGGAGAATATGATTATATACTTTGCTATCTAAAAATATAAAATGGAGTAGTCGTAGATCTATTATAACCCGCAGTTAGATTAAGATTAAGTTTATTCCGGAAGTCTTATTTGTACCATGTGTGGATCGGTTCTTATGGATTTAGTTCATACGCACATGGGCTTGACCAGTTAAGGGTCGGACTTTAGAAGTCCGAACTTAACTCGCGTCGTGACGTCCCGCCCCGATCACTTGGTTATTGTTATTTTTTAAAAAAAAAACCTCTGATTTTTAAAGTGAAAAGGGCTGGGTGTTATAAGATTCATTTCCATGTTCAAGTCGTAAAATGAAATCAAGTCGATTATCCATTGTGGATGGATCTGATCCAAATGTAACTTGTTCATCCATTGCATTTTGTGAGCACAAGGTAAACCCATGGAAGCTGTAAACTCATGTGAACTATTAGGTGAAAATGACCTGTTTATGAGCATAGCATATTGCTTGTAAACCTCGGATAATGTAAATTGTGATACTCTGCCATTCACTTTATCAAAGATAGGAATCGAAACAGTAAAAGCAAATTGGATTTTTTCATCCTCCATTTGAATCTTAAAGTCTTGAAACTGATTTTCAATGGCATTGGATATCTTTTTTCGGACAACATGTAGATCACTAGTGGAGTTAGCTATATATCGTTTTAACACTGAATGTGCACCTTGAACGCTTGAAGTGGCTGCATTTTGAAAATGTAAACTCCAACCGATCCATTCCTTGACGAATTGCTTCTTATGTAGGATTTATGTCCTTCTTATATAATTCACTGCATCCGAATAATCTCGAAAATCTTGTTTGAATGCCTCAAACGCTTCATTAAATGCAACTTCGGATGGAGACTCGACCAAGTCATTCCATTGGGTCATAAATGCATTTCATTCTTCCATTTTCTTGAAAAAAGGCTTATAATGAGGTAGAATATTTTTGTTGATATGCCAAATATATAAGATATGTACAACATTAGGGAACTCTGAATCAATGACATTCTCCAACGCTAAATCTCTATCGGTAAAAAAAACTTGTCGATCATGATCGACTCTAAGACCTTTTTGAACATCTCTAACGTCCATACGTAATCTTCAAATTTTTCATTCCTCATAAATGCGAAGCATGAGTAGAAATTCTTATTGAAACTTCTGATACCAACGATATTAAGTAATGACATATGATATATGTTGGTTTTGTAAGTGCAATCCATGAGAAATACATTATTATAGCTATTCGAAAGTATAACTGACAATGGATGTATAAAGAAAAGATGAGATAAATGACCTTGACTGTCATAGTTGAGAAAATATTGGTAACCACCTTTTTGAAGATCTTCTAAAAATGCTTCAATTGAAGTATAACCTCTAAGTTGTTCTTTTCGAAACGAAGCCAAAAAATTGTACAAATTAGTAGATGATACTCAAATCTCTGGATTATCATTTCGAATGATCGTCATAATTTGCCGGGGTGGTACATTGTTGTTATGCATTTCAATAATTATTCTCTTCTCTTCATTTGAAAAATACCTTTTAATAGGATGACCTACTAATACGCTCTTGAGATCATGATTGTGCTCCATATCTTTTATAGTCAACTTCCATGACCATCAACAATTTGTCTCCCTTGCACTTCAAATGAACAATTAACAAGGCAATAATATGCTTTCTTCTTCCTCTCATTATCTTTCAAATTAACTGTGCTACGATATGTACACCCTCTATCACAACCAAGAATAACTAAATTGCGCTGATTGCATGACCTCTTAATGGTAGCTACAAATCCTTGCGCAATGGAAACCTCCTTAACATGCTTTACTAAATCGTCGCGACTTGAAAAATACCTCTCAATAAACTCATTTTCAACAATATCATTTTCAACAATCTCATCATTTTCAACAAATGTGGATAAAACTCCCTCACAATCCATAGTACTATTTTCAAAGAAATTTTGAGAGTCTTGGGTTTGAGAAAGAGTTACCTTTGATTCCGATTAGGAGATTGAGAGAATAACTTCTGAGAAATACTTTCGAATCAATATAGGAGATTTGAGAGAGTATCTTCAAATAGTAGAGTGGTTCGTTTTGGAAAGGGGATTTGGAGTTTGAGGAAAAATAATTTGGAAAGGAGTTTGAGTGAGAGGGGTGTAGAAAGGACTTTGAAGGAGAAGATTTCGAAATCGGGGAGGTTTTGAGGGAGAAGATTTTGAAATCGGGGTTCTGAGGGAGTAGCGTTTCAAAAGGGGCGAGATGAAAATGAAGAATGAAAGGGAAGAGGGACGCGATTGAACTTATTCTCAGTTTCGCGTGGAAGCCCAAGCAAACAATTGATCGATCGATCACATAGGATTGTGTGATCGATCTTGAGAGGAGAGGTCGACTGTCAAACTGTCGACGTTTGAATTAAAATCGATCGTTTGATCACTGGGATCGTCCGATCGATCTTGAGAGGAGAGGACGACTATCAAGATATCTACCTCTCAGTTAAAATTGATCACACGATTCCATGGGACTGTGCGATCGATTGAATCTCATATTAGGATCCATCGATCGATTCGAAAATGAACTGTCTGATCGATCGATCGATCGATCGTATACGTCTCAAATCGATTAATTGAAGTGAAAATGCATTGTTACGTGCAAGAGTAAAAAAGTAATTTCCACTCAAAATTTAAATTGGGATGTGTGGTAAGGAAAATCGGGAGTATGTGAATGCTCGAGCCATTCTGGAATCATAAAAATATAATTTAGACGTTAGTTGTTCCAATTTCATTCTCACCTTCACGGAAAGACACGTCGTTTTCGGCTCCCGTGTTCGTTGCTCTGGACTTTGTCGTCGGACTTTCGATTGTATCTTCAATCCGTGGCATTCGTCGCTGGCCGCATTAGTGGAAAAACACTTTTCGTGTTTGAAGCTGATGGGAAGGAGCCGGTTTTCCTTTGCTTCTTTTCCAACCAATTTTAGAGAAAAAAGGGAAAAGACAGGATCATAGGAACTTAGTTCCTTTGCTTTCTCTTCGCATTTGGTGATACCTGATATAAAGTTTCTGGATTTTTTTCTCTAAATTCTTTGATCTCTGTTCCATGTGGGTTTCTTGGGATTGAGACTTTTCTGACATGGGTTTTCCCTAGTTTTGCCTTTTTTCTTCTGTTTCATATCCCATAACGTATTTCCCGAATTGGATTTTTTCCAACATTCATCTTTCTTCCAGTTTCCATTTTCGTTTGTTTTTCCTGAAATGGGTTTTCTTGGAAATTGATTCTCTTGATGTGGGTTGTGTGGGATTTTTATCTTTCAGACCGCGTTTGATGGTTTTAGATTTCAGTTCTTTTTGTATCCTTTATTGGAACTAATTTATGTCGGAAGAAGGCGGAGTGAGGGAGAATGAAGTGCTGACTGCGATGGATCCGTCTGAATCACGATGGGTTTTCCAGGATGATGAAGAAAATGAAGTAGATTTTACATCTCGAGCGGGCTTTGATTCTGAAGATGGTGAGAGTGAAGAGCATCAACTGATTAGAACCGCTCCTCGCATTGATTCATTTGATGTTGAGGCCCTCGAAGTTCCAGGCGCTCAGAGAAATGACTATGAGGTATAAGAACTTGTTCCACCTTCTGTTTTCTTGTTTGGTGTTGGATCAATATTTTGAGTGGAAACATTGGGGAATTATTTCATTCAAGAATTATTCCTGCATTCCTGATCGGTTTTATTATTATTATTTTTTTGAAAATTGATCGGTTTTATTATTTTAGTGTAGTATATGTTGACCATGGCATTTGTAACAGCAAAGCAGTACATATTTACTGTGGCAGATTCGATTATCTGAGAGGGAAATGTATGAAGAAGTTAAGCGAGAATTGAATGCATGAAATGCTTCATTTTTCAAAATTCTGTTTGGTAATCATATAGAACCATTGCAGAAATTTGAGAATTGGAAACAAGACAAGTTGGTGTTTGAGAAGGGAAATTACTTTCTAGCAACTACAGGGTGGTCTACTCTTTTTCTTTCAATAGGGTGGATTACTCTTTTTCCTCCTCTGAATTCAGCATCCAAATCAGTGTAAAAAATGAGCATTGTTAATGAGTGGAGACAGAAAAAGTAGAATGGTGACATCCCATGTAATGTGTTGTGGAATTTTGCTGTTGCAAATACATAATTGAATGTATAACTATTCATCATTCTGAATTAACCTTGTAATTTTGCTTAAATCCATAATTTCTGCATCACTTCAGACCACATTTTTTTTGGTTGGAAGTCCACCATTCTTTTTGTGAAAGAGATTTTTAAAGTAAGCTACGAATAAGGGTTTTTCCCATGCAAAATGAAAGGTGACCTTTTTTCATAGCTTTCTTTTAGATTTTCTTTCACAATGCATGGTGAATTGTGAATTGTGTTGCCTGTGAGGGGAAAAAAGTGAATAGTGTATCAGTTAATCATTTGGGTGTAAAAGTTGCATTACCTTTAAGCTGAATGAATCTGAACTCCTTATCTGAATCTTTTAGTTTTAATTGCAGGACTTGAGTGTGGGGAGGAATATTTTGCTTGCTTTTCAGACACTTGGTGTTGTCTTTGGTGATGTTGGAACAAGCCCATTATATACTTTTGGTGTTATGTTTAACAAATGTCCTCCTACTCATGGGGAGGAAGATGTTCTTGGTGCACTCTCACTTGTTCTGTATACTTTGATCCTAATACCATTAATCAAGTATATCCTCGTTGTTCTTTGGGCAAATGATGATGGTGAAGGTATATTAGATGCTGTTAAAACAATCCTATTTTGTTCCAGTACTAATGTTGCATGAATGTACTCTAAATTGCAAGAGCTTGAATATTTAGGTGGACTGCACAATTTTCTGTCATTTTTTTTGACGACTGATGACTAAATAATCACCTACTTTCCGTTTGGGGTGTTGTGGGATATAGAAACGACATTAACTTGGAGACTATTTTTCAAGTTTTAATGCATCGTTGTATACATTCATATATGTATGCAATTCTAGGCAGTCGCTCATTATTGTTGCTTTATTCATATATGAATGCAACTCTAGGATGTCTGGGCACACTTTTCGAGATGTGGCGTCCATTTTCAAGGTTTCAAATGATTGCGTAAGGTGGAATGTGTAGAGAATCTTTTGATGATTATAGGTGTTCAAAAGACCTCCTAATCTGGTCATGTTAATCCTTAATATTGTTCTCCAAAAATTAGTGGTCAATATCAAATGTGTTCTTCTGGATTTTAATTCAATGGTGGGTTTCAATTGATGGGTATCAAATTGGGGGAATTGCAATTCATAGAGGGTAGGGTTTGTGGAGGTTTGCATTGAAGGTCCCAGTATTGAAAAAAAAGAGTAGAGAAAGGGTGCATTTGGAAGGAGTGTAATTTAGGATTTTGATAAGATTCTGCTTAATTTAATCAAGCAAAAGTGACCTAGAGACTGAGTTACAAGAAATTTGGTCAAGTACAGATTTGGAAAATTGCTGGATGGAAATGAAAATTGAAAGAAATACAAAGGTGGAACTGATTCAAGGTGGTCTCTTAGCCTACTTAACTGAAATCACAATTCTCTGCTTTTCTCCTCTCATGAATGATAAATGTAGGAATTTAGAGGCTTTTCCTAAGTATCTGTCTTCTTATTTTGGTAAGCGTATCTCAAGCAGCAAAAGAATCCTACTAAATTAGAATTTATTCAAAAATGGAATTCTTCGCTATCATCTACTGAGTAACTGGTGCTGCCTGTGGCTAAGTCCTGTTGCACTCAGCTGAGTCTTCTCTCAGTCGAATATTATTCTCCAGAATCCTATTATTCCCTGTCCCTTCGAAAAGAACCTTGCCCTTAAGGTTTAGATACAGAAAATGCTGTTGAAGCTGTCGATAATCTTCCCACCACTGTTGCGTCTTCACTTGGAAGCATGGTCCGAGAAACCAAATCCTCTTGTACAAGTTGGTTCCCCATCCTGGTCCAAAGAAAATCAAGAATTTAATCCAGTTCAACCATTAAGGCACCCTCTTGAGAAAAAAAATGAGCGATTGGGCCAAAGCCGTTATGGGTGCCCAGATGCATCTTTTTAGTTGAGAAATATGAAAAACAGGCTGGGTCTTACAGCACGATGGTAGTTCCAATTTGTAGCTACAGGTCCGATGCGTTGTACGACTTTCTACGGTCCAAAAATAATCTGGAGCAGGTTTTAAATTAGCCCTGCAATTGATGGTCGTTTGACAATATGGCTGTAGTTTCAAATAGACCGAGTCTCCAACTTGGAGTTCACAAGCTCGCCGGTGCTTGTCGTTTTGCTTTTTCATTTGCACCTGGGCCCAAATCAGGTTTTGATGAAGATCGCAATTTCCATCACGATCTCGCAGTTGCCGATCAACACTTGCTACCGTGGTGGTGCCAACTCCATAACAATGGACTGTTGGGGGAGGTCGCTCGTAAATGGATTCGATCTCGCAGTTGCTGATCAACACTTGCTACCGTGATGGTGCCAACTTCATAACAATGGACTGTCGGGGAGGTCGATCGTAAATGAAATAGAATGACATCATTTTCGCTGCAGTCTGAAAGGAAGTATTGTAGCAAAATTCTGCCCAAGATAACCAGTAAGCCCGCTGCTTGAGTTGCAACCCAGAAAAAAATTGTAAATAAGTCTCAAGGTATCTGTTTAAAACCTTGGTCTGCCCATCCCTTTGCGGTTGGTATGCCATACTCATGTGAAGCTGCATCCCCTGTAACTTAAAGAATTCTCGCCAAAAATTACTGAGAAAAATAGGGTCCCTGTCTGACACAATAGAACACGATATTCCATGAAGACGGCCATATCTCGAACAAAAGTTTCAGCTACTTGTTTTGCCGTATACGGATGTTTGAGTGGACTAAAGTTTGCATACTTGTTGAGCCTATCAACAACAACTAGGATGGTGGTGTTTCCTTCAGAAGGCGGAAGTCCTTCAATTACATCTATTGAAATGTCTTCCCAGATGCAATCCGGTATGGGTAAGGGTTTTATGAAACCAGCTGGAGTAATTGTTTAATATTTGCTCTGCTGACAAACATCACATGCTGTGATGTGGGCCCGAACATCCTGTTTAAGCTCCTTCCAAAAAACTGAGCTATTGTGTTTAAATGTATGCGGAAATCCGGAGTGGCCAACTGATGCAGTGTCATGGAATTCTCTGGGTATGGTTGTCTTGAAAGTCGATACAAATGGAGGAACTAATCAACCCTTCTAATGGAGGAGATCATTATGTAGTGTGTAAGAGCCCACAAAATGAGGATCATCTTTGAGGTTGGCTCGATGTCCTACCAGGATTATTCAGCTGAGAGATAGTGTACAGAGAACTGTCTTCTTTGCATTGAGATGTTGCGTTGGCTGCACTATTCCCTTGGACCAGCTCAATACTTAATTTCATGATCAAATCCTAGCAATTTGGCAACCCACTTCTGTTGCTCCATGGTAGAAACCTGCTGCTCAAGGAAGAATTTCAGACTTTTGTGATCAGTGCAGATTTCGAATTTGTGCCTCAACAAGTAGGGACACCATTTGTGGATGGCTTGGGCTATAGCGAGCATTTCCTTTTCATACGTGGGGTGTTCCAAGGCTCTTATGTACATGGCTATCTTCAAATTAGTAAAAGCTTGTTTCGCGGCTTCATTCCACTAAAGTCCTTCCTTTCTAGGTAGTTTAGTGAGTGGGGATACAATTTTGCCGTAGTCCTTAACGAATTTGCGATAATACCCTGTTAAGCCCCAAAAAACCCTGCAAACTTTTGACATTTTTGGGTTGAGGCAATCAAGCATGCAGGAAATTTTGGCAGGATCAATCACTACTCCCTCCACTGAACTGATGTAGCCGAGGTATTTCACTTTTTGGCACGCGAAAATGCATTTTACGTGATTAGTGAACAGGCTATTGTCTTGTAATAGCTTCTATACTATCCGCAAATGAGACATGTGACCGGTCCATGAAGTGCTGTAAACCAATATATTATCAAAGAAAACAAAGACAAACTTGCATAGTACCGGTCGAAATATATCATTCATTAATGCTTGAAATGATGACGGGGCGCTGGTCAACCCAAACGGCATAAAGATGAACTCATTGCATGTTGTGAGTTCAAAATGCTATTTGGTGGATATCTTCAACTCAAACTCGAATCTGGTGGTATTTTGCCTTGAGATCCAACTTAGAGGAAAGTGTAGCATCATGCGGTTTGTCCAATAATTTATCGATTATAGGGATTGGGAATCGGTCCTTAATTGTAATGCTGTTTAGGACCTGATAGTCAGCACAAAATCCCCAAGTGCCATCTTTCTTTTAGCCCAATAGGACTGGAAAGAGGGCTCATGCTATCCTAGATGATTCAGGAATCCAACATTTCGCACACAATCCTCTTAATCTCATTCTTCTGAATATGTGGACACCTATACAGTTGAACATTGGCTGGGGGAGCCCCGGGCTGAAAGCCAATTTTGTGATCATGGGTGTGGGGTGGGGGAAGCCCTTTTGGCTTTTGTAGAACTGCTATAAATTCCAACAACCATTTCTGTAGCTCCGCTTGTCACTTCATTGGTTTGGATTCAGCTTTAGGCTCCAGATTGCCCAGGTTTGGATCGATGAACTGCATGCAAAGTCCGAATAGATCTGCGTCAACTAATCGTTGCATACAGTTGAGTCGTGCTGGCATTATGTCACCCGAAACTGCACCTGAGAGATGGTGTTGCTGTCGATTGACTGTGAAATCTAGTGAGATCCTTCCAGTTACAAATGACAGGACTGAGACTTTGTAATCATTGGATCGCTAGTGCAACATTGTTTCTGTTTAGATTGAGTGGATACATGTTTGCTGTGAATAGGTACCCTTGTATGTCGCAAGGCATGTATTTGCAAATGTCCACTCACTCTAGCTTGTTGCCATCAGCCATCAATACCTTGAAAGCTGGTGAGTGTTGAATAGGACATTCAACCTTTCGGACAAAACTTAAGTTGACGAAATTGTCTTCTCTTGCTGTTAATCAAGATTGACATCCGACACCCCTTAATGGGTGCCCTTAACTGATGAGGATCTTAATCTAATCATGGATGATGAAGAGATCAAGGACCCATCAGATGAGAGTCAATTGGAAGATGAATTTGGTGGAAATTGCATTCTTAGCACATGAATAATTTGAGGGTGCAAAGCGGAGACCATTGAGGGCTCCATATGGGTCCAAAACCATTAGATAATTGGCTTATGGGCTTGGGCATTGGGTCAGGCCTCCAAATCCATAAAAATAGCCCAGTTCAACCCAATCAAGTGGTCCATTTGCTGGCTAGAAAGGAGAATGACGGGAATTCCACATGTGCATGCTATTGCACACGCCATGTCATCTTATCTCCAAGAGTTAAGAAAGCAAAAATTTCACTTTGGTAACCTTGGGCGCACATCCTAGATCCTACATTGTTGCAAACAACGAAATTAAAAGATGGAAGAATGAGGACGACTTTGCATTGGTGGATTTCTTGATCCACAAAATTTATGGAATTCATGGAAGCTTTGGTCGCCCACATCTAGACCTGGCAATGGATTGGGTTGAGTCAATTTTGGTTCGGGTCTTACGCAGTTCGGGTCTTGTTAAACGGGTGTAGTCAGTTCGGGTTTGTTTCGGGTTTGCGATGGGTTTACCCATTACCTAGTTAAGTAGACTTTTATTGCGAGACACATACCAAGACTATCTGTTAAATAGGTGTAGACCTTATATGGTGATGTAGCGGGTAGGATCTGGTAAAGTGGGTTTGGTTAAGAACGAGTCAAATCAATCAAATTGGGATTAAACGGTTCTAAATAAATGGGATCTAATGTGTTGAATGAGAAGGATGTAATTAAATGGGCGAAGCTGAGAGGGTTTTAATAAGGATTAAATGGGTTAATTGGAATAATATAAGAAATTAGGCAAAGCTGGTACGTTGGTGAATTAAAGAGGTCAAATGGTCAACGTGCTCCAAGTTAATGGGGAAAATAATGGAAGAGACCAGTTGGTGGGCATTGATGAATGGGACGGGTGGAGCAGGGGAAATGAACTTGTTGCAAGAGGCACCAGAGACGTTGCTGGCAGCGTGAACAAGAATCCTAGATGGTAGCAGAGGACGACCTGTGGACAGTCGTCGTGCTGGCAGATCGGGAGAACAAGCTTCTTTCTGCTTGCCGGCAGAGGAAGAGATTTGCATCTCCAGGGAAGCTTTCAAATGCCGTTGATAGCAGAACCCCAGGAGGAAGAGAAGAACTCCGTCGAACGCCGTCGTCGGAGAATAACACCCGAATCCACGAGCAAGAATCGGAATCCATCGGGGAAGAAGAAGATAAATAGGGAAATTCCCAAATCAAATCATAATCAGTAATCTATATCTTATTACAATACCCAAAAGGGTTTATATACAACTCAGATAAGCATAAAATGGAAAACAAACAAAATAGAAAGAAAATAGATCAATAGAAATAAGAATGAAAAGAAAGAAATCAAAGATGGAACTTTCTTCTCTCGGTGGAGTGTTGGAACCGACGATTCTGTCGGTGCTTGAATGGGAAACCGGCTTGGAGAGGGAAACTTTCCTTCTTTGTGTTTGGAAAGAAAAAAGAAAGGGAAAGTCTCTATGCACGTGCCACATCATATGGTTGGATGTACGTGACAATAATTGGATCAGAAGGGTCTACCCATTTATTTTTAGGTTTGGCTCGGGTCTACCCATTTATAAAAAGGGTTAGATTAGTTTCAGCTCATCCATTAAACGGGTCGGGCCGATTCAGGTCATTTATCAAAATGGGTTGGTTTGGTTTACGTCTGTAAATTGGATCGGGTCAATTTTTGCTAGGTCTACACACATCTAGCTTTATTTTCTTTTGTTTAGTTATTTATTTTTTCATTATGTCATAATGCCACATGGCACACTTGATAGAATTAGGAGCATATGGGCACATGGACCCTAAATGGGTGGATCTAATCCCATGAAATTTGTTGATTCAAAATTGAAGGGCTATGGGCGAATTTGGTGTAATTTTTCCCTTTTTTTTTTTCATGACCACCCTCTCTATAAATTGAGGTTTTGGATCTTCATTGTAACACAAGAATTTGGTGAAATAATTTGAAGCTTTTGTGCTTTGTTCTCCTCAAATAATTGGTGACTTTTATTTTGATTTAAATTCAGCAATTTAATTTGTCTTTAATTAATTCATACTTGCAATTTTTGACTGATGTTGTTTTAATTTCAAATTTATGTTGTCAATTTGAAATTAATTAAAGCACAATTTTTTTGTGGGAATTTAAATTGAAATGAAGCATTTGTTTTTTTTTTTTTGGAATGGCTAATATATTAGAAGAAAAAAGGGCATCAGAGGTGCAAGAACAAAAACAAAGGACAAAGCAAGAAAAACAACTCCCCACAACCCCAATACATCCAGGAAGAAAGGAAAAGCTGGAAATAGGACAAAAAGAAGAAGCTAAGTCAAGTCAACACATTCTTTCCAGGCCCGCAAGATGTCACTGGTAGAGATGTTTTTGAATTCCACGAGAGGAGAGGCCCAAGATGCACACTTTGCAAAGACTCTGGTAGCAACAACTTCGGACAATTCTGCAAGATCCTTAAAATGTCTATTGTTGCATTTGTCAAAGTTTATTCTGCAGTGAATTGTTGACCTAGGTGAGATTTAGGGCCTTTGATTATTTCTTTGTTGGGTTAAATTTCATTTGTTCCTATAATCAATTTTAGGGGTCCCATATAAAATTGGGCGGAATTGAGATTAGTGCTTTTTTTTTTTCAGCGGTAAAAATGATTTCATTAATTAAGAAAACTAAGAACAAAGATGAGCAATGCATCACATACAAGAGGTCTAAGAGACTTGGACCACCCCAAAGGAATTGAGATTAGTGTTGGGTGATCGATTTCGATTTCCTTCGCACTTTAGCTTTGATTTTCTGGAGAGGCAAACTTTTAATATTATTTTCGGATTTGAGTCATACCTCCAAACCTCAAATGTGGAGCTTTTGGCTGAACCCTTTCTTGTGGCCAAACCTTCTTGTGTAGTTTCTTGAAGTTAGGCTACATCAATTGGTGATCAAAGCATATATTTTGGACTCTCCGACTATGCAATTCTATTTGACACGATGTCGGGTGTACGGACTAGACGAACTCAAGTTGTTGCGAATGATCAAGAGCATATTGAGAATCTTTTTGTCCTACAGATTGAAGATCGGGAAAGGGATACAATTATTGAAGAACTTAGACAACAAGTCACACAGAGGCCAGATATAGATCTTCTTCAGTCAAATTTTATCATAGGTCAGTTGGATCGGGGTATGATTCTAGAGTGGGTGTTGATTCTATAGGTGCAAGTTCTTCAGGCAGTGAAATTGAGGACTTCCATGCTTGGAGGAGACATAGACATCATAGCCAAGAGCATAGGAGGGACAGACGTCATCGTGATGAAGTAGATGATAGATCCTTCGGTATAAAGTTCGAACTATCCAGATTTTTCAGAGGTACAAATGGTGACAACTTTATTGAATGGTGAGAAACTGTGGAGAGCATCTTTGAATTTAAAAATGTACCCAACCCGTTTGTGTGCAATCAGTTGCAATTAAATTAAAAGGGTTGTGCATTAGCATGGTACAAAAGGTGAAAATGGAAAGACAGCTAGAGGAAAGGCCAAAATTCAATCTAGGGAGAAATTGAAAAAAATGGAGGATGTATTTTTACATTCTAATTATTCTCAAGAATTTTTTCACTGACTCCAACAGTTAAAACAAGGGGACATGACAGTTGCCGAGTGTGCAGAAGAATTTTTCTTACTGTTATCTAGAAATAACCTAAGAGAAAGAGAGGACATAGTGTATCTAGGTTTATAGATGGGTTGAAACTTGCTTTGGCGCCGATGCTCTTATTCCTTTTGATTTGTATAATGTTGGTGATGTTTACCGGAAAGCTGTGCAGTTTGATAGACTCCACAAAAGGCAGGGTAGAATGACATCTACATCTAAATCTAGTGGATCTAACAGATTTGCAAGGAAAAGAGGCAAGGAGGGCGCTTCTAAGGTGCAAGGGAAGCCTCAGGGAAAAGCCTAACCTTAGATGCAAAGGGTAAGGTGAGATTAGATGCGTCAAGTGTAACTCTACCAGGTATGTTGCTTTTGAGTGTCGGATGAGAAACTTGAACTTAGTAGAGAATGCAGACATCAGAGGCATCATAGGAGTCATTATCGGGATCCAAATCTTTTTCAGAGGACGGCATCACTTACCATGACTCAGGTGAATCTTTAATGATAAACTGTTTTTTGACTCTCTCAAAAGGAATTAAAAGATGACTTACTGCAGATCAACATCTTCCATATCCATTGCACTGTTGGCGGGAAGGTATGCAATTTGATTAGTGGTAGTTGTGGAAATGCGGTTGCTCAAGAGGTTGTAGAGAAGTTGAAATTGAAGATGCAATGACATAAGCACCCCTACCAGATCTCTTGGTTTAAGAAGGGAAATGAGGCAACAGTTGAATGAAACTGCCTAGTTTCTTTTCTATTGGTTCTAAATACATGGATGATGATGAATGCTGTGATCTAATTCCCATGGACGCTAGCCATCTACTTTTGGGTAGACAATGGTAGTATGACCAGAATACAAAAGCATCATGGGAAGAAGAATGTTTATTCCTTTTGGAAGGATGGACAAAATATTGTCTTGGGGCCTATGAAGGAAGGGGATAGGCCAAAAACAAAAGAAGGAAGTGTCAGTTTAACTTTGTATCAGAGATGATGAAAGAGGTAGAGAGGGGGAAATGCGGAGGTGTTCTCTTTTGTTGCCACAAACAATAATGATATGCATGATATTCCTTCGGTTTTAGAACCTCTAATGTCTAAATATGCCAATGTATTTTCTGAAGAGCTTCCTGCATCTTTGCCTCTAATGCAGGATGTTCAATGTTGCAGACTTAAAGCTCTACAAAGAGGATGGAGATTTTGAGTACAACGCCTCAAATTTGTGGACGAATTCCATCCAAGCCAGAGGGAGTGATGAGGACCTCAATCTAATCATGGATGATGAATACATCAAGGACCTATCAAATGAGACCCAATAGGAAGATGAATTGGTGAAAATTGCACTCCTAGCAGATGAACAATTTGAAGGTGCAAAGCGGGGATCATTGAGGGCTCCATATTGGCCCAAAACCATCAAATAATTAGATCATGGGCTTCGGCATCGGGTCAGGCCTCCAAATCCATCTAAAAATGGCCCAATTCAGCCAAGTTCAGCCCAATTAAGTCCACAAAGGTGAATGACGGGAATTCCACATGTGCATGCTATGTCACACACCATATCATCATAGAATTAAGAAAGCAAGAATCACACTTTCTTTGGCAACCTTGGGAACACACCCTAGATCCTACTTTGTTGCAAGCAACAAAATTAGAAGATGGAAGAATAAGCGATTACATCACATTGGTGGATTTCTAGATCCACAAAATTTGCAAAATTCATGGAAGCTTTGGTCAACCACATCTAGTTGTAATTTCTTTTATTTATTTATTTTATTTCATGATGTAATAATGCCACGTGGCACGCTATGGACAGTTGTAACTTAGGAGAATTAGGAGCATGTGGGCACATGGACCCTAAATGGGTGGATATAATCCCATGAAAATTGGTTGATCCAAAATTGAAGGGGGGCTGACGTGGAGGAGCAGATTTCCCTTTGAATTGAGAGTTCTTTTTATTGTTTATTTCTATTTTCGATTTGGTTGTAATTAGAAATTAGGATTTACTATTTTCAGTGGGTTATTTTCGTTTTGAGTGTATTTAGAGGTTTCTAATTTTAGGTGTTGCTATTTTCTTTCTTTGAGATTATTATAAATACCTATGTATGGGAGAATATGGTTGGATGAATAAAAGCTTGAGAAAGTTTTCGCAAAATACCTGTGAGTGGTGCGATGATCTTTGGGAGTGATTCCTTAGCGTGAGATTACGGCGTGAGGCCATAGTTCTTCACCATGTACTTTTTTTCTTCTTCTCTTTTACTCTTTTCCTTTTCTTTTCATACCACTGCCGAGACCCTATTTGGAGCCCCTCCCTTTCCGCCTCCTTGTTTGGAGCCCAGATCTGTAGCCCAGACCTCTTCCTTGATTCCCCCTTGCTGCCAGAGCACTTCCTTGAGCCAAATCAGCCTAGAACCTTTCACCTCTTGCTGCCTTTTCCCTCTTAGGATCCTTCCTTGTCGCTGTCTCTGAACCATCGCCTTCTTTTCGTTGTTTCCCTTTTTTTCTTTCGCTTCCACGTCCTTAGCCTTATTTCGTTTTTAACCTAGGAGCCCAAAACACCCACGTGCCTAAGTCATCACTTAAAACCTCACCTTTTTTCTTTCATTTATTTCCATATTATCCCCTTTACATGCTATTTCTCTCATACTAGCCATTCAACTCATTGTATTTTTGGTATTTGCATGATTATTTGTAATCATTCTTATATTAGTTAATTGCATTTATTAATTGAATTTTAATTTCAGCCCATATTAGTTTTAGGTGCATTATTTTCATCCCTTTTAACTTTTAGGGAATCAATTTAGGCATTTAAGGTTACCCTATTAGTTGTCCTGCATCAGGGGCTATGGGTGAATTTGGTGTAATTTTTCCTTTTTTTTTTCATGGCCACCCCCAACTATAAGTTGAGGTTTTGGCTCTCCATCCTAACACATGAATTTGGTGAAATAATTTGAAGCTTTTGTGCTTTGTTCTCTCCAAATAATTGGTGAGTTTTATTTTAATTTAAATTTTAGCAATTTAATTTATCTTTAATTAATTCATGCTGTCATTTTCGATTACTGTTGTTTTAATTTCAAATTTATGTTGTTGTTTTGAAATTAATTAAAGCACAATTATTTTGTGTGAACTTAAATTGAAACGAAGCCTTTGTCAAAGTTTATTCCGTAGTGAATTGTTGACCTAGGTGAGATTTAGGGCCTTTGATTATTTCTTTATTGGGTGAAATTTCATTGGTTCCACTAATCGATTTTCGGGGTTCCATATAAAATTGGGTTGAAATGAGATTAGTGTTGGGTGATCGATTTCGATTTCCTTCGCACTTTAGCTTTGATTTCTTAGAGAAGCAAAATTTTAATTTTATTTTCAGATTCGAGTCATCAGACCTAACTTCCAAACCTCAAATTTGGAGCCTTTGGCCGAACCTTCTTGTGTTGTTTCTTGAAGTTAGGCTACATCATTAACCCTCCTAGTCCGTGGAGAATCCAGTCCAGCTAAGACATGTAAATAGATTTCTGGTGAGTCAATCGGGTCTGGTGATTGATCAGCTGCCTTTGCATCCTCTTGACTGACAAACTCAGAATATTCTTCATCCGCCACTTCCGAAACAAAAACCTGTTGTGTCTTACACCTTTGCCTGGGTGCGAACTTTTGTCGTACTTATAACAAAGTCCATTTTCCCTTTGGGCCTGCATTTCGGCCCATGAATGTTTCTTGAATGGGAGGTCTCTCACTCATCTGGCTGGAGCCGATGACTGGCTATTCGTTTTGTTCAGTGTGGGACCAACTGGTTTAATGTTTCGGTGTAATCGCAGCTGTTTGTCTTCTTGCATTCTTGCTAATCCCACTGCTGCCAATACGGACTTGGGTTTGAATAGCTTGATCTCTGATCTTATCTCCTCTTTGAGTCCGCCAATGAAGCTTCCCACTAGCACTTTCTTTGACCCCCCTTTGACCCTCATAGCTAGTTTCTCGAAATTAACTTCGTATTCAGACTGTGCCAGTTTGTTTGAGCTTGGCTAGCACCTTGTCAAAGTCTTCATAGTTGGAGGGTCCGAATCTATTGCATAAAGCATAAGTTCTCCCAACCAACATCCTTTTGTGCTACGTGGAACCACTGCAGCGCTTCACCCTCGAAATGGAATGAGGCTAATAACGCTTTCTTGTCTTCCGTTGTCCCATGGTACCTGAAAAACTGCTTGGCATGATAGACCCAGCCAGTTGGGTCTTCCCCGGAGAATCTAGGAAAATTGAGCCGTGTGTAACGCACTTGGATAGCGCCTTTCCCAATAGAATCTGCATTGGACCAATTCCGATTCTGTGTCTTGATGGTCCTTGTGGTTGGTGGATACAACTTTGTCGTACTGTGCTGCCAAAGGCGTCAGTATTTCTCTGATTTCCCGCTTCTACTAATTACACGCTGCCTCTCTTCTTCGAGTTTTGTCATGTGATCCTCTATGTGCACCACTCACATAATGGGCATCAGCAGGCTCTGATACCGAATTGATAAGATTCCGCTTAATTAATCAAGCAAAAGTGACCCAGAAACTGAAATCGCTGAAGTTTTGATTAAAAACAGATATGGAAAATGGCGGTACTGAAATGAAAATTGAAAGAAATACAATGGTGGAACAGATTCGAGGTGGTCCCTTTGGCTCCTTATCTGAAATCAAAATTCTATGTGTTTCTCCCTCTTGTGATGATACACAAAAACTCAGGTGCCTAAAATTGCAGGACAGTTTTCACCTCGCTTGGAGTAGCTCAATTGGTAGGTACTTTGGCTCAGGCACCAGAGGTCATAGGTTCGAGTTCCGTAGTCACCCGATGTCCGTCACTTGCAGGGGGCTGCGTGCATTTGGAGTTTTATCCAATACTTTTGTACTCGGAGAGAGATGGGGGTCTTGGGGTTCTTTTGTCATTAAAAAAAAAAAAGTTTTACCCCAAGGGGTTTCCCTAGTGGTTGAAATACAAGACTTCAGAATTGAGGTATTGGGTTCAATCCCTAGTGACTCCAATGAAGGCTCACTCTCTATTATGTACAAAGTAAGGTCCCACCGCTTGAACCCGACATGTGTGTGTAGGGAGGCATGCACATGTCTCGAAGGACTAGTCGGGCGAGACACCTGGACACCTTCGGTCATAAAAAAAAAAAAACATTTTTCCCAACTTCCCTCTTATTTTGATAAGCCGATCTCAAGCAGTAACAGAGTCCTATTAAATTAGAATTTATTCAAATGCAGAATTCTTCGCTGTCACTCTACTGAGTAACTGACGCTGCCTGTGGCTTAGTCCTGTTGCACTCAGCTGAGTCTTCTCCAAGTTGAATATTATTCTCTGGAATCCTATCAGATTTCTCCTAGGTGACTGAACCTAGGGGCATCGTATGCGTGATAGTATGTGGGGTGCAAATAGGTGGGCCTGGATACACGAGGATGGGTTTGTTTGGAAGGCCCATTCGTGGACATGGTATCTTTTTTTAGTGATTCTTGGATATGGGATCTAACTAGTTTGATTAGACTTCTAATAGGTATGGTTTTCAAGGCCCCAATGACCAATGGTGAATAGGGGGTCAAAAGCCTTGGCTTCACTCCAATTCAGATGTGAACTCCTGACACCTGGTCTTTTTTAAATATTTTATGTTTTATTTTTATTTTTGGGTTGTGGGGTGATGATCTTTCACAATATCCCCAACTGGGCACCTGTTTGGAGCTCATGGTGCTTATATTGGAGACAGAGTGTGTGTGTGTGTGTACCTCTGTGTGTATATATCCTATTCGTTGTGATTTCAGATAGCCAATCATCCCGAATTCTTACTGTAAATCTTAGTCATCTGTTCTCCTAAAATGGTCAAACTGAATGCATTTTTAGTTAGAACTATGTGCTCCCTTACCAATATTTTCCTGTACAATGTATATAACTTGGCTGTTTGTTCTTTCGTAACTACTGCAGGTGGCACATTTGCTTTATACTCATTGATTTGCAGGCATGCTAAGGTCAGTCTTCTTCCAAATCAATTGCCTTCCGATACCCGCATATCAAGTTTCAGGCTTAAGGTACCATCAGCAGAACTTGAGAGGTCATTAAAAATTAAGGAGAGTCTTGAGACTTCACTAGGGCTGAAAAAGCTGCTTCTCATGTTGGTGCTGGCTGGTACTTCTATGGTGATTGCAGATGGGGTTGTAACTCCGGCGATGTCAGGTTTTTCTTATTGCTCTCCTTGTGTATGCACTTGTGTGCATGGATGGGTCGTTGAATGGTATACCAATACATAGTCATCTGGATGTATCTAGCAGTTATTTTTGCAGAATAGATGATTATTATTATTTTTAGGCGGTAAAAAATGAATTTCATTAAAATAGACATGAAAATACAAGAAGTATAAGAGGCAAAAATGGGTTTAGGAGGTGTAAACCCTGGAGAAAAGAAAGAAGAAAAAATATAGTGTATCCCATCCCACAATATCACATGCATCGAAATGACCATACAATCACATGTACAAAAGAAAGGCATCCCACTATCTTTGTGAATCATAAATGGTAGACGCCCCGGATTGCCGAATCAACTCCCTGTTTTGCGAAGAAGTATGCAACTTCATTGGCCGATCTGCTAACATGAGAAAAAGATATTTCTCGGCTGATTAGTAGAGCCTTAATCTCCCTAAGCACTGTAATTAGTTTCCACAGGGGTCTTTTTACTCCCATTACCCATTTGACTGCATTTGCCGAGTCTCTTTCGATAACAAGTTTGCCTAACCTTAGGGAATATATGATTATTCTTACTTGTTCTGCCATGCATTTGGGATGGTGCAGAATCAGGCGGCCACATTCAGTGGGATTTAATCCATTTTAGCCTGTTCTTTTGTCCCAAATGGTTACTAGTCTCAATTGCGGATGTTGGCTTGGGTCAAGATGGAATGACACTCCTCTACCTAGTTTGACCGGTGTATTCTGAACCTCTCCTAATGTGTAGGAAAGCAGATAAATGTTCATTCTTCAGATTGATTTCTGTTATGATTTTTGATACACCAAAGCACAAGCCAAAGTAGCTTGTTGATCCTGATTGTTGTTAAAAGATGGCTTACCTTGGACAAGATCTTATAGCACAATTGGCAAGTTCTCACTATTGCAGCTAAAAAGGTTGTGGGTTTGAAACATATTATGATTTGAAAGAAAATATCACTAAAATACGTTACCATTGATAAGAGGGGTTACCATTTTTCTATCATCCTAACTTTTTTTAATCAGTTTTAATTCCTTTGGTGATTGTAGTTATGTCAGCTGTGAGTGGGCTACAGGTCGGAATATCTGGAGTTCATCAAGGTGATTTAATCCTCAATTATTTGATTCATTATACCTACAAGTCTACAATTTTAAAAGATTTTGGTTTTGTGTTTCTTTCATTCATTTTCTTCATTGTGGATGTATTTATCAAGGTTGTCGAAATCGTGCGATTCACGATTCGAATCGTATGGTCTTGCGATACGAATCACATGCATTATCGAAATCCAGCAAAAAAACGTGTGTTTTTCCATTGACTCGCAAATCGTACGATTCGAATCGTACGAATCATAGTATCGTATGATTCATGATGGCCAAGGAGGGGAAGGGGAAAATACAGTTTTTTTTTGGAAAAAATAAAGATTTTTTGGAAAAATAAAGCCTAACTTTTTGCATGATACCTATTTACGTGGTTCCCTTTCGGTACGTGGATCACCAATAGATATCTGACAATTAGGCTCCACAAACCTAATATCGCAGGACCTATGTATATGAAATAAATGTGATGTAGTTAAGTTGCAGGTCCTTCGGTGAGGACCTATAACATCTTTCTTCTACTGTTCTGTTTGATTGTTTTCATTTTTTCGATTTCTTTTCTTCCACTATTCTGTTTTTTTCGTTTTTAATATGTTATCATTCGCATGACTTATGTAATGCTATGTATGTAATAAATTTCATAAAATAATAATAGAATTAAGTTTGCAGGTCAACAATTTCCCTTCCACAGTCATACAGTATACTGTCATACACCATATGGTATACTGTTATATTATATAATGTATGGTGTACAATATACTGTGTTTTGGAATATAAAAACCTGACTTCTAATGCATTTTGATTTAATTTTGAATTGGTACATTTTGTCATATATTCATGTGTTTGCATATTTACTTATATATTATGAAGAATTGAACAAAACATTATGAATCTTACAATTCTACGATTTACGATTCACGATTCACGGTTCACACCCCTAGACCGATTCACGATACGATTCGATTTTGACAACCTTGGTATTTATTGAGTGGTGCATTTAGAATGCACCCTTGGTGCTGAAAGTCATACATGGGCCTACCTTTGGTGAGTTTTACCTTTCACACAAACTTCTAGGGCTACAACTCAGTTGAGTTGTGTCGGGCTTTGGGTTTGCCTAATTTGGTTGAAGCCTGTTTAGCCCATATTGATCAAGTTAAGCCTGGCTAATTTTGAATTTATAAGTCACGGGACCTATTTTAAGCCTAATTACATTCTTTCGGCTTTTCGATGCTTGACCATAGTTGGGCTTAGATTGGATTATGTTATCAGATCTTTTTTTTTACCCTTTTTTGAAGCTGTAAAACTTTGTATAAATCACAAATGTACACAAATTTGATACAGGAAAATAAATATAGGAGTAGTATGTTGAAAAACCAAAAACAATACTTCTGAAAAAGCCACTCAAAAGTCTTTTACCCCAACTTTAGCTAAGAAATCTGCTTGCCACTGGTTGTCATCTCATTCGTTTGAACAAAACATCTATTCCTCTAGCCAATTGTCTAATACCTTGGTGAACTGTCTATTCTCCAAGGGATATCTTGTTTCCTTTGCCCATGCAAGAGCATTTATTGAATCTCCTTCATCAATCAACTTTCCTCCAGTGTGATTTTTCCATATTTCCACCACCCCTCTAATTGCCCACAACTCTGCTTCATTGGAAACTCTTAACACCTATTGGAGCTGAGAGAAGATCTCATTTCTCTTTTGTGATTATGTAACCCCACCCACCCAATCCAAATAGACTGGTTTACCATTTGCAACTCCATCTACATTGAACTCCGCACACCTTTTTGATGGACGTCCAACCTCTTTTTAGGTTTCCATAATCTAGTATTCCTGACCATACATCTTTCCCACCCTCTTCAGAAGTTGTCAAAAGAGAAGCCTTAGAATTAGGTGGGCCTTGGGGAAGAAAAAACCACCATAGAAGCTTTTATCTATTTTTAGATAGATCATGTGGTTGAGAAGGAATCTAGATGTATCTTGTATTCATTTTCTAGATCGACCAATGGGGTAGCAGATTTTGTAGTGAACAACGGAGTTACAAGATTCGTTTGTCCTCATGGGGGCAAGGTTAGCTGCCATATCAATTACTTCGTTGCCCTTGTCTACTGTGTTTGTCTCCTCTTATTGATATACTTTCTTTACCTTTTTTTTTTTCCAAAAGCCTTTAAATTCCTTAACATCCATTAGCTATCTAATGATTCTCACTTTAGCACATTCACATACTTTATCCATAGTTCTTGCTGTTGCTTAAAAAATCTTTGATTCCCTTTGCTTCTATACTGACCATAGATGGTTATTGATATATTATGTTAACCCTTTTTTTAAAGGGCCCACTACTCTAGTTATCAATAACTTTTCCAACCAATCCTTGAAACACCCATAGACAACCCACCGAAGCTAGATAGTCACACAATAGCTGAACAACAAAAGGGAAGCCACAAAACAGATGATCTCCTTGCTCCTTTTCACCAAAAAGCACAAAATTTAAGTCAGCTTCCTCAAGCAAAATCATCCTTCTTAGATTTGGTCTAGTTAAAGATTTCTCCAAGCTAGCAAACCAACAAAAGGCCTGGACTCTTGGGTTGCCATACTTTTCCAAAACGACAAGTCCAATGGTTTGTAAGTGCATGTCCATATGAAGCCTTTATGCATGACCTCACATTTAAGTCCCCTTATGCAATCACCACCCATTCCCTCCCATCCTCTTCTTCACAACAAATGTTCACTTGATTCAACATTGCCTGACAACTCATGTTACCTCATATCAAATTCCCTCATAGGTTTTTTAATTTCTATGGGCCATATGTTGGTTCCACCTGTTACTTTTTTTTTTTTTTGAACGATTATGAAATTTTATTATTAAAATAAAATTAAACCGGAAATTAAAAAAAAAGGACAATACTATACAACCCAACTTGTTCGATAACATTTTCCTGGCAAATTCAAACCCTAGACAACCCTACACCAAAAACTAAGTCCTCTTTCTTTCCTTTTTCTTTTTCTTTTTAGTCCCACACCCTTTATTAAGTCATTGAATGACAACTTCTGCATGATCCCTTTTCAATATCTCGATCAAATTAAATATATCTGTTGCAGATTTTACCTTTTTGAAATCTCTTGAATTTTCTTCACATTTCTTGACACCTTTAAATTTAACTGTTCTTAACTCAATCATCTAGACAGTCTCCTCCATCGTCGAAACTTGTCCCTCGTTGAATTCAAACTCCTTCATCTCCTTCTACCCAAATTATGATCTGACCTCAACGGCCCAAGACCCATCTGAGTTTTAATTCCATCCGAATAAGAAAAGCCTCTTGACCTAGGCCCATTGGATGAAGAGAGAACCTAGTCTCTCTCGTGCCCGGCAATGCCACACGCCGTGTGGCCCCCCCATTCTTTCGAATTAAAAAAGGTCTCTCCCTTCTTGTTATTCCTCCGAAGTAGACACGGAAGCCCAATAGGATCCATTTTTCGTTGATTCTCCTTTCTCACCAACTCTGTAGAAGAAATAAACTGTGTATTGTGTATAAGTCTAAGCTGTTACATGTATTTATATAGCCTCTAGCCGATCCTATGGCTATCACAAACAAACTCAAACTCTTAACTTAATCCTAAACCAAATACATCTCTTAATTAGAGATTAAACCAAACTTAGAGTCCTAATTACATAATAATTCAAATATATTCTAAACTCCTAAATATATTCCAATACGCCCTCGTAAGCTGAAGCGTGGATAAACGCGAAGCTTGGAAGGTGAAGAAACTGCAAGTGAACTGCAAAAGTGGCACACTGACTGGCCACGAAGACTGGTCGGCAACAAACTGAATGGCTGCAAAAAGTTGTTGAAGAGGCAGCGTATTGATTGGCTGCAAAATGTCAGGCGGCGAACACAGACGGTGGCCTGAAAAAACATTAATGGGCATGGACGACGGCAGTGGTGGTAAGACAATTGTCCGGCAAAACAATTATTGCAATATGCGATAAATACAAGTGACGAATGGCCTGAAAACAAGGGCATAGTACATGCCAAAACAAGGCTGAAGCCATCACATTGATCAATCAGATCGTAAAGGCAAGCAAATAGAGGGGACGAATCAGAGTCCCCCAAATAATAAAGGTTGAAGTCATAAAGGCCAGCAAAGATAAAGGCTGAGCCATAAAGGTCAGCAAACAAAAAGGCTGAAGCCATAAAGGCCAGCAAAGAAAAAGACTGAAGCCATAAAGGCCAGCAAAAGATAAAAGCTGAAGCCGTGACGGCCAGCAAATGGGACATGTGCCCACAAATAGACCGTCTCATAGAGAAATGGCAAAACAAGGCTGCTCGAAAGGCAGAAAAGTAGGAGGAGAAGGGCAATTTACGTCCCTTTCTTTGGCTCTCCCCCTTTCTTCTTGGCACAGATCTCGCAGCTCGTGGCGAGAAGAAATAGCAAAACAGGAATGGTGCACAAAATCGCAACCATCAAATTCGCAATAGGTGATCAATCATCTGAGAAGCTGGTGGAACTGAGACATTCAAATTTGCAATAGGTGATCAATCATCTGAGAAGCTGGTGGAACTGAGACATTCAGAAATCTAACTGGGTGCATGTTCGGGCAGCACTAAAAGGATCGAAGAACACAATCTGGATGCTGTTGAAGAACAGGTGTAACACAACAGGCAGTAAACGGCCAGAGATGTCCCGAGGCATCACAACTGAATATGCAGAGAAGTGCACTATAACAAGATTTGAGCAGATGCTGTCCAGGGAAGAAAACAGAGGACACAGCCTCACGCAATCCTTCTGTTGTAGGTCAATGATCCATAAAATACATAACTCTCCCCCTTCTCTGCAACAGAAAGGGCAACAGGGGTACCAGTAATTTGAATGTGCCTGCATCTGGTAGGAAACAGGGACCGTGTCCCATGTTTTTGAGTTTGGTGAAAAGCTTAGAATCTCTTCAATAGGTCAGAAGATGCATGTACACTTTTGTGGCTGATGAGCAAAACCCAGGCCAAAAATAAAAAAGCACAGATCAGATTCCATCAGATCTGAAAGGCTGCGATCTCTTTTAGCGACGGAAACAAGACCTGAGAATCAATGATGTCAGTCAAGCGAAACAGATCTCAATCTGACATCAATCAGATCTGGGAAGGAGTCTATGACGCAGCAGAGGCCTGGGTGCTGATTCAGATGATCCAAATCCAGGCATATGACGTTGCAGATTTGGGCAGTAGGTTAAAAAAAAAAACATCAAGGAGAAACAGCGCCCTCTGCTGGATGGAACAAGAATACAAGACCTCTCTCTCTTTGCTGTTGATGGAGAAGAACAAGGCAGAACAGCAGAAGGCTGCAATCAGCGGAAGCAAGGCAGAGGGAAAGGTCTGCAGCAGGTTTCAGGCGGCGGTGATAGCACCAGCAGCCCGACGCAGATCTGGAAATAAAAGGGGCCTGAGTGCAAGCAGATCTGGATGTGGCCAAGTATGGCTTAGATCTGTATGATTCAGATCTGAGAGCAGCCCAACTGCGAGAAACACGTAGGATCGAAAAACCATGTGATCGAAGCACTTTTTCAACACGACTCACGATCTAACAAATGCAACAACTTGGGATGTCAAATATCATATCAGAAAACAAAGAACCAACGCAGCAGAAACGGCTCAGAACAGTGATGTCCCTCCCTCCCTCCTCCTGCCGATTATTGTGATCTGGATTTGATACCATGTAGAAGAAATAAACTGTGTATTGTATATAAAAGCTATTACATGTATTTATATAGCCTCTAGTCGACCCTAGGACTATCACAAACAAACTCAAACTCTTAATTTAATCCTAAATCAATTACATCTCTCAATTAGAGATTAAACCAAACTTAGAGTCCTAATAACATAATAATTCAAATATATTCTAAACTCCTAAATATATTCTAACAAACTCTATCCTTGATGCGGACATCAGTGGTGCAAAAGATGAGTTCGTGACTATGGCACTTGATTTCTATGATAAGTTCTAACGAAAGACGAAGGACGGAAGAAATGAGTCTTATCAGCTGTCCGAGTGTTTGGGCGGAACATCGAAGGTGGACCATGGGGCTCAACTACAAAAGCCGGCTCAACCCAAGTTCAAACGAGCTAGGCCCAAGTCAAGTTGTGCAACACAGACCCAGAGGCCCGACAAGCTGCCACACGTGCAAAGCAGAGCCCCACACGTGTGGGACGGAAGACATATGCATGATCTGGTCATGACCAACCTTATTAAGTCCTAGTTGCAATGGGAGGTCCTAATCAGGTTAGGATTAGGCCCCTACCAACGAATAGTGTTGGTTTTAACTGTTTTTGAAATTCAAAATTGCATGTTAGTTTAGAATTGGATGTGAGGGTCGGCTCACAGTTAGGGTTATTAGTTTTTTTATTTTTCTATAGAAGGCATGTAATCTGCAGAATTTAGCAGCCACCGTTAGTGAAATAAAATCAATATTTTCCAAGCAAATTTTGTTGGAAGTTTGAATACCCAAAAGTGCAGCCGAGTCAAGGCAAATTGCAAAGGTTGATTGTGATCTAATCTCAGGCCCAGGCAATCCTAATCTCATCCAAGTTTGGGTTAATTAAATCAAAGTGTTCAAGTTAATTGAACCTGTTGTTCAGCCGAAAACTGCTGAGGGTTGATTGATTGGATTAACGTTGAGACTTGGCCAATTTCTAACTTGGATTAAGTCTGGGATGATGTCCCTTGGGGTGGTACCCGTTGGAAACAACATGATCCAAAACTGTTTGTTTAAACTAGGTATTGGTTTTCTGAAACTGGAATTGTTTGAATGCAATTTTGAAAGGCACTTTGTGACGGATTTAATGAATTACATCAGTTATTAAAGATCTGTTTTGGGATTGGTTTGTGGAGCCTTAAAACCCTAGTTTGATGAGTCCAATTAAGTAGGCCGGATCTTGCAGACCCAGCCAAGGTGTTTCAGTCTGTTATCGTTCCTGTTCAGGACCTGCTTGCAGTTGTTTAAGGGGCGGGTGTGTCAAGGACCTGGCTGAAAACATGGTCCGATTGGACCTGGCTGGTTTCCACAAGCCCAGTCCGTTTGGTATGCGGGTTTCGGACCTGCTCGGCTGTTTTGCCTGACCCTATCTTCACAAATCCAGGCTCAGCCATATCCGAACCTGATTCATCCAGGCCAATTGTCCTTTGGGTGTTTTGAAGTTTGATTTCAACAAAAATTAATTAGTTTTTCAAATCTTATCAATTTGGTTTCAAAAGAAAAAATTGAAAGAAGTTAGGTTGAAATTTCATTAAAGGTTTTGATAAAATTTGTTGGACTTGTTTGGAACCCATTGCATGATCGTCACCCAATTAATTAATTCAATTAATTCCATTGCTTATTGGAGTTGGGTTTTACCCTTTAAAGTCTGCAGGTTGCATTAAACCCGTATTGGTTCTTTAGCTTCCATAACCAGGGTATTCGAGTTGTGTCAAGCATCCACTAAGCAATTGAGTTGGGTGTCCTACCCTACCTAGTTTGCATTAGTTGGCTATCAGAGCTAGAGAGTTATTTGAGACTTTTATTGTTTGGTTTATTTTATCACTCTTGATTATTATTACTTCGCAACCAGTTGTGTGTTCTCTGATACCAGGATCCTACTTGCGCGGGTTAACTATGGCAAGACGTTGCAACCTTTGTAGTCGTCAAGCTAGGAATGAGAACGGGATCCCTGCAAGCCCTGTTCATAAGATCAAAAGCACTCCAGAAGATGGTTACCCAAAATCATCTAGAAGTCATGGCAGATGACTAGACCAGTTGACAGAGATGATGGCCAGTCTAACCAAGGAAGTTATAGCTTTGCGCATGACAAGTCAGTAGCCCCCTAGACCTCATTTAGTCAGTTTTGAGGGTAGCAGACGGTCATCTTCATCAGATGAGAGACCACCTAGCACTCTTTCTCCTTCTAGACGTAGATCTAGACGTGTGGACAAACGACAGGAGAGTGCAAACTGAGCCAGTCTTGATTCATATGGCATTCGAGTCTA